>CM062297.1:272431998-273834325 GCA_031216915.1 Pictodentalium vernedei | reverse complement strand
AGCCTGTTTACTATTCAGCTAAGTCTGGGTCATTGGTACAATATAAAAATGTCGTCCGTGAACATGGTGTTTGTGTCTTCTCCAAAACCGTTGAACCAATTTAATTAAAATTTGAGATAATAGTTTTTTATGACATCGTATTTTGATTTTGTTCAAATCAAGTTGCCTCACCCCTCGATAGGTCCACGCCCAAAAAAAAAAAAAAATCCTCATAAACCAGCAGTAGCAGAGACTTGATATTTGGTGTGCAGCTTCTTTTTGAGGTGTAAACTCAGATTTATTCAAGAGAAGTTCGAGGAGCTATATTTGCCTTCGTTATGGGAGGGGCAAGAATTTTTGCCCCACCCAAAATTTCTATTTTCCAAACCGAGAGGCTGATTTGAACCAAATATGATATGAGGGCTTATTGGGTCATAAGTACTTAATTTATGCCAAAAAACATTTTCCCGTCGCCCCATGGGAACCGCAGGAGCTAAAAATAGAAAAAATTTAAACCGCCCATATCTCCAAAACTACACGGCACTGAGAATTCTTATTTGGTGTGAAGCTTCCTTAGGACCAACAGAATGGAATGGTAAAAAAACATTGCTATCGGTTTTATCATGGGGTACTTTTTGGGGAACTTTGAAAAAGTGCGGAGTCAGCATTTTTTAACACTGGGTAATGGGAAAAACATTTAAGACTACTTTTCTCCCAAACCACTGCTCCAAAAGCTTTCAAATTTCACATATAACAGCTTCGGTAGATTGTTTCACATGTTTATTGAAATCAAATCCCTGGGTCCATATTTGGCTCTCCATGGGAGCCCAAATGTTTAAAGTAGTGCAGTAAGAGAAATATTCTTTAAAAATCTTCAGATCTACCAATCGGAATCTTTTGATATTTGGTATGCAGCATGCTTAGGTGGGGGAGATTCAAGTTTGTTCAAGCCATGTCCCTAGGTTCATATTTGGGCTCACTGTGGAAGCTCGAATTGTAACTCAGTTCAAAATGAGGAATTTTCTTTAAAAATCTTCTTCTTCAGATCCAGCACTTGCAATGTTTTGATACTTGGTATGCAGCATCCTTAGTGGGGTGAGATTCAAGTTTGTTGAAGCCAAGTCCCTGGGTTCATATTTGGGTGCACTGTGGGAGCCTGAATTATAACTTAGTTCAATATGAGGAATTTGTCTTTCAAAATCTTCTTCAGATCCAGCAGATGGAATGCTTTGATATTTGGTATGCAGCATCCTTAGTGGGGTAAGATTTAAGTTTGTTCAAGCCAAGTCCCTGGGTTGATATTTGGGTTCCCTATGGGAGCCCCAATTATAACTTAGTTCAATATGAGGAATTTTCTTAAAAAAAATCTTCTCCACATCCACCAGTCAGAATCTTTTGATATTTGGTATACAGCATCCCACTGGCGGTGAGATTCAAGTTTGTTCAAGGCAATCCCCTGTGTTCATATTTGGGCTCCCTATGGGAGCCCGAATTATTACTCAGTTCAGTATGAGGAATATTCTTAAAAAATCTTTTTATTTATTAGATCCACTGGTCAGAATCTTTAGATATTCGGTATAAGCTTTTCTTCGGAGGGGCAAATGCAACTTGTTGAAATCAATTCCCTGGGTTGATATTTAGGCTACCATGTCAGGTGAGCGCCCTCAGGCTTCCTCGGGTCTCTTGTATAATTTGACATGGGTGAGGAAGTGTAGTGTAGAGTAGCATGTTGTGCTGCGTTGTATTGCGTAAAATATTGTTTCCATTTCTTATTTTTACTTGGGGAGAGGAGGAGGATATACCAGGCCATCTTTCTCTTGTGTGTGGGGGTGATTTCAGTCCATTTAATTTATAGATAGCATGAAAGCTACAGTAATTATATCTTGACTGTTGATAAGATGACATATCAATAAAAGTGAATCTGCCATTCTAATATTTGACCAAAGTTTCTTCCACAATAAATACCTTCACTTTTGTGATTAGATGACAAAATTTGAATTTCTGATAAAAAAAAGTAATTTTCAGGATGAATCTCTCAGTGAACTGGGTATTTTTTTTATTAGTTTGAGATCAAACAATCCAAATATTGCAAATGTGGGAAACTTAAGAAGATTTTTCTGGTGAATGAGCAGATTAAACAAGATGTTGATTTACATTGTTAAAATTGTTAGGTAGTACAGTGTTTTCCTCACTTCTCTTCTTTTACTTGACAGATTTTCAGTGAATTTTGGACAGATTCCAGCATGGTTTCCACCTCCTCCAGACTTCCAGTATATGGCTCATGTTCCTGCACAAAACAGAGTCAGAGGGTACACGGCTCCTCTAAAAATATCGGAATGTGAGGTAAATTTTCTGTACATATTGTAGCATTATAAAACAAAAATATTAGTTAAAATAAAATAGTAATGCAGCTTGATTTCCATGGCATTGGTGGTTCCTGAGAAAGCTGATTATTTTTTATCTTAGTTCACCAACTTTAAAATGCCTTATAAGTATCTCTTTTGGAGCAGAAAGTGTGGATGCTTTGTTCCTCTGTGCATGTAATATCCATCCGTGCTTCCATCCATTCTAGCTTTGGCCTGTCCAAAAAAAAAATATTCAGTGGACTGATCCTGTTCATACTTCACACAATGATATTTTATGACCTTGAACCAAGGCCATAGCCCCAAGGTGATGATCACAGGCTATTTGTTTGTTCTTCCATTCCAACTTGGTTCGGTCTCTTAGTTAAAACATCAAAATTGGTCAGTTTTCAAAATTAAATAAAGATGAGAGCTGAGTTGCTTGTGTTAGTTTGGTAAGTATATTAAGAAATAAAATTTGGGATAAAATTTTCATTTCCGTGGAACTTTATATGGATATACTCCCACCATGATCTGATATATGACAAAAATCATGCCACTAGGTTCAAGGTTTCTGTTATTAAAAATAGAATTTCTCTTCAGGGTTAAGTTTTTGGTTTGAGTTTTTCAGTTGGCTATAACTTTTTAATCGCTGAAGATTATTCCGTGAAACTTTATATGTTTATCCAACATATTAGGTGATATGTCACAATGACAACTATACCACCAGGTTCATGGTCATTCAGCTCTCGCAATTGGCTTCGGCAATCGGCATTGCCGAAGCGATTTGCTAAAGCAAACGGCGCTGACTACGGCACACAGTTGACGTAGTAGAAATAATCCGCAGTGGTGTTTGACTTGTCCAAACTTGGACCCAAAGTCTGTAATATATTTTTTTTGGTGGTACATCCTGTTCCACAGGATGTATCAAACCAAAAAATTATATGACAGACTTTGGGTCCAGGTTTGGACGAATGTGTGACATGCAGTAGTTCACTGTGCACAACGAGAGACACACACCGGTAGCTGAAAACGGAAACTTGCAGCCAACGTTACACTTACTTAAACTTTCTGTCATTGGTTTGTTTATTGTGATACCCCTCGAAAACAATTGAATTCGCGTCGTGCACATGCACATATTCTCCATATATAAATATGTGTGGGGGTTTCCCGGACTGAGTTCTACATTTACAGAAAATGGGTCAACATTCATTTTTTGATTTCAGGGAATATACATAAATACAGATAAATTTGCTACGGCAAACAGGCCATGAAATTTAAAAAATTTACGGAACCCATTTTTTGTTCGCGTGTTTTGGGCTTGCGTAACCCATTGTTTCGTTCATGTTAATTATGTTTGCGCAACCAATTGTTACGCAAAAAGTTACGTGATTAAAACAAGATATGAGATGAAATATTCAGTGGTTGACATAAGCTGTACAGGTTTACGCTTATACCAATATGGTAAAACCATTAAGAAACAAAGTATTTAAAGGGATTAGTATTCATTGTAATAAATTAGAGCAATAATGAATAGTGATGTAGAAGCCATTCCGCAATCAATGAATATAACATGTGACTCGAGCCTTCCTTTGCTGACATAGACAATACCAAGTGGCTGGTATTGTCAATGTCAGCAAAGGAAGGCTCGAATCAGTATAAGATTCTTTCGCTGATAAACATCAATGGATGCAAGACCTCAGGACTGTGGCTGAGAAAATATTGACAGATCACCGCACCATTCATAAGAAAATAAAACAAACACCAGTGCATGCGTGTTTACCAAAAAATTGAAGTCTATCATTGAAACAACCATAGGTGTTGTAGGCCCATGCCATTTCGGCCCACATAAATGTTTAACGTTAGATGAAGTTTTTCCTTGAATATTTTTCTGTATTTCCATGTCAGCGCCACTGCAAATACTATTTAAGTCCAAATTCTAAAATTAGTGTCTTCAATCTCAACCTCTACATCCCTTTGTTTGATCCATAAGATATGAAGAAAAAAAAAACTTGGGTGAATTCGCACACAACATTAATGAGAGGGAAAGCATGCTGAATCTACACCAATATCAAATAGAACACAACGACGGAAAACCCACAATGGTTGATATGTTTCGTGCTTTCATGCTGTCAGTTACTATACTTACATAATGTCCGTGAAAATAAATGTTGAAATGTTGTGTTTAGAATCGCACGTGTAAAATACAGTACTATATAAGTTCAAGCAACAAGACAAACTACCACTTCTACTTCATACTCATTTTGTTGTATTTCTCATCTGGCGATCAGGGTACCACGGCACACTGACACATCACTGAACAACAAAATATTTGGACTACAAAATTTTTTTCACGTCATATTTTTTGCGTGAACGAAACATCGTTCGCGGGTTTTTGGATTTGCGTAACCATCCCGCGAACGAAACGATTGTTCGCGTGAAATTTCGTGGCCTGGGCAAACGACTGCCGAAGCCAAAAAATTTGAATTGCGAGAGCTGGTCATTTCACTTAGTAAAATGGAATTTCAAGTCAAAGTGAAGTTTTGCAGTTTAAGTTTTTCATCTAGCTACAACTTTTTAACTGTTGAAGATAACCGTGTGAAACCTTATCGGGTTATTCAACACCATGCGGTTAGTGAGATGAAAATATTTTGCGGGGTGGATGAGGGTGAGTTAGTTTTGTTGTTTTAAAATTACTTTTGAAGGATTTCAAGTGATTTCATGCTGAAGTGTAAACATTTCATTTCTAACAAATGGGTTTTATTGAAATAACTCTTGAAAAACACACTGTAAACAAACAAGTCATATGAAATTGAAAGTAATTCGATAATCACTAGTACACATGCTCCATCTGCTGTCACCTTGCCATATACTCATTGAATGTTGAAATAATCATCATATTTCCAACACTATTGTTTACAAGTCAGCTGTTATTTATTTATTAGGTTTTAACGACACATTAACAGCCAGGGTCATATGTCGGTAACAGTTTTACGGGTGGAGGAAGCCGGAGTACCCAGAGAGAACCACCGAGCAACGGCGAGCAGCTGTCAGCTCTCCAACATCGTAACTCTGAACTCTGTACCGCTGTACAGGCAGGGTTAGATTGGTTGAAGACATGCGCACCATCGACATGCAGTACACCTTAGTGCACAGCATCATCGTGCCCCCAAGTAGGCAATCGGGGTTAAGTGCCTTGCCCAAGGACACAACGCGGGAGCACGAATCATTCGCTGAAATGGTCACCCATCCAGCTACTATGCGTGCTCGACGTTGCTTAACTTCAGTGATCTGACGAGAACCGGTTACCACGATGCGATCGCGCCCCCACAAGTCAGCTGTTTGTCGGAGACTGAACAACTTTAAAATTTTGTGTTGGCAAGAAAAGATTTTGAAACTTTTTTCTTCTTTTTTTTCTTTTCTCTGTACATAATAGCTTGAGTGATTTATTCTCTTGTTTTTTGTTTTCAATTGGAAACAGATGGTAATGTTGGTTGGTTTACCAGGAACTGGAAAAACAACGTGGGCTGTAAACCAAGATAAAGAGCATCCAGAGAAACGATACAATGTTATTGGCACTGACTCCTTAATAGATAAAATGAAAGTAATGGGATTACCAAGGAAGAGAAACTTTTCTGGAAGATGGGACACTCTGATAGAGAAGGCCACGAAGTGCTTGAACAAACTCTTTCAAATAGGTAAGATCTAAATCTCGTGCAGCCCAAATTTATCACTGTAGATTGTGGTTACATTGTAGTAGTCTTTAACGTCCATTTATATGAAAATCGCCTAGTACCTAGTCCACATTGTCAGTGTGGCGAGCACGAGACACCTGAGCACTTTCTCCTCCATTTGTCCAATCTTTCTTAATGCACGTAATGAAACGATCCACTTACTCCCTTTTACTATAGACTTTTCCATATTTCTCTTAGGTTCTGAATTTTTGAACAACAAGGAAAACAGTATAATTTTTGATGTCGTGCATGACTATCTTATTGAGTGGCAGGTTTCAGTGACAACTCATATTCTCACAAACTTCATCTTCCATGACTTTCTGCCCTCAGTGTCAAAATCTTCAAGATAAAACTCTACTAACTTAAGCAATTATTAAATCAGCTGCCCAATGGCAAGGATTTGAATTCATATTGTTGACAACGTATCGTTTGAATTCTTATTCTAATGGCATCATGTATTCAGGATGGCCTACTTCTACTTCTTCTTCATTTCTTCCCTCTTCTGTCTAACTTCTTCTACTCGTGTCATTTTGTAGTTTAAACAATCTTGCAGATTGCTGCCCGAGGCCTGGGGCTTGTAGGTCACGTTCTATTATTTACGAAATAACACTGACTTCCTCCTTGATCTGTTTTTGTGACAGGCTTTCGCCACTTTAAGTTGCAACTGCCAATGCAAATTTTGGTGCGCCTCTGTGTAAATGTGGGCAAATGATGAACATCAGTACCCTAAAGGGCAATTTGGTTACATTTTCACTGATGGTGCGATTCATTGCCAGTGGGGATCATGCTCCTGGGCAGCGATATGTGAGGTCCACAGCAGATTCATGCCATCATCCTTTGAAAAGTGCTCTTGAATAAAGGAGACGACTCATATAAGCCTATGGCTTCCTGTCGATTCCTTATCTACTTACAATCCCAATTATTTCTGTTTCTGTTATACCGTGTACAATCATGAAAACTGTTTGCCGTTCTGTGATATTATTATTATGTAATGTATACGTGTAACACTACTTTCTGAATAAATATTGTTTAAACTAAATAGGTAAGATATTTCACGTCATAAAGTCTATATGCAAGTATAGTTGAACTCTTGTTAATTGAAAAGTAATTTTTCCAAAGAAAATTATTCAGTTAACAGGAGTTTTCAGTTAACAGAATTTGGGTCATATTTTTATACTATAACCAATGGCCCAGACTAAGCTGGTGCTAACTCAAATTTATCTAGGGCCAAACACAAATTTTGTCCCAGATCCCCAAAATTTGCATGCAAAACCTAAAATTAGAAGTCCTATCTGGCCCTCCATACATATATTCTCCGCGCATGCGCAGACACCAGGAAGACACCGAAACTGGCGCCAACATCATTCTTTCTTTGGCCCTTCAGTCAGATAACATCAAACTGACATCTGTGCTTTTAGATCTCAGTTTTAATGATGCCAGACACAAATCAATGGTTAATTTGGTAGATCCAAGGGCACAACAGGATGAACGAAGGAAGAAACGGTGGTTTGAAACGTTCAGGGCTGTAATTTTAAAATACTTATAAAAATTAGTTCATGTTCCCTAATTTCGGGACATGGGCTTGACGTCATCATTATTGATAATGATTTTTCCACTGTTTGTTAAGTATTCCTTACCCTCCCTTGATCTCCCCAATTAAACTCCCAAGCTTTTTAGCTTGTTTTATTGAAATTTTTTTTATAAAATTTCTTGGGAGTTTAACGCATTATACAGAAGATTATTCTGTACATCCCCATGGTTACGTCCTCACCCTTGGGGTGTTTAGCCGCTTTGGTCATGCATCATACATCCGATGTATCGTTTTGTCTTCTGCTGAAGATCTTGCTTTACATCGGATAGTTTTATTTTTGTTACTGACTTTGGGCCGTGTTGCCTGGGGTCTTGTTTCCGGTTTTTATTCTGAAGTTGTTTACATTGACAATGTTTTATTTGTATAGGTAGTTTCCTGTTATTTTTAGGGAAACTACGGTTGTAAGTAACATAAAATATTCCGGTAGTGTGGTAATTAATTTTTGGGGTATTATTTTAATTTTGTCCACACTTAGGTTCTTTTGGGCTCATCGTTCCCTTTGGGTTCTTGGGCTCTTATATAAGAAAAAAAAAATTTTCAAAACATTTTTTTTTAAAAATATTTTTAGCTCAACTTGACAAAGTCAAGCTGAGCTACTGCCATCACTTCTCGTCCGTTGGCATACGTACCTTAGTACGTACGTCCACAATTTCCTTTGGCACACCTCACAGGTCGCATTTATGATCAGATCACTTCGAAACTTAGTATGCTTGTTTGGGGTGACCTCTAGATGGGCGCTGTCGATTTTCTTCAATTTCCATCAAAAAATGTTGCCGGAGCCAACGTTCTTAGAACTTAGTTTAGTCAGACCACAATATTTCCCTTTGGCACACCCTACAGGGCACATTTATGCTTGGATTGCTTTGAAACCTTGTATGTTTGTTTAGGGTGACCTCTAGATGGGAGCTATCAATTTTCTTCAATTTCCGTCCAAAGAATGTTGCCACAGCCAACATTCTTAGAACTTAGTTTAGTCAGACCTCAGTATGTCCCTTTGGCACACCCTACAGGGCACATTTATGATCGGATTGCTTTGAAACCTGGTAGGCTTGTTTGGGCTGACCTCTAGATGGGAGCTATCTACTTTTTTCAATTTCTGTCAAAAAATGTTGCTGCGGCCAACGTTCTTAGAAATTAGTTTAGTCAGACCTCAATATTTCCCTTTGCCACACCCTACAGGGCACATTTATGATCGAATTGCTTTGAAACCTGGCATGCTTGTTTGGGGAGACCTCTAGATGGGAGCTATCGATTTTCTGCAATTTCCGTCGAAAAATGTTGTGGCTGCCAACGTTCTTAGAACTTAGTTTAGTCGGACCTCAATATTTCCCTTTGGCACGCCCTAAAGGGCACATTTATGATCGGATTGCTTTGAAACCTGGCATGCTTGTTTGGGCTGACCTCTAGATGGGAGCTATCTATTTTTACCTGCGTCGCCAGCGGCAGAGCAGGTCTAGTAACCGCTCGACTCCGTCCGTCAGTCCGTCCATCCATCAGTCCGTCCATCCGTCAGTCCGTCCGAAACACTTTTTCCGTCAAAGTTTTCTTGGCTTCTATGAAAGGGAATGATTTTATATTTGGTCTGCTGCTTCATAATGATGAGTTGTATCGTGTAAGCAATTTTCAGATCTGCCGTGCAGCCACTTCCTGTTTGCCGATACTTTGAAATTTTACTGTACCCACTGAACATTGAAATTTTCCGTCAAGGTTTTCTCGGCTTCTATGCAAGGGATTGATTTTATATTTGGTCTGCTGCTTCATAATGATGAGTTGTATCGTGTAAGCAATTTTCAGATCTGCCGTGCAGCCACTTCCTGTTTGCCGATACTTCGAAATTTTACTGTACCCACTGAACATTGAAATTTTTCGTCAAACTTTTCTCGGCTTCTATGCAAGGGATTCATTTTATATTTGGTCTGCTGCTTCATAATGATGAGTTGTATCGTGTAAGCAATTTTCAGATCTGCCGTGCAGCCACTTCCTGTTTGCCGATACTTTGAAATTTTACTGTACCCACTGAACATTGAAATTTTTCGTCAAACTTTTCTCGGCTTCTATGCAAGGGATTCATTTTATATTTCATCTGGAGCCTGATAATGATCAGTTGTATCGTGTATGCAATTTTCAGATCTGTCGTGCAGCCACTTCCTGTTTGCCGATTCAATTGCATGCAGCGACGCCGGTCCAAACCCGGAATTGGTCTTGGCTTGTTTTCAATTTCCGTCAAATAATGTTGCTGCGGCCAACGTTCTTAGAAATTAGTTTAGTCAGACCTCAATATTTCCCTTTGGCACACCCTACAGGGCACATTTATGATCGGATTGCTTTGAAACCTGACATGCTTGTTTGTAGTGATCTCTAGATGGGAGCTATAGATTTTCTTCCATTTCCGTCAAAAAATGTTGCTGCGGCCAATGTTCTTAGAAATTAGTTTAGTCAGACCTCAATATTTCCCTTTGACACACACTGCAGGGGGCGCGGTGGCTCAGTTGGTAGAGGTGCAGGTTGCAAGCCGAGAGGTCCTCGGTTCGAATCCCACCTGCGGCAACCGCGTTGTGTCCTTGGGCAAGACACTTCACCCCGATTGCCTACATGGGGGCACGATGACGCTGTGTACTGAGGCGTACTGCACGTCGATGGTGCACATGTCTTCAACCAATCTAACCCTGCCTGTGCTGCGGTGCAGAGTTCAGAGTTACGATGTTGGAGAGCTGACAGCTGCTCGTCGTTGCTCGGTGGTTCTCTCCGGTACTCCGGCTTCCTCCACCCGTAAAACTGTCACGGTCACGATTAGCCATTGTGCATAAGTATGTGACCTTAAACACCAATAAATAAATTGACACACACTGCAGGACACATTTATGATTGGATCGCTTGCAAACTTGGTGAGCTCGTGTGGGATGACATCTGCATGGGAGTTGTCGATTTTCTTCCATTTCTGTCAAAAAATGTTGCTGCTGACCTTTGAACTTAGTCAGACTTCAATATTTCCCTTTAACATGGCCTTCAGGGCACATTTATGATCGGATCACTTTGAAACTTGGTATGTGTGTTCCGTATGACCTCTAGATGTGAGCTGTTGCTTTTTTTCATTTCCATAAAAATTTATTGTCATTATCACCAACCTTTGAACTTACTGCATTTGTGCATCAGCTTATCCCTTTTGCGCTCTCTGCAAGGTATATTTATGAATTTCCAAAAAAAGACCATTGCCACAAGCAATGACCTTCTACTTCGTGCATTTGTGCATTAACATCTTCCTTTGGCATGCCTCAGAGGACACATTCATTATCAGGTTGTTTTGAAACTTTGTATGCTTATGCAGGGTGACAAAGATAGGAGCTATTGATTTTCTTTTCATTTCCATCAAAAACTGTTGCTGTTAGCAACAATCTTTGAATTTATTGCATTTGTGCATCAACATTCTTTGACATGGCCTACAGGCCACATTTATCATAGGATTGTTTTTTAACTTGGTGTGCTCATTAGGCAAGACCTTTAGGATAAGAGCTATTTATTAGCATTCATTACTGTAAAAAAAGTTGCCATTTACAATAACCTCTGAACATACTGCATTTGTGTATCAACATCCTTCCTTTAGCCAGTCTTACAATTTACATTTAAAAATGCATGGATTACTCTGACGTTGTGCACACACAATGCTGTTATGTTGAAATTTCATCAAATAACATTGGTACCAATGATCTTCAATTTTGCCATTTCATTTATAACTTACCAAGTTCAAGTTTGTCAAGTTGAGCTACAGTGTCATTGACACTTTCATTTCTTTTGGGTGTAATTATTTCATTGATTATATATTTTAGTGTTATCTTATATTTATGTAGATTTGGTGGTAGTACAATCGACCTATTTTAACTTTTAGGTAATAATATTTCTCAAATAGCAGGCCAAATAAGAGACAAATAAGAGGAAGCCTTTCCTTTGTTTACATGGTCTTTGTCTTGCTTGTAGTCGATGTACTACCACTAATTCTTGATACATGTGTCAGATTTAGACAATGTTGGAGACAGGTGTCATGGTTTGTTGTTTGAGGCGAGTGGACACTAGAGGTGCTCTCGCGGCTAGGGACACTGCTGGTCCTCATGCCAAAAAGTCACTCTAGTTTTTTAGTTTCTATTTACAGAGGAACAAGAACATGGTGAGGTTACGTGACGCCATCAGAGAGTGTGCTTCCGTCGTCGCAATGAAACATACAGCTAGCGGCAAAAGTGCCCAATGAAATAAGACAAGGTCCTAGATCTCAGATCATGGGATTTACATCCTTGTCGCAAGCTAGCTCAACCAATGGATCGTTACTCAGAATATGGGTAGTGTGACGCCGGGTATGTCTGTAGCGGTCGGGAAGAGAAACAAGGGTGTAGCAAGTACTATAAAATCTGAACATGCTCACCCTGCGACGACGGAAAGGAGGAAGCAGACAAGTTCTGAGGTATGCTCATCCAGGTCGGCCATGACTGCGAGCAAGAGAGAGGCCCTCTCTCTTACAACAACATCTGAGGTCAGAGGTTGTTGGTAGGAACGTCAGTTGGAGCTTACGTCCATGCCTTTCTTCCTGTCCGGGACGCTTCTTCTAATAGGCTGCCGGGGTCGGCTAGTCTTACGGCTTCCTCTACATCCGAAAAGCACACACGACTGCAATTCTGCTATATACAATTAGAGCTAGCGGCAAAAGTGCTCAATGATATAAGACAAGGGCCTAGACCTCAGAATATGGGGTTTATGACCTTGTCGTCAGCTAGCTCAACCGGCGGATCGTTACTCAGAATATGGGTAGTGTGACGCCGGGTATGTCAGTAGCGGTTGAGGAGAGAAGCAAGGGTGGAGCGAGCAATAATATACAATCATGCTCACCCAGCGACGACGGAAAGAGGAAACCGGCAAGTTCAGAGGTACGCTCGTCCAGGGGTCAGCCGAGTGGGCGACTAGGGCGAAGAAGTCGCCTTGTCATTCCTCAAGTCGCCTTGGCTTACATTGGGGGTGAAATTCAAGTCGCCCTCCAAAACTTCCTTGGAAGACATGGCAGTTTACTGTATTTTCTTATGTTTTATTTCCAAAAAAATAACAACGCTTCCGCATTCACAAAAAGAGTAAACACGACTGCTGTTAAAATCCGTCATACGGCCCAATTTTATATTTCTGAAAAGCGTTGTAATGTCGTAGTTGTTCGCAACAACTATAAACTGATAACAACGAACACAAAATGCTATTTGAAAACAAAAGTGTCAGCAAAAACCACGAATCACACAAGACACGCATTGATTAGAATTTATTAAAGTTAACCACCGTTTCAAAACATAAAAAATGTGCAGGGGACAGTTCATTCATAAAAAAACGTTGAAATTGCTTACAGTTACACTCTGTTCCACTGAAAAATTGGGTGCATTGAAATTCGCCCCGCAATTTGCATTGAAAGTTTTTCTTTGAAAACTTGTGTTGGAAGGGGGTTAAATGTAATAAGGCTACGATAGAAATCACACATATTAGGATGGATAAGAATGGCAGGCCTTATAGCACCAGTCGCATGTGTCAATGTAAGATGGTTGACAGAAATTGTCATTTTTCTGAACAGAGTATTATCACCCAGCGCAGCAGGTAAGGGAGACAACTGAAATATGTTGTCATTTACCTTGGAAATAAATTAACTCGAATTGTTCATGACGCTTAATTTACGAAGGATGTCGAAAACTTTTTTAACTACGCTTTTCAATTCAATTAGGGCATTCAGAAACCATGAATGACCCAGCTTCTTAGTTGAACTTGAAATTTATTTTAAATACTTTAAATATTTTTTTAAAAATAATATACCTTCTATTACAGAGAAGAACACTCTCACCATGGGTAATGCTAAATTTCAAATCCACTGCATTGAGGCAAATACAAAATCAACTGCATGGTCACCCCAGGCCTAGTCATCACTGTTAGGGAAAGAGTTAGGGTATTCAGAAACCATGGACGACACAATTTTTTGTAGTGGAGGGGGAGGATTTTAACCTACATGACTTAATTTTGTGTATGTATGTATATTTGTATAACTTTTATTTATTTTTTTCTCCACAATTGTGTCCTCTGTGTACATTTATTTTGTCACAATGTCATATACGTTTTTTTTCTGACTTTTCCCTCATGTCCACTGACTTCTCCCTCCTGGCCCCTGACTTCTCCCTAAAGTCTCTGGAGGGAGAAGTCACTTCTCCCTAAAATCAGCTGCCAGGCTGACCCCTGGAGAGGTCTCTCTCTCTTACAGCATAATCTGGGGCCAGATGTTGTTGGTAGGAACTTGCGTCAGTCGGAGTTTATGTCCATGCCTCCTGTGCGGGACGTCCTGTCCAATAGGCAGCCATGGTCGGCTAGTCTTACGGATTCCTCTACATAACAGCTAAAGTGCTCTTAATATTGCACAGGGCTATAAACCACGGTGAGTGGTTTCAGTTCCCTGTCGCCGGTGAAGCGGTTACTTTTGAAGCAGTTACTCTTGAATATGAGGACCGTGACACCGGGTGTGTCGCATTTACATAGTAAATCAGAGCTAGCGGCAAAAGTGCTCAATATTATTAGACAAGGAACTAGACCGCAGAATATGGGGTTTACTACCTTGTCGCCAGCTAGCTCGACCGGTGGAGCGATTACTCAGGGTTTGAGTAACATGACGCCGGATGTGTCCGTAGCGGTCGAGGTGAGAAAAAGGGTGTAGCGAGCACTATAAATTCCAATCATGCTCACCCTGCGGCGATGGAAAGGAGGACGCCGTCAAGTTCTGAGGTACACTCGGCTGGGTCTCCCAGGACCGCAAGCAAGAGTGAGACGCCTCTCTCTTTTAACAACATCTGGGGCCAGATGCTGTTGGTAGGAAGTTGCATCAGTCGGAGCTTATGTACATATTTGTCTATTGTCTGGGACGCTCCGTTTAATTCTCAGCCAGGGTTGGCTACAATTGGACTTCTTCAGCATCTTCTAAGCACTCACGACCGCACCTTGGCTACATGACTTCGGATATCTTGTCTGCATCGTCAATAGGTCCACTCTTTGTCAAGGAAGTCGCACCATCTAGTAGGTGACGTCCGCAGTTAAGAGCCATCTCTGACACACTGTCCCTGGAGCAGCCGGCGGACAAGCAATACATGACCGCTGCTCCTCAGGCCTCTTTAACGGACTTGCTGTCGCAGATTGCACAGCTCATCGCAGCATTCCTGCAAATGCAGAAGCACTCAACGTCGGTCTCAAAACTTGAGCTGTCGATGGTGCTCCGTCGGTCCAGTCATCATCCGTCTAAATTAGTGTTAGAATCACGGTCAACGGCATGTTCAGATGCCGTTGACCGTGATTCTAACACTAATTTAGACGGATGATGAAAGGGATACGGAGGAGGATTAACCTTCCCTTTTGGAACAACTCAGGGATGGTATGGATACTATCCATTATTGTTTCCTTGAACTTGTTCCAGTCAATCATAATGCTGCGAGTAATTGAGAGAAACCGCTAGCATTGTTGGATGCTGACTTCATCCAGACAAAGAGGAGGATATCTCTTTTCCGGTTAAGTCTACACATGTGTCACAGGTCTTCGTTTATTTTGACGACGCCATATTCAACTTCCTGTGGGAAGAAGTAATACGGTTTCTTATCATCATCTGTATTTTTAACCATTTTTTGAACACATTCATTTAAAAAACAACCGGGGAAGATGTGTTGAGAGTTTCTCTGCGTTGAATGAGCAGGCTAAGGTCTTAGTTGTGGCCTTACCTTCATTATTTCGCTGTTCGCTTGGACACAATTGAGAAGATAATTTCTTATTCAGAGTGAATTTAGACTCACTGTCTTATGTACTTCACTTTTAAGTACTGTGATGCAACGTCTGTATGGAAAGGAATTTTGTGGACATTTGTACCTCTTTAAAAATTCTTTCCAGGCCTATTTATCACATATATCTCTGTCTTAACAGTTGCTAAGTGGGAGTTATTCTGATGTGACGAAGCTTTGCGACGTCATCTTTAATATATGAGATACTTTAATATACGACTCTACAGGTCGTTCTAGTTTTCCAGACACTAAGTCGTTTGACGGTAAGCTTTCATTAATGTAGGATTAAGCTACAAGAAAGCATCAATACTCTGCTCTTTAAGTTGGGGTCCATTCGACCAAGAACAGCAGAAATGAGTAGGAGAGCCCTAGACTTAGGTCGTCTATAAGGACTCATAGCGAAGGTATAAGTAACCCTCCTCTAATTACTTTAGGGATCAACTATACAGCCACTTGGATAGGGGGATTAGGTCAGTTCGAGATTACTGATCAGACCCCCCAGAGCTGGTGGCTCGAGGCTCTTCTAGAGCTCGGCCCAACCGATAATTAACTGGAATTGGATAACGTGTTTCTCATGGCTCTAAAAGGTTATTTAGGATAATCATTCATTCGAATAAGCGAGTGTTCGAATGATCGACTGTGCGGCAGATATAGTTCTTTGGATCACTTGAAGAATGAACTAGATAATGTCTCATGGGATGAATGATAGGATACATGTATCCTACAATTCATTTTCAACAAGCTGGTCCATCTGTTGTTTCACAGAACGAATTAGCCAGTTGTTAGGCTCGCTTTTGTCTGATATCAGACACATTAACAGTGAAAGATTTTATGCATCGGATGGGGTTATGCGAAGCGGCTACGAATGTTATTTTGATGGATCACTTATGCACACGTCCCCTCCAGTTATTCTTAACAGGAGTGGGAAGGCGTTTTTTGCTCTAGACCTGTTTTGTTTTAGCGGATCTAGTAAACATAAGGTCAAGTTTGACCAGATATTCAATGGTTTTACAGCTGCCAGATTCAGTTTTCCCAATTATGATTTGAGTTCATAAATTGGGTTACAACCCTGAGTCAACGGACTCAATATGCAGGTTTCTTGAGACCCTCAGTTCTTGGAGATCACATGTTCATCAGAAATGATGTCTTATTGTTTACGCCACATCATTGGATTTATATTATTAGCGAACATGCATGTGGGTTCCCTCCAGGATAGTTAAGTTTGCGGCGCATAGGAACAATAGTTTCCATCATTTGTGTCACCAGTGTTAGACATTTGAGCACATAGAGTTGATGCTCAGTCGTATTCATGGGAATGAATGGTAGGATACGCATATCCTTCAATTCATTTGCTTCAGTAGTTTACGTTGAGGTTAAACAGTCTCAGTGTGATTCCTACTAATTACATATCTGTCGTCACAATATCCTTCTATCAGTTTTCTCAAGTGCCTTTTATTGAACATTCGCCAGAAGCTTTCTCCACGAGAGTGCCTTCTACTTCAGGGGAAATTTTGTTCTTCACGTCATTCTCCGCGTATAGTGGCATAAGAGAGTCTGTTAGATGTGAGGAAGCCTTTGTGGTTCCCATGTTTTTGCTGTCTGGACCAGCAATGATTAAGTAATGTGGGTGAGGAGGTTTCGACATGACTTCGAATTCCCCCCCCCCCCCCCCCCCTTTCACTTACTCACACTCTGTCTCGTATATATATCTTAATACATACATACTATGCATTTGGGTTGTGTTGGATGCCGCTTCAAACCGTGTTGGTTCAGTGCGGATGAAGGACTTTACTAAAAGTTGTGAGGGTTGGGCAGGGGGGGGTCCAAGTTTCCCGGAGTGCATTGTCAACCAAATTTTGAAATTTAATCCTAAAAGATGTGATTTTAACGTTATTGATTGACCATTTAATAGATGTTTCAATGCATAAGGCAACTATTTAATGCATGTCAATTGCAGTGATGGCTCACCTCGTTAAAAGAGTACAGTGGACAAGTCCATCCTCCAGGGGACCCCGGTCCAGGGTGAGGGGGTTGGGGGCAGATGTGGGAAGCTGCAGGTCAAGTTCAGTTGTGCATCGACATATTAACGTAATCGTACCTGGCGTGTTATGGCAAGTCGGGAGTTTTTTTACTGTTCGTTTTACCTTAGTTTCAATAGCACCAACAATGCTTATGAAGGACAGCAATTTGCGCTGTAACCTGCGCAGTTGTTGTATTTATATTGGTTTTTCCTGTTGCATTCAGGAAAAACCAACATAAACACAACAACTGTGCAGGTTATGGCGCAAATGATGCTCTGATTCTGAAACTATGAAGTCTCAGGCACAAACGAGTGTTGGATTTTCTCGACAGGGATGAAGACATTGGGGTGATAAACAAACAACGAAAAACAAATAAAATGCAAGTATTTTTTAAATCTTGAATAATAACTTTCCTTTATTCTTTTACCTTATTCAACACATGGTAACTCGTGAAAACTTACCTATTTCCGTTGCATCCCAAATTGGCAAACTTTTAAACTCGCAATTAATTCTTTTTGACTGCATATACTTGAAAATGGGTGTGCGACCTATATATGAGCTTTAGGCAAAAGGGAGGAATTCCAGGTGTGAGTTGGGGGTGCGACTTATACACGGGGGTGACGTATACACAGACATATATGGTATTTTTGTTATACTGCAATGAACGGCTGAGATCGGCGGTGCATTGTTTACTTTTGGGAAAATACCGAACCTCCATAAAAAAATTAATTGTGGGGGTATTTTTCCAACGCGGTGGTGCCTGAGAACAAAAAAACTTGGGGTGGGGGGGGGGGGGGGGGGGCTTACGTGATGGATTTTAATGCACTCACGCAAAATATTTTATTAGGCTATTGCTTTGGTGGACCTTGAAATTATTATGTATTTCGGGGCGGTCCATGTTGGAGCCTGTTAATCATACCTACCTCCATTTCTAGATCCTGGTCTCTATTTTGTCGGTCCTCAAATCACATATTCTCTCGTGTTTATGGTTGTAGATATCAGATAGTACACGTTGGAGAGTGTTGTTACTGGATTTTATTGTACAGAGGCCACCTGTGGTTGATCTTGGAAGTGTGTTTTCTCTGCAGAGATTTTTCAATGCATCTTGATTTAATATGTATGTTATATTTTATATCGCTGATTTCGTCGTACCTGTGTACGCTGTCTGTGGTGTATGTTTTGTAGCGGACAATATTAATTACCAAAATCGTCGCTATAGCCTTGGCTTGTGAAGTGGCATTAAGCATCATTTATTATTCATGAATTAATTCCCGAGTGCCTGATCGATAATTATTTATATTGTTTTTTTGGTACCGCTTTTATTAATTCCAGAGCTCTCTCCTCTTTCTTTTGAAGATATGTTCAAAAAAAGGGGGGGGGGGGGGGGCATTTTCACCCCTTCTCTGACTTAATGGGTATCTAACTATGAAGGAAGCTGTTTTATCCATAAATATATTCTGCATACAGCTGTAGTGTTATTGTATGGCGTAGGTTTATGGGCAATTTTTTCTCATTCTCAAATATGCCATCCCAATTTTTGGGTCTTAGTCCAGACTAGCCTTAAAAATTGGGAACTCGTTACAACTTATTTAGCATGGTCTCATGCTCAGATTTTGGATTTACATAATTGGGATCCATATTAGGTTATGTCTCCTCTATTATGGTATAGAGAGATATACATGTAAATTCTAATTATTCTAAATTCCTTCATCATGGATTGAAGGATTTGATCTATGTTGATCAACTATTTTGGAAGTTCTAGGCCCTCCCCCTTTTTATGATTCAGCTAAGTCTGGGCCATTGGTTATAGTATAAAAATATGAAAAATTTTTAAGTAATTTATATATTTTTTATACTTACCAATGGCCCAGACGGGAATGGCCCTCCCATGAGTGGGCGGTACTGGGCACTCATACCTCCCTGCTGAATTATTATATAATAATCTGTTTTACAAAAAATGATGTTGGCGCCAGTTTCAGTGTCATCCTGGCGTCTCCGCGTGTGCGGAGAGTATATGTATGGAGGGCCAGATAGGACTTCTAATTTTAGGTTTTGCATGCAAATTTTGGGGGATTGGGGAGCAAAATTTGTGTTTGGCCCCAGATAAATTTGAGTTAGCACCAGCTAAGTCTGGGCCATTGGTAAGTATAAAAAAAATATAAATTACTTAAAATTTTTAGCTCAACTTTGACGCAAGTCAAATTTGAGCTTATGCCATGGCCATCTTGAATTCCATGCAGAACTTTCATATGAAAGCGTCCATCTGTTCGTCAACAATTCAATACGGCTCAGGCTAGAGGCCGTATTTATGAACCGATCTTTACGAAACTTCTTGGGTACCGGGTACCTTTGTTATCACCGTGGGACGAGAACAAGTGTTTTTGGGTCCGGTCCGAAATTCAAGTTCGCCGCTGGCAGCCATTTTGTACAAAATTAGGTGCAATCAGATTATTGCGCAGAACTTCCATATGAAAGCTCTGATTTGAAAATTTTTTTGTATGAATGTTTAGTACCATGGGATACATCACATATACAGGTTTTTTTCTCGTGCATAAATTATGCAAATTAGACTAACTTTGATGTATTTAGTGTTACTTTCAGCACTGTAAGTGCAAATGCCAATAGGGCTCAGGCTAGAGGCCGTATTTATGAACCGATCTTTACGAAACTTCTTGGGTACCTTTGGTATCACCATGGGATGAGAACGAGTGTTTTTGGGTCCGGTCCGAAATTCAAGATGGCCGATGGCAGCCATTTTGTACAAAATTAGGTGCAATCAGATTTTTGCGCAGAACTTTCATATGAAAGTGCTGATTTGAATAATTTTTTGTGTGAATGTTTAGTACCATGGGATACATCACATATAATATGGGTTTTTTCTCGTGCAGAAATTATGCAAATTAGATGAACTTTGATTTTTTCAGTGATTCTTACACACAGTAAGTACACATGTCAATACGGCTTGGGCTTGGGGCTGTATTTATGAACCGATCTTCACGAAACTTCTTGGGTACCTTTGTTATCACCTTGGGACGAGAACGAGTGTTTCTGTGTGCAGTCCAAAATTCAAGATGACTGCCAGTGGCCATTTTGTACCGAAATCAGGTCCTATCAGTTTTTTGTCAACTTATATACGGCTCGTATTTATGAACTGATCTTCATGAAACTTCTTGGGTACCTTTGTTATCACCTTTGGACAGGAACAAGTGTTTTGGGGTGCCTTTGTTATCACTGTGTTATGAGAACAAATATTTTGGGGTTCAGTCAGACCCACTCTGGGACTCAAAGATTTCTTTTCTAGTTTAGCATCTGACTGTCACCCACCTTTACAATACTTTACCTATGCATTTGTTACAGGTTACGGTCAGTATTTATGTACAGACCGTTACAATACTTTATATGTACCTTGGTTATCAGGTCATTACCTAGATGTTTGTCATTGCTGTGTCACATGCTATACATGTACATGTCTTAACAAGTTGAGCTACAGTGTCATTGACACTTTCATTTCATTTTCCTATCTTCAAATTATAATTTGAGCTTTATTCTATTACCTCTTGTTTGGCAAAGCTCATTGAGCTCTGTTAAACAAGATACAAATCAAATGCCTGTACTGGGTATATTGAGGCCTAAACTGTCTGTAAATGTGGATAATTCAGTGGATGCTGAAGTAATTCTTCAACAGATCACAAGATTTTTTAATCAGTTAACAAGAGTTTACTGTAACTTATCTGCATTTAAAAGATCACATTTGTACCAAAGGCATGGTAAATGGTTTAATGTTTGTAAGTTATATACAGTTAATAGGATTTTTCAATTAAGTGTAATAATTATGTGTTGTTTCTTTGATATTTCATTACCCCACTTTTACAGGGTTCCTGCGGGGCCTTGAAAACCTGGAAAAGCCTGGAATTCGTCAAAAGGTCATTCAAGGCCTTGAAAGCCTGGAATTTCCGATGGGAGCCTTGAAAATCCAGGAAAATCGGAGAATTTTGCTTCACGTAATTTAATCCGAACATATTTTACAGCATTTACAGCAATTGTAATTGCATGTTTATTAATCCGGTCATATTTTGCAGTATTTACGGCAATGCCAATGCGTGCATTATTGATAGAACTTTGCAGTGATGTGACACTGAAATCCTTGGAATCAAGCTTTGTGAATGGTTGCTATTGATGTGGGCGAGCACAATGCTGTATATTTAAGCCAATGGGATGATTTATTGTAAATTCTGCCTGTTCGAATGCTGAGCGCACGTGCGAGGATAATTTATTCATATTGAAAATATTACAAATGGATGATTGTTCAGTTGAACTATTTGAGTATTTCTGAAGCATGTATGTCTGATGAATTTGCCATGTCATCTTAAAGTCCTGGCACGGGCAGTCGCCATTAGAGAGTTACGGTTAACCGAAAAAACGACTCGGTCTCGGTTGTACAAGAAAACCAGAAATCGCAACCGAGCATGGGTGCACACAACCGTACTTTCGGTTTCTGTAAAAACAAATGATAACAACATGGTGGATGTCACGGATGCAGACGATAAAACGTATACTCCGAGCCCTGTGCAGTCCTTTGCGTGAGGCGGGCGCTATTGCGCTCGCACTCGCAAGCGCCCATAATTTAAAAAAGACGAGCGCAAAAAATCGCGCCTGTCATCAAACAGTTCAACTTCACTTAAATTGCACTCAACTCACAAGCAATGCCACGCTTCAAGTCAGAATGGACATCTATTTTGTTATTGTCCATTGGTTAATGGTGAAACAAACACAATATTAAAACATTACATGCCTCCCCCCCCCCCCCTCACCCACCTTCATATCACCATCCGCTCCGCAAGAGGTCCGAATCGATACTGTCAGTGAAAACTGAAACATTTCCAGTTTTCCTTTATTCACTGCACATGTCATCATACATCCCCATTCATCCAGTAAACGAAACCGAAAGTACATAGCTAATTTAATCAGAATTTGCTTTAAAAATTCTCATAATTATCTTGTACATACATTTCATTTTCAGATTTCGGGTTTTAATTCTCAGTTTAATGAATAAAACAAACAGAAAACCATGCAGTGTTGTTTTCATTTTTTGTACAGGTTACTCTTGAAGTTGAAGCTTGAAATGGACGTAAGTTAAGTATGTCAATCAACACTGCAAACCACCCCCTTGAAAACAGACAAACACAGTCTGTTTAAAAATAGCTGTTTTTTTAAAATATGTACATTTATTACGAATAAACAAAATATAGCTTCACACAAAATCAATAAAAAAAAATCATAATATGAAGAGCAGATAAAATTTACACAGCGGAATATGAAAAACAAAATAGTTGCCTCCCTTGGCAAAATTCAAAAAATTTATTTTACACTGAAAGTCATAACTTCCAATGTTGCAGAACATGATGAAATGATAAATGAGCACGTTTTATTAAACCAATAAGTCATACATCATATCGCTGGTTAAACTGTTATATAATTCTCAAATACCAGAGTTGTAATTATTTTTTATTTTTAATTACCACTTTCTCATTAATTTCTGAACACCCGTTTTCACAGTGAGTTGTGCACGCTCGAAAGTGGCAGTGTTTTTTCACATTGAGTTGTGCACCACTCGAAAGTGGCAGTTTTCAATCAGTATCTTTGTGATGATGTTCAACCACCTTGAAAACTATATGTTATGGGCGTGTTTCAGACAACTATTAACAGCAGTCTGCACACTTATTTGAAACAAGTCACAGCTTCCAAAACGAGGTCAACAAAAAAAATAAACAAGTCAATTTTGATTGGGATATATAATTTTTTTAATAAAGACTTATTACACTGAACACAGACATAATGTATTACACAAAAACCTCAACTCCCAAAAATATACATAATACAGTATTACAGTTCTATTTGATACCGGGGTAAGTACAGTGTTGCAACAAGTCACCTGTTTTTCCATTTGATGCCTGTAAATTTGACGTCTCAAACAACTTTCATTACTATATTTTAATTGACCCGCTTCCCGAATTTATGTGCCCATGATCAGCAGTCTAGGACAGGAACGGAACAACCCGCCCCAGAGACAACCCGTCCCAAACGAGGTGGGACAACCCACCCCGGGACAACCCGCCCCAACAGTTATGTGGGACAACCCATCCCTGAGTTCTTATACATGTAATTGTAAGTCAACCGTTATATACTATACATAATACAAATGCATTATCTAGTCATAATAGTTCATGATATTCTGAAAAATGCTTGTAACACACAAAAAGTAAAAAACAACAGAACAACCGAACCGAACCGAATCCTATCAGTCAAAAATAACCGAAACCGAAGGGGCAAAAATGACAACCGCAACTCTCTAGTCGCCATCACGGTGGATTCCGAGTTTGCATTTCCAAATGAAAGTGTTATTGTCTTATTCACCTCAAATGTTAACATGTGCGATTTTAAGGATAATTCGCCCATATATGAAACATTTAGCTGAATAATGTTCAACTGGAACAGGCAGTAACCAGTTATAGTATGCAGTTGATTTAATCCAAGCTTGTTGGAAGGTACACTTCCCCACAACAGAATTACATTTTGCTTTTCGAATGACATTTCCGGAGACATTGTGGGTTACGAAATGTATCATTTACATGTAACATGTAGTTTACTCATTGGGAGAAAGGATGACATCAATTCATTTGCATTCAGTAAGTATTCAGTTAGAATAGCGGTGCATGTACAAGAGACATAGCTATTGTGCCACCTGGTAATTACACTGCAGTTGTAGGATAAACACAAGAAAATGTCTTTCTCGGGCTTACTAATTCTAATCAGTGATATCATTGCTTGGATAACTTTCAGAAAGAGTTTTCCAAGAAATGATGTCAAGTGTTAGAATTACCAACAAAGGGAAATAAAAGAAAGTTTCTAGACGTTATCTGATAATTTAGGGTACTTTGCCAGCCTCGGCCTTGAAAAGCCTTGAATTTCATAAATGGGGGCCTTGAAAACCCACGAAAATTGCCGAGAAATGGCCTGGAATGGCCTTGAATTTCAAAGATTTTAACCTGGGGGAACCCTGTTTTATGATTAATAATTTAATCCACTCATTGTAGGTTAAAGAATGAATCCCATTCATGGGATAAGTTTTGTTTTAGATACAGTAAAACTAGCATTTTATGAAGTAGGGTGTAACAAATAATTGGTTATAGTAAATTCTTTTTAATTCTCTGTGGACACCTGTATAAATCGTGTTGACATTCTATGCTCGCATCAGAGTCTGTTATAATTAATCACCAGCTGTAACGAATATGGATTCTTACTCCACCTGTATAAAATTACATCCTATAATATGAACATTTGGCTATTGTTGTCTACTCAACCCTTTACCCAAAGCAGACGATATCAAAATTTATTATTTTAAATATCATTTTTTCAGATTTTTCAAAAAATTTCAACAAAACCATATCATATGTGACCCCTCGTTGGAATGAGCATGTTCCAACGAGGGGTCACATGATATGGTTTTGTTTAGTGATGGGCCGATCATCGGGAAATATAATCGGAAGCCACCGATTAGGGACCATTGGAAAATAATCGCTAGGCGTCGGTAAAACATCGGCACACCCGATTATAGTATTGAACTTTCACACGTTGCACCACCACACACCTACTTTCAAATCGCGTAGTGTGAAAAACATGCACCTGGCCTCTATAAAATCACGTGCCTAGATAGTCGCCCTGCATGTGAATGAGCACTAAAACTGAAACAAAAAGTAGTAAATTACAGGTAATAACTGTTTGCCTCTCTGCGTACTTTAGTCTACTGTGACTACACGATGGTCGATTTTCTCACTGAAAACTGAAACATTTCCAGTTTTAATTTCGGCTCCTCATTTTTTTAATGCGCATGTCGTGTTATAGCAAATGAAACAAAGTTCAAAGGTTAATTTATTGAATTTTATTCATAAAATATAGTACTTGAAGGTGAATTGTGATTGGCTAGCAAGTGATGAAACCGTCTGCTACAACCAACCGCATTGCTTGTACCAAATAATTTTATGTTTATCTTTCTGGGCTATGGACGTTTTGGCCTCGGAGCATTTCAGCCCACTAAATAATTCCACGTTGTTTATCTTTGCGTGAAATAGGGACGTTTCGGCCTTGGGAAGATTCGGCCCAGAGATGTTTCATAGTTTCAGCCTCTGTATACTCTGTGTCGACATCGAGGTCCCTGAATAGGGAACTAAAACTTTGCAGCTACAAAATAAAAATGAAAGAAGGTAGAGTATCCCCCCCCGCCCCCCACCCACCCACACACACACCTTTAACCTCCGCCTGAATTGCATCATAGCCTGCAGTAGCTCTTTCCATTGTATCTGACACGCACTGGACAGCCGGATTCGTCTCTCGTAATGCATGCTATGCAAAACAATAACAGATGACGTCGCAGAGGCGTAGAACCAAAAAAATATTCAGTTACACTATCACGACCGACTTTCCAAACAAGCTTATTAATTGAATTAATTATTGACTTCAATTTTAACTCTGCATTGAATGTAAGCATTATTTTTTATTTAACTGTAATAATCGTTAATCGGATCGGAATTGGCCGATTATTTAGCCTCAATAATCGGTAATCAGCACACAGGTAAAAACCATGATCGGCCCATCACTAGTTTTGTTGAAATTTTTTGAAACATAATATTTTTTCAACTGCTGAATTTTCATATTACGTGGGTGGATGCAGGCGATTCTTTGGATAAAGTGTTAATTGATTTCTGGACACAACTCAAATACTTGTCGTTAGTCTTGAGAATTAAAACAAAGTGTTGATTTATAAATTGTGTAAGTAATGATGATAGATTTTTAGCTCATCTTGACAAAGTCAAGCTGAGCTAATCTAATCGCTTCCGTCCGTCGTCCGTCAACACCATGTTTTGGTCTTCTCCTCCAAAGCCACTGGGCCAATTCAAGTGAAAGTTTGTGTGAGTGATGGTCCCAAAGGGGCATTTCATTTTTGTTCAACTCAGTATGCCCGGCCCCATAGGGAGGGAGTGGGGGAAAATGCTGCAAAATATTTTAAAAATCTTCTTCTCAAGAACCAGTGTGTGCAATGACTTGATATTTGCTATGGAGCTTCCATATGAGGTGTAGAATCAAGTTTGTTCAAACGAAGTTCGTAAATTAATATTTGGCTTTGTAATAGGAGGGGTAAGATTTTTGGCCCCGCCCAAAATTTCTATTTTCTGAACCGATGGTCCGGTATAAACCAAATTTGGCTTGTGGTAGTATTGGGTCATAAGTACTTGACCCATGCAAAAAAAAAAATTCCCACATCCCCGTCGGAACCCTGGGAGCTAAAAATAGAAATATTTACAAACGCCCATATTTCCCAAACCCCACGGAACAGAGAGCTTTTATTTGGTATGAAGTATCCTTATGACCAGTAGAATTGAATGGTAAAAAAAAATTGCCATCGGTTATGTTAGGGTGTTCTGTAATGGGCATCGAAAAAATGCTGAGTCAGCATATTTGCAAAAATTAAAAAAAATCTTTTCTCCAGAACCAATCATCAGAATCTTTTGATATTTGGTATACAGCATTCATAGGGGGGTCAGATAAAAGTTTGTTGAAATAAAGCTGATTGGTTCATATTTGGGCTCTCAACAGGAGTCCGAAGTTTTAACATAGGGTAATATGGGGAATATTCTTTAAAAATCTTCTTCAGAACCACCAGTCAGAATCTTCTAATGTTTGGTATACATCATTGTTATGAGGGTCAGATTCAATATTGTTCAATCCAAGTCCCTAGGTTAATATTTGGGTTTCCTACGGAAGCCCAAATTTTATCTTTGTTCAATATGGAGGGTAATTTAAAAAACTCTTCTTCATATCCACTAGTCAGAATGCTTTGATATTTGGTATGCAACATCTCTAAGGGGGTCAGATTCAAGTTTGTTCAAATCAGATTCCTAGGTATATATTTGGGCTCACTATGGTAGCCCAAATTTTTACTTAGTGCAATATGAGGAAATTTCTTTAAAAATCTTCTTCAGATCCACCAGTAGGAATGCTTTCATATTTGGTATACAACATCTCTAGGGGGTCAGATTCCAGGTTGTTCAATTTGAGTGCCTAGGTTAATATTGGGGCTCCATATGGGAACATGAAATTTAACTTAGTACAATATGAGGAAATTTCTTCAAAAATCTTCTTCAGATCCACTCGTCAGAATGCTTTCACATTTGGTATACAACATCTCGGGGAGGGGGGGGGGGGGGGGGGGGGCTCAGATTCAAGTTTGTTCAAATTGGATCCATAGGTTGATATTTGGGCTCGTTATGGTAGCCCATTTGAACTTAGTGCAATTCAAAGAAATTTTTTACAATTTCTCTTCTTCAGATCCAATAGTCAGAATGCTTTCACATTCGGTACATAACATCTCTAGGGAAGTCAGATTCAACTGTGTTCAAATCAACAGCCTTGGTTAATATTTGGACTCTCTATGGGAGCCGGAATTGGCCATTTTGCTGAAGGATTAAAAATTCTGTATTCAGTACCCTCAAGAGCTGTGTATCTAAGATTAATCCACATAGGTTGTATCAAGGGGCTTCATAGGGGAGCTCTACATTTTACTTTATGATCAACTGAAGAAAAGGCATGATGCCCAGATTATTTTTGTCACTCCTGAGGGACTCAAGGATTGACAGTGTAGCCTATGGAGATGGCTTGCTTAATGTAGACTCATTCTTGGACTCTGTTTAAATTGTGTTCTGTTCAAGATGAGTGCTTCAGGCCCCGTGGGGCCTCTTGTTTATAGTATAGACCTATTTAGCATTAGTACATCCAATACAGGCATTTATTCTATTATATCTTGTTTGACAGAGCTCCTGTTGATTGAATAATTTTCATTGGCAAAGTGGCTATTCAGTTAACAGGGTTCTACTGTATCTGTGTTCTACTTTCCTACAAATAGAACCACTTCCTTGCAACCGTGCGAGCAGGGCATAATTCAGTATATTTTAAAAATAAACTATAAGAATCAACTCATAAACTACATGTTGAGACAAAGCAAAATCTTGGCATCATTGTTTAGAAATTTGAACGGGATAGACACTGCCATAAAACATCTGGCAGAGCAAGTCAAGAATACCTGAATTATTTAGAAATTATGCAAAAAATGTGTAAATATTTTAAAATCATTTTCATATATGTAAAATACGAGGATTCACTGACTGACTGAAATTTGTGTTATGTCTTTTCCCCCTAATTTTGATATTGCGATTTTGCATTTTTATACAGATTTAACGAATGTCAGGAATAGCAAACTCATTTTCAGAGTCTCTGGTGCTGTGACATCACTGGAACTGAGTTTTACTGTATGGACATACTCCCTATTCATTCTCGACTTTTATCAATAATGTTTAGGAAGCTTCTAAGTCTGTTTTTCCCTATTCTTTTAAATTGGAGTACCTAGCATTTATAACAAGTTCCTGCAGGCGTTAATTTAACCTGGGAATGGCGCAAATCATGAGATCCACCTGATTCATAATACACTTGACATGGAAAGATTCCACAAAATAGTTGAGCCCATCTGACTGACCTTTATTGTCTCCTTGCATCTAGTTAATATATCTTTTGCCATTTTTATTTGTATTTGTTGACTTTAAAAATTGAATTTTTCAGGAAGCAAAAGAAAAAGAAATATAATTTTGGATCAGACAAATGTTTATCCATCAGCAAGAAGACGTAAAATGAGGAATTTCCAGAACTTCATAAAAAGAGCAGCTGTTTTAGTTGTGCCTGACAATGAACTTGTTAGACGTGCCAACAAAAGAACTGTGGAAGATGGTATATTTAAAATAGAACTTAGAGTTTAGCACCATTCACTGTTTTCTGTGGATGCATAATAATAACACTTTGGCTGGCCGCTTATTTGTCGCAGTTCTCGTATGAGAAGGCCTTGGTTACCCCTGTTCTACCAACTGCCTCCCTATTCCCACGCTTCTTCACTCCTCCCAACACTCGGAGACGAACTGATTGATGACATCCCTTGCCCCATTCTTCCCAATCTCTCCGATTAGCATATTAACCCTCTCCTTTGAGTTGCCCCCTAACCACATGTACTTCATTCTCCCATCCCACTTCCCCATTATACTCTCCGTGAATCTTGTTCTTTTAGACTGGTATTTTGGGCATTGTAGAAGAAAGTGTTCCAGGGTCTCCACCACACCCAAATTACTCATCTGGCACTCCTTTTCACAGTTTTTCCCAATTTTTCCCCTCGGCTCCAGGGACCAAGACCTCAGCTTGAACAACAGTGACCCTCCCCCCCCCCCCCCCCCAAAGGTGCCATCAAGGTACTCTTCAAAACCAGGCTTCTCTTTATTTATCACGCAGGCCACCCAAAGATCTTTTTGATTTGACCCCCTTCTCGCCAATTACGGTTACAATCCTCCATGACCCTTTCTCATATATATTGACAATTCCATTTCATTCACAGTTGTTCTAATTTTTTGACAGTTTGTCTTCCAGCTCAGTGGCTGCTACATGTCACACATATAAGTGTTTGAAGTAGAGATTAAATAGAACACAGGATTACCCATATAATTTAACTGTGAATATCCACTGAACAGATTTCTCCCAATGAGCATTTATTGATAGTTCTCACTTTATTCACACATTTCTTTTACTTTTGCATTTATCATTTGCTCCTATTCATGGAGAAGTGTTGTTCAAAGTGTGTGTGATTCTAAAGATTCTGTTGATGGTTCCAGCAATTTTTATGTGTACCCATACTATGTATGGTACACATAATGCCGGCATCCGGGGTGACCATCCATCGTTTGTCTGTCCGTCCATCTGTCCGTCCGTCCATCTGTCCGTCCATCTGTCTGTCCGACTGGTGTCCGTATCCATTTCTTTGGCATTCGATAACTTGAAAAATATTGCTTGCATTGTCAAGTTACTTTATATTTGTGTTCAGGTTACTGATGTGCCGAGCTGTATAGTTATTGGTGTAAATCAGATAATTTGATCCTGAGATATTAACCCTTTATAATTCAAATTGAAAATTCCACCAGTCCCTTTGGCATTTGATAACTTGAAAAATATTGCTTGGATTGTCTAGTTACTTTATATTTGTGTTTAGGTTACTGATGTGCCGAGCTGTATAGTTTTTGGTGTAAATCTGATGGTTTGATCTCGAGATATTAACCCTTTATCCTTCAAATTGAAAATTCCTCCAATCCCTTTGGCATTCGATAACTTGAAAAATATTACTTGGATTAAGTTACTTTATATTTGTGTTCAGGTTACTGATGTGCCAAGCTGTATAGTTTTTGGTGTAAATCGGATAATTTGATCCGGAGATATTAACCCTTTATCCTTCAAATTGAAAATTCCACAATCCCTTTGACATTCGATAACTTGAAAAATATTGCTTGGATTGTCTAGTTACTTTATATTTGTATTCAGGTTACTGATTTGCCAAGCTGTATAGTTTTTGGTGTAAATCTGATGATTTGATCCCGAGATATTAACCCTTTATCCTTCAAATTGAAAATTCCTCCAGTCCCTTTGGCATTCGATATCTTGAAAAATATTACTTGGATTGTCAAGTTACTTTATATTTGTGTTCAGGTTACTGATGTACTGAGCTGTACAGTTTTTGGTGTTAATATGATGATTTGATCCGGAGATATTAACCCTTTACCCTTCAAATTGAAAATTCCTCCAATCCCTTTGGCATGAGATAACTCAAAATAGATCAATCCGATTGTCATGTTTCTTTATATATTTATTCAGGTTACTGATGTGCTGTGCTATATAGTTTTTTATGTAAATCTGATAATTTGATCCGGAGATATTAACCCTTTATCCATCAAATTAGACACTCCTCCAATCCATTTCTATATGTACCCATACCTTGTATGGTGTACATAATGTCAGCATCTGTGGTGGCCCTCCGTCATACAGCTTTCTACTAGTTGCGCATATGGGTACACATCTGACGATTTCATCGGCCTGTTTTTGTTTAGTGTGTTTATTGTTATATCTTGATCAAGTTTGCAAACAATTTGTTTTAATTTTTTGCACCAAAGTGATGTCCAGTGTTGAAACAATTCATTCATATCCATCCATCCATCCATCCATCCATCCATCCATCCATCCATCCATCCATCTGTCTGTCCAGGCTCATATCTCATCAACCACATTTTCATGAAACTTCACATACACATATCTTATTATAGTCATTCGGTGCCCAGTGGAAATTGACCTTGTCCTCATATTCTTCCAAAAGTTATGACCAAAAGTTGTTTGGAAATTAATTTAAAAAACTACCGATAGATTTAAATTATTTTTGGTAAGTGGGCTCTCAAGATGTTTAAGTGAAACAAGTTAGCATATCGGCTTTGCCCACCAAGTATTCCAGGAGTTTTGCCCCTTCAAATTTGAATTTTTAAGTAAGTCAACATATGACAAAGTTGTTTGGGAGTTAATTTCAACAATTACCAATGGATTTCAAATATTTTGGGTATGTGGACCCACAAGATGTTTAAGTGGGACAAGTTCACATTTTCTTTAGCACGGGCTACACCCCGTAGTTTTTTTCCAATCATCACTAAATTTCCTGTGCAGGTTCGAGGTCATGTCTAGATGTGAACATCCCATTTTGGTTGCAATCGGTCAACAATGATGGCTGTGCAGGTTCGAAACCTTGAAATCTTTAGTACAGTCTACAGGTCGTATTTATGAAGGGATTTCATTATAACTTGGTAGGATGACTGTATAATGTCTAGATGAGAACATCCTATTTTGGTCGGATTCGGTCAATTGTGATGGCCACACGGGCATGTGACCTAGATTCCTTTAGTATTGTCTACAGGTTGTATTTATGAAGGGATTTCATTGTAATTTTGTAGGATGACTCGGTATGATGTCTAGATGAGACTCATATTTTGGTCACGATCGGTCAGCTGATACCGCCACTTGGGCATGTGATCCAGATTCCTTTAGTATTGTCTGTAGGTCGTATTTATGAAGGGATTTCATTGTAACTTTTTAGGATGACTCGGTATGGTATCTAGATGAGACTGTCATATTTTGGTCATGATCGGTCAACCATTACTGCCGGAGGGGCACATGACCTAGGTAACTATGAGGGCCGCATCATCCAGGCCTCAATTCTTTAGTACGCTCTGCACCTCAAATTATTCTTGTTAAAAACATATGTAGGGAACAGAAATTAATATATTCTCAGTTATCACAATTCTTGTCTTATTTCGTAATCCTTTCATAAACATTGAATATTATCCTTTTCACCAAACACTACACACCGTCAAGTTAAGCTGAGTGTCATTGACACTTTCATTTTCAGTAAATGAGCACTCGACCAAAAGTTTCCATTTTTAGCTCAACTTGACAAAGTCAAGCTGAGCTATTGCCATCACTTCTCGTCCGCCGGCATACGTACGTACGTATGTTAGTACGTACGTTAGTATGTTAGTCTGTACGTCCACAATTTCCTTTGGCACACCTCATAGGTCGCATTTATGATCAGATTACTTTGAAACTTCTTATGCTTGTTTGGGGTGACCTCTAGATGGGAGCTATCGATTTTCTTCAATTTCTGTAAAAAAATGTTGCCGCGGCCAACGTTCTTAGAACTTAGTTTAGTCAAACCACAATATTTCCCTTTGGCACCCCCTACAGGGCACATTTATGATTTGATTGCTTTGAAACCTGATAGCTTATTTAGGGTGACCTCTAGGAGCTATCGATTTTCTTCAATTTCCGGCAAAAAATGTTGCCACGGCCAACGTTCTTAGAACTTAGTTTAGTCATACCTCAATATTTCCCTTTGGCACACCCTACAGGGCCCATTTATGATCAGATTGCTTTGAAACCTGGTATGCTTGTTTGGGGAGACCTCTAGATGGGAGCTATCGATTTTCTTCAATTTCTGTCAAAAAATGTTGCCGCGGCCAACGTTCTTAGACCTTGGTTTAGTCAGAAGACTCGATATTTCCCTTTGGCACACCCTACAGGATACATTTATGATCGGATTTCTTTGAAACCTGGCATGCTTGTTTGGGGTGACATCTAGATGGGAGCTATCGATTTTCTTCAATTTCCGTCAAAAAATGTTGCCGCAGCCAACATTCTTAGAATTTAGTTTAGTCAGACCACAATATTTCCCTTTGGCTTACCCTACAGGGCTCATTTATGATTAGATTGCTTTGAAACCTGGTATGCTTATTTACAGTGACCTCTAGATGGGAGCTATCGATTTTCTTCCATTTCCATCAAAAAATGTTACCACGGCCAACGTTCTTAGAATTTAGTCTAGTCAGACCACAATATTTCCCTTTTGTACACCCTACAGGGCACATTTATGATCGGATTGCTTTGAAACCTGGCATGCTTGTTTGGGGAGGCCTCTAGATGGGAGCTATCGATTTTCTTCGGTTTCTGTCAAAAAATGTTGCCACTGGCAAAAAAACTGACATTGGTCCCAATGATCTTCAATTTTTCCATTTCACTTATAACTTACCAAGTTCAAGTTTGTCAAGTTGAGCTACAGTGTCACTGACACTTACATTTAGCTAACCTGAGCAAAGCTCAAGGGGAGCTTTACTAATCACTTTCCGTCCGTAGTCATCCATCACGCGTAAACTTCACATTATCAACTCACAAACTCCTGGACCAAATTGAACCATTTGGTGTGCATATTCCTCATCATATGTGAATTCAAGTTTGTTCAAATAAAGTTGCCTCGCCCACAGGATGCACCACAAGGGACATAACTCTGATAGCACCCATAAATTGTTTTCCAAAATTAAAAAACTCTTCTCCCGAACCATCAGTTAGAATCTTATGATATTTGGTATATAATATCTCTAGGGGGCGGGGGGGGGGGGGGGGGGTCAGATTCAAGTTTGTTCAAATCGAGTCCCTGGGTACACGAGGGTGGAGTATGGGGGATTGGAATCAACGACCCAAGGTGGAATTTTTCTTGATCAATTTTAAGTTTGTTCAAAACCAAGTCTCTCAGTTAATATTTGGGCCCCCAATTGGAACCCAAATTTTAACTCAGTGCAATAGGAGGAATAATCTTTAAAAATCTTCTTCAGATCTACCAGTGGGAATTCTTTGATATTTGGTAAACAGCATCCATAGGGAGGTCAGATCTAAGTTTGTTCAAATCAAGTCTCCGGGTTAATATTTAGTCTCCTTATCCAACACAAGTATTAATTTTTAAAACTCTTCTTCTCCAGAACCACTAGTCAGAATCTTTTGATGTATGCTGTACAGAATTCTTATTGGGGTCATATTCAAGTTTCATCAAATCAATTCCATCGGTTAATATTTGGGCTATCTATGGAAGCACAAATCTTAGCATAGTGCAATATAGGGATTAATTATACCCCACGCAACAAAGTTGCGGGGGTATAATGTTATAATGTTTTTAACTGGTCCGTCCGTCAGTCTGTCAGTCCGTCAGTCAGTCCTACTTGTTTTCCGAACTTTTTTCTACACGCTTCCAGATTTTGAGCTGATTTTTGGTATGTGAGTCTAACATGGTGGCCTACAGATCAAGTTTGCATTTTGTTCCGCTCCACTGATTTTCACCAAAATTACGGCCCTTGGACTCTGAAAAATTCATCAAAATTACAGTTTTCCGGACTTTTTTTCTACACGCTTCCAGATATTGAGCTGATTTTTGGTATGTTAGTCTGACATCGTGGCCTACAGATCAAGTTTGCATTTTGTTCTGCTCCACTGATTTTTACCGAAATTACGGCCCTTGAACTTTGAAAAGTTCATCAAAATTACAGTTTTGCAGACTTTTTTCTACACGCTTCCAGATATTGTGCTGATTTTTGGTATGTTAGTCTGACATGGTGGCTTACAGATCAAGTTTGCATTTTGTTCCGCTCCGCTGATTTTTACTGAAATTACGGCCCCTGAACTTTGAAAAGTTCATCAAAATTACAGTTTTGCGGACTTTTTTCCTACACGCTTCCAGATATTGAGCTGATTTTTGGTATGTTAGTCTAACATGGTGGCCTACAGAACAAGTTTGGGTTTTGTACCGCTTCACTGATTTTTACCAAAATGACGGCCCCATAGACTTTGGAAAGTTCATCAAAATTACAGTTTTCCGGGCTTTTTCTCTACATGCTTCCAGATATTGAGCTGATTTTTGGTATGTTTGTCTAACATGGTAGCCTACAGATCAAGTTTGCATTTTGTTCTGCTCCACTGATTTTTACCGAAATTACGGCCCTTTCAACTTTGAAAAGTTCATCAAAATTACAGATTTCCGGACTCTTTTTTTTTACACGCTTTCAGATATTATCGAAATTACGCCTATTTTAGTATGTGAGTCTACCACAATGACTTACAGATCAAGTTTGCGTTTCGTTCTGCTCGGCTGATTTTTGCGGAAATTACGGGCCCTGGACTCTGAAAAATACAAGTAACAGATTTCCGGGTCATTTTCCTAAAAATTACAGTTTTCCGAGCTTGAAATATCGGGGCGCGTGGGGTATGTGAGCGTGCTCACTAAGGTTCTATATTTTTTAAAAATTTCCTTCAGATTCACCGGTCAGAAACTTTTAATATATAATATACAGGATCCTTATGGGGGTCAGATTCAAGTTTGTTCAGTTCAAGTCCTTTGAATAATATTTGGGCTCCCTATTGGAGACCAAATTTTTACATGCTGCAATATGAGGAATATTCTTCAATTGTTTTCTTCTCACGAACCCCCAATCAGAATCTTTTGATAAATGGTACACACCTTTCTTAGGGTAGTCAGATTCAAGCTTTGAAAAATCAAGCCTGTGGGTTAATATTTGGGTTCTCTATTGGAGTCCAAATATTAACTTAGTCCAATATGGGGAAAAATCTGCTTCTTGAGATACAATCAGTATCTTTTGATATTTGGTATGCAGCATCTATAGAGGGTTCAGTTTCAACGTAATCAAATAAAGTCCCCAGGTGGATATTTGTGTTCCCTATGGGTGAGGGGGTAATTTTTAACATAGTACTAAACTGGTAATATTGTAAAAATCTTATTCTCAGAAACCGTCCGAATCTTTTGATATTTTGTATACAGCATCCTGTGGATTGGGGGGGGGGGGGGGGGGGGGGGTTGGGGAGAGAGGTAAATTTCTAGTTTTTTTTACAAAGAGCCTGAGTTAATATTTAGGCTCCCTATGGGTGGCCATGTTTTAACTTTGTGTTATTAATAGGGAGCACGGTGGCTCAGTCGGTAGAGGTGCAGGCTGCAAGCCGGGAGGTCCTCGGTTCGAATCCCACCTGCGGCAACCGCGTTGTGTCCTTGGGCAAGACACTTCATCTCCATTGCCCGCGAGGGGTCACGATGACGCCGTGTACTAAGGTGTACTGCACGTCGATGGTTCGCATGTCTTCAACCAATCTAACCCTGCCTGTGCTGCAGTGCAGAGTTACGATGTTGGGGAGCTGGCAGCTGCTCGTCGTTGCTCGGTGGTTCTCTCTAGGTACTCCGGATTCCTCCACCAGTAAAACTGTCACGGTCATCATTACCCATTGTACAGAAATATGTGACCTTAAACATCAATAAATAAATAAATAAATGTGTTATTAATATGACAAATAAGATTTGGAAAAATTTCCTTCTTCAGATCCACCATTGAGAATCTATTGTATTAGTGTATGGCATCTTGGGTGTGGAGGGGAAGGAGGCAGATTCAAGTAAAGTCCCTAGGTTGATATTTGAAATATCTAGTTTGTTTTTTCTATAACTGGAAATCTGGGCATTATTTCTCTGGTTGCATACCAATACTAGAAAAAAATCTGAAATAATCATCTGGCATAGACAACAGTTTTAAATAATTAAATAACTTCATTCCTCTGTAGTGTTAACTCGCCACAGATGATAATTAAATCTGTTAAAACATCTTTGGTCAGGTGAGTGCCTCTGGCCCCATGGGGCCTCTTGTGTTCTGTTTTGACACTGCATCATGTGGCCTTGCAGTTGCTCTAATCTAGGCTCGTCTTGGTTGTCTGTACAATATATTCCTTGAAATAGCTGCCAAATTGTGTAGAATGTGAATGGCATATTTACATATATCTGTTACATATCAAAGTGTGAAAAGAATTGGCTTTAGCCAGTAAAGAGTTTGAAAGGTTAAAAATGAAATTGGTAATAATTATTTTTCTTCCAAATTTTAATAAAGGCTTTTTTCAGAATTTTAATGGTGAGGGAGGTACCAAAGAAACTAGATTTCCTTCTTCAAGTTTTGCAAAAATTCAGTTTTTAAAGGCCTGATATGCATCCATGTTCAACAAAGCCAACATTCAATTATCTATCCCATTTAACCCCTAAGGGCCAATTTTGGACTTTGGTCAGTTTTTACTGTATTAGAACAGGTCGTCCAACTTGCTGTGTTTGGGTAAACTTTCAAGGTACACTCTAAGTACATTGGCAGTTGAGTCTACACAAGTCTTGGCTGCCTGTACAGACAGCCAAGACTTGCATAGTCACAACTGCAAAGTTACAGAGCATTAAATGTCACAGTGGCAAAAATTTATGGAAAATTTCCAGGTTTTTAACAGTTCAAGTACTGCTACTTATGGGAGTAAATGTGTTAGAAAAGACATTTCTAGTTTAGTATACCTTGTAGTTAATTTTTGCCTGACTCATCTTTTTAAGCATTTCAACTTGACAAGTTCAGCACAAGAGTTTAAATAACATTCTTTTTTGTTTCATAGGAAAAGAAGTTCCTGAATCAGCTGTTTTAGAAATGAAAGCAAACTTTGAACTACCCAAAGACACTGATGGACTCTTTGATATTATAGAATACTTAGAAATGAGCAGAGAACAAGCTGAACCGCTTATTGCACAGTCAGTATTTATAAAAAAAAATTTATTACTTTGAACAGTTATAATGTTGAATTGCTTTCTCCATACTTGTTGGGAGAAGAATTTTGAATATATATTTATATAAGCTTAGATATTGTATTTAACCCTTTGAACTCTAGTGGTATCTTCCATGCCAGTTCAATGGCAACAATTAGAAGAGTCCATTTTTATGTCTCCCTTTCCCAGAATATTGTTTTAGGGCATATTCTTCTTCTTCTTCTTCTTCTTCTTCTTCTTCTTCTTCTTCTTCTCATACAAACTTTGTCCGGGCCATAACTTTTTTGTCTTTTGACCTACACCTTAGATACTTGGCATGTGGATGTATCACCATGAGCCGGTGTGCAGTGTATCATAGTGACCTTGACCTTTGACCAGATTCATGTGTTTTTTAAGGAAAACATCACACAAACTTTGTCCGGGCCATAACTTGTTAGCTCACCTGACTTTCCGTCAGGAGAGCTATAGTGATCACTCACCGTCCGTCGTCCGGTGTCCGTCGTCCGTGAACATGGTGTTTGCGTCTTCTCCTCCCAAACCGCTGAACCAATTTAATTGATATTTGAGATAATAGTTTGTTATGACATCGCAATTTGATTTTGTTCAAATCAAGTTGCCTCACCCGTAGGTAGGGCCACACCCAAAAAAGTGTGCTGAAATCTTAAAAAATCTTCTTCTCATGAACCAGCAGTAGCAGAGACTTGATATTTGGTGTGCAGCTTCCTTTTGAGGTGTAGACTCAGATTTGTTCAAAAGAAGTTTGTGGGGCTATACTTGGCGTCGTTATGGGAGGGGCAAAATTTTTGGCCCCGCCCAAAATTTCTATTTTCCAAACCGAGAGGCTGATTTGAACCAAATTTTATGTGAGGGCTTATTGGGTCATAAGTACCTAATTTATGCTGATTTTTTTTTTCCTGTAGCCCCATGGGAACCGCAGGAGCTAAAAATAGAAAAAAATTAAAACGCCCATATCTCCAAAACTGCACGGCACCGAGAATTTTTATTTGGTGTGAAGCTTCCTTAGGACCAACAGAAAGAATTGGTAAAAAAAAATTGCCATCGGTTTTATCATAGGGTACAGTTTCGGGACTTTGAAAAAGTGCTGAGTCAGCACTTTTTAACACCGTAGGCAATGGGAAAAACATTAAAAAATCTTCTCCAGATCCAGCAGGCAGAATCTTTTGATATTTGGTATGCAACATTGGAGGGTGGATCTGATTCAAGTTTGTTCAAATTGGCCCCCTGGGTTCATATTTGGGCTCAGTATAGGAGCCCGATTTCGAACTTAGTGCATTTCAGGCAAATTTCTTAAAAAATCTTCTTCTCCAGATCCAGCAGGCAGAATCTTTTGATATTTGGTATGCAACATTGTGGGGTGGATCTGATTCAAGTTTGTTCGAATCGGCCCCCTGGGTTTATATTTGGGCTCAGTATAGGAGCCCAAATTTGAACTTACTGCATTTCAGGCAAATTTCTTTGAAAATCTACTTCTCCAGATCCAGCAGGCAGAATCTTTTGATATTTGGTATGCAACATTGTAGGGTGGATCTGATTCAAGTTTGTTCAAATCGGCCCCTTAGGTTTATATTTGGGCTCAGTATAGGAGCCCAAATTTGCACTTAGTGCGTTTCAGGCAAATTTCTTTGAAAATCTTCTTCTCAAGATCCAGCAGGCAGAATCTTTTGATATTGGGTATGCAACATTGTGGGGAGGATCTGATTCAAGTTTGTTCAAATCGGCTCCCTGGGTTTATATTTGGGCTCAGTATAGGAGCCCAAATTTGAACTTAGTGCATTTCAGGCAAATTTCTTCAAAAATCTTCTTCTCCAGATCCAGCAGGCAGAATCTTTTGATATTTGGTATGCAACATTGTGGGGTGGATCTGATTCCAGTTTGTTCAAATCGGCCACCTGGATTCATATTTGGGCTCACTATAGAAGCCCAAATTCGAACTTAGTGCATTTCAGGCAAATTTCTTTGAAAATCTTCTTCTCAAGATCCAGCATGCAGAATCTTGTGATATTTGGTATGCAGCATCCTTAGAGGGTGAGATTCAAGTTTGTTCAAGCCATGTCCCTAGGTCCATATTTGGGCTCACTGTGGGAGCTTGAATTGTAACTTTGTTCGAAATGAGGAATTTTCTTAAAAAATCATCTTCTTCAGATCCAGCAGTCGGAATGGTTTGATATGTGGGGAGTAGCATCCTTGGGGGGGGGGGGGGGGGGGGGGGGGTGATTCAAGTGTGTTAAAACCAAGTCCCTGGGTCCATATTTGGGCTCCCTGTGGGAGCCCAAATTATAACTTATTCAATATGAGGAATTTTTCTTTAAAAATCTTCTTCAGATTCAGCAGTTGGAATGTTTTGATATTTGGCATGGAGCAACCTTATGGGGCTGAGATTCAAGTTTGTTCAAGCCAAGTCCCTTGGTTCATATTTGGGCTCACTATGGGAGCCTGAAGGACAACTTAGTTCAAAATGAGGAATTTTCTTTAAAAATCTTCAGATCCCGCAGATGAATGCTTTTGATATTTTTTATGCAGCATCCTTAGGGGAGTAAGATTCAAGTTTGTTCAAGCCGTGTCCCTAGGTCCATATTTGGGCTGATTGTGGGAGCTCGAATTGTAACTTGGTTCAAAATGAGGAATTTTCTTTAAAAATCTTCTTCAGATCCAGCAGTCGGAATGTTTTGATATTTGGTGTGCAGAATCCTTAGGGGTGTGAGATTCAGGTTTGTTAAAGCCAAGTCCCTGGGTTCATATATGGGCTCCCTGTGGGAGCCCGAAGTATGACTTAGTTCAATATGAGGAATATTCTTTAAAAATCTTTTTTAGATCCACTGGTCAGAATATTTGGATATTTGGTTTCAGCTTTTCTTAGGAGGAGCAGATGCAACTTGTGGAAATCAATTCTCTGGGTTGATATTTAGGCTACCATGTCAGGTGAGCGCCCTCAGGCCCCCTGGGGCCTCTTGTTTGTCTTTTGACCTACACCTTAGTGGCATGTGGATGTGTCACCATGAACCGGTGTGCAGTGTACCATAGTGACCTTCATGTGACCTTGACCTTTGACCTGAAGGTCAGATTTCTGCCCTTTTTTAAGGGAAACAGTCTGGACCAGAACTTTTTAGTATTTCGAGTCAGGCTTTAGATATTTGGCATGTGGATGTATCACCATGAGCCGGTGTGTAGCGTACCATTGTGACCTTCATGTGACCTTGACCTTTGATCTGAAGGTCAGATTTGTGTTTTTTTCAAGGAAACTTTGTCCGGACCAAAACTTGTTTGTCTTTTGAGCCAGGCCTTAGATATTTGGCACATGGATGTATCACCATGAGCCGGTGTGTCACATACCATTGTGACCTTTATGTGACCTTGACCTCAAGGTCAAATTTATGTACTTCAAATAGGGAGTAATTGTCCAGACCAGAATTTTTTTGTTTTTTGACCTAGGACTTGGTTATTTGACATGTGGATGTGTCACCATGAGACCGCATGTCGTCTACCTCGATGTGACCTTGACCTCTGACCTTAAGGTCAAATTTATGTACTTCAAATAGGGAATAATTATCCAGACCAGAACTTTTTTGTTTTTTGACCTAGGACTTAGATATTTGACATGTGGATGTATCACAGTGAGACCACATGTCATCATGACCTTCATGTGACCTTGACCTCAAGTTCAAATTTATGTACTTTAAATAGGGAGTAATTGTCCAGACCAGATTTTTTTTTTTTTGACATGTGGATGTGTCACCATGAAACCGCATGTCTGCTACCTTGATGAACTGCTTGTGACCTTGACCTCTGACCTCAAAAGGAAGGGGAGACATATGTTTTAGTGTGCTACAACACTTTCCAGTCACTATTTGGGGTAGACCAATCATTATTTTTAACGTGTGTCCCAGAGGCTGCACGTTGAAAATATTGATTGGTCTTCCTCACATGTTTACTGAACAGCCATCCTATTTAATAACGTTATGGCGTATCATGTTCCTGGAAGGAAAAGCGGCCGCTAGGGTTCAAAGGGTTAATAAGTTGGATTGATTTTTGTGTTGAATATCTAAATTGCCTTGTATTACCTACTTATTTGGGATGAGTACTGGCGTTGTACTTTGAATGGGACATTAAAGTTCATAGATCAGTCCTATTATTAATGTTTGTGAATATGTTTTAATAGAGTAAAATGAACTGAGGCATATTGGTCCTTTCACTGTGAGAGATCATTTTTGGGCTAGATGAACAAAAATTTTGATTTTGGAAAAACTTAAAATGTACTTGATGAAATTTTAAACCTGTAAGGATGTTTTGGTGACAAGATGGTTCTTGCAAAGCAAAATATTCTGATTTGTTCAAGTTATAAATTGTGGCAATCAGGTCTTGGAAGCCAGAACTAACTCATAAGGGTTAACATGGGTAGTACTGCATATTGTGCCAGTTGCATCATGGTCTACTCAAAATTTGTGGAGTTGTACTAAGGCACTCCGCACATCAGTGGTGCACTTGCCTTTAACCTTTGCTGACTCTGCAAATAAAATAAAATAAACTGGAGTAACACCAAGGATGGCTATGCCCCTACATCCATGATACCCAACCCCCAATTCAGCCACCAGTGCAGCAGCAAATCATTTGTGTTGACAGAACACTAATGCCCATGCTTGACTAGAAAACTTAATGAAGGCCCACCAAAATTTTAAAAATTACCCAATGGATTTACACACAAAAATTCAGCCAGAGATCAGTTGGATAAATTCTTTTTTTTCGTTGCATAAAATCTCTTGAAATCCTCAAAAAATATTTAAAAGCAAAAAAAAGACAAAATTAACTCAATGGACCTTACCTCCCTCCATCCCTGCTCCCCACCCTGCTCCCACTGAGTCAGTTGGGTGAAACAATTTATTTGCTTCAAATCACTTAAAAGCCTTCAAAAATAATCTTACGGGGGAAAAAAAATTGCCTGATGGACCTCCCCCACCGCCCTGGTTGAGGGAAGGTTCCCCCCCCCCCCAAAAAAAAAATAAATAACTCGAAATCCTTAAGAATGAATTTGAAGACAAGAAGAAAAAAAAAGATCCCAAGTGGACACTCACCCCTGAACCTAGGGTCAGTTGAGTGAAAATTTCATTTTGCATAAAATCACTCAAAATTCTTCAAAACTCATTTTAAAGCAAAGACAGAAAACTCACCCATTGGACCCTTAGCCCCCCACCCAGGGGCAGTTGGGTGAAAGGTGTTTTTTTTCCATAAAATGCCCCCAAATCCTGCAAAAGTTATTTTAAACTCCGAAAGTTTTCAAAATAATTTCTCTGTGTATAGACCCAAGTTGTCATCCAGAAACCATAAAATGTGTTATTTTTTTGCTAAGTCAAGGGGAATAACTCCAGAGTGGAGAATACAAATATGGCCCAGTGTGAACTTGAGCTGTACTTGATAATATGTGAAAGTTTCAAAAAAATATCTCTCTGCATAATCAGGTTATCAATTGGAAACCAATTAAAAAAGGTTCTTTTTCACTCGGTCAAAGGAATAAAACTCTAGAATGGAGAATGTGAATGCAACCAAATACAACCTTCACCTGTGTTTTGTCATTCTAGACAATGTGTGAAAGTTTTAAAAAAAATATCTCAATCCAAACTCAAGTAATTGCCCAGAAACCAAAATTTGTATGCACTGACCGTAAATCATAGGGAATAACTCTAGAATGGAGAATGCAAATATGGCCAAATGCAAACTTGACCTGTATTTTGCCATTCTAGACAATATGTCAAAGTTTTAAAAAAATATCTCTGCATATTCAAGTTTTTATCCGGAAACCAAAATTTGGACAGAGAGATGGACAAGGGTAACACTTAATGGCCTCTGCAGATGCTTAACAATTACAGAAAATTTTTATGTGTACCCATACCATGTGTGGTACACATAATGTTCGTCCATCCGTCCGTCTGGCATCCGTATCCATTTCTTTGGCATTCGATAACTTGAAAACTGTTGCTTAGATTGTCATGATACTTTATATTTGTGTTCAGGTTACTAATGCGCCAAGCTGTATAGTTTTTTGTGTAAATCTGATTATTCAATACCGAGATATTAACCCTTACCCATCCAATTAAGCATTATTCCAATCCATTTCTTTGGCATGCGATAACTAAAAAAATATCAATCCTATTGTCATGATACTTGATAGATATGTTCAGGTAACTGATGTGCCGAGCTGTATAGTTTTTGATGTAAATCTGACGATTCGATCCTGAGATACTAACCCTTTATCCATCAAATTAAGCATTACTCCAGTCCATTTCTTTGGCGTGTGGTAACCTAAAAAATATTGATTAGGTTGCCTTGTTACTTCATATGTGTGGTCAGGTTTCCGATGTGCCGAGCTGTATAGATTTAGGTATAAATCTGGTAGTTTGATCCTGAGATTTTAACCCTTTATCCATCAAATTGTGCATTTTTCCAATCGGTTTATTTGACATGCGATAACTCAAAGAATTTCAATCTGATTGTCTTGTTACTTCATATAGATGTTCAGGTTACTGATTTGCCGAACTGTATAGTTTTTTATATAAATCTGATCATTTGATCCCGAGGCATTAACCCTTGATCCACTTAACCAAATTTTTATGCCCTCCTCCCCCCCTCCCCCCCTCCCCCCCCCAACTTAAGTCTGGTGGCATATAGTGATTGAAGTGTGTGCATGTCCGTCTCTGTGTGTGTGTGTGTGTGTGTGTGTGGGTTTGTCTTACCAACTTGACGAGGTAACTAGACAAAAGAGTTTGCGTGTTTCGCCTTACCGAGGTACAAAAGACAAAAGAAACCCTTTACCTCGGTTGTTTTCCCAGAACTGTACCAGCAAAACGAGGTAGAAACCGTTAGTCCACACAAAGGACAAACAATGGGGTACCTCGGTATGCAGGGTAGACAAGACTCTGTGTGTGTGTGTGTGTGTGTGTGTGTGTGTGTGTGTGTGTGTGTGTGTGTCCGAGCCAATAACTCGAAAACTGTCAGGGCCACAGTCATCAAACTTCACACGATTATAAAGGACCATGGGAGGATGTGGCACACACCATAGCCGGGTTCGTACGTACCTTCAAGGTCACATTTCAAAGTCACACTAAAAATCGGTCAATATTCGTCTCTCAGCCATAACTCAGAAACGAATCATAGTACAATTGTTAAACTTTTTACAAATGTTAAGGACAATCAGAAGGTGTGTCGCATATAAGAGTTTTCGCCGCATCTGCAAGGTGAAGGTCACAATTGACCTTCATATGTTCAGGGTCACAAATCGTGTCTCAAGCATAACTCCAAAACTATTAGGGCTGCAATCATCTAACTTCGCTCAATTAATAAGGACAATGGGTGGATGTGTCACACATCACAGCCAGGTCCGTATGGATAAGGTCTCATTTCAAGGTCACACTGAAAATCATCAATATTCGTGTCTCGGCCATAACTCGGAAACGAACCAAAGTACAAATATTAAACTTTTTTTAAAATTTTTTTGTTTGATGGAGGTCAAGGTCACAGATCAAGGTCATTGCCACGTAGGGGGGGGTGGGGGGGCATAGTCACTTCCGAGTGAATCTCTTGTTTCAATCTATTTCTTTGACATGCAGTACCTCAAATAATATTAATCAGATTGTGTTGTTACATTAAATTTCTGTTTAGGTTTCTGATGTGCTGAGCTGTATAGACTTGGGTGTAAATTTGTTATTTTGATCCTCTGATATCAACTCTTTATCCATCAAATTAAGAAGTACTCCAATCAGTTTCTTTGGAATGCGATAACTTAAAAATATTGATCATAGTTATTATGTGTACCCATACCATGTATGGTACACATAATGTTGGCATCTGGGGTGGCCTTCCGTCATTCGTCCATCCTTTTTATGTGTACCCATACTATGTATGGTACACATAATGCCGGCATCCGGGGTGACCATCCGTCGTTCGTCCATCCTTTGTCCGTCCGTCTGTTCATCTGTCCGTCCGTCCGTCTGTCCATCCGGCATCCGTATCCATTTCTTTGGCATTCGATAACTTGAAAAATATTGCTTGGATTGTCTAGTTACTTTATATTTGTGTTCAGGTTACTGATGTGCCGAGCTGTATAGTTTTTGGTGTAAATCAGATAATATGATCCTGAGATATTAACCCTTTATCCTTCAAATTGAAAATTCCTCCAATCCCTTTGGCTTTCGATAACTTGAAAAATATTGCTTGGATTGTCTAGTTACTTTATATTTGTGTTCAGGTTACTGATTTGCCGAGCTGTATAGTTTTTGGTGTAAATTTGATGATTTGATCTCGAGATATTAACCCTTTATCCTTCAAATTGAAAATTCCTCCAATCCCTTTGGCATTCGATAACTTGAAAAATATTTCTTGGATTGTCTAGTTAATTTATATTTGTGTTCAGGTTACTGATGTACCGAGTTGTATAGTTTTTGGTGTAAATCTGTTATTTTAATCCTGAGATATTAACCCTTTATCCTACAAATTGAAAATTCCTCCAATCCCTTTGGCATTTGATAACTTGAAAAATATTGCTTGGATTGTCAAGTTACTTTATAATTGTGTTCAGGTTACTGATGTGCTGAGCTGTATAGTTTTTGGTGTTAATCTGATAATTTGATCCGGAGATATTAACCCTTTATCCTTTAAATTGAAAATTCCTCCTATCCCTTTTTCATGAGATAACTCAAAAAATATCAGTCCGATTGTCATGTTACTTTATATATTTATTCAGGTTACCGATGTGCTGTGCTGTATAGTTTTTAGCTCAACTTGACAAAGTCAAGCTGAGCTATTGCCATCACTTCTCGTCCGTCGGCGTACGTACGTACGTATGTTAGTATGTTTGTACGTTAGTACGTACGTCCACAATTTTCCTTTGGCACACCTCACAGGTCGCATTTATGATCAGATTACTTTGACCTCTAGATGGGAGCTATCGATTTTCTTCAATTTCCGGCAAAAAATGTTTCCACGGCCAACGTTCATAGAACTTAGTTTAGTCAGACCTCAATATTTCCCTTTGGCACACCCTACATGGCCCATTTAAGATCAGATTGCTTTGAAACCTGGTATGCTTGTTTGGGGAGACCTCTAGATGGGAGCTATCGATTTTCTTCAATTTCTGTCAAAAAATGTTGCCGCGGCCAACGTTCTTAGAACTTAGTTTAGTCGGACCTCACTATTTTCCTTTGGTACACCCTACGGGGCACATTCATGATTGGATTGCTTTGAAACCCGGTATGCTTGTTTGGGGAGACCTCTAGATGGTAGCTATCGATTTTCTTCAATTTCTGTCAAAAAATGTTGCCGCTGCCAACGTTCTTAGAACTTAGTTTAGTCATACTTTACCTGTACATTTTTTAAAGGCTATGGTCATTTATGTACAGACCTTTAAAACACTTTACATGTACCTTTATTATCAGGTCATTGCCCAGATGTGTGTCATTGCTGTGTCACATACAATACATGTACATGTCTAACACCAGTTGAACTACAGTGTCATTGACACTTTCATTATACAGCCTGTCACCAACGGATAGCTGCACCAACACAATTCACACACATACACATCATTACACATGTTTTATGTATTTAGAATTTTCTTTTCCTGTACAGATGCTTGAGTATTCATGTAGCTGATATTGTATTTATCAGCTCTTAAAGATTTCACACAACTTTATTATGGCTTATTGCCTACTGTCACAAATTTTCAAACAAATTTTCATCGGGGTTTGTATTGAAATGTATAATTTACCTCTAATGTTGAGAATATCCTGTGCATGATCTTATTCTTTCTTCAGATATAGAAGAGAGGGGCAGATGAGGAAAGGTGGCCAGTCAGGAGGAAATAAATTTCAATCCGACAATAGATTTGCATCTCAAGGTTCCAACTTCCAGGTATTTTATGAGTCAGTTGTCATGTATTCTTCAAGTGGGTAGTTGGTTAGGAAAAACAAAAAGTACATTGGGTAGTACTGTTTATTCTCCTGGCCATGAGAAAGAAATTGCAAAACTTGTTAAGTGAGAACAGTTTTTATCTACCTTTTGATGGAGAAAAAGAAAAGTTTTTATTCTTTTTTTTTAACGGATTTCATCACTGGCCAAGTTTTTTTCTGGCACTTCTGCATCCATAATTACCATGTTGTAATGTGTGTTCTCTCTGGAATTGATCATTGTTTTGTTTGGCAGTTAAGCTATGGAAATAGTGACATCACTATTTTTTTTAATATTGGTATTTTGTAGCTTTGGATAGGAACCATTTACAGCTTTGACCTCCATGTTCATTCTGTGTGCAATACAGGCTTGATATTTGTGTTTAGAAAAAAAAAATAATATCTGCATTACATTCGCATTTTCTGATGTGTTGTAATGTGGTGAAGAAGATCAAATCTGCAGAGTAGATGAAGATTTATGTTTGTGTTTTTATTTTCGAATATCACCTCAGAAAACAAATGTGGATGGAACAATTTCTGTTTTACAGGTTGTGGAAGATAGCACAATTTTTTTTATGAATTTATATCTTGACGGTTTCTTATTTCTCGAATCATACTCCCAGTAATTGAGAACTGTTAATAATTGATTAATTAAAATGCTACCCCTTGAATCACACACAATCGTTTAGTCTTGGGAGAGGCCAGAGCTAAAAAGTAAAGTCATTGGAATGTTATAAAAACAAAAATTATATTGTCTTTAGCTGTATTTGTTTTAGCTGTGTCGGAAATGTACATATAGTTTAAGTTTGTATTTATGATTTACTTGGAAAACCTACCATGTTCATATCAAAATTACATTGATTTATGCCATGCTGAAACCACTAGAATTCATGTCTCGTACTGCATAGTCTTCAGAACTTTAAAACTAATACAATTAATACAGTACAGATATAGTACAATCATGATGGTTTTTTTTTTTAAAAAAATGGTTTATATATCAATTTGGTAATGAAGATGACATAGTATTACAAGAGAGTTGTAGTATGTAAAATGTTCATGGAACTTGTGCTGTTTTCAGTGTGTTGTGGTAATTTCACTTGAACACAAAGCTGAAGTTATCATCTGATTTTAAATTTAGTCCCAAGTTGGAAAGATCAAATTTTCATTATTTAAAATATTTCACTAAAATATGTCTGCATTCATGCATATTAAGTGCAGCAAGCTTAATAATTAAATATATAGAAGGTCATTGTTGATGAATTGCTGTAGCAGACATATGCTTTGATTTTTCAACTGCTTACATTGCACTCTTGATTCTTGCTTCAACAGGGTTTTTCTCTATAAGTCCTTTCTTCTTCTTTTCTCAGCCTTTTGAGAGTTATACACTGGGTTATATTCTATGAGAGACAAAGGATTTCTGAGATAATGCAGACCCAATGTTCTGTTTCCACTCTGATGGAAATCAGTTGGATAAAAATTACAACAACATAAAAAACCCAATAAAATTGACAGTGTTGCCTTTGTTTTTCCTGTTTTAATCTTTGAACATTTGTTACATAGATCTGCCTCAATTATCCCCTCTACATTTTTCAAATGGAAAATATTTTCCTTTCAGGGTGTTATCAACATTGCAGCGTATGTACTGTTTTTCATTAAAATAGATCAGGGAAAAAAACTCCACTATATTTTTATACTGTACCAATGACCCAGACTTAGCTGGTGCTACCTCCTTAAGTTCTATGCCAAACACAAATTTTGCCCCCCAATCCCCAAAATTTGCATCAAAATCCAAAATTTCAATGTCCAATGTGGTCCTCCATACCTTTTATCCTCTGCGCATGCGCAGTGTCAAGGAGGTCTCGAAATTGGCGCCAATTGTCACTCTTTGTTTGGCCCTAAATTAGTAACACCTCACTGTTATTTGTGCTTGTAAATCTCAGTTTAAATGATGCCAGACACATAATTATGAAAGAAATGGTGGATCTAAGGAGGAAATAGAAGGATGAGAGGATGAAACAGTGGCAGGATGTGTTCAGGGCTGTAACTTATAATTTTTTTACAAAATTATTTATTGTTCCCTAATTTTGGGGCATGGTCCTGATGTCATTCTTGCTATGAATTTACCATTGTTTGTTCAGTGTTTCCTCTCTCCCTTTTCTTTATTCCCCCCTTGCTATTTTCTCATGCTTTTGGCATAATTTTTGTAATTTTTTTTTACTAAAATTTCTTGGGAGTTTTGGCTTGGTAACAGAATAATTATTCTGTTTTTCCCCATGCTTACGTCCTCACCCTTGGGTGGTTAGGCGTTGTGGTCTGCATCTACCATCCGATGTACTGCAGTTTCTTCTCTGGAAGTCTCTGTTTTACATCAGATAGTGTTTAAATTGGTAACTGATTTTGGGCCATGTTTACAGTGCCTGGAGTCATGTTTCAATTTTTTTGTACACTTTTGTTTACGTTGACAACGGTTACTTCTGATAGTGATTACTTGTCTTCTGTTTAGTTCTGCTCATAGCCAGATACATTAATATTGTCCGTAAGTGTTACATTAATTTTTAAATATATTTTAAAATTTTTGTTCACACTTAGGCTTTTTTGCGATCCATTTGGGCTTATTGTTCCCATTGGGAACTTGGGCTCTTCTGAAAGTTTTCGAAAAATTTTTTTTTTGGAATTATTTTTTCGAAATGTTATAATGGATTATATTATATTATGTATCTTTGTTTCAAGGGTTAGTGCGAGTACTATAACTGTTTATATTTTTTCACGATGAAAGAATATTGTTCAAATTGTAATGCGTGGAAGTATTCCTCTGATTCTCATGTTTATTGTGTTTCTTGTAGTCAATGTACTCGCACTAATTCTTGCTCAGTGTGTGTCAATTGGAATAACAAATGTTGGAGACGTGTGTCACGGTATATTGTTAGCGGTGAGGGGTCCTTGCCGGTCCTCTCTCCGCAGGGCCACTCTAGTTTATCAGTCTCTTTTTCAGAGGAACAAGAACAGGGTGATGTTTCCGTGATGTCTTCAACAAGTGTGCCTCCGTTGTTGCAGTCTAATGAAGAGCTAGCGGCTAAAGTGCTCATGGAAATACAACAATTGCCTAAGAGGTCCCTAGTAGGATCGACGGCGTTGTTGTCCACTAGCTCGCCCGGTGTAGCGACCATTTATCAAATGGCTCGGCAGCCGGGTTCATCCGTTGTGGTCCAGGGAAGCAGTTTGAGTGATGCGAGCACTATAAACATTGAACGTGCACACCCAGCGACGACGGATCCGAGGATAGTACGGAGGAAGCCTGTCAGTCCGGTAGCTAGCTTGTCCAGGTCTACCCGGACCGCGAGCGAGAGAAGCCCCTCTCTCTTACAGCATCATCTGGGACCAGATGTTGTACGTAACGTTAGTCAGTCGGAGCGTACGTCCACTCCACCTGCTTGGGATGCTCCGTTGCATAGACAGTCCGGAGAGACTAGTCTATCGGCTTCCTGGCAGCACACACGACTTCACCTTGGCTACGTGACCGCTGATATCCAGCCACCTTCTCTGACCAGGGATTCTACGTTGACCAGGTCACGCCATCCGGTAGCCAGGGATACGAGGCCTTTACAATCGGGACGTTTGCATAAAAGAAGTATGCAGGATTCAACGTCCCAGGAGCTTCCAGCGGCTAAATCATGTAAGACCGCGGCTCCACAGGCCTCCGTAATGGACTTGCTATCACATCTTATCGCAGCATCCAGGCAGCCGTCAGAAGCCTTTTCCGATCAGGAATTGTCTGAGGAAGCTGGGTCGGTTCGTTCCGCTGCAGAGTCAGCAAGGGACGACCGAGATTATCAAGTGGTCCAGCCAGATGGCGAAAGGGATTCAGAGGAATTGGAATTTTCCCTTTCGGAGCAACATAAGGTAGCCGTAGATTTCATCCGGCAATACCTTCTTGATGTTGTTACTTCGGACCAAAATGCTGTGTTGATAAGAGACTGATAGCGTCACTGGACACAGACTTTTTCGGCTGGATTAGGGACAATGTCCCTGAGTTTCCGACACAGTCCAGAAATGTATCACAGACATTTGAACTTTTGAGTGATGCTATATTCAAACTTGTCTCCAAGACGGGCAAGTCCAGTTTCTTAGCGGCCAATGCTCTACAGCTGCCTTTCATCAATTCAGGGAATAAATTTGAAACGGCAGGACAGGGCATTCCAAGAGTTCCTCTGCGGCTGGACAACCAGGTTGAAGACTTGTCTTTGCCGTCGTCTATGTCTATTCCAGCCACTACGTTGGAAACGACAATCTCGTCTAACAGGACTAGCTTAGACGCAATATCGTATGCAGATCACCTTACAAGAGAGTTATCATTACATCTCGAAGGAAAAGAATTCCAGGATGTTCAGACATCCTTAAGAGTTCTTTCGAGGGCCATAGCATACTCTACGTATAACTCAGCCCTTTCAGTGGCAACTCTGGATCATAAGGTGAAAAACTCTCATCGAGTCGCTCCAGTCTCCGGAGAGCTTCTCTTCCACGGCAAGCTTTCCTTAATCTATGATCAGATTACTAAGAAAGCTTCAGACTCTCTGCTGTTCAAGTCCGCTTCTAAAAAGTCGGATTCAGCAGAGAAGAGTAAGACAGGCACTTCTGGGGCGAGTATGTCCAAGGGAAGTTCCTACAGAGGTTCTTATAAGTCCTCTGATAAGTCCTCTAGGTCTTACTCCAGAGACCGTCAAGGTAGCGACTCAGGTAGGGGCCGTAATACTGGACGAGACAACTGGTCAGACGCCCCTAGGTCGACGGGGCGAGATGCGGGTCGTGGAGGACGTGGTTTCTCCTCTCACAAGCCTCGCAAGTCCAGGCGGTGATGGTGCAAACCTCTATCGTGTTCCAGTGGGCGAAAGGTTATCGAGTTGCTTAACCAATTGGTTGTCGATTACAGACGACCCTTGGGTTCGAGGGGTGATTTCAGAAGGGCTAAAACTGTCCTTCAAAAGAAAACCTCTGTTAACTCGAAGTCCAAGATGGACTCCGCTTCCGTCAAATCCTCAGAAGAGAAGTTCGCTTCTATTAGAAGTCCAATCTCTTCTGGAGAAGAACGCGATAGAGGTCGTAGAAAACCAGGAATCTCCAGGTTTCTACAGCCATCTGTTTCTGGTTCAGAAACCAGACGGCTCGTTTCGTCCAGTCATAGATCTGAGCTGGATAAACAAGCTGATCGTGGCTGCAAAATTTTATATGGAGACCATTCGATCGATCAGAGCGAGCATTCGAGTGAACGACTATGCTGTAAGCATAGATCTCAAGGATGCGTACTTTCACGTCATGGTACATCCGGCATTCAGAAAGTATCTTCACTTCGCTGTCCTAAGAGTCGTTTATCAGTTCCGAGCAATGTGCTTCGGTCTGAATCTAGCGCCCTGGGCTTTCACTCGAATAATGAACTCGGTAATGACTCATTTCTGAGCTCAATCGTCTGCGGTAATGTTGACCTACCTGGACGACATTCTTCAGAGGTATGGCAACGAGTTAACGCTTCAGAATGCTGTTCAGAATCTGCTTCAACTGCTCCAACGTCTCGGGTTTATAGTAAACGAGAAGAAGTCGGATCTGGTGCCGTCCTAGTCATTCACCCACCTGGGAATGAGCTTCGAGACGCACAACAATCTCGTTCGTCTGCCGTTAACTAGAGCGAAATTAATCAGTTGTTACGCTCGCTTTTGTCTTCACTCCGACATAGTTACAGCGAGAAAATTCATGCGATTGATAGGTTTGTGCAGAGCCGCCAAGGATCTTATTCCGATGGGGCGGCTACGTACTCAGCCACTCCAAATCTTTCTGACTCAGAATTGGAGTGTGAAGATTCACTCGCTCGATACGAACATCGTCTTGTCAAATCAAGTCAAAACAAGAGATTCAGACTTGGGCAGATATTCAGTGGTTAACTCAGGGAGTTCCACTGCAATAGCCGGATCCGCGTTTTACGGTTATGACGGATGCCAGTCAAACAGGTTGGGGCGCAACTTTGAGCCCAACAGATTTGAAGTGCCAGGGTCTTTGGGATCCGTAGTTCCTAAACAAGCACATAAACATCAAAGAAATGATGTCAATTTGGCTTGCGCTACGTCATTGGATGAACATAATTCAGAATTCACATGTGCAAATTCTGTCCGACAATTCGACGGTTGTAGTGTATATTTGGAACCAGGGAGGCACTTATTCCATTCCGTTATTCAACTTAACGGAAAGAATCCTTCTGTTTGTCCTAGAGCATCAAGTTCTATCGGTCCATCATATTCCGGGTCGTCTGAACGTTTTGGCAGACTCCCTTTCTCGGAGGGGTCGCATGTTGCCGTCAGAATGGACTCTCAACAAACAAGTATTCAATCAGATTTGCTGCCAACGGGAGCGTCCGATGATAGACTTATTTGCAACGCATCTCAACAATCAGTTGCAGACGTATGTGTCGCCGTGTCCAGATCCTTGAGCGTTTGCAGTAGACGCTCTCTCGATCTCTTTGGATGGAATGATAGGATACGTATATCCTCCAGCGCCATTGATTCAGCAGATATTGCTCAAGAGAAAGCAATCTCACTGCAAAATTCTGTTGGTAGCATCTCTGTCACCCCAGAGACCATGGATAAATCTACTCAGGTGTCTGTGTGGGACATGCCGCAGAAGCTTCCTCCATAGGAAGATCTTTCGCAGGGGAAATCGTGCACACTGCATCACAACCTGCAAGGTCTCAACCTTCACGTATTTCAACCTTCACATACTTCTGTTGTGCGGTCCTTCTTGCACGGCAAGCAATTTACAGGACGAGCAGTGGATGCAATTTCTAACTGTAGGAGGACCTCCTCTTCGCTAAATTATGCTGCTAAGTGGAAGGCTTTTTATCGGTGGTGTGGGGATCATTCTATTGATATTTATGATCCCTCCATTCCAGACATTGCTAATTTTCAAGTCTACATGTTTGATGAGATCAAACTGCAGCCTGTTACCATTAAGGGTTATAGGTCTATGCTGTCTGATACCTATGCACGTCATGATAGTTTACAGATTGGATCTAATGTCTCTTTATCTAAGTTAGTGAAAAACTTTTCGATAAATAGACCTAGAGCCCTTAGATTAATTCCTAAGTGGATTTTATCTTGGGTTCTTCTTAACCCTTTACCCAACGTAACGGCCAAAACCGGCCAGCGCTATTCTCAAAAATCGCCAATTAATTTTCATTATTTTTTCATTTTTTGTCTCAAAAACATAGGTTGTGACCCCTCATTGGAACGAGCTCGTCGAGCTCGTTCCAATGAGGGGTCATAACCTATGTTTTTGAGACAAAAAATGAAAAAAATTAGTTATTCAAGATTTTTTTTTGCAAGTGTCGTCTGCTTTTCACGTTAGGTAAAGGGTTAAGCTAAAAGAAGCGCCATTTGAGACTCTTGACACGGTGGTGGACTTCAAATTCTTATCTTATAAAACAGCTTTTCTCTTAGCCTTCTCTTCGGCTAGAAGAGTTAGTGAGCTTCATGCACTATCTGTTGATGATTCTCACTATTGTAGTGTAGGTAATACTATTACCTTGACTACTAATGTTGGATTTTTGGCTAAGAATCAGGCTCCTAATAAGTCTCCGGAACCTATTGTTATTAAGGCTCTTCCATCTTCAGACGGGCATAGGCCTTCACTCTGTCCTGTTAAAGCTATACGTATTTACAAACGTAGATCTGAGTTTATCAGAAAGGGACGTAAACGTTTCTTTCTGTGTCTGCTGCCTAATAGAAGGGACATTACGGTCCATTCTATTGCAAGGTGGATTCAATTAACTTTCCGTACTGCTTATGAAAAATTATCTTCAGCTCAGCCGTCTGTGCTTAAGATTTCGGCGCATGAAGTAAGAACACTGTCTACATCTTGGGCTTATACTAATAGTGTTGCTATTACCGATTTGATGAAGGCTGCATATTGGTCTCAGCCTTCTACATTCACAAGTTTTTATCTCAGAAATAACGAGTCCATTTCTGGCGACCTGCGTTGTTTAGGTCCATTATCTGTTGCTCAGAATGTCGTCCACTAAACAGTTGCAACTATAGTCATGCAGGCTTTCTGTTCCGGCAGCGACTCTGACCTGATGCCCTCTTCGCTCTGCGGTATATGACCCAGGGCAAAGGGAAGGGGGGGGGGGGGGGGGGGGAGGGGTTGTGGTGTTGCCTTAAGTCACCTGCTTTATAGTGAAAAGCAAGGGAATACCTCCTCTGGAGTCAGTAATTCCGAGTCGGTGCCGGGATGGTTTTAAAGTGTAAAGCTAATGTTTACTCATTCATGTTATATTTTTCAAGTGTAGCTCGGTGTGAAGCATTTGTATATGTCACGTGTCATACGAGCGTTCATATACAATCCTCAGTCACTTTTAATGAGTATAAAGAGTCTCATTCTCTGGACTTCCTTTATTTATTGGCTTTCCTTTTATAAAATTAGTATAACGGGTTATACTGGATGTTGGGGGCGCGGTGGCTCAGTTGGTAGAGCTGCAGGCTGCAAGCCGAGAGGTCCTCGGTTCGAATCCTACCTGCGGCAACCGCGTTGTGTCCTTAGGCAAGACACTTCACCCCGATTGCCTACATGGGGGCACGATGACGCTGTGTGCCGAGGCGTACTGCACGTCGATGGTGCGCATGTCTTCAACCAATCTAACCCTGCCTGTGCTGCGGTGCAGAGTTCAGAGTTACGATGTTGGAGAGCTGACAGCTGCTCGTCGTTGCTCGGTGGTTCTCTCCGGGTACTCCGGCTTCCTCCACCCGTAAAACTGTCACGGTCACGATTAGCCATTGTGCATAAGTATGTGACCTTAAACACCAATAAATAAATAAATAAATATACTGGATGTTAATAGAGATCATTGATTATTATTATGCTCAATTACTGATCGGTATTGTGTCTTTCTTCTTTAATATAAATAAGAAAGATACATGTAAAGCCTATCTCTCCTTTTCTCCTGTAGGGGATATTCTGTTATAGATAATTGAGCTTATTGGATTTTCCTTTATGTCCTAGGCCCTACAACGTATTTACTATTTAGCTAAGTCTGGGTCATTGGTACAGTATAAAAATGTTAAAAAATTTATAGTAATTTATATATTTTTTATACTTACCAATGACCCAGACAGGGATGGCCCTCCCATGAGTTGGGAACTCATACCTCCCCGCTGATTACATAACGCTTAACAGGCACTGGTTGTAAGAATGACAATTGGCACCAATTTCGAGACCTCCTTGACACTGCGTATGCGCGGTGGATAAAAGGTATGGAGGACCACATAGGACATTGAAATTTCGGATTTTGATTCAAATTTTGGGGATTGGGGGGCAAAATTTGTGTTTAGCCCTAGAATTTAAGGAGTTAGCACCAGCTAAGTCTGGGTCATTGGTAAGTAGAAAAAAATATATAAATTACTACAAATTTTTTAACATTCTCACAATAATTCCTCATGGAAAAAGTCTGTTACAATAATTGTTGTTCAGCGAGCATGTTGTCATCCACTTGATAAACATTACAGTAGAATTTTGTTAATTCAATTGACACTTTGCCAGTAATTATTTATTCAATTAACAGGATAACCCTCACTTTACTGAATTCTAGAGATAAACTGAGCATTTATTATATCTTGTTAGACAGAACTCATGGAGCTCTGTCAAACAACATATAATAGATTAAATGCCTATATTGGATATTTACACTATAGGTCTATAAACATGAGCTCTGTCAAACAACATATAATGGATTAAATGCCTATATTGGATGTTGAGAATAAATTTGTCTATAAACATAAGGAATTCAGTGGTTGTTAACGTAAATCGTCAATAGACCACAAGATCTTTTTTATTCAATATGCTCTATAACCTCTATGCAATACAAGTCAAATTTGTGCTGATGGTGTGTTAAATGGGTTGGTATTTTAACCCTTTACCTAACATGAAAAGCAGACGACACTTGCAAAAAAAATTCTTGAATAATTAATTTTTTTCATTTTTTGTCTCAAAAACATAGGTTATGACCCCCTCATTGGAACGAGCTCGTTCCAACGAGGGGTCATAACCTATGTTTTTGAGACAAAAAATGAAAATATTTTGAAAATTAATTGCCGATTTTTGAGAATAGCGCTGGCCGGTTTTGGTCGTTACGATGGGTAAAGGGTTAAAGTTATAATACAGTTAACAGGGTTATGCAATTAAAAGAAAAACAATTAAATGGGCTCCATTGTATGTAGTTAAGTTCTAGGACCATTTGTATTTTACTAACACTAACTACAAACTTAATTCAGTAGAAGGTAACCAACAAACAAGATACAATATTGTGGCCATTCTGGTTATGTTAAGGCTCAGGTATTGGATGGTGCACACATAGGTAAATTTAGGTAAAAGTAAGCTGTCAGGCAAAATATAATTTATCTGTTAGACTAAGTTCAAATGAGACAAAACTAGTAGACAAGAAAAAGATATCAACAAATGACAATATAAGAAACTTTGTATCGGTTCAGTGTGATTTTTTTTTCTAGGATCCCCCCTCCCCCACCCCCACCCATGCAGCAACTAACAGGTTGACTGAAATCATATGTACAAATACGTAGTGAGAGAGATGGAGACTTTTAATGATGATAAAACATACTTTTTTCTATGTGAATAAACACATTACACCTTTTCTTCCTCACCGTTGCCAAGTGTAATTGTCTTTGAAACCATGCAGTCCACAGAAATCATTTTAATTGTGATCAGACTAATAGTTCGCATTGTGTGGCTTGATGCTAAAATGTCATCTTATTAGTCCAGGCAATAAATCATTAAAGGTAGGATCAGACTGATTGTTCTAATGGTGTAGGTTGATATTATCTTATTAGAACAGGCAGTAAAATCATTTTTACAGAACCCAGGCAAGTCAAGCCGTGCTTGTTTTCTGTGATAAACATGCTCTGTTTTACTAGTGAAATAGGATCCAGTCGTCACTGCCTGGGATGGAAGTCCTCTAAAATGGGCAACATTGGTTTAAATGATAGACTAAACTTTACTTTATCTCCATGTTGAATTCACCATTAGCCATTGTGCAGAAATATGTGACCCTAAACGGCAGTAAATAAATAAAATCATTTTTAGCTCAACTTGACAAAGTCAAGCTGAGCTATTGCCATCACTTCTCGTCCGTCGGCGTACGTACGTACGTATGTACGTATGTACGTACGTACGTACGTTAGTACGTTAGTACGTACGTCCACAATTTCCTTTGGCACACCTCACAGGTCACATTTATGATCAGATTACTTTGAAACTTGGTATGCTTGTTTGGGGTGACCTCTAGATGGGAGCTATCGAATTTCTTCAATTTCCGTCAAAAAATGTTGCCGCGGCCAACGTTCTTAGAACTTGGTTTAGTCAAACCACAATATTTCCCTTTGGCACACCCTACAGGTCACATTTATGATTTGATTGCTTTGAAACCTGGTGTGCTTATTTAGGGTGACCTCTAGATGGGAGCTATCGATTTTCTTCAATTTTCGGCAAAAAATGTTGCCACGGCCAACGTTCGTAGAACTTAGTTTAGTCAGACCTCAATATTTCCCTTTGGCACACCCTACAGGGCACATTTATGATCAGATTGCTTTGAAACCTTGTATGCTTGTTTGGGTAGACCTCTAGATGGGAGCTATCTATTCTCTTCAATTTCTGTCAAAAAATGTTGCCGCGACCAACGTTCTTAGAACTTAGTTTAGTCAGAAGACTCAATATTTCCCTTTGGCACACCCTACAGGGTACATTTATGATCGGATTGCTTTGAAACCTGGCATGCTTGTTTGGGGTGACCTCTAGATGGGAGCTATCGATTTTCTTCAATTTCCGTCGAAAAATGTTGCCGCGGCCAACATTCTTAGAACTTAGTTTAGTCAAACCACAATATTTCCCTTTGGCACACCCTACAGGGCACATTTATGATTTGATTGCTTTGAAATGTGGTATGCTTATTTAGGGTGACCTCTAGATGGGAGCTATAGATTTCCTTCAATTTCCGGCAATAAATGTTGCCACGGCCAACGTTCATAGAACTTAGTTTAGTCAGACCTCTATATTTCCCTTTGGCACACCCTACAGGGCCCATTTATGATCAGATTGCTTTGAAACCTGGTATGCTTGTTTGGGAATACCTCTAGATGGGAGCTATCGATTTTCTTCAATTTCCGTCAAAAAATGTTGCCGCGGCCAACATTCTTAGAACTTAGTTTAGTCAGAAGACTCAATATTTCCCATTGGCACACCCTACAGGGTACATTTATGATCGGATTGCTTTGAAACCTGGCATGCTTGTTTGGGGTGACCTCCAGATGGGAGCTATCGATTTTCTTCAATTTCTGTCAAAAAATGTTGCCGCAGCCAACGTTTTTAGAACTCAGTTTAGTCAGACCTCAATATATCCCTTTGGCACACCCTACAGGGCACATTTATGATTTGATTGCTTTGAAACCTGGTATGCTTGTTTGGGGAGACCTCTAGATGGGAGCTATCGATTTTCTTCAATTTCCGTCAAAAAATGTTGCCACGGCCAACGTTCTTAGAATTTAGTCGAGTCAGACCACAATATTTCCCTTTTGTACACCCTACAGGGCACATTTATGATCGGATTGCTTTGAAACCTGGCATGCTTGTTTGGGAAGGCCTCTAGATGGGAGCTATCGATTTTTTTCGGTTTCTGTCAAAAAATGTTGCCACTGGCAAAAAAAAATGACACTGGTACCAATGATCTTCAATTTTGCCATTTCATTTATAACTTACCAAGTTCAAGTTTGTCAAGTTGAGCTACAGTGTCATTGACACTTTCATTGTTATCAGAATAAGATTCAGATGGTGTAGGTTGATGCTAGGGTGTAATCTTAATACAAGCAGTAAAATGTAAAGTAATTTTAGTTATGATCAGTGTTATCTTGATACAGACCGTAAAATCATTTTAGTTATAATCAGACTAATTGTTCTGATGTAGGTTAATGCTAGAATGCGGTCTTATTTGTGCAGGCAGTAGAATTATTTTAGTTATCAGAATAAGGTTAAGATGGTGTAGGTGGCTCTAGAATTCTATTTTTTTTATGCCCACAACCTTCGAAGAAGAATTTGGGGGTATCTAGTGGAGACCCCTGTTTGTCTGTCTATTCGTCTGTTCATCCATCTGTCCGTACAAATGTTTTGGATTGTAATTTCAAAGCCATCGGTCGGCTTTGGGTTTCCATTAGTATGCTGATAGACCCACATGGGGGAACAGATATGCACAAGGACGGGTTCCGTCCAATAGTTTTTCCAAGAGTTATGGCACTTTTTCACTCTTTCAACTTAGAAAAGTTTTCTTTGCCACAGAAACGTTAAGGTTACTTCAAACATGCCTACAGGTTGAGGGCAGTGGCCGATGCTTTGCATAGCCCTTGTTAGCACAGACAGTAAAATCATTACAGTTATGATCAGATTATGGTTCAGATGGTGTAGGTTGATACTAGGATTCTAACTTATCACTACGCATAGTAAAGTCATTATTACAGTTGTGATCAGACTTATGGTTCTCATGTTGTAGCTATGTTATTGGTATCATATTAGTATAGGCAGAAAAATAATTTTAGTTATCTGAATAATGTTTAGATGGAGTAGGTTGATGCTGGGATACCATGTTATTTTTATAGGCAGAAAAATCAATTTAGTTTGGATCAGAATAAGTTGCAGATAGTGGAGGTTTATGCTAGGATGCTATCTTATTACTACAGGTAGTAAAGTCATTATAGTTGTGGTTAGACTTAAGGTTCTGATGGTGCAGCCATCTTTTTAGTACAAGAAGTAAATTATTTTAGTTCTGATCAGAATAAGGTTCAGATGGTGTAGGTTGAATCTAGAATGTCAGATTATTAATACAGACCGTAAAATTATTATAGTTAAGATCAGACTAATTGTTCTGATATTGTAGGTTGATGCCAGGATCCTATCTTATTTGTACAGGTAGTAAAATCATTTGAGTTTTGATCAGACTAATTGTTCTGACGTAGGTTGATGGTAACATGCTATCTTATTAGTATAAGAAGTAAAATCACTTTAGTTATCATAAATATAAGGTTCAGATTGGTTGAATCTAGAATGTCAGCTTATTAATACAGGCAGTAAAATCATTCCTGTTAAGATCAGACTAATTGTTCTGATGTTGCAGATTGATGCTAGGATCCTTTCTTATTTGTACAGGCAGTAAAATCATTTGAGTTCTGATCAGACTAATTGTTCTGACGTAGGTTGATGGTAAAATGCTATCTTTGTTCAAAAAGTAAAATCACTTCATTTATGATCAGAATAAGGTTCAGATGGTGTAGGCTGATGCTGGGGTGTTAGTTATCAATGCAGGCAGTAAAATCATTTTCCTTATGGTCAGACTTATAACTTGTGGGAACCTCAGGAAGTGAAGTAGTGCTTGTTTACTATGGTAAACAATCTCTGTTTTACTGGTAAAATAGGGCTTGGTAACCAGTGCCTGGGGTGGAAGACCTCTGAAATGGGCAACCTGGGTATGAAAGATTGGCTGGATTTGACTTTATATCCAAGTTACGACCCGCATTGTGTCCTTGGGCAAGGCACTTTATCCTGGTTGCCTACATGGGGGTATGATGATGCAGTGTACTAAGACGTACTGCATGGTGATGGTGCACATGTCTTCAGCCGCTGTAACCCTGCTTGAGCGGAGCTTGAGCAGAGTTAGAATGTTGAGCTGACAGTTGTTCATTGATGCACGGTGGTTCTCTCCGGGTGCTCCGGCTTCCTCTACCCATAAAACTGTCACAATCACGATTAGCCTTTGTGCATAAGTATGTGACCTTAAACACCAATGAATAAATCCATATTGCAGTCTGACATGAGGTGACCCTGGATGTTGAAAGTGTTGTTAAAGCCCAATAAATAAATAAATCCATGTTGCGGTCATGATTAGCAACTGTGCAGAAATATGTGACCTAAAACACCATTATCGTAAATAAATAAGAAAAATCATTTTGGTTATTGTCAGAGTAATGGTTCTTACAATGTAGGTTGATGCTGGGATGCTATTTTATTAGTAAAGGGGGGAACCCCGGTTGGTAAAGAACCGATTGTTTACAATGGGAAAGAAGTTGAGCTTTACTGGTAAAATAGTACTGGTAACCAATGCGTGGGGTGTAAATCCTCTTAAAATTTGGAGCACAGGACTAATGATTGACTGAACTTTAAATCAAAACCTATGGCACAGTCATGATATAGTCATAGATGCTGAAAAGGATTTGCACCAGCAATAAAAAAATATTCGTACTGGCAGTAAAATCACTTTATTTATAATCAGACTAATGGTTCTGATTGTGTAGATTAATGATGAACATTATTAGTGTAGGAAGTAAAATCATTATTGTGATGATCAGACAAATGGTCTAGATGTCGTAGGTTGATACTAGAATATTTTATTTGTACAGGCAGTAAAGTTTAGTTATGATCAGACTAATTGTTCTGATTGTACAGGTTGATGATGAAATGTCATGTTATTAGTATAAGCAGTACAATTATTTTAGTTATCAGTCTAATGGTTTTGATGGTGCCGGTCTATGTTAGGATATCATGTTATTAATACAGGCAGAAAATCATCTCAGTTATGATAAAAATAAAGTTCAGATGGTGTTTGTTGATGAAAGGATGTTCTTTTATTAGTACAGGCTGCGAAACTATTTCAGTTATGATCAGACAAATGTTTTTTTTTTAGCTATAGATGCTGAAAGTGACCTTAACACAAATAAATGAATAAACTAATGGTTTTGTTAATATAGATTGATGCTAGGATGTCATGTTGTTAGTACAGACAGAAAAATCATTTCAGCTATGATCAGAATAAGGTTCAGATAGTGTAGGTTCATAATAGGATGCTATTGTATTAGTAAAGACAGTTAAATCATTTTAGTTATGGGAATAAGAATTCAAATAGAGTAAGTTCATGCTACAATGCTTTCTTATTTTTATAGGCAGTAAAATCATAGTTACGAACAAAATACTGTTCAGATGGTGCAAGTTTATGCTAGGATAATATCTTATTGTTGTGGGTAGTAAAATCGTTTCAGTTATAATCAAAATAAGTTTTAGGTGATGTAGGTTGATTCTAGGATACTATCTTATTTTTTTAGGCAGAAAAATCATTTTAGTTATAATAGAATAGGATTCAGATGGTGTAGGTTGTTGATATTATTTTATTGGACCAGACAGTAAAATCATTTTAGTTGTGATAAGACATATGGTTTTGCTGTTGTAGATTGAGGCTTGGGTTCTGTCTTTTTTGTACAGGCAGTAAAGTTATTTTTGTTATGCTCAGACCAATTGTTCAGATCATATAGGTTGATGCTAGGATGCCATCTTATTAGTACAGGCCCCTGTGGGAACCATGGGAGGTGAAGAAGTCATTGTTTACTTTGGTTCACAAGTTGAGCTTTACTGGTAAAATAGGACCTGGTAACTAATGCCTGGAGTGGAAAAATTGGAAGCACAGGAATAAATGATTGAGTTTAACTTAAAAGCTGTGTTACAGTCAAATGGTCCCAGATGCTGAAAGTGACCTGCAATGCCAATAGAAACATGTTGGGTAGTAAAATCATTTTATTAATGACCAAACTAATGGTTCTGATTGTGTAGATTAGTGATAGAATGTCATGTTATAAGCATAGGAAGTAAAATCATTATACCGGCTAATTATGATCAGACAAATGATGTTGGATGCTGTTTGTTAATGCTTGAGCATTAACTTATTTGTAAAGACAGTAAAACCATTTTAGGTATGGTCAGACTAATTGTTCTGATTGCATAGATCTATGCCAGTATGTCATGTTATTATACAGGCAGAACAATCATTTTAGTTATCAGAATAATGTTCATGTGGTGTAGGTTGATGCTATGATGCTATCTAATTAGTGTAGGCAGAACAATTATTTTATTTGTTAGAATAAAGTACAGATGGTGTAGTTTGATGCTAAGATGTATTATTAGTACAGGAAGTAAAATTATTTTAGTTACGATCACAGTAATGTTCATATGGTGTAGATTAATGCTTGGATGCTGAATTATTACTGTAGGTAGTGAAATCATTTTAGTTATGATTAAAATAAGGTTCATATGGTGTAGGTTGATGCTAGGATGCTATCAAATTAATTATAGGCAGAGAGATAGGCAGATTAAAATTATTTTTGTTGCCAAGATACAGTTCAGATGGCGTAGTTTGATGCTAGGATGCTATCTATTTAATATAAGCAGAAAGATAGGCAGATTAAAATCATTTTTGTTACCAGCATAGGGTTCATATGGTGTAGTTTGATGCTAGGATGCTATCTAATTAGCATAGGCAGAAAGATGGGCAAATTAAAATATTTTTTTAGTTTCTGTATACTGAGTTGCTACAAAAAGTGTAACAAAAAGGTATAGCAATCTCCAGACCCCAAGGGTTAAAAACGAGAGAGAAAACATGATTGAGAAAACTATTGATAAGCATGAATATTGAGATAACCAGTAAATTTTGGTTGTTTTTAAAAAAACAAATTGTGCAATCAGTTAAATACAAATGGCTATATATGTCAATGTGGTTTCATTTTTTAAGCAAGTCCTTTGAATAGCTGTGAAATATATGCATTCGCAATTTCCCTGACAAGACCTTTGTTACCTTTGCCCTGTGACCCTCTGTCACCTGAGGATACTTGCAACATTCCTAAATAACAATTTTCATACTGTTGTGTAAAGCACATATGTTACATTTATACTCCTGTTGTGAGGAGAGTGAAACGAACTGTAAAATAACTAATAAACTTTGCATAATGGCAATGCTACAATTACGATCTGTTATGTATATACATCAGTAATAAAAAAAAGTCAGTGAAACTGCTTTGATTCTGATATATTGCATCTTCATTTTTAGTCAGTTTGTTTTGGAGTTTCTATAGTTTTAGGCCCAGGGTTGCTCAGCAGTATAAACAGGTTAACCCTTTACCCATCATAATGGCCAAAACCAGCCAGCACTATTATCAAAAATTGCCAATTTTCATTATTTTTTGTCTCAAAAACATAGGTTATGATCCCTCATTGGAACGAGCTTGTACCAATGAGGGGTCATAACCTATGTTTTTGAGACAAAAAATGAAAAAAATTAGTTATTCAAGAATTTTGTTTGCAAGTGTCATCTGCTTTTCATGTTAGGTAAAGGATTAATATGAATGAAATTACATCACAAAGTCTATGAATAACCTTTGTGGCCAGCAAAGAAGAAAGGAATGTTTTGTTTTTTTTTCTGTTTTTTTTTTAAATCTCTTGCAGTTCACTGAACTCATAAGGTATAATTGCAACTGATCACTTTTTACTGTAACAGAACAGGTGCCCCAACATGCAGTCTCTTTGAACTCACAAGTTATATTCCAAGAACCTTAGCAGTTGTTTTTAGGCAAGTGTTGGCTAACTATATATCACATCCAAATTTTAAAAGAATATGCTTTAGTCAGTGTAGATTTTGACTGATTAAATTAAACGGGTAAAAATTTTTTTTTTTATTTGATGTCTGTGTTGATTTTGACTGATTAAATTAAAGGTTTTGGGGTTTCGGGCCTGTGCACCCATCACAGTTGACCTATCATGACCAAAAGGGGATGTTCACATCTAAACATTATACAGAGCCATCCTACCAAGTTACAATGACATCCCTGATGGTATATTCCATGTCAGTCCAGAGTCAACAACTGGTAGAGTCTATATTTGTTACGAATCAGTATTTTCAACATGCAACTTTCGATTGGTCTGCCACACAAATTCACTGAGCAACTAACTACTTTCACTGAATTTAGGTCAAATCTCAATCCTGGACCCAAAAAGCAGCCTTCCATGGATAAAAGGTTAAGTGTTGTCAGCTATTCGTTTTACGTAAAATGTTCAGTAAACACATATCTTGTGTTAAGAAAAAAATCTATAGAGAGTGAATTAGGACTTTGCGGATACTACATGCACTAATTTATTTATCAAGGTATTAGATCAGTCTCGATTTGGAGGTAAGCTGTCGCTCTTGCTCGCCATCACAACTGCAATTTTTGCTTTTTTAGCTTAACTTTACAAAGTTAAGATAAGCTATTGCCATCATGCGTGCAGAAGTCTGTGAGGTCTGTTCACATTTTCTTCAGCACAGGCTACACCCCGTAGTTCTTGTCTGATCATCACGAAATTTCATATGCAGGTTCCAGGTCATGTCTAGATGAGAACGTCCCCTTTTGGACATGATCAGTCAACCATGATGGTTGTGCATGCCTGAAACCTGAAAACCTTTAGCACAGTCTGCAGGTCCTATTAATGAAGGGATTTCATTGTAACTTGGTAGGATGACTGTATAATGTCTAGATGACAACATCCCCTTTTGGTCATGATCAGTCAACCATGATGGCTGCGCAGGCCTGAAACCTGAAAACCTTTAGCACAGTCTACAGGTCATATTTATGAAGGGATTTCATTGTAGCTTGGTAGGATGACTTGGTATAATGTCTACAATATAAGAACATCCTATTTTGGCCGTGATCGGTCAACCGTTATGGCCGCACAGTCACGTGATAGATTTGTTTAGCACAGTCTACAGTTCATAATTATGAAGTGATTTCGTTATGGCCGCACAGTCACGTGATAGATTTGTTTAGCACAGTCTACAGTTCATAATTATGAAGTGATTTCATTGTAACTTGGTAGGATAACTCAATATGATGTCTAGATGAGACTCCTATTTTGGTCACAATTGGTCAGCCGTTACCACTGCCTGGTTATGTGACCTAGATTCCTTTAGCACTGTCTCCAGGTTCTTTTTATGAAGGGATTTCAGTTTAACTTTCTTAGGATAACTTGGTATAGTATCCAGATGAGGCTGTCCTATTTTATTTATGATTGGTCAACTGTGACTGCAAGACTGTCATGTGACCTAGATTCCTTTAGCAAAGTTTACAAGTTATATTTATGAAGGAATTTCATTGTAACTTGGCAGAAGAAAATTCGAAAAAATTCAGCAAAACCATATATGACACCCTCATTGGAATGAGCTTATCGATCTCATTCCAATGTGGGGTCACATGATATGGTTTTGTTGTTCCCCAACATTTTGTCTGAGGACTATTGTAATCAGCTGTGTGCACCCGTGCGTGCATCTCTCCATCCATTGGGAGTGATCACTAAAGTTTGGGTCATCAATCAAAACCAAATTTGGTGTATATGTCCCTTAACCCAATGGTTAGGTAAATTCCGAATATCAGTTGGATCTGGTAATTTTTGTTCGAGTTATGTCCCCCTTTTTTTACGCTTTTCTGCCCAATTTTGCAACTTTGGAAATTTGGTGTCCAGATGATAATTTCAGTTAGAGTTATTGAATCAACACCAAATTTTGTACGAATGTTTGTCTCAAGAATACATAGGTCAAGTGTGAATTTGGGTTCAGTTCGACCAATTGTGGCCGAGTTATGGCCCTTTTCCCATTTTTTTGAGTTTGAAAATTTGGTGTCTGATAACTTCAGTTTGAGGTATTGAATCAACACCCAATTTTGTACACAGGTTTGTCTCACGAATATGCAGGTCAAGTTAAAATCGGTCTGTCCAATTTTGGCTGAGTTATGGCCCCTTTTCCTTTTTACGACTTTGAAAATTGGTGTCCAGAAGATTGTCTGTCTGCCTGCCTGTCCGTAACCAATTGGTTTCCGATCAATAACTTGAGTTTGGATTTTTATTATCTCAACCAAAGGTAGTATCTGTTTTACCCAGCTAGTAATACAGGCCAAGTTTGAATACGGGCACTGTCCAATTATTTTTACATGACTTGAAGCTCCTTTTCAGCTCACCTGGCCTAAAAGGCCATGTGAGCTTTTCTCATCACTTGGTGTCCGTCATCCGACGTCCGGCTTCCATAAACTTTTCACATTTTCACCTTCCTCTCTGTAGCCACTGAGCTGGTGTGAACCAAACTTTGCAGGAATGGTCTATTAGAGGTCCTCTACAAATGATCCTCATTTTGTTCCAGTCGGATGAAAAACATGGCTTCCAGAGGCATTCTTTGATTCTTTTTGGTGGATTTTCAAAAATCTTCTCCCCTGAAACTGCCAAGCCAAATGTTTTGAAACTTCACATATGGACCCCCTCTACCAACGCTCCTCATTTAATGTTGATTGGATCACAAACATGGCTGCAATTGTGGCTTATAGTTACTGTAGAAACCCTATGAAAAATCACATTTTCATCTTCTTCTCTGAAACTACTGAGCTGACATGAACCAAACCTGGCAGGGATAGCATATGGGAGGTCCTCTACAAACGATCCTCATTTTGATCCCATGGGTTTGAAAACATGGCCGTCAGAGGCATTCTTTGATTCTGATTGGTGGATTTTGAAAAATCTTCTCACAAACCACAGGGCCAAATGTTTTGAAACTTTGCATGGTTGATGACTGGAACCCCTCTACCAACGATCCTCATTTAATGTTGATCGGGTTGCAAACATGGCTTCAATTGCGGCTTATAGTTACTATAGAAATCCTATGGGACAAAACATTTTCATCTTCTTCTCTGGAACTACTGAGCTGACATGAACCAAACCTGGCAGGAATGGTCTATGGGAGGTTCTCTACAAACGATCCTCATTTTGTTCCCGTGGGTTGAAACATATGGCTGCCAGAGGCATTCTTTGATTCTGGTTGGTGGATTTTCAAAAATCTTCTCTGAAACTGCAGGCCAAATTTTTTGATACTTCACATAAATGATGACTGGGACCCCCTCTACCAACGATCCTCATTTAATGTTGATCGAGTTCTAAACATGGCCGTAATTGCGGCTTATAGTTACTATAAAAACCCTATGGGAAATCACATTTTCATCATCTCTGAAAGTACTGAGCCATTGTGAACCAGACTTGGCACTCATGGTCTATGAGAGGTTCTCTACAACTGTTACTCATTTTATTCCTGTTGGATGAAAAACGTGGCTGCCAGAAGCATTCTTTGAAAACTTTTCTCCTGTGAAACCACAGGGCCAAATGTTTTGAAACTTTGCATGGTTGATGACTGGGACACTCTCTACCAACGATCCGCATTTAATGTTGATCGGCAACCAAAACTTGACAGGAATGGTCTATAGGACGATCTACAAACGATCCTCTTTTTGTTCCCATTGGTTGGAAAATATGGCCACCAGAGACATTCTATGATTCTCTTTGATGGATTCACATGTTTTGAAACTTCACGTAATTGAGGACTGGGACACCTACCAAAGATCCTCATGTAATGCTGATGTAATGTTGCAAACATGGCCACAATTGCAGCTCATAGTTACCATGGAAAGCCTATGGGAAATCACATTTTTGATATGTAGTTCCAGGTGAGCGATTACAGGCTCTTTAGAGCCTCTAGTTTTTTTACTTAAAATTTGACCATCTATCAACATTTTTGGTTTCCGATCGATAACTCCAGTTTAGATTATTTGATCTCAACCAAGGTTGGTATGTGTATTACCCAGCTAGTAATACAGGTCAAGTTCAAAAATGGGTTCCATCCAGTTATTTTTACATGACTTAACGCCCTTTTTGTTTTACTTAGAATTCAACCGTCTATCAACATTTTTTGGTTTCCGACCGATAACTCCAGTTTGGATTATTTGATCTCACCCAAAGTGGGTATGTGTATTACCCAGCTAGCAGTACAGGTCAAGTTCGAATATGGGTTCTGTCCAATTATTTTTACATGACTTATAGCTCTTTTTTGTTGGTATGTGTATTTTCCAGCTAATAATACTGACCACGTTTGAATATGGGTTCCGTCCAATTATTTTTACATGCATTACATCCCTTTTTTGACTTAGAACAGGCATATTCAGCCACGCCTGGCAATGCTCTTGTTGACTTTGAAAATTGAATGTCTGGCTAATAACTTTAGTTTGAGTTATTTGAATCAACAACAAATTTGTACATAGGTTTGTTTCATAAATACTTGGGTCAAGTTCGAATTTGAATTCAGTCCGACCAATTTTGGCTGAGTTATGGCCCTTTTTCTATTTTTTCGTTTTTGAAAATTTGTTGTCTGGATGATAACTTTAGTTCGATTTAACAAATCAACCACTTTGAAATTTTTTAATTTTCAGTATGTCCAATGTAAGAACTTGCTGTGGGTGGACATGACCCACGCCTGGTGGTGGCCTTGTTGAAGTTTTGGGTGGGGGGAAATTAAAATGACAAATATTGATTTCATGTATTTTCTGTAAAGGGTTAAAATCTGTTTGGGGAGGGGGAAGGAAATAAGCCAAATAATAAACGTGTGCACAAAAATAATACACCATGAATTATAAGTAGTTGCACGCCCAAGACTTCAAGCTAATCAGACTTCAAGCTAATCAGACTTCACTTTCCGAGAATTTGTACGTAAACAACATAATTCAACAAACTTCAAATACCGGTAATGCTACTCACTGTTTTTTAGTTCAAGCAGTCCATGGGGATTCATCTGATTGATTTACGATTGCTCCATTGAAGTTGCATTCATGTACTATACCGAACTCAAATAAATTTGATTATTCCTGCCAAAAACTTATTCAAAAAATACTTTTATGAATTCCGACTAACTGCACCAGTGGAGTGAATGGTGTGCAAATGTTTGTTGAAGTTTTTCTTGAAAACATTTCCCAGATGCTGGTACTCAACAATAGCATGCTTCACTTCAAATGGTAGTGAGCAGTATAGAGCGTTCCTCCCATTTTCAAAATTGAGAGACTGGTGTTTGATAAGGTGTAGCACTGTTGAGTCTTACAATTGTTTCATGTGGATTTGATATGAACTGTTTATGAACATTGAATGTTCAGGTTGCTGAATTAATAATGCATGTAAATTTTTTCATGGGATGACAAAGAATGTGGTGCATGTAAAAACACCATTCTTTTCTGTTCTGATTATAACATTATTTGATGTCGTGGGTAGAGATGAAATCAGTAATTTAACGACAAATCAAAATACTGTTGAACTGGAATTGAAAATCCTCACAAAGTAATTAATATTTGTGATAGTGGCAAGATAGTTGTTTTTACTGAAAATCAGCTGTCCAAAGATACAAAGGGTAACACATAATTGAACTGTTCTTTAAGATTTATATTAGAAATATTTTTATATAAATTTCATTCTGTGGAGACACATTTGTTGCTCTTGGATCAACTGGGATGATGATATTTCATGGCAAAAAATGCTGTTTTTTTCCACAAGTTAATAGTTTAAACTTCCATGGTAAATGTATGTGCAAGGTATGCAAATATTTTTTTTTTGCCTTGTGATTTAACTTTTCTCATTTTCCAAAGAAAGTTTGTTTTGAAATAAACTTGTCCATGACATCCTGTTTCAGGAAATGTTTTACATTTCCAAAAATATAGGTTATATTCCTGATCTTGTTAACCGCCCACCGTCTGCACACTTTCTGATGTCAGTCAAAATACAAAAATTTTAAGTAGCAGCATTTTGCCAAAATGCAACTCAGAATTTGACCAGACAAAATTGAATTGGTTAAATTCCTAGTTGCATTATTCAAAGAAAAAATTTTCCAATTAAGGTTTTACTATTTTGAAATAGTGTGCAGGGGATGAAGGTGATGTGTATTGAAAATAATTGAATGCATTTTCCCTGATAGGGCCTCGTGTATAAAATTACGGTACAATAGGTACAGTTGCTAAAGAAAATGGAACAGTTTTTTTAAAAAATGGCTCGGAATACAAAGGAGATGCCTGTTTCTTATTTCTGAAATTTATGTGGTAGTTGTCATCTCCACTACTAATCTTTTGTACAAATTATTCTGCTGAACAGATTTGATAGTCAGATGGCTGGAATTGTCTAGAAATCAGAACTACTACTGTAATTTTAGTACAGTGCCGTGTTTCAGTTTATTTAACATTATATATTTCCAATAGATTGCCAGTAAAGTTGAAAATGCTTCTCTGATGGAGCATTGTGAAACAAGATGAAATAGTCTTCATGCTTTTTTTTGGATATATTGCGGACAAATTGATCTTCACGTGTGAGGAATCCCCGTGGGAACCCCGGGAAGTAAGCAGCACTTGTTTACTGTGGTAAACCAGTTCCTCTTTACTTGTAAAATAGGACCCAGTCACCAATGCTTGGGGTGAAAGTCCTCTAAAATGGGCAACATGTTGATCAACGATTGACTAAACTTGACTTCATCTCCATGTTGTGTCACGATTAGCCATGGTGCATAAATATGTGACGTTAACCACCAACAAACAAACAAACAAACGTGTGAGGAATTCAGGGTTGTCCGAGGAATTCTTTGATAGCTTACATGATTTTTTATTCAAATAACAGGAGTTCACTCTAATATGCAATTAACAAGTCAAATTTGTTCTGAAGGTATGGAAAATAGTTTGGTGTTTGGTAATTATATGCAATTGATGGGTTATTGATTTCTAAAATATCCAATTACTGGAGACATTGTGAGTTGCTCGTGACAGTATTTTGAGATATATAATTCAATAGAATAACATGCTGTGACTCCATCTGATTCTAAATGCTGCCAGAGAGTTGTTTGTCACATGCCTGGAAATAAACTGTGAACGACCATTTAGGTTACTTGTGCATTATGTCAACTGTTAAATACTCAAACAGGGGGCGCGGTGGCTCAGTGGGTAGAGGTGCAGGCTGCAAGCCGAGAGGTCCTCGGTTCGAAATCCACTTGCAGCAATCGCGTTGTGTCCTTGGGTAAGACACTTCACCCCCATTGCCCACGTGGGGACATGGTGGCACTGTGTAATAAGGCGTACTGCACGTCGATGGTGCACTTGTCTTCAACTTGCGGAGTTAGTATGTTGGGGAGCTGACAGTTGCTCGGTGGTTCTCTCCGGGCGGCTTCTTCCACCCGTAAAACTGTCATGGTCATGATTAGCCATTGTGCAGAAATATGTGACCTTAAAAACACCAATAAATAAATAAATATAAATAAATACGCAAACAAACTACAGGTTACGATTAAATAATACAACATAACTTTATTAAATTACGAATCTCCTGTATTTTTATACTGTACCAATGACCCAGACATAGCTGGTTCTAACTCTTAAAATATAGGGCCAAACACAAATTTTGCCCCCCAATCCCCAAAATTTGCATCTAAAACTAAAGAAAACATGTCTTGAAAGGCCCTCCACACTTCGCCCCTACTGTGCATGCGCAGTGTCAAGGACGTTCCGAAATTGGCGCCATTTATCATTCTAAGTTTGGCCCTTCATCAGTTAACATCTGACTGATCTTTGTGCTTTTAAATCTCAGTTTAAATGATGCCAGACACATAAATATTAGTGAAATGGTGATTCTAAGGAGGATAGAAAAGGAGGAGAGGAAAAGAATGTGTGACAGAATATTATCAGGGCTGTAACTTAAAATTTTTTAATGAAATTATGTTAAGTTACCTATTTTCAAGGCAGCAGCCATTTTGTTGTCATTCTGATTATTTAGTTACACTGTTTTTTCAAGTGTTTTTCCTCTCTCCCTGTCCTTTAAGTTCCCCCTTGCTATTCTCCCATGCTTTTGGCATAATTTCTGTAATTATTATTACTAAAATTTCTTGGGAGTTTTAGCTGAATAACAGAATGAATTCTGTTCTTTCCCCATGTTTACGTCTTCACCTACGGGTGGTTAGGCGTTGTGTTCTGCATCTACCATCTGATGTTCTGCAGTTTCTTCCCTGGAAGTCTCTGTTTTGCATCAGATGGTGTATTTTTGGTAACTGATTTCGGGCCTGGGTGCCTGGAGTCTTATTTTAGTGTTTTTACACTCATTGTTTACATTTACAACAGCCCTCTGTGTGAGGGGGGGATTTCTAAATAATAATATCTTTATGTTATTTTAATCATAACTAGATACATTATTATTGTTCGTAAGTGTTGAATAAATTGTTTAAAATATTTTTAAAATTTTTGTCCACACTTAGGCTTGGGATCCATTGGGGCTCAACGTTACTTTTCAGAAACTTGGGCTGTTCTGAAAAAATATTTTTTCAAAATATTTTGATTTCAATTATTTTTTCTATATTAATGGATCATATTATTATTATGTATTTTGATTGCCAGGGGTTAGTGCGAGTACCAGGACTTGTTTTCTTTTCACATTGAAAGGATATTGATCAATTGTTTTAAGAGGAAGTCTTCCTCTGACCTTATTATCATTCTATCTGTGGTCAGTGTACTCGCATTAACTCCTGTTCTGTATCGTATGATTTCGATGACAATATGGGAAGCGTATGTCACGGTATGTTGTTGGGGATTTGGACACTCCGGTCCTTTCCCCGCAGGGTCACTCTACTTTATCAATTTCTATTTCAGACGATCAAGATTAGGGTGATGTATCTGTGATGTCTTCCAACAGTGTGCCTCCGTCGTCACAATTAATGAAGGGCTAGCGGAAAAGTGCTCATGTAAATACGCCAATTGCCTAAGAGGACCCTAGTAGGTTCGACGGCCTTTGACGTCCGCTAGCTCGCCCGGTGTAGCGTCCATTCACCGAATGGTTCGGCAGCTGGGTTCGTCCGTTGCGGTCTAGAAGGAATTTTGGGGTGATGCGAGCACTTTTAGTCCGGTTCATAGCTCGTTCCGGTCCATCCGGACGGCAAGCGAGAGAGGCCCCTCTCTCGTTCAACAACATCTGGTCCCAGATGTTGTGGTACAAATGTGTCGTTAGCGGAGCATACGTCCGTCGCTCGGGACGCTCCGTTGTATAGGCAGTCCGCTGAGACTGCTAAGGCTTCCTCTTCTCGTCAGCGCACACGACCGCACCTTGGCTGCGTGACCGCCGATATATTACCAGCTTCGCCGATCAAGGATTCTTCGGCGACCAGGTCACTCCATCCGGCAGCCAGGGATTCGAGACCGATGGACTCCGGACGTTCGCATAGGAAAAGTATGCGGGAGCCATCTGATGCGGAGCTGCCCTCGGCGAAGCAGCGATAGACTGCGCCTCCGCAGGTCTCGACGCCGGACATTCTTGTGCACATAGCACAGCTTATCGCAGCATCCCAGCAGCCGACAGAAACGGTGTCGGATCGAGAATTATCCGACAGCGCTGGGTCGGTAGCCGGGGACTCGAGGCCTGCAGACTCCGGACGTTCGCATAGGAAGTGTGCGGGAGTCAACGTACAGGGAGCTTCCAGCGGCAATGCATCGTAAGTCCGCTACTGCACAGGCCTCGGGAACGGACGTGCTTTCCTTAATAGCACAGTTTATCGCAGCATCCCAGCATCAACTGAATCTGTCGCATATATTTTATCCGACGATGCTGGGTCGGGACGCTCCGCGGAAGCGGGTACGGACGTCCGAAAGTTTCATCCGGTCCGACGGGATACCGAAAGGGATTCGGTGGATTTCAAGCTTTCCCTTTCGGAACAACATATGCTGCGATGCCGGATAAGAAACTGATAGCGTCGGTGGACTTAGAAATTTTTTGGTTCGGTTCAGGGACATCGTCCCTCAGTTCCGACATAGTCCAATAATATCACACAAACTTTCGAATTATTGAACGACGCTATATATATTATTTTATGCTTGCTATCCAAGCATTTCTGGTTTCTTGTTCGAAGAGTTATGGAGATGTCTTTCAAAAGTGTGCCTCTGTCGTCATAGTTAATGAGGAGTTAGCGGCAATAAGTGCTCATGGAATATGTCTATCGCTTACGGAGTGACATTCGCTAGCTCACCCGGTGTAGCGTACATTCATCGAATGGTTCGGCTGCCGGGTTCGTCCGTTGCGGTCTAGGAAGGAGATTTGGGTGATGCGAGCACTTTAATTACTTTAGTACTCACCCAGTGACGGCAGATTGAGGACAGATCGGAGGAAGCCAACAACATAGGGGACCGCATGTTGTGGTTCAGATATTTTACATTCGGAGCATATGGCCGTTGCTCGGGACGCTCCGTTATATTGACAGTCCGTGAGACTGTCTTTAATGCTTCCTCATCCTCACAGCAGGGCACACGACCGCACATTGGCTACGTGACCTCGAGTATCCGATCAGTTTCGGCATTCAGTGATTCCACAGCGAATAGGTCGCGCCATCCGGTAGCCAAGGGACACGAGGCCTATACACTCCGTTCGCTCGCATATTGGAAGTATGCACGGGGTAACGATCTCGGAGCTTCCTGTGGCAATGCATCGTAAGACCGCTGCTCCTCAGGCCTCAGTGACGGACGTGCTATCCGAGTTAGCACAGTTGTTTCGCAGCATCCCAGCAATTGACGGTTTCTCAGTCGAATCAGGAATTATCCGACGGCGCTGGGTCGGTGCGGTCCGCGGTTGCATCAAGCTACGGACGACCGAACGCTTTATAGGGTCTGACAGGATGGCGAAAGGGATTCGAAAGATTTCGAGTTTTCCCTTTAGTAGTATCGGAAGATGCCTTTCATATCTTCTGGCATTTCTTCCAGTGATTATTTTTCGGACTTCATTGCTGCGATCTTGGATAAGAGACTTATAGCGTCATTGGACTCGGATTTTTCGATCGGTACAGGGACTTTGTCCCTGTCTTACCGACGCAGTCCAATATTGTCATTACAACATGTGTTTTATTTTTCGACGCTATATATTTATATATATATACAAGCCTGCTACTAAGCATGATAGTTTAGTTTCTTGTCCGCGTGGCTCATTTCTGCCATTTTATCTTTTTTACATATAGTTTATTTTGGCAGAGCAGGGCATACCGAGAGTTCATATGCGTCTAGACGGTGTGATTAAAGACTGCATATATTCTTTTTCGCCGTTTATGTCTTTTCCAATTTCAATGTTGGGAACGACATTATGTATAGTAGACTTAACTTAGACGCTTTATTATACGTAATCCGCCTTACTGAGGCGTTATCATTACGTCTTCAAGAAAAGATTTACGGGATATTATTCTCAATGTAATTCTTTGAGGGCAGTAGTTTGTTCACGTATAACTCCGCCCTTCAGTGGCTGATTGGAGTTGGTTAGACGTGATGCAGCCCTAGCTACATCCACGCGTGGATAGTAGGTTAAGAACTCTCTCAGAGTCGCTTCGTTCTCGGAGGAGCTTCTCTTCAACGGCAACTTTCCGGCAATTCATGAATTGCTTGATTATACATTCTCTTGTCTATCTAGTGTTACAAGAGATTCAGACTGGGGCAAACATTCGGTGGTTGACTCAGAGAGTGCCGCCGCAGTTGCCGGACCCGAGTGTGGCTGTTATGACGGTTGCCAGTCAAACAGATTGGGATATATACTGATCCCTACGGATTCGAAGTGCCAGGGTCTTTGGGTTCCGCAGTCTTTTAGCTATCAGTTTAACTTCCGCGGAATAATGTTTTTTAGGCTTGCTTTATGTCATTGCATGAACATTATTCAGAAACGCATGCCCAAATTCCTGTCCTTTAATTCGACAGTAGTGGCGTATCTCCGGAACCAGGGAGGCACTCTTTCGTTTCCATTATTCAATGTAATGGAAAGAATCCGTCTGTTGGTTATAGTACACCAAGTTCAGTTTTGATCCGTCATATTCTGGGTCGTCTGATTGTTTTATCGCACTCCCGTTCTCTTACGGGTCGCTTGTTGCTGTCAGAATGGACTCTCAACAAACAAGTATTCAATCAGATTTGCTATCTATGGGAGCGCCCAATGATGTTTTATTTATGACACAGCTTGCTAATCATTTGCAGACGTATGTGTTGGCTTGTCCAGATCTCTGAGCTAATACTGTTAACGCTCTATTGATCTATAGGACGGAATGATAGGATACGCGTATCCTCCGGCGCTGTTGTTTTAGCAGGTATTGCTAAGATAAACAACCACAATACATTTCTGTTGATAGCATCTCTATCTTCACAGAGATCATGAGTAATTTACTCTCTTGTCTACTGTGGATCTTAACGTGAAATCTTCCTCTATGTGAGGATCTTTTTTCACTGGGTAAATCGTGTCATCTTTATCACAACCAGCAAGGTCGCAACCTTCATGTATTCCGTTGTGTGGTCCGTATTGCATTGTAAGCACTGTACTGGACGAGCTTTGGACGCGATTTCTTACTATAGGAGATCCTCTTCTTCGCTATTCTATGCGACTAAAGTGGAGGCTCTTCCGTCGTGGTGTAGGGATCATTATGTTCATATGGTTGATCCCTCCATACTACTCATTGCTATTTTTTAGTATACTTGTTTCACAAGATCTACTGCAGCCTGTTGTTATTTAGGTTATAGGTTTATGTTACCTCATACCTATGCACTCTACGATAGTTTACAATTGAGTCTTTTGTCTCTTTATCTAAGTCAGTTAGTAACTTTTTGATAAATAGACTTAGAATCTTTAGATTAAATTCCTATACGGATTTTAACTTCAGGTTCTTATTTAGCTAAGTAATCATTTGAGCCTCTGGAAACAGTAGTTTTCAAATTCTGACCTTTTAGACAGTAATTCTGTTGATTTCTCTTTTACTGTAGAGTCAGTGAGTTTCATGCACTATCGATGGATGATTTTCACTTTCATAGTTTCGGAATCAATACTTCCGTTACTATTTAGGTTGGATTGTGGCATAAGAGTTAGGCTCCTATTATCCGGAACCTATTATTTTAAGGTCCTTCCGTCTTCGTATGGGCATAGGCCTTTACTCTTTCCGGGTACAGTTTATGTATTTATAAACAGATATCTGTTTATTACAAGGGCGTAAGCTTCTTCTGTCTTTGATGTCTAGTAGAAGGACGTTACGCTCCATTTTATTGTTAATGGATTCTATTAACTAGCGTACTGCTTATGGTATATCATTGGCTTAGCAGTTGTGCTTAAGATTTCGGCTCATGAAGTAAGAGTTCTTCTACTTCTTGGGCTTACATTAATAGTGTTGCTATTATAGATTTTTGAAGGCTGCTCATTGCGCTCAGCCATCCATTCATGAATTTTATCTCAGAAATATCGAGTCCATTTCTGGAGGCCTCTATTGTTAGGTCTATTATCTACTGCTCAGAATGTCATTCACTTAACAGTTGCTACTATAGCTAGGTAGGCTGTCTGTTTCGGCAGTGTCTCCGTTCGGCTGCCCTCTTCGCTCTGGGCTATTTGACCCAGGGCAAGAAAAAGGGGGGGGGGGGGGGGGGGGGGGAGGGTGTTCCCTTGGGTCACCTGTTTTTACTATGAAAACAAGGGGATACCTCCTCCGGAGTTAGTAATTCTGAGCTGTTATTGGGATGGTTGTTTAGTGAGAAGTTTAAGTTTATAAAATTCATTCAAGTCTTAGTTTTTAAAGTATAGCTTTTGAATATTGCATATGTCAACGGACATGATTATGCAATTCTCACACACTTTTAGGAGTATAAGAGTCTCTATTCTCTAGACTTACTTTATTATTGGCTTACTTTAAAAATTATTAGTATAAGGATTATTGGATATTAATAGAGTACATGGATGTATGAAGCTCAATTTTTGGAAGGTGTTGTATCTTTCTAATTTATCATAAATAAGAAAGATACATGTAAGGCCTATTACTTCTTTTCCCTACAGGGGATGACTCTATTTTATTTTATTGAGCGTATTCCATTTTGCTCTATGTCCTTGGCCCTCCAGCCTTTTTACTATTCAGCTATGTCTGGGTCATTGGTACAGTATAAAAATGTTAAAAAATTTATAGTAATTTATATATTTTTTATACTTACCAATGACCCAGACGGGGATGGCCCTCCCAGGAGTTGGGAACTCTTGCCTCCCCGCTGAGTACATAGCGCTTACCAGGCACTGGTTATTAGAATGATAAATGGCGCCAATTTCGGAACGTCCTTGACACTGCGCATGCGCAGTAGGGGCGAAGTGTGGAGGGCCTTTCAGGACATGTTTTCTTTAGTTTTAGATGCAAATTTTGGGGATTGGGGGGCAAAATTTGTGTTTGGCCCTATATTTTAAGAGTTAGCACCAGCTATGTCTGGGTCATTGGTAAGTATAAAAAATATATAAATTACTATAAATTTTTTAACTTTTTCCAGAAAAACTTGACAGTCTTTCAGAACTATCTTGACTCCAAGGTTTGAGAATTTCTGCCAAAATAAATAGTAAAAACTAACGTGCAGTCTCGCTTCAGCAAGATCGCATGTTAGTTTTTGATATTTATACAGGCAGAAATCCCATTAAGATATAAAAAAAGTATGACTGGTATAGTAAAAAGAGAGAAGATGGGAGAAGCATCACAACCCCTTTTTTCCTAGAGGTTACCACCATGGTATATTGCGTAACGTGCCAAGGGGTTACAATGTAAGGATTTTATTTCCAGGCCTATTGTCACATCAAATCTTTTCAGATTGTGAACTGATTCTGGGAGTTTTGATTAGAGAGAGCAGCACTCTTACCTATTAAGCCATCAGCCTTATAACCCTTTACCTTATGTCACGGTTTAAACTCTTCATCACTATTAATATAAATCACCATTCAGATTTTATTATTTTTTAATTTTTTGTCCCCAAAACATGGATTATGATCCCTCATTGGAACAAACTTACTGAACTATTGCAGTTATGGTGTCATAAGCTATATCTTTGAGGCGAAAAAAATGAAAATTATTTTGTCATGTAAAAAGTTTTATGTAAGTGCCACCTGCTTACATTTTGGGCAATGGGTTAAAACTTCAGTTGAAATACTTCGGTTGACTGGACTGATGGCAAATTCTTTTGGATAATACATGTTTGCCATGATCTTTAATTTTCTTAATATAACCTAACTGCTCATTTAAACCATGTTTAAATTGCTGAACAGCGTAAACTTTTTAATTATGTTCTTGATATTGAGTCTGGTACTTGTAAAGATAACTCATGGGAAGTGGAGCAGAGCTGGATTTCTGTGACAAACAAGTTCATGATTCACTTATATAATATGACTTGGTAACCAAATCATGTCATGTTGTGCAAAGTGGGCAACATAAGTATAAATAATAGACTAAACTCATACATGTGCTGCAGTCATGGTACAGTCGAAGATGCCAAATGTGACCTCAAGAAATAAATGTTTCCTGTAAGTTTCACCCAAACCTGTCCGACATAAGCATAATGGATAGTCAAGTTTTATCAACACTGCAAATGTACCGACTTTTTGATGATGAATTTCTGTATCGCATAATATATATATTCCATTCTGTTGACTTCTCCTCCTCTTTAATTTTAATACGTGTTTGATTGATCACAATATATTCTTCTTTAGAATTACATCAGTTGAAGTTGAGATTATTCTGAAGCACATAAGTGTGGTTATTTGATCCAACATAAATATATAATTTCTGAGAACAAAGCAGAAAATACCAGAAAAGTCTCAGCGCATGGGTCACTGGTTTGCACCCACGGATTCCTGCAATTAGGTTTCTGGAATACTTAATGGTCAGAAACAGGACAGTGTCTCAGCTTCCGCCATCTTGTGGGGGACAGTTGTTTCTATCAATAGACAATTGCTGATTGCTTCTTAAAAGAAAATAGCTTGATGTCTATGAAAAAACTAATACCTTCATGACGTATATATTTTTTGCAAACAATGCAAATTCAATATTCTCAGCATATTTTTTTATAACACCTCCGGATACTGGCAAGTCGATTCTGTTTTACTAGCTTTGGTGCTAGGCCTGACACAAGGTGACCCTGGTGTCGAAAATATCGTTAAACGCCAATAAATAAATAAAAGTGGTGGTAGGCATTTTGGTAAACACCACGTTGTTTGATGATGTTATGATGGGACTGCAGTCATATCACAGAAGCTTTCATATCTTCAGATATAACCAATAGAAGTTACCCACCATCTTGAGAGGGTCAGCTTAAGTTGTGATGTTTTTGCAGACTCTACATCAATCCAGTTGTGTAGAGATCATTGATTGGACCCAGTGGTGCATGAACTGTTAGTGTGCACTTCTTGTAAGTAATAGGTAATAATTAACGAATGGAAAGTGTAACCCACCATTTTTTTTTTTAGGTGTAGTTCTTACTGAAAGACTGCTAAATGGTTGTCAGGGTTTTTTTTTTATTCTGTTAATGAAATTCTAATTTGATTAACCCTCCACTCATTGACACCAAATTATAGAGATTTCAAACTGCAAGTTTTTTCCACAATACAACTAGGAATTTAGCTCATACAGTCTTATTTAACAGTAGTTTATGAACTCTGTCAAAGAAGATTAAATGGGTTGGATTTTGCTTGTACAATAGGGTTAAGTAACTAGTGCCTCTGTTGAGAATCTTGAAAGTGGATTACATAGTATAAATAGTTGACAAATTTTGACTTTATGCTATTCTGTGATAAAACCATAAGTGCAAAGAGTGACCTCTTTTGCCAATAAACAAAGAAATAAAATTGATAAACCTCATGTTTACCCATTTAGAACATATTGTGGGAGAAAACTCAAACAATTTTGCAAAACAACTGAATGAGTGACCAGTTTACACACGCAGAATTGAAAAATATCTGCATAGCTAAAACTAGGACAATTGACTTTGCAAGAGATACTAGGAATTCTTTTTTTGGTGATTATCCTTTGAAAATTTAAATGATACATCATTGTCAGTATGTAACTAATATTCATTCATCTTTAGCAAGCTTTCCGGTGGAGCTTTGGTTCATTTGTGTTCAAAACATGTTTTGAAGTATTGGCACAATAGGATCCAGTAAGCAACAATGGGATGAGTGAGCTCCAAAATAGGCAACGTACCAGTGGGTAAAAAAGGTTGACTGAACAAGACTTAATTTAATACACTGAAACCCTGGAATAGCAACTTTGCCAGTGAAAAAAATATTCAGTTAATTCAATGGTAAAGCCGAAGAATATGGAACTGTACAATTTATTTAAAAAAAATCTTGGTCTCATCAATTTTTCTCTCTCTCTCTTTTAGTTCCATATCATGTTCCCAACAAATAATAGCTGTTTCAGGTCCAACAATATCATATTAATTATTTTTTGTCCTGTAAACTTAATCTTGAAGTGCATTAAAATGGAAGGCATCTGTAATGGATTAGAGTCAGTACAGTATGGGTAAGGGTTGGCAGTGGCCTTATAAATTGTAACAAGGCAAAGAAATGTGAACACATTTTGACGACCACAAATGATTTTAATAATTTTCCTGTCATCCAGTGATAAAGCTAAGCATTTATTGTATTTTGTTTCACAGGGTTCATTGAGTGCTGTCACACTAGGTATAGTAGATTAATTGCCTATATTGGATGTATTTGGGTCAAAAAAGTCTAAAACATCAGATAAACTTGGGGATTTTGGGGGCTGTCATTGTACTTCGTCCACCAGTTACAAGATTTTTTATTAAATTAACATAAGTTTACTCTAAAAACTAGATGCAATTAACAGGTCAAGTTCTCTTCTCCTGAAACAGGATATTTAGTGAAGAGATATCCAGTTAAGTGGGTTTCACTACATTTATGTTCTGACTTCAGGGACAGATCATGAGTTTTGTATTTTCATCCTCTTTCGACTACCATTGTGCTGTGTCCTTGTACAAATGGGTGTAGGATGGGTTGATGTGTCTCCAGCTTTGTTGACTTTAATGTAGTGACTATATATGGCATGTGTATCCTGATATTTTGCTTTAGTATTCGTTTTCCAATTTTTTTTTACAGTTGATTAATGCTGGTCATAACTAAAACCCCAAGATGAAAGTGTCTGGAGTAAATATAACAGATTATTATTGTTGATCAATATAGATTAACATCTTACTGTTATTAAACAGTGCAAGATATAAATATTCTTGGTATTTTTACATTATCAGTGGATATGTTTCAGCCATTTCTAGTATTCTTTTATGAAAACAGCACAACAGTGACAGATTTTCAGATTTGTTAACTGTTTGTATGCTTTGAGTTCATTTTTGTTTTATTGAATTTAAAAGTGCAGGAAAGCATTATCAGTAAATAAAATAACAGTAGTAGCAAGAAAAGAAATAATGTGAAGATCATGCTGCTGAAGGACAGTTGCTCAGTGCAGTCATACAGGTTATTGGTCCCAAAAGTCATTTTGAGGATAAAAAAGTCTTAAATGTGTTGCTTCATATCAGAGGACTAAATGAAAACATTTTTCTTCAATCATTTATTGTGACCAAATTTCCACAGGCAAGAGGGAATAATAATAAGTGGAGAAAGTTTACATAATTGTGTGAGTAATATGTATTGTATTTTGGTAACAAATACCTTTTAATCAAAGTTCAAGGGATAAACTTAGTTAAAAATTGTCACTAATTAGGAATAAAGAGAATATAACCTAGTTATATTTGTGACAACTGGAAAAGAAATGAACCCCCTTTCTTTCCTGACCTATTTTCCCCATTTAGACTAGTTGGGATGTTAGAAAGAATGTCTGCTGAAATGACAACTGTTACGGAAACTATTCTATACCCGAACATATTCTGACTGAAAAGTCTTAATTTTTACAGTATTTTTGTAAGAACACTTGCACTTGCTTACTGTTTGAAAAAATAGAAACAATACAATTTTAAAATGTAGATTTATTTTTCATGTTGCAGTTAAGAGTTGTATGCATGTTGGTGGTGAATTAACTCATAACTGAACTATTTTCTTTCAAAAATAGTTTCAGTATTTCAGTTTGTTAACTGGTTGATTGCTAGAAGCCACTGTCAGAAAACGAGGGTACCAGAGCAAATGCTACCATTTTTAGCTCAACTTACGAAGTTAAGCTGACCTATTGCCATCACTTCTCATCTGTCGGCATATGTACAGCCATACATACATCCACATTTTCCTTTGGCACACCGCACAGGTCGCATTTATGATCGGATTATTTTGAAACTCGGTATGCTTGTTTGGGGTGACCTCAAGATGGGAGCTATCGATTTTCTTCCATTTCTGTCAAAAAATGTTGCCGCTGGCAATGGTCTTTGAACTTGGTTCAGTCAGGCATCAATGTATTCCTTTGGCATGCCCTACAGAGCACATTTATGATCTAATTGCTTTGAAACTTGGTATGCTTGTTTGGGGTGACATCCAGATGGAAACTATTGATTTTCTTCCATTTCTGTCAATAAATGTTGCCGTTGACAATGACCTTCGATAAACTTAATGCAGTTATGCATCAATATTTTCCTTTGGTACATCTGACAGGGCACATTTATGATCGGATCGCTTTGAAATTAGGTGTTCTTGTTATGGTGAACTCTAGATGGGAGCTATGGATTTTTTTCCAATTCCGTCAAAAAATGTTGCTGCTGGCAACAACCTTTGAACTTCGTTGAGTCCGGCATCAATATATTCCTTTGGCATGCCCTACAGGGCACATTTATGATCGGATTGCTTTGAAACCTGGTACGCTTGTTTGTGGTGACCTCTAGATGGGTGCTATCGATTTTCTTCCATTCTCATCAAAAATTACTGCTGTTTGCAATGACTTTCGATGAACTTTGCAGTTATGCATAAATATTTCTCATTGGCACACTCTGCAGAGTACATTTATGCTCGGATCGCTTTGAAACTTGGTGTGATTGTTTGGGGTGATCTCTAGATGGGAGCTGTTGATTTTCTTCCATTTCCGGCAACAACTTTTGAACTTAGTTTAGTTAGGCATCAATATTCTCTTTGGCACACCCTACAGGGCACATTTATGCTTGGATCGCTGTGAAACCTGGTTTGCTTGTTCGGGATGATCTCCAGAACTTTCGATTTTCTTCCATTTCCATCCAAAAATGTTGGCATTGGCAACAATCTTCTAAGTTAATTTAGTCAGACATCAGTATATTCCTCTGGCACGTCCTTCAGGGCACATTTATGATCGGATCGCTTTGAAACTTGGTATGCGTATTCGGGGTGACCTCCAGATGGAAGCGATTGATTTTCTTTCATTTCCATAAAAAATTATTGTTGTTAGCACCAGCCTTTGAACTTAGTGTATTTGTGCAGCAACTTATCCCTTTTGCTCTCTCTACAGGGCATATTTATGAATTTCCAGAAAAAAACAAAAACAAAAAAAAAGACATTGCCACTAGCAATAACCTTCAACTTGTGCATTTTTGCATTAAGATCTTCCTTTGACACGCCTCCGTGGGCACATTCATTATCGGGTTGTTTTGAAACTTGGTATGCTTCTTCAGGGTGACCAAGATAGGAGCTATCAATTTTCTTTTCATTTCCATCAAAAACTGTTGCTGTTAGCAACAACCTTTGAATTTATTGCATTTGTGCATCAACATTTTTCTTTGACATGGTCTACAGGGTCCATTTATCATAGGATTATTTTTGAACTTGGTGTGCTCATTTGGCGAGACCTCTAGGTAAGCTATTGATTAGCATTCGTTTCTGTGAAAAAAGTTGCCGTTTACAATGACCTTTAAACTTACTGCATTTGTGTATCAACATTCTTCCTTTAGCCAGCCTTACTGTTTCATTTAAAAATGCATGGATTGCTCTGATGTTGTGCACACTCAATGCTGTTATGTTGAAGCTTCAATGCTGTTATGTTGAAGTTTCACCAAATAACATTGGAACCAATGATCAATTTTGCCATTTCTCTTATGACTTACAAAGTTCAAGTTTGTCAAGTTAGTATTTTGTTTATAATTTGTTTTTATCACAAATTATCGAAGAGTTTCAATAACTTGTAATAAAACAAATTTTGATAAACAAATTCAGACCACCAAAAATAATGTAGCTCTCAACCAGTTAATGTAAAACAGAGAACTATAAATTCAAGTACACTTCAAGCTCTCAGTTGTTTTTTTTTTTGCCTCCATGCAAACTTTAGAATGTAGCGCAATGATTAGTTACTACATTAGACTGTTTACATTTATGCCATTGAAAGAGTAGTTGGTGGTCAAGACCTCATGTGTCAGCAAAGGTATGAACAGTTGGTGTGCAACTTTTAATCAAAGTACGGTTCCACTGTACGTTAAATATGGGGCAATAAACAGGTTTGGATTGATAAGTCTTCAAATTGTTCACAAGACCTATTTTAAATTGATTTAGTTGCAAAGCAGTGCTTATTTAACCCTTTACCCATTGTAACACTCCAGTCTGGCAAGAGCTATTTACAAAAGTCACCATTCAGTTTTAATTTTTTCTCAAACACATAGCTTGTGAAGCTTTTTTGAATGAGCTCTCTGTGCTTTTACAATAATGGGTCATAAGTTATGTTTTGAGACAAAAAATGAAAGTTCTTTTAGTTATTCAAGTAATCTTTTTTATGCAAGTATCGCCTGCTATTCATGTTGGGTAAAAGGTTAAAGTAGTAAACATATCAGTGTTATTCGAAGCTTTAGAGTTGTGTGGAGGCAGAAGAATGAATGGAGTAGAATATTCAAAATTGAATTCCCATCTGAATTCTAAAATGTGGATTGGTGCTAGCATTCTTCAGAAAACAAGTTTTGCTCTACTGGTTTAATGGAAACAGCTAACCAGTACCTGTGGGAACCCTGGGAATGAAGTGCTGCTTGTTTGCTGTGGTAAATAGACTGCTACTGATAAAATAAGACCCACTCACCAATGCCAAGGGTAGAAGTCCTCCAAAAGGGCAACACTGATATAAATGATTGGCTGGATGTTACATTATATCAATGTTGCCATCAAGATTAGCCGTTGTGTAGAAATGTGGCATTGAACATCAATAAATAAATAAAAAATAAATAATTGCGCTTAGAACCCTTTTCAGTAGTGTGTGATAGAACAGCAATTGCCAGGTTATCAACATAGTAAAGGCATACAACATTGTTCTCTCCTCTGAAAAGATCAGATAGAAGCAGTTTGGCCAGTGTCAGTTATGTATATTATTGGCTTAGTTTGTAATACATACATTATATTGGGTCATTAAGTTTAAATAGAGACTTTTTCTTGCGAAATCATGTATTGCCACAGGACAACAATTTGAGATCTTTGTTAAAAAATCGGGAAAATTATTTGCTAGAAGGTTAACTGGCCGAAAGGTTAGCCATATCAACAACATGGGTGTAAACGATAAACGATTGGCAGGACTTTACTTTATATCATGTTGTGGTCATGATTAGCCATTGTGCAGAAATATGTTACCTTAAACACAAATAAATAAATAAATAAATAAATAAATAAATGGCCATATCAACCCCTTTGTGTACCCTGAGAAATGAAGCCCTGCTTGTTTACTGTGGTAAACAAGGACCTGATAACCAATGGGGTAGAAGTTCTCTAAAATGGGCAAATGAGAATAAACAATTGACTAAACTTGACTATCTCCATGTTGTAGTTGTAGTTATTTACCATGCTGAAATATGACCTAAAGCCCCAATAAATAAATAAATAGCCATATGAGATTCACATAACTTATCCTTAGTTGAGTGTCAGTGAAAGAATTTTGTGTCCTGCAGTTCTTTTCAACAGTCCACCTTTCAGCACTGAATCAAATCATGTTAGAAAACATTTGCAGCGATCTGTTTATAAAACATGTGTTGAATATTTTGCTATTAAACATGGAACAGCATGTTCTTTAGTTATTTGATTTTGTCAGTAACAAGGTGCTGTGTATACGAGGTGACAAGTCATTTGTTTCAGAATAAAACAAAATTTTAACATTATCTCACTGATTAACTGTCTCTTACTCTGCTTTTTAAAATTATAGATAGTAATAGACTTGCAGTAATATTTCCTTGCTTATTACAATAGTCCACATAATTTTTTACATACTTCAAGATTTTTTTCAAGATGAAAGTTTCTCAGGCTTTGGAAATATTTCAACTTCACTACTTAAAAAGTAGACAAATTAATTTGTGATTGTTCTAATGAAAATGAGAAATTGCAATTTATTGACAAATGGGGAAAAAGCTAAAACGCTAATTTTTCATTGAATGGCTTGTATTAATCTTATTAATGTGTGTGATTGTTTGAATTTTTATTACTGCATGTACCATAGAGTTTTTTCTCTTATATTTCCAAATCAGATTAAGTATCTTGAGCTGTATTTTTGCATGCTACTTTTAAAATTTTCATTGAGTTCTGCAGTTAGAACACATATTTTTGAAAACAAAACTTCATCATGAACTGTTCATATTAGTCTTCTTACATATTATAAAGTCTCTTTTTCCAATTGAATATTGTGAATTTTTATTTTATGTTTGTTTCTTCCCAGGCAAATCTGCACTTGGCATGATGCTTTTTGCTTTTGACCAACAGTTTAAAAGTATCTTCAGCAGTAATCAACAGCTTTCGCTTGCTAATTGTTTTGATCAGTTGGTTAAATTTTTCCACTAATTTGCAAGAAAAAATATAATTTTTTCTATATTCCTTGCTCTCATTCATGGCTGAAAACTATGCGAGTGTAATTACTCCAAGGAGAGTTAATTAAGAGTTTTTGAAAACTTGCACAATATCTGCTTAAATATTTTTAAAGTCTAAAAATTTGAATATTTCTCAATAATATTTTACATTTAATAGGTTATAATGAAATTTCCCTGTCTCACTGCCACTGCACACCTTTAGTTCAACCCATTTTATAGTTTTCACATAGCTGTTTTTTTATTTGAAAACAACCCCTTTTGTAACTTGCTAGAACACTTGTGTGAAAATCACCCCCCAAAAAGCTCCAATGGTAATTTCTTGCAACAATCCTTCTGATATCCTAGTCGATTGCTTTTAGGTTCTGATGTTTTAACATGGCACAAATATTATAGATTTTATAAATTATATAATAATAACCTTTCTCCACTAAAGCATGCAGATAATTATATTAGAGAAACAATAGTGCATTCATTCTTACTTGACTAGCAAATGCAATATGTTCTTTTAAAGGAAGGATGGTCTTAAGTGGCGGTGATTTTGAAAATCCTTGGTCTATAGATCCAGAATTGATTACCAAGCAGTAGGTTATATCTGATATGTTACAAGTTGTTTGCTAAAGAAAAAAGATTTAGCATGAAATTTGAGTTATCAAGAATAAGGAAATTATTCTTGTAAAGTTTCCTTGATACAGCACTGCTACATAAAAGCCAGAATGGAGGGGTTTCAAATTTTTGCATTGGGTTAGGTCTTTATAGTCTCCTCTTTCAACATTGGCAATCAACAAGCATGTGTGGTAGGTACACTGAAAAGTTTGATGTACATCATTGCAGGTTTTATTTCATTACTTAACCCAGCCAAGATTTAACCCATTAAAACCATTGTTTCACATCTGCCACAGGGTCAGTTTTGTTGCCTTAGTATTTTTGCTTCACAATATAAACTTTATATTTTTGCACCTGACAGCAGTTTGCCAATTGTGCTTTGTCAGTAAAACAGCTTGGACTTGATTACTACATCATGCTCATGTTTATACATAGCTTACAATGTAGGATGACTTGTTTAGCTTAATATGGATAGGAAACATTCTACTATTAAGGAAGTATTTATCTTTATGAAAGAATGTTTTGACTGACTCTTTCAAAACAATGTCATTAATACAGTGGTGAAATTTTTTCAGGGGAAATCTGTTTTTTAAAGTTGAATCGCTAAAAACTTGTTATTTTAAACTGACAGCTATGTAAGATCATATAACTTCACACAAGCTATTCAGTTTTCAGATGACTGCTCATTGAGTTGAACTTGTGTGCGAGAGGAAGATTTTATAACATACTTATTAACTTGTAATCATGTAGTTGCTTTACCTTTTCTGGTGTGTGACTTTAATTTTTTGACTGCATGCTACCTAACATTAAACAGCACTTTTAATGCATGTCTTCTATGTTACATTTATCATCTGAGAAACTATGAAGTTAGTTTTTACTGTATGTAATGTAAAAATATGGCTACTTATAATTCACACCATATAGAAAAGAAAGTTAAGATGAATTTTGTCAGCACAATTTCAATTAACAGTTGACCTAATGCATGACACTAGCAAAATATATTTTTTCTTGCTTCAATTCATAGCTTGTGAAGCTCATACCAATGTGTGAGGAAAAAAATTAACCTTTTACCCGACTCAAATAGCTGATGACACAAAAACATAGTGTATGACCCTCTTAGAATGAATTCATTGAAGTGTTCCAATGTGGGTTTATACACTATGTTTTGAGAAAAAAATGAAAAAAATGATCAAATTTGAATGGCAATTTTTGTGAATAGTGCTGACCGGTTTTGGTTGTTACAAGGAGTGAAGGGTTAATGGGGATATTTCTTTACCAAGAATTCTATTGAGTGGAAGCTCATTTGTTTCATTTATCTACTTGATAAGTAACTAACTGAACCTAAATTTCTGTTCATGAAAATTATCTGCTTACATTTATTAATGAGAGCTATTTGGTGCACACCAATAAATTGTAAAAAAATGATTTTAAAGGAATTAAAAAATTCAGTTTCATTAAAAAATATCCATCTCTGGCATACAGCACATTGAAAAACCAAAAACATTTCAATGACTTGTTTTAATTAACAGTGAACCAATAAATTGCAAGTATTCTTGTAACAAATATACAAGAATAATTCATTGAATCATGTTTGACTGAGTTCAGTGAGGTTTGTCCTACAGTGTATTTGGCATATAATTCTCCAAGCTCTCAGGCCACTAGTCTAATTCTGGGCAGATTTTGCCGCTGTTTGTTTACCCACGTTTTGCAGAAATTTGCATGCCAACGACCGTTGATATAATGTGATGTTCCTTACCTACAAAGATATATCAGTATTCTTTCACTTCAAACTAAATTTTAACAAAGCTAAGATTGATTACAAAACTGAGATAATTTTGTAAACAGCATGATACACACCAAAAATACTCCTGTTTTATTTGATCAGTCTAAATCACTTCCTCTTCATTACAGCACAGAAAAAGGTCTTGGTAAAACATTTTTTTTGTTCATTCACAATTTCGCTTGGTTGGAAAAGGTCAAGCTGTGTCATTCCAATTGTATTGCGAATCAATAGATGATAAATGATGGAAAACTTTCAAAAAGTACGTTGTGGAGCAAATCAAAATATAAGACACCAAGCTAAGCTTTCTTTTTGAGAATAGCTCATCCACTGGCTGGTGTAAACCAGGAAACCAGATCATTTTAGCTGTTTTTTATTACAACTGTTTTTGTTTTTCTGAGAGATTATATCAACAAACTTATTTTTCATAAATGTAGAACTCCGTGTGCTATGGGTGTGTGTGCTGCATGTTGATTACTTCTCTTTTTTCTTTTTTTTTAATCAATTTCCATTCATTTTCAACGTTTTTTGTCATAAGATTTGCTTATCAACTGATTTTTAGCATTTGCACTCAAAAGTAGCATTAGATGTTTTTTAAACAATAATAATATTGACTAAACTTTTTCTCCATGTTGCAGTCATGATTAGTCATTGTGCTGATGGTGAAATATGTGACCTTTAACACCAATAAATAGATAAATTAGTACTTCCAACCATTTGTTTAATTTAAACCTCTGGGATTGTTACAAATGTCATGGGGTTCAACATTTAACCATTTACATAGTGGATAAACTACTAAAAACAAACTCACTATTTGCAGGTCTAAATTGTGTAATATTTTAAATAATAAAACATCTTGTTCAGTGTTTGTTAAAATCAAGTCCCCTGGAATCAAACCTAACCTAGGGGTGCATTAAACCTGTAGGTTAACAGATTAACCACAAAGAAAGCCTTCTCATAAACTGCTTTTTTCAGTGTGTTTTGATGAACACATATCTAACCAAATGGGTAAAAACTTTGTTCAAATAAGGTCTTTACATTCATACTTAACAGTAACATTGGGATTCTTTCCCATAGGAGCCCCGGGAAGTGAAGCCGTGCTTGTTTATGGCTCAGTTTTACTGTTAAAATAGGACCCAGTCATCAGTGCTTGCAGTGGGAGACTGCTAAAATGGGCAGCATGGGCATAAGTTGTGCAAAAGTTTGTGACCTTAAACATCAGTAAATAAATAGATATTGGGACTCACAATTTAACACTACAGGTAAAAGGTGAGGCTTGCAAACTCTTAGTAACTGGTTCAACTTGTTTAATATTTGACTTCTACCATTTTTGGCACCAGGAATAAGAGTTTTGTTTGCTTAGTCACTGGGGGCATATTTGGGTGTGGGCAAAGGCCCATTACTTTACACGTAATGTAGAGACATAGGAAAAATGTTTTCACACATGCTTGTTCAAGCGATCTTTATTTGACATCAGTTGCATGCAGGATTTGTACAGGTCCTGTATATATATTGAACAAGTCATGGAAATTTTATATTTTTCCAGGCCTGGAAGTCATAGAAAAATAATGGTATTATTGCTTCTTGTCTTGAAAAATGATGGAACTTTCCCACAAAATGTAACACTAATATCAGGCTTGATACAAATGTTTTACTATAGACTAGAGAATCGTTGAAGATCACTGAGCTCCTAGTTGCATTATTGGAAAAATATGCTGCTTGAATTTTCAGTATTTTGCTGTGTACAGAGTTCATCAGGATACCACAGAAGCAGAAAACAAAGGAACTGCTCTTTGGTGTAGTTGAAGAATTGAAGGAATGGTTAAGAAATATAAGTTTGAGGATGATTTAATATTTTTATGTTGTAACAACTTCAAGTCTGAAGCATGCCGTAGACACATACATATGTATATTGTTGAAAGTATACTTGCCAGTTTACAAATTTTATGTTTGTGGCTTTTCTGTACACTTATGTACTAGACTACACCTAAACTTTAGAGGCATTCAGAAAAGATTATGTTAAAATATTTTAAGATGAATATAGAAATCATGGCCAGCTAAACATCAGATAAAGTATTAATGGTGAAGGAACCCTGGGAAGTGGACGTATGCTTGTTTTCTGTCGTAAATAAGTTTTACTGATCAAATAGAATTTGGAACCAGTGCCTGGGATTGAAGTCCTCTAAAGTGGGCAGCGTGGGTATCGCCAATTGGCTAAACCGGACTTCATCCCTAAGTTGCAGTAATGACTTTGCCAAAGATTTTGAAAGTGACCTTAAGCACCAATATATAAATAAATAAATCAAAGGTGAAATTAAAACTCAACTTTTGTTAACCGTTTTTGATGTGAACAATTTTTTCATTCACATTGTGCAATTAATATGGAATTGGGTGAAATCCTGTCTATTTATCTCTCTTCATATGCTTATTCTGAAATTTCATTTACAAGATGGTTAATCTGTATTGAACAACTATGAACTTACCATTACGTTCTCAGCTACCCACTTAAGCAGTTCTGTGATCACAAAAATGGGCAGATTCTACAGTACTTGTTAGAAATGCAAAAACATTGGATCTTAAACGTTATTTTCATTTATTCATCATTCCATCTTGATAAAGCGATGTTGAATTTAACAAATCTTGATCCACTGGTGTAAATACGTCATGACTGGATCACAATCCGATGGAGAAAGATGCCATATTTGTGATCACCGTACTCCACATTTAATTGTTAGTCCTATTAAACCATAAAGAAGCACATTTACAGTTATGGACCATTGGTGACATGACCAGTTTGTCCTGGAGTCTCCTGTACACTACTGTCAAGTACAAATAGTTTAGTTTCATTTATTTTAGACAAGGTTGAGGTTGCTGAACTTAAAAAAAAACATGTTTACAAATTTTTATTGCATGAAAGAAGAAATAACCATTTCATGAATGATATTCTCTCACTGCACAGAGGTATTCAGCTCTGCACCATGTTTTTATGTTTTCACACCATTTACTCTTTGCAATGTTATACATTAATCACAGTTTGAATTGTGATCCAGTTGGTATGAACATACTGTAGCCTTGAACTTGTATTTACCCAAGCCCCCCCCCCCCCCCCCCCCCCCCCCCCCCTCCCTCGCATTTCTCTTTAAATCTGCTTACAGTGGAAGATGTGAAATTAGCGTTGTCAGGATTTAACCCAATCATCTTTCATGGAACTCAATGTTCAGTTCAGCACAAAACTGTTCACTTGGGAAGCCAAGACAATTTTAGCCCCTTTCACAGTGTACATTTAATACGAAAGTTGACACTCTTGGAGTGGTTTTTGCTGAGATGGATTTGACATACAAGGAAGAGTCCCTTTTTTGTTGACAAAGTTATATCCCTGAAAATTCACCCTCTGCACACTGATGCTGAAATATGAAAATTTCAAGCTGCAATTTCTTTCCATAATGCAACTAGAAATTTAGCCGATCAATCTTGTTTAACAGAGGACAAAGAGCTTTGTTAAACAAGATTTAATTGGTTAATTTTCTAGTTGCAGTATTGGAAAAATTTTCAACTTGATATTTTAGTATTTTAACATAAGTTTGAAGAGGGTTAATTGGGGCATATAGCATCAAAGATGGAACAAACTTACAGCTTTTGGGTTATTATTTTTCTTTTCTAATTTATTCATTGACTCATCTAATTTGTGCACAAGTCTGAGCTTATCTACAGTACGGCCATCGTGGACTGGTCACTTTCCACAGGTGGGCAATAATATTTCCACGCATGCAATAATATTAGATACCAAACAATAATTATAGGAATATTCATCAGAAAGATAATTAATGAAACACTGGGTACAACCCAGTGCTTCGTTAATTAAAACTTTGTTGATAATGATATTTATTACTGGTAAATGCATGTGTGGACATCACTGCCCACATGTGAATTAGTGAATTACGACCAGTCCACGATAACTGTCCTGCACTAGGTTGGATCATTTTCCTTATCCATTTGATGATGGAAAATTGTAAATGTTGAGTAAAATACCAGAATTGTATTTTCTCATATTGTGGTGTAAAAACTTAGCATTTTAGTTTTAATTCAGTTGGAAAAAGAATATATTTATCTGGTTTCAATATGATGTAATGTGAAGCATTGTTTGTTTACTGTAGTAAACAAATTATCTTACTGTTAAAATAACACCCAGAAGCCAATGCTTTGGTGGAAGTCTTTTGAAGCTAGGCAATGATTGGCTAATCTTGACTTCATTTTGAAGATGTGGTCATAATATAGTCATAGATGCCGAAATGACCAATAAATTATTCTTTGCCAAATCTAAGGGTCATATTTTACCGTTTGGAACTCAGGAAGTGAAAAAATGCTTGTTGACTAAGATAAACAGCTTGTTTTATTGAGGAAAAATATGACCCAATGAGCAATGCCTGGTATGGGAGTACTGTAAAAGTGAGCAGCACAGCTACTCGAGGAAAAATATGACCCAATGAGCAATGCCTGTTATGGGAGTCCTGTAAAAGTGAGCAGCACAGCTATAAAGGTCTGGTTCCCCCATTTTTCAAAAGCCCTGATAGTGGCTTCTAATAGTCAACCAGTTAAACAGCAGTAAGCAATAAACATTCATATCTGGCTTGCACTTCATATTTATTCACTTTAGGCCTCCGAAACATAGTTTTGACCCCCGATATAGTTTTGACCCTCCTATTGGATCAGTTCATGTAACAACGTGTTTCATTGGGTTTCATAGGGAAGGGTTTTGAGGTCAAAATGACATTCTTTAGTTCAGGAGAGCATTCCTTTTGTAAATGTCAGTCTTGTAAGATAATGAGTTAAGAAATGAAGGGGGGTGACTGTGTATTTTTTCATAATTCCACTGCATTTCAGCTCTGAATTGGACATAATCTCAGTATTGTTTCAGGGATGCTATTTCAATTTGTTCTTGGTTATACTTTTCATTCCACCTTTTCATCAAATCATTAGCCACCTATGTACTGTATTCTGAACTTACTATATGAACCATATTCTAAACATTCTGTAATTTTGTCTGCCAGTCCTTGAAACCAACTGCCATTTATGATAAGAATTGCAATATTTCTCTTTGGTGCTTTATCAACAAGTTACAATATTGAATGGTTTGAATCGTGAATTACCATGGTATTGAATGTTTTAAATTGTGAATTACCAAGAGTAAGCAAGTTAATGGATTGACAAATACAAGTGATGTTGGTTGGATCAGAAGGATGGCTACTTTGTTTCTTGTTCCACATATATGAAAAACAAATTTTCCAGGAATGTTCTTTATACTTGCTTGTGATTAACTGATAAATTATAGATCATTGGGAAAGGAAGCTCTTCACAATCACACAGAGATTTATACTTAACCCTTTACCTAACATGAAGTTTTGACCCCTCGATGGGCTCGTTCCAAAGAGAGGTCATAACCTATGTTTTTGAGACAAAGAATGAAAATATAATGAAAATTAATTGGCGATTTTTGAGAATAGCGATGGCCGGTTTTGGCCGTTATGTTGGGTAAAGGGTTAAGGGCCTAATTCCAACTTTGATAACTTTTTAATGCAAAGGAACAGATGCCCCAACATGCATTGTTTGGGTAAACTCAAAACTTGTTTTCTAAGTAACTTGTCAGTTGTTTTAGGGAAGTCTAGGCTGCCTGTTTCAAATTATAGCGAAAATGTCTAAAAAAAATCTCCAGTCCATTAAGGGTTAACTTATTCACAGATTTGGACAGTTTTGGTTGAAAACTGCACTCGGTAGTGTTTCAGTGTTGATGCATTCTTCTCAACGTCATGCGCAACATTTTCATCAGCATTTTTCCTGTCAATAAAACTAGCCATTGGCTATGTTAAATGTCCAAGTGGATCCTCCTGCAGACTGCGTGGCAGTGGTTACTTAGTGTGATATTAAAGTTCTTTTTTTCTAGATATAACTAGATATAACGGTACCGAATAACCATTGTTTTGATTATGATGACATTTTTAGGATACCAGTATAAGAATCATGAAACAAGAATGTTAATATACTCTGTCCGGTGGATCAAAATAATTTTTTTCTTCACTGTTACAAGTTTTTAGTTCATTTTGGCGAAGCCAAATTTGAGCTTATGCCATGGCCAGTCGTCCGTCTGTCCGTCAACAATTCAATACGGCTCGGGCTACAGGCTGTTTTTATGAACCAATCTTTACAAAACTTCTTGGGTACCCTTGTTATGACCGTGGGACGAGAACGAGTGTTTTTGGGTGCGATCCGAAATTCAAGTTGGCCGCTGGCAGCCATTTTGTACCAAATTAGGTGCAATCAGATTTTTGCGCAGAACTTCCACTTGAAAGCACTGATTTGAATAATTTTTTGTATGAATGTTTAGTACCATGGGATACATCACATATAATACGTTTTTTTTTCTCGTGCGTAAATTATCGAAATTAGACTAACTTTGACGTTTTTAGCTCACCTGAGCAAAGCTCAAGGTGAGCTTTACTAATCGCTTTCCGTCTGTCATCCGTCCGTCGTCCACCGTCGTCTGGCGTAAACTTTACAAAACCAACTTCTCCGAAGAAACCACTGGCCCAATATTTTTCAAATGTTGGGTAAATGTTTATTACCTAATATCAATTCAGATTTGTTTAAATGAAGTTGCACCTCCTCCTGGGTGGGACCACGCCCCCAAGGGGCACCAAAATCTTTGAAAATCTTCTTCTCATGAACCAGCAGTAGCAGAGACTTGATATTTGGTATGCAGCTTCCTTTTGAGGTGTAGAATCAAGTTTGTTCAAGAGAAGTTTGTCGGGCATTATTTGCCTTCGTTATGGGAGGGGCAAAAATTTTGGCCATGCCTAAAATTTCTATTTTCTGAACCGTGAGGTCGATTTGAACCAAATTTGATATGAGATGATAATGGGTCATAAGTAGTTGATTGATGCAAAAAAAAATTTTCTCATTGCGCTGTGGGAACCTCGGGAGCTAAAAATAGGAAAAACCTTAAAACTGCCATATCTCCAAAACGCCACTGCACAGAGAATTCTTATTTTGTATAAAGCTTACTTTTATCCAGTAGAATAGAATGGTTAAAAAAAATCCCTATCGGTTTGATCACAAGGTACTTTTTTCAGGACTTTGAAAAAGTGCTGAGTCAGCACTTTTTAACACTGTAGGCAATGGGAAAAACAAAAAAAAAAAAATTCCAGATCCAGCAGGCAGAATCTTTTGATATTTGGTATCTTTTGATATTTGGTATGCAACATTGTGGGGTGGATCTGATTCAAGTTTGTTCAAGTCGGCTCCCTAGATTCATATTTGGGCTCACAAAAGAAGCCCGAATTCGAACTTAGTGCATTTCAGGCAAATTTCTTCAAAAATCTTCTTCTTCAGATCCAGCAGGCAGAATCTTTTGATATTTGGTATGCAACATTGAGGGGAGCATCTGATTCAAGTTTGTTCAAATTGGCCCCCTGGGTTTATATTTGGGCTCAGTATAGAAGCTCGAATTCGAACTTAGTGCATTTCAGGCAAATTTCTTTAAAAATCCTCTCCAGATCCAGCAGGCAGAATCTTTTGATATTTGGTATGCAACATTGAGGGGTGGATCTGATTCAAGTTTGTTCAAATTGGCCCCCCTAGATTCATATTTGGGCTCACTATAGAAGCTTGAATTCGAACTTAGTGCATTTCAGGCAAATTTCTTAAAAAATCTTCTTCTCCAGATCCAGCAGGCAGAATCTTTTGATATTTGGTATGCAACATTGTGGGGTGGATCTGATTCAAGTTTGTTCAAATTGGCCCCCCTGGAATCATATTTGGGCTCACTATAGAAGCTCGAATTCGAACTTAGTGCATTTCAGGCAAATTTCTTAAAAAATCTTCTCCAGATCCAGCAGGCAGAATCTTTTGATATTTGGTATGCAACATTGAGGGGTGCATCTGATTCAAGTTTGTTCAAATTGGCCCCCCTGGATTCATATTTGGGCTCACTATAGAAGCTCGAATTCAAACTTAGTGCATTTCAGGCAAATTTCTTAAAAAATCTTCTCCAGATCCAGCAGGCAGAATCTTTTGATATTTGGTATGCAACATTGAGGGGTGGATTTGATTCAAGTTTGTTCAAATTGGCCCCCCTGGATTCATATTTGGGCTCACTATAGAAGCTCGAATTCGAACTTAGTGCATTTCAGGCAAATTTCTTCAAAAATCTTCTTCTCCAGATCCAGCAGGCAGAATCTTTTGATATTTGGTATGCAACATTGTGGGGAGGATCTGATTCAAGTTTGTTCAAATCGGCCCCCTGGATTCATATTTGGGATCACTATAGAAGCCCGAATTCGAACTTAGTACATTTCAGGCAAATTTCTTTGAAAATATTCTTCTCAAGATCCAGCAGGCAGAATCTTTTGATATTGGGTATGCACCATGCTTAGGGGGGGTGAGATTCAAGTTTGTTCAAGCCAAGTCCCTGGGTTCATATTTGGGCTCACTGTTGTAGCCAGAATTATAACTTAGTTTAAAATGAGGAATTTTTAAAAAAAATCTTCTTCAGATCCAGCAGTTGGAATGTTTTGATATTTGATATGCAGCATCCTTAGGGGGTGAGATTCAAGTTTGTTCAAGCCATGTCCCTAGGTCCATATTTGGACTCACTGTGGGAGCTTGGGGGGGGGGGGGGGGAGGGGGGGATTCAAGTTTGTTCAAACCAAGTCCCTGGGTTCATATATGGGCTCCCCGTGGGAGCCCGAATTATAACTTAGTTCAATATGAGGAATATTCTTTAAAAATTTTCTTCTTTTTTTTTAGATCCACTGGTCTGAATCTTTAGATATTTGGTATAAGCTTTTCTTAGGAGGAGCAGATGCAACTTGTTGAAATCAATTCTCTGGGTTGATATTCAGGCTACCATGTCAGGTGAGCACCCTCAGGCCCCTTGGGGCCTCTTGTTTGGTGTTACTTTCAGCACTATAAGTGAAAATGTCAATACGGCTCGGGCTAGAGGCTGTATTTATGAACCGATCTTTACGAAACTTCTTGGGTACCTTTGGTATCACCATGGGATGAGAACGAGTGTTTTGGGGTCCAGTCCGAAATTCAAGATGGTCGATTGCAGCCATTTTGTACAAAATTACGTGCAATCAGATTTTTGAACAGAACTTCCATATGAAAGCGCTGATTTGAATAATTTTTTGTATGAATGTTTAGTACCATGGGATACATCACATATAATACAGGTTTTTTTCTCGTGCAGAAATTATGCAAATTAGATGAACTTAGATTTTTTTAGTGCTACTTACACACAGTAAGTACACATGTCAATACGGCTCGGGCTAGAGTCTGTATTTATGAACCGATCTTCACGAAACGACTTGGGTACCTTTGTTATCACCTTGGAACGAGAACTAGTGTTTCTGGGTGCGGTCTAAAATTCAAGATGGCTGCCAGTGGCCATTTTGTACCGAAGTTAGGTCTAATCAGTTTTTTGTACACAACTTCTATACGGCTCAGGCTGGATGCCGTATTTATGAACCGATCTTTATGAAACTTCTTGGGTACCTTTGTTATCACCGTGGGATGAGAACGAGTGTTTTTGGGTGTGGTCCGAAATTCAAGATGGCCACCAGCAGCCATTTTGTACCAAAATTAGTGCAATCAGTCTTTTGTACAGAACTTCTGTATGAAAGTTCTGATTTGAATAAATTTTTGTATGAATGTTTAGTAACATGGAATACATCACATATAGTACAGATTTTTTTCTCGTGCAGAAATTAAGCAAATTAGATGAACTTTGATTTATTCAGTGCTACTTATACACTGTAAGTGCACATGTCAATACGGCTCGGGCTAGAGGCTGTATTTATGAACCAATCTTCACAAAACTTCTTGGGTACCTTTGTTATCACCTTGGGACGAGAACAAGTGTTTCTGGGTGCGGTCCAAAATTCAAGATGGCTGCCAGTGGCCATTTTGTACCGAAATTAGGTCCAATCAGTTTTTTGTCACAACTTCTATACAGCTCGTATTTATGAACTGATCTTCACAAAACTTTTTGGGTCCCTTTGTTTTCACCTTGGGACAGGAAAGAGTGTGTTTTGGGGTGCCTTTGTTATCACTGTGCTATGAGAACAAATATTTTGGGGTTCAGTCAGACCCACTCTGGGACTCAAAGATTTCTTTTCTAGTTTAGCATCTGACTGTCACCCACCTTTACAATACTTTACCTATACATTTGTTATAGGCTATGGTCAGTATTTATGTACAGACCGTTACAATACTTTATATGTACCTTTGTTATCTGTCATTACCCAGATGTTTGTCATTGCTGTATCACATACTATACATGTACATGTCTTAACAAGTTGAGCTACAGTGTCATTGACACTTTCATTTCTTTTAGCATTTGGCTTTTTCGATGATTTTCTCTACATTACATTTCAGACTCTTCTCCAGTAGTTGAATGCAGCTGACTGCCTGCCATTGTTTTGTGTGTGTGTGGGGGGTGTATTTTGACAGGTTTTATTACGCTCTTTTCAATCAGTATCCAATTCTTGGAAATACACAAGCTCTGTGATATTTCCTTTCTACTTGGGAGTTTTTTGTATCACAGTTAGGAAAACAGAAGCATGTAACAAATTTTTCATTGTCTGAAAAATTAGGGTTCTTTGTGAATATTAAATCAATTTTAAAAGAAGCTGAAAGCTCAGATGAACAAAAGATTGCGTTCTGAAATCTACTGCATATTCCATTGATACAATAGAGAACACACTTTTTTTTTTTATTCTATAAACTCGCATATTTGAAGCTTGGAACACATTCTATGAGAAGCCAGACATTTCTTTAGGTGTTAAAAGAAGATCTGATAGTCAGTGCCTGTGGTACTAATCTGAAACTGAGAGTAGTCTAGTTTTCACTCATTGCCTCTGGTAGCAGTCTGAATTGAGAAGCAGTGTAAATGCTACACTTTACCTTATATCTAATTTGCTCATATAACATAGCTAAGGATGAACAAATTTGCATTAAATCCCAATGAGACATGGGTGGTTTTGTGTTTGTGTTTTGTTTCAGCTGGCAGAGGGCATTTTTTAAAGGACTTTGTGATTTTTTTTTTAGTTTCAAGAAATACCATATCAGAATCACTTTCTTAAATTTTTATTTTTTATTTATTAAGATTTTTTTTGTCTAGTGTGTGTTTCCCAAAGTATATTTTTGATCTACAGATTAACTCTTTTATTAACGTGGTTTGCAGACAACAGTAGCAATATTATATTTTTGTCCCAAATAGCAGGAAAAAAAATGAAGCTTTTGCTTGCCAAAGCTAGATTATAACTCTTTGGAACAAGTTGGTGCTGGTGTGTACAATTTCAGTTTTACTTGTAAAATAGGACTTGCTAACAAATGCCTGAGGTAGAAGCCCTTAACCTGTACAGTCAGCCAACAATGAGGTAAAAACACTGTCAAGATAATTGCATCCTTCCAGTAAAATTCTCAAGAATAATACACTTTGACAACTTTCTCTGGGCCACAGTTGGGTCAGCTGACTGTTTGGGTTCTTTGGAGTTAAAGTAGACAGTATCGGTATAACTTATTGGTTAAACTTGGGATTTTTTATTATATTCTCCATTATAAGATGGCATCAAATGTCTAACAAATATTTTTGATACTGTTGTCATGATAGATATAAGAGAAAATCTCTCCACAAGTGATGTGCATTACATAATTAGTTTAGATTGATATCCATGCACATATTTGGCTTTTGGATGTTTTAATTGTAGTTATAATCAATATTATACCCAAGAAATTTGCTAAGTACACCCATCAGTTTGTGAAAAAGGTTCAAGTCTCTTTAATTCTTCTGTCTATCAATTCTTTCTTTCAAAACATAGCTGATGGCCCACAGTGGAATGATCCAGTTGAACAGATTCCAGTGAAGGGTTTTCAGCTATGTTTTGTGAAAAAAATTCTCATGTTTTCTTGGAGGAAGATGGTTGTTTTGGGTTTGTTTTTTTTTTTTTTATCTTTATTGAAAAAGTTTGGTGACGGTTCAGAAGTATGTTATGAAGGAAGATTTCTGGGAATTACATTGTACTGTTTGGTTGTGGAATGGCGGTTTTTTTTATTTGGCTGGTTTGGGGCTTTATCAGAAATGCTACTTCAATTTACTTGGACTTTTTGCTTTTCTCAGAATCCTTGGGAAGGGCAACCACCATTATCTGGAGTGATTAACAAAGTCTTTCTTTCCTAACATATAAATATTGGCCTTTGTGCCTGGGATGAGAGTTTTCTAATGTGGTCTACCAATCTGTAAATGATACACAGTACAAACATGACCAATACAACCGATGTCAATATACAGCTTTAGAAAGTAACAATAATTCACTTAATCAGATTCCATGAATTATGCAATCGATCTAACAATGTAGACGTTACCTTTGATGAGTATTTTTATAGATCGCCTTGTTGATTATCGTAGGGTTGTTATGGGGAATTGTTTCTTAATATTCCTGCTTGCAAAAACAGGTGGAGTTCACTGCTTGTATTTATCTGTAAAAACATTGCAGTTCTGTAGTTTAATCAGAATACATAGGAAATCATTTTCTCCGTGGGAACCCCGGGAAGTGAAGCAGTGCCTGTTCACTGTGGTAAACAGGTGCTGTTTTACTGGTAAAATAGGACCCAGTGACCAATGCTTGAAAGGTGCAAACCCCCTCTAAAATGGGCAACATGGCTTATTAATGCTCACCCCTGGTCTTGAGTTGATACTCATGTTGTGGTCATGATTAGCCATTGTGCAAAAATATGTGATCTTAAATACCAATAAATAAATAAAAATAGGAAATCATTTAAATTTAGTTAGTTCCAAAATATTCTTGTGACCTGAAAGCAATTGCCATTACCAAGACCAGGAAATTCTAAATTTTTAAGTATAAATGTAAAAGGAGGCAGAGGCATTCAATTAATTATACTAATTTTAAACTAGAACTATTTGATTAACAGGAATATTCTGTTTTCCAGATTTGTGTAAATTACCTTTCTCCTCAAATAAGAAATCTGGAATTAAATGGCCTATATTTTAAGAGACCTTAGGGAGTGCTGTCAAGCAAAATACAACTTGGTTCTTTAATTTTAAGACAAAATGGTATTGTTGAAGCTTGGAAAATGAGACCTTTTTACCCCTCTTGATTTTCAGGTGGACAAGAATTTTTATTTTTTTCAGTTCTAAGTGATTCTTTCTGTATGTAATGCATTCAGCAGTTCAAATATATTAATAATGAATAAAAAATAGTTTGAAGATGGAAAAAAATATTCAAGTAATTGAGATATTCTTTGAACCAGATTATGCATACATGTAATATTCCCCTTTGGGAACCTCGAGAAGTGAATCAGAGCTTGATTACTGTGGAAAACAAGTTCTGTTTTACTGGTAAAATAGGACCCAGTGACTAGTGCTTGGGGTGAAAGACCTCTAAAATGGGCAGCACAGGTATAAACGATTGACTTGACCTTATATCCATGTTGTGCTCATGATTACCAATTTTGCAGAAATATGTGACCTTGAATGCTAATAAATAAATAACATAATATTGGAGCTGAATCCCCCAGTGGTAACCCCTGGGAAATGCTTGTTTACTGTGGTAAAGTTCTCCTTTGCTGGTAAAATAGGATCTGTAACCAATGCCTGGGGTGAAGGTCAACTAAAGTGTGCAGCAACAATATTATCAATTGGCTTAACATGACTTTACACTGATGTTGCAGTTGTAATATAACCTTGAATGCTGAAAGTGACCTTAAACACCAATAAATTGATAAATAGAGCTGTATCAGTATAAAGATAGATATTGGTATTAATGGGTTGAGTACCCATGGAAAGATTAATACTTCTTTAATATCTAGTGTACTTGGTGCCAAACAATTTGGTGGAGTAAAATGTACACATTTTAGGACAGATATTCAGAAATAAGCAAGCTTTAAAATTTATGTCTCTTCGCAAAAATTAGTTTGGATTCTTGTGAACTCCTGCTGTTAAAATCTGTTTTCAGTTCAGTAATTTGAGGGTACTGTTATACTGTTTGTGAGTGCTTCGAGTACATGGTACGTATGTGCAGCCCATATAGTTTCTTGTAGAATGAACACAAAATCATTATCACTAATGTAGTATTCTCATAACTCCTTGAATTCCTTGAAAGGTCTGGAATTTAGAAATTCATTGCCAAGGACCTGGAATATCCTTAAATGTTGGAATCTTTGTTGAAAACCCTTGAAAAATGAAATATCAGGCATTTGGAGGAGACTCATTTTAGCAGTATTCAGGTTTCTTCACGATTAGCTGAATTTCGCTGCAATCAGTCATCTCTTCCAAATAAACTGCATAATAGATCGAGAATCATGCATTAGATTGTGGATATGTCTTGATATGGCATTATTTATTAGGTAGATTTTCATTCCCAGAATTGCAATTTATTAAACATGGCTGATATGACTTGAAACTCAGCTGATATGATGTTGATCTCAGCCAATATGAACCAAGACAGAGTTGTTCCCATTGATGCATTGTTGCTAGGAGGAACAAAATGGTTTCATCGAATCCATCAGCCAATAAACCCAATCTGGAAAACTGGTGTTATAAAATGGAGCTGTCAAAGTTTTTGAATAATGATGAATTAATTATGGCAATTGTTGAGGATTGGGTGAAAGAACAAAAGTGTGTTGAAAATGCAACACAAACTGCGAATCAATTTCAGAGTTGCAAGCAGAGTTGTTCCCCTTGATACATTGTAGCTAGGCGCAACAAAATGTTTGTCGAATCTGTTAGCCAAAGAACATAATCTGGAAAACTGGCGTTATAAAATTGAGTGGTTTGAAGCCGAGTTTCTGAATAAGGATGAATTAATTATGGCAATGGATTGGATGGAATAAGAAAAGTGTGTTATAAATTCAAAGGAAGAGAGTTGTAGAGAAAATTATTTGCAAACTAAAATTCAGAGTCGTAAGCAGAGATTTGTCATAGTGGGAGAAGAGGTAGTTTAGCTATTCGAATGGGGAAGCCGTGACATTCGTTTTGCGGAACTATGAGGAGGAGATGAAGAAACTTAGGACTTTGTGAAAAGAAGGAACAATTACACGCTTACAGATCGGAGAACATTTTTGGTCAATTTTTTTTTTTTTTCAAAACTCTGCCTAAAACTTGTTGAAGTCGGTGTGCAGACAGGCATAACCTTTCTTGTTAGCACAATAACTGGAACAGATATTGAATGCAGTCAATATTTGGTTTGTGATACTTTTTTAATGTCTTAAATGAATTTGAAAACTAGTACGGTTTGGCCATATTGAGTGGAGATATGGCCCTAAGTAAGTTAATTTTTGGCTGTTTTCAGCTCATTAGCGTGAACAAATATCAATGGATTTGGTCAGTATTTGGTATGTGAGACTTTGTTAATATCTTGAATGCGTTCGATAACTGAGATGGTTTGGCTATACAGAGCGGAGTTAAGGCCCTTAAGTTAATTTTGCTTGTTTTCAGGTTGTTAGTATGTTAACTTGAACAAATATCAATGGATTCAGTCAATATTTGGTATGTGAGACTTCTTAATGTCTTGAATGAGTTAAAAAACTGATAACGGTTAGGCCATACTGAGCAGAGATATGGCCCTTAGTTAATTTTTTGCCTGTTTTCAGCTCGTTAGCACAATAACTTGAACAAATCTCTGTGGATTTGCACAAACTTTGGTGTTTGAGACTTCCTTAATTTCTTGAATGAGTTTGAAAACCGGTTCAGTTCGGCCAGACTGCGAGTAGTTATACTGTGGAAGAGTGTTCAGGAGACTGGTGCCATAGTTCGCATTCAAATCTCTTGAATTCTGGTTCTAGAAAAGATTTTCAAGCAAATTGTAATGACAGTACTGTATTTGAAAGGTACACAGTGGCTCATTGGTTAGCATATTTGACATCAGATTGAACAGTTGACAGTTCGATCCCGATCTATGTCATCGGCAGTTGGTTCTTGAGCATAACACCTAATCCCGATTTCCCAAGTGGGTGCATGGTGGCTCTGTATCAGTGCGGATACCACATTGATGATACACTTGCCTTCAAGCAATGCTAATTCTGCTTGTGCCAGGATAGCAAGTTAGAGAGTCTGGCAGTTACTCGCCATTGCTCAGTTCTCTCCCCATTTACTCCAACTTCTTTTACTATGAAACTGTTTGACATGATTTAACCCTTTCTGCTAAAAGTGTCATTCAATTAAACAAACAACCAACCTTATTCAAAAGTGTTAATGCGAGTGATGCACGAAATACAAGATTTGTCATGTGGACGACTTATTAATTGGAGCCCTCTAAAGTATCAATTCTTTTTACAGGCCCCAATTTGTTTTCAAAAGAGTAAATACTATCCCAAATAAAAGTGAGTAGCAGCTTTTTCAATCATAGCTATCAAGTGGGCAATAAATATAGTTGTTTGATTCAGTATGTCTACAGAAATACTCAACCACTACATCACGTGCGCTTTTCCACTTGTTAACCTTGGACAGCTTTACACACCCTCCTTTCTTATAGCCATTGCTCAGTGGCTAGGTAAATACAGTTTATTATCTCACTGCATATTGTCCAAATGAATGCCCCAACAATCTATGGTAGAGAGTTAACTGGTTGACGGCACTTTCTTTCCAAGTCTGCAAAAACTTCTCAGACAAGATACATGGGGATGCACGCTCGTGTGAATGGTACTGGCAGGGTTGTTTTTGCCATTACCTTCGGTAAGTGGATTAGACAGTCTAAAGATAAACAGTTCAATAATATTCTCAGTCGAAAGCGTAGTCACCCAAACAAGGACATTCTAGTCGTAATGTCTCCCAGTAGGGATGTGTGGTAACCAGATGCTCCTTGTTTGGGATTAGCATGAAGTAGTGTATGATGGTAGTCCTACTGTTCATTGACAATTGTTTTAATACTTATTATGATGTCCCCGATCTCTAAAAGTCAGATTCAGAGGAATCAAGTGGAGAAATCTGTGTGGGCATGCATCTGGCCATCTGTATGAACATTGTAGCTCATGTGTGGATAATCAAATTTGGTCAGCCTTTGGTATGCTGATAGACTAGCATGGAGATAAGGATATCCACATTGGATGCGTTCTATTTGCACTTTCTAAGAGTTTTGACCCATGTTGGACTTCGAAAAGAGTGATATTGTGCCAGGGGCATATGTACATGCTTCACATTGCATGTTTGATATTTGAAGCCATGACCCACTGGTGTAAATGTGTCACGACCTGTTTGCAATCTGATCGAGAAATATGACACTTTTGTGATCACAGTACTGTAAGCTTTAAACAGAGATTATATCTAAGAATCTTGATAAAAATGCTAATATCAGTCAAACTGATCCTGTTGAGGCATATCATGTTGGTGCACTTTTGTCTGATTTCTTCCTTTTTTGCTCTCTACTTTTTCCAAAATCTGCATCTGTCTTGTTGGACTTGGAAAATAGTGATATTGTGTTGGGGCATATGCACATGCTTTGCATTGCACTTGTTTAGTCTAAATTTTGCAATGTTTTATCTATGAAATAGTGTTCCACTGGTGTGTATGTTTTATGACCAGATCACAATCTGGTTGACAAAGAGTTTGCTTTTATATATTGGAGATATAACAGTTGCTGCAATGTGATTTGTCAACATTTAATGTTACTTGCATGTGGGAACCCAGTGAAGTAAGGTAGTGCTTGTTTACAGTGGTAAACAAACTGTTTTTCTGTTAAAATAGGACCTAGTAGCCAATGTTTGTGGCGGAAACCTCTAAAATGGGCAACAGGAGTATAAACTATTGGCTGGACTTTACTTGATCCTCCATGTTGCAGTCACGATTGGCCATTGTGTAGAAATATGTGACCTCAAACACCAATAAATAAAATAAATTTAATGTTACAGTTCAGAGAGAGTAGTTTTCACCCACAGAGTAGAGATTGCCCCTAGGAAATTGGCTAATAATTTAGCCAGTGGTTACTGGGTTTAACCCAGAAACTTTTCTTGTGCATTTTAAATATTTTTACAGAAACAGTTCTTATTGGAATGATTATACGACAATTGCTGTGGATATTCAATGTTATGCGATACAACACAGGCATTGGCAAAAGTGCTAAATACATCACGTATGGAATCCAGATTTTGCGCAAGAACGTCATGTAAGAAATGCATCTGATTGGACATTAGTGTCTGTGTGACATGATGTGAAGAAAAAAACAGTTTTCAGACCTCTTTCTTAAAAAGTATCAGCTTCATTCACTTGATTCAAGTTGAATCATCGTATAATTACTAAACACAACCCTGATAGAGTATGGGTGACTGGAATCAACAATCCTTGATGAAGTGTTTCTCCTTATTTCACTTTCTTTGCTCTGATTTGCAGGAAAAACTCCACTGTGGGTCGTTGGTTCCAGTCCCTGTATTCCACCCAAATTGTGTTCTGTCTTAACTGGTTGAGAGTTACTTTTTTTTTGGTGGTCTGAATTTGTTCATCAACATTTGTTTTATTACAAATTATTGAAGAGTGCCCATAGGCATTCTTCAATAATTCGTGATAAAACAAATTATATAAACAAAATATTAATTGCATTTGACTGAATAGGAAAAGCGAGCAAGGAAAATATTGGCTTTTCTTCTGGAACCCTCATTTTTTTTTTGAAAACCCTGATAGTATAATGGCCTCTAGGGAGTGCGGTGGCACAGTGGCGGACAGTTGGACTTCTATGCTAGGGATCCCGAGTTCGATTCCCATCTGGGACGGTCCGCATTGTGTCCTTGGGCAAGGCACTTTATCCCGGTTGCCTACATGGGGGCATGATGATGCCGTGTACTAAAGCCTACTGCACATGTCTTCAACCACTGTAATCCTGCTTGAGCGGAGCTTGAACAGAGTTAAAATATTGAGCTGACAGTTGCTCATCGATGCTCGGTGGTTCTCTCCGGGTACTCCTGCTTCCTCCACCCGTAAGACTGTCACAGTCACGATTAGCCATTGTGCATAAGTATGTGACCTTAAAACACCAATAAATAGATAGTGGCTTCTAGCGCTCAACCTGTAAAGACTACTTTTTTTGTGTGTTTTGTGGTAATCCAATCCCATACAGTACTATCATTATAAAAGGTGACAGAGAAGTTTGACCAGACCATGACTGGATCAGTATCTGATCAAACTCAGTGTGTGTTCTTTTATGTCCACAACACTGTAGAATCCCAGCTGTCAAAAAAGTATGAAAAAACATTGTATTCCAATCGTGTTGCTGGACTTGACTCCATATCCAGGTTGTTGTCGCGATTAGCCACTGTGCTGAAATATGTATCCTTAACCCTTTGAACCCCAGAGGCCGCTTTACCGGCCCAGGGACAAGGTATGTCCTACTTTCATTAAGTAGGATGCCTGCTAAGTTAAGGGTGGGGTAGACCAATCAATATTTTCAATGAGCAGTTCTAAGGCTGCACGTTGAAATTATTGATTGTGTACCCTCCCTAATAATAAATATGGACTCTTCCAATTGCTGCCATTGAACTGACATGGGAGATACCACCAGGGTTCAAAGGGTTAAAAAGCAATAAATAAATGATAAACTATGTCTGGGGTATGAGTCATTAAAGTGGACTGCATTGGATTACATACAAAGCTACATCTGCTTTTGTACTTGTATTGCAGTCTCCCCTGTGGGAATCCTGGAAATTGGAGCAGTGCATGTTTACTGTGGTAAACAAGTTCTGCTTTATTGGTAAAATAAGACCCAGAACCAATGGTAGGAGTTTTTATACGGCCGCTCATATGAGTGGGCCGTATTATGGTATGGCAATGTCTGTCTGTCCGTCCATCCTTTAGCTTTTGTTTGTCCACGCGATAACTTGAAAACAATACATCGAACAGATACTATTTTTTTATGGTTGATTAGTGATGACTAGAGGATGGTTCCTTTCGATAACCAGCGTTCTGGCATATCCAATATGGCCACCATGGCAGCCATCTTAGATTTTCAGGGACTTTTGATTGTCCTCGCGATAACTTGAAAACTATAGATCCAGTAGATGCCGCTTTTTTATTTTTGATTAATCATGACTAGAGGATGGTTCCTTTCGATAACCAGCATTCTGGCATATCCAAGATGGCCACCATGGCAGCCATCTTGGATTTTTAGAGACTTTTGATTGTCCATTTGATAATCCAACAAATACTGTTTTTTATGGTTGATTAGTCATGACTAGAGGATGGTTCCTTTCGATAACCAGCATCATTGCCTGTCTGTCCATCCATTTGTCTGTCTGTCCATCCATCCATCCGTTAACTTTTGTTTGCCAACGTGATAACCTGAAAATAGATCCAACAGATGCTGCTTTTTTATGGATGGTTAATCATGACTAGAGGATGGTTCCTTTCGATAACCAGCATTCTGGCATATCCAAGATGGCCACCATGGCAGCCATCTTGGATTTTTAGGAACTTTTGATTGTCCATTTGATAATCCAACAGATACTGTTTTTTTATGATTGATTAGTCATGACTAGAGGATGGTTCCTTTCGATAACCTGCATCATTGTCCCTCCGTCCATCCATTTGTCTGTCTGTCTGTCCGTCCATCTGTCTGTTAACTTTTGTTTGCCCATGTGATAACTTGAAAACAATATATCCAACTGATACTGTTTTTTATGGTTGATTAGTCATGACTAGAGGATGGTTCCTTTCAATAACCAGCATCAATGTCCATCCATCTGCCCATCCGTCTGTCCGTCCATCTGTCCGTTGCTTTTGTTTGACAACGCGATAACTTGAAAACAATACATCCAACAGATACTATTTTTTTATGGTTGATTAGTCATGACTAAGGATGGTTCCTTTTGATAATCAGCATTCTGGCATGTCCAATATGACCTTAAGCACCAATAAATAAAAAATAATCTTGATTCTGCTATATTTTTATTTAAGAAATCCCCTGCGAAGTGACCAGAGTAAACCAGAGCTTGCTTTGGTAAACAAGCTCTGGTTTACTTGTAAAATAGGATCCGGTAACCAGTGCCTGGGGTGGAAATCCTCTAAAATGGGCAACATGGGTATAAACGATTGGCTGGACTTTAATTTGTATCCATGTTGCAGCCACGATTGGCCATTGTGCCGGTATATATGTGACCTTCGATACCAGTAAATAAATAATTCATGGAACCATGATCCAAGTGATGCATTTTGATTGTAAAAGAGATCACTTGTGATTACAGTTCTGTACTGTACATTATAATAACTTCATTGACTTGGATTCTTTCAAATGGAACCAAATTTTCTTACCATGGTGCATTGTCAATACCTCACTTTTAAATCAAGAACCTTGTGCATTGACAATGCCTCACTTTAAAGAACCTTAAAGCTAATTCCTGGGCTGCTGTTTCTCAAGACTGAGTAATTTAATATTCAGTAATTGTATGAAGGTGAGTTGTGTGTTGCTGCAGATGGGTAAAGTGAGATCAGACTGATCAGCCAATGAAACTTATTTATTTATTTATTTATTTATTTATTTATTTATTAGTGATTCTGCACAATGGCTAATCATGACCATTTATTTTTTTATTTATTGGTGATTGAGGTCACATATTTCTGCACAATGGCTAATCATGACCAAGATAGTTTTACGGGTGGAGGAAGCCGGAGTACCCGGAGAGAACCACCAAGCAACGGATAGCAACTGTCAGCTCCCCAACATACTAACTCCACACAAGCAGGGTTAGCATTGGTTGAAGACAAGTGCACCATCGACGTGCAGTACGCCTTAGTACACAGCACCACCGTGCTCCCACGTGGGCAATGGAGGTGAAGTGTCTTGCCCAAGGACACAACGCGGTTGCCACAGGTGGGGTTCGAACCGAGGACCTCTCGGCTTGCACCCTGCACCTCTACCTACTGCGCCACTGCTCCCCCCTATGAATTTAGTTAACCCTTCACCTAATGCATCAGCCTCATCTACCATTGTAAATTACAAATTAAGCAGTTGAAAACTTTTTTTTTTATTTTCAAATTCCAATAAAACCATTTCATGTGACTCCTCTTTGGAGTTGGGGATCACAAAGTTTTGTTGAAACATTTTGAAAAATTTGAAAACAAAAAAATCAAAATGATGAATTTTGATATCATGTGCATTGGGTAAAAAGTTAACTATGTGTTTGACCCAACTTTGTCTGCAAGGTTGATTGTGTACGTACATAGTTTACATCCACAAAATATGAGCCAATTGTGTCAGTGGGTAGACCTATATACACGATCGCCTTTTGGATGCAATCAGATTGAGTTTAGCGGATGTAATCAACCCAATGTCTGCATGTGGACACAATTGGTGCATTTGCAAACACAAATAGATTTCATTTTCCATACTTAACTGGCTTGCAGACACAATTGGCCTTGCTGATTTATTCGGTTGAAGCATCTGTGGCCATGCAAATGCTGTTAATGATACATTCCAGCTATCCATAAACATTTATTGATAGCCTAAAATCTAAAATATGTTATTCCCTAAAAGAATTTATGTATTGTTTTCTTTCGGGAATTTAGACAAGCACTACTTAAGATTACCATTGAAACCATTAGAAGGGAAGCAGTACCTTTTCCACTGAAAAATATACTTTTGTGTTTGTATTGTAATTACTGAATGTTGAAGACTGGATTTGGAAGCTGTTATTGTAATTTGTGTAGCTATGTTGAAAATAGCTGGGGAAATGAATTTGAACTTGGTCAGTCACCCTGTATATATATAAATGTGTGAGTGTGTGTGATCTGCAGTAACATTTTATCCATTGCAAGTTAATTCTGGTGAATGATATAGTTCTATAGAGAAAAGCATGTTTCTTGTTATGTGGTATGCAGCAAGTGAATTGAAGAAAAAAGTAAAAGGGGAGTTTGAACCATTTTGTTGTTTTTTTGTTTTTTTATTGACTGTCATTTTGTACCAAATTCCTTATGCATCACATGGTTCTTAGAATTTATTCAGAATGGTAACTATAATATTTCTCCCTTGTAGTAATGGACTCTTGCGTGGAAAAATAGAAAAAATTTATAGTTCCTGTAAGTGTTTGTTTCCTTCACTGCAGAATTTCCTCCTTAACATTTGGATCAAAATATTTTTTTTTTTAGTCTGCTTGTAACTCTTTAAAACTTCTCAATCAGGATGCTTCTTTTTCATTGTAATTATATCTCAACCTGCTGTCAGCCATTCAAGAACAATTTAAAATGTGGTAGTTTAGTTTAGCTGCTTTTAGAGATAAATAGAATAAATAGGTACTAGGGCCAGTAATCAGATTTAAACCACAAGTAGGATAAGGGTTTTAACCACGAGGCTCTGCCTCTTTGTTAAAATCCTTATTCTACAAGTGGTTTAAGTCTGATTTCCAACCCTAGTACCTATTTGTTTTATTTATACCATGCTCTTAATAAATAAACGACTTTGTCCTTTAAAATGGAGAGAAAACAATACTTTACAACTATCGCAAACCCATGGGTTTGTTAGCTCACCTGACTTTCAGTCAGGAGAGCTATAGTGATCACTCACCGTCCGTCGTCGTCCATCGTCCTTGAACATGATGTTTGCATCTCCTCCCAAACCGCTGAACCAATTTGATTGATATTTGAGATAATAGTTTGTTATGACATCGCAATTTGATTTTGTTCAAAACAAGTTGCCTCGTATTTTCCAAACCGAGAGGCCATGCCCAAAAAGTGTGCCTACATCATAAAAAATCTTCTTCTCATGAACCAGCAGTAGCAGAGACTTGATATTGGGTGTGCAGCTTCCTTTTGAGGTGTAGACTCAGATTTGTTCAAGAGAAGTTTGCGGGGCTATATTTGCCGTCGTTATGGGAGGGGCAAGAATTTTTGCCCCTCCCAAAATTTCTATTTACCAAACCAAGAGGCAGATTTGAACCAAATTTGATATGAGGGCTTATTGGGTCATAAGTACTTAATTTATGCCCAAATTTATTTTCCCGTCTCCCCATGGGAACCGCAGGAGCTAAAAATAGAAAAAAAATTAAAACGACCATATCTCCAAAACTACACAGCACGGAGAATTCTTATTTGGTGTGAAGTTTCCTTAGGACTAACAGAATGGAATGGTAAAAAAAATTGCTATCGGTTTTATCATGGGGTACTTTTTGGGGACTTTGAAAAAGTGCTGAGTCAGCATTTTTTAACACTGTGGGTAATGGGAAAAACATTTAAGACTACTTTTCTCCAAAACCACTGCTCCAAAAGCTTTCAAATTTCACATATAACATATTTGGAAGATTGTTTCACACGTTTATTGAAATCAATTCCCTGGGTCCATATTTGGGGTCTCTATTAAATTAGTGCAGTATGAGGAATATTCTTTAAAAATCTTCTTCAGATCTACCAATAAGAATCTTTTGATATTTGATATGCAGCATGCTTAGGGAGGTCAGATTCAAGTTTGTTCAAGCCAAGTCCCGGAGTTCATATTTGGTCTCACTGTGGGAGCCCAAATTATAACTTGGTTCAAAATGAGGAATTTTCTTTAAAAATCTTCTTCAGATCCAGCAGTCGGAATGTTTTGATATTTGGTATGCAGCATCCTTAGCGGGGTGAGATTCAGGTTTGTTCAAGCCATGTCCCAAGGTCCATATTTGGGCTCACTGTGGGTGCTCAAATTGTAACATAGTTCAAAATGAGGAATTTTCTTAAAAAATCTTTAGATCCAGCAGTCGGAATGTTTTGATATTTGGTGTGCAGCATCCTTAGAACAGTGAGATTCAAGTTTGTTCAAGCCAAGTCCCTGGGTTCATATTTAGGCTGAAAATTTGGGGTCCCGTTCCGGACTTTGAAATTGTGGACCAAAATCCGGAAATGTTTTTTTTTTTTTTTTTTTTTTTTTTTATGTGTTTCGGTCAATTTTAATAAAGACCAAAAAAAAAAAAAAAATTTATACTGAAAATTTGGGGACCGGGTGGGAATTTTTGTTCTGTTTTTTTTAGGTGTTTTGGTCAATAATTAAGAAGAAAAAAAAATTTTAGGCTGAAAATATTTTGTTTGGGAGTTCGAAAATTTCCGAACAAAAATAAAAAAAATATGTTTTTTATGTGTTTATCTCAATTTTGGGACGTAAAAGTGCAGGAAATGAAAATAGAAGGAAAATTCTGTGTATTGTGTGGGCACAACTGCTTCATCTAGTCCCTGGTTTGATATTTAGACTACCATGTCAGGTGAGCGCCCTCAGGCCCCCCGGGGCCTCTTGTTGTTTAAGTAATCATCATGGTGACCCAGAAAAAGTTTCAGCACAGTCAATCAGGCTGATTAGTCTATTTTTAGCACAACTGTTACATAACAGCAATACTGGTGTCAGTTTTAAATGGGTTAGTGTTACTTTGCCGGCAGCCTTCTATTAATTATCAGTGACCAGCATTAGGTAATGTTGTTATAGTTTGTTTCTATTAACTATCTGACTGGTGATCAGTTTGGTGATTTGTTTGAATTTCTTGCCGACAGCCTTCAATTAATTTATAGGTAACCGTGAATGCCTAGTTTGTGTTTTTTTAAGTAAGCACCTTTCTCTTAAATATGTTCATCCAAAACTAAATGCGGCATTTTGGGGTAAAAGTTAAGCTCACAATATGTTTGTAGTTGAATTTTAGTTAATTCACTGCATGGGTATATATATATCCCCCCACCTCATTTCTTCCACACATCAAAATGGCTAATGTTCTAGTAAGTGCAACTTATATCCTCAACGGTAGAGGTGGAAGGCATCTAGTATACAATGATTACAAGTATAGAATAAAATCTTGAAGGGCTGATGCAGTTCACTGGATATGCTGCAACAAAGACTGTGGAATAACACTGAATACGAAGAATGATATGATATGTTCCGGTGGAACACAACACAACCATCCACCAGATTTCAACCAAATTAAAGTTGATAAGTTGTTGGCAACAATGAAACAAACTGTGGTTTGCGAGTCTAAAACTGTCTCTTCAGTATACCAAGAACTTGTATCATCACTGAGAAACAAAGAAAGTGAATGTAGTGTAATAGAAAAAGTTCTAACTTTTTATAGTGTAAGGTCATCTTTGTACCGTTCTCATGCTAAGACCAGACCACCTCTTCCAAAGACACGGTCAGGCATAGATCTACCAGATAGTTATCAAATGACTACAACCGGTGATGAATTTCTTCTGGCAGACGATGGAGAAAACGAAAAACTTTTAATATTTGCAACAGAGAGTAATCTCGGATTTCTTACCGCAGCGGAGAAATTGTTCTGTGATGGCACCTTTGACAAGTGTCCTAAAGTGTGTTTTAAACTTTACACCATGCATGCTTTTGTTGAAAATAAAATGGTTCCACTTGTTTCTTCCAAATAAAACACAGGCAACGTACACTAGATTTTTCAGACTGAAAAGTGAAAAGACTCAAGAAATAGGTTTTTCGCTGACACCGTCTTACGTTTTTACTGATTTTGAAAGTGTAGCACAGAATGCCATAAGAGCAGTTTTTCCTTCTGTCATCATGAAAGGTTTTTTTCATTATACGCAAAGTGTGTGGAAGTATGCAAACAGTTTTGGCTTAAAAACCGATTACCAACAGGATGAAAATAATCAGCTGCTCATCCGAAGGGCTATAGGTCTGCCTTTGGTTCCAGTGGATGAAATAAGTGACACTTGGTTTATGGTACTCGATGAGTGGGAGGATGTTCTGCAATAAACAGGCAGACCAATTGATCCCAGTGTAACCCGGTTCACCGATTGCGTTACTACATACTGGGTTGAGGGTGAACATGGGACAGCAACGTGGAATCATTTGGACACGGACGGGCCACAAACTACGAACCACGTAGAGGGGTGGCACCGAAAGCTTCAGCTATTCATCGCAGGTTTGCATCCAAACTTGTACAAAATGATAGACTTTATCAAAAAGGAACAAGCCTTTCATGAATCTACAATTTTGCAACTTAACGCTGGTGGTAAAGTTGCACCAAAAAAGAGAAAGTACAGAAAAATAGACAATATCATTCGTCATTTCAAACGCATATTTGAAGAGCGTCAAGTAGGGATACTTGAATATCTGGACGCAGTGTCTAAAAGTTCAGGGTATTAACTTACTGCGTATGTATTTGTGTATACTTTGACATGTGTGCTTTGAAAAAAAAAATCGCCATGTTTGGAAGAGCACTCCCTTGAAGCAGCATTTATGTTTGACTGTACTCCATGAAGTATATATATATATACTCCATGGAGTACAGTCAAACACAAACTCCGCATCGAAGGGAGTATTCTCCCAAATATTGTGTTTGTTTTTTTATATATATTGCTCATGTTCTTATAATAATTATTGAATGGCATACAGAAATACAAGTTCACTGTGTATAAAATTTTATTTTTGCTCTTGTTATTACTTATTCACCCTGCCGGCAAACTGCAACATTCCCCAGCCCCTTTTAAATGAGAGGTACACGCAATGTTGTTTACATCTGCGCCGACGGGGAATACTTTAGGCTGCACGTGATTGCTTGATTGACAGCTAGACACATCATCAAAGTAGATTGAATTTACTTTTCTTTTTTCAGTAGAATTATTATTAACAATTCTTAAATTTTATTTTAAATATTTAATTGTAGGTATTTTTAACTTAAGTCATTGCACGCAGTAGGTAGTACCACAAAACATATTTGTATGAAACATCGTGAAGTGTGAAGGTATCGAAGTTGGCAAATTGGGTCATGTTAAAGGTCAAGTTGGATGTAGTTTCTACTTTTGGTGTGAATTTTTGTAATGGATTTCCCATTGAAAACGTTTGAACCACAGTAGAATCTTTACACTGGTAGTGGGGTTAAAGGCTAAAATTTAACATACAGGCTTTTCACAGGTAGTAACATAGGTGAGCATGGTATATTATCAGTGGGGCTATAGCCGAATGGATATGAAGGAAGCTGAAAAAAACCCCTTTTATTCCCACTAGACCTATTCTTACTAGATCAGTACTTACATGTAACATATTGGAATAAAGAAAACTAAAACACCCAGGTGAGCTTATTTTTACTCAAAGTGTGACTGAAATTATTTGCTAATAATAATAACACTTTGGCCGGCCGCTGATTTGTCGCGGTTCTTGGGTGAGAAGGCCTTGGTTACCCCTGTACTCCCAACTGCCTCCCTGTTCCCATGGTGCTTCTCTCCTCCCAACACTCGGAGACGAACTGCTTGATAACATGCCTTGCCCCATTCTTCCCAATCTCTCCGATTAGCATATTAACCCTCTCCTTTGAGTCTCTCACTAACCACATGTCCTTCAATCTCCCATCCCACTTCCCCATTATACTCCCAGTGAATCTTATTCTTTTAGACTGATATTTTGGGCATTCTAGTAGAAAGTGTTCCAGGGTCTCCACCACACCTAAAGTACACATCTGGCACTCCTTTTCACTGTCTTTCCCAATTTTTCCCCTCGGCTCCAGGGACCGCGACCTCTGCTTGAACAACAGTGACCCCCCAAAGATGCCATCAAGGTACTCTTCAAAACCAGGCTTCTCTTTATCACGCAGGCCACCCAGAGACCTCTTTGATCTGACTCCCTCTCGCCAATTAAGGTTGCCATCCTCCAACACCCTTTCTCTGACGATTTTCTTTACCCTGGTTTGCGCTTATGTCTAGGTCCGAGATCTCCAATGAGTAGTTCTCTATAAGCTCCCCCACTTGGACTATCCACCCTGTCTTTGTATTTGAGTTGAAAATACTCTAGAACATTACTTTACACCATCGGCTGGCGGAGAGATTTACCAAATAATTAAAATAACCAGGTTTCGATAAGTCTATCCTGTCCTTGATCTTCATCCACCCAAGCTCCCCCTGATTGTTTCTAGTGCCATGGCATGACTCGACCCAGTTATCCATCGGCCTGCATCGTTCTGCAGGGTTTCCAAGCTCTTTACAGCCGTTTGGTTTAGGGGTACCACTTCTGTACCATATGTTATACTTGACAGACCCACCATTTCCCAAATTGTTTTCCCCATGAAAACCTTATTGAAACTGTTTCTCCCTATAAGTTTCATTTGGTTAAGGATTCGCCTCCCCTTCAGAATCAATTTATTTGTGTGGTTTCGGTAGATAAAGTAAGGTAATAAAGCAAAACCTGACAGACACAAAAACATAGACTTTTCAAGGTATTGCAGTAAATTATCATAAAAATAGCTCATTTGAAAATATTGATAGAAAGAGAACACTTTGTTTTAAGTTAGAAATTACTATCTTCGAAGGACCAGCCCCTTCACATCATAATCTCAAAAAGTTTTTCAGTTTATGTACTTTTAACTGTAATTTATTAAACAATGCCTTTGTACTTGTATTAAAACTGAATTAAAATAAGCAATAATAAAAAAAAGTTGAAAAATTAATACTTATCCATTTCTGTAACAAATATTCTCTAGTTGGGGTCGTTCACTGATTAGCGAAAACCTCAAAACTAATGAGAAACCACCTGTCTCGAGAGACCACTTTTGCTGGCAAAAGGGGTGGTCTCTCAAGACAGGTTCTGAAGACGGGTTTTACTGTAACATATTGGCATTACAAAATTGAAACCACCAATTTTACTGAAATTTGACAGCAATATTTTAATGTATCTTTTAATAAACCAGACTTCACAGAACCTGCTATGATGAGGTTCGAGCATCTGTGTATGGAAATTGCTAAGTTGCACTGTTCCATTTCTTTTGCTGCAAGTTGGTCACACTCAGTTATTGTGTCTAATTACAAGTTTAGCAAAATTTCTGATTAACAATTCTGATTATAAATACATTATTGCAAAACAATTTGCTCTATCTCTTGTATCAAGATATGTTATTAGCCAGGGAATGAGTTGGAATGTAGATGTGCATTATATACAAATAGATATCCAGTTTAGCTGTAAACCCTTTTGTTAACTGACTGGAAGCATAACTTTGTAGCCATTCTGGCCACTGGGTACACATCAGAACTAAGAAATGGGTCCTATTGTAATATCACCTTTGTCTTGGATCATCCTTGCTGCTTTTAGTGCTTGGAATTAAATTGATGTTGCAAAGCAGAAATTTCAAGTCACAACGATGCGTTGAACAGCAGTTATCTTTTATTTTCAGTGTCATAATTTTTTATTTAAATAATATTATGGTCAATACATGATCAGAAGTTATGTTATGTGAATAATGTCAGTGTTCTTAAGTAACTTAAAATGTTTACTGATGATCCCCACTGTAGGAAATTTATACTGTGATCGAGGTTCTGAAAAACATATTCTCCCTCCACTGTATTTGAGCTCTGCTGGCAATGAGTAAATACATCTTTAGCTTGGGTCATAGCTAATTTTGTCCAAAAAACATGTATTTCATTAAATAAGTATGAACGTCCCAAATTCTGGTTTCAGTTAATTCTGATAGGAATGTGCAGCTGCTTAAGTAACAAACTTTAGGTGGTTTCTTCTTGTTGAGCGTAAATCTTGCCAGTTGGGCAAATTCTAGTTTTGTTTTTATATGATTTGAGTATTTATACACATACAGATTCATTGGCACATGCTTCAGCTGGCAAAATACTATTGATATTATAGAACAAAAATTTTATATTCTGCCATTATTGATTAGGCAAGCATTCCGTTGTTTAATTATGCCTGGAAAAAATGGGCATATAGTGTTTGTCATTTCTGTCCGTCCATCTGCTTGTCCATTAGGAAGATTTTCGTGTCCGCTCCATAACTTGGAGATGCTTCTTTGGATTTTGTTTAAACTTGGCTTACATGTTGCTTATGGAGAGACATGTGTTGCACACAAAAATTCTTTTTGTTTGATGGAGGTCAAGGCCTGTAAAGTGGGCAGCATAGGTATAAACGATGGGCTAAACTTTACTTCATACCTATTTTGTGATCGTGATATAGTCTAAAGATGCTAAAGTGACCTTAAACACCAATAAATAACTAAAATAAATAAATAGAACAGAAATGATTGGTCTCCAGTGTGTTCATCTGATGCAGTGGAAAACATTTTTACAGTAAAGAATCGCAATAGATGTGTGCAAAACACGTGTATAATGGGTATGAATAGTCTAATTTGAGTTGATTTGGATTACTCATATCTCAATTTCTCAATTATTGCAGCTATTTTAGTATAGTATTGCTGTTAGGAAAGTGAGATTTCATTAGTATGCCATCTCAGAACGAATGTAGTGAATATAAATGTTATAAAAAAGAACATGCAGAATATTAAAATTATTGAGAAAATATTTTAATTTGTAAAACTTGATACCGGTTTATCTTCTGAACATGAAATAGAGGATCAGTTTCACCCCAGTGACAGTTCACCTTCTGGATATGTGACAAAGTTATCCAGGTTGTTAATATGATAATCAATGGCATAGCCATGGGGTCTTGAGGGTGCCTGTACCACCCCCCCCCCACCCCCCTCGGTATTCTACAATCTACTTTGTGCTTCAATTACTGAAAACTCGAAGGATATTGATGTTCATGATATGTGCCTGATGATAATTTAAAAAAAAACAAGTCAACTTTGATTTAAAAAAAAATGTTGTTACCATTTTTCCACTCATAAAAATCTTATTTTAAAACATGTATGTCCCATTCTTGAATGTTGTGTAAAAAATACTAGTGATTCAAATTTTGCTGAAACAGGGAAATGATTTGACAATTTTGGGATAATTTGTTGTTTTGATTGATTTGATTTGGTGACCAGCAAAAATAGTGAAATCTTTCCTGGATCATGCCAAGGGGGAAAGAATCATGAGTGATGATTATCTCTTTTGTGTGCATGAAAAACTAAATATTTTAGTTTGCGATAAAGCTGAACATGAAAATAAATATTTCTCATGCCCATTAACCCTTTACCCAACACAGCATATCAAAATTTATTATTTTAATTTTAGTTTTTGAAAAAAAAATTAAAATGTCAACAAAACCATATCACGTGACCCCATCAGCAGGACGAGCTTGTCATGCTCGTTCCAATGAGGGATCACTGGCAAAATAGGCCAATCTGGTGTACACTGGTAGAGCTCTTTCTTACATTAATGCTTAATAAACTTAATTCCTTTAGTGTTGTGATTTAAATAAAGTCTCATACTTGGTGACATTATACTACAGTTGAGCAATGGGGTAGGATCAAAGTGATGTTGGGATGATATGCAGTAACTAACTTCAAATTGAAATCCTTACAGTTTTTTGGCTTTTTTTTCCTGCAGTTTCAATTTTTATCTCAGCTACTTGTAAAATAAGGTTTTTTAATCAATACTTTGGGATACACATATCATGAAAGGAGAGTTACAAAAATTTTGTGATGAGCTGCATTAATTTTGTAGTTTTAATATGAAAAAAATTATTAGGGCCCTGCCGTGAGGCAGGCGCCCTATAGTGATCACTCTGTCCGTGCATCCGTCCGTCCATAACAAAACTTGTCCGGGCTGTAATCTTTCTCTCTTAATAGATAAGGTTTTGATATTTGACATGTGGGTATATTATCTCAAGACGATGTGTCATGTACCAAGGTTGCCATGCTTTGACCTTGAACTTTGACCTCAAGGTCAAATTATTCCGAATTTGGGGTCCTTTTCTGACAAGTTCGTGTCCAGGCTGTAACTTTTTTCCCTCAATAGATAGGGTTTTGGTATGTGGGTAGATTATCTCAAGACGACGTGTCGCGTACCACGGTTGCCATGCTTTGACCTTGAAGTTTGACCTCAAGGTCAAATTATTCCGAATTCGGGGTTCTTTTCTGACAAGTTCGTGTCCGGGCTGTAACTTTTTTCCCTTAATAGATAGGGTTTTGATATTTGGTATGTGGGTAGATTATCTCAAGACGATGTGTCGTGTACCACAGTTGCCATGCTTTGACCTTGAACTTTGACCTCAAGGTCAAATTATTCCGAATTCTGGGTTCTTTTCTGACAAGTTTGTGTCCGGGCTGTAACTTTTTTCCCTTAATAGATAGGGTTTTGATATTTGGTATGTGGGTAGATTATCTCAAGACGATGTGTCACGTACCACGGTTGCCATGCTTTGACCTTGAAGATTGACCTCAAGGTCAAATTATTCAGATTTTTTTTTTTTCTCTGACAAATTCGTGTCCGGGCTGTAACTTTTTTCCCTTAATAGATAGGGTTTTGATATTTGGTATGTGGGTAGATTATCTCAACACGACGTGTCGCGTACCAAGGTTGCCATGCTTTGACCTTGAAGTTTGACCTCAAGGTCAAATTATTCAGAATTTGGGGGTTTTTTTCTGACAAGTTCGTGTCCGGGAAGGGATTTTAATCTGATTTTACCTATTGCTTGAAATATTTTAGTATTACGGTTTACATCAGTTTATACCTAACATCGGTTAGTTGCTGCGGGGCCTGCAGAGATGGATTCCATCTCCGTGATATCTAGTTTATAAAAATGTGTATCCATATTTTGTTAGCGTTCTTTGTTTTTACATAATGGATATTAGGCCATAAACTAAAAATTAAAACCTTAAACAAAACAAGATTTTAAAGAATTTTATTGATTACACAAGTTGACCTTTACCAATATATTTTATTTGTTTTCGATAATTACAGAATAAAATGCTTAATATATATATTTATAGTTAAAGACAATACAAGAGTTTTAATATTGATTAGTACTGTAAATAGTGAAATGAATGGGGTTTGAAGTAATGATTACCACAAATCAACTCAGAATAACTGTTGGCAGTTTTGTAGAATAAGTACCCTTTACGCAACACAGACAATTCAATTTTTTTTTTTTTGAAATTTTTCAAAACATTTCAACAAAACCATATGTGATGCCTCATTGGAACGAGCTCAATAAGTGAGATGATATGGTTTTGTTGAAATTTCTTTTTTTTTAAATTGTTTTTAGCAAAGGGTTATACATTTACAACCAATGATTGGAGTCTTGGTATTTGTTGTACTTGTATGCAGTGTAGGATTACTGATCATTGCATTTTCCTCACCTTTCTGTTGAACAAGCTTGTAGGAGACCATATTGTTATGCCCTTGATATATCTGTAAATTGTACATGCATCACAGACAAAATTAGCAACAAAAGCATATATATGATGTTTACATCTACAGATGTTATTTACGAATTATGCATCAATATTTTCCTGTATATAATAGAATTTATATAGATATGAATTGAATCACATCCAGTTGAAGTTATATTATTTCCCTAGTACATAGTAGAGCTAAAATGATTAAAGGGTTTTCTTCATTGATTAATCACATGGATTAACCTTGGTAACCCGATTACTCACTCGTCCTAATAGGTAGCTGAATAATTGTTGTACCATTGATGATTTACACCATTAATTCTTAACCCACCATAATGGACAAAACCGTCCGGCGCTATTTACAAAAATCTCCATTCAAATGCTATTATGTTATAAATTTTTGTCTGAAAAACAGCTTATGACCCTTCATTGGAATGAGCTCCTTGAGCCCGTTCTAATGAGGATTCAAAACCTATGGTTTTGACACATAAATTGAAGTTTTTTTAGTTATTCAAGAATTTAGTTTTCAAGTATTGTCGGCTATATACCCTTTTTGGGTAAAGGGTTAAAAATGACCATTTCCAGCTACTGATACAGTATAATGATCATAAACATGTATGTCAGCACGTTACATGTATCTTTACTCTGTCTCATATGATTGATGTGAGTCACTGTGACAATGTTTGCCTGTTTGGGAGCAAGTTTGTTGCTTTGTTAACACATATAATATAATAGTTCAAAACCAATGGTTAATCGATCAATTACTTTTCTGATAGACCAAGATATTGATCATTAGTTAATTGATTAATCGGTTAACCGTTTCAGCTCTAGTACATAGAAGTGCTTTTTTTGAAGTTGACTTTCTATCACAAAGAAATTGACTGATAGTTCAAAACACTTATTGTACACAGGACAGTGTATTGGTAAAGGATGTTCATTTAGCTTTATATCGCTTTGACACTAAAGCAGTGCTTCAGTGCTTATATCATTTAATGATTGCTAATGACTACCTAATGACAAAGCTGATCTTTTCCACAAAAAAGAGTTGCTAAAACAAAGTGTGGCAGAAGAAAACAACTAGATGCCTCTTAATGAGTACACATGATGTTATCAGTCTTCTGGACATGACTTGGGCATAGGAATTCTCAACCATTCCTGGAACAAAGCAGCTCCTGCCTTTTGCCAATGTTTTTGCAGAGCGTCCGTCTTTGTGATTCTTAAACTTGTGCCAAGTTAGTTATTAGGAAAGTTGGACAGTTGCTTCCTACTGCTTGGTGGTTCTCTTAGAGTACTGCTGAAAAGCGGCCATGACTAGATTTGATGAAAAATTCATCTAAATTTAACTCCTGCAATCATTGGTAAAAAACTCCAAACAATTTACAGAGATAAAATTTGATTTAATGTGCCCAAATTATACTTATTTCATTGGCAAGAGAATGAAGCAGCATGCAAAGAGTTAATGATCAGTTATATGAAGTATTTTTCAAAACCGAATTTTTGGTATTTTGAGATTACCTTTGTTTGATAAATTAGTATTCACATGAATTTGCTATCACATTGTATTTATGGTATACCTGTTCTTGAATTTTCCAGTAGTTTATTTTCTTTTGTTGATGGAAACAGATTGGGTAACAAGTGCTAGTGGTTAAACTCAATATATTTGCCTAACATATTGGTGTAACATATTGGTGTAGTACACAAACATTGCTTGTTACTCCAGTTACTCTCATTTCTTTTTGCCAAACATTGACCTCCATCCTGAATTGAAACAAGGTTGTGGAGTATGTTAGCTGAATAATTATAAATAAGATTAAGGAAAAAAAAACAGATTAAAATACCCACAAGGGGCATATATCAATATATGATGATAGGTGAATAATTGTACCAATTAATAAGGTAAAGTTATTGATAAAACATTCCACAGTATCTAAAGTAAAGGTACAAAATGTAAACATTTCTTTTTTTATCAGGGAAGATAAAGCAGTGCTCACTGACTGGGGTACTGCAGAACCTGTATTTGTAGACCACCCTTTTTGCCAGGCAAAAGTGGTCTCTTGAAACAGGTGGTCTCAAGACAGGTCCATTACAGAGTAAACAACCAAACGGTACAAGGTCACAGCAGTCTTTCAAGACAGATGGTCTCTCACAACAGTGTTCTCTCAAAACAGGTTTGCCAGTAGCAACCCCAGGATGTTGCATTTTTTTTTTTATAACTTATTCTTGTTTCACTAGTAAAACTGGAACCATAATTATACCCCCACTTTCGAAGAAAATGGAGTGGGGGGGGGGGGGGGGGGGGGGGTATACTGGATTATATGCATCCGTCCGTGTGTGAGTCCATCCAAGAATACCATGTGGGGGTATGCACCGGACGACAGTCCAGCTCTTGTTGTCTGAGGTCTCAATTCACAATGCTTCATATGATTAGAGCGGAACCAATTTGTGCCGATATTGCGTCTCCTCACGTACAAGAAGGTTTGTGATGGTAGTCTTCCATAGTAATAAGGTGAAGGTCAGTGGAACCCTGTTAATTGAATAGCCACTTTGTCAGTGAAAATTATTCAATTAACAGGAGTATACAATTAACAGGGATTGTGTCACTCTCCTGTATTCTAGAGATAAACTTAGCATTTATTAGTCGAGTTGTGACGAAGTCAAACTCGACTTATAGTTTATTGAATGGCGGGCGGGCGGGTGGGTGGGCGGGTGGTTGTAAACAATTGGTTTCCAGATGATAACTTGATAACGGTTCGACTCAAGTTCATGAAACTTCATAGGTAGGTTGGCCTCAGTGAGAGGAAGAATCCTATTTATTTTGGACTCACTAGGTCAATGGTGAAGGTCACAGTGACCTTGAACACACTAAATCATAAACAATTGGTTTCCGGATGATAACTAGACTATGGTTGAACCCACATTCATGAAACTTCATATGTAGGTTGGCCTTCGTGAGAAGAACCCTATTTATTTTGGACTCGCTAGGTCAAGGTCACAGTGACTCTGAACATAGTAAATCAAAACACTTGGTTTGACCCATGTTATGAAACTTCATAGGTAGGTTGGCATCAGTGAGAGGAAGAACCTTATTTATTTTGGACATGCTAGGTGAAAGGTCAAGGTTACAGTGGCCTTTAACATAGTAAATCGTAAACAATTGGTTTCCAGATAACTTGACTATGGTTCAACCCACATTTATGAAACTTGGTATGTAGGGTGGCCTTCTTGAGAGGAAGAACACTGTTTATTTTGGACTCGCTAGGTGAAAGGTCAAGGTCACAGTGACCTTCAACATAGTAAATCGTAAACAGTTGGTTTCTGGATGATAACTTGATAGTGGTTTGACCCACATTCATGAAACTTCATAGGTAGGTTGGCCTAGGTGAGTGGAAGACCCCTATTTATTTTGGACTCATTAGGTCAAAGGTCAAGGTCACACTGACCTTGAACATAATAAATTGTAAACAATTGGTTTCCGGATGATAACTTGATAATGGTTCCACCCACGTTCATGAAACTTCATAGGTAGGTTGGCATTGGTGCAGGAAAGAGCCCTATTTATTTTGGAATCACTAAGTCAAAGGTCAAGGTCACAGTGACCCTTCACATAGTAAATTGTAAACAACTGGTTTCCGGACGATAAGTTGGTAATGATTAAACCCACTTTTGTGCTATCACAACTCAACATTGGATCGGTGATTCTATCGGCATTTTTGGCTCCATGAGCTCTGTCAAACAAAATATAATAAATTAAATGCCTGTATTGGATGTACTGAGGCCGACTATGTCTATAAACAAAGGAAAACTGGGGAGAGTTAGGGTAATTTCTCGACAGATTGCAAGATTTTTTATTTAATTAACAGGAGTTTACTCTATAACCTATATTCATTTAACCTGCCAAATTTATACTGGAGATATGGTAAATGATTTTGTGTTGGGAAATTATATTCAATTAACAGAGTTATTCAGTTAAGAAATATCCAATTAAGTGGGCTCCACTGTATTCAATAGGAAAAAACAATATTTACAAAAATCTAGAAGGATGTTTAAAGGAACAATAAACTGCTAATTTGAAAAAAATATTGTGAATAGTATTGTAAAATAAAAACAATATATTCAAAGTGTTAGATAACTGAGGCAATCCAAAATTACTTAAATCTGTAATAAACTTTAATGCAACAAATTATTTTTCAAAGATACGCCATTGCGAAGATATAAACAAAGTTGCCCAAAAGTCATCAGAAATAAACCAAGAATATGATACAATTTCTGAATACACGTTTCTAATTTTACCTTCAATGTCCCAATGAATTACCTCCATGAACAACTGTTCATTATTTTAAAACCAATTGACATTATTAGAGCAATAACTGTTTTATTATACCCCAACTTTCAAAGTGTGTATGTGTGTGTGTGTGTGTGTGGGGGGGGGGGGGGGGGGGGGGGGAGGGTTATACTGGATAACATCTGTCCTTTCATTTGTTTGTTCATCAGTTTGTGCAAACATCCAATAGTTCTTCGGTCCATACAAACATATATAGGCAGACAAATCATATGACCAAATGGAAGATATGAAACAGTGGTTAAGATGTGATGATTAGGATGTCAAGTTTTGGATCGACAGCCATTAAAAAATGGCTATTCTCTGCCATTTTGTTATAAAAATAGTAATTACACTTTTTTAGCAGGAACTTCCAAATGATGATTCAGATTTTGATTATTTTGATATGGTAAACCAGTACTACAATATGCATAACATAGTATACAGCCTTTTCTCTTGTATGTCAAATATGCAAATTAACAAACCATATTAGTTTCTTAAAATAGAAATTACACTTTTAAGCAAGACCTTCCAAACAGTGATTTCTATTTTGATTATTTTTGGTATGGAACATGATTAGTTAGTATGGAAAACACTAGAACAATATACATAGCGTAGTGTACAGGTTTTATTAGCTCACCTGACTGAAAGTCAGGGTGAGCTTTTCTTATCACTCTTCGTCCGTCGTCCTGCATGAAGGTGGTGTTTGAGCCTCTTTCTCCTAAACCACTGGCCACATTTTAATAAAATTTTATGTAAGTAGTGGTTATATAGGGGCATTTTGATTTTTATCCAAAATGGCTTTCGGCTCATATTGAGCAGAGGTGTGGGGGAAAAACGGCCAAATTTTTTGAAAATCTTCTAATGAACCACCAGTAGTAGAGACTTGATATGTGGTATACAGAGTCCTTTTAAGGTTTAGAATCATGTTTGTTCAAGAGAAGTTTGTCGGGCATTATTTGCCTTCGTTATGGGAGGGGCAAAAATATTGGCCACGCCTAAAATTTCTATTTTCAGAACCGTGAGGTCGATTTGAACCAAATTTGATATGAGATGATAATGTGTCATAAGTAGTTGATTGATGCAAAAAAAAATTTTCTCATTGCCCCGTGGGAACCTCGGGAGCTAAAAATAGGAAAAACCTTAAAACTGCCATATCTCCAAAACGACACGGCACAGAAAATTCTTATTTTGTATAAAGCTTACTTTTATCCAGTAGAATAGAATGGTTAAAAATAATCCCTATCGGTTTGATCACAAGGTACTTTTTTCAAGACTTTGAAAAAGTGCTGAGTCAGCACTTTTTAACACTGTAGGCAATGGGAAAAAGATTAAAAAATCTTCTCCAGATCCAGCAGGCAGAATCTTTTGATATTTGGTATGCAACATTGTAGGGTGGATCTGATTCAAATTTGTTCAAATCGGCCCCCTGGGTTCATATTTGGGCTCAGTATAGGAGCCCGATTTCGAACTTAGTGCATTTCAGGCAAATTTCTTAAAAAATCTTCTTCTCCAGATCCAGCAGGCAGAATCTTTTGATATTTCGTATGTAACATTGTGGGGTGGATCTGATGGAAGTTTGTTCAAATCGGCTCCCTGGATTCATATTTGGGCTCACTATAGAAGCCCAAATTCGAACTTAGTGCATTTCAGGCAAATTTCTTTAAAAAATCTTCTTCTCCAGATCCAGCAGGCAGAATCTTTTGATATTTGGTATGCAACATTGTGGGGTGGATCTTATTCAAGTGTGTTCAAATCGGCCTGCAGGGTTTATATTTGGGCTCAGTATAGAAGCCCGAATTCGAACTTAGTGCATTTCAGGCAAATTTCTTAAAAAATCTTCTCCAGATCCAGCAGGCAGAATCTTTTGACATTTGGTATGCAACATTGAGGGGTGGATCTGATTTAGGTTTGTTCAAATCGGCTCCCTAGATTCATATTTGGGCTCACTATAGAAGCTCAAATTCGAACTTACTGCATTTCAGGCAAATTTCTTTGAAAATCTTCTTCTCAAGATCCAGCAGGCAGAATCTTTTGATATTGGGTATGCACCATGCTTAGGGGGGGTGAGATTCAAATTTGTTCAAGCCAAGTCCCTCGGTTCATATTTGGGCCTTCTGTGGAAGCCCGAATTATAACTTAGTTCAAAATGAGGAATTTTCTTCAAAAATCTTCTTCAGATCCAGCAGTTGGAATGTTTTGATATTTGATATGCAGCATCCTTAGGGGGGTGAGATTCAAGTTTGTTCAGCCATATCCCTAGGTCCATATTTGGACTCACTGTGGGAGCTTGAATTGTAACTTAGTTCAAAATGAGGAATTCTCTTTAAAAATCTTCTTCAGATCCAGCAGTCGGAATGTTTTCATATTTGATGTGCAGCATCTTTAGGGGCGTGAGATTTAAGTTTGTTAAAGAGAAGTCCCTGGGTTCATATATGGGCTCCCTGTGGGAGCCCGAATTATAACTCAGTTCAATATGAGGAATATTCTTTAAAAATCTTCTTTTTTTTTAGATCCACTGGTCAGAATCTTTGTATATTTGGTATAAGCTTTTCTTGGGAAGAGCAGATGCAACTTGTTGAAATCAATTCTCTGGGTTGATATTTAGGCTACCATGTCAGGTGAGCGCCCTCAGGCCCCTTGGGGCCTCTTGTTCAAATTAGCCAGCAATCTTAATTTTTAGCTCACCGAAGGAAGCTTAACTTATCACTCGCCGTCCGTCGTCGTCGTGAACATTTTTAAACGACTTCTCCTCTGAAACTGCTGGTCCAATTTTCACGAAACTTCATGTGGATGTTTATTACTATATGGCACTTCAGGTTTGTTCAAATGAAATGGCCACGTCTGTTGGGGGCTCTGTATGAGGCATAACTCTGATAGCACCATATGAAGTATAGAAAAATTAAAAAATCTTCTCCAGAACCAGTGGGCAGAATCTTTTGATACTTGGTATGCAGCATCTTGGTATGGGTCTGATTCAAGTTTGTTCAATTCGGCCCCCTGGATTCATATTTAGGCTCACTATAAAAGCTGGAATTCGAACTTCGTGCATTTCAGGCAAATTTCTTAAAAAATTTTCTCCAGATCCAGCAGGCAGAATCTTTTGATATTTGGTATGCAACATTGTGGGGTGGATCTGATTCAAGTTTGTTCACATTGGCCCCCCTGGGTTCATATTTGGGCTCAGTGTAGGAGCCCAATTTGAACTTAGTGCATTTCAAGCAAATTTCTTTAAAAATCTTCTTCTCAAGATCCAGCAGGCAGAATCTTTTAATATTGGGTATGCAGCATGCTTAGAGGGGTGAGATTCAAGTTTGTTCAAGCCATGTCCCTGGGTTCATATTTGGGCTCACTGTGGTAGCCCGAATTATAACTTAGTTCAAAATGAGGAATTTTCTTTAAAAATCTTCTTCAGATCCAGCAGTCGGAATGTTTTGATATTTGGTATGCAGCATCCTTAGGGGGTGAGATTCAAGTTTGTTCAAGCCATGTCCATAGGTCCATATTTGGACTCACTGTGGGAGCTCGAATTGTAACTTAGTTATTATAACTGAGTCAATATGAGGAATTTTTAGCTCACCGAAGGAAGCTCAACTTATCACTTGCCGTCCGTCGTCATCCGTCGTTGTGAACATTTTTCAAACGACTTCTCTGAAACCACTGGTCCGATTTTCATGAAACTTCATGTGGGTGTTCATTACGATATGGCAATTCATGTTTGTTCAAATGAAATGGCCACGTCCCTTGGGGGCTCTGTATGGGGCATAACTGATAGCACCGTATGAATTACAGAAAAATTATTAAAAAACTTCTTCTCCAGAACCAGTGGGCAGAATCTTTTGATACTTGGTATGCAGCATCTTGGTATGGGTCTGATTCCAATTTGTTCAAATCGAGTCCCTTGATCAATATTGGGGCTCCCTTCGGGGCATGAATTTTTCCTTAGTGCAATTTAAGGAAAAATCTTCTCCAGGAGCAGTGGGCAGAATCTTTTGATATTTGGTATACAGCATCTTGGTGTAGGTCTGGTTCAAGTTTGTTCAAATGGAGTCCCTCACTATGGGGACCTGAATTTTTACTTCGTGCAATTTAAGAAAAAAAATTCAAAAATCTTCTCCAGAACCAATGGGCAGGATCTTTTGATATTTGGTATACAGCATCTTGGTATGGGTCTGATTCAAATTGATTCAAATTGAGTCCCTCGATCAATATTGGGGCTCACTAAAGGGGTGTTAATTTTTACTTGATGCAATTTAAGAAAATTTCTTTAAAAATCTTCTTTTCCGGAACCAATGGGCAGAATCTTTTGATATTTGGTATACTGCATCTTGGTATGGGTCTGATTCAAGTTTGTTCAAATTGAATCCCCCATTCAATATTGGGGATCACTGTGGGGGTGTGAATTTTTACTTAGTGCAATTTAAGAACAAATCTTTAACAATCTTCTTCACCAGAACCAATGGGCAGAATCTTTAGCTATTTGGTATGCAGCATCTTGGTATGGGGTGGATTCACGTTTGTTCAAATTGAGTCTTTTGATCAATATTGGTTCTCCCTATGGGGGCGTGAATGTTTACTTTGTGCAATTCGAGGGAAATTCTTTAAAAATTCTTCTTCAGAACCATCATGCAGAATCTTTTGATATTTGATAAGCAGCATTGCCCCATTCAGTCCTGTTGATGTTTTAGCTCCACAGAGAGTATAGATTTACTCTGTAGAACCTTAAGAATAGCTTTTGATAAAATTTGTGTCTTAACAGTATGGAACATTCGGTGAGCGCATAAGGCCCCCTGGGGTCTCTTGTTAGCTCACCTGACTGAAAGTCAGGGTGAGGGTGAGCTATTCTGATCATTTTTCGTCTGGCGTCCGTCGTGAAGGTGGTGTTTGGGCCTTTTCCTCCCAAACCACTGGCCGCATATTAATGAAATTTCATGTGATTAGGGGTTATATAAGGGCATTTTGATTTTTTGTCAAATTAGGTTTCGGCTCATATTGAGTAGAGGGATGGGGCAAAAATGCTCCAATTCTTAAAAAATCTTCTTTTCAAGAACCAGCAATAGCAGAGACTTGATATTTGGTATGCAGCTTCCTTTTGAGGTGTAGACTCAAGTTTGTTCAAGAGAAGTTGGAGGGGCTATATTTGACGATGTTAAAGGAGGGGCAAAAATTTTGGCCCCACCCCAAATTTCTATTTTCCAAACCGCGAGGCCGATTTGAACCAAATTTTACGTGAGTGCTTATTGAGTCATAAGTACCTAATTTATGCAGAAATTTTTTTTCCCATAGCCCCGTGGGAACCACAGGAGCTAAAAATAGAAAAAAATTAAAACGCCCATATCTCCAAAACTACACGGCACTGAGAATTCTTATTTGTTGTGAAGCTTCCTTAGGACCAACAGAATGGAATGGTCAAAAAAAATTGCCATCGGTTTTATCATGGGGTACTTTTTGGGGACTTTGAAAAAGTGCTGAGTCAGCATTTTTTAACACTGTGAGTAATGGGAAAAACATAAGACTACTTTTCTCCCAAAGCACTGCTCCAAAAGCTTTCAAATTTCACATATAACATCTTTGGAAGATTGTTTCAGATGTTTATTGAAATCAATTGCCTGGGTCGATATTTGGGCTCTCTATGGGAGCCCAAATGTTTAAATTAGTGCAGTATGAGGAGTATTTTTTAAAAATCTTCTTCTTCAGATCTAGCAATAAGAATGTTTTGATATTTGGTATGCAGCATCCTTAGGGGGGTGAGATTCAAATTTGTTGAAGCCAAGTCCCTAGGTTCATATTTAGGCTGAAAATTTGGGGTCCCGTTGCGGACTTAGAAATTTTGGACCAAAATCCGGAAATTTTTTTTTTTTTGTTTTTTATGCGTTTCTGTCAATTTAAGACAAAAATTTTTTTTTTTTTTTCCCCCTGAAAATTTGGGGTCCAGGTGGGACTTTGAAAATTTTGGACCAAAATCCGAAAAAAAATTTTTTTTGTTTTTTCTGCGTTTTGGTCAATTTTAAGACAAAAAAAAAAGAAAAAAATTTTCCCTTGAAAATTTGGTGTCCGGGTTGGACTTCGAAAATTTTGGACCAAAATCCGGAACTTTTTTGTTGTTTTTTTATGCCATTCTGTCAATTTTAAGACAAAAAAAAAAAAAATAATTTCTTTCCCTGAAAATTTGGGGTTCCGGGTGGGACTTGGAAAATTTTGGACCAAAATCCCCAAAAAAAAAATTTTTTTTTTGTTTGAAAATTTGGGGTCCGGGTGGGACTTTTGGACCAAAATCAAAAAAAAATTTTTTTTTGTTTTTTATGCAGTTTGGTCAGTTTTAAGACAAAAAAAAAAAAAAAAAATTTTTACCCTGAATATTTGGGGTCTGGGTGGGACTTCGAAAATTTTGGACCAAAATCCATAATTTTTTTTGTTTTTTATGCGTTTCTGTCAATTTTAACACAAAAATTTTTTTTTTTTTTTACACCGAAAATTTTGGGGTCCAGGTAGGACTTAGAAAATTTTGGACCAAAATCCGCAAATTAGTTTTATTGTTTTTTGTGCGTTTTAAGAAGAAAAAAATTTAGGCTGAAAGTATTTTGTTTGGGAAAAAAATCTGTTTTTTATGCGTTTATCTCAATTTTGGGACGTAAAAGTGCAAAAACTGAAAATAGAAAGAAAATCCTGTGTATTGTGTAGGCACAATCGCTTCATCTAGTTGGTATATGCTTTTCTTAGGAGGGGCGTATGCAGCTTATTCAAGTCAAGTCCCTGGTTTGATATTTAGACTACCATGTCAGGTGAGCGCCCTCAGGCCCCCTGGGGCCTCTTGTTTTTTAAAGTGGTTCCATTACATATGTGGGGGAGCACGGTAGCTCAGTAGGTAGAGGTGCAGGCTGCAAGCCGAGAGGTCCTCGGTTTGAATCCCACCTGTGGCAACCGCGTTGTGTCCTTAGGCAAGACACTTCATCTCCATTGCCCGTGTGGGGGCACGATGACGCCATGTACTAAGGCATACTGCACGTCAATGGTACGCCTGTCTTCAACCAATCTGACCCTGCCTGGGCTGCAGTGCGGAGTTACGATGTTGGGGAGCTGGCAGCTGCTCGTCGTTGCTCGGTGGTTCTCTCCAGGTACTCCGGCTTCCTCCACCCGTAAAACTGTCACGGTCATGATTAGCCATTGTGCATAAATATGTGACCTTAAACATCAATAAATAATAAATAATAATAATTTACATATGTGTTTGTATGGCATCTTCCATGTGGATGGTCTGCTCATCACCAAACTGGGTACATGGGTGTAGGATTTTCAGTAAGGCATAATTATTATTCTTCCATTGAAACTTGCACATTTGTCGACACCAATCCCAATCAACTTGCATGAACTCATACACTATAAATGGAACACTTGCATACAAACTTTAAGATGCAGAGTGTTTCTTTAGTATTGCAAGCCAGTTTTGCACTGCTTGTAACACAGGGTTTGGTAGTAAACATTGCTTGAGAGAAAATAATCGAAAGAAGTTGATGGTGGTATAAATAATTATTGGATGTTGACATTATTTCCTGATACAGCACAACCCTCTTATTTGAATAATCACTGTGCCAATGGAAATTCAGTTAACAGGAGTATTCAGTTGACAGGGATTTGGTTACTTTCCTGTATTCTAGAGATAAAATAAGCATTTATTCTATTATATCTTGTTTGACAGGGCTCACATAGTTCTGTCAAACAAAATATAATAGATTAATTGCCTGTATTGGATGAAGTGTTGCCAAATATGTTACAAGGGGATTCAGGGTAGTTTTCTGACATTTCAAAAGTTTTTCAATTTACAGTTTACCTTTTAACTCCAATGCAGTTAACCAGTCAAATTTGTACAGAAGGTATGGCAGAAGGTTTTGTGTTTTGGAAATTATATTCAGAATTTGACGCATTTATGGGTTGATTGGTTACCCACTTGTTTTGACCCTGAGTGTCAAGACTGTCATTAAACCCAAATAAAAAATAGGTCTAAGCCATTGGTTGAATGTGTCTTCATACTTGTGTTGCAGTTACGATATAAGCAAATGTTAAAAATGTTAAACATCAATAAATAAACAGAGAAAGTCTTAACATTCTAATAAGACTAAAATACTCACCCTCTGATTGGACGTGATACTAAGGCGTACTGCATGTCAGTGGTGCACCTGTCTTCAACCAATGCTAGCCCTGCTTGTGTGGAGTTAATATGTTAGGGAGCTGACAGTTGCTTGCCATTGCTCAGTGGTTCTCGCTCGGTACTCTGGCTTCCTTCACCCGTAAAACTGTCTTGGTAATGATTAGCCATTGTGCAGATATATGTGACCTTAATTGCCAATAAATAAATAGATTGGACGAGAGCTCGCTTAGTTTTTTCTATGTTTACGGCTCCAGTGGCATCTGTAAACGTCTGACATCACCACGGGAAATATTTGAAAAGATAAGAATGGGAGGAGACTCAGTGTGCATACTGCCTGTAAAATTGTATTTTTCGAGGCCACTGATCATTATGAATGTATACTCACAACCCACTTATGAGTTAATGATTTGAACTGAGATGGAGTAACCTCGACCTTTATCCAAGGTATTGATTTTTTGTTGTCCATTGACTTTGTGGAGTGCACGAAAGGTTTATTTGCTAAATTTATTATCGTAAAAGTTGCCTAGTTCATTTCTCGTTGTGGGTTTTGTGATATGCGTAGGGTGTTATTGGAACATATACATTATTGTGAGGAATTGACAGTAACATGGTCAGGTTTGTGGCTTAGAGCAAATGTTCAATCTTATTTGGAAACAATTAGTTTTTGGTATGCATTTATAACTAATAATGCAGTTTTAGTTCTTTCTTGTTTTCTAGATATAATCTGAATATTCTTCTATTATATCTTGTTTGTCAGAGCTCAAAGAGCTCTGTCAAACAAGATATACTGAATTGAATGCCTATATTGGATGTACTGAGACCGAGACCAAGTAGGTCTATAAACAAGGGGAAGTGATGACTGTCAGGGTAATTTCTTGACATATCACAGAACTTTTTATTCAATTAACAGGAGTTGACTCTTTAATCTACATGCAATTAATAGGCCAAATTTGTTTTGGCGGTATGGTGAATGATATTGTGTTTGGAAGTTATAGTCAATTAATTGGTTTCACCCGGGAAGTGGAACAGTCCTTGTTTACTGTGGTAAATAAGTTCTGCTTAACTGGTAAAAGAGGACCTGAAACCAACACCTGGGGTTGGAGTTCTCTTAAAGTGGGTGGCATGGGATTTAGTGATCTGCTAAACTTGACTTCTTACCAATGTTGCTGTCATGAAACAGTCAAAGATGCAGAAAGTTACCTTTATCAGTAATAAAATGATAAATTAACAGATTTATTCTATTAAGAGATATCCAATTAAGTGGGCTTCAGTGTATTTTGGAAATGCTTTATACTTTCTCTTTAAAAAATATCTGAAATAAGTGTCAGCTTGATCTTTCTCTTTAACTGGACGAGTGCTAAATTATTTTTATTCATTTAACCCCTTACCTAACATGAAAACCAGACGACACTTGCAAACAAAATTCTTGAATAACTAATTGTTTTCATTTTTTGACTCAAAAACATAAATTATGAACCCTCTTTTTGGAACGAGCTCCTCGAGTGCGTTCCAAAGAGGGGTCATAACATGTTTTTGAGACAAAAAATGAAAAAAATAATGAAAATTTATTGGCGATTTTTGTGAATAGTGCTGGCCGATTTTGGCCGTTAGGTTGGGTAAAGGGTTAAAGTTGTCGACCTGTCTTTACCTTGTTAAAATTTATGGGAGAGTGCACTCTCCCATAAATTGTACCAAGGCAAATATTTAAAGACTAAATAATTTCACTTCAAAGCGAATATGAAGTACATCAACTGAATATGGGGAGCGCGGTGGCTCAGTGGTAGACTGTTGGACTTCTATGCTAGAGGTCCCGAGTTCGATCCCCGTCCGGGATGACCCCCGTTGTGACCTTGGGCAAGGCACTTTATCCCGGTTGCCTACATGGGGGCTCGATGACGCTGTGTACTAAGGCGTACTGCCCATCGATGGTGCACATGTCTTCAACTGTAACCCTGCTTGAACAGAGTTAGAATGTTGAGCTGACAGTTGCTCATCGATGCTTGGTGGTTCTCTCCAGGTACTCCGGCTTCCTCCACCTATAGAACTGTCATGGTCGCGATTAGCCATTTTGTGCATATGTATGTGACCTTAAGCACCAATAAATAAGTAAATATCAACTGAATATGAAGTATTTAAGTTGGGTTACCTGCTCTTCAGATTAAAGCCCAAATATGGGCTTTCAGCACTCTGCCAGTTAAAAAATAACTATCAACTTGACCTTTCTCTGTTCTCTTCTCTATCTCTCTTGTCAGCCTGACATTTTCATTGTATTGGGATGGTAATAATTGTCACCAGGCATAATTATTGTGTTGATTTATTAGGATGCATTTAAGTTTCAGTTTTGATAATAATTCCCTATTATATGAAACAAATCCGAAAGAAATAATTACAAACAATAGATAGACTTTTTTGTTGAGCATTGGGGATTAGAATAACTTTATTAATATCTTGATTTTGTTTCATTGAAAGGGGTAATTTGGAAGGTTTATGTTGCTCAGTTAAATCTGGGAATATTTGTTGCAATATATGTCGGCTAGGAATGTTTGTTGCATCCATGTTTATGAGTACAACTTAAAAGTCAAGTTGTACACAGGCAAGTTTTGTTTTCAACAGTTTCATTATATACAGGCATTAAAGCTGCTCCTAAGTCACTAAGGTGAGCACCTGCCTTGTTTATGGTGGAGTATAGAAAGGTATTTGATAATTCATTTTTTGTAAGCATGAATATAATTTCCAATACTAGTCACAGTTGTATGCACAGTAACTGAGATCTTCAGTTTTGAACAAAACTGAAATAAAGATATTTTCCAAAAGATGTTATTCCAACCAAATGACATTTAACTGGTGTCCGCAATTATATATACCTACATAAAATTTAGAAAACTGATGTAATGTTTCTGTGATTTTTTTGCATTTACTATCATCCTCTGTGTTACCCTGAGTTTATACCATTTTGGAAACAGGATATATTTTGATAGGAAAAATGTGGAAATATGTGATACAGTGGAACCTTGTTAATTGAATAGCCTTCATGTCAGTGAAAAATTATTCAATTAACAGAAGTATTCAATTAACAGGGATGTGGACACTTAGCTGTGTTCTTTGGTTAACCTGAGCTTTGGTTAACCTGAGCATTTAGTCTATCATATCTTGTTTGACAGAGCTCATAGAGCTCTGTCAAACAAGATATAATAGATTAAATGCCTGTATTGGATGTACTGAGGCCAAATAGATCAATAAACAAGGGGAAGTTGGTGACTGTCGGTAAATTCTCAACATATTACAAGATTTTTTATTCAATTAACAGGAGTTTGCTATATAATCTATATTCAATTAACAGGTCAAATGTGTACTGAAGGTATGGTAAATGGTTTTGTGTTTGGAAATTATATTCAATTAACAGGGCTATTCAATTAAGTAACATCCAATTAAGTGGGCTCCACTGTATCAGTAAAATTCTACCTTACCTTGACACAGATATCATATCAGCTTGTTCACACCTTTGTCACTTGCTGCTTGGTCTGTTGCAACTGTCATATGGTGGGTTCTAAAAACACCACACTTGAAAAGCTACAGCATATCCAAAATTTTGCTTCATGTATCACACTTTATTTAGAAGATACTGCCAAATCACACTGGCTGTTTTCAACCTGCTTTGGCTTCAATTCAACTGAGAATTATATTCAAATTTCTTCTTCTGATCTTTAAATGCATCAAAGCATTTGTGCCACCCCACTTGTCCAATTTTCAATAATAAACCACTGTGGTCTCTTCAGCAATTATATAAATATAACCTGGTTCCAGTCCTCATCCAAATTAAGTATGGCTGGTCATATGGCCAAATCTATAGAATTCTCTATCTGCTTAATTCTTATCCTGCTGTGTATTTTTAGGATGACTGGATTTAATGAAAAATTTATCTAAATTTAAAGAAATCATTGGTGCAAAAATCCATTCAATTTACAGGGGGGGGGGGGGGGGGGGGGGGGGGGGGGAATTGATTAAATGTACCCATATTATACATATTTCAGTGGCAAGAGAAATTCTGTCTTGGCTGGAATATCTGCCAGTAGCATGCAAGGAGCTAAAAGAAATGGATTCTCTAGAAACTTTCAAGTCGGGCATAAAATTTTACTTTTCCATAAAGCTGTCGAAAGTGTCATTGAACCCCAATAAATAAATTCTGTGGATGAAGTTTTTCGTAATGATGCAATTTCCTTGCGGGAACTCCGATGTTGGCAGTGCTTGTTTTCTCAAACCACTGCCCCAGTTACTGGTAAAAAGTAAAAGTAAATAAGTAACGATTATTATTAAAAAATCCTTAAATCACTTTGTGAAGAATCAATGGGCCTTAGTCAGGTGAGAAATTGAAGCCCTTTGGGACATCTTTGTTTTTTAACAGATTTTTCATACAAAAAGAGCTTAGAAATTCTAGTTTCCATCCTATTACCCTTGAACAACAATTCAAAATGAAATGATTCTGGCAGGTGCTGATAACTGAACAGTATCTAGGTCAAACTCGATTTTGGAAAATGGCTGACCTTTTTTCCTCAATTTTGGAGCCAAGAACAACTTGAAGAAATTTTTCGAAATATTTATTTCCATCCAATAACATTTGTAGGATTATCGAAAATAAGTTTACTTTTTTATGCATTTTTAGCCAAACAGTATATAAGTTCGATTATAACCAACTTCTATTTCTTCACATTTTTTTGCAAAAACAGACTGATATTTTGATTATTTATTTATTTATTTGTGTTAAAGGTCACATATTTATGCACAATGGCTAATCATGACCGCGACAGTTTTATGGGTGGAGGAAGCTGGAGTACCCGGAGAGAACCACCGAGCAACGGCGAGCAACTGCCAGCTCCCCAACATACTAACTCCACACAAGCAGGGTTAGAATTGGTTGAAGACAAGTGCACCATCGATGTGCAGTACGCCTTAGTACACAGCGTCACCGTGCCCCCAATGGGCAATGGGGGTGAAGTGTCTTGCCCTTGATATTTTGAGAGTTTCATTTCCATCCAAAACTGTTGAATGACAATTCAAAATCATTTGCTTTTTGGCATTCATTTATAGTCTAAGTACCGGCAGTAACAACATAACTGGTGCTGGGATGGGACAGAGCCTGCCCTGCCAAAACCGGTACCGGGACAAATCAACAATTGGATGACATGTCGCAATCAGATGGCACAAATTCACATTCAAACTGTGCCAGTCACCAAGATCGCAAGACAAAATGGCATCATCCAATTATTCTGCGGTGACATCAAAGTAATCATAAAGCATGAAGATAATGCTTTATGATTACTTTGATGTCACTACAGAATAATTTCTTTGAAGTAGCTGATGACGGCGCTTCCAGTGACTTTGATGCGATGTATGAAAAGTCAAAATGGTCAGCCTTATCGAGTTGTGGTGCAGACAGAACATGCACCTGTAGAGTGTTTTGATATGTTCATTCACAAATAAGTTTAAAGTATATCGTGCAAGTGTGCTATACACAATTATCAGCCTGTGTTCCCTCATTCAATTAGGAATTTTCCCATAAAATAATTTTGTCCCGGCGAGACAAAAGCTTTAGTACCAGTACCATTTGGATCATGAGGGAGCCGGCAGTACTGGTTGACATGAGCCAAACAACATCTTGGTCTGCTTTGACTTTGAACAATTTCTGCTTCCTTTTCCACGTTTCTCACCTAAAACTGACTAGGAATATTGAGAGAAAGAAACATTGTTTCCACCCAACAACTTGAGCAACAATTCAAAATCCATTGATTTCTTGCCTTCAAACTGTAACTCTACAAACCAAGGCCAAGTTCAGTTTTGAACTTTTTTATGGTTTTTCAGATATTTTGGTAGAAATTTACTAAAAACTTTCGAGAACTTCTTGTTTCCATTCAATAACTTTTGAAAGACTGCTCAGCTCAAAATGGTTTCTTGCATACTTTTGTAACTGAACAATTCCAAATTTATGTCAAATGCAAATGCGAGAATGGGTGTTATTTATTTATAGGGTCACATGGATTGGCTGCATACAAAATGTCATTTTTGACATTTGGGAGGTGGGTGGAAAGTTAGGTGTATTTAGTAAACTACTTACTGACATGTCTAGTGTTGACAGTTATATAAAATTATTAAAATTGGACTCAGATAATGGTCCTTATTGTCTTATAAATAAGATATAATGAAAATAAATGTATGATACTTTAAAAAAAAAAAATAGTTCATTTGACAGTGGGCAGATCTTAAATTAATGTGATTGGATACTTTGTAAAACCCAGTACTGACCCAGTAATCCGAGAAAACTTTTTAGTTGTGAAAAATTTCATTTTTTTAAAAAAAAATGAAAATTATTCCTTTTGGAAGATGCTTTGTGAAACAGAAACAGATTTTCAACTTTGTAAGGCTCATCGTATCAGTAGTGAGCTGGATTAACCTTTAGAGGCTGGGAGATTCTTCATTCATTTTTGTTAAAACATATGATGGTTAACTCTTAACCCGCTGAGTATTTTCAAGATATTTTTCCACAAATCATGTCATGGCTGCTATGAAACAGCCATGACTAGATTTGATGAAAAATTAATCTAAATGTAGCACAAGAAATCATTGGTGAGAAAATCCATTCAATTTGCAAGGGGAAATATCAGTAAATGTGCCCAAATTATACTTATTTCAGTGCCAAGAGAAACCTTGTGCTGGGCAGGAATATCTGCCAGCAGCATGCAAAGAGTTAATGTTCTGTAACTTTGTATTTGTGTCTAGGCAAGTCTTTGCTGTCTATATAGGCAGCCTAGACTTGAATAGAAACAACTGCCAATGTATGTAAAACGTATCTTGCAAATTTACCCAAACACTATGTTGAGGCACCTTTTTGTAAGGATCTAAAACTTGACCTAATTTGGAAATAGGCCTTTATGGGTTAAATGTATCCGAATGCCATAATAAAATAAGAGTTACTTTGCATACAACTGATATTTTAATTGTGTCTGTTTAATGTTCAAAGTTGATTTTTTTCCACTTTTCAGAATCAGTATCAGAATCAGCCTCCACAGCCACCTTTTCAACAAAATCAACAGAGACACTTTGCACCTCAGAATCAACATGGACTGGTTGCACCACCTCAGACTGCACCTCTCCCCCATGGACACCAGCCACCTATGCCACCCCAAATGGGCATGCAAAGTCAACAGATGCCTGGAATTCCAGGCAAGCTTCCTCCCTTGATAGGTGGTCAACAACCCCCGCCTCCATCTATGCCACCTCATTCAATGACTGATAATCGAGGTATGTCAAAATCTCCGCGACATGATAAAGCTTCAGACAGGAAAGAGAAGTCTGATGCACAAGGTGCTGGTGCGCTTGCTTTCATTGCTCAGCAATATGAGGAACAAGACGCAGACCCAAATAAAATAAAAGACGAAGCTAAGTGGAATCCAAAAGAATATGGAAATTTTGGACATCAGTTTCATCAAGGTGGACAGCCATTTCCTCCTCCCCCTCCCCCTCAAGCAGGGCAACCATTCCAACAACCTGGTCGTCCATTTCCCCCTCCTGGTCATCCTGGTCAGCCGCTTCCACCTCCAGGTGGTAACCAGTTTGGGCAACAATTTCCTTCTTTTACAGGCCAGCCAAATCAACAAGAAATGCATGAACAAAATGTTCCTAAACCACCTCCAATTAAAGTAGAAAATCAATCTGGTTATGAAGGCGACAACTATGGTGGTGACTATAATCAACAGCAAGGATTCAGAGGTCAGGGAGATGAGAGAGGTCAAGACCAGTGGAAAAACTGGCAACAGCAAGGAGGTCGAGACAGTAACAGAAAAAATGATCGGGACCAAGATCGTGACAGGGAACGTGATCGTGAAAGAGACAGGGATAGGGATCGAGACAGAAACCGATCCAGTGATAGATCGAGGGATCGGTATGAGGATAGGCAACGTGGATCTCACTCATCTTCTGGACAGTACAGACAACAGCAGTATTCGTCTGATCCTGGCTCCCAACAGAAGTGGAATCAAGGATATGAAGGAAGAAGGGAGGATTTCAATGCCCAGCAATCCTGGAATCAGAATCAAAACTTTGAGAAACAAAACCAGGCACAACGTGACTGGCAATCACAGCCACCTCCACCTCAACAAAGAAATGAATCATTTGAAAATCCACAAAGGTTTGGTAATCAGACTTGGGATAAACCTGCTAGTCATGATGGTGGCATGAGGGGACATCCAGACTGGAATTCTGGCCCAGGAAACTTCAACATGCAAAATAATCCACCACCACCACCCTCTGCATCTATTAAAACAGAAGACAAGGATGTTGAGGAGAACAAAAATGGCCAGGACAAAGTAGAATCGAATGATGATAAACCAACAGAGAGAAAGAGGAGGAGAAAGAGTAAGTGGGACACGCCAGCAGAAGATGCCAAGCCTGATATTGCCGCTCTTGAAGCAGAAGCAGCTAAAAATGTTGATAGTGCTGTTCCCAGTGCAGCTCCTCCTAAACTTGAACCATCAGAACCTCCGAAAGAATCCAAGTCTGATCAGTTCAGTAGAGAGCAGTTTGGAGAACGAGGACCACCACCACCACCAAATCAAACGAGAGAAGTACCTCCAAAAGAGGAAGACAGTCAGTTTAATAGATTTAGTGACGATCAAATGCCACAAAACTTTTTCGATGGAGGTGAACATAGACCAGACATGAATCAGCAAGCTCGACCTCCACGTCCTAGGTTTCCACATGATTTGAATGATATGCCTCGACATCAAGCTCCTGGTGGACCAGATAGACGATTTCCTCCCCCGGGAAATAGGGGCCCACGTCCACATCAGGGGCCACCGAGAGGTGGCCCACCACAGTTTCGGGGTAGAGGTCCACAAAGGTTTGAAGGTTCACATCGTTTTGATGGGCCACAACGATTTGATGGCCCACAACGTTTTGATGGTATGCAGCGATTTGATGGCCCACAGCGATTTGATGGCCCACAAAGGTTTGAAGGTCATCAGAGATTCGATGGACCTCCAAGACATCAGTTCAATCCAAGGGGAGGACCACCAGGGGGTGGTGCACGGGGAAGGTTTCAGAGACCTCCATTTGGTCAGAGGCCACCAAGACCACATTGATTTAAATGTTGGAATTCAGTGAAAATAGCCTGATCTGTTGTTAATAATTATAGTAAAAGTCAAGTGCATATTGTTCATTCAGTTTTAAGAGGGTGAGAATTGAATTGACATTGTTGAAGAAAACCTTTGACCTTGCAGTCGATTGAATGAAAATAAAAGTTTATTTCACTTTTTGATCCAAAAATATTACACAGAAACAGGAACAAACAGATTTTTGTTCCAAAAACCTGTATTGTGTACCCTGTAATATTAAAACATAATGTTTTGATTCAATGGTTATAGTGATCTGACTAGCACAGAATACTTAAGCTCCTTCCTGCAATTTTTTTTAACGAGTATATGGAATGCTGTTTTACGATCGATAAACCCATGAGACCACTTCACCCCGATTGCCTACATGGGGGCACGATGACGCTGTGTACTGAGGCGTACTGCACGTCGATGGTGCGCATGTCTTCAACCAATCTAACCCTGCCTGTGCTGCGGTGCAGCATTCAGGGTTACGATGTTGGAGAGCTGACAGCTGCTCGTCGTTGCTCGGTGGTTCTCTCCGGGTACTCCGGCTTCCTCCACCCGTAAAACTGTCACGGTCACGATTAGCCATTGTGCATAAGTATGTGACCTTAAACACCAATAAATAAATAAATAAATAACCCATGAGACCCCAGAATCATTGAGCTTTGCCTGTTTACTGCTGTAAACAAGTTCTGTTTTCACTGGTAAAATAAGACATTGTTACCATTGCCTGTGCCCTCTGAAGTGCGCAGCATAGATAAAAATGATTGGCTGAACTTTTAAAGAATTTTTGACTACAAAAATATTTTCATTCTGTGCCTTAAAAACATAGCTCATGTCCCTTCCTGGAATTGGGCTTGATAAGCACATTTCAGTGAGGGGTCATAAACTATGTTTTGGAGGTGAAAAATAACAAAAGTTAAAAGTTTATTTTTGTGAATAGTGCTGTGTGAGTATGGACATTTGTTAGGTAAGGGGATAACCACCAGTGAACAAATTGGTGAATAGGGATCTGTTGAATAACCAGGCTTGTACAAAGTTGGCAAAAAAGCAACCTGGAGAGAGGTTTAACCTTTATCAGTTGATCCAATTTCCGATTTAAAAAAAAAAAAGTTATTGGGGTTTAATGACACTTTTGACAGCCAGTGTCACCTCGAGTCTGACAGTTTTAAGGGTGGGGAAGCCAGAGCACCTGGAGAGAACCACCAAGCAGCAGCAAGCAATCATCAGACTTCCCAATGTAGACTAGCTCTGCACAAGCAGGGTTAGCATCGATTGAAGGCAAGTGCACCATCGACATGCAGGATGCCTCAGTATATGGTTCCATCACGCCCCCACGTGGGCAATCAGGATCGAGTACCTTGCCCAAGGATACCATCCAGTTACAGCTGGTCAGGATCAAACCCTGGACCTCTTGCTTTGGAGTTCAGTTCTGTAACCCATTGTGCCACAACACTCCCTTCAGATTTTTAATGCAAATAAACGGTAAAAGTTAAATTGATACATTCACCACAGATAGTCAAAGCTCAGGTGAGAAATCCATGATATTGCAGCCATTTAATTAGTTTTGATCATTAAGCCGATAAGCTGTGTTGTAATACACAGAGCCCTTTCCACTTGTGTATTACATCACACCAATTCTTCACCAAGATTTTGTCATTATAATTATAGTTCAGCAGTTTGAATCCCACCTGCGGCAACTGCATTGCGTCCTTGGGCAAGACACTTCACCCCTATTGCCCACGAGGGGCACAGTGGTGCTGTGTACTATGGTGTACTGCACATCGATGGTGCACTTGTCTTCAATCAATGCTAACCCCACCCCGCTTGTGTGGAGTTAGTATGTTGGGGGAGCCTGAAGTTGCTCGGTGGTTCTCTCTGGGTACTCTTGTTTCCTCCACCTGTAAAACTGTCAGACACGAGGTGACCCTGGCTGTCAAAAGTGCCATTAAACCCCAATAAATAAATAAATAAATCTATAAATAAATTATAGTTCAGGCATTGGAAAATACCAATGGTCGTAATATCAAACTTTCTCACTGTTCGTTTTGCGATTGAACAATCAAGGCAAATGAAAAGTCATTTCCCTTATTTTCTTTTACGTGAACGATAGACAAATGAAAGTCCAGATGAGACATGTTTTGGCATTAAAATTAAAACATTGGGGTGTGGGGGAGGGGGTTGTGGTGGTGAACGCAGAATACACTTTTAGGTTTGAGAAAAACTTATTAACTGCTGCTGGCGGATATTCCTACCTTGGATTGGATTTCTTTTGTCACTGAAAAAAGTATAATTTTGGCACATCTAATCAAGTTTTTCCTGAGTAAATTGCATGGATTTTTTCATTAATGATTTCTTGAGTTATCTTTAGATGCATTTTTCATTAAATCTAGTCATGGCTGCTTTATAGCAGCCATGACTAGATGTGATGAAAAATATCTTGAAAATACTCAGCAGGTTAAGAGTTAATGCATAACTATATTTCTCAAAAGAAACACCCTCAGTTCTGTAATTACAGGTGCTTGGCACAAGGTGGAAAGCCAGGGGAAAATGATATTTGTAAACAAAAATGTTATCATCTTGAGCCAAGAACTTGTGAAAATACCTGATATTGATATAATATAGCCATCTTAAATGATTGAATTACATTTTGAAATTTTTAACATATATTTCACAAAAGATTGCAAGGTAGAAGGTGTGCATTGAAAAAAAAATCAAAGTAGAAATGCTTCATAACCTAAATCCTACTTGGAACTCTGAATATCATTAGGAATGGTAAAAGCAGATCAGTTTCTCACCATTCATAAATCCATAATGTCACTAGTAACTAAGGTAAAATGTGACCTCATATCATAAGAATTCTACAGGTCTGTTAACCCTCTGTACACTGGTCAAAATTTCAAACTGAAAAATTTCTCCATAATGCTGCAAGGAGTTGAACCAACTCCATCTTGTTTGACAGAGCTCAGTGAGCTCTGTCAAACAGGATTGAATTGTTTAAACTTTGAGTTGCATTAGGAGACGAGCTTGCTGTTTGAGATTCTGGTATTTTGACCTCTGTATGCAGAGGGTTAAATATTACACAGGCTTTTCCTTAAATTATAAATTACATTATTTTTCTGTCCACATACTTATTGAAAGAGTGAATTACCACTAAAACACAGAAATGGATTCTTCACCTGACTGAGCTTTACAGTTCTTGAGGAAAAGTACTAGAGGGGCCTGTAGACTTTGAGCACAATTCTGTGGTTCATCAAAATGTCTGCTAGTTTTTGTTACGTTTTTTTTATTCAAAATTATTTGCAAGGACGAAAATCTACCCTATGTTTTTTTTTACTAATCTGCTCATTGTTCAAAGACAAAAACTGTAAACAACCACTTTTTTTAAAATTAGTGATGAGCCGATAAGAAGAAATGCCTGTCATCCGAATGCTGATGTTTTGAAGACACAATTGGCCGATTGTCGATGCCGATGTCAGATTGTCAGTGTTAATTTTAATAATTTACTGTTAAAGTGTTACTGTGTTTGCGCATTGGAACTACATGATAATTCAACCTTCAAACTCCCAATCCTGGCAGTTTTCAAATTTCAAACGGACCTCCGTTAAGTGCAACCGCATAACTGACTAAAATGAGACATCTCACTGTTAGAAGAAATCAGAGTTTTGTCATTTGGATTACCCCTCTGGCGAAGATAACATCAACCACATGTCATATGTTTCAGTATTTCTACCTTCTCACTGGTTAAACACGAATCACCGACATTGATCATTTCGCTGACCCCTCCAGGGATAAAAACATTGTCACGTGCTTAAACAGCAGTGCTTTTGTGTTACAAGGTTGTCGATTGGCTTAATGAATACCAGAAACAAGGTTTGTAACTTTGTGTCCAATTATGGAAAATAAACGCATTTTTTCAGGTGGTAAAAGTTTGTGAAGACAACAAAATGTTGTAATTCAAAAACCCACGCGACTCGATTCCGATTACAGCCCTGCTAAAACCACATGTGTAAGGCTGTAAGCTAAAAAAATTGGGGCATAGCAGTATGAAAATGTTAAACTTTTTCATTTTGACAATCGGCGTTTGCCGATGTTTACCCCACCTTCTGAACCGATGGCCGTATATTGGCCGATGGACGATTGTATACCGATTAATCGTCTCATCACTATTTAAAATTAATCTCATTCAGTTTTTTACTTCATCTGATCCAGTCTTTTGTGAGAACCTTCTGGAAACTGTTCATCGGTTTATGTCAGTTATGATAAAACCAACCTCTTATTCAACATAATATTATGGCCATAACTGTCACATATAAGGATCAACCTGGCCATTATTTTTCTCTAAAAAACAACTTATGACTCCCTCATTGAAAGAGAGGTTATAAGCCATTTTCATTTAGCTAAAAATTAAAATTTTTAGTTACAGTAGAATTTTTTTTGAATCTGTTGACTTCTATTCATGTTTGGTAAAGGGTTAAATAAAATGTGTCAAGATCTTTCATATTTTAAAGGGACAATATACTGCAAATTTTTAAAAAAAATGGTTGCTCAGTTGAATGTACCAATAAATTATATATGCAAAAATAATTGTTTCATGTGTCATCTGGTTGAAATACTCATTCTGATTTAAAAAAGAGTTTGAAAGTAACAATATTCATGAATTTTTTCCTGTGGGAAACCAAGGAAGTGAAGCTGAGCTTGTTTACTGTGGTAAATAAGTTCTGTTTTACTGGTAAAATAAGACCCGGTAACCAATGGCTGGAATGGAAGTCCTCAAAAAATGGCAACATGGGTATAAACGATTGGCTGAACTTGACTTTATATCAGTGTTGAGGTCATGATTAGCCATTGTGAAGAAATGTGTGACCTTAAGCACCAATAAATAAATTCAGGAATTTTAATATTCTGGCTTGTAAAATTCAAATTTCAGTTGTATTGACCATTTGAAGGTCTTTTATTTAACTCAACGTGCTGAGTATTTTTAAAAAATATTTTTCATCAAATCTAGTCATGGCTGCTTCAAAGCCACCATGACTAGATTTGATGAAAAATATTTTTTAAAAATACTCATGACTTGATTTGATGAAAAATATTTTTTTACTGGAGAATTCATGACAATTTAAATCGAGAAATTATTGATCAAACAGTGCATTTAATTTACAGTGGAAAATTTGGTTAACAATGCCCAAATGATACTTGTTTTAATAACCGGAGATTTGTTGTCCTTGGCAGGAATATTCGCTGTTAGCGTGCAAGTAGTTAATTGAAAGGAGCATTTTCAGCCAAACAGATATTGAACACGGGCAGACTTTTGCATTTTAGAGTTCGTTGGTTCCATTATTTAAACATTATTTTTCTTAAATTGCAGCATAATTTCCCTATAGTTAAACCGCAGTAAGGTTTCCTGTGCCATTTGGTTTCCAGTATTAAAATAGTTGTAAAACTCAATCCTGCATTTGTATTCAAATGCTCCAAATACTATGAGAACAGAACTTGCAAATATACCATTATTAAACTTCCCAAAACTCTGTTTTACTTTAGGGTAAACAAAAATTTTTGCACTGTTTTCTTGCACTGGTATATTTTATTTCATGTCAAAAGCATATCCTGCAATTAACTTTTACTTCTGTTGTACTAATTTAGCAGCTATGTTGTGAAATGTGATGTCGGCATTATTTTTCTGTTTGATCAGTTATGACTGGAAAAGGCTTGAAGTTTATTTAAACAGGTTACAGCTCCAGCAGACATTATTTTTCAGGATACTTATGTCTCTATTAATCTGGTGATGGAATATAACCAAGTTTTTTGTAATATTTTTTTCTGTGTGCCCAGTTAAAACATGATTAGATCTTCATTGCCTCTTGTTTGGGGTCTCCCAAGGTCAGCAACAGATGTAGAAATTTATTTGCTGAACAAGATATCGTGCTATCGTCGGTGACCTGTTTTCTTTTATGTATATCACATTTATTATGACCATGTTGAATCCATTTTGTATTATTAAAATTTAAAACGAATATTTTTTGTGGGGATGACTTCCTAGCTGGAGGTATACAGATTAGTCAGAGTTAGTCAATTTTGTTCATATAAATTGTTTTATGGCAGTTTATTGAAGAGTGCCTTCGGATGCTCCACTGAATTGCAACAAAACAATTATTTGAACAAAATGTTAACTTCTAACAAAAAATTGTTAACCATTTAACAACAAGGAGACACTTCTTGTCAATTTTTTTTTTTTTTTTTTTGAATGATTACGACCCACAAAGTAGATCTGTTTCTCCGGCCATTTTTTTTTATAAAATTGCATGTGGATGGGCAGTTTTTTATTTTGTTTTTTATTTTTGCTATCAAAAGTTCATATTTTCGGCCTCATAATCTACAGAATAGCACGGGGCGGATGTATATTTTGTTGCTAAAGTGCAAGGTTTTGAAGTTCCATAGCATTGCCAAGCCTTGTTGCATTCAAGGGACAAATTTATCAATTTTATTAACTTGGGTAAAATATCAGACATAAACCATTTAATTTTTTTTTTTTTTAAGTTTCCATTGGTTATAAAAAGAGAGCATGCGGCAGCCAAAAGAATCATGCAGGAGGGCCAGAGAAACAGATTTTTAACTTTTTTAGGCCTTACAAATTTTCCATTTTTTTTTGCCTCCAAAACATATTTTTATGACCACTTGTTATGATTTTTATGAATAGCTCTGGACAAATATGGCCGTTATTTCCAGCAAAGTGTTAAGGAATATCACACCAATACAGTAGCTTCCAATACTCTTTTGTTGAGTCATGATGGCATCTTGTTAAAGAAAAACAAATGAAATGCTTTTAGTACAAAGTGAAACATAAGCTAAATCCCCATGGCACAGTATTTAGGGAGTGAATGTTACTCACCAAGAGGCCCAGAGTAAAGTATCACGCTACAAGTTTCTGCCAGAAATATTAGTCTTAACCTTCAGCCCATTCGTGTCAACTTTCCATAGTTTATGGACCAGTTTATTTCCAATAATACAACTAGGAATTTAATGAATTTAATCTTGTTTGGCAGAGCTCAGTGAGCTCTGTCAAACAAAATTTAATTGGGTAAAATACTAGTTGCATTATGGGGAAAATTTGCAGCTTGATATTTTGATACCAGGTGGTGGAGGATAAAATTACTGGAAAAAAAATACACAACTCCTCCCCCTGGCAACCCCGAGAGGTGAAGCAGTGCCTGTTCACTGCGGTAAACAGGCTCTTTTCCTGGTAAAATAGGACCCAGTCACCAATGCTTGGGGGTGCAAACCCTCTCTAAAATGGGCAACATGGCTTATTAACGCTCACCCCCTGGTCTTGCGTTGATACTCATGTTGTGGTCATGATTAGCCATTGTGCAAAAATATGTGACCTTAAACACCAATAAATATAAATACATAACTCCTAAATTCTCTTGAATTTTGCAGTCCCAGTGTAATATTAGAGATAGGAAGATCTTGTAACTATTTCCAAGGCAAACCTGACTAAACCACATCTTCCAAATGGGAAGTCAAAGCATGAAATGAATTTAGGTGTTGTTTGGAAAAGTCTGTTACTGAAGTTATCTAAAATCCTGTTAATTTAGTTAAACTTCATTTTCAGCTTCTTACAATTAACACTTTGGTCATTGAATTTTAGAAAGATAGGAAGGGCAATGAATCATGCATTGCCGGGAATAAAATGGGTATACGCCTTGAACTGCAGCACCAGCCTACACATTGAATTGATGTTTTCGCCCATCATAGCCATATTGTTGGACAAATAAACGACAACCGACAAGCTATCTTGCCATCCACGTCTCCGAATTGGACTTTTATTTAATTTTTACAATATCTTTGAATTGGTGCTCCTGATAGAGGAGGAATTTCCAAATACAGATACACCATACACATATAGACAGTGATTTTTTCTTTAGGAGACGATTACATTTTTCAAATGGTTATTATTTTGCCCCTGACAGTTCTTAATTTAATTGCTCCAAACCCAACTCTAGAATTGTGAAAAATATGCATGCCTGCTTTACCACAGCTTTGTCTTGGTCTTGCACAAAGGGATATCACTGAAATATTTCAGTTATCATGTTCTAGGACATCTTGTTTCATCAGGACTATCTCGATTTTGTTGAATATCACGATAAGCGTAACTTAAAAGGGGAATTGTTTGTTGTATTTGTTCTGTTTTAAATTTATTTCAGAGTAGTGTATAATTTCCTTGTCATTGGTTTGCACCTAAGTTTTCATTGAGAACAAAAATGAAAAATTTATATTCCGAGAGATATCCTGCCAAATCTAGTTTCCCCTGTATTCACAAACAATGATAGATAAGTTTAATTTAGAACAATCTTCATAGTCATATTAATAATAAATCTGCAAAACATGACAGGCTTGTTCGTGTACAGTGAAAATGTTTTTCTCCTGTTTCAGAACTCTAAAACTATGTTACATATTTATTTTTTATTTTGCATTTATGTTGCATTTGTTTGTGTTTGCAGTCAACTCTTATCATTTGACATTTATATTAACACAATGTGCTCAGGCCGGATAATTATTTATTTGAATTTTTTTAACACAACAGACCACATCTATGGCCCAACTCCAAAGCACAACTAAATTTTAGTGTTGAGAATTACATGCTTTCAACTTGTAGGATAAAACAATGAATATTTTAAACCAAAAGATTGTTTAGGCCTATGTTAGCCCCTTAAAAAGCATGACTAACAGACAACACTTGCAGAAAAAATTCTTGAATAACTAAACCTTTTATTTTTGGCCTCCAACACACAGCTTACGGCACTCAATGGAACAAGCTCATCGAACTTATTCCATTGGCGTAAGCAACGTTTTGGAGGCAGAAACTTAAAATAAAAATAAAGTAAAATAAAATTTGAAAGACTGTTTTTTTGTAAATGTTGCTGCCTGGATATAGCCATTATAGAGGGTTAACCCTTTACCTAACGATTCTGCCAAATCTGTTCTCGTAATTTACAAATTCAGCAGTTGAAAAAACAAAATTTTTGAAAACATTTTAACAAAACCATATCATGTGACCCCTGATTGAAATGAGCTCTTCAAGCTCATTCCAGTGATGGATCACATGATATGGTTTAGTTGAAATTTTTGGAAATTCTTTTTAAAAGAACAATAAAATAATAAAGTGTTGATCTATAGCATGTACAAGATGCTATGGTACTTGACCACCCAAGAGATGAACATACACATATATTTATTTGCTGCTCCTGTAGTAAGTTGAGGCACCAATATGCAGATTTGCAGTTTATGAACCACTAAACTAAACTCCCTTTGAGCCATGAACTGCTGATTTGCTTGTTGTATCCTCAAGTTTCTACCGCCATTAGCAGAACATGTTTTAGGGTGTGGGGGTGGTTATAATCAAACTTTTATGTAAAAAAATTTAGCTCCAAAACCCTCATTGGATCATTCAAGTTTTTTTTCAGGCAAATGCAAGTATTGTATACAGTTTGCATTAGGTGAAGGCTTGAAATAAATTGAAACACCCTCCTACCCCCCAACAAAAATGTATTGATGCCCCTGGAAATCTGTTGCATAAAAATAAATGCAGTTGTTTTCTTCATGGACCCAAAAGGGGAAGACAGTTGGCATCCACCCTCCTCCGCTGTGTCCATCATTGTCTACTCATCTAGCAAGACTTTTGATATCAAGCCCGAGTGCTTTTGTACCAGACCACATAAGGCATACTCCACCACAGAAGATAGGTATTGACTCCTTTCCAATAACTATCGATAAAGTAACATGGTGAATGCCACTCTGTAATATTAGGGTAGATGTATTCATAGCATTCATTGAAAAACCCTTCAGAATTAGTTTTGTAGGAAGAATTATAAGGAACCATACAATCACATAATGTAGAGAGCACAATTTAATTCTTATAAGTCAGTTCTATTTTTAAAGTGATTTTAGATGGTAATGTACACATTTTGCCAAGCTTTTTACTTCACTTTCACATAGATAACTCAGAAGTAAAACTGTATTGTTGTATAAAATGATCCGAAAGGCAATGTGTGGGGTATCAGTTCTCCCCTAAAGTGGGAATAAAGTTTCAATATCCTCTTAGGGACTTAAGGAAGTTGCACAGTTCTTGTTTACTGTTGTAGAAATGTTATGTATTACCATAATAATAGGACAGAGTAACCAATCTCTGGGGTGTTGGTCCACTAAAGTGTGAACTATATTTATAAGTAACAAGCAATTGGCTGGTGTTGCATCATATCCATGTTGCGGTCACAATTAGCCATTATGCAAAAATATGTGACATTAAACACCACTAAATAAATAAATCTCTGTCATACCTGTGGAAATTCTGGGAAGCGGAATAGTGTTTGCTTGCGGTGGTAAACAAGTTGTGTTTCACTGGTAAAATAGGATCTGGTAACAAACAACTGAGGTGTTTGTCCTCAGAAGTGAGCAGCATAGGTATAAATGATTGGCTAAACACAACTTCATGCTAGCATTGTGATTATGATGTAGCCATAGATGCTGAAAGTGACCTAAAACACCAATAAATTAGAATATTAATAATCTCCTTCTTCGTCAGATCTAATTTCAATATAATTTACTGTGGTAAACAAGTTCTGCTTTACTTGTAAAGTAGGACCTGCTAACCAATGACTGTACAGAATTCCTCTAAAATGAGCTCAGGTATAAACATTTGGCTAAACTTGACTTCAATCCTATGTTGCAATCATGATATAGCTGTACACGGCCACCGTGAACTGATCATTTTCCACGTGTGAACAACATTTCCACGGATACGATAATATTGGATTCTAAACACTAATTATAGGAATAATCATCAAAAATTTAATTTAATGAAGCACTGGGTGCAACAACCTGGTGCTTCATTAATTAAAATTTTGCTGATGATGATTTTTATAACATGGTAAACGCATGCGTGGACATCACTGCCCATGAGTGGATTACGACCATTCCATGATGGCTGCACTGTACTTGCTGAAAGTGACCTTAAACACAATAAATAAATATGTTTATCACAGAAACACCTGTCGAGTGGAGTTTCCTTGCAGTCAGAAACTCAAGATAGTTGAAAAAGCTAAAGAATAACCTGCAAAGTTTTAGCCACAACAGAGAGATCTATTACATAAAACTGTTTCTTACAGTTTTGCGTATGTTTTGAGAAATATTAAGAGTTAAAAGTCCACTCAACAGGTGTTTTAACACTTATCCACTTGTCACATACTGTATTTGTGTAACATTATTATTGCCTGTGCTCAAGTTTCTAAAGATGGCGGCATTAAATCAGTACCACAATCAACTCATTCCCATTGAGTGATTACATATGTTTGACAAATTGAAACCAAAGAAGCGTCAGTTTTTACATGAAAGGTTAGATTTGACCATATTGTCAAGTGCAGGTTATTACATTTTAGATGATTCAGATATATAAAGCATGAAAATTTCATATTTAAACATATTTCAAGTTGTAAATATCAAAGCGTGTACCCTGGTATACTCTACAACAGTAATGAGCAGAGATAAAATAAATATAAATGCTTAGTGACATGAGAAAAAGCGTCCTAATTAAGATTTTTTTTTATTTTTACAAAGATATCTTACCTTTGGCTGAGGGTAGAGTGCTTCCCATTTGTTTCTTCAAATATTTATTTGCACAAGTTTCTTTACAGTATAGGTCCTGGCTGAGTTGGTTTTATAGACAAATCTTTGTGTTGTCTCAGAATTCGTTGAAATAGTTGATGTGTTTCACAGACATTGTTTTATTATGTTAGTTTATTCTGTACTTTTGTCTGTTACATATTTCTATAAGAGTATATTTTCGCTAACAACCAAGTTCATTGTTTTGCTAAACATACACTTCTATGACTGGTCTAGTCTTGAAATATCAATTTTTGCTGCTTGCAGTTTTCAGCAATTTTTTTTTACGACCAGATGTTTCACTTTAATTGGACGCATTAGAAAATGTGTCCCTGAAGAAGATTTTTTGTGAATTTATAAACGACAATAATCCTTAACTTCAACAAAAAATAAATCCCTTTACCCCAGTCGTTGCAGGAGTATGAGAATTCCAAACAGTGACATACATATTAATTGCAATTTTTTGCAGTTATTGCCCAAAAATGCATTTTTACTTTACTTGATTTGCAAAGGTTTTTTTTTCACAGTTTTGGCAACTGCCTTTCCTCCGCGATCATGATGTAACACTTCCAATGACAATTTCTAACAATTCTGTTTTTTCCTACTTTGTTTCCAAAATAAAACCATTCCTCTGAAAAGTGAAGCAGTGCTAGTTTACACTGGTAAACAAGTTCTGTTTTACTGGTAAAATGCGATGTTGAAACAAATGTCCACTATAATGGGTTCCTTAGGTATAAACTGTTGGCTAAACTTTTCTTCAGGCCCATGTTGCAGTCATGATATAGCCATAGATCCTCAGAGTGACATTGAACACCCAATAAATAAATACATACAGATTACTACAAAATGAGTTGAGATCAGCTAGATCAAACGAGATGCCGCAGGCATCAAGTTTGATCTGGCCAATCTCATCTTGTCAATTACTGTTGTTGTAATTTGCTTATTATATGACAATTAGTATTTTAAACTGATCACAACACCTGAAAAATCAAATAAAACAAGAATTACATTTGCCAAATAACCATTAACAATTTATGGAATTGGGGAATCCCAAACGCATAGTCATATCGAGTGTGTATGTCGAACATGAAACTTGAAGTCAAAACAATGGAGGCAAGACTTGAATTTCAATCAGAATCGCTTTCGATAAAACAGATTCTCCTACGTTTTGTTGGATTCACTTCTTGAAAATAGTTAATTATTTTGCAATTTTCAGAATGGAATTTTCAAATAGACTTCAACTGGAATGTTTGTCAACGGAGTTTAATGAGGAGACACTCGTGTTTATGTTCTATGCTTATGTTCTATATTTATTTATAGGTCTCTAGTAGAAATAGTCCATTCATGTGTGCCTCATTTGGGACAGGCAAGATAACAATCTGGAAAACTTGACACTCTTGTTTTCCGGAGAGCTGGATTTGATGAGCAAACTACAGTGGTTTTGAGGGGCTATTTGTGGTCGTAATATAATAAATATTCTGATCCACATAAACACCTGTTGAGAAGAGTTTCCTTGTATTTGAACCAGTCAGTAAATACTAATAGTCAGCTGTTCATATCTTTAACCTGCTGCTGCCGGGGCTTTATTACAGAAGTCATAAACCGTGTTCTCGCACTAAAAACCCATATTTGTAGGATTTTCAGTCTTGTACATTCATCTGCAACATTTGTAGAGTTATGCTGTTGCATTTAGATATCATTTGAACTGTTTGCTCTTTGTTTTGTACTCAATTGTCTTTACAAATAGTGCTTTGTAGTAAGTTTTCTTGCAGCAGTTGTCAAGCTTTTTTTCAGGTCCGACTGAAACAATAAAAAGTGAATTGAAGGATAGCAAGTTACTGCATTAATGAGATCTGACACTTTGAATATTACAGACGGAGATTCTGTTTTGGATTGCTTGTATATTAATACACACCTTTTCATAAACACAGTTGCTGACAGTTTAATAAAATTGTGTTTTAAAATTGAACATTTGTAAATATTTCATTTTCAGTCTTACACCATTGAGGCACTCATTTGTATTTTAACTTCACATGACTTGCTTGTTCATTGAGCATTTTCAGTCAGCATTTCTACTTGTATTTTGAGATTTATGTGTTTGTGATTTGTCTTGCATATGATCAGAAGTTGTAAATGTGTGGTTCTTTGTGTCTCCAAATTGTTCACAAGCTGAGAATACATTTGAGAAAGAACAGGTTGTTTTTGCACTTATAATTACGTATTATGGAACCTGATATATGATAGAATGCAGCTAATTTTTTTCAGCAACAACACTGGAATAAAATTCCACTGAAAAATTTCATTAATATGTTTTACAGGACTAATTTTTGATCAATACACATTTCATAGTTTATTTATATATTTTTCAGTTTTCATTTGTACAAGTACATGATTATAGAAGTGTATTTGCTTCAAGTTGCAAGTGACATAATTAAAGGGCAAATTAGAAACTGAGATAGTTTGTTTAACTAATTTTTGGTTAGGTGGGTGGTGGTGATTGCTTGTTCCTAACCTTAGACCAAATCTTCCTTCACATTGTAGTCATTTATCTGCATTGTACTAATCTAGATTTAGTACATATGAATCAGACTTGAGTTTTCACCACTTAGTTGCTTTTACGGGGAGCCGTCCATTGCTATTAAATGAAATTCTTTATCATGGGTTTTACATTATTTGTGTTGCCTCATCAGAGATGCATTTAGTGTGAGTACCTCTTATTTCTTTCCACTAAGAGTATATTAGATGGATAACACAATTAGAGAAGTGGCAATATTATGACTAGGGAGTTTTTGGAAATAAATCTCATCTAGATTCATTTTAATGCTCCAGCATCACTTCTTGAGATGAGCATTAAATTTTTTTTTAATGTATTGCTGAATTGCTAAAATGTAAATTATTGAATGTGTTAATAGAATTTATGTTCATTTGAAGACGCACTTTATAACTTCATAAAGATCTTCCTGTGGAATCCTTGGAAGTAAAGTCATACTAGATTACTATGGTAATCTAGTTCTGTTTTACTGGTCCAGTTGAATCTGGTAACCACCACCCGGAGTGGAAGCCCTTGAAAGTAACCAGCATAGGTAACTACTAAAATAGGACCCGCTAACCATCACCTGGGGTGGAGTTCCTTTGAAGAGAGTAGCATTGGTATAACAGTTAAACTTTATACAGGTGTGAGTGAACGCGGTGACTCACTGGTTATGGCATTGGTCTTCACACCAAAAGGTCCACGGTTTGATCTCCACCAGCGGTAACTGCATTGTGTCCTTGGGTAAGGCACTTCATCCCAGTGGATCACGTGGGGGCACAATGGAACTGTGTACTAAGCCGTATTGCACGCCGATGGTGCAGTTGTCTTCAACCAATGCTAACCCTGCTTGTGTGGAGTTAGTACATTGGAGAGTCTGACAATTGCTAGCCGTTCAGTGGTTCTCTCCAGGTTCTCTGGCTTCCCACCTGTAAAACTGTCTGACACGAGATGACTTAGCTGTTGAAAGTGTTGTTGAACCCCAGCCTATAAATGTGGGTATTAGAGAGTTCAGCAAATTAGTTGATTTCAGCTAATTTATTATTAAATTGCTGAATTTTTATTTTCTATAAATTTACATGAAAAAGGTCTTTGACTTGAAGACCATTTTCATTTAAATTTATTGGAATAAAATGTCAAATATGGAAGTTTCAGCTTATTTCAGCTACATTAGTTACTTTACACTCATCCATATTTATACTTCCTTGTGGTCCTGAAAAACCGTAGGTGCTAAGATCGACCCTGAGCAGTGCTTCATTTCTTTCAACACAAAGCGAGAGAAAAATAGCGCACCATAATTTATCAAGATGTGCTGTAAGGGGAACTAAAATTATCACTGCACATACTCAAAGGAGTGGTGATTTTGGAGAGTGTGGGTTATTTTCTTCATACGAATATATTTTATATATGTATATTAAGTAGTTTACTGATTAGCTTCTCTGTCGGTGGTTGTTACAACACTGTGTGCAGATCTTCTTTTGCCATCTTTGGGAAAGGGCCCGCCCCCCGCTTTTGCAAAAGTTCGCGTCTTGAAATCTCCAGTTGGGAATTTGTTTTACCTTCAATTTGAACTGAGAACATTAACACAAAAGCAAGATTCTCGTCGTGTATGTCATCATTTGTTTTACCTTCAAAGTGAACTAGAACTTTAATACAAAAGAAACATGCATGCTATTACTGCAGCACTCCTTAGTGGGACAGCCACAGCATTCGGATAGCTGAACTGGTAGCATTCATGTAGTAAGTTCTATAACAAATGGCAGTCACATGAAATCATGTTCGTTCCGTCAGTTCAGATGTATTCTACACTTCGTGAGGTTAGCAGCTATTTCTACTCTTGAGGGCGATCGACTGCATAGTTCAGGACACCGATTGTGAAGTAAGTTTTGTTCGAGCAGGCACTGAGATTAGGAAAATTTGGGGTTAGGAATTTGGGAAAAATCAAATACCATTGGAAATTGCTCTCATATTCGGCCCCTGTTGATGCTCATAAGAATCCCCGGATTGAAATAACATTTATTGATAATGGCAAAAAAGTATGCAGCACTCAAGACCTGCATCTATTCTGAGTTCAGGTAGGCATATCCAGAAAGTTTAGATTAAATCAAGGCAGCAATATCGTAATGTCTCATTTGTGTCAATGCAACTGAATAATAGGACCTCACCTCAGAGGCCAACCAGTTCTTACGCTCATAAAATGTCAACAGTAGGATTCATCGAATAATTTCTGTGTCATTCCTAAGGCCTTCCTGGGCTCTTAAGTGCGTAGAAACTAGGCGATATATCCTACACTCTAAAATTAGTTGGGTTAAAAATTAACCCAAATCAACTGGGTTGAGTGAATGTGAACCCAGTTGGATTCATATTCTCTCTACCCAGTTAATTTGGTTTGATTTTAACCCAACTTATTTTAGGGTGTATGGCTAATATTTTAGAACTCGAGACAAAAAGTACCTCAGTTGCAAATAAGTCGTGTCATAGGTGTGTAAACACAATAGCACACCTCAGAAGTGATTACTGTCTTAAATGTCAATAAATATATAAAATCATCAAGTCCAGTTGCTAAGATCATGGATGGAGGTTTTGTTTAGAAAAAAAGTGAGAGAAAAAAAATCTGCATTAAAAATAATCTCTATTGCCCGTAAAACACATCCAAATCTTCAGAATTTGAGCATTGTGATCATGTCGCAGGAAATTACTTCGCGGGGTGGGGGGGGGGGGGGTGCTGAAATGTTTGTGGGGTTCCGGAAGGCTTTCCCAGAAAAAAATAGTGCAAAACATTGTGACCTACTATGGCACTGATCCGGTGCAGGTAGTGCACTAATTCCTTTGAATCGCCTGGATTGCACATAGGCCTACATTGTGTAATCTGGCTGACATGCCATTTGGGATGTAAAGTGTGCAGACATTCTCCCAAACATCAATAAACAAGCCAGATCTTTCAGCACTTAGGAGAAGTCATCATTCAGATGTTTTATGATTTTAATTCTCATAAACCATATCTGATGACTTCATTTTCAAAAGAGCTCATTGGGTTTGTTCTAATAAGAATTGCAAAGGTAGTCGGAAGCCCTTAGGTCTGTCGATTCATGCACCCACGTTTGTGGTTAATTTTTTTTCTTGAACCTAAAGTATTGTATCAGTAATACGGGAAACTACATGGATTTAGAAAATCTGTTCCCTATCTCCCTGCCTCCTTGATAATCCCTATTAAATGATTGCCTGAACGTTTATGCTTATGATTTAGTATGAAATGGCCACAGTTTCAGAAAGTGACAAAACTGCTAATTCCGTGGCTCACTTCATCACTGCCACCACCCGCATCCACCCCCATAAATTACAGTGGAGATTTTTTTTATTATTATTAACCGTTAGGGCCTATGCAATATTATTCAGCATTTACACGTAGACGCCCACAAGTTTTATACATTTCCCTGAAAGTGAAAGGAGATGCAACACGTAACATTGTGTTGTCGCGACACTAAAAACATAGTCACCGTAATATAAAAAGCCTATTGATTTAGATACAAGTTATTTCTTTTCTTTTTTTTAATTTCTTTTCCGTCTTTTTTATTTTCTGCCATGCTTTTGGTGAGTCTGTGTGTCGCGAATGTTGCTTCGGAGATAGGTCTGAGCTTTATAATTACCCATATCCAGTCTAGCACTGGGATGCATTGTTTTTTGATCGTTGCCCTTGTTTTTTTGTTTTTTTAGAGCGAGAAGAATTGGGGGTTTTTTTTAGGGTTTTTTTAAATCAGTTTCATTTCAGCAGAAGCAGTAAAAATCTCCAATCAACTCAAGATGAATGGTGTGAAATGTATAGATTGTTGATTTTCATTGGTAACTATTATTTACCTGTTAATGTAATATTTTATTGTGTTAAATTGTGTTTTTAATAAAGGTACTTTCTTAGCTGACTTTACCAAAATTCAGATTCATTAGATGCAATTGCGTCAAGCAAACCCAGAGTGTTAAAGGATAGAGTATGTGGGTATCAATATAGCTGAATTGTTTTTCCCAACTTTGCATTTTCTTTTGTTTCTCATCCACCATGCATAATACAGATTACATCCACCAATACCTGTCATACAAGATATAATGGATTAAAATCCCACTAGGGACTACTAAGGCCTCAAAGACCTGTAAAGTTAAGAAAAAGTTGTGGTTCATAAATCTGGCCGAGAAATGGCGCCTTGGTGTAGACGTGCCGGAAGGTATTTTGAACCACGGACTCGGTTAAAAGGGCTATTCATAAAGAGTTCTCTTTTCTTAAAAAATCAGCCAATGTGCATTGCAAGAGACAAAAAGTCATATTTTTCGATCAGATCATAGCTTTTGATCACACACTGATTCCAGTCCGAATGAGGAGTCATAAGCTATGCTTTAATTGAAATATAACTCATTTTCAAGTTATTTTAAAATTGATAGTATATCTCTGTGAACAGTTTTACCCAAAGGTTTATGTAGTATCTGTGGTCGCAAAACTGTATTTGAAGAGAAATTTAAATAAATCTCAAAAAGAAAAACTATTTTATTTTTTAAAGGGGTCATTCTAAATACTTATTTTAGCATCAAACATGGCGACCACTACTTCATGGCCACGGCTCCCCTAACTGGATATTTTATTCCCCAGAGGATAAAACGCCGAGCAGAGGGCCCCACTAACGTGAGAGAATGTTACGATAAGAGTTAAATAAACTCAAGAAACGTTCAGTACTTTGAAAACTATTCACAACCAAGGAATTAGAAAATGCGCATGTTGTAAGTGCTAACGTCTGTGAATTGTGGTATCACCATAATTGAGTTAAAGTGTTGTAAAAGAAATCAATAGCAACGAGCTTTTTATTGAATGTAATAAACTTTGTGCTAAAATTAGAATGATGTTATTTTGTGTTCTTTGTGTCATATTTCCACCCCGTCTTTCCATGCCTGCTCGTGGGAACCATGCGAAGTGGATGAGTGCATGTTTACAGTGGTAAACCCAATTTCAATTTTTGGGGCAAAAGAACTGACCGGTAATCAATCTCTTGAGTGGACTGGATAAGTATAATCGATTGGCTAAACATGACTCTTTACTTGCGCTGCGGTCATACACAACATGACCATAGACACAAAAGAGACCTTAAATCCCTCAAAATACATATTGCATGGCTGTTTTAGCTCACCTGGACGAAGTTCAAGTGGAGCTTTACTAATCACTTTTAGGTCGTAGTCCGTCCGGCGTAAACTTTATATTATAGACTTCTCACAAACTACTAGACCAAATTGAACCACATCTGGTGTGCATGTTCCCTATCATATGTCAATTCAATTTGGTTCAAATAAAGATGTCACGCCCAAGGGGGGGGCACCACAAGGGGTATAACTCTGATAACACCCATAAATTTGTTTCCAAAATTCAAAAAAATCTTCAGAACCACTACCCAGAATCGTTTCATATTTGCTATATAACTTCTCGGGGGAGGGGGGGGGGGGGGCAGATTCAAGTTTGTTCAAATCGAGTCCCTGGGTTAAGATTTGGGCTCTCTATTTGAGCCCGAATTTCGACTTAGTCCAACATGATGAATATTCTTTAAAAATCTTCTTCAGATCCACCAATCAGAATCTTTTCATATTTGGTGTACAACATCTCTTAGAGGGGTTAGATTCAAGTTTGTTCAAATCGGGTCCCTGGGGTTAATATTTGGGCTCTCTTTTGGAGCTCGAATTTTAACTCCGTGTAGTATGAGGAAATTTCTTTGAATGTCATCTAATTCAGATCAACTAGTCGGAATCCTTTCATATTTGGTATACAGCATCTCTAGGGGGTCAGATTCAAGTCTGTTCAAATCGGGTCCCTGGGTTAATATTTGGGTTCCCTGTTGGAGCTCAAAGTTTAACTTAGTGCAGTATGTGGAAATTTCTTTAAAAATCTTCTTTAGATCTACCAGCCAGAATCCTTTCATATTTTGGTATATAACATCTCTAGGCGGGTCACATTCATGTTTGTTCAAATAGAGTCCGTGGGTTTATATTTGGTTTTCCTGTGGGAGCCTGAATTTTAACTTGTGCAATATAAGGAAATAAATAACTTCTTCAGATCCACCAGTGAGAATCCTTTCATATTTGGTGTACAACATCTCCAGGTGGGTCAGATTCAGGGTTTTTTTTTTCAAATCGAGTTCCTGGGTTTATATACTGAGCCAAAAAAGAAAGTATAATAGAAACAAATGTGAAAAAAATAGCATAAACGATGAAATATAATAGTTCTAATGTTGCATGTTTGTGGACAAGTAGACCAGGAGCCCGAGGGGTCAGCCTAGCGAAGAAGCTAACCAATTGCTACGTGTATGAAGATACTCTATATAGACTCTCATTCAAGGTTATGGGCGTCTGTCGGGTACACACTGGTGGGTGTGGCCAGAGGGGCACCTCAATGCACTCCAACAATTCAGCTAGATCAGCACGAAAGCTAACCACTTGAAATCACACGAAAATTGGTAGACACCATCCCCACAACCTTATGGCATGTTTGCCAGACATTTTCAGTGGTGGGGTGTGCCCGCCAGATGTAAGTAACTGCCCCCTAAAAGTGTGCTAGATCAGCTCATTTACTAACCGGATGAAACTTATTGCAAAATGTTCAGCATATCCCCATGTATCAAGAATGACCACTGCCAGACATTTTCTTTGGTGGGGTACCCCAACCAGAAGGTCTTAAACTACCCCACCCTAAAAGTGTGCTAGATCAGCTCATTTACTAACCGGATGAAACTTATTGCAAAACGTTCAGCATACTCCATTGTATCATAAATGACTATTTCCAGACATTTTGTGTGGTGGAGTATCTCAGCCAGGTGGTTTTATACTGCCCCACCCTAAAAATGTGCTAGATCAGCTCATTTGCTAACCGAATGAAACCTATTGCAAAACATTCAGTATTCTCCGTTGTATCAAAAATGAGTATTTCCAGACATTTTGTGTGGTGGAGTACCTCAGCCAGGCGGTTTTATACTGCCCCGACCTAAATTGTGCATCAGCTCATTTACTAACCACCTGAAACCTATTGCAAAATGCTTAGCATTCCCCAATGTATCAAAATGCCTGTTGCCAGACGTTTGCTGTGGTGGTGTACGACAATCAGAAGGTCTTATATTACCTCACCCTAAAAGTGTGCTAGATCAGTTTTTAGCTCAACTTTGACGAAGTCAAATTTGAGCTATTGTCATGGCCCGTCGTCCATCTGTCCGTCCGTCCGTCCGTCTGTCCGTACGTCAACAATTGGCTATGGCTCGGGCTAGAGGTCGTATTTATGAACCGATCTTTACGAAACTTCTTGTGTACCTTTGTTATGACCCTGGGACGGGAACGAGTGTTTTTAGGTGTGGTCCGAAATTCAAGATGGCTGCCAGTGGCCATTTTGTACCGATGATGCAAAAATCAGTTTTTTGTACAGAACTTCTGTATGAAAGTTCTGATTTGAATAAAGTTTTGTATAAATGTTTAGTACCATGGGATACATCACATATTATACGGGTTTTTTTCTCGTGCGTAAATTATGCAAATTAGACTGACTTTGATTTATTTAGTGTTACTTTCAGAGCTGTAAGTGCCAAGCTGCTATGGCTCGGGCTAGAGGCCGTATTTATGAACCGATCTTTACGAAACTTCTTGGGTACCTTTGTTATGACCGTGGGACGAGAACGAGTGTTTTTGGGTGCGGTCCAAAATTCAAAATGGCTGCCAGCCGCCATTTTGTACCGACGATGCAGAAATCTGTTTTTTGTACAGAACTTCCATATGAAAGCTCTGATTTGAATAATTTTTTGTATGAATGTTTAGTACCATGGGATACATCACATATAATACGGGTTTTTTTCTCGTACGTAAATTGTGCAAATTAGACTAATTTTGATGTTTTTTGGGGTTACTTTCAGCACTGTAGTAAGTGCAGATGCCAATACGGCTCGGGCTAGAGGCCGTATTTATGAACCGATCTTTACGAAACTTCTTGGGTACCTTTGGTATCACCGTGGGACGAGAACGAGTGTTTTGGGGTCCGGTCCGAAATTCAAGATGGCCGATGGCAGCCATTTTGTACAAAATTAGGTGCAATCAGATTTTTGCACAGAACTTCCATATGAAAGCCCTGATTTGAATAATTATTTTGTGTGAATGTTTAGTACCATGGGATGCATCACATATAATACGGGTTTTTTTCTCGTGCAGAAATTATGCAAATTAGATGAACTTTGATTTTTTCAGTGCGACTTACACACAGTAAGTACACATGTCAATACGGCTCAGACTAGAGTCTGTATTTATGAACTGATCTTCACGAAATGTCTTGGGTACCTTTGTTATCACCTTGGGACGAGAACGAGTGTTTTTGGGTGCGGTCCGAAATTCAAAATGGCTGCCAGCCGCCATTTTGTACCGACGATGCAGAAATCTGTTTTTTGTACAGAACTTCCATATGAAAGCTCTGATTTGAATAATTTTTTGTATGAATGTTTAGTACCATGGGATACATCACATATAATACGGGTTTTTTTCTCGTACGTAAATTGTGCAAATTAGACTAATTTTGATGTTTTTTGGGGTTACTTTCAGCACTGTAAGTGCAAATGCCAATACGGCTCGGGCTAGAGGCCGTATTTATGAACCGATCTTTACGAAACTTCTTGGGTACCTTTGGTATCACCGTGGCACGAGAACGAGTGTTTTGGGGTCCGGTCCGAAATTCAAGATGGCCGATGGCAGCCATTTTGTACAAAATTAGGTGCAATCAGATTTTTGCACAGAACTTCCATATGAAAGCCCTGATTTGAATAATTATTTTGTGTGAATGTTTAGTACCATGGGATGCATCACATATAATATGGGTTTTTTTCTCGTGCAGAAATTATGCAAATTAGATGAACTTTGATTTTTTCAGTGCGACTTACACACAGTAAGTACACATGTCAATACGGCTCAGACTAGAGTCTGTATTTATGAACTGATCTTCACGAAATGTCTTGGGTACCTTTGTTATCACCTTGGGACGAGAACGAGTGTTTCTGGGTGCGGTCTAAAATTCAAGATGGCTGCCAGTGGCCATTTTGTACCGAAATTAGGTCTAATCAGTTTTTTGTACACATCTTCTATACAGCTCAGACTAGAGGCCATATTTATGAACCAATCTTTACGAAACTTCTTTGGTACCTTTGTTATCACCGTGGGATGAGAGCGAGTGTTTTTGGGTGTGGTCCGAAATTCAAGATGGCCACCAGCAGCCATTTTGTACCAAAATTAGTGCAATCAGTCTTTTGTATAGAACTTCAGTATGAAAGTTCTGATTTGAATAAATTTTTGTATGAATGTTTAGTAACATGGAATACATCACATATTGTAAGGGGTTTTTTTTCGTGCCGAAATTATGCAAATTAGATGAACTTTGATTTATTCAGTGCTACTTACACAATGTAAGCACACATGTCAATACGGCTCAGGGTAGAGGCTGTATTTATGAACCGATCTTCACAAAACTTCTTGGGTACCTTTGTTATCTCCTTGGGATGAGAATGAGTGTTTCTGGGTACGGTCCAAAATTCAAGATGGCTGCCAGTGGCCATTTTGTACCGAAATTAGGTCCAATCAGTTTTTTGTCACAAGTTCTATACAGCTCGTATTTATGAACTGATCTTCACAAAACTTCTTGAGTACTTTTGTTTTCACCTTGGGACAGGAACGAGTGTGTTTTGGGGTGCCTTTGTTATCACTGTGCTATGAGAACAAATATTTTGGGGTTCAATCAGACCCACTCTGGGACTCAAAGATTTTTTCTAGTTCAGCATCTGACTGTCACCCACCTTTACAATACTTTACCTATACATTTGTTACAGGCAATGGTCAGTATTCATGTACAGACCGTTACAATACTTTATATGTACCTTTGTTATCAGGTCATTACCTAGATGTTTGTCATTGCTGTGTCACATACTATACATGTACATGTCTTTGTCTTGACAAGTTGAGCTACAGTGTCATTGACACTTTAATTTCGTAACCAAATGGAACCTGCTGGAAAACAATTTGCTTACTCCGATGCATCAAACATGACTATTGCCAGGTTTTATGACCCGCCCTTGAAGTGTGCTAGATTAGCCCATTCGCTAACCAAATAAATCCTATTGCGAAACGTTCAGCTTACCCTCATGTGTAAAAAATGATAGTTGCCACAAATTTCTAGTGATGAAGTGCTTAGTTCAGAAGGTCTTATATTACCCATCCGAAAGATAATCCATTGCAAACAAATGGGGCATAATGCAAAGCATTTAGAATACCTCAATGAACAAATGGCTACAACCATGATTCTTGTGGTTTCAAAGTAGTTAGGCTAACCACCACAGGAAATGTCTGGCAGTAGCCATTAGATACACCCGTGTATCAAATGGCTACTGTCAGACATTTCCAGAGATGGTTTACCTAACATTTTCAAGGCGATGCTAGATCAGTTTATCAAAGCAAGCGTTCAGCGAAAATTTCCGAATACCAAAAAGTGTCATTTCGATCATATTCATTTATTTTTTTAGTGTTAGTGGGTCTTCCTCAGAATGATAAGATTAGTCAGAATGCATGCTTGGATGTGCCCATTAAATTGATAGATAATTAAACGAAGGTATAGAGCATAATCCGAAAATATATTTTACCATAACAAACTCAAACTTTGAGACAATATCAGTCCAGAATGCAAAACGGAAAATAAAAAAAAAACATTCTGGTGAGTATTATTTCTCTTGATCCTGAGACAAATATTGTGTCCTGTTGGGGGCCAAGTTTCCAGCGTCGCGTTCCTCTAATATTTTAGGCGAAAACGCGACAAAGCTATAATACATCAGTACCGTCGTGCACATTGTCGTAATATTGGCCTAGCTTTGAGGCGTTTTGGAGGCAATTTGGGGCAACACGCGACAAAGCTATAATACGGCAGTACTGTCGAGCACTTTGTCGTAATATAGCTTTGCCGCGTTTTTCTCAGTACATTCTTATATAAAATCCTTCCTAAAACACGACAGACCGACAGTTTTTTGCGTTTTCAAGGAGTATTTTATAAGCGAATGTACTTAGAAAAACGCAAGAAAACTATATTACGACAAAGTGGAAGACGAAACTTATAGCTTTGTCTCGTTTTCGTCTAAAATATTAGAGAAACGCGACACTGGGAACTTGGCCCCAATAGGACACCATTGATAAAAGTTATTTCAAATGTTAATTTCTTTTGGGCACATCTAGTACTGTTCTGTTCTGTGTCGGAATCGAAATCCCCAGACCATGCTTCCCCAACAGAGTCACTCAGTTCTTTATGAGACTGATTAATCAAGTCGTCAGTTCCCAATGCCAAATCACTGGCTGCGAGTGGGGTGTCACTTTTAAACCAACTGTTTGGAATCTCTAGACTTTGGAACCAGACTGGCTGCAGGACACCATCATTCACCAACCATCCATATTCTGTTGCAGACAGACCGTCATCCGGATATGTTGACGACGCTCGGGTCCACAAAATAGCAACATACCGGGCTCGCATGATCTTCATTTTGAGGCTTCGGTGTGAAGGTGGTAAAAGAGCACAGTCGATCTTCTTGACATTTGATAGCGGATTCCCCTGAAAGACAATTGAAAACATGAGGATGTGACAAATGAAACACAGTACAGATGACACAACTACAATAATACATTTGAAACAATAGGGCGGGAATTAAAACTCGAAACACCTTTAGCCTTAAATAATATAAATTACCAAAGATTGCATAAATCCCTGACTGAGGGGGTCATTCAGAATTTTCAAGTAGTACAGAGACTCCTGAACGCAAAACTTACGAACATAATATGAGGTTGAGGAGAGCTTTCCCGGATAACAAGGGCATTCCAAAAGTTTAACCACATAAATGAAAACAAAGGAGTAACCTCTTATTACCTGATCAATTTTGCCAGCCATTTGCATCAGGTTCTTGTACCGTGCTTCATCAATATCTTTGGCCTTGCTCTGTGCATACATGCGGCAGACTAAGTCTGAGGAAACATCAAGGTCAGGGCTCTGTGTTTTGTCTCCCATACTAATGAAGAGGTCAACGAAACGCTCAGTCCTGTCTTTCTCCGCAATGTCAAGGGCTTTGACTTTGCCTTTACTGAAAAAATGATCGAAAGCACAATTGTAACAAAATGCTTCCCCAACATGCGGAAACTATGATGGTCACGTAGCAATTATATACTGGAAAACACACTATAATAAAAGATACCAGGCCGATTTTTATTACAAACATTTCCACCTATATATTTGCTAATTAAAGAACATTATAATTCGTTGCTTGAGTGCTAGAATGTTCAATGTCCCAGTGGGGCATAAACATTCTAGCACTCAGGCGACGAATTGTGAATTCAATTCAGGAATGCAAATGCTGCCAAACATTAATTCTATCCAGTTGATCGCCACCAGCTAAGGACAAATGCATTTCGGTTGGTTGAGTTAGAACAATGTTGTTCAATGATAAGTTAGTAATAGTTACTAACTGAACAACCTTCCCACGTGGGATGAGTGACATTGACCCGCGAGGAAACGCAGCGTGGATATTTCATCTTTCTTACCAGCCCGGGGAAGACAAAAGCAATAGGGGTTTAGAACTCGAATACTTACAGCTCTATGCCTTCGTCTTCTCAGAGTTGGTTTGAGATGTGAACTATCGGATAGAACAAAGGACTAAGGGATCGAGTGACGTCACTTGAATACCTGTACTCTCTTACCATGCTTGGTCCCGTGCAGTTTGTTTTTGTTTTTTGTTTTATTTTTATTCGGGCCTAAGACAGTTACCAACCTCGCTGTTGATATTCATGAATTTGGGCAACCTGACCCGTGGTATAACACCTCATCGCTTAGCAGCCCGACGTCAAACGCCGAACATGGGTAGGTTGTTCAAATTAATGAACACCTCCAACTCAGTTACTGACTATTACTTATACGTACTTGTAAAAAGGCTGAAGTAAAATCACATCCGGTGAAGGTGTGGTATCCAAGTAGTGCTCTAGAAAGCCCAGTCTTGCGCTGCTCAAGAATTTCGACAATGTTTGTAACATTGATGTACCTCCTGTTGTTTCCTGTACCACGGTCCATTATGATGTTGATCATGGATCGTGTTTCTGGGCGTTGTTGTCCAATTGCGCCGATTAATATCACCAACACATCTGTGTCCGATGCTCTTACAATAATATTTTTTGACAGTGTTTACAACATGGAATGCAATTAGTGTGTCTGCCTCTTCATGCTTACCTTGGAGGTGTAGTGGTTTTGTCACAGTGACATGCTGAAGGGAATCGGTGACATCTCGGAAGCACTCTCCCCCATGAGATGCAAACAGTTCCTTCCCTCCAAAGATATTCCTGTACTGATCTTTTCCCCACTCCACCAGGAGGAACTTGGCAAGTTCATTCTTGAAGATTCCATTTGTGAGAAGTTTCTGCCCAGTCTGTCTCTTATTGTTTGCTCAGACCCAGTTATAACGTAAGTAGAGTCAACGGCACCGCGTAGTTTCCTTTCACTGCCCTTGATCGAATTCGCTAAATACTTGCCAAGACACACGTGTACCACCGTTGCCCTGCATGAACACAACACTGATAACATAGTCCGAGCAATTGATGCAAAAGATGCACCCATGTTCGTTTGTGAGAGGACAGAATGGAGGAGTCCACCATCGGTGACATGTGCATAGTTTCTCGGCAAATTCGCTTCTGAGATGAGCTCACTCTGGAGTGACTCTAGTTTCCGTAACAGTGCTGATTTGTCTGTTTTTACCATAGACCCATCACAGTGTGAAGTGATAATGGGTATTTTGTGATTGGGTAGGACAGGATATTTTGAAAGTCAATGTCTGTGTTCTCTGCGACAGCGATGATCATGCATATGAACACACCCCTCATGCTTTCAGCATTTGTCTTGGCTATCTGTGTCGCTGATCCTTTGGTTTTCTTTTTGACATTTTCAGAAGCAAGGGTCTGCACTCTGGTACGTTTGACTCGTTCAAGATATCGACTGTTGTTGCTGTCCCATTCAGATTGAAATTGGTCTTTTGCTTCCTTACCCGTTTTGAGTGTGCTTAAATATGATTCAGTTTCCTTGGAAGCCGCTCGCCCAGTTGCAATATTCACCAAGGAGTCGGAGGTCTCATCCAAGAAAGGATTACAGAACTGATCAAGTTTTTCACTGAGTGTGGCCATCTGCCGGTTGTCTGTCTTAATTCTGGCAGGACGACACCGGGCCGCTGCAGTTTCTCCCATCTCTAGCCTCGCAATTCTGTGACAGCTGCAGTCATTGTCAAAGACCACTTACGCATGGCATTTTCTGAGTTTCTGAATGCAACAATGCCTTTCATTTGTGATGCTGCATCTCTATTCACTGACTGCTCCACTGAGAGGTCAACTGCTGATCGGCTGTAATCCTTTTTTTTGTGCGTCTGATTGAAGGATCTCCGTTGTCGAGAATTCCACGCAATTTTGGGTTTGTAAATTTTAACTTCAGAAGACAAAGTGTTCCCCACATGGCGTAGTTTGGACGGTTAAAAGCAAAAAATTACATCCAGCAATGTTGGAAAAACATAAAGCTTTCGACACCGTTCCCCACAACAGACTCTTCCACAAACTAATAAAGGACCGGTCCACACTTTGCTCGAAACATTCCACGCAGAACCAAAAGAGGGAATTCTCAGACGAAGCGGATGGGGACCGAGGACGACATCAAGGAACAGGTCTGCTTCCGATATCGTGACATTTGAACTGAAAGTCGACATGAAATGCTTTCCAGCATTTGCAGAAAACTAGGGTATGCATTTCAGTGCAGAGAAATGATGTGTCCCAAGTAGGAAGAAGAAAAGAAACCACTTGTACACTCTAAATGGATACATCCCTGAACAAGTTCCGGCAAACCATTGCCCAAGCCCGACATCAGATGGAATGAACATTGAACAGTGGCATTGATAGAAACTGTCGTTACTTTCATGCTATCGTTAAGATTGCCAAAAGTGATTGTTCGCGGAAAGAATGATCTATTGACAAATGAAAGACCACACAATGATGAAAATATGCAGTATGCGCTAATTTCACATATCTGTCACTAATGTTTTTGATGGAAAAATGTTCTTTCGACAAGTATGGTGCTGGAACGGGCCATGACGAAACAATGCCGGTAATTGCTGACAAAAATGCAACTTGTGATCTGAATACAATAGCAGTGCCTGACGTCAGTAGCGAGTGTATCTACCATGTGCCCGAATGACAGCCTGACCCCCCCCCCCCCCCAGTGCTATCAGTGAGCCTTCTGATCGAGCAACTGCTGCCACTCCTAATGCAATGCAGCTTCCAAATCGGATAAATTCTGTACAGGCGGATCCCTTGCTTGCACACGATGTCCAAGAAAGTCCCTGATGTAATCTAAGGGATTCAGATCGGGTCTCATTGCAGTCCAAGATAGTGTTGTAATAGCGTTGTTCTGAAGGAATGCTCTCACAGCAAGTGGACGATGTGACCTTGCATTATCGTCTATGAATACACTGCGAGTTGCCAACGGTTGGTTGTCAAAATGAGGCACGACAACCGGATTGAGAATGTCTCTGATGTACTGATCATTAGTGATCCTTCACCATAAGGAAAGTAGGTCTGATGTTTCATTCACGATCGGTCAACCATAGCAGTATTTCTATGCCTCCAGACTGGATTCAACCGTATGACGTAAGGCAGGAACCTAATCTTGTCTGACCAATGGACTCCCCTTCATGTCCTGAGATTCCATTGTTGTGCCATACACCACTCCAAACGACGCTGTATTCTGATCGGACAGAGCTGGGCGCTTGACCCTTTTGGACCTCGTACCCAGTGCTTTGAGACGGGTTCGGACAGTTCTGTTGCACAAACGCCTGTTGGGAAGCCAAAGGCGTTTCAAAACCCCACTTGAAGCAAATGATTAACGCCTAACGAGGCGTGCCAGACTCCGATTTTCCCCTGGAAAGGTCTTTCGGTGTTACCCAGGCCCTGGTCGGTCCTTAACATCGTTGGTTTGTTTATTTTTGTTTTGATAAGTCCGCTGATGACAGAATGACTAAAGCCAAGTTGCCTTCTAATAGCTTTGAATGATATGCCTGTTGCATCCATGCCAACGATTTGCCATCTTAGTGCCCCTGACAGTCTCCTTGCCATGTCAAAATTTACTGATAAAAGATGTGACAAATTTTCTTGTTTTATACCCAGATATTTCATGTTGATGATAGTGGGTTTTTTTGTGACATTCGTGGGAAGCATGCTTCACGTGGCCGAAGGGATGTGTTTAGGATATGCTATCAACCAGAAACATCATGTTTCACTGGATGAAATGTACTGCAAGCCATAGCAATCATTCAAACAATAATCAGTTACAACAACTTCACTGTCATGAAACATTTCAGGGGATGCTTAATTAAGTTTCAGGTGAAAATAAACAATATTACCAAGAAAGCCAGTTCATTCCTGGTGTTCCTGTGTAGAAATTTACAGCACTGTCCTAGAATTTGTCGAAAACAGCATGCATCTCACAGAACATTGTTACATCATCTGTCCGAAATAATAACAGAGCAATTGTTATGCCAACGAGCAATCGCCCATTGTGTTCTGGATGAGAGCATAGCATCAGCAGACTATTGATACTTTCAAGTCTGCGCTAACAAAGTACCAACCCACAACGCTCGCTCTCCCTTCATCATATCAAAACCCAGCAGGGATTCTGCGATTTTAAAATACGACAGATTTTGTATTTATTTTATGGTTACGGTTGACTATAGGTGCTGAAAGTGTTTTAACCCTTGATCAACGCACGCGATCTCGATTTTTTTTTTCTTTTAAATAAAGCCCCATTGGAACATATGTTTTTGATTGAATTAAAAAAAACAGAAATCAATTGCTCAATTTGTAAATTGAGCGGGCGGACTGTTTCGTGGGGTAAAGGGTGATATATTAACCTCAGATATATCAGCTCACAGAGGTGGTCAATGGGCTAAAATCAGACCAGAACGCCTGGCACGAAAAGGAATGTGTATCGTGGTGGTTGAAGTGAAAATTGAAAAACAACACCCGTACATTTTCTCAGGCTTATGTCTGTTTAAGATTTGTCCCAATATTTCATCGGGTGTTGAAAGCCGGCAGATCTACTTCCCCATTTCTGTGGGGATCCAAGCAGTAAATTACTGCGGTAAATAAGTTTTATTTCTCAGGAATAGGGCCCGATAAACTATGTCTGTCCCCATTTGAATAACCGGAAGTGAAGCAGTTCTTATTTACTGTTATGAACAAACTCTGTTTTACTTGTAAAATATGACTCGGTCACCAATGCTCAGGGTGAAAGTCGTCTAAAACAGACAACACGAGTAAAAACGATTGGCTGGACTTTACTTTATATCCATGTTGCGTTCGCGATTAGCCATTGTGCAGTAATATGTGCCCGTAACCCCTATAAATAAATAACAAACTATGTCTGGGGTATGAGCCATCTAAGTGGACAGTGTTGGAGTACTCATATGCTACACCTGCATTTGTACTTTATTGCGGAATCCCCGTAGGAACTTCGGAACGTGAAGCAGTGCTTGTTTACTGGGGTAAGCAAGCTTTGTTTTACTGGTAAATTAGGACCTGGTTACCAATGCATGGGCTGGAAGTCCTCTCAGATGGGTAATATGCTAATAAACATTGGCAAGACTTGACTTTATATCCTTGTTACAGGGTCACGATTAACCATTGTGTAGCAGTATGTGGCGGTGGCGTTGCGGCAACCGGTTCTCGTCAGATCATCGAAGTTAAGCAAGGTCGAGCCCGGTTAGTCCTTGGATGGGTGACCGTCTGGATGATCGATTCGGCCTCCCGCGTTGTGTCCTTGGGCAAGGTACTTAACCCCGATTGTCCACATAGGGACACGATGACGCCGTGTAATAAGGCGTATTGCACGTCGATGGTGCCGTGCGCATGTCTTCAACCAATCTAACCCTTCCTGTGCTGCAGAGCGGAGTTACGATGTTGGGCAGCTGTTCGGTGGTTCTCTCCGGCTTCCTCCACCCGTGAAACTGTCACCGACACGGTATGACCTTGGCTGTTAAAGTATCATTGAACCTTAATAAATAAATAAATAAATAATTAAGCAGTATGTGACCTTCAGATTCAGCAGCAATAAATAAATTGTATTGCATATACATGATATAGTACATCATACAGGTTGAGGGTGTTCTTTAACACAGATGCAACAGTTAGAATGGTGCTTTCGAGAAAATGAATCGCGATAAAACAAGAATTGAAATTTTGATTTTAAGAATTCTAAGAAGTGCACATTTCATCCAGCCATGTGACCCCAGTGCTTCAACGCTGACTGCAAATACAATAGAGAATCCAATACATATTGTGTCTACAGGTTTTAAATGTCTACACTGCCTTGCTCATTTTACTCAACTGAAATGTTGAAATGGTATGTTGCAACCAAAACACCCCAGATGAAGGAAGGAAATTTTGCTGACACAGCCCAAGGCAAAACTGAAAACTGTATTGAAACAAAGCATGAAAACACGTCTCTTCCAACGGGCATTCCATCAGCACCCCCCCCCCCCCCCCCTCCGAATTACCGATCAAATGGGAGCGCGGAAGCTTCGTGATTAGAGCATTGACCGGCGGTACCTGCTTTGTGACCTTTAACACGATTGCCAACGTAGCACAGTGGCGCTGTGTACTCAGGCGCACTGCACGTCCACGGTGCACTTCCCATCAGCCAATGCTTTCTCTGCTTGTGCATGTGGAGTTAGTAGTTGGGGGAGCCTGACAGTTGCTCGCCGCTGCTCTGTGTTTTTTTCCGGATACACCGGCTTCCTTCACACGTAAAACTGTCCGGCACGAGGTGTATTATTTTTATGTTGATAGGTTTTCTGTCCACAGCTAGGGGAGTTCTGTGTCTCAAGGAATTCTTTACATTCCATCACGCAACAAGGAGGTTTGCTGATATAACTTATCATTTTCTACAACGACTTGCGATGACGTACTATTTTCTATAACTGAAACATCTTTTCACCGTTGCTACGGACCCCTGAAATATTACTTGCAACAGTAAGCGTAGTTCGAAGATGTTCTGTTGCTGAAACATTGTCGGACCTCGGTGTATTTTTTGACATCAGGTTGATCATTGAATGTATTAAACGATAACTGCGCCACTCCCTTTTTTCCAGACTTTTCCAGAAATTGCATACCACCCTCACTCTTCAGATGCGAATAATCTCTCAAACTTCGTTGTCTGACCCATAATGTGTATTACATTTCCTAAATCCACTGAAAGATGAACGCCATCTGATAAAAGTAGAAATAACTAAAATGTATGCAAGAAAAAGAAAAATTTCCCTTGAGAATCCCAGGAAGTGGAGAGTGGTTGTTTACTATGGTGAATAAGTTCTGTTTTACTGGTAAAATAGGACCCGGGTAGTGAACACCTGGGCTGGGAGTATCTATATTGGGCGACATGGGTATAAATGACTTTAAACTTATATTGCAATCATGGTGTAGTCATAGATGAAAGTAACATTAGACACCCATAAGTAAATAATGAGATACAATTCACTGCCAAATGCAGAACTTCATCCTGGAAATTTGCACGAAAATGTGCTGAAGGCTAGCCATTTGCAGTCACATAGTAACCTTAAAAGTAGAATCCTGCCTCTATCTCCATCCTACCAACCTACAGAATGTTACTTATTGGACAAAAAGAAGAAATATATTCCAGGTTATCTTTTAGCTACATAGAACACACCCCAAACAACGCCGTATAAAAGCGACATTTGAAAATACCCTTTGCAACAGTGGTGGCGCTACAGCCCCCCCCCCCCCCCCCCTCGGAGAGGTCCAGCCCCCCCCCCCCCCCCCGTCGGAGATTTTTAGTCAGTCCGTCGGAGAGTCTCGTAAACCCGACTTCACGATAAATTTCCGACAATCGAATGTAGATATCTCGTCTTGTGTCGATCAAGAACGGGGTAAATGTATATGGTTCTTGTGAGTCTCACGAAATTCCTTAATGTCGTTCGTCAAACTGGCTTTATAGATGAAATATTTCCCGACCTTATTATAATATGTTTACGTTAAATAATCAACAAACATACTCAATTTGCTTCTATTTTGGTTCTCCAATTTATCAATTTTCACTCATTTTCCTTCGTTTGGGAGGTCAAATATTATAGCCCCCTGTCGGAGAGATCAGCCCCCCCCCCCCCTGTCGAGAAATCCCTGGCGCCACCCCTGCTCTGCAACAGGCTCCGAGAACAAGACTAATGCGATCATGAACTCAATACTAAAAAATGCATCTCCAATTCACATGACGTTAGATTCATCGCGTTTCCTTCCATTTAAAACATTACATCCGTGCGAATATGTAACCCTTTGAACCCTAAAAAGCCGTTTTCCCCATCCACACTCTAAAAACTCTAGGTACTCTGCGATACCGAATGTGGTACTCAACTTGTCCCGTGTGGGGTACCAAAATTATGGTACTCCAGGAAACCAAAACATTCTTGGCATTCCAAGAAAACCAGCTGTAATGGTACTTTGAGAAACCAAAACTGTCTGGTACTTCGTTTTGGTTCTCTAGAAAACCAAAAGTTTGGTACTTTATTGTGCTTCCCCAGAGAACTCAACTCAAGTAATTGTACTATGGTGCAAAAGTTTGGTCCTTAGTTAGCCCCCACCCCATCCATTTCATGTACACAACATATACACGGGAGGGGTAGGCTCAAATATTGCTCCATTGAAGGATCCAAAGAACCGGACCGAAGTATGAAAAGCTGCAGTACCAAACTCCCTCACGGGCCAAGATATATTTATTTTGTAGATACCTCCACAAATCATGTCGTTATGAAAAATATGAAAGAAGAAAAAAATTGAGTTATGCAGGCATGCAGTTCTTTTAATACCTTCAACAGATATTAAAGACATACACTGCAACTCGCACCAATCAAATACAGCAGGGGCGGGTCCAGGATTTTATAAGGGGGGGTGCTATTGTTGGTCGGCAAGCGCCGAAGGCGCGCAGCGTGACGGCGCGCAGCGCTGTCCTTGCGAGCGCCGAAGGCGCGAAGCAATTAGCGGGGGGTCTGGGGGTCCTCCCCCAGAAAAAAATTTGAATTAGGAACCCATCAGATGCTATCTGAGACCTATCCTGGTCATGACATATATTTGTCTTTTCTCTTAAACCTATTTTCTGTCGATTTGGCTTGCAATTTGGTAAAAACAATTATGGTACTGACACTGCCCAATGAAAAACAAAATAATCATTCGAAATTGTTACCTACCAAGAAGCAAATAAAATCACCCCTGGATTTTGCATCAAATTAACTGAAATGCAGGGATTGCCTGGAAGAAACATAATAATTTCCACCATGACATACCAGTTGTACGCAGGGGCGACAGAAGTTCCAAGAAGTATGAGTGTGTGTAGGTGGGTGACTGTGTGGATGGGTGGGTGCCACTGGGTGAGTGGCCGAGGGGGGGGGGGTCACATTTCTTCTGGTCAACTTTGAGATGCATATACTATTTAAATGTTAAACACCCCAAAGGCAGATTTAGACGGGGGCGCACATGGCGTGCGCCCCTCTATTTTCTCAGAAATCATTTCTGAGAAAATAGAGGGGCACACGCCGCGTGCGTCCCCGTCTATTAATCAGATATAAGCAGTATATGTCGTTGAAAATTATTTTATTAGAATTGACTGGAGCGTGCCAAAGGCAAAGGCACGGCCCAGTCAATTCTAATAAAATAATTGAAGCCAGTGCGTACTATAAATTAATAGTATGTGCACACTTGCATCACAACAGTTTGTGACCATATAAGTATAGAGGGCGACGTCCCTCTATTTCAAAATCCTGGATCCGCTTCTGAAACACCCAAGTCCTGTCTCAGTTTGTGCGCTTCTACCGTGCTATGTGAACGCACAAACTTGTACACTGTGCAAATACATTGTTCCATCAACTGATCTTAACTGGTAAGTAGCTTAATTATTTTATTCATGTTATCGAAAAATAAGTCTGGATACTAGATGTCCTGTTGCTCTGTAACATTAAATTGTTTCAGTTTACTAGAGAATGCCTGTAGGCATTATCCAGCAAGTTCAACTGTTGCGACAATTTAATATTTAACAAAGAGCATTTAACATTGGTGAATCATTCACCAATGTTAAATGCTCTTTGTTAAATATTAAATTGTCCCATTCAATCATCTGTCATAGTGTAAAACTATTGCTGAAGGCGAACGTCGCTATAGCATCACTGATTCAGCTGAACAAAGATATATTTACGAACAGAGCTGATATACGTGGAAACTTTGTCCATAAAACCGTAAATATATGGATGACATTGGAATCAGCTCGTCAACTGATTCAAATGTCATCCATATTTGTATGGATATTGGCATATTTTAAATTTTTTTTTAAGAAATTCACAATTTTGGGAAAAGCTGTGATTGGTAACTGGTTAAATTCCAGGCACATTCTTATAACAATTACATTTTATTGAAATTAAATCTTCAAGATAGATTATTGGAGGCTGGATCGGAAATACAGTAATCGCGTATGCTTATTACAGTAACACTTGTGATTGGGATGAAGTTCTCACTCTTTCAGAATGTCTGCAAATTCAAGTTTTCTTGGATGACTGTGAGTAGTGAGAAGGTGTGTGTGTGGTGTGTGTGTGTGTGGGGGGGGGGGGGGGGCTCGAGCACCCAGAGCACCCCCCCCCCCCTGGATTCGCCCCTGTACAGTTTGCACCAAGTCATCCAACCCGCTCCCTATATATGAGCCATTCAGTCACATGTTCAAGGTACCAGGCTTCGACTGAAACCGCCATTGTTGATATAGACGACGCATGCGCGCGTGGCGGCCAAGTTGCTCACGTGCTGGATATGCAGGGATGTAACTCCTGTTTATCGATTGTTAGGTATTCCACAATATCCATTTGGTATTATACGCGCGAAATAAAGGGAGGCTATCCATACTCAGTGTTTTGGGCAGCTCATGTACTAGAGGAAACCTGGAATTCCAAAATGTATTGTGTTTTTTAGAGTTCAGGAATATGATAACGTAATAATTTCACAAAATAGGATGACTGCTCAGTGCATGTGTAGGGTAACCAATCAATATTTTCAACGTGCAGCCCGACAAATATTTAATGGTCCACCTCCAGGTAATGAATATGGACTCTTATTTGTGTCATTGAATTGACATGGAAGATACCATCAGGGTTAAATATGTTTTCCCTTTCACACCATACCATTCCTTCTAACCTTTTATCGGGGTATTGTTCTTGACGTGGTTTCCCGATCAATTACCGGTGCCGACATGAGCCAAGCGAGTAGATAGATTCCCTGATATATTTAGAAGATGTATCAGTTTAGCTGCTTCCGCCAGGGAATCTACAGATTCTCTAGAATTTTCAGCCAATCTCACCGATTCCCCGAAATGTTACTTGATATTTATTTCAGACATCTGGATGAACCGTCAGTTCTTGTGAAAAAGCTATTAAGATCGTTTATGTAGACTCCGAGCTATATCAAGGAACTGTTTAGGGGCCTCTGCTTTACATCTATTGTATAATAAAATGGGAAGTGTGTGATTCTGTCATTCCGTCCAGCTAGAAATCCAAGCCTTGATTATCTCTCTTCATACGCAATACAATACAGTTTTTCGTCGCGCGAGTTGGTCTTCCCGTCCTGGGAGGGTGAGACCACTGATTGTCATATTGTAACAGAATCGGTGATTTTAAATGCGCCACTCACCATAAATACTTGGCTAATTCTGCCTAGCAGCAATCGCAGACTTCAAAACATGTATCACAGCCAAATTATCCCAGTTTTTAATTCTCCAGATCAACAGCTTGTTCGCCAACTTCGTACATCAGGGACTGATCCATTCAACTGCAGGAGTATATCCCGACACCAGTCATTATGTTCCTTGTTGAAATGGTCCTGTTTCTTCACATTCTTCCCCATTTTATTTTTTTTAAGACTCACTACCTGAGGAAGGTCATGGATTAGTAGGTGTCAAACCCTTCACTAGTAACAGATGTCAACAAAATTAAGAAACAAGTTCACCTTGGATGCCAGTACCTACTTATATCTATAATACATTAGGCAAAACCCAGACCAATGTTGCAAATCCATTTTCCATTTACATTTATTTATTCTAATAGATACCAGGGTCCCGAAAGCTCAGAACTTTTGGTAGTCTGGTATGATACATGTAAATCCCAATTTTTTTTTTTTTTTTTTTTTTTTTTTTTTGTTATCAGTCTGCTTTCATAAACATATATAACACTATATATATAAATTGACTCAAATTTACACATATAGACAGATATATATACATTTTTATGCAAATGTGCATGTACAATTTACAAAATGGGTTACAACATCCCTAATGTAGTCAAGAAGGGATGCCATATAACTGGCCAGCATTTTGGTTGGCTAAAGCAACCAAAACAGACAGAGGAACAATTTTTCTTTTACTCAAATATTCAAACACTGGCATGAGCATCCATGGTGTATTTATTGGACAGTGGCGAAGAGGCGACAAGTACAGTGAGTCAGATTCAAAAAGAATCTTTTCTACTGGCATGACGTTGTCCATATCTGTTATCACCTTTATGAGAGTCGGAAGAGCTGTGATCAAATCGATTACTTCTTCGATGATGATGTTTTGAACTAACTCGTTCATCCGAGTCATAAGGATCTGATGAACCACATCTTCGTGGTCTATGGCTGCTTTTCTTTTGTTTTGTTTTCTCTGCTATCCCATCCTCGTCGCCATTTGTAACAGAATCGGTGATTTTAAATGCGCCACTCACCATAAATCCTTGGCTAATTCTGCCTAGCAGCAATCGCAGACTTCAAAACATGTATCACAGCCAAATTATCCCAGTTTTTAATTCTCCAGATCAACAGCTTGTTCGCCAACTTCGTACATCAGGGACTGATCCATTCAACTGCAGGAGTATATCCCGACACCAGTCATTATGTTCCTTGTTGAAATGGTCCTGTTTCTTCACAATATAAATGACCCAATTGATGCAGCTAAATCAACAGTTCGACTTTTCACTGCTTGTCACATAGTTATGATGTCACGCCTTTGTTAAAAGTGTGTGATATATTTCGAAGAGTTGGTTAGAGCATGTGTGATATTCAACATATATCACCACACTTTTACCAATCAAGGAACAATAGACAGTGATTGTGTAACCTGTCAGTTCTAATACAAACACAGCCGAGAGGAAAGATTAAGGGCACCTGTGCTAAAATGTTTTGAACAGAGAAACGAGAATTTACCTGACTTTTGATTTTATTGAAAGAGTTAAAGAAAGAAATCCACACCCGGGTGTAAATGATAAATGGAACGTTTAATTTCTCGCTCAACCTTTTGAGCGCAATGACGAAACGGAAAAAATGAAGTAATATCACTTGCTTTCCATCAATCTTCATGTGTCTTGCAAGTTTGGCTTAAGAAATTAACTAATTAAACGGGAATGGACACGTGTCAGACAAGGGTTCAGTGGAGTGTTTGATTGTTCGTGTGTTGATTGTTTGTGCAAACATCAATGTGACAAGTCGGTTACAGCACAAAAACTCGTGATATTGAACATACAATCGCTCGAGCGAGTTACTCGGACAAGTCCTCGTTAACTAACTCTCGCGATTGTATATTCAATATCACTCGTTTTCTATGCTGTAGCCTATACATATCGTTGACTTGACCGCCCGATAATTTCATAATACGGTGTTATCAATCTTTAGTGTTAACTTGAAAATTCAGAGGTTGGAGAGGTCCCCAAACGATTCCTGTATACAGAACTGATTTTTACCACCTACCACCCTTTTTTTAAAGAAAATGTTGTTTTCCCATTCCAAAGGCCACCTCCCCCCCCCCCCCCCCCACCACCACCTCCTACAGCCACTAATTGGGCTTTATTTGACTGAATTTTAAACACTTTCACACGTATTTCTTCTCGCCGTTTCATTCTAATAGAGAGTTCAACTTTTTATGCTGCCCAAAAGGGAGGTAATCAACAAAAACACAGACACGTGCAACTTGATACAAATTATGTTAGGTGTCCAGATTCAGGTCGCGTCCAATTCCGATCACCCCTCAAAACACTAGTATGGGTGTAATCTCATTGATGATTTTCTTCTTAAAGTTAGACGTCATTGTTCTCGACTTCAGTCGCGGAAAATCAGAAAGGATGGAAGAAGGTTTAGTCAGCAAACACTATGGGGACCATAAAGAGTATATTTCTGAAGAATTTTCTTATATTACAGGGGTAGGGCATGGCCTTGCCCATATTGAAAACAAACATGTTTTAATCAGGGAGAACTTGTGATTGAAAATAGCTGAACACGGTCATTTGAGACTCGTTACATGAATAGTTGCAGAATTTGATAAACTTGCCCAAGTTGATCAGTGATAGGAAACTACACCTTTTCACAAGCGCTTTTTTGTTCACCCTACCCAGTTTTAGATCGCGGATAAAAATATAATAAAGATTAAATTTGAACCCCCAGAATACCAATTAAAAACAAAAGAGATGTTAATTTTCAAGAATGTTTTAAAACAATTGCATAATTTGCATTATTCCTTCTGGGGCTTTGATAAACACAATTATTCTTGAGTGGTCGGAAACTGGACGCAAATTCATATACACGAAGTCTGAAAAAGTTGTTTACAGCTGTTAAACGTTTTCAAAAGAGCATAAAGGGTCCGTGGACGGTACAATATCACATCTGGTGTCGAATAATCATAAATTCATGTGCAGCATAAAAATCTTATAGTTATACCTGATTTTATATGCATTTATTTTCACAACATTAGCAAACTGACATGACAACAATATGTGTACTTTCTGAGTTTCTGTTAACTACAGTTACTATCGACTCAAGGGTGAGTAATTTTGTCTGTTTTAGTTACTGATTTGGGTGTATTGGGAACTGTCTACTTATAGTATTGAAGCAAACTAGTAGTATATAATGCTTACAAAATTTATATTCTTAAAAAAAGCAACAACAACAACAACAACAACAACAACAAAAAAATAACCAGAATATCGGGAAAACAATATTTTTTTTTCACTTTTGGATTGTGTGCCATGAGTGTAAACGCACACTCCTGGGTTGATACAGCTGCGATATGGGCAGCAAATTTTACACTGCAGAGTTTACACGGTGTTTGAATTGTAATGCTCGTGATTCACAAGGCCCAGATTTGCAATAAATATTTAGCAACTGACTACATTTACTAATTATATCCCCGTGATCGTTCGCGGAGGTGGGGGGTGGATATATAGCAATCACTCTCTTTCTCTCTCTCTCTCTCTCTCTCTCTCTCTCTCTCTCTCTCTCTCTCTCTCTGTGCAAGTCGTGTCTTGCTCAGAACTCTTGATTGCCTCGAGGGATATTAATGATACTTGGTATTAATGTTGCCCACCACCAGTGGATGTGTCGCGAATAAGGTTGGAATGTCTGCCTACAAGGTCAAGGTCACAGACTTAGTTCAAGGTCACATACCCATATCCAAATATACACAAGTCGCGTCCTGCTCAGAACCTTTGGTAGCCTTGAGGGATATTAATGTTTCTTGGTATTAATCTTGCCCCACCACTAGTCGGTATGTCGCGAATAAGGTTGGAATGCTGATCTACAAGGTCAAGGTCACAGACTTAGTTCAAGTTCACATACCCTCACATTCAAATCCAACTATAACAAGTCGCGTCCGGCTCAGAACTTTTGATGACCTTCAAGGATATTAATAGAGATACTTGTTATTAATGTAGCTCACCACCAAGGGGAGTGCTGCGAATAAGGTTAGAATGCCTGTCTACAAGGTCAAGGTCACATACTTAGTTCAAGTTCACATACCCCACCCCCGCGGGAACCCCCGGAAGTGAAGCAGTGCTTGTTTACTGTGGTAAACAAGCTCTGTTTCACTTGTAAAATAGGACCCAGTCACTAATGCTTGTGTGCGAGTCCTCTAAAATAGGCATCATTGGGTATAAACGATTGACTGACCTTGACTTTATCTCCATGTTGTGGTCATGATTAGCCAATGTGCAGAAGTATGTGTCCTTATACACCAATAAATAAATACATACCCCCACATCCAAATCCAACTATAACAAGTCGTGTGCACTTCAGAACTTTTAAAGACTTGAAGGATATTAATGATACTTGGTATTAATATTGTCCACCACCAGAGGGGTGTCGCCAATCAGGTTGGTATGCCTGTCTACAAGGTTAGGTCACAGACTTAGTTCAAATTTACATACCTCCATATTCAAGTCCAACTGTAAGTTGAGTCCGACTCATAACTTTTGAAGGTCTCTAAAGATAGTAATCGTACTTGGTATTATTGTTGCCCACTATCAGAAAGTGTGTCACGGGAGTATTCTTGGTCCCAAGCTGGGACAGGCCACATCTAGTTATGAATGTTTTTCTATAAACCCTGATTTCCACGAACGCTATTACCAGTTTTGGCTTTCCACTTTTAAGTTAGTTTTAGTTCTTTGTATTGTTTTATGTTTTACCTATTTTCTCGGATATTGTCTGTACTTTATATTTTATCCTTAAATTCTGACCTAAGTTCTTTTTAGTTATTCTTTTCTTTCTGAGGCTATTGATATCATTCAACTCACTGAGATCTTGATGAATAAAATAAAACACTTTCAAACTAGCCCATATCAATAATGAATGCAAGGCGTATAATCTGGTAACTGGTCCATTATGAAACTAGCATGTTATTTATTTTTTCATACTTAATTGTAGCTGGTTGCGCACTGAATAGATTTATTGTCATATCAGGTTCTATAAGGCTCTGTTTTATTACATTTATGAATACACTGGCACAACCTGTTTAGTCTTTATAGTTTAATGATTGTTTTAAACATTTATATTGGCCATATAAATGTTTATCTCATTTACCCTGTTGCGTTTACTTATACTAACTGCTTGCGTGGATTTAGTACGTTCTGGAGTCTGGCAGATGCTGGCCGTTGCTCGGTGGTTCTCTGCGGATACTTTGGCTTTCCTCCCGCCGTAAAACTGTCCGACACGAGGTGACCCTGGCTGTCGAAAGTGTAGTGAAACCCCAATAAATAATACAACACCCACCCACACACACACACCACCTGCCTGAGAGGTATACCCCCCCCCCCCATCAGGATAATTGACTCCTTTATTGTGTGCTTGTAGGGGAATGCCCCAGCACCCCATCGGGGAGTGCAAACACCCTTGCCGGCGACATCCTGGCGCCACCACCGATTTTAAGTTTCCGACAGACGGACAGTAAATTTTACGCTCTGAAGAGTCATGTCGCGGTACACCCAAAAGACAATTTAACTCATTTATTCAGGAATCGGAGAATTTGACGTTGAGGTTACCCGAAACGTTACCAAGAAAACTAATTGGGAATGGCTTATTCAGAAAGTCACCCAGAAAACTAACTCCCCTATTTTACTTCTCAAGATGAAACGTCTGACAATGGATTGTTCGAAAAATAATCTTAGTTGGCACGGTCTTGGTAGATTATCACAGAATTTAGTTCAATTGGGTGGGTCCTAAATATTGATGCAGGCATCTGGAAATGTGCAAAGAGAAGCCACCAGAATCCAAAAAATGGATTACAAAAGCAGAGAGGTTTCCTGTACTAAACTGTTTATATCACCCAAGTTTCCCACCCTCTGGGGCAGAAGAAAGATAAATGGGTTGACAACTTGATGCATAACCTGTACATTGCCTTTGTTATATGCAAAAGGGATCTCCAGCTTGATTTATTGCAATGTATGATACCAAACCACTTGACTTCTTGACATACCACTATCAAATTTATAAATATATATTCTTACACAGCCCATAAAAAGGCGAAGGACAACCGTAAAGAATATTAATTCAATTTTATTTATTTTTTCTCTTTTTCCATTCAAATTCAATGTCTATCGCACTGATTCTTGTAAAGCTTTCTTGGGTGCGCTCTATGAATCAACGTCTGAGGCTAATATGACCGTGGGAATATCAGTCAGGGTGACCGGCAGTGACTTCTACCGAGGGTGAGGGCTTAAACTGATGTAAACCAGGGGTAGAAGCACCAGCTCTCTCCAGCAGGTTATGATTAATTATTACGCTGGGAAGTAGTTCTGGCCAATTTGATTGTTTTTCATCGCAGTACATCTGCAGTGTTTTCGTGATTGTTGAGTTCATCCTTTCACATGCGGCATTCGTTTGAGGATGGTAACTGCAGGTCGCGACTTTTGTAATCTGAAAAAGATTGCAAAGTTCTTTAATTAATTTGGAGATAAAACTTTGTCCTCTGTCCAATAAAAGTGTTTTGGGGGCTCCATATCTACAAATTATTTCTGAATATAAAATTTTTAGCAATTTCTGATGCTTCCATTGTCTTAAGAGGAAAAGCTTCGGGCCATTTTGAAAAAGCATCCACAATTAACAAAACATACTTAAATCCCTCTCGATGTTTTAAGAGGCCCTAAAATATCTATGTGTAGCCGACTGAATGATCTGTCCACTGGCAATGGTTTTAGTGGTGCTGGATGTTTGTGGGTTATATTTTTGTTTTTTCTGACATTGAATAAAAGATTTTACATAAAACTGAATGTCGCTGTACATGCCTACCCCAAAAATATTTGTATCTGATCGATTGATAAGTTCGGTCAATACCTTGGTGTCCACCCAGCAAGGAGTCATGATATGGTAATAGGATGTCATTCCTCAAACTGAGTGGTACCACTAACTGTTTTGTCAAACGATCAAGGCGATGTCCCTTACCTGATGGATATAAAGATGGTATAATATCCCATCTTCTAGGATATAGTCATTTCCTTCTAATATTATTCTTCTGGCTTCTTCGTTATCTTCCGGCAATTTTCTATCTTCCAAATATTCGATAAAAACATTAACGTCCGCGTCCGTTGTTTGCGTGAGTCTGATGTCAGTTTCAGATACCGCCACGACGAGTACTATGGAGTCTAAAGGGTCACACTGTTGGATTACCTCTTCCGTTTGAGTCTGGGACGTTGTTTGTTTGTTTACTACAGTACTTGCGGTCATTATGGGTGGCTGGGGATTTCCGTCCATTTCCGTATTTTTAGTTTTCGGATGTTTGCGGCACGAAAGTGTATCAGCATTCAAATGCTTTCTATCTGCCTTATAAATGATTTTGAAGTTATATCCTTGTAATTTTAGAGACCAGCGGCCTAACCTGCCGTTACATTGTTTAAGGTGTTTTAAGTATGAATTTGCGACATGATCCATTATCACAGTAAGTTTGCCGAATGCTAAATAAACATGGTAGTGTTTAACACCTTCAACTATCGCGAGACATTCGCGCTCTTAAATGCCAAATTTTTGTTCTGTCTCTGATAGATATCTACCTCCATATGAAACTAATACTTCCTTAACATTTTCGTCCAACTGACTGAGTATGTAGCCAATACAAGAACCTGATGCATCTGTGTTTAGGAAAAATTCTTTATCAAAATTTGGAAAAGCCAAAATGGGCGGTGTAGTCAAGGATTCTTTCATAGTGTTGAAGGCCTTCTCACATTCTGCAGTCCACTGAAATGATATAGACTTTTTGAGAAGATTAGTTAGGGGTGCTGCTTTTTTAGCAAAATTAAATACGAGCTGCCTGAAGTAATTACATAAACCAAGAAAAGCACGGACATCTGTGACATTTTTCGGCCTAGGAATCGAGGACACAGCGTCCGTTTTTGAGGTATCAACTGAAATACCATCCTTGGAAAGAACGTGTCCCAAACAGTGTATTTCTTTTGCTGCGAACTCACATTTTGAAGACTTCAGCTTCAGATTTGCATTGTGTAAGGCCTCAAACAATTCTGACAAGCGATGGAGGTGTTCCTCGAATGACCTTGAAAATACGAGAAGATCGTCTACGTAACACAAACATGAGTGCCATTGTAAATCTCGAATGACTTCAGGCATGACCAACTGGTAACTTGAAGTGCTATTCATCAAGCCCATGGGAAGTATTTTAAATTGATGAACTCCCCTGTGGGTGACAAAAGCGGTTTTGTTTCTGGAATCCTGGTCTAAATCAATCTGGAAATATCCTGAGAACATATCAAGACAAGAATGTCGTAGACTTTGGTTTTCCAAGGGTGTCAAAAACGTCCTCCAACCTGGGCAAAGGAAATGAAATGGACTTTGTCAAGGCATTCAGTTGCCTGTAATCTACAGTGAATCTAAACGAATTATCCTTTTTCCTAACAATAACAACTGGGGACATCCATTCCGATACCGAAGGTTCAATAATGCCATGTTCTTCAAGTTCGTAAATTTGTCTGCTAATCTGTTCCTTCATTGCTGGTGGAGGACTATAAAACCGACGTCTCACTGGGGCCGCATCACCTGTATCTATTTTATGGCTATGTATGTTAGACATTCCAAGTTCGGACAAATCCTTCGCAAAGCAATCCCTATTCTGACCTAGTAGCACCAAAAGTTCCTGTTCCTGAAGGCTTGATAAATCAGAATGTGACAAGTCGTTACCAAGAGAGCAAAATATTTTTCACAACTACCAGGACCATTACGACCTGTATAATTCACTGAAGCTTCAGAACTGACATTACTTTCATCAACAGTGTGTAAAATATCTTCAGGGCCGATGTGCTGAAAACAACCGAGAACATGTGAAGACTTCACCTTAACATGGGAATTAGTTGGGTTAAGCACCCTGGAAACAGCCTTATTATTAATCACTTCAACGAGCGTTTGTGCGCTCGCTCATGACATTCACGTTGCTCACTAAATTCACATCGAGCTCTATAATACCTATTGAAGTAGCAATGCTATCTGGACCTACACGCACTGGCACAATTGTTTCACTACGGGGTGCCAAATTGATGTCCTCTAGCACTCTCAATTAGTTTATTCTTCAACATTGTTTACTGGACCGTGTGTCATACCATCCTGCAGTATAAGAGTCTTGTGACCTAGGTCAATATTAGACTTGTTTTAAGTTAAAAAGTCCATACCTAAAATAATGTTTGCTGGCATTTCCTCCAAAATTAGAATAGTCTGGATTAATTCTAATCTACCCAAGGATAGACACAAAGTTGTTTCCCCTATAACTTGGAGTAAATTGCCGTTCACACCTGTTAGAAATTTTACGCATGGCAGAAGAATTTCTACCTTGCTCCAAGGACCAGTTGAATGTAGTATGTCTTTAGATATACTCAAACGACTGGCTCCCGTGTCTACCAAAGCAGACATTCGTGTGTAAATGTTTTCTAGCCTAATTTCTACTTGATTTCCGGCCATTTCAGTACTGAAAGAGGTGGTCAGGATCGGTGCTGTGTTAAACTTGCAAGTTGAACTGAGGTGACCAACTCGCTTACAGCTATTACATCTATAATTTCTAGCGAGACATCTCGAAGAGTCATGGTAGTGTTTTCCGCACCTATGACACAATGGGAATCGGTGTTGCCTACCTCGAGATGCATGATGTGCCCGGCAGCTGTAAGTCATTTCAGTATTTAGCCGCTGGTGATTACTTTCAACATTATCATTTTGGTATCTAGGAATTATGATTAATTATTTGCTAGACACCATATGGCATCGTAGTTATAATTAATGGTCAACAGCGGAAGAGAACTAATACGAGCTGGGTCACGATAAGGAAAAGCGGGGGACTGGCTGCATTTCTGGGTCAGGCAGGGCTTCTTTAGTGTGAAATGATAAGCCATTAAAGATTACCAATTTATTACACACCAAAAATTACTATCTACATATCCATGATCAATTATTTCTATCAATTATCCCTTCAACATTATTCACCTCCAAACATGTGATCGATCACTGTACTCGATAAAAATGCCCAATAATATAACTATCTTTGAATTGCTTCCCAAACTCGAATCCGTAGAGAAATATTGGAACTACATTTAAACTTCTGCCAACTTATTATTTTACTCTGTTATTCCTATCCACGCTTACCAATTAGTTATTAAATAAAACTATTCAAACCATCGACTCCATCGTGGACCATAATGTGCGCTTCATTCGCTTAACAATGCATATGCCGCTATCTGGGGTATTCGACCCTCATTGCTGAAAGTGCCCTTAAACCACAATAACGAATAGTTAACTATCTTTACTATCTCGCTTGGTCATTATAAATATCATTATAATATACTAATACTAATACTACTTAGCGTCAATTGTCTGGGTTCCTCAAGTCCATATCCTGTTATCCAAATGATTGCACTGAAACCGACCACTTATCACACAAAACAAATATTAACACTACTTTATCTTCATCGTGTATCTCTTGAGCTCCCTGCGATTCTACTTCAAATATCTGTTTAAGGCCTTATATACTAAACCAAATTCATTGTTTCTATTGGTATTGAAAAGCGACTAGTAGCTTATCTCAAATTTACTGTGATAGGTGCTAATTAAACTATCTTGCCACACTGTTTGACAATGGGTTGTCAAGACTTGTTGAGACAAATGCCAAACGACTGGATTTTACACGCTTGATCAGGGGAGCGCAATTAATACAAAAACTGTTTGAGTTATTGTGTGAACAGAGCTTCCTTAATTACAACATACAAACTTATTGATTATTCTGTATTTCGAACTATTTTAATGAACATAAATCAGTTTAAACAATAGTTATTTTAGAAGCAAATTAATCTAAATTAACCAGGGTTATTGAGAAGCATTCAAGAATGATTTCTGCATGGTAAAACATGAAACTCAGAGGCTTCTCAATATACCCTCCCATCACACATGCTCTCCTCTATGATAAAAAAGTTCCACTTTTTCTACGAGTACTTTGTTTGGGAAAGAATATTACAACAATACCTGAAAAAGTAGTCTCTTATACGGCTGGTTTGGTGTTTCGCTATAGTGTTTTATTTTCGATGGCAGCCCTGGACTTTTCTAAAGATGTTGTTCGAATGGTTTTGTCTCAGAACTTGTTCTAATCCATTATTTACAAAAATATTTGTGCAGCTCTGTTTTACAAGATGGCACTTGATATGAGAATGTGTTGTTTCAAACAGGGTTTTCTACAATATTCTTGCTACTGAAGAACTCGTATTGTTCGGCTCGAACAAGGATTTTGATGGATAAAAAACGTTTTTCAACAGAGAGAGCTGGTACCAGTTCCTTGACTACTTTGTATCAGTCTCAATTGTTTCCTCCTTAATTCAATGAGCTGTAGAAGACATGGACGGTCAGTCAGAGAATTTACCACATTCAGTCCAAGACCTCAATACCTTGTAAATCCTCCTCGGTTTGCGAGACAAGTGTAGATCCGACGTGGCATACTCCTCACTAAACGTCCAATATCAGCTGTCTACCAATGTCAAGGAACTCGTCGCTGCAATGCAGAAAGAATGGGTTAACATCAGTCAAGCTGATATTGGACGTTTGGTGAGGAGTATGCCATGTCAGATCTGTGCTTGTCTCGCGAACCGAGGAGTATTTACAAGGTATTGAGGTCATGGACTGAATGTGGTAAATTCTCTGACGGACCTTCTACAGCTGAGTGCGTGGAATGTGTGCTTGTCAGACACCCAACTATCACTGAAATCATTCACCAGATGTCACAGTGCAATGCCTCAACTGTCTTTTTGATGAAAATGTAAATATACTTCTTCAGATATCTCATTTTTATCAAATATAACCTAATTTTTTAATAGTATACTTCACACGAGTAGAGCTAAACAGGTTTTTTTTAGCGCACCTGACTTCAAGTAAGTGTGAGCTATTGCCATCACTTGTCCGGTCGTCCATTAACTTTTGGAAACTTGTCTTCTTCAAAACCCCTGAGCCAAATTCAAACATATATTGCACAGACCATCTTTCAAGTAAACCATTTCTATTTTGTTCAAATGAAGCAGCTGCCATTTTCGGGCTGTGGTTAAATGCTCCAAAAGCCTAAACGTCTTTAAAAATCTTCTTCTCATGAGCCACCAGAGAGAATACCTTGATATTTGGCATGGAACAGCCTTTGGTGCTGAAGATTAAAGTTTGTCCAAGGGAAGGTTGTATGTCAATATTTGGGCTCTCTGTGGGAGCATACCCATTTTGGGCTCCACCTAAAATTTGTATTTCAAAAACCGATGTGCCGATTTGAACCAAATTTGGCATGTAGTATAAGTGAGTCCTAAGTACCGTTTGTTGCCCGAAAAAAAACCCATATTTCCCAAAGCACACGGAACAGAGAATTGTTATTTTTGGTATGTAGCCTCCTTAGGACAAGTAGAATGGAATGGTAAAAAATGCCATCGATTGTGTCAGGGTGTTTTGTTGTGGGTTGGGGGGAGGGTATGGCTTGGAAAAAATGCTGAGTCAGTATATTTGCAAAAATTAAAAAAAAATTGTTCTCCAGAATCACTGATCAGAATCTTTTGATATTTGGTATACAAAATCCATAGGGGGTCAGATACAAGTGTGTTCAAATTAAGGCCCTCGGTTCATATTTGGCATCAGTATAGGAGCTAGAATATTAACTAATATGGGGAATAAGCTTTAAACATCTTCTTCAAATCCACCAGTCAGATTCATTTGATATTTGGTATACAGCATCTCGGGGTCAGATTCAAGTTTGTTCAAATCGGGTCCCTGGGTTATTATTTGGGCTCCTTTAACTTAGTGCATTAACTTAGTGCAGTATGGGGAATGAACTTTAAAAATCTCCTACTTCAGACCCACCAGTCAGATTCTTTTGATATTTGGTATACAACATCTGTATGGGGGTGGGGGGTGGGGGGGGGGGGCGGGGGGTGGCAGATTCAAGTTTGTTCAAATCTGGTCCCTGGGTTAATATTTGGGCTCTTTATTGGAGCCCAAAGTTTAACTTAGTGCATTATTATTATTTCAAAAACTGTATGGACAAGAATATTGTTTTTGGGTATGCTGCTTCCTTAGGTCCAGGGGAATCAGATGGACCCAAAAAATTGACATCAGTTTTGTCATGGGGTGCCGTATGGACATGCCCATTTTAACATTAATTGTTGCAATAGGAAAACGCTGAGTTATCATCTTTCTTGTCCTCCAGCAACTAATTTGAAACTTGTCTCCTTTAAAACTACTGTGCCAAATTCATTCATTTATGGCACAGACCATCTTTGGAGTAAACCCTTTCTACTTTGTTCAAATTAAGCTGCTGCCATCTTCGGGCTGGTGGAGTTTACTCTTTTGACTTTTAGCCCCCTCCTCCCCCCCCCCCCCCCAAAAAGTCACTATGCCCCTAGGAATGGGGTTAATGCTCCATAAGCCTAAAATGCTTTTAAAATCCTCTTCTCATAAGTCAATCGCAACAATGCTTAGATTTCTCGTTTGAAACTTACTTTAGTGATGCAGATTCACTTTTTTTCAAAGGAACTCAGAAGGTTAAAATTTGGGCTCCCAAATTTGGGCTCCACTCAAAATTTCTTTTTCCAGATACAATAGACAGGTGTGAACCAGATCTTCGTGTAATATATAACTGGGTCATAAGTACTTCATTTATGCCCAAAATGTTTTTGTTTTTTTTTGTGTGTGTTTGTTGGGTGGGTGGGTGGGGGGGGGGGGGGGGGAGGGGGGGGGGGGGGTAGAACCACAGGAGCTAAAAAAATTTCATTCAGACACTTTTTTAATACTTCACAGAACAGAGCTTTGGTTGTGCCCAGGACGCTTTCCTGGGACGAGCAGAAATGAATGTCCAAAAAGTTGCCTTTGGTTGTGCCAAAGCAAATCAAAAAATTGCTCTTGCTGTCGATCATTTACTGACACACTCATCTCTGACTTGAGCCAGGTGAGCGTTTTGGGCTCACTTGAGCCTCAGGTTTTATTAGCTCACCTGACTAAAAGTCAGGGTGAACTTTTCTTATCACTCTTCGTCCGTCCGTTCGTCCGTCCGTCCGTTCGTCCGTCCGTCCGTCCGTCGTCCTGCGTGAAGGTGGTGTTTGAGCCTCTTTCTCCTAAACCACTGGCCACATTTTAATTAAATTTCATGTAAGTAGTGGTTATATAGGAGCATTTGGGTGTTTCTTCAAATTGGATTTCTGCTCATATTGTGGGGTGGGGTGGGGCCAAAATGCAGAAAATTTTAAAAATCTTCTTCTCATCAACCAGCCATAGCAGAGACTTGATATTTGGTATACAGCTTCCATTTGAGGTGCAGACTCAAGTTTGTTCAAGAGAAGTTTGACGGGCAATATTTACCTTTGTTCTGAGAGGGGCAAGAAACTTTCTATTTTCTGAACCCAGAGGCCGATTTGAACTAAATTTAATATGAGGTATTATTGTGTTATAAGAACTTGATTTATGCAAAAAAAAAAAATTCCTGCAGCCTCATGGGAACCGCAGGAGCTAAAAATAGAAAAAAAAATTAAAACGCCCATATCTCCAAAACTGCACGGCACCGAGAATTTTTATTTGGTGTGAAGCTTCCTTAGGACCAACAGAAAGGATTGGTAAAAAAAATTGCCATCGGTTTTATCATAGTTACAGTTTCGGGACTTTTTAACACTGTAGGCAATGGGAAAAACATTAAAAAATCTTCTTCTCCAGATCCAGCAGGCAGAATCTTTTGATACTTGGTATGCAACATTGTAGGGTGGATCTGATTCAAGTTTCTTCAAATTGGCCCCCTGGGTTCATATTTGGGCTCAGTATAGGAGCCCGATTTCGAACTTAGTGCATTTCAGACAAATTTCTTAAAAAATCTTCTTCTCCAGATCCAGCAGGCAGAATCTTTTGGTAGTTGGTATGCAACATTGTGGAGTGGATCTGATTCAAGTTTGTTCAAATCGGCCCCCTGGATTCATATTTGGGCTCAGAAGCTCGAATTGGAACTTAGTGCATTTCAGGCAAATTTCTTTAAACATCTTCTTCTCCAGATCCAGCAGGCAGAATCTTTTGATATTTTGTATGCAACATTTTGAGGTGGAACTGATTCAAGTTTGTTCAAATCGGCCCCCTGGATTCATATTTGGGCTCACTATAGAAGCCCGAATTGGAACTTAGTGCATTTCAGGCAAATTTCTTTGAAAATCTTCCTCTCAAGATCCAGCAGGCAGAATCTTTTGATATTGTGTATGCACCATGCTTAGGGGGGCGGGGGGGGGGGGGATTCAATTTTGTTCAAGCCAAGTCTCTTGGTTCATATTTGGGCTCACTGTGGGAGCCCGGATTATAACTTAGTTCAAAATGAGGAATTTTCTTTAAAAATCTTCTTCAGATCCAGCAGTCGGAATGTTTTGATATTTGATATGCAGCATCGTTAGGGGGTGAGATTTAAGTTTGTTCAAGCCATGTCCCTAGGTCCATATTTGGGCTCACTGTGGGAGCCCGAATGATAACTTAGTTCAAATTGAGGAATTTTCTTTAAAAATCTTTTTCTTCAGATCCAGCAATCGGAATGTTTTGATATTTGGTATGCAGCATCCTTAAGGTGGTGAGTTTCAAGTTTGTTCAAGCCATGTCCCTAGGTCCATATTTGGGCTTACTGTGGGAACTTGAATTGTAATTCAGTTCGAAATGAGGAATGTTCTTAAAAAATCTTCTTCATCAGATCCAGCAGTCGGAATGTTTTGATATGTGGTGTGTAGCATGTTTAGGGGAGGGGGGAGATTCAAGTTTGTTAAAGCCAAATCCCTGGGTCTATATTTGGGCTCCCTGTGGGAGCCTAAATTATAACTTAGTCAATATGAGGAATTTTCTTTAAAAATCTTCTTCTTCAGATTCAGCAGTCGGAATGTTTTGATATTTGGCATGCAGCAGCCTTGGGGAGGCTGAGGTTCAAGTTTGTTCAAGCCAAGTCCCTTGGTTCATATTTGGGCTCACTATGGGAGCCCGAATGACAACTTAGTTCAAAATGAGGAATTTTCTTTAAAAATCTTCTTCAGATCCAGCAGATGAATGCTTTTGATATTTTTTTATGCAGCATCCTTAGGGGGGTAAGATTCAAGTTTGTTCAAGCCATGTCCCTAGGTCCATATTTGGGCTCATTGTGAGAGCTCGAATTGTAACTTAGTTCAAAATGAGGAATTTTCTTTAAAAATCTTCTTCTTCAGATCCTGCAGTCGGAATGTTTTGATATTTGGTGTGCAGCATCCTTAGGGGGTGAGATTCAAGTTTGTTAAAGCCAAGTCCGTGGGTTCATATATGGGCTCCCTGTGGGAGCCCGAATTATAACTTAGTTCAATATGAGGAATATTTTTTAAAAATATTTTTTTTTAGATCCACTGGTCAGAATCTTTGGGTATTTGGTATAAGCTTTTCTTAGGAGGAGCAGATGCAACTTGTTGAAATCAATTCTCTGGGTTGATATTTAGGCTACCATGTCAGTTGAGCGCCCACAGGCCCCCTGTGGCCTCTTGTTTTGTTTTCCGGTTCGGTCCCGGTTTTGCGGCAAACGGGAAAACCGAACCTCAAGATCCAGCAAAAAACGGCTGAATGGTTTTATTGTGTTTGTGCGTAAACTAATCGAACAATCTATAACTGGGACGGAACTGGTCTAGTGCACGCCGTCTACGGTATACTCATAGTTGCGAGTGAGGTTGTAGCAGGTGATGCCTGCGAAGGGATTTCAATACACAAGACGTCAATTGGAGGTAAAATGTTGTATTTTTGCTCCTTTTCGAAATCAGCAGTTTGTTTCTACAGATGTGGAAATAAATACATACGATAACTAATCAAAAGGTTTTTTTTCCTAGTACCACGATACCCATTTTATAGACTTTTGTCGCAGGTTTTGTTTGAATAATTCATGAGAATTGAATTCAAACCCCAATCAAATTAACATCATATGTCCATTGCAACAAAATAGTAACTTCAATGTATCTACAATGCTTCTTCAACCCATACCCACAGTCGGTTTCAAGATAAATAAAAACATTCTAGTTTGGCAGCCATTATTAATGACACATCCTTCATATTTTCGAATGAGCATATAGCAGTTGGACCAAATGGGCGTATAAGCTGGTAGTAATCGTCTATGAGCTTATAGCAAGATACCTGTCAAAAGCTATAACAATTCGACAAATAGTTGTAAAAAGTAATGGTTTTGACATACAGAGGCACATTTCGGCCAGTCAACGAGAAAAGTGATACTGGCAAGCTTCACATTTGGTTTCCATATTAACTTTTATAGTAAAGCGATAATTATTTCACAAGTTTAGGCGTATTTTCTTGAATCAGTCTCAAGAAGAAGCTAGTTGAATACGTTTTGGGGTCCGTGTGGGTACAGATAATATTCCTCAGGTCTAAGTTTTACGCCACAGCCCAGTAGTTTCACATTTACGCTGCACATCCGCGCAATAGCAACAGGACGACAGACTGAACTTAGTTTGCGCCCTAAAATCTACTGGGGCTCACCATGGTCGTCGCATAAGTATAGGTAACGCAATCGTATATGCCGTACGTTAAATTCTTATTAAGAGAACTCAAGCTGTTTCGATAAAATAATACCGAGATTGCAATTTGTCTTTTATCCTCTATTAATTACCAACACATTGTTAATAGTGTCTTAACTGCATGCAATGAGTTGAAAAATCGAAATGAAATAATCCCAAGACATTGGACCCGCTTGGTCTGTTTGAATTCTGATATTGGCTACGAAAGACAACAGACATACTGGGTCACCGGCTGAACATCGGCGTACGGCAAGCCCGGTGAAATATTTTGTGTAAATACATTATAATTGTATAATATCACGCAATAGCCTGGCAGCTGAGGCACTGTTGCGTGGTTTAGCCTCTAAAGTTCTTTTCTTAGGAGAATTAAGGTTGTCGACGACGCCAGAAGAAGCAATCGGCTGGCCTTTTGTCAGCCTTGAGGAATTTGTGATATTTCGGTTTTTAAAAATGGCGGTCAAAATGGCGGCCATTTTTACAAAGAGGAGGATTTTAACCAACATGGAGTGCTAAATGAAACAAACTAGCATCTCCCATGCACCTTTCTTATCCAACTGATACACATTTTTAATTTTGTGTAAAAATCAAACTGCCTAAATCCATCATGGTGGACAAAATGGCGACAAAAATCAGAAAAATCGATTTTTTCACAAAACTTCACCAATTTGTTCCAGACTACTAGTGCAATGATGGTCGTAGTGGCCAGTGTTTGTGATGGACAGTGAGATGACAGTAATATTTAGTCATTTCCGTACAATTGTACGAGTTCTATTGGTTCAGGTATGAAGTTCGGAATTGCTACTAATATATCGCCCGTAAATTATCAATGATAGTACTGACATTAAAATAATCAGAAACAGGGCGTCCTGTTACATGGTATGTCAAGAAAGATTATGTAGACAACTAGCCTAGGTAGTTTCAACAATTGGTAAGTATCCAATAATATAACAAAGAGGCGGCCAAATCATATTACGGTAATGTCCAATATGGTATTTTCTAAAAATTTAGGTCATGATTCGTCTTAATTTTCAGCAACCTCGCCGGTAGCCCCGCTCGTCTGTTCGTTACAGCACTCAATTGTTGCTTGGCAAGTACAGAAAACAGTGCATGCTAAGCCTGAGGCAACACAGCTGCACCTTCACGTCTTGCATGGTTGTTTGCGGGATCGAGGGCAATCAGCATCGAATTAGTTTGTTACTGTCAAGTGCTAGCGGTACATTGTGAGGCAGAGCCAATGGGAGAAGTGACTTCGCCTTCTCGTCTCTAACAAACCCATAATTTGTAGGTTCCATTTTAGGTAGTTCCGAATGCAGTCCATGTTTCTAAATGCACGCTTGCATGTTTGACGTTCTCTGCAAACGACTCAGTACTTGGAAGGAGGATACATAGTTTTGGGACTTTTGTTCCTCCTGGTCGGCTTTGGATGTCCAACTACTGACTCTTGCATCAGATATTGATTTGGATGTAGAACACCCATAACAGGCAGCCACGAGCCGTGTAGCTTCACGCAAGACGTCGTCCCAAGGAGCATTAATTTTGCCAACTGACTCTAGCAAGTATCACACCCAGAGATAGCATGCGCGGCAAGGATACCTGGGATAATGCCACGATGCTTCTCAACAGTGGCATCAATATCTATCACAGACCAATCCTTAATGGGTGAATCCATAAACATGGGAGATGTTATATTCTGTTCCAGATAGTGGCGCAAGAGTAGGGTATGCACATCTGTGTCGTCTGCCAGAACGACAACCTGCCTTTTGTCATCCATAGAAAGTTTCACTGCCTGTTGAACTATAATATTATCAACTTCTTCATGACTGGTTTTCATGTCTCACCTTTCTATGATGGCATGTTAATTTCAATTGGAACGTTGTCGGGGCCAGTTACGACAAGTTTGTGCCCGAAGTACTTTCACCGTCAAAACTCTTATTTGACTTGAAATCCTGACAAATTATACTGATGATTCTCAGTGATGGTCAGCTTAAGTGTCTGAGACGGCAATATTGATGTTGCACTCAACTTGAATTCTCGGCAACAGCTTTTAGCACTCCTGTGAGCCATTCATTGTACATGTACAACGTTTCGTGCTCAATTCGTTGGACCTGTCGAAAATAAGATAAACGTCGCCTAACAACAACTTCTGTTTCATAGATTCTTGAAACTTTTCAACGGAATCCAGAACAAGAGGACTGTGAAGTTGATTCAGTGTCTGCTAGTGAGGAATCCAGACTAGGGCACACCCACCAATTACCGTACACACAAATCTTCGCCTGGCGATGTGGATTTCCTTACTTATACTGTACACGCAGTTCGTGTTTTTAGGTCTGATTTCGAGTTTGGTACACGCAAATTCCCAGCTTCATTGAGCAGCGCAGTTGGAACTGGCGCCAGCTCATGAGAGATCACATCCTTGATGTCAATATATCTCATACTCGACTGGCGACCCATTACCCTTGCAATTAAAAACGTGAGTGTAATCTACTTTAATGACCTTCTTCATGACGGACATTGTCACCACTGGTGTGAAAATTGTGTCATAAACCCGGCTGGTAACCGCCTCTCGAACTCAACCATCTCTCTTAACCCAGAGATATAGCGTTGTGAACATTTACCGACGCGATATTCACGACTTTGCTTGGGTGTTCCTTCGGATTCAAGGGGTTGATAACTACGTCCACTTTGCTCCTGGGTCCATCTCGATCAAGTTTATCAAAGGCGATTCTACTCTTGGCTTCTTCTTTGTGAAACCGATTTAAACTCGAGTTCGCACCGAAATCCCTCAATTGAGAAACGCCACCCACTAAACGCCGTACGTGTGAAGACTGAGAGTCCAGACTTTGAGAGTTTCTGGTTTCAAAGTTATACCTATTATTCCAGATTTACCATGTCCATAGCGCATGAATGTGGTTTCGATGTACATGTCTCCAAATGCCATTCCAAATTCCATCTATAGCTTGCATCTCTCGTAAATAGTAAAGGTCATATCTGGCACAGTTAACAAGTCCAGTGGCAAAAAATATGGGCAACATTGCATTCACTGCTACTAGATGTAGCGGTCAATCGACTTCTAGCCCAGTTCTCACGTACACGATAATAATAAAAAACTGGTTGACCACACAGTCAACCCACATCTTCATAGTCTTGCTTTTTTCTGAAAGTTCATTCATTTTAGCGGCCATGTTATTTGGGCCTAATATTTAAAATTTCTCAAGGCTGATAAGAGGCGAGTCGACGGAATATTGGTGTGGGATGTCTAAACTATTAGAAACCACCGAGAAAAAAACTTTAGACGCCAAAACATGCACGAGTAAGAAATGTGGGTTTGGTTGCCGGATTCTGTCACGATGTGACAATAAAGAAATCTGAACAGCTCCAAAGTTGCGTAATTCTACGCATCGATACACACGCAGTTGTGTGTGAGAGCTTACAAAACAATTGTCTCCAGAAGTTGATCTAGTTTCGAAAATGAGTGAGCATTTTCCAGAAAAATGAACATTCCGGTTTGTCTCAATGGCTGCTACCAGCTTATTTTTCAAATATCAGACTCTGCCATCAGCAAGCAGATAGTCCAGTGCTACCAACTTACACTAAAATGTTGACATGACGTGAAGTAAAATGATTTTCAGTGGGTAAGCTCGATAACAAAAATGTATTTTAATAGTTATTTGAATTTCAAAGACAGATAGATATTTTGGGCGACAATACGTTTTCTTATTGGGGTAAATCTCTATATTTGGTGAAATGCTGAGACCCCTGTGGTAAAGTGGCACTTTTAAATGGGGCTACTGATACTACAGCCACTGCTTTTCGAACCCGCAAAATAAATATATTTGTAAAATTCGAATTTTCTGAATTTCCGACATATTTCAGATCTTCAATTCCAATGTGTACAAAAACGCTCCCCTGGGTATCATCTGCTGCGCATCCGCAACTATGGGCTTATATCGTGGACGGGGGGTGTAGTGGTCACTTAGCCTATCCTGCAAAGGGACGAATACGTCATGTTCTTGTCACATTTTCACCCTTATTGGCTTGTCAACAGGACGAGTCAATAACGCAGAAAATGACAATGAGAACACAACATAGATGACATGGAGTTTATTCATTTGTTACCTTGAATTGTGTTTTTTTTCTTACTCGGTAGGCTTAGTAACTGATGCCCTGTAATCCCCAAGAACAAGAAGGATCAAAGGGAAGTTAGGCTGCCAAAATGAAATACTAACAGACAGCCTTTTGTGGTGAGTGCTGTCATACAAGCTATTGCGGATTTTTCCAAGTTACAGAGCCTGAAGTGTTATTTACTACATGTTCTTAAAAACTGAACCGAAGCCGAGGTCTTGTCTTGAAACCGAATCCGAATGTGAAAAATCAAAACTTCCCAGCTCTGCACACGAGCTATTGCTCCATTCTCTGGAGGGTGCAATAAAGTGTAGTTCCTATTTTCGTGACTCACAAATTTTGACCAAGTTTTTTTTTCTTTCTTTTAGATGAAGGAGGTTTCTAAAATGCACCGCTTTCATGGAGGGAATGCTTTGAATATTGGCTTTGGACATTTTCTCTTTGTTGGTGAAACACCATTGTGTTCTCCTGCTTTAATTCAATTGAGAACTTTTCGGGAGTAGAATTAGCACAACAGAATAAAAGGCAACCTTAGCAGCAGTGTGGTGTGTTTTCGCCCGACATAGGCAGGCCCCGGAAGTGACATCATAGTCACGTGATCCAGTTACGTCATGTGGGGTTGTTATGGTAGCGTGTGAGAGGTCATGTTGTGACATCATTAACATCGGATCCGACGTCCATTTTGTAAGATGGAGGTCGGCATCTTGGTTTCTATGGTGACACGTGGTTTCTATTTGACCTAAAGCCCTCTAATAGGAAGGGGTGTTAAGAGGGTATGTTAGATTGAATAGAAGTATATCTAATTACCCGAAACAATCCACCAACGACCGAAAATCTTCATAAACCACCTGGAATCATCGAAACGGACCGGGCAAAGCCGCCATCAAATCAGGTCCCTGGGTTGATATTTAGGCTCCGTGTGAGAGCCAAGATTTTTATTTAGTTCCATATGGGAAATATTCGTTAAAAATCTTCTCCAGAACTATTAATCAGAACCGTTTAATATTTGGTATACAGCATTCTTGTAGGAGTAAGAGTCAAGTTTATTTGAATCAGGTCCCTTGGTAAATGTTTGGGTTCTCTGTTAGAGCCCGAATTTTAACTTAGTGCAATATGAGAAATGTTCTTTAAAAATCTTGGTTTACAACATTCCGCCCGGGGGGGGGGGGGGGGGGGGGCTGATTCAAATGCATTCAAATCAAGTCCCTGGGCTAACATTTGGGCTCCCTACCTTGGTGCAATATAAGGAATATTATTTAAAAATCGTTTCGTGACCGTCCAGTCGGAAACTTTTGAAATATGATATACGCCATCCTTAGGAGAATCAGATTCAAGTTTGTTAAAATAAAGTCACTCGGTTACTCGCCCGAATTTAAGCTTGGTGCGAAAGAGGAATTTCATATTCTTTAAAATCTTCCCCAGAACCACCATTCAGAATTTTAAAGTTGCTCAAATGTATGTGCCGTATGATTTGGTTCATCGAGATATATATTTGTATTCTGTTTGGTGGCATTTTACTCTATCGCTTTGTGCTTATTTTTTTTTTTTTTTTTGGGGGGGGGGGGGGGGGGGGGTTGTGAATCGTTTTGTTGAACCATGGTACCCCCGTTGAAATGCAGACTGAAATGCATCGATTCAGTTCAGACCCACAGAGTCAATTAAATCCTTCATTAAAACAACTTTGCCGGGTGACCCCCCCCCCCCCCCATCCCTTCCCAGACCTGGGGTCTCTAGTTATTTTGCAAATATCGACTGCAGCGTATGTTTCAGGGTCCATCTAGCTGTATATTGGTGTTCTGTTTTGGCCCTGTGCTATCTTCTAGGTTCTTTGTACTTCAGCATTCTTTGAGTTTTTTGTGCTTCTTTTTGGTGAACCGTCGCGCATCCACTGAAATAGGTCTATGGACAACTCGCCCTGGGACATGTTGGACCAATTTTGAATGAGACAACTCGCCCCATTTTTTTTTCTTTTCTCAGACCAGGTTTTCACTGAGACAAGTTGCCCCAATTTTTTTTAATGCAATAGTATTTTTTACTTACATTTCTCCGACTTCTCAATTTTTAATGACAGTCCACAACAATGTCTTTTCACAACTGAATTATGAGTTCCACCAGTGTATGAACCCTTGTTTTGACAGACCTTTTGTTATCAAGTGTTATTAAAAATTTTTAATAGAGCTCAGTTGCTCAGCCAACTGGTACATCCTCCAGCGTGCCATTCACCCAATTTCACGTCATTTACAGGTGTACCCAGATTAGAAAAAGTGTAAAGACATCAAGAAAGATATATAAACTCTCTCTGCCTCTTCTACATTTGAGAATAACTTTCATCATAATATGGCTATAGAAACACACAGAAAGGAATGGCAATACATCACAACAAGATAAGGCTGTTATTTCTAGTTTTAATGTGCCCAAATTAGGGCAAAAAGGGTGTGCCCAAAATAAATGAATTTAAAGGCATGATGTTATTGAAGGGTGGGGGTGTGTTGCAAAAGTTGGGAAATAATTTGTATTATATTTGTATTATATGTTTTTATTTTTGCATTATATTGGAACACAAAAATGCTATTCTGTTTTTTGTAAATGTGTATATTCTTTTTGTAAAACCGTAGTTATATACCTATTTATTTATTTATTGGTGTTTAAGGTTATATACTTCTGCACAATGGCTAATCATGACCGTGACAGTTTTACGGGTGGAGGAAGCCGGAGTACCCGGAGAGAACCACCGAGCAACGACGTAACTCCGCACTGCAGCACAGGCAGGGTTAGATTGGTTGAAGTCATGCGCACCATCGACGTGCAGTACGCCTTAGTACAACGGCGTCATCATGCCCCCAGTTACATACCTATACCAATAACCATATCATTTGATGTCGATGAATAAAAACGTGTTTTGGTAACCAGTCTCCTGTATTTTTCATAACCATTTCCATTGGAAAAGGTGGGGCGAGTTGTCTCAAAGGGTGGGGCGAGTTGTCTCAAAAGGTAGGGCGATTTGGCTCAAAGGTTGGTCCGAGTTGTCTCACATGGGGGGGCGACTTGTCTCAGGGCGAGTTGTCTAAGGGACGTGTTGTTTCATCCTCTTGAAATGTAGACTGAAATGCGTTGTAATGCAGACTCAGGGTCACTGTGTTTTATCAGGCCCTCTTGCACAGCTTTGCTATGTTATATTTTGTATTAGGTTGCCATTCAGTTGACCCTCTGTTATCGCTGTATTGTTGCATTGTATGTTTGGAAATTCCTCCGTTAATATTTTCGGAGCACCTTGTGTGAACCCCAGATCAGAGTCATCTCAGATATTTTTATGAAATCGATCCGTTGACTTTTTGGGGCGACTCATTGTGGGGGTCTCTGTTACAGGTTATGAGGGTAAACAGTATACACTATATAAAAGGGGCTTCGGGGTAATTTTGCCGAGCTGCGGCTCCACTGACACAGTAGGGTTCTTTAACATGCACAGTAATTACTGTACACGGGGCAGCCATTGTACGTCCTCATCCGATAGGACGAGCACGGCACCATCCCCAAACATGATGTTATGGAGGAGTAGTGTGGGTTGAATCCACGCCGGCATTGCATTGCGTTTCCCCAATTAGGGTTCGAACCTGTAACCATTGGGTTCCGAGAGCAACGCGTTACGCCCTCGGCTAATGCATCCTAAAACATCCTTCGCTGTTGAATTGTCAGTCTGTTTGCGCAAATATCAGGGTTATGTTATGTTATTTGGAAATTCCTCGTTAATTTTTCGGAGCACCCTGTGTAAACCCCGCATCAGCAGAATCGTCTTAGGTATATTTCGTGTGGACTGGTGCTGCAGTTCACGTCTTACACCTGTTTTATTCCGGTTGATGCACAATTCATTGCGCTTTACAGTCACCCCTCCGTCGGAGGACCCTGAATGATTCATTGCGAAGGTCCTTTATACAGTTATTGAAGTACACTATATACAAGGGGGCATCTGGGAATTTTGCCGAGCCCGCAGCTCTTTTGCCAAAGTGGGGTTCTTTAACGTGTACAGTAATTACTGCACACGGGACAGCCATTTACGCCCTCACCCTATAGGACGAGCATAGCACCATCCCGAACATGGCACAGGAGCTGGACGTTTCACCGTACACGGGCGTTTCGTGCACATCAAGTTAGGACGTTTCGTACACAAACTTTAGGATGTTTCGTACACCAGCTTGAACGTTCGTACACGGCGTTATGACTGTCTTGGGTCAAGTAAAGATAACAACCCGTATGTAAAAATAAGAAAATTATTGCAATAACATATTTATATAAATACAACACATACTGAAATGATACAAATATAAAGTTCTACAAAGATAAGTTTGACATTGTGCAGTGTACAAATAGAACATACTCGAAAATATTTATTATAATTATATTATTAGTAGGCCTAACTGTATGGGAATTAGCTTTTAAAACGTAATTTTTAACATCGCTGCAATATTTTTGCATTCTATGGGATTCCATAGTGCGGTAGAAGTACATCCAGTGGAACTGGACAACTCGACCTCGGGATAACTCGGCCTCGGACATGGCGGCCTCGGGACAAACTCGGCCCGGGACAAGTCGCCCCCCCCCCCCCCGCCCCCATTCACATTTATATGGAAAATCGATTATGAAAATTGAGAGATGTTAGTTATTAACGAGAAACGTAAACAGTATAATATATACTTTGAACAAAGAAATTATAGCATTTGAAAGATAAACATAAAATATTACAAAGTATACATATTTTTCCTGTCAGTTCATCAGTTCGTAGTGCTGGGTGGAAGTATTCTTGCTTATGTGTCTGTATCTGTATGGTTACATCGTAAGACCACTAGTACTGGTATTGTACGACGGATGTAGGCGGCTTATTGTTGTTTCTGGTTGTTTATGAAGGCAGATCTAAATCCCTCAATAGTTGGAGAACGGACTACTTCTTCTGGCAGATGATTCCAGTTGATTGCAGTTTTAACAAGGAATGATTGTTTGTACTGTTCACTTTTGCTTTATGTGTATGTAATTCTGAATAATTTTCGAATATCGCGGAGGGATTATAAAAGATATTTTTCACTGTGGAATTTAATTCAAACAAACATGCAAGTACTTCATATTATGTTAAAATTTATAATAGATATTTTAATATGTGTCAAAAATATATCACAAACATATTAATAATACAACTAAATTAATTTAAAAATTCTTGAACTTAAACAAAAAATCTTTAAAATGTTGCAATAAATCGGGACAAGTCGGGACAACTCGGCCCAAGACGGGGCCGAGTTGTCCGGAAAATCGGCTCGAGCCGAGTTTGTCCCGAGGCCGAGTTGTCACGCACCCAAAGTAAAAATTACGTTTTCAGTGCTGATTCTCGTAGAGTGACATTATATACTTAACATTGCCCCCCCCCCCCCCCCCCTCTCTCTCACTCTCATCCTAGTTTAAGGAAGACAACTTACTGGAACGTCATGTAAGGATTATGCAACCTACGCTAAGGATGGGGCTTAGGACTTTGAATTCCTAAGTCCCCATCTTAGCATAGGTGGTGTAATTCATATATGTACGCCATACTATGGTGGTGTTGGACATATTAAATTCTGTTCCGTGATATTTCAAATATGGATTTTTTATATTGGATTATAATAATACCTTTACAAAAGTAAGTAATCTATTATTTCATATAAAAAATACCTGAAAACCCTATAAAATTACCTGTGTACGAAACGTCCTTTGAAATACATGTATGTACGAAACGTCTTCTTTTGTATACGAAACAGTCAGTGTACGAAACGCCTGTGCACGAAACGACACTAATTAGCATGGCACTATGGAGGAACAGCGTGGATTTGAATCCACGCCAGCACTGTATTACGTTACGTTACGTTTTCCCGACTAGGGTTCGAACTCGCAAACCTTGGGCTCTGGGCGCGTCGCCTTACTACGGTGGCTGATTTAGGCCACCCTCAATACTTTTTTATCTCGAGATCTCGAGATTAATGTCTCAAGATCTCGAGAAACTATCTCAAGATCTCGAGATAATTATCTCAAGATCTCGAGATAATATCTCAAGATCTCGAGATAATATCTCGAGATCTCGAGATAATCTCTCAAGATCTCGAGATAATATCTCGAGATAATATCTCAGGATCTCGAGAAACTATCTCAAGATCTCGAGATAATATCTTAAGCTCTCGAGATAATATCTTGAGATCGCGAGAAACTATGTAGGGACCTCGAGATAATATCTCGAGATCTCGAAATAATATCTCAAGATCTCGAGAAACTATCTCAAGATCTCGAGATAATATTTCAAGATCTCGAGATAAGCATATATAATTGGTGTCACCCTTTGATCATTAGCATGAATTCATTCAAACTGTTTATTCACTTGTCGCATCTTTTTCGACTGCAACATGCACTGCGCCCCCCACCCCCCCCCCCCCCCCCCCCACCATCCCATTACAATTACACGAATCCACTCCCGTCACTCAGAAAACTTATCAACCAATCACCTTGTTGCGAAATTATGAGAGCCCACCAACTCTCAGTCCAGCACTAATATAAACCGAGTCCCGTCATCCGAACTTGCACTTGCTGGTGTCTTGTTCCCACTCCAAACCCAAAGTGTCAATCTTGCACCCGGTACCTCATAGTGCATACTGTAATGTTTTTTTTTACCCTAAAACTCAACGATTTCTCACTTCTTTTCCTCCCAGCCCATGCTGATTGTAGTGATGTTTACCCTAAAACACAAAGTTTACTCACTACTTTACAAGACACACACCCATAAATACTAAATATTTCCTTCCAGCTCCACGTCGAATGGAGTGATTTGTACTACAACTCAGAGTTTACTCATTACTGTACGAGACACAGACCCGTAAATACAAATAGCTCTCCCAGCTCCACACTGAAAGATTTCTTCCCCACTCCCTTGGTGGATTTTTCACCTATTTTCCACTTTGCTGACTGAGACATACATCATATGTTTAAACTCCATTCCCGCATCCATTTTGACCGAGCAAATCGACGGTGCTACCCGATGTATAATAACCGTACAGCAACGACAGGTATAAACCTACCCTAGGATTCCCTTTCCTCTCGTTGGTTTGAAAAGTCTGGATTAGGCGTAACTAGTTATCTCCAGCGGATACTGCTTCCGGACGAGTGATTAAGGACCTCACGTATTACCAACGTCAGTGTTAGAAAAAGGCTTGCCCAGTACAAGGCTACTGATGCTAGACAAAACCGTGAATTTATGGTCAATACCCAGCAATCCCCTGATACACAGGAGCCGTTCTCACAATTACACACCCAAACTGAAACCCATAAGCCTGAGCCCAAGAGGCGAATAGAATCCCCCTCCTGTGAATCCCAAACGTGGCAGGATGGGCATCACTAACATAGTTTGCACACAAAACCCAATTACATGTAGTAATGAAAAGATTGACCTGTCGCCCGACAAGTCTCAACGGTCCATACACCTTTCACACTCCTCCAGAGACATACGCGAAAGCGACAACTCCAATGGTGATATATACAGTCCCGCGCATATATAGAAGGACAACTTGAACCCGATTGCCAGTATCTCCGAACAAGATGAAGCACCCTCAACGTCGTTTACTGTCACCCATAACCAGCTGCAACATGGCACCCCAATTAACCATACGATCCTCCGTGATCATATACTCTCAACCGCTCACAGGAGATCCCCCAGTACTTGTGACCCCACCCCCAACGTCAACTCATGAATCGACAGTAATACAGGACACCCCGTCCCATAAGATTGATTGGTCCCCTATGTTCTTACCGGCTGAAACCCATTCCAACCTGGGAAACCTTAATTTCGCCATCCATGAGAGCATAGTTCCACCATGACCACGCGCCACGACCTCTGAACTCACAAGATGACACAGACACACACCCAATTTATGAGAGCAACATCTTGCCCACCCAAACCCCGATAGCGCAACACACCATTGATTTGTCCTCCAACAGTACCCAACTATGAATACACTTTTCATACTTCTCCAGTGGGACTCCCAACAATACCCCTCAAACGACACCACTGCGAACCACCCTGCAATGATAGTCGAAACTCAAACCGTGAACATACCGCCCGGTTTGACATATCGCTTCTGCAGCTCTCAAAAAATGTTTGACCCAATTGGCGGTCCTCCCAAATAAGCGAAAGTGTCCCTCCCGCCAAACAGTGAACCCCGCAATATTGTGTTGAAAAGATGTCCCCGCGACATTTGAAACAACAAGTAGCACCCCACTTTCTGTTTTGCTACTCCCGGTCCCACAAAGGGATCCCTCCCAAATATACCCACTGTAGCATCCCCCACTGTAGATTAACTGGCCATTTGGTGCCTCCCCCACCCTATATATCGCACAAACCCCTCCCGGGACGCAACAACAGTTTCCCTTCCTCCTAGTACCCTAAAAGGTAAGGGGGACCCTTCTCAAGAGGATTGAAGCCTGCCAATGATATAAGGGAAAGATGCTCTCATGACACGAGAGCATCGCCTGTCCCTACCTGGTTATAACACATCCACTCCCTCCTTTTCGCTACTCCGTTTCCCACAAAGAGTCCCTTTCCCGACAGACCCGAGTTGCTCCCTTGATCCCCGATTTACCGGCAATCTGGTGCCTCCTGGTCCCTATATGCCCTCCTCCCCGAAGATTTCTGCCTAGTTTGGGGTGCATCACCACCTCCTTTTCTAATCTGAGTCTAAACACTGAAAATTCTGGAAACTCACATCCAAATGCTGCATGTGGTAGGTAGGTATCTGTTAGATGCAGGCCTTTGTGCCCAGAAATGTTTGCAATTTTCATAAGATTCTTCCCAATCTTCACTGTCATATTTTAATTATGATTGGAGTTTGACAGAATTCCCCCTGCCAGCTCATATAGCGACTATATCAGTCCTATTGGTGGAGAAAACACATAAAATGCGCTCAAAACTAATGCCAACTATTGTTGGGGAGGTGAGTTGACCATGTCAGAAGCCTTAAACCGAGTGTGCTTCGAATTTTTCCGAAAAAAACTAATAATCCAGAACGGAAGGTGAGAAGTATATACATAACATTCAAAGGACCACGCCATGTCCGTGTTTCAAAAATGATTTTTTTTTATAAAACCAACTGCATGACATTCCCTGTGTCAAAATAGCTGTGTAAATTCTCGGGGCCACATACGAAATACCCAGAAATGTTGAAAAACGGTCCTCGACAACGCAATGTTTACCACATAAATAAGCTAAAATAGTTTTAAAAAAAAATTTGAAACTCGAACTTGCGTGGCCCTTTAAATGTTATATATGTACTTCCCACTTTTAGTTCTTGATGAGTTGTTTGTTCAAACTCTAGGTAAATATACGAAGTGCATTCGGTTTAAGGCTTCTGGCATGGTCAACTCACCTTCCCAACAATAGTTGGCATTAGTTCTGAACGCATTTATGCGTTTTCTACACCAATAGGACTGATATAGTCGCTATTTGAGTTGGTCTAGGGAGCTATACTCAGGTCAGCCGTGAAAGGGGTCCTTTGTGGGAAAGGGTGGGGTGGATGCGTTTGTAACCTGGTAAGGATAGGCAATGCTCTCGTGTCATGAGAGCATCTTTCCCTTATATCACTGGCAGGATTCAATCCTCTGGAGGATGGTCCCTCTTTCTTCTTGGGGGTACCAGGAGGAGGGAAACTGTTGTTGCCGCCCCAAGAGGGGTTTGTTTGATATAGGGTGGAGGGGAGGCACCAAATGACCAGATCTACGGTGGGGGATGCTACTATGGGTATCTTTGGGAGGAAATCCCTTTATGGGACGGGAGTAGCAAAATAGAAAGTGGGGTGCTACTTGTTGTTTCAAATGTCGCGGGGACATCTTTTCAACTTTTTCAATTGCAGGGTTCACTGTTTGGTGGGAGGGCATTTTCGCTTATTTGAGAGGACCGCCAATTGGGTCAAACATTTTTTGGGAGCCGTAGCAGCGATATGTCAACCCGGGCGGTATGTTCACGGGTTTAAGTTTCAACTATCATTGCAAGGTGGTTCGCAGTGGTGTCGTTTTTTTTTTTTGTTTTTTGTTTTTGTTTTTTTTTTTGGGGGGGGGGGGGGTATAGTTGGGAGTCCCACTGGAGGAGTAAGAAAATCGTATTCATAGTTGGATATTGTCGGAGGACAAATCAATGGTGTGATGCGCTGTTAGGGTTTGGGTGGGCAAAATGTTGCTCTCATAAATTGGGTGTGTGTGTGTGTGTGTGTGTCACCTTGTGAGTTAAGGGGGAGTGGTCTGTGGCACGTGGTCCTGGTGGAACTCTGCTCTCATTGATGGCGAAATATATTTTCACAGGCTGGAATGGGTTTCAGCCGGTAAGAACATAGGGGGACCAATCGATTTATTTATTGATTTATTTATTTGTTGTTGTTTAAGGTCACATATTTCTGCGCAATGACTAATCATGACCATAACAGTTTTACGGGTGGAGGAAGCCGGAGTACCCGAAAAGAACCACCGAGCAACAGCGAGCAACTGTCAACTCCCAACATACTAACTCCACACAAGCAGGGTCGGCATTAGTTGAAGACAGGTGCACCATCGACATGCAGTAAGCCTTAGTACACAGCGCCACCTTGCCCCCACGCAGGCAGTGGGGGTGAAGTGTCTTTCCCAAGGACACAACGTGGTTGCCGAACCAAAGACCTCTCGGCTTGTAGCTTGCACGTATACCTACTGAGCCACGGCGCCCCCAGGACAAATTAGTCTTATGATACGGGATGTCCTGTATTAGTGTCAGTTCATGAGTTGATATTGAAGATAGGGGTCACAAGTACTGGGTGGGGGGGGGGGGGTGGGGGTGGCGGGGGGGGGGGGGGGTGCTCTCCTGTGACCGAGTGAGAGTATGGGATCACGGAGGATCGTATTGTTAATTGGGGTGTCATGTTGTAGCTGGTTAAGGGTGGCAGTAAACGACGTTTTAGGGGGCTTCATCTCGTTCGGAGATACTGGGAATCGGGTTTAAGTTGTCCTTCTTTATATGCGCGGGACTGGATACTTCACTGTTGGAGTTGTCACTTTCGGGTATCTCCCTGGATAAGTGTGAAAGGTGTGTGGACCGTTGAGACTTGTCGGGTGACAGGTCAATCTTTCATTACTACATGTAATTGGGTTTTGTGTGGAAACAATGTTAGTTATGCCCATCCTGCCATGTTTGGGATTCACCGGGGGGGGGGGGGGGGGGGGGGATTCCATTCGCCACTTGGGCTCACGGTTATGGGTTTCAATTTGGTCCTGGGGGTCAGGAGATTGCTGAGTATTGACCATAAATTGTCGGTTTTGTCTGGCTTCTGCAGCCTTGTACTGGGCATACCCTTTTCTAACACTGACGTTGGTAATACGTGAGGGCCTTAATCACTCGTCCGGAAGCATTATCCGCAGGGGGGTAACTAGTACGCCTAATCCAGACTTTTCAAACCAACGAGAGGAAAGGGAATCCGACGGTAGGTTTATAGCTATCGCTGATGTAAGGTTATTATACACCCAGTAGCATCGTCGATTTGCTCGGTCAAAATGGACGCGGGATGGGGTTAACGTTATGCTGTATGACGGGTCCGTGGAATAACAGCGTGTGAAGAGACGATGTGTCTCAGTTACCAAAGTGGAAAGTAGGTGAAAAATCCACCAAGGGAGTGGGTGATTGGTTTCACTGTGGGATGAAACCTTTCAGCGTGGAGGTGGTGGAGCTATTTGGTATTTACGGGTCTGTATCTTGCAAAGTAGTGAGTACACTTTGTGTGTTGTGGTAAAAATCACTCCATTCAATGTGGAGCTGGAAGGAAATATTTGGTATTTATGGGTGTGTGTCTTGTAAAGTGGTGAAAAACTTTGTGTTTTAGGGTAAAAATCACTACAATCAGCGTGGAGCTGAGAGGAAAAGAAGTGAGAAAACATTGAGCTTTACGGTAAAAAACACTACAGTATGCACTAGGAAGTACCGGGTACTGGATCAACACTTTGGATTTGGAGTGTTAAACTTTTCATCTTGTAAAGTAGTGAGAAAACGTTGTGTTTTAGGGTAAAAGGCTCTAAGTAGGTTCTGGGAGGTACCGGGTGCTGGGTTGACACTTTGGGATTGGAGTGGGAACAAGACACCAGAAAGTGCAAGCTCGGATGACGGGACTTTATTTATAGCGAACGAAGTGAGCATAATGGTAACGTGTGTGTATGTGTGAAACTATAAGATCGAAATTTAGAATATTTCAGAAAAATATATATCCATGCAATCCAAAAATCTGTGTCCGGAAGTAAACACCATGGACGAAAAATAGGAGTCGAAGTTGATCAAATTGTATTGTTTTCATTGGTAGAAATCGAATTAGATTTCTGAAAAAGGAACAGGTGAACGTGCAGGAATAGCGTCATCCATAGATATCGGACATGGCGTCATCTGGCAGGTTCCGTCAAAAATCGAAACCACAACAACACAAAAGAAACGCAAGTTGCGCTGCATTTGTCGTTCATTTTTTAAACTTCAGTTGCTTGTACAAAAAAAATCAAAATTGTTGGCCACAAAGTTACGGAAGCCCATTAGGGACATGTGAAGAAAAAAAATTACATGTATGAAAAAAGAAAAAAATTAAGTCGTGCGCACGAGATAATTAAGTCGTGCGCACGAGATAATTATCTCGTGCGCACGAGATACCTAAGTCGCGCGCACAAGATACCTAAGTCGTGCGCACGAGATAATATGTTGCTTCCGTACAAAGTCGCACGCTTGTTAATAAAATATCTAAGAACAAGTGTGTCTGCAAGAAATTCTATAATTTTAAGTATTTTCCTTTCGCGAGACGTTTAAAAACGACGAGTCGATGTTTTCTCGCATTTCTCATTTCTGACGCTCTTTTTTGTAAACAAAAGGTTTACCCCTCTCGTGCTTAGTACGATTTCCGCTGGAAGATACGTAATATACAATTAAAAGAGGGTCACAATGGGATTCCTGAGACTTTGCTCTTCATTGCAATGCATTGTACTTTCGGATCGTAATTTTTTCCCTTTTTTCTGACGCAATAAAATTTTTGGAACGATTTTTTCCACTTTAATATTTAATCAAGAAGTTACGGTACCGGTGCCTGGTAATGATATTTCGAACACGAACTTTTCATTTTTGAGGTTTTGAAGTGATACAGTATACAGAAACTTACACCCAAGCACCTCCACACTGCAGTGGAAACTCCACAGAAAATTGTTGCTTCTTTCGGATTGACCCACTTTTGCGTCACGCGGTGCTTATTGTAACGTTGTATTCCAATTTTGGCCTGGAAAGACGGTTTGCTGTGATTGCAAGAGACAGTTATCAATACGTGTACACGCAGTGTTGATACATTTTGTTTTTGAATATAAAATCATTCAGTAAATAGTTCATGACTGATTCCTTCGAAAGATAAGGAAGATCAGAAGGTGAACTGTCGTGTTTGATCAATGACCGAGTCTGATCAAACAGTCAGTCTGTCAGTCTCCAAATCCAATTCCAAATGCATTTGCAATTTATTAAGGCGACCAGCTAAATCGGACTACAATTACAAATTAAATCGTCGGAATTAATTCCATAAATTTGATACCAGACAATTTTACTTACACTCACTGATACTGAATTCATTTTATCTGATCCTTTTTACAGGACGTTTAACAATCCAGTGGCGGTGCCACTGGAGGGGGATAGCTGTCCCTCCCACTCCCCCCCCCCCCCAAATCAAACTTCAAATTTCTATCTGACCGTGGTTTTCCCACCCAATTTCACACCGCAAACGACACACAACAATGCACGTCATGTCGGGCGTTGTAGAAATGTTCAGATATCGCTCCCACTCCCAGGGCCTCCAAATATAGAAATCTTTCATGGGGAGAACTCCATTATCCCCACACACGCGAGGGGGAGATCCCGTTCCCTCCGCCAGCTATAAGGCCTGCGGCATTTAGGAGATTCCTTCGGCATCTTGACCTTGGTCCCCCACCCCCATAGCTTACCTAAGCCCCCCCCCCCCCCCCCCCCCCCCAAAAAAAAAAAAAAAAAAAATATTGAAATCTTGGCGCCGTCACAGTAGGCCTACATAGCGATCAGTCGGTATCAAGAAAACTTGTGATGGAAAGACAATGTGTTGATCAAATTTGCAGAAAAGGCTACATAAAATTAAGCTACATAATGTTCTAACCAACTTGCAAGGGGGCGCGGTGGCTCAGTTGGTAGAGGTGCAGGCTGCAAGCCGAGAGGTCCTCGGTTCGAATCCCACCTGCGGCAACCGCGTTGTGTCCTTGGGCAAGACACTTCACCCCGATTGCCTACATGGGGGCACGATGACGCTGTGTACTGAGGCGTCCTGCACGTCGATGGTGCGCATGTCTTCAACCAATCTAACCCTGCCCGTGCTGCGGTGCAGAGTTCAGAGTTACGATGTTGGAGAGCTGACAGCTGCTCGTCGTTTCTCGGTGGTTCTCTCCGGGTACTCCGGCTTCCTCCACCCGTAAAACTGTCACGGTCACGATTAGCCATTGTGCATAAGTATGTGACCTTAAACACCAATAAAATAAATAAATAAATAAATAACCAACTTGCAAGTTAAAAATACAACCACAGATTTGGGTTCGATAGGGGGAGATTGATGCCCCCCCCCCCCCCAAAAAAAAGACCCTTTCCAACCTACTTAGAACCTGAAGTGTTGAGGCTGAATGGGTGAGTGTATCTGTTGCACACCCCCCCCCCCCCCCACCCTACCTTTCAGAAAATTTCAACCTGCTTAAACTACATGTACTTGATAATACAAGAAGTGATATGGAGGCAGAGTGTGGGAAATTTAATTCATGCCTCTACCCAAATCCCATCACAAATTTCTGAGTTATGAAATTTGAAAGTGATAAAAAGTCAGAAATGTTCGCAAAAAAATTGGGAAAAACAATCTTTTCTTGCTGCTAAGAATTCACCATAATTAGGAAATTTTCAAACACAAAAAGAAAAGATGCAATCAGAAATTCACGCTTTCAAGACCATGAAGAAATATTTGAGGCGGGGCATAGAGAATAAACTACAATTTCACAACAAGACCATAAAAATATACAGAGTCGTGGCAAGTAACTAGATTTTTGTTGAATAGTAATTACTGTGATCACTAGTTAGAACATATTGTCTGTGGTGATGGCTGGGGGGGGGGGGGGGGGGGGGGGGGGGGGGATTGTAATTTTGAAGGACCATAACAAATTTATTTGAAAAGAATGTTATGATGGGCAACAAAACTTTTGCCAAATTGTATTTATTGATGTCGGAAGTAGAAAATCACAGGGCTGTGATGATGCTGGAATATTTTCTTATGACTTCGGTCTAAATCCTCCTAAGCAAGTCCCTGGGTGAAATCACAGCATACCACTCTGAATTTATTAATTTTTTTGCAGGATACTATTTTTTTAGAAACTACTGTATAATTATTTATTTATTGTTGTTTAAGGTCACATACTTATGCACAATGAATAATCATGACCGTGACAGTTTTACGGGTGGAGGAAGACGGAGTACCCGGAGAGAACCACCGAGCAACGACGAGCAGCAGCCAGCTCCCCAACATCGTAACTCCGCAATGCAGCACAGGCAGAGTTTGATTGGTTGAAGACATGCGCACCATCGACGTGCAGTACGCCTTAGTACACGGCATCGTCGTGCCCCCATGTGCACAATCGGGGTTAAGTGCCTTGCCCAAGGACACAACGCGGGAGTCCGAATCGATCGCTCAGACGGTCACCCATCCAAGGACAAACCGGGATCGACGTTGCTTAACTTCGATGATCTTGACGAAAACCGGTTACCGCAACGCCACCGCGCCCCCAACTACTGTATAAGAACCTGAAAATGTTCAACTCATAGACGGATTGCACCCCAGGGATTTGTGTTGTAACTTTTATTGTTTTGTGAGTTCTGTTCTCAAAAAGTGTGCACAATAATTGTTGTAAAGGTTTGTGATTCAATGGTGATCTGCTCTCTCCAGGGTGTATAGATCTCTTCTCCAACTCTATATGCTTCTCCAATTCCCTCCTCAGTAAAGTCTCTTAAACAAGCCTTCGGGCTGGACATACTTTTCGGTCTGATTCAGTAGGGTCTTGCTCACCATAAAGGTGTTGAGGAATTCTATTAGCATCAGACTGTAGTTCTTCTTTTCATTGCATGGGTGGGTCACAGTGAAATTGGTGGTGTGTTGGCAGTGTGGTTGCGGGTGGAGAGCTGGGGGTTGTTGAGAAATGTGGTGACTGGTGAGAGCGATCTGTATTCCATATTCCAATTCTATATGCATATTCATCCATGACCAATGTCCTCGTGTTTCTTGTGTCAACTTTATTGGGAATATAAGAGGGGGTATACTCCTGTGACTGCCATCCATATAATAGTATGGTGAGGACTAATAGTACAGGGTGGAATATTATACTGAAGTTACAAACTGACTTCATAATATTTCAAAGTGCCATATCTTGGATAAATAACCTCAAAATTCCAACATAACTCTAACTATCTACAGCTATATGGAAGATGTTAAAAATTTAGTCCAAAACAGTGCATTATGAGAATTAGACTGCAGAGGAATCAAGTATTTTCCCGACTGATGCGCCATTTCATTCTTCTGTTGTCTTTTTCACTCAAGGATTTATTGTCAATCCCAGTCAGCAGCCTCTTTCGGATTTTGCACTGCTTCTCGAATACATGTGAATGATATTACAAAACAAATAGTTGTTAGTTTTAACAATGAATAATAGTACAAAATGAAACCTAAATGAATGAATGTGCATATATTTATTAAATAAAAAATTTAATTGAATTATATTTTGTCACCTCATGAAATAGGAGACCCATTAGTTCAATATGAAAGAGTTTTGATTTTATTTTCCCGCTCTGACCGACTTAGACCCCGTAAAACTGTCACGGTCACGATTACCAATTGTGCATAAGCATGTGACATTAAAAACCAATAAATAAATAATTAATTCTAAAGGTGGTGGATTCATTACTTAATGCTATGTTGTGATCAGTTTTGGTTATAAATGTTAAATTTAATACCTATTTTTTTTCAAATTATACCCCTGGCAAATAAACTGCTATGAATATTGCCATGGACATTCTATTATTATTTTTTGGGCAGAAATTTACTTTTTTCTAAAGTGTTCAAAATGGTTTGGGGTACGAAATCACTTGGGTACGAAATGATTTTGGTGATGGGTACGGAATTAAACACACCCAATGACATCCTCTGTATATTTTTATTCAAATTTACAAAATACAGTACGTGGAGAGTGGATTGTAACAAAATGACCCGTGGGGGGGGGGGGGGGATTATCACCCAAAGTATTACTTTCAAATTCTGCACACATGGGCAAAAAACGCAAGCAATGCTTCAGCCAATGGTCCTCCGAGTGTAACCCAGGGATTCATTGGCTGGAACTTTGCTTGTGCTTGTTATGCTTTGCAACAAATTTGCAATTATTGCTTGGGTGGAATCTCCACTCTGCGGGTGATTTAGTGATAATACACCCTATACGTACTGTAAGTTGTAACTACGTTCGCACTTTAGGTAGCACCTATTTCTTATTATTAGTGCTGGATTGAGATTTGGTGGGCTCTCATAACTAATACGCAACAAAGTGGTTGGTTGATAAGTTATTCACTTTTCTGAGTGACGGGAGTGGGTGGATTCGTGTAATTGTCATGGGAGGCATGAATATGTTGCAGTCGAAAAAGATGCGACAAGAAATAAACAGTTTGTGTGACAGGAGTGAATTCATGCAAATGATCAAAGGGTGACACCGATTATATATGCTTATCTCGAGATCTCGAGATATTATCTCGAGATATTATCTCGAGATCTCGACATAGTTTCTCGAGATCTCGAGATATTATTTCGAGATCTTGAGATATTATCTCGAGATCTTGAGCTATTATCTCGAGATCTTGAGATAGTTTCTCGAGATCTTGAGATATTATCTCGAGATCTTGAGATAATTATCTCGAGATCTCGAGATAGTTTCTCGAGATCTCGAGATAAAAAAAAGTATTGAGGGTGGCCTAAATCAGCCATCGTACCTTACGCTCTCAGCTACTACATCCCGTAAATCATATTTAGTTGAAATAAGCGTCCATGGCCAGATACATGATTGATTCTGACTCGTTTATCGCGAAATTAGGTGATGTTAAGTAGCTGTAAAGTGAACAAATTAAAAAATATATCCAATTACACCAGGTTATCGTGACCATTCTTTCGTGGTCTATCCTGTGTTTTCACATTCATTTCGACCACACTGTATGGCGATATATCTTCCTAACTGATTCATATATCAAACGACTGAACAATTTGGATAATGGCAGCCGCATTGGAACAATACGTAAACAATGTACAGACACTGTCGTCTCAAGGTAATATTGGCTGAACGACCAGAATAAAAAGGAGTTGAACTTTCTGCATTGTCTCTCAGCGTTGAGGTTGATAAAGAAAGAACCGATGTCTTATCTTGGTCGACGTGCTTCGAGAAGTTTGGTGCGAAGATTTACCGAAAACAACCCATAAAACGCCGAGGAACCGTTAGGGGGGGGGGGGGGGGGGGGATTGATTGATAATGTTGGCAAAACCAAGAGGTTCAATGTTAAAAATAGGGTAACTTGCAAGACTAGGAATGTAATATATACGCTGATTTGTAAAACATGTGACATGACTGTATATGTAGGGGAGACCAATCATACGGTAGGTGAGAGACTGAAAGGAACATTTAAGAGATGCGCGGTTGCATGAGGACAAACCATCCCATGGTCATTTCAATTGTGATGGACATCACAGTGAGCAAGATGTAAGGCTGGCGGTCTTGGAATTTATAAGTGAGGGGACGAGAGAGATGCTAGTTAGAGAGGAAATGTGAATACGGAAGTTGGGGGCGGGAACAGTATAGGTTTTAAGGCAAGACTGAACAATGCAGGTCTGGCGTATTATTGATTTGTTTATTTGTGACACTGTCAGGGGTGTTACGTATAGAACATCATCCTTTGTATACTTAACGTTTTCTTGAGTTAATCCAAGATTAACCAGTATATGTTGTATTGGGTGATAGGAATAATGTAAACTCTAATTTGAATTAAGCACCGAAGAAGGCCAAGGGCCGAAAGCTCTGGTAAATGAGCGTTTTTGTTACACTTCTGTCGACCCTGTCCCTTATTTGGACAATGAACTTCAGTGGATCCAGGGAAATCATTAGTACCACATACGTATGTGGAAATAAGCAAACCACAGGGAAAGCATTAGTACCACATACCTTTTTATCCAGGTTAAATTTACTTATGTGACTGTGTTGGGCGATTTTAATGGAAATATTTGTGGAATTACATGTGTGAAACTTACAATTAGAATAATAAATTATATGTGTCCTTTTATATTTTATTAATTGGAATTTTAGTAATTTTTCACAACTGAATTCTTGCAGATTATCTGGCAAATACATTACTTTATTTCAATAATCTTAAACACAGTTATTGCTGAGGGTCGAAAGGGGCTTGCCCCACACCGTCCCAGTGTACCTTCAGCGCACAAAACCATTTTATCTGCTATAGTCTACGGTGCATGACCACCTAATGAACTGTTTAGCTGGACAGAAGTGACCTTAAACACCAAAAATAAGTAATACAATGGAACCCTCTTAATTGAACATCCACTTGGCCAGAGAAGAAAATTCAATTGACAGGAATATTAGAATTTCCAGGAATTTGGTCATTTTCCTATCTTCTTGTGATAAATTGAGTATGCAATAGATTAAATGCCACTATTGGGTGTAAAAAGGCCAAAGTCCAAAAATGTCTATCAATGTTGGGAATTCACTGGCAGTCAGAGTAATAATTCAACAGCATGGGTGTAAACGACTGTCCTCATTTAAATCTCTCTTGTGCTTACCATTAACCATTGTTAACAAATTGTAACACAATAGATAATTATGTACATGTACACGTACAAAGGCTTGCTAAATCTCTTTTGAAAATGTATTTACATGAACAAAAATAAATAAATAAAAATAATTAAAAAAAATAGTTATAAATAAAATAAAATGAATAAATATAATTATGTTAATAAATAAATAGATATAAATAAATATAATTAAGCAGAAAAATAAAGAATCAAAACAAAATTTATTTGGATAAAAAACCAATGAAAACAGTTACACCAGTATATAAATAAATAGAATTAAGCAGATAAATAAAGAATCATAACAATTTATCCAGATAAATACCAATTAAAACAGTGACACCTGGATATAAAAGGTATGTGGTACTGATGCTTTCCCTGGGGTTTGCTTATATCCACATACATATGTGGTACTAATGCTTTCCCCAGGGTTTGCTTGTTTCCATATACGTATGTGGTACAACTGCCTACCAATTTAATAATATTTTATGAGAATAAGTTGTGGCCAAATGTCCTTTACATGTCCAAGAACAATGTTAGGGTATCCAAATTCTTAAAAAAACAGCGACAGGGCTGCATGGGGGTAAATTTCAAAACCTTCACTTTTGTTTGCATGTGAATGTACTTACGATTTCCGGTTGACGTCATCGGACGGAAAACGCATCGATATACAACGCCATCTGAAATCAAATAATGAGAAAGATCGCCTTAATATGGTATACTATTATTATATAGAGACTGCACAGTTGCCATATTCAATGCAAGGTATCATGACACATGTAGAAAATTCTTAGAATTATGATTTTGTTTTTCGATGGAAATCGTGGTATCACGTGATTTGCGCATAGAACATGGAAACCATCTTCAATAAAAATTCAGACAATGTTGTCCTTTTCCAAAATGCAGCCCTATCACTGCACTTGAAAGTGTTTTGAATGCCAAGCTTTGTTGTTGAATATCTGAAGCACATTTGGCCATGAGTTCTCGCGAAATATTATTTTACTAGTGGGAGAATACCCGGCGTTGCATGGGAAAGGATGGTTATATCAGAAGCCTGATGTCATTGACACCCCGATAAAGTCAAAATGATCGATGGGTCAATATACCTGCGCGTATGAAATTTTAGCCTGATCAGCCCAGCTGTTTTTGAAATAAAAGGTCAAGGTCATCAATTTCAAGGTCATGGTCACCCTCCATGGGCACGGCACCCATCCCATGTTACTCGCAGGGACGAATTACCCCCGTCTACAAAATTTGAGATTGATTGGTCGAGAAACGATCAAGGCCACCAGTTTGAAGTTCACACCGCACGGACACCCCGATAAAGTCAAAATGATTGATGGGTCAATATACCTGCATGTATGAAATTTTAGCCCGATCGGCCCAGCCGTTTTCGAAATAATAAAAGGTCAAGGTCATCAATTTCAGGGTCAAAGTCACCACGCATGGGCACGGCACCCATCCCGTGTTACTCGCAGGGAAGAATTACCCCCGTGTAGAAAATTTGAGATCGATCGGTCAAGAAACGGAGGAGTTCACCTGGAACAAAGATAGAGAGACAGATACAGACATTCACATTTATATATTAGATTAGACTAGCGGGTGAATACCCGGCGTTGCACAGGAGAAGATGATTATATCAATATACCCTCAGATATGATCGGCTCAGTCGTTTTCGAAATAGAAGGTCAAGGTCACCAATTTCAAGGTCAAGGTCAACCCACATGGGTACCCCGATAAAGTCAAAATGATCGATGGGTCAATATACCTGCACATATGAAATTTTAACCCGATCGGCCCAGCCGTTTTCGAAATAAAAGGTCAAGGTCATCAATTTCAAGGTCAAGATCACCCTGCTAGGGCATGGCACCCATCCCATGTTACTGGCAGGGACAAATTACCCCGTGTACAAAATTTGAGATCGATCGGTCAAGAAACGGAGGAGTTCACCCGGAACAAAGATAGAGAGATACAGACATTCGCATTTATATATTAAGATTATTGGTTCTGGTATGAATACGAAGCTTAGCTAGCATACTGCCCTGGGGACGGTGTGGGGGTGGGAAAAAGCTTAGCTGGCATACTGCCCTGGGGAAAGAGTCCCCCAAAAAATGGGTTGCCCTGCTCTCTGGTGCTTCTGATAGTCCTATGAAGTGCCTCTAGTTGTTGTTATGTTTGATGTTGGGAGAATAAAGTAAAAATAAGTTTTTAGTGAGCCAAAATTCTGTCAGGGTATGGTGGGGGTGGGGGGGGGGCTAGATCTGAGAAGTCTGAAGTGCAATTCATGGGATGGGGGTTAGAGTATTGCTATCCAAATGGCTTGCTTTTATATATCCCCTCATAAATAAATAGTTATTTGTTATGTTTCTTTGTTCATTGTTGATGAGTCCTTGGCGTCAATCTTTATCACTGTTCATCCATGGGTGTTTAGATTCGCAACACAAATGTGTATCCTTAAAAACATTAATTAGTTTTTGTGTGAAAAAATTTCAACTCATTTCTGCTTCAGTTTTAATTAAACCTATGGAAAAGTATACTTGTGCAAATGGTAAACTTTATTTATGGGTCAGCAGCACCTATTCAAATGCCTGTAAAAGTCTTGAAAAATGAAGGTTTTACTGAAACTTGCTTGTATTACTGCACATGTGTTTGGTAATAATCTATGGAGATACTGTAAAGAGTATATATTTGGCCAAAAAAAATTAATGGTAGTTACCCGACCAACCCTAATTTTTCGGCCCTACCCTAATAATTTTTTTTACTGAAATTGAAAAAAACCCAAAGTGAATGGTTACTAACAATGACGAGAGAACTATTGCTGGGCAATTTTTCGGTATACGAATTTTAATCTGTACAATTTTCAATACCATCACGAATTCCGGCAAATTAATTCATAATCGGTATACGAAAAGTTCAATTTACATGGTAGACAGAGTGCAAATTTTAACTTTCTTATCACAGTTTACAAGGAGTGAATTTAGTTCACTGGTGCAGATTATTGTTGGTTTAAACTTGGGTCTTTTCCCTTTTTACCACCCTGTCTGCCCTTGCAGACCATGGTATGTTTCTTCGTTACTTTTCTTTCCCAACTGTTCAAGTTGTTTTGTCTCAACAGTCACCATTATTATGAAAGTGATAAAATATAGTTTTCCTCAAATTTGAAACATCTTGAGGTGAAAAGACAATCACATGTACTGCTTCACACTAAGCATGTGTAGTTAATAAACATTGGACATTCGACCAATGGCATTCCTGCTATTTAATACCTGGAAATTTTCCTTGGGAAATGCCAAGGGATTGCCTGTAGTTTTAAAGTGATTGTCTGTTTGCACACGCTGACACCATGATAGCACTTTGCCTTCAAAATAGTGTGCACACAAGTGTTTAATACAAGAATTACGCAAGGTACATTATTGTTTTCAAATAAACAAAAGCAAGTCATTTGTGCTTCCTCTGCCAAGATAAATATAATTATACTTAACCAGCACGTTACCACAATCACTTAGAATGTAAATTTATTTCGTGTGCTGAGATGTGCTAATTTTAACACTTTCCATGATAAAGTGAGGCATGCAAATGCACACTTCACTCCAGAATCTGAGGCCAGCTGAGGATAATATTATGAAGACATCTCAGAGTCCGTCTTGTTTCAGAGTTGCAGAATTACACTCCAAATGTCCACTGCAATCATGAATAAAGCATCTGCTATTAAACTGGCATTTGGGGTGTAATTTTGATATTCTGGCTCGACAGAATATCAAAGCAGTATATTTCACTCTCAGCTGTTGGAACAATTTGGTCCTAAAAATTAATTCAAGCACAAATTAAAACAAAAATATCCCTACCTACTGAATATCCCTACCTACAGACCCTATTTTTGTCTGCTATGTAACCTGAACCAAACCATTAATTTTTTTTGGCCTTTGCAGGGAGTGGTAGTTGGGCATTTATCTTACAAATTACTAGTGGTTTCACTTTTATTTTATCACGTTGAACCTGGAAAATCCTTAAATTTGACTTATTGTCAGCCTTGAAAAAGGGGTGTTGTAAATGGCCTGGAAAAGCCTGGAATTTTCTATTATGCTTGATGGTGGAACCCTTTTTATACATATCTGTGTAACAGTCATGATACAGCGTGATGCTGAAAGTGACTTGGAACACCAATGAATAAAGGAAGCAGAATGTTCAGAGATGAATGTATGTGTATTAGTTATTTGAATTATGAGTTGGGAATCTATAGACAAAACTACATGTATGTTTCAATGAGTCGTTTTGTATTCAATGAGTCAGATGTGCGTAGGAAGAAAACGTTGAGACCGAAGATCGAGACGTTTTCTTTCTACGCACATCTGACGAATTGAATACAAAACGACTCATTGAAACATACATGTGGTTTGTATTTATTACATGACCCAAGCACCTACCGACCTAATTTTCTTTTCTATCAATGGTGGTAAACACCATGCACTTTATGCAGTCGCATTGCTACATGGCGTGAACAGGTTGGTGTGCTATACGGAATTCCGTATTGCACAGCTGTATTGCATGCTGTATTGCATAAGAGAGACTGCATGGGCATGTAATAAAATACATGAAATAACACCATATTTGGCACTGGAAGTGTCACCATAAAAGTACTGTCATTGTTTGCATCTAGTTAAAGGCTGTCTTAACATGCAGTATGAAATAGTAGTAAATGAAATTAGCATCCTTTCTTGATTCTATTGCACATGGAAATCTGAAAAAGAGAAGTTTCCGCTGATTTCCTTGCAGTGCAGCATGTAGAATTAAGTGATGCAATCACTTGATGAATAATTGAAAACTGAGTATTCTGTGTGTTCTGCACTGGCCTTGTATGTACTTGGTTAACTAGCATTCCCTTTTAGGATCTGTCGGTGGCTGAGTGGTGTGCATGGCTCAGTATATTTTCGCAACTTAAAATCTACATGTATCTGGTCATTGCATAACAAAACCAGACTTTAAAATTAGGGTTGTAATGATTTTTAGCTCACCTGACTGAAAGTCAGAGTGAGCTTTTCTTATCACTCTTCGTCCATCGTCCGTCCTCCTGCTTGAAGGTGGTGTTTGAGCCTCTTTCTCCTAAACCACAGGCCACATTTTAATTAAATTTCATGTAAGTAGTGGTTATATAGGAACATTTTGATTTTTATGCAAATTAGGTTTCGGTTCATATTGAGCAGAAGTGTGGGGAAAAAATGGCCCATATTTTTGAAAATCTTCTTCTGATGAACCATCAGTAGCAGAGACTTGATATGTGGTATACAGAGTCCTTTTGAGGTTTAGAATCAAATTTGTTTAAGAGAAGTTTGTTTGGCATTATTTGCCTTCGTTATGGGAGGGGCAAGAATTTTTGCCACTCCTAAAATTTCTATTTTCCAAACCGAGAGGCAGATTTGAACCAAATTTCATATGAGGGCTTATTGGGTCATAAGTACTTAATTTATGCCCAAATTTTTTTTCCCGTCGTCCCATGGGAACCGCAGGAGCTAAAAATAGAAAAAAATTAAAACGCCCATATCTCCAAAACTACACGCCACTGAGAATTTTTATTTGGTGTGAAGCTTCCTTAGATTCCTATCGGTTGTATTATGGTGTACTTTTTGGAGACTTTGAAATGGGTAATGGGAAAAACATGTAAGACTACTTTTCTCCAAAACCACTGCTCCAAAAGCTTTCAAATTTTCACATATAACATCTTTGGAAGATTGTTTCACATGTTTATTGAAATCAATTCCCTGGGTCCATATTTAGGCTCTCTATGGGAGCCCAAATGTTTAAATTAGTGCAGTATGAGGAATATTCTTTAAAAATCTTCTTCTTCAGATCTACCAATAAGAATCTTTTGATATTTAGTATGCAGCATCCTTAGTGGGGTGAGATTCAAGTTTGTTCAAGCCAAATCCCTGGGTTCATATTTAGGCTGAAAATTTGGGGCCCCGTTCAGGACCAAAATCCGGAAAATTTTTTGTTGTTTTTTGTGCGTTTCGGTCAATTTTAAGACAACATTTTTTTTTTTTTACAACGAAAATTTGGGGTCCGAGTGGGACTTTGAAAATTTTGGACCAAAATCCAGAAATTAGTTTTTTGGTTTTTTATGCGTTTTAAGAAGAAAACAAAATTTTAGGCTGAAAATATTTTGTTTGGGAAAAAAATCTGTTTTTATGCGGTTATCTCAGTTTTGGGGCGTAAAAGTGCAGGAACTGAAAATAGAAGGAAAATCCTGTGTATTGTGTGGGCACAATCGCTTCATCTAGTTGGTATATGCTTTTCTTAGGAGGGGGCGTATGCAGCTTATTCAAGTCAAGTCCCTGGTTTGATATTTAGACTACCATGTCAGGTGAGCGCCCTCAGGCCCCCTTGGGCCTCTTGTTTAATTTAGGAATCAATTAATTGTCTCAAATAATCGATAATAATTGATTAATCGTACCTAGATGACCCCCCTCCCTCTCCCTCTCTTTGAAGTCATTAAAAATGAAATTCAAGTCAGTTGACCTACCTCATATAAACAACGAAGACAATCCTCTTTTAGGTACATTCAAAGCTTTGATGTTCTGAATTTCTGAACTGTCAGTGTAATAATCAAGACCGGTCATCAGTTGCAAACTTCGCAAGTTCGCAACTGCCGACCAGTCTTGATTATTACACTGATGGTTCAAAAGTTCAGAGCATCAAAGCTTTGAATGTACCTAAAAGTCAAATGCTTCTAATGGCTTCTTGAGGTTTAAAGTTGACGTTCTTGACCTTTTACCTTTAGAAACAATAGTTTTTTCAGATTTTTAAAAAAAAATTATTAAACGTCTAAAACGGGTTAAAATTTATCGATTCTTCGACAATGAAAAATACTAATTGGTTTCGTCGTGACCGATCGACAATCGATTAATCGTGACAGTCCTATTTAAATTTGTTACGATTCATGAGAATCCTTTTTGATTCTTGCAAACTCCTGTTGTGAGAATCAATTAAATTTTTAGTTCTTAAATATTTAGAATTTGAGAGTACTGTTATACAAGCCTGAAAATAAGCAGACTGTCATCTACAAAATGAGGTCCCTAGAGGGTAAATTTCACCCTCTGTGAACATCAGTCTGAATCAAGGTCTCAAGCCAAAACAGAAAGATGTACCTAGAGGATAAATTGGCCCGCTGTATGGGATAGCATCAACAAATTCACCCTCTGGGCACCTTATTTTGCAAATGACAGATTGCTTATATTCAGGCTTGCTATTATACCCCTTTGAGTGCAACATGTATACATGACATAGTAACAAGCATATGTTAAAGAGAGCTTAACCTTTTGGACCCCGTTTCTTGCCATACATGTACCTGTACGTATAGAACACATGTTCCAGCATACAAGCTTTTGATGGTCTTACTGATGGAAATTACAGTGCATTGGTAGTGGTGTCTAATGAAGGCTTGGCTGCTTATCTAGGCAGCCAAGACTTCACTAGACACCACTGCGAAGTTCTGTTTTGTTACCTTATTTTGAAGGGGCAAAGAATCAAGCCAGAAAATAAGCAGACTGTCATCTGCAAAATGAGGTCCCCAAAGGGTGAATTTAGTGATCCTACCCTGCACAGCTGGATAGCATCACTAAATTTACCCTCTGTGAACCTCAATCTGAATCTGAATCTTAAAACTAAACAGAAAGATGTACCCAGAGGATAAATTGGCCCACTGTATGGGATAGTATCATCAAATTCACCCTCTGGGGACCTCATTCTGCAAATGTCAGACTGCTTATTTTCAGGCCTGCAAAGAATTCTGGTTTTTGAAGCTACTTTTGTAATCTATAGTTGATTCTCATTGTTGTCATTGAGAGAATCATTTTTGCTCAAATCGATTCTGATTCTCACATGAATTGTAAGCTCTGTGTACATAATTTATTTTCAGGTAACTTTTCTCCCTTGTGTGAATTTATTGGTAAGAGTGTTGATAGTTTAGCAAAGAATGCAGGCCATCTTGATAATGTGCTGGCAACACTGAATATACAGCAACATTCACTGGGCATCCTAGGAATTTTGTAAGTATTGTATAGATACATGCAAAATTAAATTGAATCTTAACTGGTAAAATGTTATGTTATTTTTCAAAGGTTATTTGTAAGATGAGTATTTTTTTTCTCAACGATACCATGCTACCAGTCGCAGTGACTCAGTGGTTATGGCATTAGACCTCAATCCAAAAGGTCCATGGTTCGATCCCTGGCAGGGGTAACTGCATTGTGACCTTGGGCAAGGCACTTAATCCTGATTGCCCATGTGGGGGTATGGTGGTGCTGTGTACTAAGGTGCACTGTACATCGATGGTGCACTTATCTTCAACCAATGCTAACCCTCCTTGTGTAGAGGTAGTACATTGGCAAGTCTGTCAGTTGCTCATTACTGCTCGGTGGCTCTACCCATACAACTGTGTGAGAAAAGGTGACCCTGGCTGTGAAAAGTGTTATTAAGCCCCAATACATAAATAAATACCATGCAACCAACAAGGGGAACCTTTGTTTAGCATGATGTTCTTCATAAATAATCATTTTATTACCATGTATTGGAGAGTGTCTCTTGACACTCTCCAATAAATGGTTACAAAATATTTTTATATCAACCTTTTTTTCTACTGCTTAGCAAACAAGTTAACACCTACAGTGTAAAGCCATTAGTGGCTTTCAGCACTTTGCAATAGAACCATGGTAGTGGCTTCTAACACTCAACCAGTTAAATGTATTTCAGTCTGTAATTCATGCAGCTCCAGTAATTAGAGCAAATTTGCCCCAGGCCAAAAAATTGACAAAGCCAAAGATTTTGCCCTTCTTAAAACCCTAGACCATGGAGTAGAATGCATTATCTGATTTCTGCAGCCTGGAGGTAGCAAAAGCATTCAAGGAGTGTCACCCCCATCCATTAGTGGATATCCATGGGGCCTCCCTTGGAGCCTGTTTTTTCTCAATGGAAGGTGAAAGAAGCCCTCTGGTGGCTTATCTCAATACAATTGCATTGTTTTTTAACATTTTTGAAATAGTTGAAATGTAATACTCTGGCTCCTCTGATGATACATTGCCTTTTTAAAATATCTATCACTGGAATGTACTTGTGTATTGTACTGACAGGGCTAGTGTGTGCCATTTGTGACATAAGTTGTGCCCAAAACTATTGATATGATAAACTAATGTCCTTGATTTGTCTTGACTATTTTTTTAAAAACAATTTTTATGCTGTGTAAAGTTTCTTTCAACCTTAAAAATCAACTAAATCCTTTGAAAATGGAGTTTTCAATAATTTGGGCACATTTAAAGCCTTGAGAAAGATGTGCCCATAATAAAGTACTGATAATTTTAAAATCTTCCAGAATACATGTGACCTGCAGTGTTAGTCACCTGGGTCTGAGATAGGGGCATCTGGAAGTTGAAATGGTCAGTATGGAGCCATAGGGCTATCACTTCAGCTGTGCCAATGCTTCAATTTGAATCTAAGATAGGGCCATCTGGAAGCATCCAGGGGCTCCATCTTAAACTCAGGGAGACCCAATCTTTAACTCATTGCATCGTGTTGGTGGATATTCCTGTCCAGGACAGGATTTTGCTTGCCACTGAAATAAGTATAATTTGGGCACATTTTATCAAAGATGCCACTTATAAATTTAATGGATTTTTTTCACCAACGATTTCATGAGTTAAATTTGGATGAATTTTTCATCAAATCTTGCCATGGATGCTGTTGGGCAACTATGACTAGATTTGATGAAAAATATCCTGAACATACTCAGTGGGTTAAGAGTTAAGGTATCTCACACCTTAGGGCTCAGTCGCCTGGCTTAGAAGTGTACAACATTTGAAAAACCACCAATGGCCCCTCCAATGACCGTCTCCTGCTTGCCATTAAGTGGTTCATGTGTAACATTCTGCATCGTGTTGGTTACGGCTCCCAACCTCTGGTCTGTTTATAGGCCCCATGCTGCTTGAATTCATCATATTTTGGTTTTGATAAATATAACAAGCCCACAGTACAATTGAGATATGAAAATCGACATATTGCTACATGTATATCGAAGTTGTTTAGATAACGCATAATACATTACAAATAAGTTTATATACTCCTCTTTGGGTCTAAAAATTCTCTTGATGGCCTTGATGAGAACAAATGATTGCATTGAAGTGTCACAACGAAATCTGAATTACATCACAGACTTTTGCTGCAAGCCGAGAGGTCCTCGGTTCGAATCTCACCTGTTTCAACCGTGTTGTGTCCTTGGGCAAGACACTTCATCCCCATTGTCCATATGGGGGCACGGTGGCATTGTGTACTAAGGCACACTGCACGTCGATGGTGCACTTGTCTTCAACCAATGCTAACACTGCTTGTGTAGAGTTAGTATGTTGAGGAGATGACAGATGCTCGCCATTGCTTGGTGGTTCTCTCCGGGTACTCCAACTTTCTCCACCCATAAAACTGTTGTGGTTATGATTAGCCATAGTGCAGACATAAGTGACCTTAAACACCAATAAATAATAATAATCTCACACTTTAAACCTTTACCCAACACAGGATATCAAATTTTATTATTTTAATTATTGCTTTTTAAAATTGCTAAAGAAATTTCATCAAAAACGATATCATGTGACCCCCAAGAAGGGGTCACATGATATTGTTTTGTTAACATATTTTGAAACATATCTTTTTTTTCATCAGCTCACTTTGTAAATTATGTGGGAAAATGCGGCCGATTCATTATGTAAAGGGTAAACAGACCGAGTGTTAAATGTTGTCTTTATCAAGTTTTCAATTCCATTTCAAACCATTCAACGCCATAATTTGTTATTTGTTAAAAATTTGGGAATCTGTGTACATGTACACTGAAAGAAATGATTGATGTAGAATTTTTTGTGTCAGTTTTTGCATCAACACTGCTGATTGCCTTCCCTAATTACAAGGGCTGTTCATAACATGCTTATATACAGTATGTGTAGAGTGTATTATCACTAAATTACCCACAGAGTGGAGATTCCACCCAAGCAATAATTGCAAATTTGTTGCAAAGCGTAACATGCACAAGCAAAGTTTCAGACAATGAACCTCTGGGTTAAACCTGGAGGTCCATTGTCTAAAACATTGCTTGTGTTTTTTGTCCATATGTACAGAATTTGAAAGTAATACTTTGGGTGATAACTCCACTCCGTGGGTGATTTTGTTACAATCCACTCTCCATGTACTGTATCACATGCATAATAATTTTGTTCTTGACCATTCAGTGAGTGGATATCCAACCAGATTCTTATTCACTGGTTAGTAGAGACATGACGAGCAACCTAAGGCTGTCGCGATTACTTGATTATTGTGTTAGGTGACGATTTTTAGCTCATCTGGTCATGTGAGCTTTTCTCATCACTTAGCGTCCGTCATCATCAGTCGTCTGTAAACTTTTCACATTTTCATCTTCTTCTCTGTAACCGCTGAGCCGGTGTGGACCAAACTTGCAGGAATGGTCTATGGGAGGTTCTCTACAAACGATCCTCATTTTGTTTCCGTCGGATGAAAAACATGGCTTCCAGAGGCATTCTTTGATTCTGGTTAGTGGATTTTCAAAAATCTTCTCCTCTGAAATTGCCGGGCCAAATGTTTTGAAACTTTACATAAATGATGACTGGGACCCCCTCTACCAACAATCCTCATTTAATGTTGATTGGGTGACAAATATGGCCGCAATTGTGGCTTATAGTTACTGTAGAAACCCTTTGAGAAATCACATTTTCATCATATTCTCTGGAACTACTGAGCTGACATGAACCAAACCTGGCAGGGATAGTCTATGGGAGGTCCTCTACAAATGGTCCTCATTTTGATCCCATGGGTTTGAAAACATGGCCGCCAGAGGCATTCTTTGATTCTGATTGGTGGATTTTGAAAAATATTCTCTGAAACCACAGGGCCAAATGTTTTGAAACTTTGCATGGTTGATGACTGGGACCCCTTCTACCAACGATGATCCTCATTTAATGTTGATCGGGTTGCAAACAGGCTTCAATTGCGGCTTATAGTTACTATAGAAATCCTCTGGGAAATCACATTTTCATCTTCTCTGGAACTACTGAGCTGACATGAACCAAACCTGGCAGGAATGGTCTATGGGAGGTCCTCTACAAATGATCCTCATTTTGTTCCCGTGGGTTGAAAAATACGGCCGCCAGAGGCATTCTTTGATTCTGGTTGGTGGATTTTCAAAAATCTTTTCCTCTGAAACTGCCAGGCCACATTTTTTGATACTTCTCATAAATGACACCTGGGACCCCTCTACCAATGATTCTCATTTAATGCTGTTCGGGTTGTAAACATGGCCATAATTGCGGCTTATAGTTACTATAGAAACCCTATGAGTAATCACATTTTCATCTTCTTTGGAATTACTGAGCCGACGTGAACCAAACCTGGCAGGGATAGTCTATGGGAGGTCTTGTACAAAGGCTCCTCATTTTGGTTACTGTGTATCGAAAAACATGGCTGCCAGAAGCATTTTTTGATTCTAATTGGTGGATTTTGAAAAATGTTCTCCTCTGAAACCACAGGGCCAAATGTTTTGAAACTTCGCATGCTTGATGACTGCGACACCCTCTACGAAACGATCCGCATTTAATGTTCATCAGGTTGCAAACATGGCTGCAATTGCAGCTTATAGTTACTATAGAAACACTATGGGAAATCACATTTTCATCTTCTTCTCTGGACCAACTGAGCCAATGTGAACCAAACTTCGCAGGAATGGTCTATGAGAGGATGGAAATATGTGGCCGCCAGAGGCTATATTTTAATGCTTAACCCAATGCCTCTCCTGCCTGCACGAAGATTGGTACTGTCAGCAAAATACTTGTTTTTTGAGAATCTGGTAAGGGTTGGTTCCAGTTTTCTCCACTGAGAACTGGGAAGAAAACCCCAAAATATTGTGTATACAGTACAAGTCAAAATAAGTTGTAGCATAACTGCAATAAACTAAGTAACCTGCTGCTCCTGCCCTGACAAGATCAGAATCTGACATTTTCTGGAAAGCTATCAGTGAGAGCTTTCCAGAAAATGATGTCAGCTTCTGGTCTTATCAGTGTAGGAAGAGAAAAGATACATAGTTTATAGGATTATCCTACAACTTATTTTGACTACTACTGTAAACAAGTGCAGCTGTAATTATGTTAATACATATATTACTCTCAAGTTGCTTATCTGAAATACTGATTGATGACAGGTGTTTGGAAAAGCATGGAAGTTTTGTTTATTTAATAAATCATTTAAGGTATGACAAAATTGGAGTAAAATATGTTTCCTGTAACCCTTTACCTATCCAAAGCTATTTGAAAGAGAATACTGTCTGAAAAAAATTGTAATTTCCAAAATATTTAACCTTCTTTTACTGATTTTTTTGTTGAAACAGAATTCATAAACGTGAGCATTTTCAAGAAATCTTCTTTGAAACTACAAGGCCAAATGTTTGAAACTTAATGTGACTGATGACTGTAACCCCATCTACCAATGATCCTCATTTAATCTTCATCGGGTTGCAATTATGGCTGCAATTGTGGCTTACAGTTACTATAGATACCCTATAGGAAATCACATTTTCATCATCTTCTCTGAAAGTACAGAGCCAATGTGAACCAGACTTGTCAGGCATGGTCTATGAGAGGTTCTCTACAACTGTTACTCATTTTGTTCCTGTTGGATGAAAAACGTGGCCGCCAGAAGCTTTCTTTGATTCTGATTGGTTAATTTTGAAAACTCTTCTCCTCTGAAACCACAGGGCCAAATGTTTTGAAACTTTGCATGGCTGATGACTGGGATACCCTCTTCCAACGTTCCTCATTTAATGTTGATCGTGTTGAAAACATGGCCACAATTGCGGTTTATATTTACTATAGAAAAACCCTATGGGAAATCCCATTTTCATCTATAGGAGCCCCTCCACAAACGATCCTCTTTTTGTTCCCGTTGGTTGGAAAATATGGCAACCAGAGACATTCTATGATTCTGTTTGATGGATTCAGATGTTTTGAAACCTCACATGATTGAGGACTGGGACACCTACCAATGATCCTCACGTAATGCTGATGTAATGTTGCAAACATGGTCACAATTGCAGCTCAAAGTTACCATGGAAAGCCTATGGGAAATCACATTTTTATATGTAGTTCCAGGTGAGCGATTACAGGCTCTTTAGAGCCTCTAGTTATTTTTAGTCGATCGTCATTCAGTTTCAAAGTGGTATACATCACGTTTAAATTGCTCTGCATATTGAGTTGAATACACAGTTGGATTTTTAACCTTTGGCATATCTAACCATAGTTACTTGTAATATCCAATGGGCCTTTGTTTTCCACATGATTGTGAAACAACGTAATTTTAAAAACAGTGAGCAACACTGTCAAATTCTGAGTACTAGTTTTGAATAACCAGCACTGATAATCAATACTAAAGCGTATCTTTGAAACAGTGTACCATTTGACAGTTTGGGAAGTTATTGCAGGCTGCAGAGTAAATACAATTTTTTGTCTTGTACACCTCGATGACTCTATTGGAACAATCCAAACCACGAAAGTGAGAAAGTTGTCACAATGGTCACTTCACTTGTAGTACTAAATTGTAACTTGTGAAGGAATGGAAGGAGGCAGGCCTGGCATTCTTTAGGAGTGCAGGAGTGCTCCACGCCCAGAAAAAATTGGGGAGGGCAATTTTTTGATTCCCTTGATTTTCTGGAATGCCAGACCTGTTTGGGACTGCCTTTAAAATCTATTATCATTACGTTCCCTGAGTTCCAGAGAACACATTGGAACTCAGGGGACGATTTGTCAATGTTGCATTGATGCACAATAATTCATTACCCTTTCTGTGTCGCATTTCAATACATTTTGGGTGTAGAAGACAGTCACATAAGAATTGAATGCAACATTTTTAGCTTAACTTGACAAAGTCAAGATAAGTTATTGCCATCACGCATGCGGAAGTCTGTTAGTCTGTGAGTCTGTTCACATTTTCCTTTAGCACAGGCTACTCCGTGTAGTTCTTGACTGATCGTCACAAAATTTCATATGCAGGTTTGGGGTCATGGCTAGATGAGAACGTCCCCATTTGGTCATGATCGGTCCACCGGTATGGCTGCCCGAACCCAAAACCATTAGCACAGTCTGCAGGTCGTATTTATGAAGGGATTTCATTGTAACTTGGTAGTATGCCTCTGTATAATGCCTAGATGAGAATGTCCCCTTTTGGGCATGATCTGTCAACCGTGATGGCTGCCCAAGCCCGAAACCCAAAAAACTTTTAGCACAGTCTGCAGGTCGTGTTTAATATGGAGGGATTTCATTGTAACTTGGTAGGATGACTCCGTATGATGTTTAAATGAAAATTTCCCCATTTGGGCATGATCTGTCAACCGAGCCCAAAACCCGAAAACCTTTAGCACAGTCTACATGTCATATTTATGGAGGGATTTCATCGTAACTTGGTAGGTTGGCTTCATATAATGTCTAGATGAGAAAGTCCCCTTTTGGACACGATTGGGCATCTGTGACGGCTACAGGGGCCCGAAGCACAAAAACCTTTAGCACAGTCTACAGGTCATATTTTTGAAGGGATTTCATTGTAACTTGGAAGGATGACTCCAAACAAATAATGTCTAGATGAGAACATCCCATTTTGATCATGATCATTCAGCCTTGATGGCTGCCTGAGCCCAAAAACCGTTAGCATAGTCAAAAGGTCATATTTATGGAAGGATTTCATTGTAACTTGTTAGGTTGACTCCATATAATGCCGAGATGGTGACATCCCCTTTTGGTCGTGATTGGTCAACTGTGACAGGTACAGGTGCCCAAAGCCCGAAAACCTTGAGCACAGTCTACAGGTCATATTTATGAAGGGATTTCATTGTAACTTTGTTGGATCACTCCAGATGATGCCCAGATGAGAATGTCCCATTTTGGTTGCGATCATTCAACCAGCTGCCCGAGACCGAAGCCCGAAAAACCTTTAGCACAGTCTACAGGTCATATTTATGAAGAGATTTCATTATAACTTGGTAGGTTACTAGGTTGACTTCATATAATGTCTAGATGAGAACGTCCCCTTTTGGACACGATTGGGCAACTGTGACGGCTACAGGGGCCTAAAGCCTGAAAACCTTTAGAACAGTCTACATGTCATAATTATGAAGGAATTTCATTGTAGCTTGGTAGGATGACTCCAAATAATGTCTAGATGAGAACATCCCATGTTGATTGCGATCATTCAACCTTGATGGCTGCCCGAGCCCAAAAATCTTTAGCATAGTCAAAAGGCCATATTTATGGAAGGATTTCATTGTAACTTGTTAGGTTGACTCCATATAATGCCTAGATGATGACATCCCCTTTTGGTCGTGATTGGTCAACTGTGACGGCTACAGGTGCCCAAAGCCCGAAAATCTTTAGCACAGTCTACAGGTCATATTTATAAGAGGATTTCATTGTAACTTCGTAGGATCACTCCTGATGATGCCCAGATGAGAATGTCCCCTTGCGATCATTCAACCATGATGGCTGCCCGAGCCCGAAACCTGAAACCCGAAAACCTTTAGCTCAGTCTTCAGGTCATATTTATAAAGGGATTTCATTGTAACTTGGTAGGCTGACTTCATATAATGTCTAGATGAGAACAGCCCCTTTTGGACATGATTGGGCAACTGTGACGGCTACAGGGGCCCGAAGCCTGAAAACATTTAGCCCAGTCTACAGGTCATATTTATGAAGGGATTTCATTGTACTTTGGTAGGATGACTCCAAATAATGTCTAGATGAGAACGTCCACTTTTGGTCGCGATCATTCAGCATTGATGGCTGCCCGAGCCCCAAAACCTTTAGCATAGTCTATAAGTCGTATTAATGGAAGGATTTCATTGTAACTTGTTAGGTTGACTCCATATAATGCCTAGATGATGACATCCCCTTTTGGTCATGATTGGTCAACTGTGACCGCTACAGGTGCCCGAAGCCTGAAAACCTTGAGCACAGTCTACAGGTCATATTTATGAAGGGATTTCATCGTAATTTCGTAGGATCACTCCAGATGATGCCCAGATGAGAATGTCCCCTTTTGGTTGTCCTCATTCAACCATGATGGCTGCCTGAGCCCAAAGCCCGAAAACCTATAGCACAGTCTACAGGTCATATTTATGAAGTGATTTCATTGTAACTTGGTAGGTTGACTTCATATAATGTCTAGATGAAAACGTCTCCTTTTGGCTGCAATTGGGCAGCTGTGATGGCCACAGGGCCCAAAGCCCGAAAACCTTTAGCACGGTCTAGAGGTCATATTTATGAAGGGATTTGATTGTAACTTGGTAGGATGACTCCAAATAATGTCTAGATGAGAATTTCCCCTTTTGGTCGCGATCATTCAGCATTGATGCCTCCGGGCCCAAAACCCCAAAACCTTTACCATAGTCTATAGGTCGTATTTATGGAAGGATTTCATTGTAACTTGTTAGGTTGACTCCATATAATGCCTAGATGATGACATCCCCTTTTGGTCATGTTTGGTCAACTGTGATGGCTTCAGGGGCCCAAAGCCCGAAAACATTGAGCACAGTCTACAGGTCATATATATGAAGGGGTTTCATTGTAACTTCGTAGGATCACTCCAGATTATGCCCAGATGACAACGTAACCTTTTGGTCGCGATCATTCAACCATGATGGCCTCCAGTGCCCAAAACCCGAAAAACTTTAGTACAGACTACAGGTCGTATTTGTGAAGGGATTTCATTGTAACTTCATAGAATGACTCAGTATAGTGTTGAGATGAGGACATTCCCTTTTAGTTACAATCAGTCTTCCATCATGGCTACACAGGCCCAAAGCCCGAAAACCTTTAGCACAGTCTACAGGCCATATTTATGAAGGGATTTCAGTGTAACTTGACAGGATGACTCATTTTGGGATAATTTCACTGTAACTGGGTAACTTTCATTGACATACGTTAACTGTGAGGGACACATAATTAACTGTGAGGTCATATTAACCCACCCCTCAGCTCTTTAGTACTGTGTACACCTCATATTATTTTTATTAAAAACATAGCATACAGAGAACAGAAATTAACATATTCCCAATGATCACAATTCTTGTCTTATTTTGTAATCCTTTCATAAACATTGTACATTATCCTTTTCATCAAACACAACACACAGACAAGTTAAGCTACAGTGTCATTGACACTTTCATTAATAATGAGAAGATGTTTGTGCCAATTTTTCCACTATGTAGCTGAATGCAGTACAATGTTTCAGTCACAATATTAATACCTTGAAGTGAATATAACCAAAAGAGCATTCAAGTTTTTGCATTGACAATTTCAAGGGCAATTGCACTCCCATGCAATCTGAGGAGGGCAACTGTTTTACACTCCTTGATTTTCTAGATTGGTAGGCCTAGGGAGTTTTATGTTCAAAATCTCTGGAAATTAGTTACAGAAATGAAATATTTCTTCAAACGTTCTGTTTAAATTCTTCAGATCAATCGGAAATATTTTGTGGTTTTCATTTTATCTTAACACAGAAGTGTACTCATTCATATACACGTATCATCAGTTTCGAATTTGAAAGCATATTAGACATTATTTGTTGAATTTATGGGACACAACTATTAATTGACTAACCAATGATTAATGGTTGTGATTAGTTGACTGCGACAGCCCAATAGCAAACAAGCAAAATGTACCTTTTGTTGATCATTGGTTAATGGAAAATAAATGACAGTTTTCATATCCACCTATTGGAGAGGTTGTCTGAGTAATAGAAAGAAATAATAGAGTTAAATAAAACATTTCATAATTTGAGAGAATATAAGAGAACTTATAACTCTTGTGTAATCATACACTTTTGCTGAGAAGTTCTTGTCAATAGCGTCAATATTAATATACAGTATGTCGGAATGACTTTTTGTACAGACTTCAGCACAAATGTCTCCGATTTCTTACCATCCATGCACTTGGGAGACTTAGCAATGGTAGCTTGCATGTAGTCATTTCATTGAGAATTGGGAGTGCAGTGGCTCAGTGGTTACTGCATTGAACTTCAATCTCTAAGGTCCATGATTCGATCCCTGCCAGAGTGAACTGCGTAATGTCCTTGGGCAAGACACTTCATCCTCATTGACCACATGGGGCAGACCTTTAGATCAGTCTAATTTGGGCACAATGGCAAATATGGATGTGATCTGCTTGGTTGTAGAAAAAGCAGAGATATTTTCTTCTTCTTGTCGTCTTTTCGGTTTCAGATGCCCGTCTTAAAATGATAGTTTACAACCCTTTGTTATAGGTCTCCATCATTATCACTGATTCCCACCACCATTCGACGTAAGTTTACTCGACTAACTCTAGAATGCTTCACAGTTTCCTAATGTCGACGTAAAGGCCTATTTGAATGTAAGCTAAATTACGCATGGCGTTGACTGAGAAATGCCACAAACATGAATATAATAGATCTCAGGCTTTAAGTGCATGGTCATATAGAATTCGCCACAGAAAAGCAATCGCCGTCGACAGTGTCGTATACGACACTGTCAACGCCGATTGCTTTTCTGTTGCGAACTCTGCGAGTTTTTTAAAAATTTATTTATCTGTTGCATTGTTTGATTCGAAGGTAATCTCTAAGCTATATTGCAAGCATCAGGGAAACATGGCCAAACTTTTTATTGCCGAAACACTACAATACTTTGGAAAAAGTCTCAAACTCCACATAATTTGGGCGGAATTATCTTATTTGGGTACAGCGTTTACGTTGTTAGTTGTGTTATATAGCCCCATATTATATTGAGATTGATATATCCTTAGTGGATAATTATATTGAGATTGATATTTTTTCTGCATTTTCTGAGTGTTCTCACTCATTTGCACTGAGTGACCTTTGTTTACATCTTTGTTACACTAATATATTGTACATATAGCTGTTGATTGTTTAAGTAGGTCAAGGACCTTGTTTACTTGAACTATGACGGAATCACCTAGAAACTGTTAGAACTTTGTAGAATTTTCATCTTCTGGAACATTCTATCTGGTTACGATATAAAGGTTTGTCAACAGAATTCAGAAACTCATTTTTAGAAAGTCATTTCAGAAAGACTTACTTCAGTTGTTTCCATTGGAGATTATTATTGTTTCAGAACAGTGCATTTACTATAGAAGCAGCACTTCTTTGTGAATTTGGAAGATTGATTCCAAACGAGAATTTTGAAGAGAATTTATTCGTCTTGGAAAAGAGAATTCATACTTTCTGTGAAAAAGAATAATATTATTTTGTGAAAAGCCAGGATTATACTGGATTATTTGGAAATTACCTGTGGCGCCAACACTGGTCCGATTTTCACGAAACTTCATGTGGATGTTCATTACTATATGGCAATTCATGTTTGTTCAGATGAAATGGCCACGTCCCTTGGGGGCTCTGTATGGGGCATAACTCTGATAGCACCATATGAATTGTAGAAAAATTATTAAAAAATCTTCTTCTCCAGAACCAGTGGGCAGAATCTTTTGATACTTGGTATGCAGCATCTTGGTATGGGTCTGATTCAAGTTTGTTCAAATCGAGTCCCTTGATCCAGGGACCAGCCTAGGGGGGAATTTTAGGGAGACTTGAAGTCTCCCTCCAGAAAAAATAGGGAGACTGCAGAGTCATGTAGGGAGACTTCATAGGCAAGTGGGGAAAATTAAGAATTATTCATGTACCACCCCCGCCGCCCCTTCATATTTTCAATTTATGGTCCTTCATTAACGTACAAATAATCCAGCTCCAGTTGTCTATGATGCATCTGTGCCAGGTTAAAAAATCACAATGTAATTATTGACTGAAAATTCCCCACTGCTACCTTCTCCTTCATGACCCCTCACCTCTTCTTCGTGACAATCCCCCATCACCCTCCTGTGGTTGCCTTTCAACAAAGTCTCCTAAGCTAATAATTTCCTAAGTCTGAAAGTGTGAACAGGACCAGATGTAAGAAGGTTGCTTGGGAGGTACTTTGTTAGTTAATAAACAAAATACATTCTGGGGGTCGAGTATTTTGTAAAAGAAATGTCATGCCGCATCATTTTTATGGCATTCCGGTGTCATTCCGCGTCATTTCATGTCATTCCGATGTTTAGGAGGACCCTTTTTCAAGATCGTCCACATGCACACTTGTGTCCTGTACAAAGCTTTTCTTGACATCACTAAAGCTTTTTTTCATGTGTTTCAATTCCATTCGTGTTTTTCTGGGAATAGACAGCCCAACAGTTAACAGTCGTCAGCAAATCGAAATGAAAATAATGTGTTACAAAATACGTCCGTTGTGTATACATTTTCGGCATCCTAAGTGACGTAACCTACTTTCAAACTGGGTTGTTTTGTTGAGTCACGTAAGTCACCTATTTTCGTTTCGACGCTTGAAGCTCCGACTGGAACGCAACAAAATAGAAATAAAAAAATCCGCCAAAAGCGACAATGGACAATTGCTTGTCGTGTGATTTCAAATAAATGGACGTTTATTTGACAAATTAAAATACCCATTTATCACACTCGAGCACATTTGATTTTTGAAAATACTCGTTTTCATGTAAACCTCGCATCACTCAGTTCAGCCTTTTCTCATTTTGGCCAATTTTTAGAGGGCGACTTGTAATCGCCCCGACTATTTTTCTAGGCGACTTTGGGCTTAGAAGGGCGACTTAATCGCCCTAGTCGCCCTCACGGCTGGTCCCTGCCTTGATCAATATTGGGGCTTCCTATAGGGGCATGAATTTTTCCTTAAGGCAATTTAAGGAAAAATCTTCTTTTCCAGAACTAGTGGGCAGAATCTTTTGATATTTGGTATACAGCATCTTGGTATGGGTCTGATTCAAGTTTGTTCAAATGGAGTCCCTCGATCAATTTTTGGGCTCACTATGGGGACCTGAATTTTTACTTAGTGCAATTTAAGAAAAAAAATTTAAAAATCTTCTTCTCCAGAAATAATGGGCAGGGTCTTTTGATATTTGGTATACAGCATCTTGGTATGGGTCTGATTCAAGTTTGTTCAAATTGAGTCCCTCGATCAATATTGGGGCTCACTAAAGGGGTGTGAATTTTTACTTAGTGCAATTTAAGAAAATTTCTTTAAAAATCTCCTTTTCCGGAACCGATGGGCAGAATCTTTTGATATTTGGTATACAGCATCTTGGTATGGGTCTGATTCAAGTTTGTTCAAATTGAATCCCCTGTTCAGTACTGGGGATTACTGTGGGGGTGTGTATTTTTACTTAGTGCAATTTAAGAACAAATCTTTAACAATCTTCTTCACCAGAACCAGTGGGCAGAATCTTTAGATATTTGGTATGCAGCATCTTGGTATGGGTTGGATTCACGTTTGTTCAAATTGAGTCTTTTGAACAATATTGGGGCTCACTATGGGGGTGTGAATGTTTACTTTGTGCAATTCAAGGAAAAATCTTTAAAAATCTTCTTCAGAACCATCATGCAGAATCTTTTGATATTTAATCAGCAGCATTGTCCCATTCAGTCCTGTTGATGTTTTAGCTCCACAGAGAGTATAGATTTACTCTGTAGAACCTTAAGAAGAGCTTTTGATAAAATTTGTGTCTTAACAGTATTGAACATTCGGTGAACTCTTGTTTTAATTAAATTTCAGAATAATTAAATTCATAGTTATTGTTGCTGATTCTCAGATTTCTTTCTGTTACCAATATCAATAATATTTCCATACCGTAACAGTTGGTAAGAATTTAAAGGCCTGACATGGGGGTCACGGTGGTGATGTGTACTAAGGCATACTGCACGTCGATGGTGCACATGTCTTCAACCAATGCTAATCCTGCTTGCACAGAGTTAGTACGTTGGGGAGTCTGACAGTTGTTTGCCATTGCTTGGTGGTTCTCCCTGGATACTCTGGCTTCCTCCATTCATAAAACTGTCTGACACAAGGTGATCCTGGATGTCCAAAGTGTCATTAAACCCCAATAAATATATAAATAAATAAATTCATTGAGAATTCTTTTTTATACTATTCAAAAAAAGTAGGGGATATCCAAACTGATGCTGATGTTTTTTGGAAAATGGTATTGGATACGCGTGATTGTACACATCAATATGTTACCAAGTTTAGTGTGGATCATGAATGTTACCGGCCCACGAAATCTTTGTGTAGGTTTTTTGCATGAGCACCCTGTTAATGTCTGTGGGTACGTTTTGAAATTTTTATTTGTACTGGGCGGGCTTTTTCAGAGGTCTCATTGTTCTTTTCTTGGTATAAACTTGTTCATCAATAGTTTCTGGTTGAGACGTAACTTTTGAGGTTTGCGAAGACTGACATGTGACGAATATTTACAGGTCGTTGGCATACTAGAAGCTGGCAACAGACTGACTGCATTGGCTCAAATTCTCAATGTTACTCAATCGGTGATTAGCAGGTTGTGGTCACGCTACCGTCAGACAGGCAATGTTGATGACAAACGTCGGTCAGGTCGTCCAAGGGTGACAACTGCTAACCAGGATCGTTTCATCCGAACCACAGTATTACGTAACCACCATCAAAGTGCCTCAGAAATTGGACAGAAGCTGCACTGAGTGACAAATGTGCAAGTCAGTGGTCAGACTATCCAAAATTGCCTACACAGCTGGAATTTGTATGCACTTCAACCTCAAATAATTCCCTGTTTGACAGAACATCACATCACAGCAAGGTGTAATTGGTGTGGAACACGACAGCACTGGGACAATCGTCAGTAGAGCAACGTCGTGTTTTCCGATGAATCGAGGTTCACTCTCGACTTCTTCGACAGGCGAAACAGAATGATATCATGACATAAGTGTTAGGCAGCACCAAGCCAGAAAATAAGCAGACTGTCATCTGCAAAATTAAGTCCCCAGAGGGTGAATTTAGTGATGCTACCCTGCATAGCAGGGTAGCATCACTAAGTTTACCCTCTTTGACCCTCAATCTGAATCAGGGTCTCAAAACTAAACAGAAAGAGGTACCCAGAGGATAAATGGACCCACTGTGTGGGATAGCATCATCAAATTTACCCTCTGGGGACCTCATTCTGAAAATGTCAGACTGCTTATTTTCAGGTCTGGGCAGCACGATCGTTTTGGTGGTGGTTCGGTTATGGTGTGGGGCGGCATAACCATAACAAGCAGAAAAGCATTACATGTCATCCAAGGGCATGTCACAGGGCAGTACTACCGTGACAACATGTTAGCAGCTTATGTGGTGCCATTTGCTCAATGTCACAGCCGTCGATTCATTTTCCAAGATGACAAAGCAAGAGCACACAGAGCCTGTGTCGCTACAGAGTTCTTCCAGGAGCAGAACATCACTACACTGCCTTGGCCAGCACTAAGCCCAGACCTTTCACCAATCAAGAACGTCTGGGATATGCTTGGCAGGTGCGCACGACAACACCAACAGCCCCCTACCAATGTCCAGGAACTCACTGCTGCACTGCAGGAAGAATGGAATAACATCAGTCAAGCTGATATTGGGCGTTTGGTGAGTGGTGAGGAGTATGCCACGTCGGATCAGCGCTTGTCTCGCGAACTGAAGAGGATTTACAAGGCATTGATGTCTTGGATTGAATGTGGTAAATTCTCTGACTGACCATCCATGTCTTCTACAGCTCAGTGCGTGGAATGTGTGCTTGTCAGACACCCAACTATTGCTGAAATCAATCACCAGATGTCACAGTGCAATGCCTCAAATGTCTTTTTGATGAAAATATAAATATATTTCTTCATATATCTCACTTTTATGAAATATCCCCTACTTTTTTGAATAGTATATATAATACATGAAACTGGGCAGTCTGTGATTCCATCATTCCAATCAGCTAGAAATTTCAGCTTTAGTTATCTCCCTTGATATGCAGTGCAATACAATTTTCTGTTGCATGGTCGGGGCTTCCTACCCTGGAACTAGTGGGTTCACAAATTGTTTATATGTGACATGGATGTCACAATACTCTGCATATTCATGACACAAAAACATTGCGTCACTATATTGTTATTACATGTATATGAGTATATTGTTCTAAATGTAACAATATCTGTTCACATTTTTAAAACAATTTCAGGTGTGTAAAGTATAATTTACCTAATATTCCGGACTTTGAGACACTTTTTGTTCAGACACAAGAATTTATTTTCTCATCCAATGGCGAGCAAGTTAGATATGCCACTGATAAGTGTAAGTAATTAATCCTTTTCATTTTTATCTTGATTGTGTAATGTACATGTATCAGTCTCAAATATTAGTAAAGTTTTCCACACATATATAGACAAGAATAAAAGAGGAGAAAAAGAAACTGGAAATTAAGAGAGAATAAAATAACCGGAAAAGAAGTAACAGATAAAAACTAGAGGAAGTGATTGTACCTTCGGAACAATACACAGGATTTTCCTTAGTGGTTTTACTCACTGTTCTACTCAGCAAATCCTAAAGAAGCTCGATACCAAATAAAAATGCACACGGGGCTCCTCCCCCCCCCCCCCCCCCCCCCCCCACACACACACACACTCATAAAAGATAGTTGTTTGTTTGTTTGTTTAGTGGTGTTCAACGTCACATATTTATGCACCGTGGCTAATCGTGACCCAACTTGAACATAAAGTCAAGTTTAACCAATCGTTTATGCACATGGTGCCCATTTTGGAGGACTTTTACCGCAAACATTGGTGACTGGGTCCTTTTTTACTAGTAAAGCAGAACTGGTTTACCACAGTAAACAAGTGCTCCTTACTTCCTGGGGTTCCCACGGGGATAAAAGATAGTAGAAAGGATATTATGTAATGAATGTACACAGGGACCAATGAGAGAATATGTATGGCTACCACCCTATTGAATAGGGTGGAAGTTATACATATTCTCTCATTGTTCTCATAGGCTATTTCAACCCTATTAGAATTTTGTAAAAACTTTTTGTTTCATTTTTCACTCAAACATGGAAACTAAACGTACAAAAGTGTAAAAAAAAACACAAGATATTTTTAGCGATTTTTTGGTCACATCGGGATTCTAGCATGCCAAAGAAGCCCGATCATAACAAAAAGTTCTAATTCTTGGGCAAAGTCCAAACCAAAAATTTTTGTTCGAAGAATACTTTTTTGACATGTCGTTCCTTGAGTTCCAGTGTGTCCCCTGTGCCTACTGGCATACAGAACACAATGGAAGTCAGGGGACGATGTTCGATTTTTTATACAATCAACAGGAGTTTACTATAAAATCCATGTGCAACATGACAAATTTGTATTAAAAGTATACAGTACTGTGATCACAAAAGTGGTCTTTTAGTCGATCGGCTCTCGATCCGGCTTCGGTTCCGTCGCGATTGAGAATCGCGGTTTTGTCGATAAAACGCGGCAGAATGGAGAAAGAATCGAGACAAAATTTAGGTAGAATCGAGAGAAAATCGCAACGGAAACACCAATACATTGTGAGATGATTTGTTACACGTATTCCTTGATGATGAAAACTTCAAAGTTCGGCGTGAACGGATCGTAGTACATTCTAAGATTCGTTCGATGTATTCGTATGTCGCAGTTAAAAAAAAAAACAAAATCCAGTCGAGTTACAAACCTGAAGTTATTTTCCGACTCGCTCCCTTTTCAAATCGACAAAAGTAAAAATTTTGAAAGAAAAGTGTGCGGAGATGTAAATAGATGTGAACAAGTGAACACTATCATAAGAATTGACCTGGTCTGTGCGGGTAAATCCTCATCGCATCAAACTGAGAACGAAAAGTATTAAACCTGCAGTCTTAACTCCACCCGTCTTTTATTTTATGGAAATACAGTCAATATGGACCTTGCGAAATCCCTGGTGGCTAAGAGAAACAGAGTATTTCGAGGTCCATCAATGAATGTCATGAAGGATTCAGCAGGATAAGTCCTCCCCCAACAAAACGTCCTCCAATATAGTTTGGTGTAGCCAAACAGGCCAACTTTGCCCCGAGTTTCGATTAAAATGAAAATGAAATCATAGAGGCTTACTTTTTTTTTGAATTCAGAAAGTGATGGCCCGATCCCTAGGCAGATTCAATTATTTTTTTAAAAAATGATTTCCCGAAAAAAAACATGTCTCTAGCCTCCTGACTGGAATGCGCTCGGTCAAATGAGAGCTCACGACCTGAGCTATAATTAAGTTGATGCAAACAAAAAAAGGATTTTTTTCAGTTAGACTTGGCTGAGCTTTTTACAGAACTATCTGTTTAACCTACCATTGGATGCAGCCAAAGGTTAACAAATAATTAAATGATTAAAACTACTTCCATTTTCAAAAATTGAACTTGAACACACTGTGTGAGTGGAAACTCCACTACATGAGTGTTTTTGTCGTAATCAACCAATTTATTTATTGGTGTTTAAGGTCACATATTTCTGCACAATGGCTAATCATGACCATGACAGTTTTACGGGTAGAGGAAGCCGGAGTACCCAGAGAGAACCATCGAGCAACGGCGAGCAACTGTCAGCTCCACACAAGCAGGGTTAGCATTGGTTGAAGACAGATGCACCATCGACGTGCAGTACGCCTCAGTACACAACACCACCGTGCCCCCACGTGGGCAATGGGGGTGAAGTGTCTTGCCCAAGGACACAACGCGGTTGCCGCAGGTGGGATTTGAACCGAGGACCTCTCGGCCTGCAGCCTGCACCTCTACCTACTGAGCCACCGCGCCACCCCCCCCCCCCCCAATCATCCAGTACTTATCCCTCTTCTAATCCCAGCCATTCAGTGTGTACTGTAGGCAAATTATGGCAATTATGAATAATGAACATGCACAGTCGAGCACTGCATCAACAATGCTAATGTTGGTGGTTAACGTCACGGTCCTGGTCCAAATCCGAAGTATTTTTCAGGCACGTAGCCTAGAGTCTACAATATCATGTGTAGAAGACCTGTGGGGGGGGGGGGGGGGTGGTGTGTGGCGGGGGGGGGGGGGTCTTAACCAGTAAAATTCAGTGTTGTTGTTCCCCCACCAAAAAAACATTGACTCTATGCAAAGACCCCCTCCCCCCCCCCGTCCCATCCCCTGAATGTGCACCTGGTATATTTACATGTACATCCCCTGCAGTTAAATAAATAAAATTTCCGTCAGAGACTTCGCACTTTCAAAAACAGTGAAGTAGGAGCTGATCTACAATTCCATCGAAGCTCCACCAGCGGGAAGGCCACGCCCACCTCAGGGCTATGACCATCGGATATGCATGTGGCATATATCGAGCTGGCTATCCCCCCCCCCTCCCCCAACACACACACACACCGTAAAAACAGGTTTAATCAGAACCACGGAAATACAAAAAGCTCGTTTATGATGGGTGGGGTGGTGTACATTTTTTTTTTCAAGAAGCATAGGCACATGAGGCCGGGACGACTACAGCCCTCCGTTGCCAGAGAATCGACGTGGCGAGGGGGGGGGGCGGGGGCAAGGGTTAATGCATCACTCGGGAGGGAGGTGTATGTACGGGTGGGGGGGGGGGGGGGGGGGGCTTAAAAGGATTTGAATTGACCTGGATGAATATTTTGCTGTTCAATATCCATAACCAAACTGACTACGAGTTGACTTGATAACGAATTGGTACTTTCGCCATTAAAACACCGCCATGTACCCAAAAGTCCGAAAAATTGACGCTTCACATGCTTCTTAAATTACAAATGTGTTCATGTGTTGTCAGTCATTTTGATAATTGAAGGATAAAATATAGTTTTTTTTATTTTTTAAGATCCCAACAACCAACAAAACTCTTGAATTTCTAGCGGAGAGAATAGTTGGACACAACGATATTGTATTCACCCCAAACGACAGATTGTGGTGATATGCGTGAAACTGAAACGGAAAGTACAAATTAAGTTGAGATTGGAGGGTGCTGCCTACACAATGTCAGATCGGGGGGACAACAAAAAGAGAGGGAGTGGTGAAAGACATAGTGGGTGGAGCGGGGGTGTCTGCCTCAAGTCCATGTTTATCACGATTTTCAAATTCAGATGAATACGATTATGAATTTATGTTATGATTAATGTTGGGGTGTGGGCAATCGCGACATCTGGGAAGTGTTGAATTTGACCCTTTTTTAGAATATATAACAACTCGATACATTGGTTAGGTTTACGCGTACATTAACATTGCAAACCGGTTACATTTGTGCACATGCAGTTCGGACTGTTCCCTCCCACAAAATCGCAGCGCTGTCGACGTTCGCGAAAAATCTCTGCGAAAATCCAATCGGCGGAATGGAGATTGTGTTTCGCTTTAGCCGCGCTTCTGTCGATAAGGTTTTTTTCTTGTCTGTCACCTCGATCGCGAGCGTGTCGAGAACGCGACGTGATTTGGTGTCTGTCACCTCGATCGCGACCGTGTCGAGAACGCGACGCGATTTGTGATCACAGTACTGTAGCTCTGTGTTCGAAATAATTCAATTGACAGGGATAAATGATTAAAGAGATATCTAATTAAGTGAGCATCACTGTACCAATAGTTTTGAAAATGTACACTGTCACTGATATCTGCAGTAAGCTCAAGCAAAGCTATTTTATTATTATCAACAAAACATGTGTCTATTGTAACTGTACTGGATTTCAATATAACCAACTCCAAAGCAGTATAAAGATCACCAAGAGTTCTTTATTCTATCACAGTTTAATATTTTTTTTTGCCAAAATATACATGGTGAATAGCAACAATCACCACAATAACAAAGAACCTGAAATTGATAGTAAAATAATATAAATACAAGGCAAACTATACTATTCTTTTACATAACTAATATTCTGGACAAGAATGTCCAAAAGTGCACAATGTACTTATCAATACAGAATTAATTTTTTCAATGAACCATTAGCAAGTACACAGGGCAGGAAAGAGTTCTGAAAGCTCATTCCAAGTTCAAACCAGGTGTAACAGCTGGTCAGAGTATGTTCCTAGACTTCACTGATTAATGTACCTCAGCAGAACAAGTTCCAAGAGCTTACTCAGCTGGGGTTCAGCAGAGAGTGAAAAGAGGATGCCAAGACTTTACTTACTGATTATCTCAGTAGACTATGCTCCAAGAGCTTACTCAGCTGACGTACAGCAGTGAGTGAGAACAGGATGCCATGCCAAACAATCCTGCAAGTCAATGCAATTAACCTACCAATGACTAATATTGATAAGTGTCACTCCCACAAAGACATCAAGAATGAGTGATATTTAAATATGGCCCATTATTTTCATAAATAATAAAATACACAGTGTCTAAGTATTTCACATGTACACCATGCATTGGTAGGGCATCCACGAGGTTTTTTTTTGAGTCAGTAAAACAGAGCTATTCACCAAATCGATTTTCCCCTGTTGACCAGTGCAAAAAATATATTGGCATGCAATTGAATCAAAATATGAGTGAATATATCTGTATAAATCACGCACACCTGGGCTGTTAATGTCAAAAAAGCTATTCAGTCTATAATTGCCAATGTCATGATACAAATATCAAGCCATTGTTGCAACGTCGTCTTAGATTAGATGGTTGGCCCGTTGTACAGAGAATACTTGGTCGCCCCATTATTTCCTCAAAATCTAAAAGAGGACCCAATATTTTTTAGCCTAGCGGAAGTGCTGATTAGTATAAAAATATATTTACAATGTACACCCACATGAATATAAATATAGCAAGACAAATTTATACCAGGTCTGGACCTGCATCATTGCATGCAACTGAGTGAGATTATACAAGCATTAACCCCATGCATACTGATGTACAAAAATCCATGTCACAAATTTTCCCCACAAAGCAGCTGGGAATTTCCACAATTCTATATTGTTTGACAGAGCTCATTGAGCTTTGTGAGGGAAGACAAAACTGGTTAAATTCCATTGCATTCTGGAGAAAATTGTTACTTGAAATTTCTTTATTTTGACATCAGAGAGCAGGGGTTTGAGCTACATGGCAAATCCGAAAATGGCAAACACGGTACAACTTAACATTACAAAGCTGGAGACCAAATGTAGAATGAATCGCTTAGATACAAACCAAGAAAGCTTTGACAAAAAAATTGTTCCAGACGGATGGACATACAGAGTCAAGAGGTTACTGGACTTGCTCACCGCTGGTGACGCAGGTAAAAAGCAAACATATTATCAAGTGTGCATAACAGCTTCAAACACTCCTAGTATAAAATAAAAACACCTAAGCCTAACAGACAATTCAATCCTGCAGGTCTCATGATCACTGAATCATACAACAGTAGCAATATTAATCTTCCACTAAAATATAATACTGCACAGACCGCACTATAGAGGCATAAGAGCTGAATGGGTAAAGTCAAGCCATGGTTGGTAAAGGATTAACTTCACTTTGAGCCTATCAAAAGTGACAACACAAGAAGGAATTAAAAAAAGACCAATAATTTTGATCTGGTGTTGGGCATAACAGACCTGTATGCCAACATTCAGCTTGCCAGTCTATTTAAAACTAATGGCTTAACTTCTTTTGAGCTGTATGTAGGCTACAAAATGACAACACAAGAAGGAACTCACGGATAGCGAAAAGTTCAATCTTGTGCAATTGTAAAATTCTATTTCAATAAAAAACAGTAGACCTGCATGTCAAGCTTTTGACTTCCAAGTTTAATTACCAGATATTGGTCAACCACAGTAGACTAGCACCACACAACTTCATGATTTTTATGAGTGTAGACTCTGTAATGCCAGTGAAGGTTACAACCAACCATTACTAGAGTCTAGAAGGAAAGATTAACCTTCTGAATTCTTTTTTGATGTAGCTGGAACTGAGGTTAATTATGTCTATAAAAGAGATATAGAGGCTCTCCAACGAGTCCCTGTTCAATAATGAAATTTGCAGAAAAATAATCAATGCAATAACAAATAGATTTTCCCTTTAGGAAAATCCAAATAATAAAAAGTAAACACTCCGTTCCATGTACAGTAGATTGTGGCGAGAGTTTTTGGAGCAGCGACTCGAAATTTTCAGCGTTTGTTCTAGAAGCTCTGCCAAACACGACCACATCGCTTGAAAATCCAGAAACCCAGCATGTGGCCCGTGAGAACCTCGTGCACATGCGCATACGCTCTTCTCGATTTCGAGAATGATGAAATGCGAAATTCGTGTCGCTCCTCATGGCATGTGATGCAGCAAATATTCGTGAACGCTGAGTGAAAATTTCATGGAAATCCGCCAAGAATTGGCTGAGAAATAGCGGTTTGAAGAGAGGAGGTAATTTTTTGAATTTGGTCTTTTTCAAGCCGGTACGAAAGAAGACGTGGTGAATGGGCGCAGACTGCCCTACTCATCCCTCTCTGGGGTAGTTCCTCTTAAAACTTACAACTGGGTGTGACTGGTGACGAGTTGACTGTAAATCGAAGTTGCTTCTTTAAGGCCACCACTCAGGGAACCCAACACAACCTCTAAATCTTTGAGAAACGTCAGAAGTTAAAAGTCAAAAGAAACTGGCGGTAAGTAGGTTTTTGGCATGCAGGAAAAGATTCACGAAACTTTGCATATTAAACATCATTAAAATAGCACTTCAGATATACACAGGCTATGTCTAGACCGCTGCAGGTAGCGATTTGAAATTTTCTGGACTTGTTCTATGAAGCCTGGCCAACATTTTGGCACTGGAATCGAGATCTTTCACTGCGTGGAAGCACCACACGACGCGTGGAAAGAGAGAGTACTATTCGTCCCGACTTTATCAGTTTGGAATGGTCTTGGGCAATGATGTAGATGGCTGTACAGCAGTGATTGAGCATAAAGTGCCAGGTTTCGGTGCCACATTGATTAACCGGCTCCAAGGTATTATTGTTTGTCTCAATATCGTCCTTCACCACTCGTAATTTGTACTGTTGTCATACATTAATGTAGCCTCTTGTCATTTTAGCAACTTTCGAGCCAGAATGCCGCTAAGGTGGGAAAGTGCGGGGGGGGGGGGGGGGGGGGGTAGGGTTAGGGTTAGTGTTAGTGGCTGGAGCTGCAGGGTGGGGGGTCCCTCCCAGACACTCCATTTGGGGGGGGGGTAGGGTTAGGGTTAGTGTTAGTGGCTGGAGCTGCAGGGTGGGGGGTCCCTCCCAGACACTCCATTTAAACCTTAGATAATCGTTAGAATTTGAAGTTATAAGAAATCGGCGGTGAGTATCTTTTTGGCAGGAAAAGATTCACGAAAATTCTCCAATTAGACATTACAATTGCACTTCAGACATACACGAGCTGTGTCGAGACCGCGGAAGACAGCGACTTGAAATTTTCAGAACTTGTCCTACGGAGCCTGTCCGACATCATGGCATCCAATGCGAGTGTCAAGACCGCGTGGAAACATCACGCATCGCGTGGAAAGTGAGAACACTATTCGTCCAGACTCTATCAGTTTGGAATGGACCTAGGCAGTGTTGTAGACGAGTGTAGAGCTGCAACTGAGCATGAAGTCCCCATTTCTTGTGCCAACTTGCCTAACTGGCTTCAAGGTGTGATTTTGCATCCGTATATTGTCGAGACCGCCAGTAGTTTATACCGTTGCCATACATTAAGGTAACCTTTTTTTCAATTTTGCCAACTTTCGACACACATTTGAGGGTACCTTCCTTCACCCTCATCTACAGCAAAATCTAGCGACAAGGGGTTTTGGGTTTTTCTATTTTCTGTTAGGGTATAAAATGAGCTATCAATTGCTGAACTTTATTTCAAAAATCGCTCCTGGGGTTCCGATATTTCAATCCAAAATGGCCGATTTTCGAAATAACTTTCCGTTTTGTGAAAAATTTTGGCAGAAAACATAAAAAATGGAAAAAAATACCGATTATGTTTGTTTTAGAGAAGAGTAATTCTGACAAGTCTGTCAAGAAATTAAGTCCATAGCTTTTCTCCATCAGGAGATATTGGCCTATAAAGGTTTGGGCGTTTTGGGGCATTTTTGGGCGTTTTTGCCCAACAAGAAACATTTTGCCCCAAATACTGATGGTTTTATTTATTAGGACTCATGGCCGTCATTGATAGTTTTTATTTATGAGAAATAATGAATCTAGACACAATAAAGTAAAAAAAAACAAGAAATTTTTTTTAAATTTTTGGTCACAGTGTCCCGAAGCCATGTTTGACTGCTAGCAGAAGCCAAATTAAGAACAACTCCATTTCCAAAAGATGATAACTGTTCATGTACACTGTGACTTCAACATTTCTACCCTTAGAAGCTTTCAAATCGTCCCACTTGTTGAGTACTGTGACGGCAAAGTAGCCCGGTGGAAACAAAAATTTCCGACTTTTGGTCGAAAATTTCTAAGTCCAAACCGAAAATTTTTCTGGTGCAAAAAAAAATTTTTTTTCGTCTCCAAATGGCCTGAAACGCATAAATAACCGAAAATAAAAATTCGATTTTTTCGGCCGCCATTTTGGATTGTCGGAAATTTGAATCAAAATTTTTTCGATGGTTTTTACAATTCGGTGATACAATCTTCATATCTAAGCCATTTTAGATGGTTCAGCATATCCCTGTCCCGAGATTGAGTTAAAAAATGGTCAAATTTTGAAATTTTTTTTCGTTACGAAAAATGTTTTGGCAGAAAGGTGTTAACTAGATACATTTTTGTACTATATGCTGATAGAGGGGTGTATTGCTGACATGTCTGAGAAAATTTCAAGTCAATCGCCCTTTCCAGTCCAAAGATATGAGCTGCCAAATATTTTTGTGTTTTTTGGCATAAAGGGTTAACTCAAACATTTTAAGAAAAATGGGAATATGACGATTAGTTACAACTTATGACCCTTTATGAGTACAGAAACTTTAAAAAAAATCGTCAAGAGCGTTTTCGAGAAATAGTGAAAATAAAAAGTGTGGAAGAATAATAATAATAATAAAAAAAAAAAAAAAAAAAAAAAAATAATCAATGCAATAACAAATAGATTTTCCCTTTAGGAAAATCCAAATAAATGCAACAATTTCTGTTTAAAATCCTAATGACCATTTACAAAAATATTACCCGAGGAAAAAATCCTTATTTTTATGTTTATTTTATTATCAAAAATTAAAATATCTGTTGGGGGAGAAACATTCAAATATAAAAAGAAAAACATATTGATGAATACGATTTACCAAACCATTTTCATGCAAATGTATGGAAATTAATTTTGGGATTTTGATACATGTTCATGTATTTTAATTTATTTTAACAAATTTGCATGAAAATTCAAATCCAAAAATTTTTTTCCATAAATTTGCATGAAAATAGTTTGGCCTGAAAGACCATTTTCATGCAAATTTATGGAAAGTAAATTTTTTATTTGGATATGTACACAAGTATGCTACTTTTATTTTCATAAATTTAAAATCCCATAATTTATTTACAGTAATTTTCATGAAAATGGTCTTTCAAACTATTTTTGTGGAATTTTATGGAAATAATTTTCAGTTCATTTTCTTGCAAATTTATTATGCCCCTGACTTGAAAAGTCGAAGGGGTATCTAGTGGAGACCTCTGTCTGTCCGTACCTCTGTACCAACATTTTCCCTTGCATCTCAGTCACTGCTACTCCGATTTGAATGATATTTGGTGTTGTGATGGAGCATCATAGAGGAACGATACCTGTGTAGCGTGAGTTTCTTCCTCTTATTTTTTCCAGAGTTAGGGTCCTTTTTCTAGTGACACCACTGTCCGTCCATACCAACATTTATCCTTGTATCTCATTTTCTTGCAAATTTATTATGCCCCCGACTTGAAAAGTCAAAGGGGTATCTAGTGGAGACCTCTGTCAGTCCGTCCCTCTGTACCAACATTTTCCCTTGCATCTCAGCCACTGCTATTCCAATTTGAATGATATTTGATGTTGTAATAGAGCATCATGGGGGAACGATAGCTGTGTAGCGTGAGTTTCTTCCACACATTTTCCCAGAGTTATGGCTTTTTTTCACTCTTTTGACTTAGTAAATTGTTTGCATGTCAAGGGCATGGGCACACACTTTGCGATGCCCTTGTTGAAATAAGTTTTGGGATTTCAATACGTAAAAGATTGAAATCAGTCTTCTAACTAGAAATTCAGACCCATGCTGTATTATGAAATATGCTTATTCGTGTTATTCATTCACTTTCTTTTTTCTGATTCTTTTTTTCCTGTTACTTTTTTTCCTTTGCAAAATTTGTTGGATTTGAAATCCCAAAATTTATTTCCTTAAATTCCTTAAATTAAAATATCTTGATTTCAGACCATTTTCATGCAAATTATGGAAATAATTGGCCCGTGGAAAGGTATTTTTGGAGAGATGCTTACATATCCATGTTTTTTTAAGCCTCATTTGCAGCTTCAGAGAGAATCTCAACTTGGGAATGTGCTGTTTTCAAAATTGCTCAATTATGAAAGTGAATATGATATCATAAAACTGGTATCCTATTTTCTCTTTCTTTCCTTTTGCAAAATAATCCCAGGCCTTCTTTGGGTAATTAGTAGCCTTTATCCTTGGCTGAAGATGACATAGAAATTCCACCCCAAGTGCTACTGGTTGTATATTGAGTCGTATAGGTACTCTTAGTGTAATATTTTTCATTTATTATATCCATTTGATAGTATTTTGTGAGTTAATTACTGGATTTTCAGAAAATCTTCAATTTGAACATCTACATCATTTCTCATATCAAGACTCAGCCAACCATAGTGATGTTTATGTATACTTATTGACTGTTGTTACTTCTTTCTCACTTTTATTGCTGATGTGTGCATTTACCTAAATTATTTCAACACTTCATCTACTTTTAGTGATGCTGATTATACTTGGTCTGTTTTATTTGGAGTTTTTTTATGCCCCAGCCATGAAACGGCCTGGGGCATATAGTGTTATCCTTGTCCGTCTGTCATTCCATGATTCCAAAATAACAATTTTCCAGACCTTTTTCACCATACATTGAGATAATTGGCTACTCTTTAAGCCCCTGTGACTAAAAGTCGGGAGCATGTTGTTTTACCCCTGACTTTTAATTTGTTTGTTCATTCATTTGTCCATTTGTCTGTCTGCATATATAGAACAAGGTCTGTCCACCTAACTCCTCTTACAGTTTTGAAGCTAGAACCGTTTTTATTTCACATGGTATTTATACATATACCAAAGGTATGCATGTTTGCAGGAATTTGATTTTGTTTAATTTTGCACAAAATCATGGATTGTTGAACTTAGTTGATTTTTGTGAAATTCCAAATATTGGGTTCTTGATTTGTCCAGCTAACTCCTCCCACAATACGTATGTAAATTAAAGCACATGGTGGAACCTGTGGGGGCATGATATGTGTCTTACAGACTTAGAACATGTACAAGTAACAAATCACTGTTTGCTCTTCAACATCCTGTGTCCATGTGCCGTACAGGGGCATGATTCAGTCCTGTTGGCATGTGATTTTGCCATGGGTACCTGCAAATAAAGTACAAGTTTGGTCCCTGTTGGGTTATTTTTCGTTGAGTTTTTGACCGTGTTCTTAACTTTTGATGTAAAAACTCTTGAGAATCAGTTTTCCAAACTTTTTTGGGGGCTATATGATCAGATAATTGGCTGATTACTTGTATGTGGCTTTATCATGGATACTTACAAATCATGTTCGAGTTTGGTACCACTCAGATGATTTTTTGCAGAATTATTGACCTTGAACTTAGTTTATTATGTGAAAACTTAGGGAATCAGTTTTTTGGACTTTTGCTTGCCATACATTCAGATAATTGGCTGATTTTGGGTATGTGGCTTTATCATGGGTACCTACAAATCAAGTTCAAGTTTGGTCCGGCTTGGATGATTTTCTCAAAGTTACCACCTTGAATCTAATTTATGATGTGAAAACTCAGAATCAGTTTTCCAGACCTTTTTTTTCACGATACATTCTGATAATTGGCTGATATAAATAAAGATCATAGGACTGTATGTGTAGGGTGCTAAAATTAAAAAAAAACAATAGAAAAAGTATTATTTGCTATTCTTGTGAATAGCACAGACAAGATTTGCCTGTTACATTAGGTGGAGGACTAAATAAAAATACAGGATGCTAAAAGAACAGATTATTTGTTGTTTTGTTGAATTCTGTTTTATTGGGAAGAGAAACCTGCTTACAAATAACTGACTGAGAGGGAAATTTCAGCAATGGTTAGTATCTTTATTGTATTGAAAAGCAGCCACTTGAAAAACAAGTCACTCAACCAGTATTAAACTTGTACCCACATGCCAGCAAGGAAATCTTTTAACAGGGGTCACTTTGTTGTGCTGAAAAAGCATGTTTCAATCCCTGAAATGACCAGGTTAAAATTGGAAGCAATTTCAGAGGTCTAGCGCGCATGTATTACTGCGTTTGTGGTCTCAGTAGGAATGTTTATGGAAATATAAATGTACATGTAGGTACTTTTAGATCAAGGAAATATAGGAAATATGCTGGTTCAGTAAAGGACTAAAAATAGATTTTGGTAATGTCTGGAAAACAGGCAGACAGTTGCTTTTAAAGATAACTGTATCATTAACTGGTTGAGTGCTAGAATCCACTATCAGGCCTTAAAAAAATGAGGGTACCAGAGCAAAAGCCAGTATATTCCATGCTCATGTTTCAGTTTCAGTCAAATGCAAAAAATATTTGGTTTATATAAATTTGTTCTATTACAAATTATTGGAGAATGTCTGTGGGCACTCTCCAATAATTTGTAATAAAACAAATTTTGATGAACAAATTCGGACTACAAAAAATAATCTAGCCCTAAACCAGTTAAGAAGGATGGAATTTTGTAAATGTTGACCCGATCGAAAGGGTATGATTTATCCATTTGGACAGAGGAGAGTATAAATCAGATATACTGGATCCAAAAAAATATCACCTTTTTCTGGTATATGATATATCGGACAATGTTCTAACTCTTATCAGTTATTTCCAAGACTTAAAAAGATTGGAAGTACCCCACTGAAATGTGTGTGCACACGAAAAGGAATTGTTGGATGAAAACCCAACAAAAAAATGGACCAATGAGATACATGTGCTGTGCACAAATAAAGACCAAGCATTATTCATACATGTACTGACAACATCAGGGGTATTAATTACTGGACATATTGCTACTTCTTAAGAGACACAGTTTGAACATGCCCTGGCTATGTTTTGCATCACAATTCAGGCCTCTAGCCAATACTAAATCCCATTTAAATCAAATAGAGCTGGCCTGATATGAACAGATAGGGAATGATTGGAACCCTTGTACAGACACTGCATAATTAAAAGTTCTTTTTAGCTCGCCTGTCTGAAAGTTGGGGTGAGCTATAGTGATCACTCACCACCCATGGTCTGTCCGTTGTCTGTCTGTCATCTGTCCATCAACTGCCTGTCAGTCGTCTGTGAACATGGTGTTTGCACCTTCTCCCCCAAAACCACTGAACCGATTTCAGTTAAATTTGAGATGATTGTTCTGACATTGCATTTTGTTTTTATTCAGATCAACTTGCGCAACCCCATAGGGAGAGGGTAGGGGAAAATGCTCCAAGAATATTTAAAAAAGCCTTCTTTTCATCAACCAGTGGGAACAGATATTTGGTACGGATCTTCCTTTTGAGGTGTAGAATCAAATTTGTTCAAATGATGTTTGTGCAGCAGTATTTGCCTTTGTAATGGGAGGGTTAAGATTTGTGGCCTCTCCCAAAATTTCTGTTTTCTGTTGTTGAGTCTTAAGCACTTGATTCATGCCAAAAAAAAATTCACATGTCCCTGTCGGAACCCCAGGAGCAAAAAGTGGAAATATTTTCAAACGCCCATATTTCTTATCAACCTACCCAACAATTGTTTACTACAGGCTTGCACAACAGTTGAAGTCCCTAACTCAGAAAATATCTCTCTGTTTTGATCTTTCCCAAGTGATTTGGGAAAGAAAAGTGGTGCAAAAGCACCAAGAAAAAATAAGCCAAAACTGGATGGAGTGCTACCGGCACACACTCAGTAGGGGGATGCTCTTCTACTAGTATAGATCCACGGCTTCCGGTACCCGTGCACAGACGTGTACCCAATAACTTATTCTTTTTTCTTCTACCGTCTGGAAAGACATGCTTCCATTTGCATTAAGAAACAGTGATAATTCAACTCGTTGATAATGGTTACCTGTGACTAGAATTATGGATCTGAGGATCGTATAATAACAGGACTGTGTTTTATATATTCTCGTTATTAATTTCAACCACATTTTCATTGTATTTTGTATATTCTCTGTGTTCTCGGACGACTTTTGCGTACAGTGCGGTTCGGACATATAATGTTTTGGTTGATAAATTTATGTTATCCTTTTGGATATTATTATTATTATTGGAGTTAGGTGTCAGTGGGGGGCTGGATTTCTCCTCTCCGTTGAGGGCAGAATTTCTGTTATTTTTGGTCCCTGTCGGCCGTCTGGGTTCAGTTGTGTTCCCGCCGATCCTTTAATTTCTGCCACCTTTCTCTCGTAGTTGGGGGTATTCTTCTACCTTCTACATCTGTTGAGTTCACATTTTCTACTGCTCTCACCGCTGTTATGCCCAGGACTGTTCCTTGTGGGCGAAGCCTTTTGCCCAATCATGTGCATGATTCCCATGCTTCTTGTTCCACTTGTAATGGGTGTTCTTCAGATGGATCCTATGGGTCTTGGTCATCCACATTTTGGGCTTCTGTGAACTGTGTGGTGGTGCATTCTTGTGGCCATTCCTCCCTCACCTGTGGGAAAGGGGAATGCTGTCGTTCGGGGCCTCCCGACACAACCACGTCTGGTGAGAGTTATACCCCCTCCGGGGGGATGTGCAGTCTTTTTCTGTGGTGGATACTGCGGGAGCTGTTGAGTTGTCCGGGGAAGAGATGCCTGGTTCCGGGACTGTGGTCCCTCTCCAGTCGATATCTGAGACTGTCACCAGGGTTGTGACTCCTCCTTTGGAGCCGAGCTCGGTTGCTCTCTCCACTTTTCCACCGGTTTCAACAGCTCCCGACGTATCTGCTGCTACTGCTGTTCCATCTGCAACATCAGCGGTCACTGTTTCAGCCGGCTGCAGCTTATCCCTGCAGGGGTCTGCAGAGACGTCTGGTAGTGTGGACGTGGGCTTCCCCTTCCCTGACTTCAACTCGGCGAAGTCGGAGGGGCTGCCAGCCAAACCCTCTGCTGTGGTCTCTCAGCCGTCGAGCCCAGCAGCTTTTTCATTGGATTCGAATGTTCATGGTGGGGTCACCATGGACTCTGTTGCATTTCCGTCCATGCACTCTGGTCCTACATCCAGTTTTGTGGGACCGACACTTTTTGTGCAGCCTGGACTTTCTGTCCCTCAGAGGTCCACGGCAACTCTCCTGAGTTCCTGCACTTCAGATCCTTGGGGTATTTCATACCCCTATAAGCATCTGCATTCAGATGTTTCGGCTGCCACTCGTCGCCCTGTGTCGGGTGTACTAGAGGATCGTGACCCTTCGATGGTTAAAAAGGTCAGGAGTGAAGCCACTTTGCCGGTTCATTCCCATGTCAAACTGGCTGACACGTGCCATGAGGTTAGGGAGGGCCCTCTCCTTGCTCACTCAGGTTCTTTCCAAGAGCCTCCTCGTTACCTCCAGTGGTTTCCAGGTGCCCCCCCGCAGTGCCACCTCCCGAGATTGGAAGTAGGCCACATTATGATCCCCCTGGTGTGCCTACACCATGGGAGGCATCAGCTGGTTTGCCTGTGATAGGCTATGTGTCTTCTGACTCAGAGGATGGGTCAGGCATACCTGATGTTGAGAGCCAACAGTCTTCTGACTTGGGGACAGCTCTTGACTTTGTGTTTGAGTTCCTTCTGGATCTCAAACTGTCAGACCAGACGATGGTGTCAGCCAGGTCGCGTGCCTACAGCCTGTGGAGCAACCCACTTCTGGGTGCCTTCGACCATGCCAGTCGGTACAGGTGGTTGACGCGTTTGCAGCTTTGGACTTTCAAGGCTATGAAGACTTCATTCTTCACCAGGGCTGATACCTTTTTGCCTCCAGTGCGTTATCGTTCCTACGAACAATCCGTCAGTCTGTCAGACTTTGACAGTCTTAGATCAGGACTCCTCCTCTCTCGGGCTTTCCAAGCCCAAGTCGGCCTTTATTCCTACGGTGATTCTCGTATCCCTGTTGGGCTTATCGGGAGAGATGCTGGGCATGCTTTCTCTCTCGGATCACATCATCTCTGCTTTTGCTGCTTATCTGCCTCCAGATAAGTTTTGACGATATACAGGCTCCTTTGCGTGTGATTTCCAAGGCGCTCATGCACCTTACTCACACACATGCCTGTAACACGGCTAACTTGGAATTAGTTCACCGGGACGCAGTGTTGGACACAAGCCGTTCCCTTCCTGAGGGGCAGCGTGCTGCTCTTCGATCTGCTTCTTTGGCAAAGGGGGTAATCGAGGTTGTCAAGAACATTCATTCAGTGGGAGTTTATTCCCACCTGTTCTTGGTGCCAAAGAAGGACGGCCGACTCTGACCGGTTATCGATCTGAGTATCCTGAACAAGTCTATCATTGCTCCCAAGTTCAGCATGAAGACTTTCAGGCTGGTTCACCGCTCCATTCACCAGGGAGATTTCGCTTCTGGCATCGACCTGCGAGATGCTTACTTTCACGTTCCAATTCATCGGACATCATGAAAGTATCTCAGGTTCGCTTTTCTGGGGTGGGTTTACCAGTTCAAGGCCATGCCTTTCGGCCTCAACCTGGCTCCTTGGGCCTTCACCCGACTGATGTCACATGTGATAGCCTTCCATTGCACACAGTCCAGGGTGATTACTTCGGCATATCTGGACACTCAAATGCTGCTCTTCTGGAGTCAGATGTCGACACACTGTTGAGCCTGCTCACGTCACTAGGGTTCAGAGTTAATGAGGAGAAGTCGGACCTGGACACTTCTCAGTCATTTTGTCATCTGGGGAAGGATTTCTGTACTCAGCTGAATACGGTGGCAGTTCCCTGGGCGAGGGCTGTGATTCTCTCAGCTTTCACCCAGACTCTGTCCCAGTTCATGTCCGTGACAGCTCGGAGTCTTCTCCGGCAGCTCGGTCTCTGCGGTTCAGTGATGGATCTCATTTCTCTAGGTTGGCTGCATGTCAGACTTCTCCAACAGTTTCTGCTCAGTCGTTGGAGGCCGAATATCTGTCCTCTGGATCTGGTGCTTCAGTTACCAGACTGTCTTCATCATCACCTTCTCCTCTGGACAGAAGTTCAGTGGATTATGCAGAGAGTTCCGTTGGACTTGCCCACATCCGATCATGTTCTGACGGCAGATGCCAGCGATCTTGGTTGTGGTGCGACGTTGGATCCTCTAGGTCTTTCCCTTCATGGGGTATGGGACCAGGATCAAGCAGCTCTTCACATCAACCAGAGTTTCCGGCAGTGGATCCCCCACCTTTGTCAGGTCATTCTGTTGTCCGACAATTCGACAGTGGTCGCTTTCATTCGGAACTAGGGCGACACGCACTCAGTTCCCATGTACGAATTGGATCGGGATCTTCTACTGCTAGCTCAGGATGTCAGCACTGGAGTGGTGGTTCGTCACATTCCTGGTCGTCTGAAACGTCCTAGACGAACGTCCTAGCCAACTCCCTGTCCCGACGGGGCAGGGTCATTTCCCCGAGTGGATGCTTCACAGGGCAGTGTTCCAGTCACTTTGCGATCTCTGGGGTCATACCCACATCAATCTTTTTGTGACCTAATGGAACCATCAGGTGGACACTTTTGTGTCCAGATGCTGTGGCTTTCGCCGTGGACGCTCTGTCACTCGATTGGAATGGTCTAGTCGGCTAAGCCTTCTCGCCTGTTCCGATTCTGCCTCAGGTTCTTGCTAAGATACGAACCTGCATTTGTCAGATCATTCTGATCTCTCCCCTCTCGCCTCAACAGGTGTGGATCAATCAGCTCTGCTCTCTGTTGGCGGCAGTTCCGGCATATCTCCCTCTATGTTGCGACCTTCTTTGCCAAGGTCACCCAAGGAGGTTTCACGTCGACCCGACTTGATTGTGCCTTCACGCATATCTTTTGTCAGGCCCTATCTCCTCTGTAGAGGTTTTTTGAGACGAGCAGTGGAATGCATTTCTTCTTCAAGGCTGCACTCCACTGGAAGTGGAAGGTATTCTTTCGATGGTGTGCTGATCATGTGTTGATTATGCCAATCCTTCAATAACACAGTTTCTGGTATATCTGTTTGATTCTCGGGGTCTCCAACCTGTTACCATCAAAGGGTACAGGTCCATGCTTTCGGAGACCTTTTCGTATGTGGGAAAGCATTGTATCGACACTAATCCATACCTTTATTCGGTACTTTTCTTTGAAAAGCAGGGCTCAAAATAACCGGCATCGCATCGCATTTCGCAATGCAAAACTCACTTATAGCGACGCAACTTAATTCTGTCTCATCGCGATTCACGATACAATGTAAATGGAGTCAGGGCTCAGCCGAGTGGGCGACTGGGGTGAAGAAGTCACCTTCTCATTCCTCAAGTCGACTTGGCTTACATTGTGGGCAAAATTCAAGCCACCCTCCAAAACTTCCTGGGGAGACAAGGCAGTTTTATGCATTTTTTTAATGTTTTATTTCCCCCAAAAATGCTTCCGCATTCATAACAAAGTAAACACACATCTGATGCAGGAAAACTCATCATACGGCTCTGAAAATAGCCTCAACTAGCCCAATTTTATATTTCTGAAAAGACTAGTAATGGCGTAGTCGTTCGAACAATTCGCCCCAACTGATAGCAACCAGCACAAAATGGCTATTTAAAAACAAAGTGCCAGCAAAAACAACGAATCACACAAGACACGCATCATATTAATTAGAATTTATGTTTCAAAACAAACAAAAAATGTGTAGGAGATAGTTCATCCAAAAAAGGTCGAAACTGCTTACAGTTATACTCTTTTCCACTGAAAAATTGGTTACATTGAAATTTGCATTGAAAGTTTTTCTTGGAAAACTTGTTTTGGAACTGGAAGAGGGTTAAATGTAATAAGGCTACAATAGAAATCACACATATTAGGATGGATAAGAATGGCAGGCCTTCATAGCACCAATTGCACGTGTCACTGAAAGATGGTTGAAAGAAATGATCATTATTTTTGCACCGCGTGTTGGCATTATTACCGAGCACAGAAGGGAAGGGAGACAACTTAAATATTTTGTCATTTACGTAAGAAATAAATTAACTCAAATTGTTAATAACGCTTACTATGCTTTTCAATTCCATTACAACATTCAGAAACCATGAATGCCCCAGCCTCTTTTGTGAACTTGAAATTTATTTTAAATACTTTAAATATTTTTTTTTAAAAGAATATACCTTCTATTGCAGAGAAGAACACTCTCACAATTGGTAATACTAAATTTCAAATCCACTGCTTTGAGGCAAATAGAAAGTCAACTGCATGGTTAACATAGTCATCACCATCACTGTAAGGGAAAGAGTTACAGCATTCAGAAACCATGAAAGACACAGACTTTTGTAGGGGTGTGTGGGGGGATTTTAACCTACATTCTTGTTACATGTATATACCATCTGACTTATTTTTGTGTGTGTATGAAATTTTATATAACTTTTATTTATTTTTTTTACTCCACAATTCATCATGTTAGCTATTGTTTTGTCCTCAGACTTCTCCCTCATGGTCCTTGACTTCTCCCTAAAGTCTCTTTCCCTCAAATCAGCTGCCAGGCTGGCCCCTGCGATACACCAAGTCTGGAATTTTCGGTGGAATTTGGTAACGCTGGCTCATTTTAAGGGGCAAAACCCACATCTTTTCCTATCACATGCTTTATTGAGTCGCAAATCTTTTATTGGACGACTTTGTTTTTGAATAAATTAATATGTTTTGAAAAGAAAAAAGAAAAAGAAAACCACGCTGTGTTGTTTTCGTTTTCTGTACGGACCTGTGCTGGTCTTAACATGCTAGGAAAGTTTTTGTCAGAACAGTGCAATGCACATTACGGGAGGTAATGAATTTACACACAATGAGGTCATGTCACAGCAATACAAAGTGGAGTTTCGAACATCTAGTTTCTTTTAGCGGTGAAAACATGAAGTATAAATAAATGAAGATTATTCCCTGTACTTTTTTCTATGTACTTTTTTCTAAAAGAACAATCACACAAACTGAATTGAACTGTTATCAGGGAAAGAATAGAAGAATAATTCATATTTAATCTTGGTCAGACACATGTTATAATGCGACGAGATGATTACTATTGTGGGCGTGGTTTGGAGTATTATTGCCAGAAATTGCACATGGCAAAAAAGGGGCGTTGGCAGTTACACTTTCAGTCTACAAAAAAGTGACGAGTCAAGGTTTTAATAAAGACAATAAACTTACCGGTACCTCATTAAAAGCACAGTACTTCATAAAGGAGACCCCCACCCCCAAAAATCCCTTAGAAATGAAAACACCAAACAATGTCCTGTTTACGAATTGGCAAGTAGAAAGCTACTATATTTCACCTGTTTTCATTTCACTGCCCATGGCATGACTGATGTGAAATTAATGTCCCATCCAATTCATAGGTAAACTTTCCTGTTTTGATTTATTTAATTTATATACCTAATTTTGTTCCATGGTTTTGCATGTGACCCTCATCAAATTCTGTCAACCTATTATTGTTTTATTTTCCTGGGGGGTGGGGAGGGGGGGATGTTAGGGTGGGGGGGGGGGGGTTCAGAGCCCTGGCTGACATAGGCATGATAACTTGTTGCTTAAATGTTTAAATATGGGGGACTACAATACATGGAAGTATGAGATATGTGTGATTTGTGCTTTGTGGGGGTTACATGAGGTTTTCAGTCCTGACTGGGGGGGTGGGGGGGGTGCCAGACGTCACACTTTGAACTTCGTGTTTTCTGAGTTATGAACTTATGAATGTGTATAGAACATGTTGAGGTGTGGTATCAGATCGACTAATAGAACGAGAAATACTGAAATAATAAACAATATAGATATTTTGTCTACATGTACAAGAGTATAAACTTCTATCTTCAAAATTACCAACACCTTGGTACTAGAAAGATGCTATGCAATTTTAAAAAAATGCTATGCAATTTTTGAAATTGTGTAGCATTTTGCTATGCATTGAAAAAAAATTATTTTGAGCCCTGTTGAAAAGGCCTAGGATTTTGCAGCTTACCCCAAGATGGAATCTTTCTTGGGTGCTGCTTTGCTTGTGGGGGGGGGGGGGGGGGGGGGGGCACCATTCGAACCTTTATCCCAGGTGGATATGCATTTACGCACATACAAGACGGCTTTTGTGATGGCTTTTCCCTTAGCCAGACAGGTTAGTGAGCTTCACGCCCTCTCGGTTGATCCAGCCTTTTTCAGGAGGTCCGCCCTGGCCAAGACTAGCGACTGATGATTGTATTTCCAATCGTATTTCTGCCCACAAGGTGCATGCCTTCTCTACATCCTGGGCTTATGTTAACTCTGTCAAGTTGTCGGATGTTATGCAGGCAGCCTACTGGAGAAATGCCTTTACTCACTCCACCTTATATCTGCGTCAGTTGCAGGAGCAGTCTGAGGACCTTTTTTCTTTGGGCCCTCTTTCTTCTGCTCAGGCAGTTGTCTACCCTAGCCATTAGGCTTCTTCAAGGTCAGTTCCAGCCCTGTGCTGTTTTACTGTCCTTTCTATCTGTGAGTCATGCAGAGCCATATGCCTCATCTCTCATTGTCTTTTACTTATGTTTGTAGAGATGAGCCGATTAGTAAAATGCCCTATAAGACGAATGCCGATTATTTTAGACAACAATCGGCCGATAACGAATGCCGATGTCAGATGGTTTCTTTATTATTCAAGCTGACTGCAGAAACTGGGTGATTTACAGTAATCAGAATCCCCATCAACCCGGAAGATAACACACTTTTACCATACTGACTCGTGTCGAAGCCCATACTCGTGTCGAAGCCCACCCCCCGTTTTTTCAAATTTGTGAACCAGGGTGCCCTACTCGAGTCAAAGCCCACCCCCCAAGTTTCAAATTGGATGAAAGTTGTTTGAGACAAGACGTCAAATTTACAGGCATCAAATGAAAAAACAGGTGACTTGTTGCAACACTGTACTTACCAAATAGAACTGCAATACTGTATTATGTATATTTTTTGGAGTTGAGATTTTTGTGTTGTTAAATTCGTCTTTTGTGTAATACATTATGGCTGTGTTCAGTGTAATAAGTCTTTATTAAAAAATTATCCCAAGCAAAATTGACTTGTTTATTTTTTTGTCGACCTCGTTTTTGGAAGCTGTCACTTGTTTCAAATGAGAGTGCAGGCTGCTGTCAATAGTTGTCTGAAACACGCCCACAACATATAGTTTTCACAGTTTTCACAGTGGTCGAATATCATCAGAAAGATACTGATTGAACACTGCCACTTTCAAGCGGGGCACAACTCATTGTAAAAGAACACTGCCACTTTCGAGCGTGCACATCTCATTGTGAAAAACAGGTATTCAGAAATTAATGAGAAAGTGGTAATTAAAAATAAAAAATAATTACAATTCTGGTATTTGAGAATTTTTTGACAGTATAACCAGGAATATGATTTATGACATATTGGTTCAATAAATCATGCTCATTTATCATTTCATCATGCTCTGCAACACGTGAAGTTATGACTTTCAGGGTAAAATCAAATTTTCGAATTTGCCAAGGGAGGCAACTATTTTGTTATTCATATTCCGCTGTGTAAATTTTATCTGGTCTTCATATGAAGAATTTTTTTATTGATTTTGTGTGAAGCTTTATTTTGTATTATTCATAATAAAATGTACATATTAAAAAAAACAGCTATTTTTAAACAGACTATGTTTGCCTGTTTTCAAGGGGGTGGTTTGCAGTGTTGATTGTCAACTTACGTCCATTTCTGGCTTCGAGAGTAACCTGTACAAAACAAAACAAAAAAAAATGAAAACACCACATGGTTTTCTGTTTGTTTTATTCCTTAAATTGAGGATTAAAACCCGAAATCTGAACTGTATGTACAAGATAATTATGAGAATTTTTAAAGCAAATTCTATAAAATTGGTAGGTGGTTTCCAAAGAAACGTAACATACCCAGTGGATACTTACTTGTCTTATATCGACAATTTCCGACGCATCCCAACGTGACTTGCAAGCAGTAAGCCCTCCCCCCCTCCCCCATCACCACCACTTTGCAATTTATCCACTGCACCTGGGCTTCGACACCAGTAAGTACGGTAATACTCACTTAAATAAATTAAATAACAGACATCAAAGGGTTAATTTTATGTCAATGAAGCACCATCAGTGCAGAATATTTTCGATTTAAAATAAACAGCTAACAACTGAGTCGAGAACTCATTACGTGCATCGTCACGGTAAATTATGTTCTGAACCTTTGATGCGGTTTACATCAATAATGGAAACAATTCATTTCAAAGTCGGGTCTTTGCCGAATCGCCCCCTAGACAGGCTTTGAAGTCGACTATCAGTTATTTGTTAGAAAATGTTTAGTGAAAATCAAAAGCCGTTGTTGGAACCACACGTTTTAAAGTGGGAGTTTCTTTTCGGTAAACCCATATATGGGATTGTGTCACACGAGTTATGACGTTGCACTGCATTATCTATTTTTATCATGTGCTCCACACAATTCAACATGAGAAAAATTCAGTGGCTTCGTGTTGATAAATCCCACCCGAATGGCCCGATATTAAACTTTTTGCACCCAAACCTTTCACAATTAACAATGATTACTAATATGGAGGAATTATCTGTCCAATATATATTTAATGAGATGATGAGCGTGGTTGAAAGAAATATTGCAACATTTTGCAGAATGAAGTACAGTTTGGGCAGTGAAGAGAGTCCGTATTCACATGATGGATAAAAACAACTCAGTACACAGTCACACAATCAGAATCTTTAATATAATATTCTGCCTTTTCTTTCACGAACCATCATTTACATGGTATCAGTAACAGACGAGTTACGTACCGATCGCTTGCCACTGGTTGTCCCATGAAGTGGAAGAAAGTTCATCCATAACACTTTAACTTTCATTGAGTTTCAGACAATCGGCGAGGGCCGATGTTGAATCATGAGTGCCGATGGTGAACCAATGGGTGCTTATCGGCCGAGTGCCGATGTTACACCGATTAATTGTCTCATCTCTATATGTTTGTGATGCTATGGTTTGATAGGCCTAGGGAACTCTTCTTCTGTCCACAGTTTCTGTGCTGTCGGGTTGTGGGGGTTGGTTATGTGATTCCCTCCTCCTATTGTCTATTCAGCCTGTAGTAAACAATTGTAGAGTAGATTGATAAGAAATTTAAATTTTATAGTAAATTTCCTTTCTTATTATACCTACCACAATTGTTTTCATGGAGGCCCTCCCGTCTTCTTATTCTGTAAGAATCCTTCCTCCCCGCTGATCACATAACTCCAATGTTGACAGATTCAAAAGAATGAGTCATTGGTTACATGTCAGCACACTGGTACCGGAAGCTGTGGATCTGTACTAGGAGAAGATCATCCCCTACTGGGTGTGCGCCGTAGCACTCGACCCAGTTTTGGCTTATTTTTTCTTGGTGCTTTTGCACCACTTTTCTTTCCCAAATCGCTTGGGAAAGATCAAAATAAAGAGTATATTTTCCGATCTGAGTTAGGGACTTACACTGTAGTGCAAGCCTGTAGTAAACAATTGTGGTAGCTATAATAAGAAAGGAAATTTACTATAAAATATAAATTTCTTATCAACCTACTCTACAATTGTTTACTACAGGCTGAATAGACTTTACTATAAAATTTTAATTTTCCAAACTGCAGCTTTCTTAGACCATTAGAGTAGAATGGTAAAAAATGCCATTTATGTCAGGGTGATCTGTAGGAAGGGAGGTGGTGTGGTGGGGGCTTGAAAAAATGTTGAAATATATTGCAAAACTTAAAAAAAAGTTCTTCTCCAGAACCGCTGATCAGAATCTTTTGATATTTGGTATACAGCATACAGGGTGGGGGAGGGGGAGGGAAGGTTGACAGATACAAGTTTCTTAAAATTAAGTTAATACAGGAGCTGGAATTTTAACTTAGGGCAATATGCAGAAATATCTTTAAAAATCTTATTCAGGACCACCAGCCAGAATCTTTTAATATTTGGTATACAACATTATGAGGGTCAGATTCAAGTTTGTTCAAATCAAGTCATCAAGTTAATATTTGGGCTTCCTATGGGTGCCCAAATCCTTTGATATTTGGGATACAGCATCCATAGGGAGGCCAGATACATGTTTATTGAAATTAAACCCCTCTGTTAATACTCCATGCAGGAACACAAATTTTAACTTGGTGCAATATGAGAAATAGTCTTTGAAGAATCTTCTTCTCCAGAACTACCAATCACAATCTTTTAATATTTGGTACCCAACATCATTACCAGGGCTCATTCAAGTTTGTTCAAATCAAGTCGCCTAGTTCCTATTTGGACTCCCTATGGAACACAAATTTTAACTTAGGGCAATATGGGCAATAATCTTTAAAAATCTTCTTATTCAGAACCACCTGTCAGAATCTTTTAATGTTTGGTATACAACATTATTATGAGGATCCAATTCAAGTTTCTTCAGATCAAGTCCCACAGTTAATATTTGGGCTTCCCGTGGGTACCCAAATATTAACTAAGACAATATGGGGAATAATCTTTAAAAATTTTCTTCTTCTGATCAGCAGTCAGAATCTTCTGATATTTGGTATACAGCATCCTTTGGGAGGTCAGATTTAAATTTGTTCAAACCAAGTCCCTGGGTTAATATTTGGGCTCCCTGTTGGAGCCCAAATTTTAACTTAGTTCAATTTGAGGAATTATATTTAAAACGCTTCTTCTCCAGAAACACTAGTCAGAATCTTAATATATGGTATACAGAATCCTTACAGGAGTTTGATTCAAATTTGTTTAACTAAGTCCATTGGTTAAAAATTGGGCTCAATTTGGGAGCCCAAATTTTAAATGAATGCAATATGGGGAATAATCTTTAAAAATCTTCTTTTTTCAGATCCACCACTCAGAATCTATTGGTCTTCAGCATCCCTACAGGAGTCAAATTCAAGTTTGTTCAAAGCAAGTCTCTCAGTTGATTTTTGGGCCCCGCTGTGGGCACCCAAATTTTAACTTTGTGCATTATGAGAAATAATCTTAAAAAATCTTCTTCAGATCCACCAGTCAGAATCTTTTGATATCTGGTATACAGTATCCTTAGGGAGATCAGATCTATGTTTGTTCAAATCAAGCTTCTGGGTTAATATTTGGGCTCCCTATTGGAGTCCAAATTTTAACTTATTCCAATATCGGGAGGAATAATCTTTAAAACTCTTTTTATTCAGGACCACTGGTTAGAATCTTTCGATATATGGTATACAGAATCCTTATAGGGGTTAGATTCAAGTTTTTTTCAAATCAAGTCCCATCGGTTAATATTTGGGCTCCCTATTGGCGCCCAAATTTTTACTTTCTAGAATATGAGGAATATAGGGTGCGTGGTGGCTCATTGGTAGACTGTTGGACTTCTATGTTAGAGGTCCCAAGTTCGATCCAAGTCCGGGATGACTCGCTTTGTGTCCTTGGGCAAGGCACTTTATCACAGTTGCCTACATGGGCACACGATGATGCCGTGTACTAAGGCGTACTGCACGTCGATGGTGCACATGTCATCAACTGGTGTAACCCTGCTTGAGCAGAGCTTGAACAGAGAATGTTGAGGAGCTGACATTTGCTCGTCGATGCTCTGTGTTCTCTCTGGGTACTCTGGCTTCCTCCACCCGTAAAACTGTCACTGTCATGATTAGCCATTGTGCATAAGAATGTGACCTTAAACACCAATAAATAAATATGAGGAATTTTCTTTAAAAATTTTCTTCTCTCAAACCCCCAATCAGAATCTTTTGATATAAGGTATACACCTTGCTTAGGATAGTCAGATTCAAGTTTGTAAAAATCAAGTCCCTGGAGTTCAAATGTTAACTTTGATATGAGGAATAATCTTTAAAAATCTTCTTTTCACAAACCACTAGTCAGAATCTTTTGATATATGGTATACAGCACCCTTATGGGGGTTAGATTCAAGTTTGTTCAAATCAAGTCCTTTCATCAATACATTGTATTTTGGCTCCCTATTGTAGCATGAATTTTTGCTTAATACAATGTCCGGAATATTTTTTAAAAACCTTCTTTTCATGAACCTCAGTTAGAATTTTTTGATACATGGTATACACCACCTCTAGGGGAGTCAAATTCAAGTTTGTTAAAATCAAGTCCCTGAGTTAATATTCCTGTGTTGATAACTGTGTTCCTAATGTGGGGGTGGGGTGGGGTGGGAATTTCAACATAGTGCTAAGTTGGATTCTCAAAATCTTTTCTCCTGAACCACAAGTCAGAATCTTTTGATATTTGGTATAGAACATCCTTGGTGTGTGTGTGTATATGGGGTGGTATTCTTTGAAATTTTCATTTTGATACTTTGCATACAACATGCTAGCCAGACTCAGATTTTAGTTTGTTCAAATTAAGTCCTGGGATTCATATTTGAGCTCCCTATGGGGGCCGAAATTTAAACTTAGTGTAATATGACAAATAATCTTTTAAAAAAAATCTCCTTCTTCATGTCCACTATTCAGAATCTATTGATATTTGGTATATAGCATCCTGGTGAAGGAGGGAAAGGGGTCAGATTCATGTTTGTTCAAGGTTGTCCCAAGGTTGATATTTGGACTTCCTAGTTTTGCTTTACTGGAAATCTGGGCATTATTTCTGTGGTAGCATCCCAAAACTAGAAAAAAAATCATCAGGCATGGACAACAGTAATAAATAATTAAATAACTTCCTTCCTCTGTAGTGTTAACTTGACATTGATGCTAATTAAATCCTTCTTTAAACAACTTTGGTCAGATGAGTGCCTCAGACCCCATGGGGCCCTCTTGTTTTAGAAACTACTGGGCTATTCATGAAATTTGCTTTGAATGTTCCTTGATGAACTGCAAACTGAGTTTCATCTTATTAGCCACGTGAAATCTTTGATATGATAGGGTACAAGTTTGAGCAATGCAATGCTTTGAATGGTATATAGAGTTGTAACAAGGTTCTTTGCTTTTCAGAAGAAATTATTCTTTTCCTGAGTCACAGCTTTCATATTTTTGTACTAAAACCAATGGCCCAGACTTAGCTGGTGCTAACTCAAAATTATCTAGGGCCAAACACAAATTTTGCCCCTCAATCCCCAAAATTTGCATTCAAAACCAAAAATTAGAAGTCCTATTTGGCCCTCCATACATTTACTCTCCATGCATGCACAGATGCCAGGAAGCCACCGAAACTGGCGCCAACATCATTCTTTGTTTGGCCCTTCAGTCAGATAACATCAAACTGACTTCTGTGCTTTTAAATCACAGTTTTAATGATGCTTGACACAAATCAATGGTTAATTTGGTGGATCCAAGGACACAACTAGATGAAGGAAGGAAGAAACGGTGGTTTGAAATGTTCAGGGCTGTAATTTTATAATATTTATAAAAATTAGTTCATGTTCCCCAATTTCGGGACATGGGCCTGACGTCATCATTGTTGATAATGATTTTCAGCCAGTTGTTAGGCTCGCTTTTGTCTTCTATCAGACACATTAACAGCGAAAGATTTTATGCATCGGATGGGAGTGTGCGGAGCAGCTACGAATGTTATTTCAATGGATCGCTTATGCACACGTCCCCTCCAGTTATTCTTAACTGGAGTGGGTAGACATTTTTCGCTCTAGACCTGTTTTGTTTTAGCAGATCTAGTTAACATAAGGTCAAGTTTGGGCAGATATTCAATGGTTTTACAGCTGCCAGATTTGGTTTTCTCAATTATGACTAACGTGAGTTCATAAATTGGGTTACAACCCTGAGTATGACGGACTCGATATGCAGGGTTCTTGGGACCCTCAGTTCTTGGAGATCACATATTCATCAGAAATGATGTCTTGTTGTTACGCTACATCACTGGATTTATATTATTAGCGAACATGCATGTGGGTTCGCTCCAGGATAGTTAAGTTTGCGACGCATAGGAACAATAGTTTCCATCATCTGTGTCGCCAGTGTTAGACATTTGAGCACATACAGCTGATGCTCAGCCGTATCCATGGGAATGAATGATAGGATACACGTATCCTTCAATTTATTAGATTCAGTAGATTACGTTAAGATTAAACAATTTCAGTGTGATTCCTACTAATAACATATCTGTCATCACAATATCCTTCTATCAGTTTTCTCAAGTGCCAGTTATTGAACATTCGCCAGAAGCTTCCTCCACAAGAGGGCCTTCTTCTTCAGGGGAAGTTTTATTCTTAATGTCATTCTCCGCCCGTAGTGGCATAAGGGAGTCTGTTAGATGTGAGGGAGCCTTTGGGGTTCCTATATTTTTGTTGTCTGGACCAGCAATGATTAAGTTATGTGGGTGAGGAGGTTTCGACATGAATTCAAATTCCCCTCCCCCCCCCCCCCCCCCCCCCCACACTCGCACTCTGTCTTGTATTTATATCTTAATACATACATACTATGCATTTGGGTTGTGTTGGATGGCTCCCTCATAGGCATATACACAGTTTTGTTGCATTAGTTTCCGGTTTTTATTTTTTTATTCTTGAAATACAAGTTCTTATTGAAATCATCACAATTGCTGCTATTTGAGTTCATCGGTGGCTGCATAACCAGTTATTGGTTTTTAGATGATTACATGCTGGATTTTAATGCACTCATGCAATATTTTATTAGACCATCACTTTGGTGGACTTTGAAATTATTATATATTTCGGGGGCGGTCCGTGTTGGAGCCTGTTAATCATACCTACCTCCATTTCTAGATCCTGGTCTCTATTTTGTCGGTTCTCAAATCGCGTATTCTCACATGTTTATGGTTGTAGATATCAGATAGTACACGTTGGAGAGTGTTCTTACTGGATTTTATTATACAGAGGCCACCTGTGGATGATCTTGGAAGTGTGTTTTCTTTGCAGAGATTGTTCAATGTATCTCGATTTAATATGTGTATGTTATATTTTATATCACTGATTTCGTCGTACCTGTATACGCCGTCTGTGGTGCATATTTTGTAGTGCACAATATTATTTACCAAAATCATCGCTATAGCCTTGGCTTGTGAAGTGGCATTAAACACCATTTATTATTCATGAGTTAATTCCTGAGTGCCTGTTCGATATTTATATTGTTTCTTGGTACCACTTTTATTGATTCCAGACCTCTCTCCTCTTTCTTTTGAAGATATGTTAAAAAAAAAGGGGGGCATTTTCTCCACTTCTCTGGCTTATTGGGTATGTAACTATGAAGGAAGCTGTTTTACCCATATCTATATTTGGCATACAGCTGTAGTGTTATTGTATGGCGAGGTTTATGGGCAATTTTCTCTCATTCTCAAATATGCCATCCTAATTTTGGGGCTTAGTCCAGACTAGCCTTAAAAATTGGGAACTCTTTACATCCTAATTAGCTTGGTTTCATGCTCAGATTTAGGATTTACATAATTGGGATGCATATTAGGATATGTCTCCTCTATTATGGTATAGAGAGACATACATGTAAATTCTAATTATTCTAAATTCCTTCATCATGGATTGAAGGATTTGATCTATGTTGATCAACTATTTCGGAAGTTCTAGGCCCTCCACCTTTTTATGATTCAGCTAAGTCTGGGCCATTGGTTTTAATATAAAAATATGAAAAAATTTAAAGTAATTTATATATTTTTATACTGTATACCAATGGCCCAGACTAGCTGGTGCTAACTCAAAAATATCTAGGGCCAAACACAAATTTTGCCCCCCAATCCCCAAAATTTGCATGCAAAACCGAAAATGAGAAGTCCTATCTGGCCCTCCATACATTTACCCTTCGCGCATGCGTAGACGCCAGGAAGTCACCAAAACTGGCACAAACATCATTATTTGTTTGGCCCTTTAGTCAGATAACAACAAACTGACTTCTGTGCTTTTAAATCTCAGTTTTAATGATGCCAGACACAAATCAATGGTTGTTTTGGTGGATCCAAGGACACAACTGGATGAAGGAAGGAAGAAATGGTGGTTTAAAACGTTCAGGGCTGTAATTTTATAATATTTATAAAAATTAGTTCATGTTCCCTAATTTCGGGACATGGGCCTGATGTCATCATTGATTGATAATGATCTGTCCACTGTTTGTTTAGTATACCTTCCCTTGATCCCCCCAGTTAAGCTCCCAAGCTTTTTGGCTTGTTTTATTGAATTTTTTTATAAAATTTCTTGGGAGTTTAACGTATTATACAGAAAATTATTCTGTACATCCCCAGGGTTACGTCCTCACCCTTGGGGTGTTTGGGCGTTTTGGTCCTGCATCATACATCCGGTGTATCGTTTTTTCTTCTAATGAAGATCTTGCTTTACATCGGATAGTCTTGTTTCTGTTGCTGACTTTGGGCCGTGTTGCCTGGGCCTTGTTTTCCTTTTTTTTGTTTACATTGACAGTGCTCTAGGTAATTTCCTATTATTTTTAGGAACGACGGTTGTAAGTAACATTAAATATTTTGATAGTGTGGTAGTTTATTTTATAGCATAGCATTTTATAGCATATTTTTATAATTTTGCCACACTTAGGCTTTTTGGGCTCATTGTTCCCTTTGGGAACTTGGGCTCTTATATAAGGAAAATTTTTTAAAATTTTTTTTTTATTTATTGAAGGAATTTTTCTTTTGGATGTATTATTTCATTGATTGTATTTTAATGTTAGCTTATATTTATGTAGATTTGGTGGTACTACAATTGACATGTATTAGATTTTAGGTAATAATTTTTATCTAATAGTAGGGCAAATAAGAGGAAGTCTTTCCTCTATTTACATGGTCGTTGTCTTGCTTTTGGTCGATGTACTTCCACTAATTCTTGCTCCATGCGTCAGATTTTGACAATGTGGATGACTGGTATCATGTTTTGTGTTAGGTGGGTGGACACTATCGGTCCTCTCGTGGCGAGGGGACGCTGCTGGTCCTCTCGCCAAAATGTCACTATAGTTTTTTAGTTTCTATTTACAGAGGAACAAGAACATGGTGTGGTTTCATTACGCCGTCAGAGAGTGTGCTTCCGTCGACGCATTATACTATTAGAGCTAGCTGAAAAGTGCTTAATGATATAAGACAAGGGCTAGGCCTTAGAATATAGGGTTTACGTCCCTTGTCTCCAGCTAGCTCAACCGGCAGATCTATCATGCAGAATATGGGTGGTGTGACGCCGGGTATGTCCATAGCGGTCGAGAAGAGGAATAAGGGTGTAGTGAGCACTGTACAATCCGAACATGCTCACCCTGTGATGACGGAAATGAGGAAGCAGACAAGTTCTGAGGTATGCTCGTCCATATCTACCATGATCGCGAGAAAAGAGGTTGGCTAGTCTTATGGCTTCCTCTACATTCGAAAAGCACACACGACAACACAAAGTCCGTTGTCACCAGCTAGCTCGACCAGTGAAGTGGTTACTCAGGCCTCTGAGAACTGTGACGCCGGGTCTGTCCGCTCCGGGCTTGGAAATGATATAGGATGGAGCGAGCACTATAATATACAACCATGCTCACCCAGCGACGACGGAAAGAGGAAGCCGGCAAGTTCTGAGATACACTCGTCCAGGTCAGCCAGGCCTGCAAGCAAGAGAGAGGCCTCTTTCTCTTACAGCATCATCTGGGGACAGATGTTGTTGGTAGGAACTTGCGTCAGTCAGAGTATACGTCCATGCCTCCTGTCCGGGACGTTCCATCTAATAGGCAGCCGGGGTCGGCTAGTCTTACGGCTTCCTCTACATAACGGATAAAATGCTCTTTATATTGCACAGGGCTATAAACCAAGATGAGTGGTTTCAGTTCCCTGACACCGGTGAAGCGGTTAAGACTGAATATGAGGGCCGTGACACCGGATGTGTCGGATGTGCATTGTATTCAGAGCTAGCAGCATAAGTGTTCAATGATATAAGACAAGTTCTAGACCTTAGAATATAGGGTTTACAACCTTTTCTCCAGCTAGCTCGACCAGCGGATCGTTACTCAGAATATGGGTAGCGTGACGCCGGGTATGTCCGTAGCGGTCGAGAGAGAATAAGGGTGTAGCGAGCACTATTTAATCTAATCATGCTCACCCTGTGTTGATGGAAGGAAGAAGCCGGCAAATTCTGAAGTACGCTCGGTTAGGTCTCCCCAGACCGCGAGCAAGAGGGAGACCCCTCTCTCTCTCTTTTAACAACATCTGGGGCTGGGTGTTGTTGGTAGGAACTTGCGTCAGTCAGAGCTTACGTACATAGCTATTGTCCGGTACGCTTAGTTCAATTCTTAGCCAGGGACGGCTACAGTTTGGCTTCTTCAGTGTCTACCAAGCACTCCTGACCGCACATTGGCTAAGTGACTTAGGATATCTAATCTGCATCGTCAGAAGGTCCATTTTTTGTGAAGAAAGTCGCACCATCTAGTAGCCAAGGAGACAAGGCTTCATTCATCGTGATGTCTGTAGTAAGAGCCATCTCGGACACACAGTCCCAGGAGCAGCCAGCGGACAAGCAATTCATGACCGCTGCTCTTCAGGCCTGCGTAATGGACTTGCTGTCACAAATTATGCAGCTAATCACAATATTTTTATACTGTACCAATGACCCAGACTTAGCTGGTGCTAACTCTAACAAAACCAGGGCCAAACACAAATTTTGCCCCCCAATCCCCAAAATTTGCATCCAAAACAAAAAGAAATCATGTCCTAAAGGACCTCCATACTACGCCTCTACTGCGCATGCGCAGTGACGCAGTCGTCCCGAAATTGGCGCCAATTATCATTCTCTGTTTGGCCCTTCATCAGTCAACATCTCACTGATCTTTGTGCTTGTAAATCTCAGTTTAAAGGATGCCAGACACGTAATTTTTGGAGAAAATGTGATTCTAAGGAGGATAAAAGGAGGAGAGGAAAAAGAAGTGGCAAAAAATAATCAGGGCTGTACTTAAAATTTTTTGATGAAATTATGTTAAGTTGCCTATTTTCGAGGCATGGGCCTCTTGTTGTCATTCTTGCTAATTGTTGCACTGCTTATTCAGTGTTTCCTCTCCCCTAGCCTTCTAAAGTCCCCCCTGGCAATTCTCCCATGCTTTTGGCATATTTTTGAGAAATTTCATTTCTAAAATTTCCTGGGAGAGTTGCTTGGTTACAGAATGTTTTCTGTTATTTTCCCCATAGTTACGTTTTCACCCATGGGTGTATAACGTTTGTGTTCTGCATCTTCCATCTGATGTTCTACAGATTCTCCCCTGGGAGTCTCTGTTTTGCATCAGATAGAGTGTAATTGATGACTGATTCCGGGCCAGTTTTTTCAGTGCCTGGAGTCATGTTTTCTAGTGTGTTTACACTGTTTGTTTTCATTGGCAACAGCCTTTTTTGAGGGGGGCTGTTTGCCTTTGTGGTAGTTTATCTCATTATAAGATACATTTATATTATCCGAAAGTGTCTCATTAAATTATTTTATATAAATTTAAAATTTTTGACCACACTTTGCCATCGGATCCATCGGGGCTCAACGTTACTTTTCAGCAACTTGGGCTTCTCTGAAAAAATATTTTTTCAAAATTATTTTGTTTTGCAATTGTTTTTTCATTTATTAATGGATCATGTTATTATGTATCTTTGTGTCAGGGGTTTTTGCGAGTAACTAGGACTTATTGTTGTTCTTTCACAATGAAGGGACGTTGTTCAAATTGTAATAGGAAGAAATCTTCCTCTGACTTTCATGATCATTGTATTAATTGTAGTCAGTGTTCTCGCATTAATCCCTGTCCTCTATGTGAACATTGGGATGAGAAACATTGGAAACGTGTGTCACGATATGTTGTTTCTGGAGAAAGAGCGATGCCGGCTCTTTCTCCACAAGGTCACTCTACTCTCTCAGTTTCTATTTCAGAGGAACCAGAACAGGGTGATGTTTCCATGTTATCTTCTTCAAGTGTGCGTCCGTCGTCACAAATGAATTCAGAGCTAGCGGCAAAAGTGCTCATGGAGATTAGACAAATGTCGTCCGCTAGCTCGCCCGGTGTAGCGTCCATTCACCGAATGGTTCGGCAGCCGGGTTCGTCCGATGCGGTCCAAGAGGAAATTTTGGGTGATGCGAGCACTATAAACATAATAGATGCACACCCAGTGACGGCGGATAGTAAGCGAGAACGGAGGAAGCCTTTTAGTCCGGTTCCTAGCTCGTCCAGGTCCAGCCGGGCCGCGAGCGAGAGAGGTCCCTCTCCCGTACAACAACATCTGGGACCAGATGTTGTGGTACAAAATGTGTCTTTAGCGGAGCATACGTCTGTCGCTCGGGACGCTCCGTTGTATAAGCAGTCCGCAGAGACTGTTAAGGCTTCCTCTTCTCGTCAGCGCACACGACCGCACCTTGGCTGCGTGACCGCCGATATATTACCAGCTTCGCCGATGAAGGATTCTTCGGCGACCAGGTCACACCATCCGGCAGCCAGGGATTCGAGACCGATGGACTCCGGACGTTCGCATAGGAAAAGTATGCGGGAGCCATCTGATGCGGAGCTGCCCTCGGCAAAGCAGCGAAAGACTGCGCCTCCGCAGGTCTCGACGCCGGACATTCTTGTGCAGATAGCACAGCTTATCGCAGCATCCCAGCAGCCGACAGAAACGGTGTCGGATCGAGAATTATCCGACGGCGCTGGGTCGGTACGCTCCGCCGAAGCATCGGGGGCGGACGACCGGGAACATCGTGAGGTCCGACCGGATGGTGAAAGGGATACGGATGACTTGGAGCTATCCCTTTCGGAACAACATAAAGCTGCCATGGACTTCATCCGGCACTTTCTCCCTCAAGTTGTTCCGTCGGGCCAGACTGCTGCGCTTCCGAACAAGAGAATTATAGCGTCATTGGACTCTGAATTTTTTGAGCGGTTCAGGGACATCGCTCCCGAGTTTCCGTCGCAGTCCAATAATGTTGCTAGAACATTTGAATTATTGAACGACGCTATATTTAAACTTACTTCCAGGACGGGGAAAGCAGGTTTCTTGTCCGCTAATACTCTCAACCTGCCTTTCATTAATGCAAGGAATAAATTCGATACGGCAGGACAGGGTATACCGAGAGTTCCTCTGCGTATGGACGACGAGGCGGAAGACTTAGAGCTATCATTACCGTCGTCAGCTTCTATTCCAACCGCGGTGTTGGAAACAGCTATTGCGTCTAACAGAGCCAATTTAGATGCCTTATCTTACGCAGATCACCTTACTAAGGCGTTATCACTGCGCCTTCAAGGGGAAGAGTTTCAGGATATACAATCCTCTTTAAGACTTCTTTCAAGGGCAGTAGCTTATTCCACGTGTAACTCCGCCCTTTCAGTGGCAAATCTGGAGTTGGTTAGACGTGACGCAGCCCTAGCTACATCCACACTAGTGGATTCTAAGGTGAAGAACTCTCTTAGAGTCGCTTCGGTCTCAGGAGAACTTCTCTTTGACGGCAAGCTTTCTGCTATTTATGATAAAATTAAAAAGAAAGCTAATGATTCTCTGTTGTTCAGATCGGCTCCTAAAAAGTCGGATACAGCAGACACGAATAAGACAGGCACTTCTGGGTCTAATGCGCCCAAGAGAGGTTCCTATAGAGGTTCCGGTGCGTCCTCTTGGTCTTATTCGAGAGACCGTCAGGATAGCGACTCTCGTTCGGGACGTCCTTCAGGCCGGGACAATCGGTCGGACGCCCCGAGGTCGACGAGGCGAGGTGCGGGTCGTGGAAGACGTGGTTTCTCCTACCGCAGGCCTCGCAGGTCCAGGAGGTGATGGCTTAAACCTCTATCGCGTTCCGGTTGGCGGAAGGTTGTCGAGTTTTTCACAAGAGTGGGCGTCGATTACGGACGACCCTTGGGTGAGAGGAGTGACTTCGGAAGGTCTAAAGATATCCTTCAAACGAAAGCCTCCATTAACTCGAAGTCCAAAGTGGACTCATCTTCCGTCAAATCCACAGAAAAGAGACGCTCTGTTATCAGAGATGCAGTCTCTTTTAATGAAGAACGCGGTAGAGGTCGTAGAAAACCAGGAATCTCTGGGATTCTACAGCCATCTGTTTCTGGTTCCGAAACCAGACGGCTCGTTCCGTCCAGTCATAGATTTGAGCTGGATAAACAAACTGATTGTCGCTCCGAAGTTTTATATGGAGACGATTCGATCGGTCAGAGCGAGTATTCGGGGTGAACGATTATGCAATGAGCATAGATCTCAAAGATGCGTACTTTCACGTCATGGTACATCCGACATTCCGAAAGTATCTACGCTTTGCAGTCCTGGAAGTGGTGTATCAATTCCGGGCGATGTGCTTCGGATTGAATCTAGCTTCCTGGGCTTTCACTCGGGTAATGAACTCGGTAATGATCTACTTCCGAGCTCATTCGTCTGCGGTAACGTCGGCCTACCTGGACGACATTCTTCAGAGGTACGGCAACGAGTTAACGCTTCAGAACGATGTTCAGAATCTTCTTCTATTGCTCCGACGTCTCGGTTTTATAGTAAACGAGGAGAAGTCGGATCTGGTGCCGTCCAAGTCATTCACTCATCTGGGAATGAGCTTCGAGACGCACAACAATCTCGTTCGTCTGCTGTTAACCAGAGCGAAATTAGTCAGTTGTTACGCTCGCTATTGTCTGCACGCAGACAAAGTCACGGCGAGAGAATTTATGAGACTGATAGGTCTGTGCGGAGCCGCCGCGGATCTCATTCCGATGGGGCGGCTACGCACACGTCCTCTTCAAATTTTCCTGACTCAGAATTGGAGTGTGAAAATTCATTCGCTCGATGTAGACGTTCTCTTGTCAGATCAAGTGAAACAAGAGATTCAGACTTGGGCAAACATTCAGTGGTTAACTCAAGAAGTTCCGCTGCAGTTGCCGGATCCGAGTTTTACCGTTATGACGGATGCCAGTCAAACAGGTTGGGGTGCATCATTAATCCCAACGGATTCGAGATGCCAGGGTCTTTGGGATCCGCAATTCCTGTGCAAGCACATAAACATCAAGGAAATGATGTCAATTTGGCTTGCGTTACGTCACTGGATGGACATTATTCACGATGCTCATGTCCAAATCCTATCCGACAATACGACAGTAGTGGCGTATATACGGAATCAGGGAGGCACTCATTCAGTTCCGTTGTTCAATCTAATGGAAAGAATCCTTCTGTTTGCGTTAGAACATCACGTTCTTCTTTCGGTTCATCATATACCGGGTCGTCTGAATGTGCTAGCAGACTCCCTTTCACGAAAGGGTCGCTTGTTGCCGTCGGAGTGGACTCTCAACAAACAAGTATTCAATCAGATTTGCTACCAATGGGAACGGCCAATGATAGACTTATTTGCGACACATCTCAACAATCAGGTGCAAACGTATGTGTCTCCGTGTCCGGATCCAAGAGCATTTGCAGTAGACGCTCTGTCGATCCCTTGGGACGGAATGATAGGATATGCGTATCCTCCAGCGCCGTTAATTCAACAAGTATTGCTAAAGATAAAACAATCTCAATGCAAGATTCTGTTGGTAGCATCTCTGTCGCCACAGAGACCGTGGATAAATCTACTCAGGTGTCTGTTGTGGGACCTACCGCGGAAGCTTCCTCCACGAGAGGATCTTCTTTCGCAGGGGAAATCGCGCCAACTCCATCACAACCCGCAAGGTCTCAACCTTCACATTTTTCCGTTGTGCGGTCCTTCTTGCATGGCAAGCACTTTACAGGACGAGCAGTGGACGCGATTTCTAACTGTAGGAGGACCTCCTCTTCGCTAAACTATGCGGCTAAGTGGAAGGTTTTTCGTCGTTGGTGTAGGGATCATTCTGTAGATATATTTGATCCCTCTATACCAGACATTGCAAACTTTCTAGTATACTTGTTTGACGAAATCAAACTGCAGCCTGTTACTATAAAGGGTTATAGATCTATGTTATCTGATACCTATGCACATCATGATAGTTTACAAATTGGATCTAATGTCTCTTTATCGAAGTTGGTTAGAAACTTTTCGATAAATAGACCCAGAACTCTTAGATTAATTCCTAAGTGGAATTTAGCTTGGGTTCTCCTTAAATTGAAGGAAAAGCCATTTGAACCTCTTGGGACAGTAGATTTCAAATTCTTATCTTATAAGACAGCTTTTCTCTTAGCTTTCTCTTCTGCCAGAAGAGTCAGTGAGCTTCATGCACTATCGGTGGATGATTCTCATTATCGTAGTGTTGGGAACACTATCACCTTCACTACTAATGTGGGTTTTTTAGCTAAGAATCAGGCTCCTAATAAATATCCGGAACCTATTGTTATTAAGGCTCTTCCGTCTTCAGACGGGCGTAGGCCTTTACTCTGTCCTGTTAGAGCACTACGTATCTATAAACAGAGATCTCAGTTTATCAGAAAGGGACGGAAACGTTTCTTTCTGTCTTTGATGCCTAATAGAAAGGTCATTTCAGTCCATTCTATTGCTAGATGGATTCAGTTAACTATCCGTACTGCTTATGAAGATTTATCTTCTTCTCAGCAGTCTGTGCTTAAGATTTCTGCTCATGAAGTAAGAGCTCTTTCTACTTCCTGGGCTTATGCTAATAGTGTTGCTATTACAGATTTAATGAAGGCTGCTTATTGGTCTCAGCCATCCACATTTACGAATTTTTATCTCAGAAATATTGAGTCCATTTCTGGAGACCTGCATTGTTTAGGTCCGTTATCTGTTGCTCAGAATGTCGTCCACTAAACAGTTGCAACTATAGTTATGCAGGCTTTCTGTTCCGGCAGTGACTCCGTCCGGCTGCCCTCTTCGCTCTGGGCTATTTGACCCAGGGCAAGGGGAAGGGGGGGGGGGGGTGTTCCCTTAGGTCACCTGCTTTATAGTGAAAAGCAAGGGAATGCCTCCTCCAAGTCAGTATTTCTGAGTCGCTTCCGGGATGGTTTTAAAGTGTAATATTAATGTTTAAATTCATTCATGTCTTATTTTTAAAGTGTAGCTCGGTGTGAAGCATTTGTATATGTCAAGTGTCAAACGGGCTTTAATATACAATACTCGGACACTTTTAAATGATTTTAAAGAGTCTCAATTCTCTGGACTACTTTATTTATTGGCTTGCTTTAAAAATAATTAGTATAAGGGTTATACTGGATGTTAATAGAGAACATGAATGTTATTGTGCTCAATTATTAAGGGTAGTGTATCTTTCTAATTTAATATTAAATAAGAAAGATACATGTAAAGCCTAATACTCCTTTTCTCCTTAAGGGGTTACCTCTTTACTATATAGTTGAGCTTATTGGATTTTCCTCTATGTCCTAGGCCCTCCAGCCTGTTTACTATTCAGCTAAGTCTGGGTCATTGGTACAGTATAAAAATGTTAAAAAATTTATAGTAATTTATATATTTTTTATACTTACCAATGACCCAGACGGGGATGGCCCTCCCTGGAGTTGGGAACTCTTGCCTCCCCGCTGAGTACATAGCGCTGACCAGGCACTGCCAGTAAGAATGATAATTGGCGCCAATTTCGGGACGACTGCGTCACTGCGCATGCGCAATAGAGGCATAGTATGGAGGTCCTTTAGGACATGATTTCTTTTTGTTTTGGATGCAAATTTTGGGGATTGGGGGGCAAAATTTGTGTTTGGCCCTGGTTTTTTAGAGTTAGCACCAGCTAAGTCTGGGTCATTGGTAAGTATAAAAAATATATAAATTACTATAAATTTTTTAACATTCCTGCTAAGGCAGAAGCACTCAACGTCAGTCTCAAAACTTTAGCTGTTGAATGGTGCTTGATCGGTCCAGTAATCTGCCTGTTCAGATGCCAGTGACCGTGATTCTAACTGATTTAGACGAATGATGAAAGGGATATGGAGGAGGATAACTTTCCCTTTTGGAACAACTCATAGATGATATGGATACTATACATTATCGTTTCCTTGAACTTGTTCCATTGAATCACAATGCTGCGAGTAATTATGAGAAACCGCTAGCGTTGTTAGATGCTGACTTCATCCAGACAAAGAGCAGGATAATAAGATCTCTTTCCGGTTAAGTCGACACGGGTGTCACAGGTCTTCGATTGTGTAGACGACACCATATTTAACTTCCTGCGGGAAAAAGTAATATGGTTTCTTATCATCTTCTGTATTTTTAACCTGTTTTTTGTTCACATACATTTAAAAAACGACAGGGGAAGATGTGTTGAGAGTTTCTTTGCGTTGAATGAGCAGGCTAAGATCTTAGTTGTAGCCTTACCTTCATCATTTAGCTGTTCGCTTGGACACAATTGAGAAGATAATTTCTTATTCAGAGCGAATTTAGACTCATGGTCTTATTGGTCTTATGTACTTCAATTTTAAGTACTGTGATGCAACGTCTGTATGGAAAGGAATTTTGTAGTCGTTTGTACCTTTTAAAAATTCTTTCCAGACCTATTATAATACATATCTCTGTCTTAACAAATGTTAAGTGGGAGCTATTCTGATGTGACGAAGCTTTGCGTCGCCATCTTTAACATTTGACTAGGTGGAATACTTGCAACAGGTCGCTTTAGTTTTCCAGACACTAGTCTTTGATGGTAAGCTTTCATTAATGTAGGATTAAGCTACAAGAAAGCGTCCATACTCGACTCTTAAAATTGGGGTCTAATCGACCAACACCAGCAGAAAGAGTAGGAGAGGTTGTCCTAGACTCAGGTCGTCTATAAGGACTCATAGCGAAGGTATAGGTATCCCTAAGTCTTTGATGGTAAGCTTTCATTATTGTAGGGTTAAGCTACAAGAAAGCATCAATACTCGACTCTTTAAGTTGGGGTCTAATCGACCACACCAACAGAAAGTGTGGGAGAGGTTGTCCTAGACTCAGATCATCTATATGGACTCATAGAGAAGGTATAGGTATCCCTCCTATATATTACTTTAGGGATTGTCTATACAGCCACTTGGATAGGGAGTTTACGTCTGTTTGAGTTACTGATCAGACACCCCTGAGCCGGTAGCTAGAGGCTCTTATAGAGCTTGGTCTGACCGATTTTGACTGGAAGTGGATAATTAGGTTATTTATGATAATCTTTCAGTCGAAAAGAGAGCGTCCGGTGATGCTGCGAGTATAGTTCTTAAGATCACTTGAATAATGAACTAGATAATGTCTCATGGGATGAATGATAGGATACACGTATCCTACAATTCATTTTCAACAGGCTGGTTCGTTTGTTGTTTCACAGAGTGAATTAGCCAATTGTTTGGCTCGCTTTTATCTTTTATCTAACACATTAACAGCAGAAAACTTTATGCGCCGGATGGGGTTGTGCAGAGCGGCTATGAATGTTATTTTGATGGGTCGCTTACGCACACGTCCCCTCCAGTTATTCTTAACTGGAGTGGTAGATGTTTTTTCCTCTAGACCTTTTGTTTTAGAGAATCTTTTAACATAAGGTCAAGTTTGGGCATATATTTAACGGTTTTCTCAATTATGACGGATGTGAGTTCATATATTGGGTTACAATCCTGAGTCCGATGGACTCTCTATGCAGGGATCTTGGGACCCTCGGTTCTTGGAAACCACATATTCAGAAATGATGTCTCATTGTTTACGCTACATCATTGAATTTATATTATTACCGATCATGTATTTATAGATGCAGATCAGAGTTTATCAGAAGAGAAGAAATGCTTCTTTTGTCATTAATTTCCAATAGAAGGGACATTTAGGTTCATTCTATTGTTAAATGAAGTCAGTTAGCTATTCGTACTGCTTAGGACAATTTATCTTCCAATCAGCAGTCAGTGCTTAAAATTTCAGCACATGAAGTAAAGCGCTGGCAGCATCTTGGGCTTATTCTAACTGTATGGCTATTACATGATCTTATGTAGGATCACTTCAGGATAGTTTAGTTGGCGACGCACGGAAATAATAGTTTCCATTATTTGTGTTGCCAGTATTAGGCATTTGAGTGCATACATTTGATGCTCAGCCATTTTCATTGGAATGAATGATAGGTTGTGTATCCTTTAATTCATTCATTTCTACTGATTACATTGAGGTTATGGTGTCTGTTATTGAACATTCGCCAGAAGCTTCCCCCACGAGAGGGTTTTCTTCTTCAAGGGAAGTTTTGTTCTTCACGTCATTCTCCGCTCACAGTGGCATAACGGAGTATGTCAGACATGAGGGAGCTTTGTGGTTACTATGTTATTGCTGTTTGGACCAGCAATGATTAAGTAATGTGGGTGAGGAGGTTTCGACATGAATTCAAATTTCCCTCCCCCCTAAACCCCCCCCACCCACCCACGCACACACTCACACACTGTCGTGTTTATATATCTTAATACATACACTACTATGTGTTTGGGTCGTGTTGCATGGCGCCCTCAAAGGCATATATGCAGTTCTGTTGCATTAGTTTCCGGTGTTTATTTTCTGATTTCTAATATACAAGCACTTATTTAATCATCATAATGGCTGCTATTTGAGTTCATAGGTGACTGCATAACCATTTAGTGGTTTTTAGATGATTACAGGCTGAATTTTTATGCACTTGCGCAATATGTTGTTACTCTATCGCTTTGGTGGACCTTGAAATTATTATATATTTCGCGGGTGGTCTGTGTTGGAGCCAGTTAATCATACCTACCTCTATTTTGTCGGTTCTCAAATCGCATATTCTCACGTGTTTATAGTACACGTTGGAGAGTGTTCTTTCCAGATTTAATTGTACAGAGGCCTCCTGTGAATGATCTTGAAGCGTGTTTTCTCTGCATAGATTGTTCATTGTATCTCGCTTTGGTATGTGTATGTTATATTATTATTTCACTGATTTCGTCGTACCTGTATACGCCGTCTGCAGTGCATATTTTGTAGCGGATAATGTTATTTACCAAAATCATCACTATAGCCTTGGCTTCTGAAGTGGCGTTAAGCATCATTTATTATTCACGAATTAATTTTTGAGTGCCCTGATCGATATTTATTTATATTGTTTCCGGGTATTGCTTATTGATTCCAGAGCTCTCCCCCTTTCTTTTGAAGATATGTTAAAAAAAAGTGGGGGGGGGGGGGGGGTCATTTTGTCCACTTCTCTGGCTTATTGGGTATGTAACTATGAAGGAAGCTGTTTTGTCCATACTATATTTGGCGATCAGCTGTAGTATTATTGTTTGGCGTAGGTTTATGGGCAATTTTCTCTCATTCTCAATATGCCATTCTAATTTTTAGTCCGGACTAGCCTTAAAAATTGGTTTATTTGTTACATCCCAATTAACATGATTTCATGCTCGGATTTAGGATTTACATAATTGGGATCCACATTAGGATATGTCTCTTTTATTATGGTATAAAGAGACATACATGTAAATTCTAATTATTCTAATTTTCTTCATCATGGATTGAAGGATTTGATCTATGTTGATCTACTATTTTGGAAGTTCTAGGCCCTCCACCTTTTTACCATTCAGCTAGTCTGGGCCATTGGTATACAGTATAAAAATATGAAAAAATTTAGAAGTAATTTATACATTTTTTATACTTACCAATGGCCCAGACGGGAATGGCCCTCCCATGAGTGGGCAGTACTGGGCACTCATACCTCCCCGCTGAATTATTATGTTATAATCTTTTTTTTTTGCAAAGAATGATGTTGGCGCCAGTTTCGGTGACTTCCTGGTGTCTGTGCATAGGGTATATGTATGGAGGGCCAGATAGGACTTCTAATTTTCAGTTTTGCATGCAAATTTGAGGGATTGGACGGCAAAATTTGTGTTTGGCCCTAGATATTTTTGAGTTAGCACCAGGTAGTCTGGGCCATTGGTAAGTATAAAAAATAAATAAATTACTTTAAATTTTTTCATATTTTTTATACTTACCAATGGCCCAGACGGGAATGGCCCTCCCATGAGTGTGCAGTACTGGGCACTCATACCTCCCTGCTGAATTATTATATTATAATCTTTTTTACAAAGAATGATGTTGGCGCCAGTTTTGGTGACTTCTTGGCATCTTTGTATGTGCGGAGAGTAAATGTATGAAAGGCCAGATAGGACTTCTAATTTTCGGTTTTGCATGCAAATTTTGAGGATTGGGGGGCAAAATTTGTGTTTGGCCCTAGATAATTTTGAGTTAGCATTAGCGAAGTCTGGGCCATTGGTAAGTATAAAAAATATATAAATTACTTTAAATTTTTTCATATTTGAGACATAAAACTCTGCATGTTAACACTACTGTACGTATATAGCTTAGGGGAAACATTAAAAAATGCTTTTCTCCAACTACTGGCCCTACTGCTCACAAAAAAATAACTCTGTGATAAATTACATGTTTGTTCTTGTGGGGCATCCAGAGATGTATTCACATGTTTAAAGTATGTGAAAATTTATCTGATTAAAAATCCTTTCTGTTATGCCGAATGGTAGTAGAGTTTTCAATGTAAAGATCCAGCGTATTTCAGCACTTTGTCTCTTCAAGGTTGAATTGTTGCCCTCTCAGTCGTTCTGTAGAATTTGGATGATATGGAAGTGTACATCCTTGATGGTGTCATTGTCTTGATTAAAATGTAATGCCACAGGTGTTTCCCTTTTATGTCAAATGTTGGTGAGGTATTCTTTAATACAGAGGTGAAATGTCTGCTTAGTCTTGCCCACATAGTGTTTTTTGCATGTATTGCAGGTGATCAAATAGACACAGTTTTTTGTGAGACAGTTTGATCTGTTAGGGCCTTTATGCCTGTTTCTAGTCACTGTCCCTGTGAACCACTGGCCGTTGGGTAATTGCTGGCATGTCATGCAGTTAACTGTGGTACATTTTTCAAAGGGGTTTGCTATGCATCTCCCACTGATTTGTTTTAGTGGCGGTAATCTTGTCCTGGTGAGCAAATTCTTGAGTGTTGGATTTTGACGTTGCGCCAGTAGTGGTGGTCCGCCAAATAATGTGCGGCCGGTACAGGTGCTCTGTAATATAGGCCATAACTTCCTGATGTGGTTGTAGATATCAGTGCATTCCGGATTGTAAGTAGCTACAAATGGTGTTCTGTCGACCGGGTGGACGGGGGTAGCTTTGGCTTGCAGTAGTTTCTCTCTGTCGATTGCATTGACTCTGGTCCTAGCTTGTTTTAATTGTATGTCACGGTAGGGACCAGCCTACAAGGCGAAGTAGGCGATATCTTCGCCCTTAACACCAGGTCTTCACCCAATTTCTTTCTCTGGGCAAAGTTGAAGTCGCCTTACAGTTTTGAAAAGTCGCTGAGAAAAGTTATTTCTGGCGATTCCGTTGCTAACTTCGCTTGGAGAAAATAGAAAAAAATAAGTGTAGTGAAAGCAAATAATTGGGCAGGTTAAAGAATTACTAAATATACTGATTTTACTTCCTATAAAACCCCAAAATAATCCCAACCACGGTACGATTTCGTCATCACAATTCAAGTTTTCACTAGAGTGAAGTTAGATGACAAGACGAAAAATGCTCAAGTTCTTTTTTAATGTTTCATTTCAAAAGTGATTTCCATCAAACTTCGCTATACAGGGTATTTATTTAAAAACAACATTTTTGGTAATGATAAAATGTTTAGTTTTTAGTTTGCACTTGTGAATTTGAAGCATGTGATTTTTAAAAATTACTGATGGGTGTGTTCCATTTGTGGCGGTCACAATAAGGGGCCCACTAAATTACCAAAAAGTAGTAAGTTACAGAAATAAATGGTGTAAAAAGCAAACCGACAAATTCAGTTATCTTCCTTGATAACAGAACATTTGCCTGGAAGAAATGATTCTCTAAACTGAATTGAAATGATATTTGGTTGGCAAAAATAATTCACTAAACTGAATTTAACCCCTCACTAATAGTTTTTAAACTGAGTTGAATCCTTACCTAAACAGCTTTTTGTGAAATAATATTTGGTTAGCAAAAACAATTTGCTAAACTGAATGTAACCCTTTACCTAACACAGCTTTTTGAGAAAAATTTGGTTGGCAAATATAATTTGCTAAATTGAATTTAACCCTTTACCTAACACAGTTTTTTTGAGAATAATATTTGGTTGACAAAAAAATAATTTGCTAAATGAAATTTAACCCTTTACCTAAAGCAGCTTTTTTGAGAAATAACATTTGGTTGGCAAAAGTAAATTTGATAAACTGAATTTAACCCTTTACCTAACACAGGTTCTTGAGAACATTTGGTTGCCAAAAGTAATTTGATAAACTGAATTTAGCCCTTTACTTGACATAGCTTTTTGAGAAATGAAATTTTTTGCTCACTTCTCCCTATTTTCACCTCACTTCTCCTTAAAACCTTGGGAGGGAGAAGTGACTTCTCCCTAAATTTAGCCTCTAGGCTGGTCTCTGTGTCATGGTACCCTTGCTGTTTGAAGTGGTGGAGCAGTATAGCGGCCTGTCTTTGGAAGTTGACTGTTACGCTACATATATGTTTAATCCTCAGTAATTGGCTGTACGGTGTGCCCCACTTATGACTGTTGGGGTGGTAAGAATCAGCTCTTAGATATGAGTGTGTGTTGGTAGAGTGGTATACAAGTCCAATATTGAGCCACTAAGGGAACACACCACCCGACAAAGACTTACATTCCCTATACTACACCAGGAAAGTGTTATGCTATGCAGCACATAACCTCAGACATTTAACAAAGGACAGTCCGGACCCGTATTAAAGTGAACTCATATTGAGAAACAAAACTCAAGGTCTGACTCCAACAAACTCCCCCCCCCCCCACCCCCATATAAGTAATAACAACATGATGGGAGGTTAAATAGTTTCACTTTATTATTATTATTTTTAAGTAATCCCTTTATTGCAAGTTGATACAGGCACCAGGAAGGTCCACTTTTCGCTTGTTGTCTTCACTTCCTGCTCATCACCATCAAAACACAGATCTGGGCATCCTATTTATTTATATATATTATAGTTTCTTAAAAATAAAATTAAGATGATTACCCATTATCCAACAACACATATAGTCAAGGAAAAACAATTGGTACCACCATATGCACCTAAATGGGTTCACCTGAACAATAAAAATGGCTCCGACACACAGAAAATATGGTGACACCAAACCGAACTGCGACACGACAGAATCGGTACCCGCCACACTAAAAAGGCAGAGACAAACAGTACCTCCAGACACGGCAAAAAACGGTACCACCACACCTAAAGTCAAACATAAACGGTACCACCAGACAAATGGTACGACACACATAAATCATGGTACCGACACAGCCAATCGGTACCACCACACCCAAGAGTATATAAAGGGGTGGAGATGGTGAGATACCGGTTAGGCACTTAACAAAATTTCAACCCCCACGGGTATAGTTACTGAGCTAGACTCTCCTGCTCACTTTTGAGAATTTTATAGTGTATTCACATGTCATATATATTATCAATTTTGTTGGTGAAAAGTCAAATAAGTTTTGTTTGTTCTTTTCCAGTTGCTGATTTGTGTCACAAATTTAGTCAGAATTTAATTGACAGAAAACAGGTAAGTTTCAATTTTGAAATACATGTTTTCTTTGAGCTAGAGAGAAACGTTTTCCCATCAAATGCTTGTACACTGTTCAGGAATGGAATTTTTTTTCAAAATCTTTTCATGCAGGTTAAATGACTCTTAAGTTTGCTCTCATACTGCAAGACAATTGACTTGACATTGCGATGATATAGAAAATCAATAATGGTAAGAACTGAACTCAGTGCCAATATTTTTACACTGTAAACCAATGGCCCAGACTAGCTGGTGCTTAACTCAAAGTTATTAAGGGCCAAACACAAATTTTGAACCCCCCAATCCCCAGAATTTGCTTGCAAAACCGAAAATTAAAAGTTCTATCTGACCCTCCATACATTTACTCTCCGTGCATGTGCAGACGTCAGGAATTGACCGGAATTGGCGCCAACATCATTCTTTGTTTTGCTCTTAAAGTCATCAACAATGAAATGACATCTGTGCTTTAAAATTTCCTTTTTATGTGTACCCATACTATGTATGGTACACATAATGCTGGCATCTGCGGTGCCATCCGTCGTTCGTCCATCCTTTGTCCATCCGTCTGTCCATCCATCTGTCCATCTGTCCATCTGGCATCCGTATCCATTTCTTTGGCATTCGATAACATGAAAAATGTTACTTGGATTGTCAAGTTACTTTATATTTGTGTTCAGGTTACTGATGTGCCGAGCTGTATAGTTTTTGGTGTAAATCTGATAATTTTATCCTGAGATATTAACTCTTTATCCTTCAAATTGAGAATTCTTCCAATCCCTTTGGCATGAGATAACTCAAAAATATCAATCCAATTGTCATGTTTCTTTATATATATCTTCAGGTTGCTGATGTTCCGAGCTGTATAGTTTTTGGTGTAAATCTGTTATTTTGATCCTGAGATATTAACCCTTTATCCTTCAAATTGAAAATTCCTCCAATCCCTTTGGCATTCGATAACTTGAAAAATATTGCTTGGATTGGCAAGTTACTTTATATTTGTGTTCAGGTTACTGATGTGCCGAGCTGTATAGTTTTTTGTGTAAATCTGATAATTTGATCCTGAGATATTAACCCTTTATCCTTCAAATTGAAAATTCCTCCAATCCCTTTGGCATTTCGATAACTTGAAAAATATTGCTTGGATTGTCTAGTTACTTTATATTTGTGTTCAGGTTACTGATTTGCCAAGCTGTATAGTTTTTGGTGTAAATCTGATAATTTGCTCCTGAGATATTAACTCTTTATCCTTCAAATTGAAAATTCCTCCAATCCCTTTGGCATTCGATAACTTGAAAAATATTGCTTGGATTGTCAAGTTACTTTATATTTGCGTTCAGGTTACTGATGTGCCAAGCTGTATAGTTTTTGGTGTAAATCTGTTATTTTGATCCTGAGATATTAACCCTTTATCCTTCAAATTGAAAATTCCTCCAATCCCTTTGGCATTCGATAACTTGAAAAATATTGCTTGGATTGTCAAGTTACTTTATATTTGTGTTCAGGTTACTGATGTGCTGAGCTGAATAGTTTTTGGTGTAAATCTGATAATTTGATCCTGAGATATTAACCCTTTATCCTTCAAATTGAAAATTCCTCCAATCCCTTTGGCATTCGATAACTTGAAAAATATTGCTTGGATTGTCAAGTTACTTTATATTTATGTTCAGGTTACTGATGTGCCGAGCTGAATAGTTTTTGGTGTAAATCTGATAATTTGATCCTGAGATATTAACCCTTTATCCTTCAAATTGAAAATTCCTCCAATCCCTTTGGCATTTGATAACTTTAAAAATTTTGCTTGGACTGTCAAGTTACTTTATATTTGTGTTCAGGTTACTGATGTGCCAAGCTGTATAGTTTTTGGTGTAAATCTGTTAATTTGATCCTGAGATATTAACCCTTTATCCTTCAAATTAAAAATTCCTCCAATCCCTTTGGCATGAGATAACTCAAAAAATATCAATCCGATTGTCATGTTACTTTATATATGTATTCAGGTTAATGATGTGCTGTGCTGTATAGTTTTTTATGTAAATCTGATAATTTGATCCGGAGATATTAACCCGTTATCCATCAAATTAGATACTCCTCCAATCCATTTCTGTATGTAGCCATACCATATATGGTGTACATAATGTAGCATCCGTGGTGGCCCCACGTCATACAGCTTTCTACTAGTTGCGCGTATGGGTACACATCTGACGATTTCATCGGCCTATTTTTTGAGGATGCCAGACACAAATCAATGCAAGAATTGGTGGATACAAGGCTGTTATTGGATGAAGGAAGTGTTCAACAGTGGTTTTGGACGTTCAGGGCTGTAACTTTATAATATTTATAAAATTATTTTATGTTTCCCAATTTCGGGACATATGCCTGCTGTCATCATTTTTAACCCCCTGCACACTGATGTCTAAATCTCTAAATTTCAGCCTGCTAATTTTTCCCATGATGCAACTAGGAATTTAACCAGTTCGATCTTGTTTGACAGAGTTCATGGAGCTCTGTCAAACAAGATTGAATTGGTTAATTTCCTAGTTGCATTATGGGAAATAATTGCATGTTGAAGTTTTAATATTATGACACCAGAGTGCAGAGGGTTAAAAATGATTATTCCACTGTTTGTTAAGTATTCCTTCCCTATCCTTCCATGAACCCTTCCTGTTAAACTCCTAAGCTTTTTGGCTATAAATTTTTATTGAAATTTTTTATTAAATTTCTTGGTGGAGTTTAACATTTATTACAGAATAGTATTCTGTTTCTTCCCCAGGATTACGTCCTCACCCTAGGGGTGTTAGGCCGTTTAGTCTTGCATCTTCTATCCGATGTATCGTTTTTGCTTCGTATGAAGATCTAGCTTTGCATTTGATAGCATTTCAATTGGTTCTGATTTTGGGCCTTTTTGTGTGCCTGATGTCTTGTTTACATTGACGTTGTTTACAATACCAACATCCTCATATATAGGTAGTTTTTAGCTCAACTTTGATGTAAGTCAAATTTGAGCTTATGCCATGGCCAGTCATCTGTCTGTCTGTCAACAATTCAGTGCGGCTCGGGCTAGAGGCCGTATTTATGAACCGATCTTTACGAAACTTCTTGGGTACCTTTGTTATGACCGTGGGACGAGAACGAGTGTTTTGGGGTCCTGTCTGAAATTCAAGATGGCCGATGGCAGCCATTTTGTACAAAATTAGGTGCAATCAGATTTTTGCACAGAACTTCCATATGAAAGTGCTGATTTGAATAATTTTTTGTGTGAATGTTTAGTACCATGGGATACATCACAGACAATACAGGTTTTTTTCTCGTGCAGAAATTATGCAAATTAGATGAACTTTGGTTTTTTCAGTGCTACTTACACACAGTAAGTACCCATGTCAATACGGCTCGGGCTAGAGTCTGTATTTATGAACCGATCTTCACGAAACATCTTGGGTACCTTTGTTATCACCTTGGGACGAGAACAAGTGTTTCTGGGTGCGGTCCAAAATTCAAGATGGCTACCAGTGGCCATTTTGTACCAAAATTAGGTCTAATCAGTTTTTTGTACACATCTTCTATACGGCTCAGGCTAGAGGCCGCATTTATGAACTGATCTTCACGAAACTTCTTGGGTGCCTTTAGTATCACCTTGGGACAGGAACGAGTGTGTTTTGGGGGTGCCTTTGTTATCACTGTGCTATGAGAACAAATATTTTGGAGTTCAGTCAGACCCACTCTGGGACTCAAAGATTCCTTTTCTAGTTTAGCATCTGACTGTCACCCACCTTTTCAATACTTTACCTATACATTTGTTACAGGCTATGGTCAGTATTTATGTACAGACCGCTACAATACTTTATATGTACCTTTGTTATCAGGTCATTACCTAGATGTTTGTCATTGCTGTGTCACATACTATACATGTACATGTCTTAACAAGTTGAGCTACAGTGTCATTGACACTTTCATTTATATTCTATTACTGTAATATACTGTAGGATACATGGATTATTATTCCGGTAGTGTAGCTCAAAAAATTTGTGATTTTGTCCACAATTAGGCTCTATTGGGATGCCCTTGGGCTCTTCATGTTCCCTTTGGGAACTTGGGCGTATTTTCGAGAAAAAAAAATTTTGTTTACAAAAAATATTTTGAATTTAATTATGATTGCTATTATTCATGTATCTCAATTATACATATATATTGTTGTGGAGTTTGGAGGACTGATATCGATTTTAGTTGATACACTCCTGCGGACTCTTGTCATTCTTGTGTTGCACTGGGATGATTGATGTTGGAGTCGGGTGTCGTGGTACGTTGTTGGCGGTGAAGTTCTGAGGATCAGAGCCTCTTACCACGTTTTAATTCATTCTGTCAGTTTCTATTTCAGAGGAACATGAACATGGTGATGATATTCTGACACCCTTCCAAGTGTGCTACCGTCATCGCACTCCATGGAGCATATAGAGCTGGCTGCAGTGCTCATTATTGCAAGAGTTAGGGCCTTTGGTTAAAGGTTTTAATCTCTTGCAAGCAGCTAGCTCGCCCGGTGAAGCGGTACTCCGTCCGTGGGTGCCGGGTAAGTCCGTTACGGTCTAAGAGGTGGATTGGGTAGAGCGAGCACTATAATATAAATAGCTCACCCAGCGACGATGGAAAGGAAATAGGGAGCAAGTTTTTGTACTCGGCAAGGTCTGATAGACCGCAAGCGGGAGAGGCCCTCCTCTCTAACATAGCAAAGTCTGGGGTCAGATGTTGTTTTGAGAAACTTGCACAAGCCGGAACATATGTCCGTCCTCCACTTGGGATGCTCTGTTTAGTCTGCAGCCGGGGGCTTCAGTCAAGGCTTCCTCCGCTACGTTTCGCAAGGCTGAAATGAAGTTTTCTGGTTCGAAACTTGCAAGAGACGGAGCATATGTCTGCCCGCCGCTCGGGATGCTCCGTATAGTATGCAGCCGGGGTCGGTTTCAGTCACAGCTTTCTTTGCTACATAATTTAAGCACACTCGACTGCATCCTAGCTACCCGACTTCAGATATCCAGCTTGCGGCACGAAGAAGGAACCACTCTTCGCCTGTGAAGTCAGACCATCTGGTAGCTAGGGGGATGAGGCCTTGAAGATCGGGACGTTCGGAGAAAGGATCTGTTTCCGACACACCGCCCCAGGAGCAGCATGCGGCTAAGGAACAAAAATCTGCTGCTCCTCAGGCCTCGATGGCGGACTTGCTGTCCCAGATTGTGTAGCTAATTGCAGCACCCCAGCAAGTGCAGATGCAGCCTCCCTCAGACTCAGAATCTGAGCTGTCGGACGGTGCTGGGTCGGTCCAGTCGTCTGTTTACGCAGATGCAATGGACCGAGATTCGCAACTGATTCTCTCGGATGGTGAAAGGGATATGGGATAAGGAAGAGGATTAACCTTCCCTTTCGGAACAGTACATGGTTGCGATGGCTTTCATCCATCAATACTACCCTGATTTTGTTCCACCGAATCAGAATGCTGCCACGACAAGAGAGAAACCGCTGACGTCCTTAGGCGCAGACTTTATCCGGACAAAGGAAGAAGTCCTCTCTTTTCCGGTTGAGTTTATGCAGGTGTCACAGGTCTTTGGCCATATTGATGATGCCGTATATATCCTCTTGAGTGCGAGGAAGAAGGCGGTTTCTTATCTTCATCTTCCGTATACATACCGTTTTTTGGACCACGTTCATTTAAAAATGGTCGGGAAAGATGTTCAGAGAGTTCTTCTGCATTTGGATGAGCAGGCTGGGGAATTAGAGGTATTCTTACCTGTATCATTCACTATTCGCTCAGACGCAATTGAGACGGCAATTTCTTCAAATAGAGCGAATTTGGACATTCTGTCTTACGCAGATCACCTTACAAGAGCTATGGCGCAACGTCTCAAGGGAAAGGAATTTGAGGATGTCCATACCTCTCTTAGAGTTCTTTCCAGGGCTATTATATTTATCACGTATAACTCTGTCTTAACAGTTGCGAATTCGGAGTTAATCAGACGTGACGGAGCCCTTGCGCTGTCATCCTTAATAGATGACAAGGTGAAAAACTCTCTTCAAGTCGCTCCGGTTTCAGGACACTAAGATTTTGACAATAAGCTTTCATTAGTTTATGACCAAGCTACAAAGAAAGCATCAATACTCTGCTCCTTAAGTTGGCGTCTAATCGACCCACTATAGCAGAAAGGAGTAAGGGAGGACATCCTAGACAGAAGGTTGTCTTAAAGGACTCCTTGCGAGGGTATAGTTAACCCTCCTATAATTACTCTAGGGATCATCATACAGCGACTCGGATACAGGGTTTAGGTCTGATAGAGACTACCGGCCAGATGCCTCTAAACCGCTGGGTCGAGGCTTTTTGCGAATGAGACGCAATTATGTATACCATGTATAACTCTGCCCCAACAGTGGCTAATCTGGAGTTAATCAGATGCTGCCCTTGCGTCGTCATCACTGATAAGATGACAAGGTGAAAAGCTCTCTCTGAGTTGCTCCGGTTTCCGGACATTTCATTTTCGATGATTAGCTTTTCTTAGTCTACGAACAGGCTACTAAGAAAGTGTCTAGTGCTCTGCTTTTGAAGTCAGCGTATCAACGACCTGCTTCAGCAGACAAGAGTAAAGGAGGGCGTTCCAGACAAAAATCGTCAAAAGGAAACTCCTCACGAGGGTACAAGATACCCGCTTATAATTACTCTGGAGGTCGTCAGTATAGCAACTCGGGAATGGGGAGTAGGTCTGTTTTGGACTATAGGTCAGATGCCCATAGGCCGACGAGACGAGGTTTTTTGCAGGGAGGATGTGGTTCCTCCTCCTGTAAGCCTCGCAGGTCATACAGGTGATGGTTTAGACCTCTATTGCTGGCCAGTTGGCGGAAGGTTATCAAGTTCCGCAAAAACTGAATAACAATCACGGAAGATCAGTGGGTGAGAAGTGTAGTCTCGGACGGCTTATGGCTATCATTCCGAGTAAAACCCCACTAACAAGTTGTCTGCATTGGACAAATCTTCCATTAAATTCTTGCATAAGAGTTTCTCCTACCGGAAGTATAAGCTCTCTTATCAAAGGAAGCAATACACATCATCGAGAATCAGGATTCTCAAGATTTTTACACTCACCTGTTCCTCGTACCAAAGCCAGACGGCTCGTTCCGACCAGTAATAGACTTGAGCTGGATAACAAGATTATCATGGCTCTAAAAGTTTATTTATGGAAATCATTCAGTCGGTAAAAGCGAGCGTTCGAGTGATCGACTATGTGGCAAGCATAGATCTAAGGATGCGCACTTTCATATCCTGGTACATCCGGCATTCTACAAGTATCTGCAGTCCGCCGTACAAGGGAAAGTGTATCAGTTCGGAACAATATGCTTTGGTCTGAATCTGGCCCCCTGGCTTTTCAATCGAATAATGAACTCTGTAATCTCTTACGAGCTCATTTGTCTGTGGTAACTTGGACGACCTTCTACAGTGATACGGCAACATAATTATTCTTCAGAACGATGTTCAGAGTCTGCTTCTATTACTCCGATGTCTCGGTTTCATCGTAAATGAGAAAAAGTCGGATCTAGCTCCGTACAAGTCGTCTATTCACTTGGGATTGAGCTTTGAGACTCACAACAATCTGGTTCGTCTGCCGTTACCCAGAGCGAAATTAGTCAGTTGTTATGCTCGCTTTTGTCTACACTCAGTGAGGGAATTCATGCGACTGTTGGAGCTGTGCGGAGCGGCTGTACATCTCATTCCAATGGGCCGCCTGCACGCCCGTCCCCTCCAGATATTCTTTACTCAGAACTGGAGTGTGAAGACGCTTTCGCATGAACCAGTATTGTTTTAACGGACTTAGTAAAACTAGGGTTCAAATTTGGGCAGATATTCAGTGGTTAACTCAGGGAGTTACGCAGCAACTGCCGGATCCGGCTTTCACGATTATGACGGATGTGAGTCAGATGGGTTGGGGCGCGACCCTAAGTACCACAGTCTTGGGGTGTCAGGGTCTTTGGGACCCTTGGTTTCAGGAGAAACACATAAACATCAGTGAGATAATGTTAATTATAGCTAGCGCTACAACATTGGATTCACTTAATAACGGACGTCCATGTTCAATTTGGTCAGACAACTCGACAGTAGTAGCGTACATCGGGAACCAGGGTGGCACCCATTCATTTCCGTTATGCCAACTAACGGAGAAGGTTTTCCTAATACGTCATGAATCATCATGTTCATCTTTTTATCCGTCATATACCTGGTCGTCTGAATGTACTAGCAGACTCGCTCTCTTGAAAAGATCGCCTGTTGCAGTTGGAGTGGACACTCAACAAGCGAGTATTTGGACAGATTTGCTACCAGAGGGATTGCCCCATGATAGATCCGTTTGTGACGCACCGGGACAATCAGTTACCGTCATTTGTGTCGCCATACCCAGACCATTGAGTGTATGCAGTAGATGCTCGCAGTAGACGCTCTGCCTATCTCTTGAGAATGGATGATGGGATACGCGTATCCTCCAATTCATTTGATTCAGTACATTATGTTTAAGATCAAACAGTCTCGTTGTGAATCCAACAAGTAGCACCTCTATCATCACAGAAACCTTGCATCAGTCTTCTCAAGTGTCTGTTATGGGACGTTCCCCGGAAGCTTCCTCCACGAGAGGACCTTCTTTATCAGGGGAAGTTTTTGTTCTTCATGTCCTTCTCCGCCTATAGTGTCATAATGGAGTTGGTTAGACGTGAGGGAACAATTGCGGTTCCTATATTATTTTATGACTAACACAAGAACGATTAAGTAATGCAGGTGAGGAGGGTTCGATATGACTTTGAATCCCCCACTGCCATTGTGTTTTGAGGCGATTACCGGGTAAGAAGACGTAGTTTTCTTCCCTCAAGCCTCCTATAAGTTTAAATACATACATGCATTTGTTCACTTCTCGATTGGCAGCTAGGTCGTGTTCTATGGTGACCTCATGGGCACATCCACTTTTTAGTTGGTTGGTTTCATGTGATTATTTGTCTAAATGTCATATACGAGCGCATATTTCATCATAATTAATTGCTAGTCTTTGGGTACCTCGGAGGCTGCATAACCAGTTAACTGGTATTCAGATGATTACATGCAGGATTTTAATGCTCACACGCATAATAATTATTATGCTGACGCTTTATTGTATATTATGGACCTTTGAAATTATGAATTACTTCGGGGGCGGTCCGTGTCGGAGCCTGTTAATCATACCTACTTCCATTTCTAGATCCAGGTTTCTATTAATGTCGGTACTCCACTTGTATTTTCGCACATTTTTAGTGTCATAGATATCGGATAGTACATGTTGGGGAGTGTTGTTAATGGAATTCATTGTACACCTGAATGGGGTCGCCTGTGGGTTACCTTGGAAGTGTGTTTACTCTCATATTTTATTACACAAATTAAAACTACATGTATAGCAAGACACGGTGAACTTGTTTTTCACTTCTAAATGTGTTTTAATTTGTGCTGAAAAAACTTTGCTGCAAAAGTCGGTCTCGACAGGAAAACGGCCACTTTGTCTGTGTTGCTTCCCCGCAGTATTCCAAAAACCTAATATTCCCTCATCCGTAACAGATGCTCATTACAGCACAATATATTCTATCAAATTGTGAACCTACTATTTTAACTTTGAGCACAAAAATTGTCTTTTTTTATGTTCCTGATTTTGGTATACTGCAATAAAGATTTCATTTCATTTCATTTCACTTTCGTATTATGTTATAAACTCAATATTGATTTTCTTTATATAACAAGGTGCCATTGGCCATGCTTTAGCATTGCAGAGGGCACCTTGTTGCACTCACGTGACAACTTATATGTATTGATAACTATAGCAATTTTTGCCATTATTTTGCATATTAATTTATAACAAAACATAAGTATACTGATAAAAAGAAACAGTTACTTCAGAATTTTTTTTTGAGACAGGGTGACATTTTTTTCTACCAAGAAAATAGATGATGAATGCATCAACACAAATGATCCTCAAGCCTTAAAATTTGTCCCTGAACACTAGAATCACTTTTGAATCTTGCAAACTCCTGCTAGCAGATTCAGTTTTCACTTCATAAAGAATTTAGAATTTGGGAGTACTCTTATACCCTTGTGAGAGCAACCAGTGCATATTCCATAGTATAAGACAAATCTTATACATTTACCGAAAATCGATTCTGATTCTCACATGAATTTTAAGCCCTGTCCTGGCCGGTAACAAAAAGTTGGTTTTAGTGTATATCTTAACCCTAAAGGGCCAGGACATGTGTCCTGAATTCCTACCAGCCCACAGCTTTTATACGTTCAGAGGTCCAGCAGTGATTTCTAGTTACGTCTTGGCTGCCTGTTGTCAGCAGAACCATTTCATAATGGCATGTTAAAGGCACCTGTTCTGTGGTGGTGGGAAGCTTGGTGGCTCAGTAGGTAGAGATGCAGGCTGCAAGCCGAAAGGTCCTCGGTTTGAATCCCATCTGTGCTGTGCCCTTGGGCAAGACACTGAATCTCAATTGCTCATGTGGGGGCACGATGGCGTTGTGTACTAAGGCGTACTGCATATTAATGGTGCACTTGTCTTCAACCAATGCTAACCCTGCTTGTGTGGAGTTAGTATGTTGGGGAGTCTGACAGTTGTCGCTGTTGCACATGGTTCTCTCTGGCTTCCTCCACTCGTAAAACTGTCCGACACAAGGTGACCCTGGCTATTGAAAGTGTCATTAAACTCCTATAAATAAATAAATAAATAAATAAATAAATAAATAAATAAATAAATAAATACTGAGGTTGTAAAAGTCAGAAATAGGCCTTCAAGGGATAAGTAAGAAAACATCTAGTTTTGGTTTGAACATTTTACTTCATCTGTTAAAATTGTACACTTCACAGGCATTGATTACACTTTAATACTCTAATTTTTCACTTGTCAGGCCAGATGGCCAAATATGATTTTTTTCACATACCGCACCTATATCTGCTCATCATAGTAAGTAGACAAGTGGAATTGTCCAGTCCTGATGTCATAGATTAGGTCTGTTTTATTTGTAAAATTAAACCTTGTTGACAGTACAGTGAAACCATGTTTTTAGCTCACCTGAGTACAGCTCAAGGGGAGCTTTACTAATCACTTTCTGTCCATCATCTGGTGTCCGTCGTCCGTCCGGCGTTAACTTTACATTATCAACTCCTTCTAACAAACTACTGGACCAAATTCAACAAAATTTGCCGTGCATCTACCTTATCATATGTAAATTCAAGTTTGTTCAAATCAAGTTGACCCTCCCCTTGTTAGGGCCACGCCCAAAAAGGATGCTTAAATCTTAAAAAATTTCTTCTCATGAACCAGCAGTAGCAGTGACTTGATATTTGGTGTGCAACTTCCTTTTGAGGTGTAGACTCAGATTGTTCAAGAGAAGTTTGTGGGGCTATATTTGCTGTCGTTATGGGAGGGGCAAGAATTTTTGCCCCTCCCAAAATTTCTATTTTCCAAACCGAGTGGCAGATTTGGACCAAATTTGATATGAGGGCTTATTGGGTCATAAGTACTTAATTTATGCCCAAATTTTTTTTCCCGCCGCCCCATTAAAATGCCCATATCTCCAAAACTACAGGGCACTAAGAATTCTTATTTGGTGTGAAGCTTCCTTAGGACCAACAGAATGGAATGGTAAAAAAAAATTGCTATTGATTTTATCATGGGGTACTTTTCTGGGACTTTGAAAAAGTGCTGAGTCAGCATTTTTTAACACTGTGGGTAATGGGAAAAACATTTAAGACTACTTTTCTTCCAAACCACTGCTCCAAAAGCTTTCAAATTTCACATATAACATCTTTGGAAGATTGTTTCACACGCTTATTGAAATCAATTCCCTGGGTCCATATTTGGGCTCTCGATGGGAGCCTGAATGTTTAAATTAGTGCAGTATGAGGAATATTCTTTAAAAATCTTCTTCAGATCTACCGATAAGAATCTTTTGATATTTGGTATGCAGCATCCTTAGGGAGGTGGATTCAAGTTTGTTCAAGTCAAGTCCCTGGGTTTATATTTAGGCAAAAAAATTTGGGGTCCCGTTCCGGACTTAGAAATTTTTGACCAAAATCCGGAAATGAGTTTTTTGTTTTTTTATGCGTTTTGGTCAATTTTAAGACAAATTTTTTTTTTTTTTTTTACACTGAAAATTTGGGGTCTGGGTGGGACCAAAATCCGGAAATTATTTTTTTTTTGTTTTTTATGCGTTTTGGTCAATTTTAAGAAGAAAAACAAATTTTAGGCTGAAAATATTTTGTTTGGGACTTCGAAAATTTCCAAACAAAAATAAAAAAAATCTGGTTTTTTGTGCGTTTATCTCAATTTTGGGACGTAAAAGTGGGTCCATATTTGGGCTCTCTATGGGAGCCCAAATGTTTAAATTAGTGCAGTATGAGGAATATTCTTTAAAAATCTTCTTCGTCAGATCTACCAATAAGAATCTTTTGATATTTGGTATGCAGCATCCTTAGGGGGGTGAGATTCAAGTGTGTTCAAGCCAAGTCCCTGGGTTTATATTTAGGCTGAAAATTTGGGGTCCCATTCTGGACTTAGAAATTTTGGACCAAAATCCGGAAATTAGTTTTTTGTTTTTTTTTCATTCGTTTTGGTCAATTTTAAGAAAAAAAAAATTTAGGCTGAAAATATTTTGTTTGGGACTTCAAAAATTTCCGAACAAAAATAAAAAAAATCTGTTTTTTATGCGTTTATCTCAATTTTGGGATGTAAAAGTGGGTCCATATTTGAGCTCTCTATGGGAGCCCAAATGTTTAAATTAGTGCAGTATGAGGAATATTCTTTAAAAATCTTCTTCGTCAGATCTACCAATAAGAATCTTTTGATATTTGGTATGCAGCATCCTTAGGGGGGGGGGGGGGGGGAGATTCAAGTGTGTTCAAGCCAAGTCCCTGGGTTTATATTTAGGCTGAAAATTTGGGGTCCCGTTCCGGTCTTAGAAATTTTGGACCAAAATCTGGAAATGAGTTTTTTTGTTTTTTTATGCGTTTTGATCAATTTTAAGACAAAATTTTTTTTTTTTTTTACACTAAAAATTTGGGGTCCGGGTGGAACTTTTGGCCCAAAATCTGGAAATTTTTTTGTTTTTTATGCTTTTTGGTCAATTTTAAGAAGAAAAAAACATTTTAGGCTGGAAATATTTTGTTTGGGACTTCGAAAATTTCCGAACTAAAGTAAAAAAAAATCTGTTTTTTATGTGTTTATCTCAATTTTGGGACGTAAAAGTGCAGGAACTGAAAATAGAAGTAAAATCTTGTGTATTGTGTGGGCACAACTGCTTCATCTAGTCCCTGGTTTGATATTTAGACTACCATGTCAGGTGAGCGCCCTCAGGCCCCCTGTGGCCTCTTGTTTGAATAGCCACTAAAAGTTGCTAGTGAAAGTTATTCAGTTAACAGGAGTATTCAAATAAAAGGGTTGTGGTTACTTTTCCTGCATTCTAGGGAAAAACTGAGCATTCTATTATATCTTGTTTGACAGAGCTTATGTAGCTCTTTCAAACAAGATATTGTAGATCAAATGATTGTATTTGGTGTACTGAGCCAAAAGAGGTCTTTAAACAACAGGGTTCGTACGCCTTTCTGGAAAACTGGAAAATACTGGAAAAATGGTTTTGCATTTTCCAGTCCTGGAAAAATACTTCAGAAATGATCGCAAGTTGGTAAATACTGGAAATATACTTGAATACCCAAATAAACTCTTGCCAATATGATAAATTGAAGTTGTTTGGCATAGATAATGCTTGGTACTAGCTGTCACACAGTTTGTCTCAATTTCTCAGTGAATTTTGAAGACCCCTTCATTACTTCTGCATCTTCTGTAATATGGTATATGCCTTTGTTGTCACAAGTTTAAGTAGTTGTATAGTCAAGAACTTTAAATACTGTACTGGAAAATTCTCAATGGACACTGGAAATATACAGGAAAAGTACTGGAATTTCAACTAAATTTTGAGTGTATGAACCCTGAAACAAGGAAATTTAGTGATTGCCAGGGTAATTTCTTAACATTTTACTAGAATTTTTATTCAATTATCATAGAATTAATGGTATTATACAATGAGGAGATATCCAGTTAAACGAACTCCACTGTGCTAAAGTTGCATGGCTAAAAAATTTAACTTAAATGAAATCAGGACAGAGTGATTTTGTGGAATCACTGACTTTCCCTGGCTGTAGGTAACATTTCCACTTTCCGAGACAGTTGTGGATAAGCAATGATCTGTTGCAAGTTTAACTCCTCCTTTGAACTTGATTATTTTGTGAATGATGTGCAATACGTGGGGTGAATGGTTCCTCCTATCCCTAAGTTTGTTGGAAACAGTGGTTGTGTCAATGTTGGGAGTAACATCCATCTTGAAGATTCAGTGGGAGTGCATTACATAACTTGTATCTAACAGTTGGTAACCGTTGTTGGGACAGTATTGGGAGAATAGTTGTTTGGAACAAATCAACATGAACCAGTGTGTTCTCCGTCATAATTCCGCTGGAGACTGCAAGACAGGAACACCTTTCTTCAAGGTGCAGGATGAGAACAGAGTTCACAAGATGTGGTGCATGACATTGTACAAAGTCATTCTGGTCATATTTGGCCCTTTTTTGCAACCATGTTAAACTCATGAATAGAGCTGAATTGTTTTGGGGTACAAAATTTCCAATGCTTTTGATACAAAATGTCCAGCAATTTGGGTACAAAACATCCAAATGGGTGCAAAACGTCCACGTTACAAAATGCTCTGGGTACAAAATGTTTAGAAATCATGCATTACTGGTGTTTTGCTAATCATAGTCCAGAGACTTTAGACCAAAATCACCAAAATTAAGGCCTGTTTCTGAACTTTTGGACAATTTTGACTGAAAGAAATAATTTTGGTAACTATTGTTAACAAGTAGTGGTGGATAAGTGTATATCTGACAAATGTACTAAAATTTCAAGTCATTTGCATGTCAAGTTAAGTGGATACTTATGAAAATCTCAACAGTTCAACCACTGACAGTCCTATAGCACCTTGCAAAATTTAAATGGCACAAAAAGGCATCTTGAAATAATTTGTAGAAACTCCTGCTATACAGAGAGTACATGTTTGAGTGACCATTTTTGACTTGTTATCGATCAAACTGAAATTTCTTTTGCATTTATGATAATAATGTTTGCTGTCTTACTATGCCATCCATTATTGGTGTTTTGTTGTGTTGAAACGTTTAGTCAACTAGTCATTGTTGATGCTGATATTGCTCAACGTCGACACTGGATTTCTGCGTCAACCAGTCAGAATGTAACAAAATTTACGTGCATGTCTTCTGAGGAAGAGTTAAAACATTTGTCAGTTGATCTGTTCAGAGAGAGAAATCAACAACATTAATAATTAAGACTGCTGCAATTATGAATTTTCATGATTGATTATTTCATAGAAATGATCGACTTTTAATCGATCATTTTGTCTGCTTACACCCCATCCTTGTGTCAGTTGTGATGGGAACACTGAGCACCACAACAGACGTTTTGTTCTGGGAATAAAGGCTATTAAAGCTCAACCCGATGTTTATGTTTGTTGAATAATACAAATGACAGTCTGGAACAAATTGCTATGTGTTTTTTGGTAAATAAATACATAACAAAATGTTCCAAACTGTCAACACTCTCGATTGTTTAAGGGTTTGGGGGGGGGGGGGGGGGAGGAGGGGGAGGTTTGTTTTAAAACGTGAATGTTACGGGGTCTGATCGATTGGAGTCATCTGCTTCAGACAGTCATGACAAAGTTGAATAGTTGTACTCTGGGTCTTAAGGACAGCAGGATATAGAAACGTACATTGTTATTTGCTTTTCAAACGTGGTTAGCAGTAAATGCACATTTCGCTACCGAGTTCCATTTTCTTCTAAGTGTACATATGTCATAGATACGACTTACAGCAAAATGGTACCCAGGTAGATAATTATCTACTTGGCGATAAATAATTATAAAGCAGGATATAGAAACGTACATTGTTATTTGCTTTTCAAACGTGGTTAGCAGTAAATGCACATTTCGCTACCGAGTTCCATTTTCTTCTAAGTGTACATATGTCATAGATACGACTTACAGCAAAATGGTACCCAGGTAGATAATTATCTACTTGGCGATAAATAATTATACGTCTGTCTTCTAATTATGGGATCATTCTCTCATTGTACTAATCAAGCATCATGGGCGCGACTTACGATATGTGAACCATTGTGTTCGAGCTTGTTGCGATAAAAATGGATTCTTAATTTTTCAGCACCGTAGGTACTAGGAAGTAGAGTTGGGGATACAGGGAAGGAAGCCCCCCCCCCCCCCCCCCCCCTCTTTGTTCATTCTTGTTTAAATACGCATTTCCTGCAAACTTAAATGGGGGCATATTTCAAAACATTTTCTTGGGTTATAGGTGCAAACCCCCCGCCCGAGGAACATATTTTGAAAGCAACCTGCCAATCAACTATTTTTATTTATTCTTTGTTTTTGGATCTAAAACAATTGGACTTTCCCAGGATAGTCGAGGACATCTGTAACATCAAAGGCAGCTAACATCAAACACGGAAACATCAAAGCCCCACTAACTGGCACTAAGTTCAAATGGCTTGCAGTTCTAAGGGAGTGAACAGAAACTCACGACTTTGCAACATGTCAATTTCACCTGCCACAAACATCACAGAACTTGGACAGAAAGTCCTAATTGAGCAATAATTGTTGTCCGAGTTTGTTTTCAGCACACATCAATTTTTGTAGTCCACCAGTAGTCCCCGGTCTCAGAAATTAACCGTGTTGTGATACAAAATACGCCAGAGTGCACAAGGGACTGCGACGTCGTGCTGATAACATTTTGAATACCACCTAATGGTGCACCTTGGATTTGCCCTGAATAATCGATCATTAAAAATTGTAATCGATTATGAGCTTGGACGATCATTGATCAATCATCTGATTATTCACAGCAGCCTTACTAATAATGAGATAACTGACACATACTTTGAGAATCAAGTAGACATGAAAGTTTTAAAGTTAACTGTCGCATCGGCTCCTTGTCTGAGTCTCCACATCTGGTTGATTGCACCTGCTATTGAATCATTAATCTTACAGGCAAGTGTCTAATGAAATTGACATTTTGTTAACAACTTGCCACCAAAATATAATCCAAATATAGTCCAACATGCCAATGTATGTCACTCATGAACCAGCATCAGTAAAGTGGAGAAATATATTCAACTGCAGAGGTATTGTTTGTAAATGTTAGCGGCAGAAAGTGGTGTGCTGACTAGTCAACTTCGACTCGACTTTTGCGTGTCAACTAATCAACTCCAAAATCCCGGAGTCGTTTCAACATGAGTGTTCTTCTAATTCTAAGTAAGATAGTAGGACAAAATGGCTGATTTTGAGGCCTACTTTTTAATTTTGAGAGAGAAAATTATTTGGGTAATTTTTGTTAACAGTTTGGTGTGGAGAAGTGTATTTCTGACTAATCTTTGTAAACTCCAAGTAAATTGCATGTTTGGATAAAGAGATATTGGATCATAAATATTTAGGCAGTTTTGGGCAATGTTTGGCTGATAAATGATATAATCATCTGTGAAAAGCTCAACAGACCATCCACTCATAGTCCTCTAGCAAGCCTAAAAATAAGCAGGCTGTCATCTGAAAAATGAGGTCCCTAGAGGGTGAATTTGGTGATGCTACCCTGCACAGCAGGGTAGCATCACAAAATTTATATTCTGTGAACCTCAGTCTGAATCAAGGTCTCAAGCCAAAACAGAAAGATGTACCTAGAGAATAAATTGGCCCACTGTATGGGATAGCATCTGCAAATTCACCCTCTGGGGACCTCATTTTGCAAATGACAGGTTGCTTATATTCAGGCTTGTCCTGTAGCATGTTGCAAAGTTTTAAAAGCACAAACAGTCATCTTGTGATAATATGTACAAACTCATGCTGTTTATAAAATGACATGTTCAAACAGCCATTCTGGACACATTTCGGATAAAATCAAAACAAAACTTATCATATTTTTATACTATAACCCAATGGCCCAGACTTAGCTGGTGCTAACTCAAAGTTATCAAGGGCCAAACACAAATTTTGAACCCCCCAATCCCCAAAATTTGCTTGCAAAACCGAAAATTAAAAGTCCTATCTGGTCCTCCATACTTTTACTCTCTGCGCATGCACAGTCGCCAGGAAGTGACCGAAATTAGCGCCAACATCATTCTTTGTTTGTAGCCGTCTGTGCACGCGTCCCCTCCAGATATTCTTACTCAGAACTGGAGTGTGATGACGCATTCGCTCGAAACCAGTATTGTTTTAACGGACCTAGTAAAACAGGGATTCAGATTTGGGCTGATATTCAGTGGTTAACTCAGGGAGTTACGCTGCAATGATTATGACGGATGCAAGTCAGATGGGTTGGGACGTGACCCTAAGTCCCGCAGACTTGAGGTGTCAGGGTCTTTGGGACCCTCAGTTCCTAGAGAAGCACATAAACATCAAAGAAATGATGTTAATTTGGTTAGCGCTACAACATTGGATTCACATAATAGCAGATGTCCATGTTCAAATTTTGTCGGACAATTCGACAGTTGTAGTTTACATCAGGAACCAAGGCGACACTCATTCAATGCCATTATTCGAATTAACGGAGAAGATTCTCCTATATACGTCATGAATCATCATATTCATCTTTCTGTCCATCATATACCGGGTCGTCTGAATGTACTAGCAGACTCGCTCTTTCGGAAAGGCCGCCTGTTGCCATTGGACCGGACTCTCAACAAGCGAATATTCAGGCAGATTTGCTACCAATGGGATTGTTCCATGATAGATCTGTTTGCGACACACCGGAACAAACAGTTACCATCGTTCGTGTCGCCATGCCAGGATCATCGAGTGTACACAGTAGACACTCTGTTGATCTCATGGGATGGAATGATAGGACAGGCATATCCTCCAACTCTGTTGATTTAGCAGATTCTGTTTATTTCAAACAGTCTCGTTGCGAATTCCTGATAGTAGCACCTCTGTAGTCACAGAAACCTTGGATCAATCTTCTCAGGTGTCTGTTATGGGATGTTCCCTGAAAGCTTTCTCCATGAGAGGACCTTCTTTATCAGGGGAAGTATTTGTTCTTCACGTCCTTCTCCACCCTTAGTGGCATTATGGAGTCGGTCAGATGTGAGGGAGCCTTGCGGTTCCTATACTATTTCATGACGAACACAAGAACGATTCAAGTAATGTGGGTGAAGGGGGATCGTTATGATTTTGAATCCCCCCCCCCCTCCTAACCCACACCGCCAATGTGTTAAGAGGCGCTTACCGGGCAAGACATAGTTTTCTTCCCGTAGTCCTCCTATGCATTTAAATACATACATGCATTTCATGACTTCTCGATTGGTGGCTGGGTTGTGTTCTATGGCGACCCCATGGGCATCCACTTTCTAGTTGGTTGGTTTCCTGTGGTTGTTTGTCTATATGTCATATACAAGCATATGATTCATCGTCAATAAATTTCTAGCCTTGGGGTACCTGGGAGGCTGTCTAGTCAGTTAACTGGTATTCAGATGATTACATGCAGGATTTCAATGATCACGTGCATAATAATCGCATTATTAGGCAGACGTATTATTGTATGTTATGGACCTTAGAAACTATTAATTATTTTGGGGGCGGTCTGTGGCGAGTCTGTTAATCATAGCTCTATCCATTTCTAGATCCAGGTTTCTGTTAATGGTGGTACCCGATCGAATACATCTTGTTTTACACTCTCGTATATTCACACGTTTCCAGGAACATAGATTTCGGATAGAACACATCTGGGAGTGTTATTTACTGGAATTTATTGTACACCTGAATGGGGTCGCCTGTGGGTTACCTTGGAAGTGTGTTTACTCTCCAAAGATCGCCCATTGTGATTCTATTGGACATGTGTATGTTATATATTTTGGACTTAATGGTGTTGCTGCTAGCTGTCTATCATCATACCTCAAGAATAGACAGCAGCGTGTATCAATAAACGGTAATCTGTCAAAAGACTTCCATCTTGAATGTGGAGTCCCACAGGGCAGTTGCCTCGGTCCTGTTCTGTTTCTATTCTATATTTCAAAAATGTTCACCATCATTGAATCTCACCTGCCTGACGTCCATGGTTATGCTGATGACACACAGGTCTATTTCTCTTTTCGACCATCAATCAAGGATCAAACTGAAGCTCTAGAAACTATTGAATCATGTATTTCGGACATTCGCACATGGATGGTTTCAAACAAATTAATGATAAATGATGATAAGACTGAATTCTTCATAATTGGTTCACGACAACAACTCACTAAAGTTGACATTGATTCAGTGAAGGTAGCAGATTCCGCCATCAGTGCAAGTAACAGAGTACGTAATCTTGGTGCCTTCTTCGACTCTACCATGTCTGTGGACAGACATGTTACAAATATGTGCAATAAGGTTTTCAGAGGTCTATACAAAGTTAAACAGATAAGACAGTTCCTCACCAAAGACTCAACAAAAACCCTAGTTCATGCCTTTGTAACTTCACATTTGGATTATTGTAATGCCTTACTGTTCAACCTTCCACAATATCAGTACTCTTGCCTGCAGATGGTACTAAATGCCTCAGCCGAGTGGTATGTAGGGTATCACGATCTCAACACATCACTCCTGTTCTGAGGGATATGCACTGGCTGCCAGTTAAGTACAGAATAATTTTCAAAACTTTATTATTAGTTTTTAAGACACAAAACAAACAACATGTGACCAGCCTACTTAGAAGAACTCCTTAATGCCAAGAATGTGTGTCAATACAACCTGAGGTCTGATGGTAAAATGCTGCTACATGTTCCAAAACATAGGTGTAAGACATTTGGAGATAGGTCATTCTTATTTGCTGGCCCTCATAGTTAGGGAGGTAGCTAGGGTTTTATTTACACTGTCGCGTACAAAAGCTTTGATGTCTCCGGTCGTTAGTACTTGATGGTAGATAGGAAAAATGGTAATTCTTAAGTTCCGCATTCCTGGCATTTGGGGGCTAGGAGGGGCTCAAAACCCCACAGGATCAGTTTTATTTACACTTTCACGTACAACGCTCTATATTCGCTGAATGACACACACAACATCACCGAATTTAATACTAAGCTTAAGAATGAGATATTTCCTGGCATTTTCATTTAAGAATGGGGTCTTTGGACCCCCCCCCCCCCCCCCCCCCAACCACCAAAGCCAGTTTTATTTACACTTTCGCGTACAATGTTCTAGTTTTGCTGAATGACAAGCACAACATCGCCAAATTTGAAACTAAACTAAACTTAAGAATGAGATATTCCCTGGCATTTTCATTTAAGAACAGGGTCTTTGAAGCCCCTCCCCCCCCCCCCCCCAACTTGGGGGGTTGATCACCAGCCAATATCGTACTTGAAACTCACAATCGGCCAGTCCACCACCTACTTGGTGACTCCTGTTAGGCCACAGTAATTTACAAATAGTCGTCAATAGTACCTCGAAACATCTTTAACTTAGAGACAATAGAGATATTCTAAAAATCATCAGTAAAATAGAAGAAAGTGCAAATCCCTTCAATTTGGATAGTGATGAATTGGTCAATTTAAATACAGGCAAGTGTGCCAGCCAGGATGTATCAAGCAGCCTATTGAACATAGCAGATGATGGTAAAGTTATGCACAACAAGTTTATCGAAGAGTGTGAGGAAGATCCCAATCGGTTTGAGCAAAAAATTAGTTTGAATAAACTCCAGACATTTGCGGGCCAAGGAGCGAAGAACAGAAGAACAAAAAACACAACCATTTCCCAGCTGAAATGCACCAGGGATATGTTCGGAAGGATAACTGTCCTTGCTACACAGAGCGAAGAACAGAAGAACAAAAAACACAACCATTTCAGAGAACAGAAGAACAAAAAACACAACCATTTCCCAGCTGAAATGCACCAGGGATATGTTCGGAAGGATAACTGTCCTTGCTACACAGAGAGCTGTCGATCTGGAGTACCTTTTGATGTTCCCCCTCACACCTGTGCCTCTGTCTGTCTGTAGAACGGATGGAACTATGGTTCACACGGATAAGAGTGCCCTTTTCTCCTTGCTCAAGAATAAAATACAGACTCATGGTCACCCGGACAGTATTCAAACTCATATCATTGATGGAAATTTCCTTCTTCATTGTCTTCCTCCACACTTACCACCAACGTATGGGGGCTTATCACGCATCATACTACACAGTGCATCGCAACCTAAATCAAGATGGGTCGATATTTTCTTTGACACGTATGAACAGTCATCGATAAAAGACTGTGAGCGCAAACGAAGAAGTGCGGAGAATTCCATCTATCTAATTACTAGTACAGATCAACTTTGCCCCAAAGGTCTAAACAAAGCTTTAAAATCTCCCTTCTTCAAAAAGCAGTTCCTGAAGTTTTTGGTCTGTGACTGGCATACACAGCACCACTCAGGAATTTTAGACGGACGTGAGTTATATATTGGCGTAGAAGAAGAAGGTACCAAATTCACAGTTGTCAACGGATCTGTTCAAGGTGTGAAAGTAGATAATTTGGCTTGTAATCACCCAGAGGTGGACACTAGACTGTGTCTCCATGCAAAAGATGCAGATAGTGGTAATGTTCCTGGTGGAATTGTGGTACAAGCCTGTGACACAGATATTTTAGTCATTTTGTTGAATCATGTTCATGGTTTCAACTCTGAAATATGGATGGAAGTGGGAACGTCTGGTCGTGGAAATCAGCGTTATATCAATGTGTCTGCTATCAGAAAGGAAATCGGGACTTTGATATATGTTTAGCGTTACCCGGGTTGCACTCGTTCACAGGGTGTGACTATACAGCTGCCTTTGCATGTAAAGGGAAAAAATGTCCATGTGGACTCTTGGAATGCGATTAACGATTCCAGAAAGCATTCGACAGACTAGCATCACCCAACACCTCTGTTCCTGATGTAAAAATTCTCGGAGAATTTGTGTGTCTTCTATATGGTGCTAAGAGATTTCTGCCATTGAACAAGTTTCAATTTAAGTTGTTCGAAAAGGCAATCGGTCTGAGGAACAAATCGAAGCCTCTTGCTAAAATGAAAGGAGTTGACGCCAGCAGTCTTCCGCCTTGTGAAGCAGTCATTAAACAAAAAAATTGCAAGGCCCAGATTTGTAGCTACAATGTGGAACCAAGCTGTGTCGATGACATTATCAAAGTTACCAGGTCTGCAGGATGGATGGGAGATGGTAGATGAAAACTACTCAATTATATGGTTCGATTGTGAACAAATGCCAGACTCAGTGGTACCATCACTACATTCAGACTTCAGTGAAGACGAAAACTCGGACAGTGATTTTTCCGAGGACTCGAGCAATTCTGATGACTGAACCAAATGATACACACATCTCTGTTACTTCATGGATCAATATTACCCATCTTAAAGACACTCGACTTCAAACCTGAATCATAAGGCTAAGCTGTCAAAAATATCCAACCAGATTAATTTCACCTAGTTGAAGTCTCAGGAAGAAAGAACAAAAATGAGAAGGAAAGTTTTAAAGGCATTAAAACTTTCCTTCTCATTTACGAAGAGTTGATGTTATCCTTTTTGTGTTAAAATGATAGTTTTGATCTCGTCATTAAATTGTAATTCTCAGTGAATCATCACAATTTGTTTTATTGGGTAGCAAGTCGTTGCGATCTATCATTCCTGAGTTTTATATTATGCAGTGTCCACCAGAAATTTTCAGAAGAAAGTGCCCACGGAAACTCTGTTCTTGAATACAGTTTTATGCTGGTTGGTGTTGTATGTTTTAAGGGTTCAGGGTCAATTTGTCCTTGAGTCGATTCGGCCTGAGTCGATTCGGACGTGTCAATTCGGCCTTTTTTTGAGGACGAACCAACTCACTTTTTAGACCGAATCAACTCACTTTGTGGAGAATATTTAATAGTCAAAAACAACTTACCTTTTATGCAATGAATGAAAAATCCACCAAAATTTACAGAAAACATAACTGAATACATCCAAGGTACGAAATGAAATAAAAAAACGATAGACAATTCCCTGGTCAGGATAATAAGAAAGTGGGAGTAATTTATTGAAAGTTTCCTAGAAATCTGTACCCAATGAAAATTATTTTCGATTTTAATACATCTTCTTGTTTCCACTTGGTTATGAGAAAATGTATTAAAATCGAAACTAATAGACAATTACCAGGTCGGGATAATAAGACAGTGGGAGTAATTTAATACATCTTCTTCTTTGCATTCTATGTTTGTTGTTATTGTTATTTGTTGCTCATATTGCTGTTTTAAAGTATATGTGTACGATATGAATAAATTACAAATAAAAGTTCAAGTGTTTGTTGTTTTTTTTTTTTTTGTCCCAACATGGTCTAAAGTATAATCCCATTCAACTTACCTTGTGGCCGAATCGACCCGGGGCCAAATCGACTCAGGCTGAATCGACCCAGGCCGAATCGACCCAAGGCCGAATCGACCCGGGGCTTATACATCACTGTTTTAAACAGGTGATGTATAAGCATATGTTAATAAAACTGCTTTGACCTTGAGAGGGTATCAGGGATATACGTTGTAGGGCCCATCATTCCAGCAATAAACTGCTTTTGTGTAGCTGCACAGCTGTTGCGAATACAATGCAATTTCAGATCTTTTCTGTGATTCAGTCAAAATAATTGGTGCGCTACATTTGTAAAAAGCACGTTGTCCAGACGCGTGTTGAATGAGCTGCATGTCCATGATTTTAGCTTTTTTCTGGTAATGTCATCAACCTCGTTCCTAAATGAATTTGCCAGCAAAAATTCTATTCAGTAAATTTTATAGTTGGGGAATGTTTCCAGGACCATGGATGAGAACATGAAGAATGTACGTGACAGTGAAAATAAAACTGACTTTGGTGGTTTGGGTGTGTGGGGGTGTGTGTGTGTGGGGGAGGGGGGGGGGGTCCAAAGACCCCGTTCTAAATTGAAAATGCCAGGGAATATCTCATTCTTAAGTTTAGTTTCAAATTTGATGATGTTGTGCCTGTCATTCAGCAAATCTTGAACATTGCACGTGAAAGTGTAAATAAAACTGACTTTGGGGGGGGGGGGGGGGGGGGTGGGGGTCCAAAGACCCTGTTCTTAAATGAAAATGCCAGGAAATATCTCATTCTTAAGCTTAGTTTTAAATTCTGTGATGTTGTGCATGTCATTCAGCGAAAATAGAGCGTTGTATGCAAAAGTGTAAATAAGACTGATCCCGTGGGGTTTTGAGCCCCTCCTAGCCCCCAAATGCCAGTTATGCGGAACTTAAGAATTACCTTTTTTTCCTATCTACCATCCAGTACTAACGACCGGAGACATCAAAGCTTTTGTATGCGACAGTGTAAATAAAACCCTAGCTAGCTCCCCGACTATCACTTGTGGAATAATTTACCAGAACACCTAAAAAGACTGTCAAATGTCAACCTTTTCAAGAAAGATCTCAAAACATACCTGTTTCAAAAAGCCTATAAGTGATGCTCTGGACTGAAAGATACTGTATATATTCCGTTTGTATATTTGCACGAGCTCAGTAACATGTACAGTGCCTTAGAATATGGTTCTATATCTTCTGAACTATAATTTTGGCCCTATATAAATGTGTATATTATTATTATTATTATTATTATTATATTACCGGTTTTCGACTTATCTGCCTATGCCAACTCCGGTATACGTTACAAACGGGCGATATTAATTACCAGGATCGCCGCTTTAGCCTTAGCTTCTGAAGTGGCATTAAGCACCAATTTATTAATAATAATTAATACCTGGGTGTCTATTCGACGGATATTTATATTGTTATTTGGTACCGCCTTTACTGATTGCAGAACACTTCCCTCTTCTTTTTGAAGATTCCTAAGTGGGGGGGGGGGGGGGGGGGGGGTAGTTTTTTTTACCTCTCCTCCGGCTTGTTAAGTATGTAACTATGAGTGAAGCTGTTTTGTCTGTAGATTATATCCTGGATACAGCTTGTGTTCATTGTATATGGTGTATGTTTCTAGGGGATAGCCTCTCATTCTCAAATACGCCATCCTAATTTTGGGGGCTTAGTCTGGACTAGCCTTAAAAAATTGGGAACTTGTTACATCCAATTAGCATATTCTTCATGCTAAGAATATGGAATTACTTGAATTTGGCTCCTTATTGATGATATGTTTTCTCTATTACTGTATAGAGAGACATACATGTAATTCCTTTTAAATTTATTTTCCTTTCACCTTGGATTACAGGCTATGGAACTATGTTGGTCTACTAATTCTGAAGTCCTAGGCCCTCCGCCTTTTTACGATTCAGCTAAGTCTGGGCCATTGGGTTAGTATAAAAATATTATAAATTTAAAGTAATTTGTATATTTTGTTATACTTACCAATGGCCCAGATGGGTATGGCCCTCCCATGAGTGGGCACTCATCCCTCCCCGCCGAGTTATTATGTAGTACTCTTTTCTACAAAGAATGATGTTGGCACTAATTTTGGTCACTTCCTGGTGACTGCGCATGCGCGGAGAGTAAAAGTATGGATGACCAGATAGGACTTTTAATTTTTGGTTTTGCAAGCAAATTTTGGGGATTGTGGGGTTCAAAATTTGTGTTTGGCCCTTGATAACTTTGAGTTAGCACCAGCTAAGTCTGGGCCATTGGTAAGTATAAAAATATACAAATTCCTTTAAATTTATAATTTTTCATTTATGATAATCATAGATTGTTTTTTTTTTTTACCTTCACTCCATTATTAGTGTTATGCTGATTCACAGTCCACAGATTGTAGACCAAAATAGCTGATTATAAAATCAAAACAAAATTTTTTATTTTTCATTTATGATAATCATAGATTGCTTTTTTTTCCTTCACTCCATTACAGCCCTGGTAATTCACCCTCAGCAATCAGCAGTGCTGAGGAAAATGCCTAGGAAACTAAAAATATCCACAGCAAAAATACTGCCGAGGATGGCTTCTTCAGAAAGCCTTGTGGCAGAAATTGCTCAACCTCCAGGTTACACAAGAAATCAAAACATGTGGGTTACACTATGATGTATTGCTAATCTTACAATTTACAGTACACGTTGCAGCATAACCACTAGAAAGTATGTGTTCTGCTTCTTCTATTTTGATAACACCAGAACCTGACATCAGTTTCTGGAAAGCTCTTACAGAGCTTTCCGGAAACTGATTTCAGATTCTAGTGTTATCAACATAGAAGAAGCAGTGAGATACTTAGTTTGTGGTTATGCTGCATCTTATTTTCACTTTATACATTTTAAGCAAGTCGCCTGCTTACTTCCAAAAATTTTTCTCAGCATTCACATAGTCCTGTATCTGTATCTGTATCTGTATTCTTACGTAGCAGTAACCCATTGAGGCTTTAATGCTACAGGATGAGGAGAGCGCTTTTGGTGTCTTTTGGATGGCCTTCTTAAACAGCTCCAATGTTGGTTCTGAGACAACACTATCTTCCAGCTTGTTCCAGTCTGTGGTTGTCTTGGGAAAGAAGGAATTTCTATAAATGATCGTTTTACAATATGGGACTTGGAATGTTTTTTGGTTTAGTCTGGCCTGGTTTGTTATGGTGTTCCTTGTTTCACAGTCTTTAAATGTTGTTGGTATTATTCGTCTTTTGTTTGTTGTTGATTTTAGTAATTTATCAGGAGGCAGTGCTGGTACTGACCCCTCAACCACTTTGTAGAAGAAGATCAGCCGATTTTGTCGTCTTCTTTCTTCCAATGATGTTAATTTTAGGGCTTCTATTGATGATTTTATGTAGCCTTCTTCTCTGCTTTTGTAATTTTGGGTGATGTAGCGCACTGCTTGTCTCTGTATTTTCTCTATTTTATTTATGTCTTGTTTTTGGTATGGGTCCCAGATGATTGAGCCGTATTCCAGAGTGGATCTTACTAGTGAGATGTAGGCTAGTTTGCGGCAGTCTATGGGGCAGTGCTTTAAATTTCTCTTCAGGAAGCCAAGTGTTGAGCTCGCTTTTTTGGTGGTATTTTTAATGTGAGCTTGCCACTGAAGATCTTCTGATATTTGTAGTCCTAGGTATGGGTTGGATTGGACTTCTTCAAGTATGTGGCCATCGAGTGTATAGAATTTGGAAGTTTTTTTTTTATGCTTAGGATATAGCATTTCTTTGCATTGAATTTCATTCCCCAGTCTTTTGCCCAAATTTCCAAGTTTTCCAAATCTTTCTGGAGGATGCTATGGTCTTTATAATTTTTTATCTCTCTGTAGAGCAAGCAGTCATCGGCAAATAATCTTACTTGAGATCTTGTTACTTCTGGTAGGTCGTTGATATGACACAGGAATAGGATGGGGCCAAGAACGGTGCCTTGTGGTACTCCTGAATCTACTGTCACTTCTGTTGAGGTTGCGCCGTCTAGGACTACCTTCATTTTCCTTTTTGTTAGAAAATTTGTTAGCCAGGTGTGCGTTGCCCCTTTGATTCCATATTGGTCTAATTTGTATAAGAGCTTGTTGTGTGGGACTGTATCAAAAGCCTTTGAAAAGTCGAGGATGGCCATATCTACTTGTTTCCCAGCATCGAATGATTTAAGGAGGTCATCAATTGTTAGGATCAGTTGAGTTTCGCATGAATAGCCTGATCTGAATCCATGGTTTAGAGATGTTAAAATTTTGTATTTTTCTAGGTGCGCCATAAGGTTTCTACAGATGATGTGTTCTAGAAGTTTGCAGCAGACCGATGTCAGGGAGACTGGGCGATAGTTTTCGGCTTTGTGCTTGTCACCCTTTTTGTATATACACGATATATTCGCTTTCAGCCAATCTGTTGGTAGGTCTCTGGTGTCGAGTGACAGCTGGAATATGGTTGCTAGCCCTGGTGCTAGTTCTTCGGCACAGTCTTTTAAGAAGCGGTTTGGGATGTTGTCCGGTCCTGAGGCTTTGTTGATGTTTAAGTTTTTTAGTAGTTTTTTAATGCCCTTTTCTTCTATTTTGGTGTCTAATATGTTGTTGATAGGGACCGTTTGAGTTTTTGACTTAATTGGGTTGGTGTCTGTGGTAAATACCGATTTGAATTGCTGTACAAGTATCTCTGCTTTTTCTTTGCTTGTACTTACAAGTTGATTTCCATCCTTGAGTGGTGCGACTCCGATGCTGTCTTGTTTTTTTGATTTGATATATTTCCAGAATGGTTTAGAGTTTCTGTTTTCCAGGCCTTCTTTTATTGTTCTGTTTATGTAGTTCCATTCTGTTTGTTTGAAGAGTTTCTTGCACTCTTTTTGGGTATGTTTGTAATTTTGCCATTTTCCGGATTTCTTTGCTTTGTTGTATTGGCGTTGTTTCCTCTTCAACATTTTTTTTATTTTTTAGTTGGTATGTCATCCAAGGTAGTTTGTTGTTGGATTTTATTTGTTTGGATGGGATGTTCTTCTCCATGTTTTCGTGGATTCCAAATTTAAATATGTCCCATAGTTTTTGTGTGTTTTCGCCTTCTTCTCGTTTTTCTTTGATTGTTTCTGAAAGATGTTCGGCTTCTGATCTGATTGCTTCCCAATTTGCTCTGCTGTAGGTGTAACACTTTCTCGGCTGTGTCTTTTGGTAGTGCGGTTTTGTGTCGATGTCAGTTACCACCATGGCATGATCTGAAATTCCTGGGATGTTGATCGAGTTTTTTACGAGTGAGGGGTTTGATGTCATGACTAGATCTAATAAGTTATTTTCTCTTGTGGATTTGAGTGAGGTGGTGTTCTACTGTGAGGTCTATCAGTGCATTTTGGGTTTCTCTATCTGGGGCTTGTGGCTTGAGTTGTGAATTGTTCCAGTTAATGTCAGGACAATTGAAGTCTCCTGCTAGTATTATGTTGCTGTTTTTTTGTTGGACTATTGATAATGATTTTCCAAGTTCTTCGATGGTTTTTGGATTGCGGTGTGGCATATAGAAGGACCCAATGGCCAGGTCTTTGTTGTTTTGAAGTTTTATCTTCACCCAGTCAATTTCGCAAGATGTTACGTATTCTGGGTTTTCTGTTGATGTTATTTCTTTTTTTACCATGATGAAGACTCCGCCGTCATTTGCGTTTCTGTCGTTTCTGTATATGTTGTAACCGTCTGGGAAGATTTTGCAGCTTTTTATCGCGTCTTTTTCTGTTGCTTTCCCAGGTTTTTCTCCTTTTAGCCATGACTCGCAGCCGCATACTATGTCTGGCTTAACGTGGTCTTGAACTCTGCAGCTTTCTCTTTAATGCTCCTACAGTTGACTGTTAATATCCGTAGGTTTGTTTTCTTGTTCAGTTTAAATGGGTCGCTTAGATCGCCAGAGATGTTGATGCTCTTGTTGTTTTGCCCGGTAGCTTTATCTCTGGATGATTGACTTCCGCGTAGGCTTTTTGGGCTACTGCATCTCAGAGGACTAAATGGGTTTTCTGAATTGATCGAGTTGAGCGACATTTCATTTTCTGATAGTGGTTCATAATAGTTTGTAGATGAGATTTCGTAGTGATGGAAAGTACAAGAGCTGACGTTGACGTTGTTACATTTGCAGCATAGCCATGATACGTTTGGCTTCTGGAGTAGGTCGTAGTCTGCAGAACAGAGTTCTATGCATGATTTGTGGTGCCAGAGGCTGCAACAGTCGCAGCAGACACCCTGATTGGACCATGTCACTGGTAGTTCACAAAACTCACATGGAAAGATGCTCGCTTGTTTTTTCGTTTGGTTCGATGTCACCTGAGATAATTAGGATAAGTAGAATGATGTTTCCATTCTTGTTCGATTTACATGGCAGTGATATTGGTCGGTATCCTGCTGATGAGAATTTACGATTTAGCAGAACTGTGGTGTATTGTTGATAGTGCCATGATTTTCTTTGTTGTGTGTAGGTGTTCTTGAGGAAGAGGAGATAAAATGCTGTGTATAGTACAAAGGTGAACATATTTGAGATGGTTGATGGTAGCTTCCAGTCAGCGTGGAACAGCCACACCTCCTGGTTGCTAGCCAATCACTTGGATACAGTCGGTCAGCGTGGAAAAGCCACACTTCCCGATAGTTGGCCAGTCGGGTGGAAAAGCCACACAACCAGTTAAATCCAACAGTCTCTTCTTATTCTCTCAGATATTTTCTTCAGCCAGACTTTAGATAACAACCGATCTGGGTGAATGCCGTCTCTGTATAGGTCGTATACGTATGATTTTTTTTGTTTCTTTCCTTTTTTGTGTTTAGGATTGATACTGATGTCTCTGCTAAATTGTGGTGAATGTGTATTAAGGTTGCTGTCTAGTTCCCTAATTTGGCCATTTAAATGGTATACTTGGTCTTCTAGTTCTTTTTGGTCTACATTGAATATTTCTATGTTTGGGTGACGTTTCTTTTGGTTCCATGCTTTGATCGAATACACTGGAATTTCAAGTATTGTTACTTTACAGTGATGTTCTTTTAGGAGTTTTATTATCTTTTTGAGGTATCGAATGGTGTAATCTATCGATTGGTGGTCATGTGATCGGATGGTGACATATTTTGTTGTTCGACTTCTAATTTCTGTTAAGTCACATGTGCCGAGCCATACGTATACCCAGCAGTCTCCAATTTCTTTAACCTTTTCTTTGATATTTTTTTGTAGCCATTTGAATCTGTTGTTTATTTTATCTCCACTTTTTGCTCACCAGATTATTTGCTGATCGACTGGGTCTGTTATGACATCCTGAAGATAATGCCCTTTACTGGTAGTGAGGACGACTGGTGTTCTTGTTTTTGTTGTTACCGATGGTATACTAAGTGTCAAGTACTTGTTTAGCTTGTTGGTGATAGCATTTGACATTCGTTTCTGTGTTCGAGGTGTTGGTATGGTAAGATGGCGGAGTTTGTTTACATTACAAAGTGGTATATTGGGAGTCAGAAATTAGCAAATACCTGTCTGAAAAATTACATTATTACAAAAAATTGCCCATATATATGTTTCAATGTTCAAAGATGTAAAGGATACAGTTTTTGAGGTACGATGTATTGAATTTATGTAGATTTTGATAGATTTTTATCAAGGATTTTCTTCACAGTTGGAAAACACGTCCTTTCCTCGTGCATGCGCTCTCTCCTGATACTGGCATGATATAATTGAATGAAAGATTCTACACACTGATTGTGATTATATACACATGTATCTCAAACTACTTTCACCTGTTAAAGTTACTTGAAAGTTTTCACTTCACTAAAAACAACATATACATGGCAATTGAGACTACGCCCTACACTCTGGTGATATTTACACAATTGAACAGGCTTCACAGCAATTGCCGTAGAACCCCCAGTTTTCCACAGCATTTTTTTTGCCGAGAAAACAAGGTTGAATTACCAGGACTTCCATTATTAGTGTTTTTCTAATTCACAGTCCAGAGATTGTAGACCAAAATAGCTGATTATGAGGCATATTTTCTAATCTTTACAAAAATTTGGCAAAAAAATCAATCATTTTGGTAAACGTTTATTAACAGTTCTTATGGAGAAAGTATTTCATACCAATTAGTGAAACTTGCAAGTCATAGTCCAGAGATTGTATACCAAAATGGCTAATTATGAGGTGAAATTTTAAATCTTTACAAAAATTTGGCAGAAAAAATCATTTTGGTAAACTTTTATTAACAGTTCACTATGGAGAATAAGTGAAAATTGCTAGTCATTCATGGATTTGGACCAGGAGAAATCTGTCAATGAAATTTTGGGCATGTTTTGGCAAATGAAAGTTAAAGCTGAAAGAAAAAAGATTGTTAGAAGTATACCTCAAGGCTGTCAAAGGTCTTGCAGAGTTTTAAAGAAATCTGTAACAGCATTCTCGAGAATTTCATGCTCTAGAAGTGTTGGAAGAAAGAAAGAATGAAATAATAAAAAATAAAGAGAAAAACTGAATCCAAAGAATAATAAATATCGTTTCCTTTTAGGAAAGGCCAACTGAATAGCTGATTTTATCCGAAATTGCTATACATTATTATTGGTTGGTGTATACTTGATTCCTACAAACAGGGGGTAGCATCAGAAGGGGTTATCCTCTCCCCACCATTGGGGAAGCTGCCTCTTTTATTATGGGTCTGTTCAGGAATACCAGGGAGCTAGGCTATCTGTATGGGGAAATCTTGGTGCTCACCCTACATCCAAATAAAAAGTTTTCATATGCCCCTCGGGAAACCTGTGGCCAAAAAAAGAACAGTATTTTAAATGTCCATTTTTAGCTCAACTTTGACGAAGTCAGATTTGAGCTATTGTCATGGCCTGTCATCCGTCGTCCGTCTGTCCGTCCATCCATCTGTCCGTCTGTCCATCCGTCCATCCGTCCGTCCGTCTGTCCGTACATCAACAATTGGCTATGGCTCGGGCTAGAGGTCGTATTTATGAACCGATCTTTACGAAACTTCTTGGGTACCTTTGTTATGACCGTGGGACGAGAACGAGTGTTTTTGGGTGCGGTCCGAAATTCAAGATGGCTGCCAGCCGCCATTTTGTACCGATGATGCAGAAATCTGTTTTTTGTACAGAACTTCCATATGAAAGCTCTGATTTGAATAATTTTTTGTATGAATGTTTAGTACCATGGGGTACATCACAAATAATACGGGTTTTTTTCTCGTGCGTAAATTGTGCAAATTAGACTAATTTTGATGTTTTTTTGTGTTAATTTCAGCACTGTAAGTGCAAATGCCAATACGGCTCGGGCTAGAGGCCGTATTTATGAACCAATCTTTACGAAACTTCTTGGGTACCTTTGGTATCACCGTGGGACGAGAACGAGTGTTTTTGGGTCCGGTCCGAAATTCAAGATGGCCGATGGCAGCCATTTTGTACAAAATTAGGTGCAATCAGATTTTTGCACAGAACTTCCATATGAAAGCGCTGATTTGAATAATTTTTTGTGTGAATGTTTAGTACCATGGGATACATCAAATATAATACGGGTTTTTTTCTCGTGCAGAAATTATGCAAATTAGATGAACTTTGATATTTCAGTGTGACTTACACACATTAAGTACACATGTCAATACGGCTCAGACTTGAGTCTGTATTTATGAACTGATCTTCACGAAATGTCTTGGGTACCTTTGTTATCACCTTGGGACGAGAACGAGTGTTTCTGGGTGCGGTCTAAAATTCAAGATGGCTGCCAGTGGCCATTTTGTACCGAAATTAGGTCTAATCAGTTTTTTGTACACAACTTCTATACAGCTCAGACTAGAGGCCATATTTATGAACCAATCTTTACGAACCTTGTTGGGTACCTTTGTTATCACCGTGGGATGAGAGCGAGTGTTTTTGGGTGTGGTCCAAAATTCAAGATGGCCACCAGCAGCCATTTTGTACCAAAATTAGTGCAATCAGTCTTTTGTACAGAACTTCTGTATGAAAGTTCTGATTTGAATAAATTTTTTTTTTGTATGAATGTTTAGTAACATGGAATACATCACATATTCTAAGGGTTTTTTTTTCGTGCAGAAATTATGCAAATTAGATGAACTTTGACTTATTCAGTGCTACTTGCACAATGTGAGCACACATGTCAATACGGCTCAGGGTAGAGGCTGTATTTATGAACCGATCTTCACAAAACTTCTTGGGTACCTTTGTTATCACCTTGGGACGAGAATGAGTGTTTCTGGGTACGGTCCAAAATTCAAGATGGCTGCCAGTGGCCATTTTGTACCAAAATTAGGTCCAATCAGTTTTTTGTCACAAGTTCTATACAGCTCGTATTTATGAATTGATCTTCACAAAACTTCTTGGGTACCTTTGTTTTCACCTTGGGACAGGAACGAGTGTGTTTTGGGGTGCCTTTGTTATCACTGTGCTATGAGAACAAATATTTTGGGGTTCAGTCAGACCCACTCTGGGACTCAAAGGTTTCTTTTCTACTTTAGCATTTGACTGTCACCCACCTTTCCAATACTTTACCTATACATTTGTTACAGGCAACGGTCAGTATTTATGTACAGACCATTACAATACTTTATATGTACTTTTGTTATCAGGTCATTACCTAGATGTTTGTCATTGCTGTGTCACATACTATACATGTGCATGTCTTTGTCTTGACAAGTTGAGCTACAGTGTCATTGACACTTTCATTTCTAAACTGTATAGCACAGATATTTGTTATCTTTAAAGTATTTTTTTTTATCAATTATAGACTCAAGCTGGCCCCAAAATGCCATTTCTTTTCAACCTACTCACAATTGTTTACAATTGGCTGTAACGTAAGTGCAAGCCCTACTTTGGAACTAACTCAAGCTTTTAAGAAACTTTTCCAAACAAGTTGGAAAAGTAATAGAGTGCAAAAGCACGAAAAAGATCGAAAAAGTGTCGAGCGAGAACTGTGCTCAAAATTACAGGTACTCTCTCTGCACACCTCTTGCATTTACCGAGCGCATGCGCAACAACCGTGACGTCAATTCCTTTTATTTCCGCCATTGTACTGGTCGGAAATTTTTGTGACTCGTGCTATTTTATAGCTGTTATCTTACAACTTATTTGTATGTGCTATCTTCATCTGATTATGTGCAAGTGGATTGTATCCTTTTCAAGCTTCTAAATTATTACTATTTCATGATATTTTTGATAATTTTTGCTTGTTTTTTCGCACACAGTCTTGTTTTTCCCCCACGTGTGAACACAACCATTGTTCTGTTTTCCATCGGCGGGAAGCTTGATTTCATATATCATTTTCATATTATGCCTAAGACTATTCCTTGTTCCTCTTGCTTGCAGGTGAAACATGTGGACGACTCTCATTCCACATGTGTCACTTGCAACAATTGTACTCCGGCCCAATCATGTGGTATTTGTGGGATTTGGTCCTCAAAATTCTGGGCTTCTGTTAACAAGGTGGTTCTGTCTAGAGCTAGAACCCCTCATTCTTGGGGTAAGGGTAGCCGCCTTATCAGATATTTCTGTGAGTGCATGTAGTGACTCTGTCACACAGGATGCTGATCTTTCTTTTTTTGTGGCGAGTTCCTCTGCAACTGTTGACGGTGCTAGTGAGGTAATACCTGATGTGGAGACCGTGGTCTCTTTGTCTTCTGATGTCACTCTGTTTTTGTAGAGAGCTTCTTCAGGGTCAGCTCAGTGACACTGTCCTATTTGCCTCCTACGCCGTCGACAGTTGCTGAGGAAGTTGTTACTACAGATCCTATTCTGTATGATGGTGGCTCTTCCATCTCCTCTGTGGATGGTATACAGTCTCGGGGGTCCGAGACTATATCTGCTGGTGTGTCTATGAGCTCTCAGCCTCCCCTGCCTTCGCGGCGAAGCTGTGCGAGTTTGCTGTCTGCTCCATCTCACCTGGCTAGGTTTGCTCCTAGTCAGTTGAGCCGTTCGGTCGCTTTGGCAGAGATTCCTCGCCCCTCGAGCGAATCGTTTATTAGTCCCCTACGGGAACCGTAATGGGACTATAGGATTGCACTCCGTCCGTCTGTCTGTGTGTCCATCCATCTGTCTGTCCGTCCGTCCGTCCGGCCGTCTGTCTGTCTGTTTTTTATGTTACCACCTCTCCCTCCAACATGCTTTAAGCCACACCTTTCATATTTGGTACATGGATAAATGGTTCTGAGGGGATGATGCACTCTCAAATTTTTTTTTTTCAAAATCCAAGATGGCGGAATAGCGGCCATTTTTGTCGTGTTTTTTAAGCTTTTTTTCTCAATTTTCATGTTACCACCCCTCCCACCAACATGGTTCAAGCTACACTTTGCATATTTGGCACATGGATAGAGGGTTGGGAGGGGATGATGCACGTTCAATATTTTTTTTTCAAAATCCAAGATGGCGGCATGGCGGCCATTTTAGTTGTGTTTTTAAAGCTTTTTTCTGTATTTTATGTTACCACCCCTCACTCCAACATGGTTCAAGCTACACTTTTTATATCTGGCACATGGATAGAGGGTTGTAATGGGATGTTGCACGCTCAATATTTTTTCAAAATCTAACATCTGTCTGTCCGTCTGTCTGTCTGTCATTTTTCAAAATCCAAGATGGCAGAATGACGGCCATTTTTGTTGTGTTTTTTAAGCTTTTTTCTCTATTTTATGTTACCACCCCTCCCTCCAACATGGTTCAAGCTATGTCTTTCATATATGGTACATGGATAAAGGGTTGTGAGGGGATTATGCACGCTCAATATGCTTATATACTCTAGTGTCTTCTGTGACAAAAACACCTGATGTCACAAAAGCGCCGTAGGGGTCTAATACCACCTCGGTGGTCAAACACTTGTTGTTCCTCTTTCCCCTGCTAGTGTGCCGACTAGCAGGATGGGGTTGGGACATTGCCATCCAGGGCCTGCTGTTCGGCAGAGGTCAGTGACAGTCCCGGTTAGCTGTCACTCTCGGAACCTTCCTCCAGTGATTTCTCACTGTGTTCCGAGTCTGGATGTCGATCGATGCTTGCCGCCGGTCTCAGAGGATGGGCAGTTGGGGCCTTCTACCACGCAGAAGCCAATGGCAGGATCCTGTCATTCTTGAGACTATCCTCCGGTGTCTTCTCACCGTGTCCCAGGTTCAGCTACCGATCGACGTACGTCGTCGGTCTCTTTAGAGGATTTGCAGGCAGGGCCTTCTGTTCCGTAGAGGTCAGTGATTGCCCCTGGGCGTCACAATCAGGACTATCCTCCGGTGTCTTCTCACCGTCTCCCTATTCTGTCTGCCGATCGACATTCGTTGTCGGTCTCTTCTGAGGATTTGGGTTCTATAAGAAGGGTCCATTGGGAGGACACTCCGTCGGGCTATGCTGCTGCGACGGATTCTCAGGGTGACCTGCGTCAGGCTGTTTTGGCGCTCACCCAGTTGCTTTGTGGCAACCCTCAAGTTGGCCTCCTTTGCCTCCTGAGGCACAACCTCCTTTGGTCGGTAGCCGAGATGTCTCGCCTGGCCCCTTGGATACTGCACAGTATTCACAGGAGGTTTCTGCTGGTCAGCCCGAGTTGGGCTACGTCTCTTCTGCAACAGAGGATGGCGATTTTCTTGAAGGTGATGGGCCCCCCTCGTCAGTCTTGGGGCAGGCTTTGGATTTTGTCTTTGGCTTATTGCCGGACATTCAACCTTCAGACCAGCCATCTGTGACCGTCCGGCTGCGATCCTCTGTGGAGCGCCGTAACCCTGTTGAGCCTTTGCATCCTCTGCAATCGGCTCAGGTTGTTGAGTCCTTCCAGGGCTTGGACGCCAAAATGCGTTCTAAGGCCCTCAAGGGTTCTTTCTTTTCTAGAGCTGATGCCTTTCTGCCTCCATCGCGGTTTCGTGTTTACGATTCCGTCTGTCCACCAGTCTTCCAAGGGATGACTACTGTGGATGAGGATTCTTCTTCCCTCGGGTTAACTAAGCCTCAGTCGGCAGTTCTCCCGATGTCGGTAGTTGAGTCTATGGTGGGCCTGTTCCAAGAGATGCTGGGTATGTTATCTCTCGCAGACTATGTCGTCGCTGCCCTGGCTGAATATTTTCCACTGGGGAGTTTGATGATGCTCAGGTGCCTTTTCGCGTGTTGTCACAGGCTCTCATGAACTTGACACACGCTCACACCTGTAACAAGGCTAATTTGGAGCTGGCATGCCGGGATGCAGTGTTGGATTCTTCTCCATCTCTTCCTTCTGAGCAGCATGCTGTTCTGAGGTCTGCCTCTTTGGTTGGACCTCAGTTGTTCCATGGTTCCATAGAAGCTGTCCGTGGCGAGGTTCTTCATCATTCGAAGGACCAGCTTTTGCTACGACAGCTGGACCAACCTGCTGCTGCGGGTTGTGGTCGTTCCAGGCCCACCAAGCGTCCTGCAGCGTCTGCCTCGTCGGCTATGCCTTTGGCTCCTTCTGCTCAGAAGAAGCACTGACGCGGCCAGGCTCTCTGGCAGCCTCAGGCAGGAAAGTCTCAGGACTCTGTCGCTTCCTGAGGTGTTTGTTTCTCCTCTCGGGGGCCTCGTCGAGGCCGCAAGTGAAGGTCCTCACCTCGATTCGCCTCCAGTCGGGGAAGGCTGTCGCTGTTTTACGACCGTTGGACAGAGATAACGTCAGACACTTGGGTCCTCGTCATACAATCCGGTCTGCTCCTTCTGCTCAGAAGAAACGCTGACGCGGCCAGGCTCGCTGGCAGCCTCAGGCAGGAAAGTCTCAGGACTCTGTTGCTTCCCGAGGTGGTGGTTTCTCCTCTCGGGGACCTCGTCGAGGCCACAAGTGAAGGTCCTCACCTCAATTCGCCTCCAGTCGGGGGAAAGCTTCGCTGTTTTTTGACTGTTGGACAGAGATAATGTCGGACACTTGGGTCCTCGACGTCATACAATCCGGTCTGCGACTGTCCTTCCATCGGCACCCCAGTTTATCTCGGGTGCCCCTCCCGACTCGGGTCCCTTCCGATTCTCTATGTCGGGACCTTCTGGTGCAGGAGATCGACAATCTCCTCTGCAAGGGTGGTCAGGAACACCCTTTCACCGGGGTTTTACTTGAGACTTTTCCTGGTGCCGAAGAAAAATGGCCAATTTCGTCCTGTCATCGATCTGAGTATCCTGAACGAGTACATTATAGCACCTTGTTTCAGTATGGAGACTTTCCGGTTGGTTCGACGTTCAGTTCATCAGGGTGACATTGCTGCCAGTATTGACCTGAAGGATGCCTACTTCCATGCACCCATTCATCTGGCGTCACGGAAATACCTTCGGTTCTCGTTTTGGGATTGAGTCTATCAATTCAGAGCTCTCCCGTTTGGTTTGAACCTGGCTCCTTGGGCCTTCACCCGACTGATGTCACATGTGCTTGCTTTCCACCGTACTCAGTCGGCTGTGACTTCGACAGCCAACTTGGACGACATCCTCCAACGGTGCCACGATGCTGCTGTTCTGGAGTCAGATGTCTGGCAGTTTCTTTGCCTACTAGCATCGCTGGGTTTCAGAGTCAATCGCAAGAAGTCGGATCTCCTTCCTTCTCAGCAATTTTGTCATTTGGGGATGGATTTCGACACTCTTCACAATGTGGTGTCGGCCCCCAATGTTCGGGCGACGATTCTTTCCGCCTTGACTTGGAACCTGCTTCAATCTTCCTCAATCTCGGCCAGGACTTTCCTTCGGATGCTGGGCCTTTGTGGTTCGGTGACAGATCTCTTTTCGCTTGGTCGCTTGTTTGTCCAACTTCTCCAACATTTCCTGTTGGTTCATTGGCATCCGAATGTAGATCCGCTGGACCTGGAACTTCCTATTCCTTGGTCCCTGCTTTGTCACCTCTACCCTTGAGCCGATGTTCCCTGGCTGACACAGGGTGTTCCATTGGATCTTCCTTTGGCCAATCCCATCCTTACTGCAGATGCCAGCGATCGGGGCTGGGGCGCGGCGTTGGATCCTCTCGGTCTGTCCACTCACAGCGAGTGGGACAGCGAGCAGGTGGGCCTTCATATCAACCAGAAGGAGCTCCTTGCTCTTCTGTTGAGTTTTCGGCTTTGGATCCCTCACCTGTCGGACCGTATTGTCCTACTTCTTTCGGACAATTCGACAGTAGTGGCCTACGTACAGAATCAAGGAGGCACACATTCGATTCCCATGTATCGGCTATCTCGGGATCTTCTTCTGTTGGCGCGGGATGTAAATGCTCGGGTGTCCATTCAACACATTCCCATCGTCCTAGCAGACTCCCTGTCCTGATGCGACAGTGTCCTTCCAACCGAATGGATGCCACATCGGTCGGTGTTTCAGACGATTTGCGAGTGGTGGCGACGTCCTCTGGTCGACCTTTTCGCCACTCGCTGGAATCATCAGGTAGACACCTTTTGTGTCTCCTTGTCCAGATCCTCTGGCATTTGCGGTAGACACTCTGTCTCTGGACTGGACAGGTTGGTTCGGCTATGCCTTCCCTCCTGCACTGATTCTTCCTTCAGTATTAGTGAAGATTCATGCTTGCAGTTGCAGGATCATTCTGATCTCACCTCTGTCTCCACAGAGGGTGTGAATCAATCTGCTGCAGCTTCTGTTGGCAGATCGACCGATTCGTCTACCTCTACGTCACGATCTTCTTTCCCAGGGTCATCCCAGGAAGTATCACAACAACCTGGCGAGCCTGTCCCTTCACGCCTGTCTTTTATCAGTTCCTGTCTCCGACGTAGAGGTTTTTCGAGACGAACAGTGGAGTGCATTTCTGCATCGCGGCGATATTCTTATGCTTCAGAGTGGAAGGTTTTCTACCGCTGATGTACAGATCACAATGTGGATTACCGTGATCCGTCAATCGCTCAAATTGTGGATTTTCTGGTATACCTTTTTGACTCCAAGGGCCTCCAGCCTATTACGATTAAGGGCTATCAGTCTATGCTGTCTGATACTTTCTCTTATGTGGGAAAGCGGTGCATTGGTCGTAATCTTTTTCTCTCCAAACTCATTCGGCACTTTTCTTTGAAGAGGCCTCGAGTTTTGCGTCTTACACCCAAGTGGAACTTGGCATGGGTGTTGCACTGTTTGGAGGGGGTGCTATTCGAGCCTTTATCTGAGACCAATATGCATTTTCTCACCTATAAGACGGCGTTCCTTCTAGCGTTTGCTTCTGCTCGATGAGTCAATGAGCTTCATGCGCTATCTGTTGGTTCTGCTTTCTTCAGAAATGAGGCTAACAGTGTCACCTTCACTACTGATTGCTCTTTTCTGGCTAAGAATCAACTTCCTGATTCGGTACCTCCTCCCATCTGCATTCAGGCTCTCCCCGCTGTCGATGGTCGGAGACCTCTTCTTTGTTCTGTTCGTGCGATCAAGACTTACATTAATCACACTCAGTTCATTAGGAGGGGTCGGAAGTGATTCTTTCTGTCTCTCATTCCTAAGAGGCAGTCTATCTCTTCCCATTCTATTTCCACGTGGATCAGTCTTGCAATCAAGCTGGCATATTCCCGCTTGTCTGCTTCGGATCTTGTTTCGAACCGGTTTAATGCTCATGAAGTTTGTGCCATTTCTACATCCTGGGTGTTTTGCTCCGGGATGTTATGAAGCAGCTTACTGGAGAAATGCTTCTACCTTCTCCTCCTTTTATCTCCGTCACCTACAGCAGCAATCTGAGGACCTTTATTCTTTAGGCCCTCTCGTTGCTGCTCAGGCTGTTGTGCACCCTCGTTAAATTTGTTTTATCGGGTTTGTGCTTTCGCTCAGCCTTGTTCTTTTCAGGTGCCTTCTCTCTATCTTCTTTACAGGTTTCGCTATTGTTCTCTGCCCTTCTTGCTTTTCTTTTTGCTGCTCTTGTTGGTATTGGTTATGTGATTCACCGCCTCCTATTGTTTATTCAGCCAATTGTAAACAATTGTGAGTAGGCTGAAAAGAAATTAAAATTGTTTAGTAAATTTTGTTTCTTAACATACCTACCACAATTGTTTACTGGAAGCCCACCCTCCTTGTGGATATCTTTGATATCGATGCCTCCCCGCTGAATTACAAACTTCTCGTTGGCGTAAATACGGAATTGACGTCACGGTTGTTGCGCATGCGCTCGGTAAACGCAAGAGGTGTGCAGAGAGAGTACCTGTAATTTCGAGCGCCGGTCTCGCTCGACCCTTTTTCGATCTTTTTCGTGATTTTGCACTCTATTACTTTTCCAACTTGTTTGGAAAAGTTTCTTAAAAGCTTGAGTTAGTTCCGAAGTAGGGCTTGCACTTACGTTACAGCCAATTGTAAACAATTGTGGTAGGTATGTTAAGAAACAAAATTTACTCAAAAATTTTTATTTTTCTGACAATGATTCTTATCCCTGCTAAACAAATCAACACAATTGTTTCTGACGATGATTCTTACCCCTGCTAAATAAATCAATAAAATTGTTTCACTCCCTCTCCCTCCTGCATTTACAACTTCTCACACACTCTCCATGCCCTGTAGACAACCTGAAGTAGTTTGTTAGGCTTGCTTGGGCCTCTGATTTTTAGCTTAACTTGACAAAATCAAGATAAGCTATTGCCATCACGCGTGTGGAAGTCTGTGAGTCTGTTCACATTTTCCTTTAGCACAGGCTACACCCTGTAGTTCTTATCCAATCATTACGAAATTTCACATGCAGGTTTGAGGTCATGTCTAGATGAGAACGTCCCCCATTGGTCAACCATGATGGCTGCCCGAGCCCAAAACCCGAAAACCTTTAGCACAGTCTATAGGTTGTATTTATGAAGAGATTTCATTGTAACTTGGTAGGATGACTCTGTATAATGTCTAGATGAGAACGTCCCCTTTTGGTCGCAATCGGTCAACCGTGATGGCTGCCTAAGTCCAAAACTAAAAAACTTTTAGCACAGTCTACAGGTCGTATTTAGTATGGAGGGATTTCATTGTAACTTGGTGGTATGACTGCATATGATGTCTAGATGAGAACTTCCCCATTTTGTTGCGATCTGTCAACTGTGATGGCTGCCTGAGCCCAAAACACAAAACCATTAGCACAATCTACAGGTTGTATTTATGGAGGGGTTTCATTGTAACTAGGTAGGATGACTCTATATAATGTCTAGATGAGAACGTCCCCTTTAGCACAGTCTATAGGTCGTATTTATGAAGGAATTTCATTGTAACTTGGTAGGATGACTGTATAATGTCTAGATGAGAATGTCCCGTTTTGGTCATGATCTGTCAACCATGACGGCTGCCCAAGCCTGAAACCCAAAAACTTTTAGCACAGTCTACAGGTCATATTTAATATGGATGGATTTCATTGTAACTTGGTAGGATGACTCAGTATAATGTCTAGATGAGGACGTCCCCTTTTGGTTGCAATGGGTCAACCGTGATGGCTTCACAGGCCGAAGCCTGAAAACCTTTAGCACAGTCTACAGGCCATATTTATGAAGAGATTTCATTGTAACTTGATAGGATGACATGTTTTGGAATAATTTCTCTGTAACTTGGCAACTTTGGTTGACATACATTAACTGTGAGGTCCACATTAACCCACCCCTCATTTCTTTAGTACAGTCTACATCTCAAATTATTTTTATTGAAAACAGCATACAGGGAACAGAAATTAACAAATTCTCAATTATCACAATTCTTGTCGTATTTCATAATTTTTTCATAAACACTGAACATTATCCTTTTCATCAAACACAACACACAGTCAAGTTAAGCTACTGTGTCATTGACACTTTCATTAATATTTAAGTTTAAGTATTTAAACCGTTTTAATTTGTTAGATGGTACTCCTTTAACAAACAAAATCCAATACAATATACAATATTTATCTTACAACAGGAACATATTTCCCCAATTCACATAAAAATGTCGAGATACAAATCATTATTGTGGGTAGTTGCACATGCGATCATTCGTTTTAGAAAGAGGGTGTTTTTTTACTTGCACTCAATTGGCATCGAGTTCTTACACATGTCGAGGCTGCCATTTTTTTATAACAGTATTTAAATGATAAATAAATCACCATCTCAGTGAAATAAATTAGGCTTGATCATTATGATATTTGTTACATCAGCCTACCATGCATTAAACATGAACAATAAATTAAAGAAATGCACAACAAAAACACTCATTTTAACATCAGTGGTTGAAGTGCAGGTAGACAGCAATGAATAGGGATTATGTCATGCACAGTGCAAAAATGCAATACCATGACTTCATGATCTTCATTCATAAAATTTGATTCACAAATGCTGAATGCTTTTCAAACAGATGCTATTAAAATTTGTACCCAGTCTCTTCATTATGCACAAACAAGTCAAGAAAAGGAGGAATATTGTATATTGTTAGATAAATTGGTTATCACTGCCATGTGGGTTTCTGAGATGGTGTATTGAAGTCTTGACCTACTAACAGACTCATCGATATATGCCCAGAGATTGAGAAGAGGTCTCTGCTTCAATAAACTATCTTGGAAACTCACATGGTGGTAATAATCTGCATTTATCACCATAGTTTTGAGTATTATTCTGCAGTTGTATTTTCTTACTACAGCCTACAAGAGGAATTTCCATTTTAGTCAGAGCCATACAGAAAATTCAGCTGCATCCTGCCCAGTTAACATCGATCCATTCAGATTTATGTCAGGTATATATTTTTATATTGCTGTATTCATTGTGTTCAACTTACTCAATTGTTTTTGAGTGTTTAGAATTTGATTCCTGTGTTTGACTGGTTATCATGCGCTGTTTAGTCCTTTAACTCTAACCCTTTGCCTACAGCACTGTGATCATAAAAGCGGACATCAAATCGTGGTGCATTCTTGATGCGGTCACGATTGAGGTGACAGACAAGAAAAAAAACCTTATTGACAGAAGCGCGGCTAAAGCGAAACACAATCCCCATTGCGCCGATTGGATTTTCGCCGAACGTCGACAGTGCCGGCGATTTTGATGGAGGGAACTACATGTGTACAAATGCAACCGGTTTGCAATGTAAATGTACATGTAGACCTAACCAATGTATCGAGTTGTTATGTATTCTCAAAAAAGGGTCAAATTCAACACTTCCCAGATGTTGCGATTGCCCACACCCCAACATTAATCATAACATAAATTCATAATCGTATTCATCTGAATTTGAAAATCGTGATAAACATGGACTTGAGGCAGACAATCCACCCACTATGTCTTTCACCTCTCCCTCTCTTTTTGTTGTCCCTCTGCTCTGACATTGTGTAGGCAGCACCCTCCAATCTCAACTTAATTTATACTTTCTGTTTCAGTTTCACGCATTTCACCACAATCTGTCGTTTGGGTGAATACAATATCGTCATTTCCAACTATTTTCTCTGTTAGTAATTCAAGAGTTTTGTTGGTTGTTGGGATCTTAAAAATTAAAAAAAACCCAATATTTTATCCTTTTAATTATCAAAATGACTGACGTCACATGAACACATTTTTATTTTAAGAAGCATGTGAAGCGTCAATTTTTGTTATGTTTGGCGAAAGTGCCAATTCGTTATCAAGTCAATTCGTAGTCAGTTTGGTTATGAATATTGATCTGCAAAATATTCATCCAGGTCAATTTAATCCATTTAAGCCCCCCTTCCGCACAAACACCTCCCCTCCCAAGTGATGCATTTCCCTTGCCCCCCCCCCCCCCTCCTCTGGCAATGGAGGGCTGTAGTCGTCCTGGCCTCATGTGCCTATGGTTCTTGAAAAAAAAAAATTGACACTATATGTATTCCGTGGTTCTGAATAAACGTGTTTTTACGGTTCTGGTATAAGTTCACCTTTCTCTCTTCATCTCAGATGTCTTTGGCTGCCAGAGTATTATTGTCCAGTGGTTGTTTTGAAGTAAAATTCAAGCTAAACATCAATAGGCTACTAAGAATAACATACGGTTTATACAATAATCGGTAGCTGATTAAACTTCTGATCACTAATCCTATTGCAGTGACTGTCTAATTAAAAAGATTATTGCCAGTGATTTTAATTGCTGAACAAACTACTAGAGTTATTAATTATAGAATTATAGTTATATGTGCTAACTCTATAAGGATGTTGAGGTGTGACTTCTCTATCCAAAGTCGATTAATTGGGAATAAGTGTCAAAATTATCAGCTGTCCGAATTCAGTGGATTATTTCTTGAGTTGAAGAAAAAAAGCCTGATTCTAAATTTCATCTGTCTGTGTTTTCAAAGCAAGGCTGTTATACAGAAGCGAAGCTAGGATTTCTTGTGTGTGTGAGTTTGGGGGGGGGGGGGGTGGAGGGGTAGCCAGGTCGATATATGCCACATGCATATCTGATGGTCATAGCCCTGAGGTGGGTGTGGCCTTCCCGCTGGTGGAACTTCGATGGAATTGTAGATCAGTCCTACTTCACTATTTTTGAAAGTGCGAAGTCTCTGACGGAACTTTTATTTATTCAACTGCAGGGGATGTACATGTAAGTATACCAGGTGCACAGTCAGGGGATGGGGGTGGGGGGTCTTGCATAGGGTCAATGTTTTTTGATGGGGGAACAACAACACTGAATTTTACTGGTTATCCAAATCCCCCCCCCCCCCCCCCCCCCCCCCCCCCCCCCCCCCCCCCCCCACCATCCGCCGGTCTTCTACACATGATATTGTAGACTCTAGGCTACGTGCCTGAAAAAGACTTCGGATTTGGACCAGACCGTGACGCGAACCACCAACAATAGCATTATTGATGCAGTGCTCGACTGTGCATGTTCATGATTCAGAATTGCCATAATTTGCCTACAGTACACACTGAGTGGCTGGGATTAGAAGAGGAGTAAGTATTGGTTGATTGGGGATGCGGCGGCTCAGTAGGTAAAGGTGCAGGCTGCAAGCCGAGAGGTCCTCGGTTCGAATCCCACCTGCGGCAACACACTTCACCCCCATCTTCCCCCCCACCCCCCATTGCCCACGTGGGGGCACGGTGGCGTTGTGTACTAAGGCGTACTGCTCGTCGATGGTGCACCTGTCTTCCACCAATGCTAACCCTGCTTGTGTGGAGTTGGTGTGTTGGCGAGCTGACAGTTGCTCACCTTTGCTAGGTGGTTCTCTCCGGGTACTCCGGCTTCCTCCAGCCGTAAAACTGTCATTGTCATGATTAGCCATTGTGCAGAAATATGTGACCTTAAACACCAATAAATTTGATTACGACAAAAACACTCATGTAGTGGAGTTTCCACTCACACAGTGTGCTCAGGTTCTGTGAAAAAAGCTTACAGCACACTGGAGACATACTTCAACTTCAACTCCAGAATTCGTTTCAAAGCCTAAGACCAAAATACTAAGTTATGTTACTTTAATTTAACCCGACAGGGCGAACTGTGCGGAGCGAAAAACATTCAAACGATAAAATGTCTGACTCCTCAAACACGTGTTGTTTGAAAGTTGTGAAAAAATAATGCCCTCGTATTTAAAAAACTCACTTTCTGGCATGTTTTTTCATATGATACTGATGAATAATCAAAATGTACGATCACTGTTTTTCTTTCCATTCGAATGCGCTTTTCTTTAACCATTTAACTCAGAAATGTATGTCCGATCAGAATATCGATTCACCCCAAAACAGCCGACTTTGTAGTGAGAGAACGTCCAACTGTAAAATTGGCTTTTGACTGATTTCTGATGTTGGGTAAATAACTTCTGTTTGAAGTAATTTGGATATCACTGATGGATATGGCCGCCTTTTTATTTGTTTATTTTTTATAATAATTTTACCAGTTGACAGTAATATTTCTATCGACACCCAGATGGTGGCGGAGGTGTCAATTCAGATACAATTTTTTTTGCCCAACCCCCACTTTTGAAAATGGAAGTAGTTTTAGTCATTTAATTATTTGTTAACCCTTGGCTGCATCCAATGGTAGGTTAAACAGATAGTTCTGTAAAAAGCTCAGCCAAGTCTAACTGAAAAAAATCTTTTTGTGCCACAACTTCATTATAGCTCAGGTCGTGAGCTCTCGTTTGACCGAGCGCGTTCCAGTTAGGAGGCTACAGACATGTTTTTTTTCAGGAAATCATTTTTTAAAAAAATAATTGACTCTGCCTAGGGATCGGGCCATCACTTTCTGAATTTTTAAAAAAAATGTTAAGCCTATACGATTTCATTTTCACTTTAACCGAAACTTGGGGCAACGTTGGCCTGTTTGGCTACACCAAACTATATTGGAGGACGTTTTGTTGGGGAGGAGGGGGGGGGGGGGACTTATCCTGCTGAATCCTTCGTGACATTCATTGATGGACCTTGAAATACTCTGCTTCTCTTAGCTACCAGGGATTTCGCAAGGTACCATATAGGCTATATTTCCATAAAATAAAAGACGGATGGAGTTAAGACTGTAGGCTTAATACTTTTCGATCTCAGTTTGATGCACTGAGGATTTACCCGCACAGACCAGGTCAATTCTTATGATAGTGTTGACTTGTTCACATCCATTTACATCTTCGCACATTTTCTTTCAAAATTTTTACTTTTGTCGATTTGAAAAGGGGGCGAGTCGGAAAATATCTTCAGGTTTGTAACTCGACTGGATTTTGTTGTTTTTTTTAATTGCGACATACGAATACATCGAACGAATCTTAGAATCTACGATCCGTTCACGCCAAACTTCGAAGTTTTCACCGTCGAGGAATACATGTAAAAAATCATCTCACAGTGTATTGGAGTTTCCGTTGCAATTTTCTCTCGATGCTACCTAAATTTTGTCTCGATTCTGTCTCCATTCCGCGTTTTATCGACAGAACTGCGATTCTCAATCACAATGGAACCGAAGCCGGATTGAGGGCCAATCGACTAAAAGACCGCTTTTGTGATCACAGTACTGTATCTCGAGTAGCAGATGACACTTGCAAATAATTTGTGAAAAACTAAAAATTTAAATCTTTTGCCCCAAACATAGCTTGTGACCCCATATTGGAAAGATCATTCAGATAGGGGATGGTGGGAGGTGGGGTCATAAGTCAAAGGTGACAATAATAAAATTTGAATGGCATTTTTTTTTTAAATATCACTGGTCATATATTTCCACTTTATTAGGTAAAGGCTTAACTCCTAGGACTCGGGTATTACGATGACATTTTCTTTGATGACTTTATTTTTGCCAAATAGAATTAAGAATATGACCCGTACAGGTTCTCAGTGAGTTCTGTGTAATAAGATACAATTGGTTAAATTTATAAGTTGCAGTAAGAGAAAACTTGAAATCAGAATGGCATCATGTCCCTGCTATGCTACTATTCAGTAATAAATTTGCAAGAATTATTTTGAGAATCAGATTCTCTAATTCTTGTGAAATTCTGCCCCTGCCATGAAGCATTATAGCCTGTTTGATGGTACTCTTTCAAAGAGTGGCATTTCATATTAAACTCCCTGTGAAACTGAAGCTCAGGCTTGAAAAGCAAGAGCAATGGGGGAAATCCATAACAAAGATGAGGAATCTTTGTTTTTAAGTGAAATTCATTAGAAACAGGCCATGAGAAGGCAACAAAAGATGCTTTTCTCTCTCATGGGTTCACACTACAATGGCTCCTTGTTCACCACTGTGCCTAAATTAAGGCAACTCGAAGGCCTGCATGGGTCATGATACTTTTGTGCTCAAACAAAAGACTATCAAAACAAAATTACTAAAAATATCTGAACTTAAATTATTGGTATGTCATTTCTATTTGAGTTGTGAGAGGAAGATCATCGAATGTGTATGTGTGCTAATGTAAAAACTGATTGAACGAATAATTAACCATTTTTATTATATTAGTTTTTAAGGCCTAAAAAGTTAAAAGTCTGTTTCTCAGACCCTCTTGCATGGTCATTTTGGCTGCCGCATTTCTCTTTTTATAACCAATGCAAACTCCAAAAAATTAAATTTAAATGGTTTATGTCTGATATTTTACCTAAGTTAATAAAATTGATAAATTTGTCCCTTGAGTGCAACAAGGCATTGTAATGCTTCAGCATTGCAAAGCCTTCTTTCACTCAAGGGATGAAATACACCGCCAACCATGCTTTTCTGTAGATTATGAGGCCTAAAACATAAAATAAAGCAAGAATATGAACTTTTGATAGCATTTTGATGATGCAGAAATAATTACAAAGATAAAAAAATAAAGTAAAAAACTGCCGACACATGCAATTTTATAAAAAATGACCTGAGAAACTGATAATCTACTTTGTGGGGCCTAACTTAGTTTTAAATAAATAAATAAATAATATTTAAAATAATAAATTTTGATATCATCTGTGTTGGGAAAATGGTTAAAGTGTAATTGAATATAAATTTTTATGATCTTTCAGAAAATTATATAGACTTCAGTGGACTTCCCCAAAATCCACCAGCTTTAGACATTTTTAACCTCAGTTGCTCCAACATCTATTTTTAATCTATAATATCTTGTTTGCCAGAGCTCCTTCCTAGTTGGTGGATGCAGGGGGATTAGTAGCACTTGGCATTTCAGGCCTCTTGTTGTTCTTGCATGATCAACACAACTCTAATAACTGCATTTGCGGACATGATTTCTCTTACTTGTAATCAGCTTGTTTTTCATTACCTGCGCTTCAGTGTTTGAAATATAAAGAAATGCCTTCTGCAGCATACTTCTGTTGTTTTACAAAAAGCAATTCAAATGGGAAGGAAATGGGAGTGAGGGACTTTGATGTTGTCTCCAAAACTTCGGGAGAGGTGGGTAGAATCAATCCACCCCTCCCTCCTCCCCATGTTATCCAGAAGATATATCCAGTTCTAATTATATGATTCTATTGAAATTTGATTTTACTTTTTTCAACAAGAAAACACAGATGCACTTCGAATTTGAAGTATAGTCTTTTAAAATTTAAACCATAAATTTTAAGTTGAAAATTCCAACTTATATTGACTGCAGTTGTATTTCCTAATCAACAGAGCTATGTAGCTGATGATCTAACTATAAATTTTGTTGACATTTTCAGAAAACACATTATTCTATACTTTCTTTCAGAAAGATGAAAAAAACAGAACATTTTTCTTGTCACTTTTTACCAAAATTATTTTTCAGTAGTATTATAATAGAAGATTTTAGAAAAAGAATGTCTTATGTACTACATCTTTAACCCTTTACCTAACACAAGTTGAAGCCAACGGTACAAATTATTTTTCTGAAATATCAGATTTTTTCATTTTTAGCTCACCTGGCCTAAAAGGCCATCTGAGCTTTTCTCATCACTTGGCATCCGTCTTTGTCCGTCGGTCATTGTCCAGCGTCCGTAAACTTTTCACATTTTCATCTTCTTCTCTGTAACCGCTGAGCCGGTGTGAACCAAACTTGGCAGGAATGGTCTATGGGAGGTCCTCTACAAACGATCCTCATTTTGTTCCCATCGGATGAAAAACATGGCTTCCAGAGGCATTCTTTGATTCTGGTTGGTGGATTTTCAAAAATCTTCTCCTCTGAAACTGCCACTCCAAGTGTTTCGAAACTTCATATAAATGATGACTGGGACCCCCTCTACCAACGGTCCTCATTTAATGTTGATTGGGTTGTAAACATGGCCGCAATTGCGGCTTATATGTACTATAGAAACCCTATTGGAAATCACATTTTCCTCTTCTTCTCTGGAAAAACCGAGGTGACATGAAAACAAACCTGGCAGGGATAGTCTATGGGAGTCCCTCTACAAACGATCCTCATTTTGTTCCTGTGGGTTGAAAAATATGGCCGCCAGAGGCATTCTTTGATTCTGATTGGTAGATTTTCAAAAATCTTCTTTGAAACCACTGGGTGAAATGTTTTGATACTTCACATAAATGATGACTAGGACCCCCTCTACCAACGATCGTCATTTAATGTTGATCGGGTTGCAAACATGGCCACAATTGCGGCTTATAGTTACTATGGAAACCCTATGGGAAATCACGTTTTCATCCACTTCTCCAGAACTACTGAGCCGACGTGAACCAAACCTGGCAGGGATGGTCTATGGGAGGTCCTCTACAAACAATCCTCATTTTGTTCCCGTGGGTTGAAAAACATGGCTGCCAGAGGCATTCTTTGATTCTGATAGGTGGATTTTCAAAAATCTTCTTCTCTGAAACTGCCAGGCCAAATGTTTTGATACTTCACATAATTGATGACTGGGACCCTCTCTACCAACAGTCCTCATTTAATGCTGATCGGTTTGTAAACATGGCCACAATTGCAGCTTATAGTTACTATAGAAACCCTATGGGAACTCACATTTTCATCTTCTTCTCTGAAACTACTTAGCCGACATGAGCCAAACTTCACAGGAATGGTCTATGAGAGGATGGAAATATGTGGCCACCAGAGGATATATTCTAATGCTTAAACCAATGCCTCTCCTGTCTGCATGAAGATCGGTACTGTCAGCAAAAATACTTGTTTTTTGAGAATCTGGTAAGGGTTGGTTCCAGTTTTCTCCACTGAGAATTGGGGGGAAAAAACCCCCAAAATATTGTGTATACAGTACAAGTCAAAATAAGCTGTAGCATAACTGCAATAAACTAAGTAACCTGCTGCTCCTGCCCTGACAAGATCAGAATCTGACATTTTCTGGAAAGCTATCAGTGAGAGCTTTCCAGAAAATGATGTCAGCTTCTGGTCTTATCAGTGTAGGAAGAGAAAAAAGATACACAGTTTATAGGATTATCCTACAACTTATTTTGACTTAACTGTAAACTATTGGAACTGTACATGGATGCTGATATATGCTCATCACTCATGTTACTTATCAGATAATCTTGGTTGTTGACAGGTGTTAGGAGAATACAGGAGAAGATTTTGCTAACATTCTTGCAATCATGTCAGCTTAGATGACAGTAATTATTGTATATCTTTTCAAAGATTTGACAAAAATTGGAGTAATGTGTTTCCTGTAACCCTTTTACCTATCCAAAGCTATTTTGAAAAGAGAATACTATCTGATTTTAAAAAGTTGTAATTTTTCCAAAATATTTAACCTTCTTTTACTGATTTTTTGTTGAAAACAGAATTCATAAATGTGTGCATTTTCAAGAAAATCTTCTTTGAAACAACAAGGCCAAATGGTTTGAAAACTTAGTGTGACTGATGACTGTAACCCCCTCTACCAATGATCCTCATTTTAATCTTCATCGGGTTGCAATTATGGCTGCAATTGTGGCTTATAGTTACTATAGAAACCCTATAGGAAATCACATTTTCATCATATTCACTGAAAGTTCTGAGCCAATGTGAACCAGACTTGGCAGGCATTGTCTATGAGAGGTTCTCTACAACTGTTACTCATTTTATTCCTGTTGGGTGAAAAAACGTGGTCGCCACAAGCATTCTTTGATTCTGATTGGTCAATTTTGAAAACTCTTCTCCTCTGAAACCACAGGGCCAAATGTTTTGAAACTTTGCATGGTTGATAACTGGGACACCCTCCACCAACGTTCCTCATTTTAATGTTGATCGTATTGCACACATGGCCACAATTGCGGTTTATAGTTACTATAGAAAAAAACTATAGGAAATCACATTTTCATCTTCTCTCTGGAACTATTGAGCTGACATGAACCAAAACTTGGGAAGAATGGTCTGTAGGAGGCCCTCTACAAACGATCCTCTTTTTGTTCCCATTGGCTGGGAAATATGGCCACCAGAGACATTCTATGATTCTGTTTGATGGATTCAAATGTTTTAAAACTTCACGTGATTGAAGACTGCGACGCCTTCTACCAATTATCCTCATGTAATTTTGATGTAATGTTGCAAACAGGGCCACAATTGCAACTCATAGTTACCATGGAAAGCCTATGGGGAATCACATTTTTATTTGTATTTCCAGGTGAGCGATTACAGGCTCTGTACAGCCCCTAGTTTCTGGTTTGTTAACTTTTTTTTTCACTGACCAAAAACTGGTATTATTTACACCAGAAGCAGCTCACAGTGGGAGAAAAACTGCAGGTCTGCACTCACAAAAGCTTGTATGAACTTTTTCAGAAGCTAAACTTTACCCTATCGATAGTCACTTTCATATCATAATATACTGAATGCCTATGGGTACATACTGATTATAATTTGAACAGTGACAGAGCCAGTGGCAAAACATGGCCACAATTGCCGCTCATAGTTACCATGGAATGCCTATGGGAAATCACATTTTTTATATGTATTTCCAGGTGAGCGATTACAGGCTCTGTAGAGCCTCTAGTTAGTTTAACTTGACAAAGTCATCAAGAACGTTGAAGTCTGTCCATCTGTGAGTCTGTTCACATTTTCTTTGGCACAGGCTACACCCCGTAGTTCTTGTCCGATCATACCAAAATTTCATGTGCAGGTTCAAGGTTATTTCTGGATGAGAACGTCCCCTTTTGGTCTCGATTGGTCAATTGTGATGGCTGCAAGAGCCCAAAACCCAAAAATCTTTAGCACAGTATCTAGGTCATATTTATAAAGGGATTTCATTGTAACTTAGTAGGATGACTTTGTATAATGTCTAGGTGAGAATGTCCCCTTTTGGTCACGATCGGTCAACCATGATGGCTGAAAGAGCTTGAAATCCGAAAACCTTTAGCGCAGTCTACAGGTCATTGTATTTATGAAGGGAGTTCATTTTAACTTGGTGGGATGACTCTGTATAATGTCTAGATGAGAATGTCCCTTTTTGGTTGTGATCGGTCAACATTGACAGCTGCGAGAGCCCCAAACCCAAAAACCTTTAGCACAGTCTGCAGGTTGTATTTATGAAGGGATTTCATTGTAACTTGGTAGGATAATGCCATATAATGTCTAGATGGGAACGTCCCCTTTTGGTCGAGATCGGTCAACAGTGATGGCTATGCAGGCCTAAAGCCCGAAAACCTTTAGCACAGTCTACAGGTTGTATTTATGAAGGGATTTTATTGTAACTTGGTTGGATGACTCTGTATAATGTCTAGATGAGAACGTCAGCCATGACAGCGGCACAGGCATGTGACCTAGATTTGTTTAGCACAGTCTACAGTTCATATTTATGTAGCAATTTCATTGTAACTTGGAAGGATAACTTGGTATGATGTCTAGATGAGACTATCATATTTGGTCACAATCGATCAGCCGTTACCGCTGCCTTGTCTCTTGACCTAGCTTCCTTTAGCAGTGCTTACAGGTTGTTTTTATGAAGGGATTTCATTGTAACTTGGTAGGATAACTTGGTATGATATCTAGATGAGACTCTCATATTTTGATCATGATCGGTCAACCGTGACTGCCGAACCATCGCATGAACTAGATTTCTTTAGCAAAGTCTATGAGTTATATTTATGTAGGGATTTCATCGTAACTTGGTAGGTTGACTCATTTTGGAATGATTTTACTGTAACTTGGTAACTTTGGTTGACATAAGTTAACTGTTAGAGCCACATCAACCCAGGTCTTAATTCTTTAGTACAGTCTACACTCAAATTATTCTTATTGAAAACATAGCCTAATTCTTGTCTTATTTCATAATCCTTTCATAAACATTGGAACTTTATCCTTTTCATCAAACACTACGCACAGTCAAGTTAAGCTACAGTGCCATTGAGACTTTCATTTACTTCTAACCATTGCTTATTAGTCCTTATTGGAACAAGCTCATCAAGCTTGTTCCATTAATAGGTCATGAGGTATGTTTTGGGGTAGAAAAATAAAAAAATAAAATTTGAATAGCAATTTTTGTATATCTCGAGTGCATTTAGTGACAGATATATGATTACATTAGGCTTTTTGTTGGACAAGACATTTTGAAGTTTTGGTCCCAAAGTTGGAGTCTGATACATAGGGTAAATTACCAGGTGAATTATGGGAAACAGTGGCTTTGAAAAATTGGCTGTTTATTTAAATGTAATTTTTACACAGGCTTGTTACGAGACATGTAACTAAAAAATGAAACGGAAACATATAATAATTTTTGTTGTTGTAATTTTAGAAACAGGAGATGCTATGCTCCAGGGGTAAGTTGGTGGGGGTGGTGGGAAAATTCTGCTTTTGAGGCTACTGGGTGGCTGAAAATGACTGGTTTCGGCATGTTTTCATGCAATTTTGCAGGTTGAAGTCTTGCCTTTGACAATAAATTATTCCACCCACATTCAGATTGTTTATTTCTACTTAGTCAGATAGTGTTATATGCTTTTTGTGGATTTGGGAAATGTAATACATGTTATGGGTTAGATAACTAAATTACAGAATATTTGCATTTGAAGAGAGTGTATGGCATGTCATTTTTGGAATACCTGGAAAACTGTGGAGTGGAAACTAACCTTTTGCACACTGATTGAAAAATATAAAAAATTCAACACAGAAATTCTTCCTATAATGCAACTAGGAGGTTAACCAATTCAATCTTGTTTGACAGAGCTCATTTAGCTGCTTGAAATTGTATTTTGACATCAGAATGCAGAGGGTTAATGGCCCAACAGAAAAGATTAACAGCCTGACAGCTTATAAGTGGCTCAAGGCGCAGTCAAGAGCTGCTAACAAAATGGAAGGCTGGTAACCATTTCTGGTGGACCGTTAATAAACCACAATGCCTGACAGTAGAATTGAACAAAGGAAGACAGATAATATGTGATCTGTCGAGCTTTAGCATTCAAGATAAAAAGTCTATTAATGTAAATATCATGAAAAGTGGTTATTAAAACAATGCCTCCTTGATAATTAAACAATGCTTAGATTGTTTTTCATGTACATTCTCATTTCTCTTCCAGCTTTGTTTGCTTTCAAAGAACATGAAACCTGCATTACAGTTTTTAAATTCTGATATAACAGAAATTAGCAAAGAAGTAAGTTCAGAAAGGATATACTGTTAAAGATGACATCCATTGAATAGATATGTAATGTTGTTTTTTCTGTTCATTTTTTAACAACAGCCCAGATTGGGTATCTTTATGATTATGTGTATTGACATTTTATGATATTTCCAACAATAATGAATAATGTAGACTAAGACTTCTTACTCCAAGTATGTCACTGAGTTGTAGAAGGAAGCAGTCAGACTTTTTTAACTTTCTTTCACCATCTGATCTTAGGTTTCATTGCACCTTTCATTGTTTTAGGGTATAAGCACCACCAAAGTTGAGTTTACTTCAGCAATCGATTCCATTGTACTCTTACTAGATCAAAATAGGTAGATTTGTTTATTTATTGGGGTTTGATGACACTTTCGACAGCCAGGGTTACCTCTTGTTGGATAGTTTGACAGGTGGAGAATCCGGCATAACTGGACTGGAAAGAAAGAACAAGCAAGGCGAGCAACTGTCAGACTCCCCAAACATACTAACGCCACACAAGGAGGGTTATTATTAGTTGAAGACATGTGCACTATTGATGTGCAGTATGCCTTAGTACACAGCACCACCATGCCCTCAATGAGACAACCGCTGAGCCAAAAGCGATAGATGTTCTTCCATAGAGACTAGAGCTGAAATGGATAGAGATTCTTGTCCCTATATCCCGATAAATTCTGTCTTTTGATTGGTCAGAATGCCTAGGACAAACAGCCATGGCAAAGGCTGCACCCAACATCCAAGGTATATGAGAGCGTGCAACACCTAGGGTACAAGCGCACGCAAAACATCGGGGGTATATGGTTTCAATGAAAGCTTTTCGCTTCCACTCTCCTCATTATATATAATCGAACTAAAAAACCCAAAAATAGTCACAAATATCATCAGGTTTCCAACAATACCATCATAAAAATAAAATAAGAGTAAATAATTTGTCCCCTGAGTACCAGTGTGTTCTATGTGTGTTTTAAATGGGACAAAAATGATATCTCTGCCAACATGTATGGTATATGGAGATTTAATACTTGGACGTCTCATTTAAACACCTCGTCTGTGGCTCAGTGTTTAAAAACCGACATCCAGGTATTAAATCTCCATATGCCATACATGTTGGCGGAGATAACTTATAGTGTAACTAGTTTATCACTGAGTTGAATCCATTCTTTTACTGATTAACTGCCCATTACTTTTGAACAGAGAATATGCATATGCTAAAATGTTGAATGGTGATTATGTAGTCAGGAAGTTGATGAACACAATTTGTATGGGTTGATTCAGACACGTAGGGAAAATGGTCCAGATAAAATGTAACTTACTCAAATCTCACATAAAATACTTGGGTCTGTTAAGGTTGAGTATTCTATGAAAGTTTTATCATTAGTTACTTTTTGTCAGGTCTTAGTTTTTTTGCATGATTTTTCGATTTGCAGTAGTTACATTCTAAAATTCTTCATATATTTTTATACTGTACCAATGACCCAGACATAGCTGGTGCTAACTCTTAAAATATAGGGCCAAACACAAATTTTGCCCCCCAATCCCCAAAATTTGCATCTAAAACTAAAGAAAACATGTCCTGAAAGGCCCTCCACACTTCGCCCCTACTGCGCATGCGCAGTGTCAAGGACGTTCCGAAATTGGCGCCATTAATCATTCTAAGTTTGGCCCTTCATCAGTTAACATCTGACTGATCTTTGTGCTTTTAAATCTCAGTTTAAATGATGCCAGACACATAAATATTAGTGAAATGGTGATTCTAAGGAGGATAGAAAAGGAGGAGAGGAAAAGAATGTGTGACAGAATATTATCAGGGCTGTAACTTAAAATTTTTTAATGAAATTATGTTAAGTTACCTATTTTCAAGGCAGCAGCCATTTTGTTGTCATTCTGATTATTTAGTTACACTGTTTTTTCAAGTGTTTTTCCTCTCTCCCTGTCCTTTAAGTTCCCCCTTGCTATTCTCCCATGCTTTTGGCATAGTTTCTGTAATTATTATTACTAAAATTTCTTGGGAGTTTTAGCTGAATAACAGAATGAATTCTGTTCTTTCCCCATGTTTACGTCTTCACCTACGGGTGGTTAGGCGTTGTGTTCTGCATCTACCATCTGATGTTCTGCAGTTTCTTCCCTGGAAGTCTCTGTTTTGCATCAGATGGTGTATTTTTGGTAACTGATTTCGGGCCTGGGTGCCTGGAGTCTTATTTTAGTGTTTTTACACTCATTGTTTACATTTACAACAGCCCTCTGTGTGAGGGGGGGATTTCTAAATAATAATATCTTTATGTTATTTTAATCATAAATAGATACATTATTATTGTTCGTAAGTGTTGAATAAATTGTTTAAAATATTTTTAAAATTTTTGTCCACACTTAGGCTTGGGATCCATTGGGGCTCAACGTTACTTTTCAGAAACTTGGGCTGTTCTGAAAAAATATTTTTTCAAAATATTTTGATTTCAATTATTTTTTCTATATTAATGGATCATATTATTATTATGTATTTTGATTGCCAGGGGTTAGTGCGAGTACCAGGACTTGTTTTCTTTTCACATTGAAAGGATATTGATCAATTGTTTTAAGAGGAAGTCTTCCTCTGACCTTATTATCATTCTATATGTGGTCAGTGTACTCGCATTAACTCCTGTTCTGTATCGTATGATTTCGATGACAATATGGGAAGCGTATGTCACGGTATGTTGTTGGGGATTTGGACACTCCGGTCCTTTCCCCGCAGGGTCACTCTACTTTATCAATTTCTATTTCAGACGATCAAGATTAGGGTGATGTATCTGTGATGTCTTCCAACAGTGTGCCTCCGTCGTCACAATTAATGAAGGGCTAGCGGAAAAGTGCTCATGTAATACGCCAATTGCCTAAGAGGACCCTAGTAGGTTCGACGGCCTTTGACGTCCGCTAGCTCGCCCGGTGTAGCGTCCATTCACCGAATGGTTCGGCAGCCGGGTTCGTCCGTTGCGGTCTAGAAGGAATTTTGGGGTGATGCGAGCACTATAAAATTAACTTAATGCACACCCAGTGACGGCGGATCGGAGGGAGAACGGAGGAAGCCTTTTAGTCCGGTTCATAGCTCGTTCCGGTCCATCCGGACGGCAAGCGAGAGAGGCCCCTCTCTCGTTCAACAACATCTGGCCCCAGATGTTGTGGTACAAATGTGTCGTTAGCGGAGCATACGTCCGTCGCTCGGGACGCTCCGTTGTATAGGCAGTCCGCTGAGACTGCTAAGGCTTCCTCTTCTCATCAGCGCACACGACCGCACCTTGGCTGCGTGACCGCCGATATATTACCAGCTTCGCCGATCAAGGATTCTTCGGCGACCAGGTCACACCATCCGACAGCCAGGGATTCGAGACCGATGGACTCCGGACGTTCGCATAGGAAGTATGCGGGAGCCATCTGATGCGGAGCTACCCTCGGCGAAGCAACGATAGTCTGCGCCTCCGCAGGTCTCGACGCCGGACATTCTTGTGCACATAGCACAGCTTATCGCAGCATCCCAGCAGCCGACAGAAACGGTGTCGGATCGAGAATTATCCGACAGCGCTGGGTCGGTAGCCGGGGACTCGAGGCCTGCAGACTCCGGACGTTCGCATAGGAAGTGTGCGGGAGTCAACGTACACGGAGCTTCCAGCGGCAATGCATTGTAAGTCCGCTACTGCACAGGCCTCGGGAACGGACGTGCTTTCCTTAATAGCACAGTTTATCGCAGCATCCCAGCATCAACTGAATCTGTCGCATATATTTTATCCGACGATGCTGGGTCGGGACGCTCCGCGGAAACGGGTACGGACGTCCGAAAATTTTCATCCGGTCCGACGGGATACCGAAAGGGATTCGGTGGATTTCAAGCTTTCCCTTTCGGAACAACATATGCTGCGATGCCGGATAAGAAACTGATAGCGTCGGTGGACTTAGAAATTTTTGGTTCGGTTCAGGGACATCGTCCCTCAGTTCCGACATAGTCCAATAATGTCACGCAAACTATCGAATTATTGAACGACGCTATATATATTATTATTTTATGCTTGCTATCCAAGCATTTCTGGTTTCTTGTTCGAAGAGTTATGGAGATGTCTTTCAAAAGTGTGCCTCTGTCGTCATAGTTAATGAAGAGTTAGCGGCAATATGTGCTCATGGAATATGTCTATCGCTTACGAAGTGACATTCGCTAGCTCACCCGGTGTAGCGTACATTCATCGAATGGTTCGGCTGCCGGGTTCGTCCGTTGCGGTCTAGGAAGGAGATTTGGGTGATGCGAGCACTTTAATTACTTTAGTACTCACCCAGTGACGGCAGATTGAGGACAGATCGGAGGAAGCCAACAACATAGGGGACCGCATGTTGTGGTTCGGATATTTTACATTCGGAGCATATGTCCGTTGCTCGGGACGCTCCGTTATATTGACAGTCCGAGAGACTGTCTTTAATGCTTCCTCATCCTCACAGCAGGGCACACGACCGCACATTGGCTACGTGACCTCGAGTATCCGATCAGTTTCGGCATTCAGTGATTCCACAGCGAATAGGTCACGCCATCCGGTAGCCAAGGGACACGAGGCCTATACACTCCGTTCGCTCGCATATTGGAAGTATGCACGGGGTAACGATCTCGGAGCTTCCTGCGGCAATGCATCGTAAGACCGCTGCTCCTCAGGCCTCAGTGACGGACGTGCTATCCGAGTTAGCACAGTTGTTTCGCAGCATCCCAGCAATTGACGGTTTCTCGGTCGAATCAGGAATTATCCGACGGCGCTGGGTCGGTTCGGTCTGCGGTTGCATCAAGCTACGGACGACCGAACGCTTTATAGGGTCCGACAGGATGGCGAAAGGGATTCGAAAGATTTCGAGTTTTCCCTTTAGTAGTATCGGAAGATGCCTTTCTTATCTTCTGGCATTTCTTCCAGTGATTATTTTTCGGACTTCATTGCTGCGATCTTGGATAAGAGACTTATAGCGTCATTGGACTCGGATTTTTCGATCGGTACAGGGGCTTTGTCCCTGACTTACCGACGCAGTCCAATATTGTCATTACAACATGTGTTTTATTTTTCGACGCTATATATTTATATATATATACAAGCCTGCTACTAAGCATGATAGTTTAGTTTCTTGTCCGCGTGGCTCATTTCTGCCATTTTATCTTTTTTACTTATAGTTTATTTTGGCAGAGCAGGGCATACCGAGAGTTCATATGCGTCTAGACGGTGATTAAAGACTGCATATATTCTTTTTCGCCGTTTATGTCTTTTCCAATTTCAATGTTGGGAACGACATTATGTATAGTAGACTTAACTTAGACGCTTTATTATACGTAATCCGCCTTACTGAGGCGTTATCATTACGTCTTCAAGAAAAGATTTACGGGATATTATTCTCAATGTAATTTCTTTTGAGGGCAGTAGTTTGTTCACGTATAACTCCGCCCTTCAGTGGCTGATTGGAGTTGGTTAGACGTGATGCAGCCCTAGCTACATCCACGCGTGGATAGTAGGTTAAGAACTCTCTGAGTCGCTTCGTTCTCGGAGGAGCTTCTCTTCGACGGCAACTTTCCGGCAATCCATGAATTGCTTGAATTATACATTCTCTTGTCTATCTAGTGTTACAAGAGATTCAGACTGGGGCAAACATTCGGTGGTTGACTCAGAGAGTGCCGCCGCATTTGCCGGACCCGAGTGTGGCTGTTATGACGGTTGCCAGTCAAACAGATTGGGATATATACTGATCCCTACGGATTCGAAGTGCCAGGGTCTTTGGGTTCCGCAGTCTTTTAGTTATCAGTTTAACTTCCGCGGAATAATGTTTTTTAGGCTTGCTTTATGTCATTGCATGAACATTATTCAGAAACGCATGCCCAAATTCCTGTCCTTTAATTCGACAGTAGTGGCGTATCTCCGGAACCAGGGAGGCACTCTTTCGTTTCCGTTATTCAATTTAATGGAAAGAATCCGTCTGTTGGTTATAGTACACCAAGTTCAGTTTTGGTCCGTCATATTCTGGGTCGTCTGATTGTTTTATCGCACTCCCGTTCTCTTACGGGTCGCTTGTTGCTGTCAGAATGGACTCTCAACAAACAAGTATTTAATCAGATTTGCTATCTATGGGAGCGCCCAATGATGTTTTATTTATGACACAGCTTGCTAATCAATTGCAGACGTATGTGTTGGCTTGTCCAGATCTCTGAGCTAATACTGTTAACGCTCTATTGATCTATAGGACGGAATGATAGGATACGCGTATCCTCCGGCGCTGTTGTTTTAGCAGGTATTGCTAAGATAAACAACCACTATACATTTCTGTTGATAGCATCTCTATCTTCACAGAGATCATGAGTAATTTACTCTCTTGTCTACTGTGGATCTTAACGTGAAATCTTCCTCTATGTGAGGATCTTTTTTCACTGGGTAAATCGTGTCATCTTTATCACAACCAGCAAGGTCGCAACCTTCATGTATTCCGTTGTGTGGTCCGTATTGCATTGTATGCACTGTACTGGACGAGCTTTGGACGCGATTTCTTACTATAGGAGATCCTCTTCTTCGCTATTCTATGCGACTAAAGTGGAGGCTCTTCCGTCGTGGTGTAGGGATCATTATGTTCATATGGTTGATCCCTCCATACTACTCATTGCTATTTTTTAGTATACTTGTTTCACAAGATCTACTGCAGCCTGTGTTATTTAGGTTATAGGTTTATGTTACCTCATACCTATGCACTCTACTATAGTTTACAATTGAGTCTTTGTCTCTTTATCTAAGTCAGTTAGTAACTTTTTGATAAATAGACTTAGAATCTTTAGATTAAATTCCTATACGGATTTTAACTTCGGTTCTTATTTAGCTAAGTAATCATTTGAGCCTCTGGAAACAGTAGTTTTCAAATTCTGACCTTTTTGACAGTAATTCTGTTGGTTTCTCTTTTACTGTAGAGTCAGTGAGTTTCATGCACTATCGATGGATGATTTTCACTTTCATAGTTTCGGAATCAATACTTCCGTTACTATTTAGGTTGGATTGTTGCATAAGAGTTAGGCTCCTATTATCCGGAACCTATTATTTTAAGGTCCTTCCGTCTTCGTATGGGCATAGGCCTTTACTCTTTCCGGGTACAGTTTATGTATTTATAAACAGATATCTGTTTATTACAAGGGCGTAAGCTTCTTCTGTCTTTGATGTCTAGTAGAAGGACGTTACGCTCCATTTTATTGTTAATGGTTTCTATTAACTAGCGTACTGCTTATGGTATATCATTAGCTTAGCAGTTGTGCTTAAGATTTCGGCTCATGAAGTAAGAGTTCTTCTACTTCTTGGGCTTACATTAATAGTGTTGCTATTATAGATTTTTGAAGGCTGCTCATTGCGCTCAGCCATCCATTCATGAATTTTATCTCAGAAATATCGAGTCCATTTCTGGAGGCCTCTATTGTTAGGTCTATTATCTACTGCTCAGAATGTCATTCTCTTAACAGTTGCTACTATAGCTAGGTAGGCTGTCTGTTTCGGCAGTGTCTCCGTTTGGCTGCCCTCTTCGCTCTGGGCTATTTGACCCAGGGCAAGAAAAAGGGGGGGGGGAGGGTGTTCCCTTGGGTCACCTGTTTTTACTATGAAAACAAGGGGATACCTCCTCCGGAGTTAGTAATTCTGAGCTGTTATTGGGATGGTTGTTTAGTGAGAAGTTTAAGTTTATAAAATTCATTCAAGTCTTAGTTTTTAAAGTATAGCCTTTGAATATTGCATATGTCAACGGACATGATTATGCAATTCTCACACACTTTTAGAAGTATAAGAGTCTCTATTCTCTAGACTTACTTTATTATTGGCTTACTTTAAAAATTATTAGTATAAGGATTATTGGATATTAATAGAGTACATGGATGTATGAAGCTCAATTTTTGGAAGGTGTTGTATCTTTCTAATTTATCATAAATAAGAAAGATACATGTAAGGCCTATTACTTCTTTTCCCTACAGGGGATGACTCTATTTTATTTTATTGAGCGTATTCCATTTTGCTCTATGTCCTTGGCCCTCCAGCCTTTTTACTATTCAGCTATGTCTGGGTCATTGGTACAGTATAAAAATGTTAAAAAATTTATAGTAATTTATATATTTTTTATACTTACCAATGACCCAGACGGGGATGGCCCTCCCAGGAGTTGGGAACTCTTGCCTCCCCGCTGAGTACATAGCGCTTACCAGGCACTGGTTATTAGAATGATTAATGGCGCCAATTTCGGAACGTCCTTGACACTGCGCATGCGCAGTAGGGGCGAAGTGTGGAGGGCCTTTCAGGACATGTTTTCTTTAGTTTTAGATGCAAATTTTGGGGATTGGGGGGCAAAATTTGTGTTTGGCCCTATATTTTAAGAGTTAGCACCAGCTATGTCTGGGTCATTGGTAAGTATAAAAAATATATAAATTACTATAAATTTTTTAACTTTCTATCAAATCTATTGATCCAAAAATTTCCACATTTCTGTTATGAGTGAGCCATTAACTGGTAGAGTGCTGAATTTTTTAGGGGGTGGTAAAAATTTGTTTGCATCTTCAGGCCTTCCCAAATTTAAATTTAAGGTAACCCATTTAACAGGTTACCTTAAATTTTTTTAGGTAACCCATTTCATATAAGGTAACCCTTTTCATCGACATACTAATAATGCCAACCAAATAAAGATTAACTACATAATTTAAATCAAAAAGTTTTCCATCATCATCAACCTCAAAACTAAAATCAGCTGAATTTGGCCACCTTTTTTAATGTCTTCATGCCCACAGACACAGTCGTTTGTTTCACTTTTAATTTACTTAACATGGTTTGTATGTAAGTATTTTATACACTTTTACTGTCATTCATTCAATAGAATGCTGAAACGCAGAGCACAACTCTCACTAATTCGAAAGTACACGTGTAACGGTGTTTGTTCCGGTTAATTAAAATAATATTAATATTCATACGACTTTTGTGTCACTTGCGATAATATTTATAAAAATAGTAAAATATTTAAAGTGTTTTTCCCAAGTGAAAGTATACTTATATTCTTTTATTTAGAAAATGCTAAAACATTAGTTTGACATTGGAAATTTATTGCGAAAATGAAAGGTCAACATCGAGCATGGCGTTGAAGATGATTGCGCACGATCGCTGCACAGTTATTTTTAACATCGCAATGATCTGAGCATGATTTTTTGGGATCACTTTTATTTGTTTGGTTTACATGTTTTAATTTGGGCGAACGGAAAAATGGCTCGCCTTAAAAAAATTCAGGTAACCTTTGGGCGAACGAAACGACCATTCGCCCAATTCGGGAAGGCCTGCATCTTTTCGCCTTGTTACAATTTATGCACTCTCCCATAAATTGTAACAAAGCAAAAAGATAAATTATAAATTATAATATATAATAAGATAAATAAATTTTAACAAGGCAAATCCATGCAGACAAAATAATTTAACTTCAAAGATAATCTGAAACACTTCTGCAGAGGATGAAGCCTTTAGGTATCCACACCTGCATTCCAGTATAAAGCCCAAATATGGGCTTCCAACCCTCTACCAGTTAACTGGTACCTAAAATCAGAACCGGGAAAGCTTGTGACCATTCTGACAGATCACTTCAAGACTATGAGAGACAGGTGGTTACCTCTAACTTTAAATTCTCATGTCCTTGTTCAAGAGTTAGCTTTGGCAGGCTGACGAGTGTGCCACGTGACCTTCTAAATTGTACATGCAAGAACTTTGGAGGACACCTAGAAGACATTATTTAAATGTGACTCAAATTGTTTTGGTGTCTAGTCCTGTGGTCTTGAAATTTAATAATTTCTAAAACAATATATAAACCAGTTTACTGAAATTATCAGCTTGTAAAATTAATTAACCATTGAGATGGAAGATGATTTTGTTGAGAAGCATGGCCAGTAGTCAGAACCTGAAGAGAAATTGCCGCAAAAGTTTCAGAGGATCCATTTAAACTAAGAACTGTAGCAATAAGTTATAACATTGTGTCGCAGAATAACTTGAATTGGTGATCATTTTTGAATGACAGAAAAGCAGTTATGTTTTGTCAAAGCTTTCTCCTCATTTCATCAGACTTGCTTCATCAGATGTATTTTGACTCACATCCTCTAAAACTGGTTTTGTTCTATTGCTTCTGTCAATTATTCTTAAACCTTATGAAAGATGAAGTCACTTGTACCTCACCTCAACTACTGATGGATAATAGTATAGTAATTGTATAGTGGAATATGTTCTGTTCTCAAGGATTAACTGATAGTCTTGCCATTTTCTACTTATATTGACAGTGTGAAGGATGTCCTATTTTTTTTAATTTTGAAATTAGGTGAGAGGGAACACAAATGTGTTCTAACATGATATATCGTGTTTTTAGTCGAGTTGTGACGAAGTCAAACTCGACTTACAGTTTGATGAACGGCGGGCAGTTGGGCTTTGGGCATTTTTCATAAACATTTGGTTTCCGGACAATAACTTGATAATAGTTCGACCCACATTCACATTCATGAAACTTCATAGGTAGGTTGGCATCGGTAAGAGGAAGAACCCTATATATTTTGGACTCACTAGGTCAAAGGTCAAGATCACAGTGACCTTGAACATAGTAAATCATAAATAATTGGTTTCTGGATGATAACTTGATTATGGTTCAACCCACATTCATGAAACTTCATATGTAGTTTTGCCTTTGTGAGAGGAAGAACCCTATTTATTTTGGACTCATAGGTCAAGGTCACAGTGACCCTGAACATAGTAAATCAAAACAATTGGTTTCCAGATGATAACTTGATAATGATTCGACCCTCATTCATGAAACTTCATAGATAGGTTGGCATCAGCGAGAGAAAGAACCCTATTTATTTTGGACTCGCTAGGTGAAAGGTCAAGATCACAGTGCTCTTCAAAATAGCAAATCATAAACAATTGGTTTCCAGATGATAACTTGATAAAGGTTTGACCCATATTCATAAAACTTCATAGGTAGGTTGGCCTAGGTGAGTGGAAGGCCCCTATTTATTTTGGACTCGCTAGGTCAAAGGTCAAGGTCACAGTGACCTTGAACATAATAAATTATAAACAATTGGTTTCCAGATGATAATTTGACAATGGTTCCACCCACGTTCATGAAACTTCATAGGTAGGTTGGCATTGGTGCAAGAAAGAGCCCTATTTATTTTGTAATCACCAGGTCAAAGGTCAAGGTCAGACTGGCCCTTCACATAGTAAATTGTAAACAATTGGTTTCCGGACAATAAGTTGATAATGATTAAACTCACTTTTGTGCTGTCACAACTCGACATTGCATCGGTGATCCTTTCAGCATTTTTTATCACTTGCCACCCTACTAATTGTAGGATTTGTTTCAGCTCACATGGACCTGTAGAAATTGGGCAAATGGTTGTTTCGTTTTTGCCTCCCATTCCCCTGAAATGTAATAAGGCAACTGATATTTCATTTGCCTACATTTCTTTCTCAGACTATGTCTTTCAAATTGCCATTGGTATCAATTTGGTACTATTCCAAGAACTATGATCTGGTTTAACCCTTAAAGGCTCATTTCCAACTGTTACATCCTCAAAACAGGTACCCTTAACGTGTAATCATGAGGAGATCCTGCTGAAAATAGACATATTACCTTGGCAGTGGTTTTTAGTCAAGTCTTGGCTGCCTAAACGGGCAGCTAAGATTTGACAAGAAGTCACTGCTTAGCTACAGGCAATGCACAGGTGGTTGTCTAGCAGGCATTCAAGAAATTTTCCAGGCCCTTAAGGGGTAAAAGTTGTAAAAATTAAGTGTTTTAGGACTCAGATGATGAACAGCTGTGATGTGACACTCTCTTAGACCTTTCCAACACTGTACAGTGGAGCCTGCTTGACTAGATATCTGGGAGTGCGGTGGCTCAGTGGTAGACTGTTGGACTTCTGTGCTAGAGATCCTAAGTTCGATCACTGTCTGGGACAACCTGCGTTGTGTCCTTGGGCAAGGCACTTTATCCTGGTTGCCTACATGGGCACTATCTGATCAAATTTAACTGATCAATGCATCATTAACATAATCTTGATTCTTGTCAGGGTCAATATGAGTCCAATTCCATTAGAGTTCAGATTTTGTAGTTACAACCTATGGTATTTGATAAAGCACAAAAATGAGTTTCCAGCTCTCTATCAGTTAAGTGAATAATCCAGTTAATTGAAAATAACTTCCATACACAAAACAATTTACCATATTTGACCTGTTGATTGCATATAGGTTGTAGATTAACATGTTTATTGAATAAGAATCTTGTTTGACAGAGCTGATTGAGCTCTGTCAAACAAAATATAATAGAATAAATGCTCAGTTTAACACCAGAAGAGAGGGAAATTACCCAATTCCTGTTTATTGTACACTTCTGTTAAGGTTTTATATAAGTAATGGAAAAAAGTTAACTTGAAAATAAGTTATTTTCGATGTCATCAAAACACCAAGCAAAATAATAATTTGTCGCCTTATTTGCTGTCCATCGATAGTGAGCTCTGTCAAACAAGTAGTAATAGAATAAAAACAAGGTGTAATAGAATAAATACTCAATTTATCTCCAGAATACAGGAAAGTTACAAAAACCGTGTTAATTGAATACTCCTGTTAATTGAATAATTTTCCCTGGTAAAATGTACCAGTGTATTACATCCCAGCATACCAGATTACGGAATGAAAAGAAATATGTTAGCTCAGTGGTTACAGTATTGGTCTTTGGACCGAAATGTCCATGGTTTGATCCTCTCCAGGGGAAACTTTATTTTGTCCTTGGACAAGGCACTTAATCCTGATTACCCATTTGGGAGCATGGTGGCGCTGTGTACTAAGGCATACTTCATGTTGATGGTGCACTTGTCTTCAGCCAATGCTAACCCTGCTTGTGCTAAGTTAGTACGTTGGAGAGTCTGACACAATAGCTTGCTGCTGCTCGATGGTTCTCTCTGGGTACTCTAGCTTCTTCCACTCATAAAACTGACCTACATGAGGAGACTGGAAAGTATCACGAAACCCCAATAAAAACAAAACAACAAAATTAAGGACTGAAGTGCGAAGTGAGCTGCAGTGTTCTGGAATATTCATCTCAGCCTTATGTTGACATTGTAAGCATATCACTATCACATTACCATGCTAATGTCATCACTATTTGCCCATTGTTCTTCATCCATCGTGAAGGTAGTGTTTGAGACTTCTCGAAAACTACGTTCCTGATTTCAAAAAAGTGTCTTGTGAGTGATGGTTTGGGTGGTGCCTTTTAATTTTGTGCAAATCTAGTTGCTGATCTCCATAGGGAAGAGAGGGAAAATAAACCATGCCAAGTTTTAAAAAAGCTTATGAACCAATGGATGCAGTGACTTGATGTTCATTATTAAGCTGTCTTTTTGAAGAATAGAGTAAAGTTTGTTAGAGGTGTTATTTATTGTTGTTGGGGTGTTATTTAAATTCTTGAAGAGGCAAGGTTTTTAGCCCCACCAAGATTTTAATTTTCCGAACCTATCGCCCTATTTGAGTGAAATTAAGTTTGTGACATGTACTTGATTTATGCTTGCTTGGAATACACACTGGCTAGAGTAGTTCAGAATTTCAAACACCTATATATATTTGGTATGGATCATCCAAAGGAGGATTATAATCAAGAACATAAAAAAAATCTTGATCATTTGTGTTAAGGGGTCCATATTGGCATGTCTCATATCCAAACTATGTATATTGTGAAAAACAGTAAAAAAAAATCACAAACTACCAGTCCAAGTGGTCCATTCTTGATATGTAACATCTGTATAAGAAGGATTTACAAGTTTGTTCAAATCAAACAAATATGGTGTCATATTTACTGATGTCATGAGGTTCTCAGATTTTAACACCAGGGTACTGAAGGAATCTTTTATGGTCCCTGAAATGTTTTCAGTGGAGCAAATAGCTGCTGCTTTGTCCATATATCAGTCCATCCATTCATGTGTTTTAACTTTGTGTGGTTCATAAAAAATTGATTTAATGGACAAATCTTTTTCATAATAAACACAATGATTGCACTTGACAGAAAAGTGTGTCATGACGTGACCCAAGGTCATAACTCCAACATCAAGATCACAGACCATTTTGTGCATTTTGACTTTGTCCGGTCCACAAATCTTGAGTCAGTGGACAGATCTTGTTCATACTTCACATAATGCTTGCTCATGACACAAACATATGTCATTCCAGAGCTTCAGATAAGCAGCATATTTTTGCAATAAAAATATGCAAAAGCTCAAAAAATAAATTGGGTTGCGTATCAAAAATCAGTGAAACCACCAAATATGCAATTGATGAAAATCCTCTAGTTTCTGTCCATTGTACTCCTAAGTACTGCTATCATGCCTACCCCTTTGGATTCATGTTCATGGAGCTCCATCAGCTCTACTGATATCTTCCTGTTAAAAACATTTTCTTTACCCAAACTGTTGTTCCCAAATCGTCCCTGTTTGATATATAATATCTTATATAGTATCTCTGTGAGGATGATTTGCAAGTTTGTTCAAACCAACCCCCTGGTGTCATATTTAGGGGTGTGACTTGGCACTTAGATTTTAACGTAGTCCGTAACATGGCAAACAATCTGAAAGTCTTCTCACAAAGCAGCACTCCAAACATTTCCATGTTTGATGTGTAACATTTTTGTAAGGGTGATTTCCATGTTTTCCCAACAAAGCATGTGGGGTCATATTTAGGCCACACTGTTTAGCTCACCTGACTGAAAGCCAGGGGGAGCTTAAGTGATCACTTTCTGTCTGCCGTCTGTCATCTGCCCATCGTCTGTCCGGCGTGAACTTTACATTATTGACTTCTCCTCATAAACCACTAGGCCAAATTGAACCAAATTTGATGTGTATGTTCCCTATCATATGTCAATTCACGTTTGTTGAAATTAAGTTGCCACACCCACAGGGGGCACCACAAGGGGCATTACTCTGATAGCACCCATCAATTGTTTTCCAAAATTAATAAAATCTTCTCCTGAACAATCAATTAGAATCTTTTAATATTTGGTATATAACATCTCTAGTGAGGTCAGATTCAAGTTTGTTCAAAGCAAGTCCCCGGATTAATATTTGGGCTCCCTGTGGGAGCCCGAATGTTTACTTGTTGCAATATGAGAATATTTCTTTAAAAATCTTCTTCAGATCCACCAGTCAGAATACTTTCATATTTGATATACATGTACAACATCTCCAGGGGGTCAGATTCAAGTTTGTTCAAATCAGGTCCCTGGGTTGATATTTGGGCTCGCTTTTGGAACCCGAATTTTAACCAAGTGCAATAAGAGGGAATTTCTTTAAAAATCTTCTTCCTCAGATCCACCGGTCCGAATGCTTTCATATTTGATATACAACATCTCTAGAGGGTCAGATTCAAAGTTTTTTTCAAATCTGGTCCCTGGGTTGATATTTGGGTTCGCTGTTGGAGCCCAAATTTTAACCTAGTGCAATATGAGGGAATTTCTTTAAAAATCTTCTTCCTCAGATCCACCAGTCCGATTGCTTTCATATTTAGTATACAACATCTCTGAATGTGACACAAAATACTTCTTTGAACCCACTTTGTTGGGTGAGCAATTAAGGCCCCTTGGTGCCTCTTGTTTGATTATGTGTTTACAGATTTTTTTTTAACTGGTAGAGGTAGGGCCGGCTGAAAAAAAAAAATAAAATAAAATCATGAAATCTGTTTTAGTTTTTAGCTCACCTGGCCTAAAAGGCCATGTGAGCTTTTCTCATCACTTGGCGTCTGTCGTCTTGCGTCTGGCGTCTGGCGTCCGTAACCTTTTCACATTTTCATCTTCCTCTCTGTAATCGCTGAGCTGGTGTGAACCAAACTTGGCAGGAATGGTCTATGGGAGGTCCTCTACAAACAATCCTCATTTTGTTCCCGTCAGATAAAAAACACGGCTTCCAGAGGCATTCTTTGATTCTGGTTGGTGGATTTTCAAAAATCTTCCCCTCTGAAACTGCCAGGTCAAATGTTTTGAAACTTCATATAAATGATGACTGGGACCCCCTCTACCAACGATCCTCATTTAATGTTGATCGGGTTATAAACATGGCCACAATTGCAGCTTATAGTTACTATAGAAACCCTATGGGAAATCACATTTTCCTCTTCTTCTCTGGAAAAACCGAAGCAGTGTGAAAACAAACCTGGCAGGGTCTATGGGAGGTCCTCTACAAACGATGCTCATTTTGTTCCCGTGGGTTGAAAAACGTGGCCGCCAGAGGCATTCTTTGATTCTGATTGGTGGATTTTCAAAAATCTTCTCCTCTGAAACTGCCAGGCCAAATGTTTTGATACTACACATAAATGATGACTGGCACCCCCTCTACCAACGACCCTCATTTAATGTTGATCGGGTTGTAAACATGGTCACAATTGCGGCTTATAGTAACTATAGAAACCCAATGGGAAATCACATTTTCATCTTCTTCTCCTGAACTACTGAGCCTACGCGAACCAAACCTGGCAGGGATGGTCTATGGGAGGTCCTGTACAAACGATCCTCATTTTGTTCCCGTGGGTTGAAAAACATGGCCACCAGAGGCATTCTTTGATTCTGATAGGTGGATTTTCAAAAATCTTCTTCTCTGAAACTGCCAGGCCAAATGTTTTGATACTTCACATAAGTGATGACTGGGACCCTCTCTACCAACGATCCTCATTTAATGTTGATCGGGTTGTAAACATGGCCACAATTGCGGCTTATAGTTACTATAGAAACCCTATGGGAAATCACATTTTCATCTTCTCTGGAACAACTGAGCTGACGTGAACCAAACTTTGCAGGAATGGTCTATGAGAGGATGGAAATATGTGGCCACCAGAGGCTATATTCTAATGCTTAACCCAATGACTCTCCTGTCTGCACGAAGATCAGTACTGTCAGCAAAATACTTGTTTTTTGAGAATCTGGTAAGGGTTGGTTCCAGTTTTTTCTCCACTGAGAACTGGGGAAAAAACCCCCAAAATATTGTGTATACAGTACAAGTCAAAATAAGCTGTAGCATAACTGCAATAAACTAAGAAGACTGCAGCTTCTGCCCTGACAAGATCAGAATCTGACATTTTCTGGAAAAGCTATCAGTGAGAGCTTTCCAGAAAATGATGTCAGCTTCTGGTCTTATCAGTGTAGGAAGAGAACAGATACATAGTTTATAGGATTATCCTACACAACTTATTTTGACTTGTACTGTAAAACAAGTGCAACTGTAGGTTAATATCTTCAGCTGTAATCTAATTATGTTTGATAAATGGTGACAGATTTAGAAAATCTGGAGAAGTTTGTTTATTATCTTGCAATCATGTCAGCTCAGATGACAGTAATTATTGTATATCTTTTAAGATTCCTGTAACCCTTTACCTGTCCAAAAGCTATTTTGAAAGAGAATACTGTCTGAAAAAATTGTAATTTTCAAAATATTTTAATCCTTTTTTTACTGATTTTTTTTGTTGAAACAGAAATCATAAATGTGTGCATTTTCAAGAAAATCTTCTTTGAAACTACAAGGCCAAATGGTTTGAAAAAACTGAATGTGACTGATGACTGTAACCCCCTCTACCAATAATCCTTATTTTAATCTTCATCGGGTTGCAATTATGGCTGCAATTGTGGCTTACAGTTTCTATAGAAACCCTATAGGAAATCACATTTTCATCATCTTCACTGCAAGTACTGAGCCAGTGTGAACCAGGTGGCAGGCATTGTCTATGAGAGGTTCTCTACAACTTTTACTCATTTTATTCCTGTTGGGTTAAAAAAACGTGAACACCAGAAGCATTCTTTGATTCTGATTGGTCAGTTTTGAAAACTCTTCTCCTCTGAAACCACAGGACCAAATGTTTTGAAACTTTGCATGGTTGATAACTGGGACACCCTCCACCAACCTTCCTCATTTTAATGTTGATCGTTTTGCAAACATGGCCACAATTGTGGTTTATAGTTACTATAGAAAAAACCTATAGGAAATCACATTTTCATCTTCTCTCCGGAACTATTGAGCTGACATGAACCAAAACTTGGGAAGAATGGTCTGTAGGAGGCCCTCTACAAACGATCCTCTTTTTGTTCCCATTGGCTGGGAAATATGGCCACCAGAGACATTCTATGATTCTGTTTGATGGATTCATATGTTTTAAAACTTCACGTGATTGAAGACTGCGACACCTTCTACCAATTATCCTCATGTAATTTTGATGTAATGTTGCAAACAGGGCCACAGTTGCAACTCATAGTTACCATGGAAAGCCTATAGGGAATCACATTTTTATTTGTATTTCCAGGTGAGCGATTACAGGCTCTGTACAGCCCCTAGTTTCTGGTTTGTTAACTTTTTTTTCACTGACCAAAAACTGGTATTATTTACACCAGAAGCAGCTCACAGTGGGAGAAAAACTGCAGGTCTGCACTCACAAAAGCTTGTATGAACTTTTTCAGAAGCTAAACTTTACCCTATCGATAGTCACTTTCATATCATAATATACTGAATGCCTATGGGTACATACTGATTATAATTTGAACAGTGACAGAGCCAGTGGGCAGGGGGGAAATCCTACCTATGCCCAGGTATTAATCAAAGCCTTGGTAATATGTTTAGAAAGGTGCAGGGAGGAGAACAGTGGTAGATTGGAAATCATTTATTTATTAAAGTTAAAACTCAGTGTGAAAGGGGAACACTCCTCCCTCTACCTACAAAGACACAATCCCAGCTACATAGTATATCCAAGTTTGATTTGACCTGAATAGCAGGTTTAAAAATATGACAGACCTTGAACTCAAAAAGTAGGCTATTTACAATAAATAGCAAAGGTAAAAATCACCCAGTTTATGAGTCCCCCTCCCAGTGTTGAAAGCAGTTGCTAATATTTAGAAAGACGAACACAAATTATTTTATTCAGTCCCTCCCCCACCCCCAGTTGTGGAAAGCAGCACAAATCATCCAGCGTACAGGTTTATCCTCCTCCCCTCACGGATGAAGGAAGAGGTTGTTATAATTTAGAAAGATGAATACCTATTTTATCCCCCCGCACCAGATGTGAAAAGCAGTTGTTATTATTTAGAAAGACGAATACACATTATTTTATCCCCCCTCAACTTATACAAATTTGCCATCAAAAGGGTGAGCCTGAGTTTCCATTTATACTAGTCCCACCTACTCTCTGGTCGGTCCTCCTAAAAACCTAAACACCAGAGTGACATGGAATTCAATCAAAATAAGTCAAGGGGAAGCAATCCATAGGCAATGTTTCTGCATAGGTGGGCAGAAGGAGTAAAATAAACATTTTTCGCAATTTTATTTTTTGTCAGGGCCTTAGAGAGGTCAGTCAGTGGATCTGTAAACCACAAAATCAAATGCGTGTCACCTTAGGGATGTAATAAAGCCCTCAGATTTTAAAACTGGGGATAATGGGGGAAAAGTATTTTATATTTTTTCTCTCTCAAACTGTTGTTCCAAAATCTTCCGTGGGATGATCATCCATCCATCCATTCATCTGCAGCAATATCTATGCAGTGAGTGGTTGGTTTTCAATGAAATTTGGTATGAGGGATCCTTGTGACAAAACACTCCTGCACATATTATAAAAAAGTTGCTCGCATATTTTTCACCAGAGTTACGGTCCTTACTTTGTTTCCAATTCATTTATGCGCCATCGGTCCAGCATTATAGTGGAGGTATAATTGTCTTCAGGAATCAGCCATAGCTCTTGTTTTCCATCCTCCCATGTAATTTACAAATTGGTAGTTGAAAAAACATTATTTTTCTAAAAATTTTAACAAACCCATATGATATCATGTGTCCCCTCATTGGAACCAGCTCTTTGAGCTCATTAGAATGAGTGGTTCACATGATATGGTTCTGTTGAAATTTTTGGAAAATATTTTTACAAAAAGTACTTTAACTAAATTGTGATATCATGTTCGTTGAGTAAAGGGTTAACTAGCATTTTAATTTTTCATTTCTTTTCAACCTACTCACAATTGTTTACAATTGGCTGTAACATAAGTGCAAGCCCTACTTCGGAACTAACTCAAGCTTTTAGAATCTTTTCCAAACGAGTTGGAAAAGTACTAGAGTGCACGAAAAAGATCGAAAAAAGGGTCGAGTGAGACCAGCGCTCGAAATTACAGGTACTCTCTCTGCACACCTCTTGCGTTTACCGAGCTCATGCGCAACAACCGTGACATCACTTCCTTTATTTTCCGCCATTGTACATGGTCGGAAATTTTTGTGACTCGTGCTAAATTATGCTGTTTATTCTTCGTGAACAACTTATTCTACATATTTAGTGTGCTAGTGGATTGTATCCTTTTATCAAGCTACCAAGTTATTATTAATTAATGTTAATTTGTATTTTTATTGCTTGTCTCTTCACACTTTATCTTGTCTTTCCCCCACGTGTCTTTCCCCCACGTGCTGTTTTCCGTCGGCGTGAAGCTTGATTATTTTGATATAATGCCTAAGACTATTCCTTGTACCTCTTGCTTGCAGGTGAAGCATGTGGACGACTCTCATGCCACATGTGTCACTTGCAACAATTGCACTCAGGCCCAATCATGTGGTTTTTGTGGGGTTTGGTCCTCTAAATTCTGGGCTTCTGTGAACAAGGTGGTTCTTTCCAGAGCTGGAACCCCTCGTTCTCGGGGTAAGGGTAGCCGTGCCGTAGCAGACATTTCTGCTGGTGCACGTGGTGACTCTGTCACACAGGATTCGGATCTGCCTTCCTCTCCAACTGTTGGCGGTGTTAGTTCATTGATACCTGACTAGGAGACCATGGTCTCTTTGTCTTCTGATGTCACTATTGAGGCGTCTGTTTTCGTTGAGAGCTTTTCCTAGGTCAGCTCGGTGACCCTCTCCGATCTGCCTCCTACACCGTCGACCGTTGTTGAGGAAGTTGCTACTCCAGATCCTATTCTGTCTGATGGTGGCTCTTCCATCTCCTCTGGGGATGGTCTGCAGTCTCGGGGGACCGTGGCTGTATCTGCTGGTGTGTCTGTGTGTTCTCAGCCTCCCCCAGCCTCGCAGCGGGGCTGTGCGGGTTTGCTGTCTGCTCCGTCTCATCTGGCTAGGTTTGCTCCTAGTCAGTTGAGCCGGCCGGTCGCTTCGGCAGCGATTCCTCGTCCCTCGAGTGAATCGTTTATCATTCCACCTTCCCCTGCTAGTGTGCCGCCTAGCGGGATGGTGTTGGGACGTTGGCATCCAGGGCCTGCTGTTCGGCAGCTGTCAGTGACAGCCCCTGTTAGCTGTCACTCTCGGAACCTTCCTCCAGTGATTCCTCACTGAGTTCCGAGTCTGGGTGTCGATCGATGCTTGCCGTCGGTCTCAGAGGATAGGCAGTAGGGGCCGTCTGCTGCACAGAGGCCAATGACAGGTTCCTGTCATTCTTGGGACAATCCTCCGGTGTCTTCTCACCGTGTCCTAGGTCCAGCTACCGATCGACGTGCGCCGTCGGTCTCTTTAGAGGATTTGCAGGCAGGACCTTCTGTTTCGCAGAGGTCAGTGATGGCCCCTGGGCGTCACAATCGAGACTATCCTCCGGTGTCTTCTCACCGTGTCCCTATTCTGTCTGCCGATCGACGTTCGACGTCGGTCTCTTCTGAGGATTTGGGTTCTTCTACCAGAAGGGTCCATTGGGAGGACACTCCGTCGGGCGATTCTGCTGCGATGGATTCTCAGGGTGACCTGCGCCAGGCCGTTTTGGCATTCACCCGGTTGCTTTCTGGCAACCCTCAAGTTGGCCTCCCTGTGCCTCCTGAGGCATAACCTCCTTTGGTCGGTCGCCGAGATGTCTCGCCTGGCTCCTTGGATACTGCACAGTATTCACAGGAGGTTTCTGCTGGTCAGCCCGAGTTGGGCTACTTCTCCTCTGCTACGGAGGATGACGAGTATCTTGAAGGTGATGGGCCCCCCTCGTCAGTCTTGGGGCAGGCTTTGGATTTCGTCTTTGGCTTATTGCCGGACGTTCAACCTTCCGACCAGCCTTCTGTGACCGTCTGGCCGCAGTCCACTGTGGAGCGCCGTAACCCTGTTGAGCCTTCTAGCTCCGGGGCTTTGCGTCCTCTGCAATCGGCTCAGGTTGTTGAGTCCTGACGCCAAAATGCGTTCTAAGGCCCTCAAGGGTTCCTTCTTTTCTAGAGCTGATGCCTTTCTGCCTCCATCGCAGTTTCGTGTGTACGATTCCGTCTCTCCACCAGTCTTCCAAGGGATGACTACTGTGGATGAGGATTCTTCTTCCCTCGGGTTGACTAAGCCTAAGTCAGCAGTTCTCCCGATGTCGGTAGTTGAGTCTATGGTGGGCCTGTCCTGAGAGATGCTGGGTATGTTATCTCTCGCGGACCATGTCGTCGCTGCTCTGGCTGAATATTTTCCACCAGGGGAGTTTGATGACGCTCAGGCGCCTTTTCGCGTTCTGTCACAGGCTCTTATGAACTTGACACACGTTCACGCCTGTAACACGGCTAATTTGGAGCTGGCACGCCGGGATGCGGTGTTGGATTCTTTACCATCCCTTCCTTCTGAGCAACGTGCTGTTCTGAGGTCTGCCTCTTTGGTGTGACCTCAGTTGTTCCATGGTTCCGTGGATGCTGTTCGTGGCAAAGTTCTTCGTCATTCGAAGGACCAGCTTTTGCTGAGACAGCTTGACCAACCTGCTGCTGCGGGTGGGGGTCGTTCCAGGCCCGGCAAGCGTGCTGCTGCGTCTGCCTCGTCGGCGACGTCGGCTACGCCTTCGGCTCCGTCTGCTCCTTCTGCTCATAAGAAGCGCCGACGTGGCCAGGCTCGCTGGCAGCCTCAGGCTGGAAAGTCTCAGGACTCTGTCACTTCCCGAGGTGGTTTCTCCTCTCGGGGGCCTCATCGAGGCCGCAAGTGAAGGTTGTCACCTCGCCTCCAGTCGGGGGAAGGCTGTCGCTGTTTTACGACCATTGGACAGAGATAACGTCAGACTCTTGGGTCCTCGACGTCATTCAATCCGGTCTGCGACTGTCCTTCCATCGGCACCCCAGTTTATCTCGGGTGCCCCTCCCGACTCAGGTCCCTTCTGATTCTCTGCGTCGTAACCTTCTGGTGCAGGAGATCGACAATCTCCTCACCAAAGGGGCGATCGAGGTGGTCAGGAACACCCTTTCACCGGGGTTTTACTTGAGACTTTTCTTGGTGCCGAAGAAAAACGGCCAATATCGTCCTGTCATCGATCTGAGTACCCTGAACGAGTACATAATAGCTCCTCGTTTCAGTATGGAGACTTTCCGGTCGGTTCGACGTTCAGTTCATCAGGGCGATTTTCCGGCCAGTACCGACCTGAAGGATGCCTACTTCCATGTACCCATTCATCTGGCGTCACGGAAATACCTTCGGTTCTCGTTTCGGGATCGAGTTTTTGAATTCAGAGCTCTCCCGTTCGGTTTGAACCTGGCTCCTTGGGCCTTCACCCGACTGATGTCACATGTGCTTGCTTTCCACCGCACTCAGTCGGCAGTGACTTCGTCAGCCTACCTAGACGACATCCTCCAATGGCACCACGATGCTGCTGTTCTGGAGTTCGATGTCCGGCAGTTTCTTTGCCTGCTAGCGTCGCTGGGTTTCAGAGTCAATCGCGAGAAGTCGGATCTTCTTCCTTCTCAGCGATTCCGTCATTTGGGGATGGATTTCGACACTCTTCACAATGTAGTGTCGGTCCCCCAGGCTCGGATGACAATTCTTTCCGCCTTGACTCGGGACCTGCTTCAATCTTCCTCGGTCTCGGCCAGGACTTTCCTTCGGATGCTGGGCCTTTGCGGTTCGGTGACAGATCTCATTCCGCTCGGTCGCTTGTTTGTCCGACTTCTCCAACACTTCCTGTTGGATCATTGGCGTCCGAATGTAGATCCGCTGGACCTGGAACTCACTATTCCTCGGTCTCTGCTTTGTCACCTCCGCCCTTGGGCAGATATTCCCTGGCTGACACAGGGTGTTCCGTTGGATCTTCCTTTGGCCGATCGCATCCTTACTGCGGATGCCAGTGATCGGGGCTGGGGTGCGACGTTGGATACCCTTGGTCTGTCTACTCACGGAGAGTGGGACAGCGAGCAGGTGGGCCTTCATATCAACCAGAAGGAGCTCCTTGCTCTTCTGTTGAGTTTTCGGCTTTGGATCCCTCATCTGTCGGACCATGTTGCCCTACTTCTTTCGAACAATTCGACAGTAGTGGCCTACATACGGAATCAAAGAGGCACACATTCGATTCCCATGTATCGGCTGTCTCGGGATCTTCTTCTGTTGGCGCGGGATGTGAATGCTCGGGTGTCTATTCGACATATTCCCGGGCGTCTCAACGTCCTAGCAGACTCCCTGTCCCGATGCGACAGTGTCCTTCCAACCGAATGGATGCTACATCGGTCAGTGTTTCAGGCGATTTGCGAGCAGTGGGGCCGTCCTCAGGTCGACCTTTTCGCTACTCGCTGGAATCATCAGGTAGAGACCTTTGTCTCCCCTTGTCCAGATCCTCTGGCATTTGCAGTAGACGCTCTGTCTCTGGACTGGACAGGTTGGATCGGCTATGCCTTTCCTCCTGCACCGATTCTTCCTCAAGTATTAGCGAAGATTCGTGCTTGCAGTTGCAGGATCATTCTGATCACACCCCTGTCTCCACAGAGGGTGTGGATCAATCTGCTGCGGCCTCTATTGGCCGATCGACCGATTCGTCTACCTCTACGTCGCGATCTTCTTTCACAGGGTTGTCCCAGGAAGTATCACAACAACCTGGCGAGCCTGTCCCTTCACGCCTGTCTTTTATCAGGTCCAGTCTCCGACGTAGAGGTTCTTCGAGACGATCAGTGGAGTGCATTTCTGCATCGCGGCGACATTCCACTGGCATGACTTATGCCGCCAAGTGGAAGGTTTTCTGCCGCTGGTGTGCAGATCACAATGTGAATTACCGTGATCCGTCAATCACTCAAATTGCGGATTTTCTGGTTTTTCTTTTTGACTCCAAGGGCCTCCAGCCTATTACGATTAAGGGCTATCGGTCTATGCTGTCTGATACTTTCTCTTATGTGGGAAAGCGGTGCATTGGTCGTAATCTTTTTCTCTCCAAACTTATTCGGCACTTTTCTTTTGAAGAGGCCTCGAGTTTTGCGTCTTACACCCAAGTGGACCTTGGCACAGGTGTTGCACTGTTTGGAGGGGGCGCCATTCGAGCCTTTATCTGAGACCGACATGCATTTTCTCACCTATAAGACGGCTTTTCTCCTAGCGTTTGCTTCTGCTTGTCGAGTCAGTGAGCTTCATGCGCTATCTGTTGATTCTGCCTTCTTCCGAAATGAGGCTAACAGTGTCACCTTCACTACTGATTGCTCTTTTCTGGCTAAGAATCAACTTCCTGATTCGGTACCTCCTCCCATCTGCATTCGGGCTCTCCCTGTTGTAGATGGCCGGAGGCCTCTTCTTTGTCCTGTTCGTGCGATCAAGACTTACATTACTCGCACCCAGTTCATTAGGAGGGGTCGGAAGAGATTCTTTCTGTCTCTCATTCCTAAGAGGCAGTCTATCTCTTCCCATTCTATTTCCAGGTGGATCTGTCTTGCAATCAAGCTGGCTTATTCTCGCTTGTCTGCGTCGGATCTTGTTTCGAACCGGCTTAATGCTCATGAGGTTCGTGCCGTTTCTACATCCTGGGTGTTCTCCAATTCTGTTTCGCTCCGGGATGTTATGAATGCGGCTTACTGGAGGAATGCTTCTACCTTCTCCTCCTTTTATCTCTGCCACCTTCAGCACCAATCTGAGGACCTTTATTCTTTAGGCCCTCTCGTTGCTGCTCAGGCTGTTGTGCACCCTCGTTAAAATTGTTTTTGTTGAGGTTGCACTTCGCTCAGCCTTGTTCTTTTCAGGTGCCTTCTCTCTATCTTCATTACAGGTTTTCGTTTTTGTTCTCTCTCCTTGCTTTCGTTCTGCTACTCTTGTTGGTATTGGTTATGTGAGTCACCTCCTCCTATTGTTTATTCAGCCAATTGTAAACAATTGTGAGTAGGTTGAAAAGAAATTAAAATTTTTTAGTAAATTTTGTTTCTTAACATACCTACCACAATTGTTTACCGGAGGCCCACCCTCCTTGGGGATATCTTTGATATCGATGCCTCCCCGCTAAATCACAAACTTCTCGTTGGCGGAAATACGGAATTGACGTCACGGTTGTTGCACATGCGCTCGGTAAACGCAAGAGGTGTGCAGAGAGAGTACCTGTAATTTCGAGCGCTGGTCTCGCTCGACCCTTTTTTCGATCTTTTTCGTGCTTTTGCACTCTAGTATTTTTCCAACTCGTTTGGAAAAGATTCTAAAAGCTTGAGTTAGTTCCGAAGTAGGGCTTGCACTTATGTTACAGCCAGTTGTAAACAATTGTGGTAGGTATGTTAAGAAACAAAATTTACTAAAAAATTTTAATTTCTTTTCTAGGCCTATCAAAATGCTTGTCATTTCAGTTGAAACTGTTGGTGCCTACCTTGAACTTTTGCGATCCCTGGATAAACTTTTTAAGCATGTACATGTTCAACATTGAGAAAAGACTGTTCACTTTAACACAGTATAACTGCATGTTGTTCCAGCTTGAATGCTTCCAGTGATTCAGATAAAAAAGCATCAAAGCAATGTGGTTCCATAATTCCGTAATTATACTTTTGAGAGTTTTCTTTCTCGTCTCATATAGGAAATAAACAAGGACCCTCGCAAATGCATTTCAAAAGCTTGTAATGTTCCATAAATATTTGTGTAGACAAATTGTGACCAAGTACGCAGTTGTATTATGAAGTTGCAAGATACAGATTTTATATCGGGGCCTTGATACAAGCTGTATTCAGGTAATTACGTATCTAATACCTACTTATTGTAAGATAAATCACATGACCCGAGTACATATGATTCCATTCCATCTTGACCTTGTATTTAAATATTTTCAGGGTGGTCATTATGATGCTAAAGATTTTCTGCTTTATTACTACTATGGTGGAATGATATATGCCTCTCTGAAAAATTTCTCAAGAGCTCTCTATTTTTTTGAAGTGGTAATGTATGATTTAAATTAGTGACAATAATTCCTTATTTCTAGATTTTATAAACTTTCTATGTTTGAAATTTACATATCTGTTATCAAATGGTGAATAATTACTAGGGCATTTTGAAATTATTTGTCTGCTTTCTTCAACCTCGTGTGCTGAAGTATTTTGTGTGTAGCAAAAGATAGCCATCAGTGGTCAGAAATAATCAGTAAAGATGGTTCCTAATAATCTGATCTTACAGTGTAGGATTCAGGGCATTAAAAGTGTCAAAGTCTGATGAATAGATGCACAAATGTTCTGTTTAAAGCTATATGGTTATAGGATACTCATACAGCATTTAAAGTGTCAAAACCTGATGCACATTTTAATCCAAAGATAAATAAACGACATATCTTTAATTATCTTGAAAACACCATTTTCTGATATATACTGATTCAAAAAAGAAAGTAAAATAGACTTTGAGGAGCAATTTTTTTAGTATTATCGACTTGAATCCCAAACAAATTATTGTAAATTTATATTTCGAGTCCAGCTATATGAATTTGCATAATTTCATGTTCTTACTGTTGCCAGCATCACGTCCGGAAGTTGCAGTTCAAACATGGAGTGAAATGAAAAGTTCACAAATGCAATCAATAGTGTGTATGTCCACCATTTGCCTCTTCGATGGCAAGACATCAACAGCGCATGGACCTGATAAGTCTCTGGATGTCACCCTGTGATATTGCATTCTACTCCTGCCTTAGAAAATTATGTAAATCGCCTAACGTCTCAAGATCATGAAGTCGTACCCAACAGTCCAACCAAAGCTGCCGATTGGTGACAAATTTAGCAAAAGTGGGGGCCAGGGAAGAAGTTCAATGCTCTGCTCCTCAAGAAAGTCCTGACAGATACGCACCACATGACATCGTGTATTGTCTTGCTGGAATAACTGCAATCCGACCTTAGCGATGAACAACGGGACAACAACTACGTTAAGAATTTCATTCTTATATCACTGTCCATTCAGATTGGCGTGTTTTCTCAATAACCCAGGCTCTCTAGCACAACATAACACAAAGAAAATCGTCAGTCACCCATTCAATTTGACATTCTCGGGTAGCATGTGCTATTTTGAAATCTGTAGCAAAATTGTATATGGTTGGGTGGACAACAACATGTCGTTAAACTCTTTGCACGACTTCTTGTCCATGAACATGCAACATTAGAACTATTATTTTTCATCCTTTATGCTATTTTTTCACATTTGTTTCTATTATACTTTCTTTTTAACTCAGTATATATGCTTGCAGAAATTTTGCATGGTTATAGCCCTTTTTGACAGCTTGATTATTGTCTTACTGAAATGATCATGTCATATGAAAATTACCATCTAGAAAATTGCATCATTTGAAAAATTATCAATTTTTTATATTATTTGTTTTCAGGCTATTACTACACCAAGTATGGCTGTTAGTCACATCATGTTAGAAGCATACAAAAAGTACATTCTTGTTGCATTGATTCTCCATGGAAAGGTTTGAAACAGTTTTATACCTCCAAAGTTCTACATTGTTAGATCTGGTTTTAGAAAAATTTGAGAAAGTTTAAAAATGCCACTGCCAGAGAGCCAAGCTCTTTTATATCTTATCGTATTTTTGAACAGTTCTGAAATGATAGAAAACATGTTAAATTCCCGGAATGCCCAGGAAAATCACAGAATTCCAATGTGATTCCTAGCCTCCTGGCAATGAATTAGATTTGGTGAAATATCCTGGAAAAGAACAGCCAGAAATTTAGTTGCTGTTTTTAAATGTTCATATCGAATCACAGGCCTTCAAGGCTCTAATTATTATGAATTAAACAAAAGTATAGATATTAATTAAATACAATAGAAGAGTCTTTTATTTTGTGTTTATATTTAACTCTCCAATAAATTGTAACAAAACATTTATCCATGAGCATGGGAGAAAATGCTCCAAAATAGTTTTAAAATCTTCTTATCATGAACCAGTGGGTACAATGACTTGATATTCGTTATGGAGCTTCCTTTTGAGGTGTAGAATCAAGTTTGTTCAAATGAAGTTCATGAAGCAAGATTTGGCTTTGTAATAGGAGGAGTAAGATTTTTGGCCCCGCCCAAAATTTCTATATTTTTATACTGTACCAATGACCCAGACTTAGCTGGTGCTAACTCTAACAAAACCAGGGCCAAACACAAATTTTGCCCCCCAATCCCCAAAATTTGCATCCAAAACAAAAAGAAATCATGTCCTAAAGGACCTCCATACGCAGCGACGCAGTCGTCCCGAAATTGGCGCCAATTATCATTCTCTGTTTGGCCCTTCATCAGTCAACATCTCACTGATCTTTGTGCTTGTAAATCTCAGTTTAAAGGATGCCAGACACGTAATTTTTGGAGAAAATGTGATTCTAAGGAGGATAGAAGGAGGAGAGGAAAAAGAAGTGACAAAAAATAATCAGGGCTGTACTTAAAATTTTTTGATGAAATTATGTTAAGTTGCCTATTTTCGAGGCATGGGCCTCTTGTTGTCATTCTTGCTAATTGTTGCACTGCTTATTCAGTGTTTCCTCTCCCCTAGCCTTCTAAAGTCCCCCCTTGCAATTCTCCCATGCTTTTGGCATATTTTTGAGAAATTTCATTTCTAAAATTTCCTGGGAGAGTTGCTTGGTTACAGAATGTTTTCTGTTATTTTCCCCATAGTTACGTTTTCACCCATGGGTGTATAACGTTTGTGTTCTGCATCTTCCATCTGATGTTCTTCAGATTCTCCCCTGGGAGTCTCTGTTTTGCATCAGATAGAGTGTAATTGATGACTGATTCCGGGCCAGTTTTTTCAGTGCCTGGAGTCATGTTTTCTGGTGTTTTTACACTGTTTGTTTTCATTGGCAACAGCCTTTTTTGAGGGGGGCTGTTTGCCTTTGCTGTAGTTTATCTCACTATAAGATACATTTATATTATCCGAAAGTGTCTCATTAATTATTTAATATAAATTTAAAATTTTTGACCACACTTTGCCATCGGATCCATCGGGGCTCAACGTTACTTTTCAGCAACTTGGGCTTCGCTGAAAAAATATTTTTTCAAAATTATTTTGTTTTGCAAATGTTTTTTCATTTATTAATGGATCATGTTATTATGTATCTTTGTGTCAGGGGTTTTTGCGAGTAACTAGGACTTATTGTTGTTCTTTCACAATGAAGGGACGTTGTTCAAATTGTAATAGGAAGAAATCTTCCTCTGACTTTCATGATCATTGTATTAATTGTAGTCAGTGTTCTCGCATTAATCCCTGTCCTATATGTGAACATTGGGATGAGAAACATTGGAAACGTGTGTCACGATATGTTGTTTCTGGAGAAAGAGCGATGCCGGCTCTTTCTCCGCAAGGTCACTCTACTCTCTCAGTTTCTATTTCAGAGGAACCAGAACAGGGTGATGTTTCCATGTTATCTTCTTCAAGTGTGCGTCCGTCGTCACAAATGAATTCAGAGCTAGCGGCAAAAGTGCTCATGGAGATTAGACAAATGTCGTCCGCTAGCTCGGCCGGTGTAGCGTCCATTCACCGAATGGTTCGGCAACCGGGTTCGTCCGATGCGGTCCAAGAGGAAATTTTGGGTGATGCGAGCACTATAAACATAATAGATGCACACCCAGTGACGGCGGATAGTAAGCGAGAACGGAGGAAGCCTTTTAGTCCGGTTCCTAGCTCGTCCAGGTCCAGCCGGGCCGCGAGCGAGAGAGGTCCCTCTCTCGTACAACAACATCTGGGACCAGATGTTGTACAAAATGTGTCTTTAGCGGAGCATACGTCCGTCGCTCGGGACGCTCCGTTGTATAAGCAGTCCGCAGAGACTGTTAAGGCTTCCTCTTCTCGTCAGCGCACACGACCGCACCTTGGCTGCGTGACCGCCGATATATTGCCAGCTTCGCCGATGAAGGATTCTTCGGCGACCAGGTCACACCATCCGGCAGCCAGGGATTCGAGACCGATGGACTCTGGACGTTCGCATAGGAAAAGTATGCGGGAGCCATCTGATGCGGAGCTGCCCTCGGCGAAGCAGCGAAAGACTGCGCCTCCGCAGGTCTCGACGCCGGACATTCTTGTGCAGATAGCACAGCTTATCGCAGCATCCCAGCAGCCGACAGAAACGGTGTCGGATCGAGAATTATCCGACGGCGCTGGGTCGGTACGCTCCGCCGAAGCATCGGGGCGGACGACCGGGAACATCATGAGGTCCGACCGGATGGTGAAAGGGATACGGATGACTTGGAGCTATCTCTTTCGGAACAACATAAAGCTGCCGTGGACTTCATCCGGCACTTTCTCCCTCAAGTTGTTCCATCGGGCCAGACTGCTGCGCTTCCGGACAAGAGAATTATAGCGTCATTGGACTCTGAATTTTTTGAGCGGTTCAGGGACATCGCTTCCGAGTTTCCGTCGCAGTCCAATAATGTTGCTAGAACATTTGAATTATTGAACGACGCTATATTTAAACTTGCTTCCAGGACGGGGAAAGCAGGTTTCTTGTCCGCTAATACTCTCAACCTGCCTTTCATTAATGCAAGGAATAAATTCGATACGGCAGGACAGGGTATACCGAGAGTTCCTCTGCGTATGGACGACGAGGCGGAAGACTTAGAGCTATCATTACCGTCGTCAGCTTCTATTCCAACCGCGGTGTTGGAAACAGCTATTGCATCTAACAGAGCTAATTTAGATGCCTTATCTTACGCAGATCACCTTACTAAGGCGTTATCACTGCGCCTTCAAGGGGAAGAGTTTCAGGATATACAATCCTCTTTAAGACTTCTTTCAAGGGCAGTAGCTTATTCCACGTGTAACTCCGCCCTTTCAGTGGCAAATCTGGAGTTGGTTAGACGTGACGCAGCCCTAGCTACATCCACACTAGTGGATTCTAAGGTGAAGAACTCTCTTAGAGTCGCTTCGGTCTCAGGAGAACTTCTCTTTGACGGCAAGCTTTCCGCTATTTATGATAAAATTAAAAAGAAAGCTAATGATTCTCTGTTGTTCAGATCTGCTCCTAAGAAGTCGGATACAGCAGACACGAATAAGACAGGCACTTCTGGGTCTAATGCGCCCAAGAGAGGTTCCTATAGAGGTTCCGGTGCGTCCTCTTGGTCTTATTCGAGAGACCGTCAGGATAGCGACTCTCGTTCGGGACGACCTTCAGGCCGGGACAATCGGTCGGATGCCCCGAGGTCGATGAGGCGAGGTGCGGGTCGTGGAAGACGTGGTTTCTCCTACCGCAGGCCTCGCAGATCCAGGAGGTGATGGCTTAAACCTCTATCGCGTTCCGGTTGGCGGAAGGTTGTCGAGCTTTTCACAAGAGTGGGCGTCGATTACGGACGACCCTTGGGTGAGAGGAGTGACTTCGGAAGGTCTGAAGATATCCTTCAAACGAAAGCCTCCATTAACTCGAAGTCCAAAGTGGACTCATCTTCCGTCAAATCCACAGAAAAGAGACGCTCTGTTATCAGAGGTGCAGTCTCTTTTAATGAAGAACGCGGTAGAGGTCGTAGAAAACCAGGAATCTCTGGGATTCTACAGCCATCTGTTTCTGGTTCCGAAACCAGACGGCTCGTTCCGTCCAGTCATAGATTTGAGCTGGATAAACAAGCTGATCGTCGCTCCGAAGTTTTATATGGAGACGATTCGATCGGTCAGAGCGAGTATTCGGGTGAATGATTATGCAACGAGCATAGATCTCAAAGATGCGTACTTTCACGTCATGGTACATCCGACATTCCGAAAGTATCTACGCTTCGCAGTCCTTGGAGTGGTGTATCAATTCCGGGCCATGTGCTTCGGATTGAATCTAGCACCCTGGGCTTTCACTCGGGTAATGAACTCGGTAATGAACTCGGTAATGATCTATTTCCGAGCTCATTCGTCTGCGGTAACGTCGGCCTACCTGGACGACATTCTTCAGAGGTACGGCAACGAGTTAACGCTTCAGAACGATGTTCAGAATCTTCTTCTATTGCTCCGACGTCTCGGTTTTATAGTAAACGAGGAGAAGTCGGATCTGGTGCCGTCCAAGTCATTCACTCATCTGGGAATGAGCTTCGAGACGCACAACAATCTCGTTCGTCTGCCGTTAACCAGAGCGAAATTAGTCAGTTGTTACGCTCGCTATTGTCTGCATGCAGACAAAGTCACAGCGAGAGAATTTATGAGACTGATAGGTCTGTGCGGAGCCACCGTGGATCTCATTCCGATGGGGCGGTTACGCACACGTCCTCTTCAAATTTTCCTGACTCAGAATTGGAGTGTGAAAATTCATTCGCTCGATGTAGACGTTCTCTTGTCAGATCAAGTGAAACAAGAGATTCAGACTTGGGCAAATATTCAGTGGTTAACTCAAGGAGTTCCGCTGCAGTTGCCGGATCCGAGTTTTACCGTTATGACGGATGCCAGTCAAACAGGTTGGGGTGCATCATTAATCCCAACGGATTCGAGATGCCAGGGTCTTTGGGATCCGCAATTCCTGTGCAAGCACATAAACATCAAGGAAATGATGTCAATTTGGCTTGCGTTACGTCACTGGATGGACATTATTCACGATACTCATGTCCAAATCCTATCCGACAATACGACAGTAGTGGCGTATATACGGAATCAGGGAGGCACTCATTCAGTTCCGTTGTTCAATCTAACAGAAAGAATCCTTCTGTTTGCGTTAGAACATCACGTTCTTCTTTCGGTCCATCACATACCGGGTCGTCTGAATGTGCTAGCAGACTCCCTTTCACGAAAGGGTCGTTTGTTGCCGTCGGAGTGGACTCTCAACAAACAAGTATTCAATCAGATTTGCTACCAATGGGAACGGCCAATGATAGACTTATTTGCGACACATCTCAACAATCAGTTGCAGACGTATGTGTCTCCGTGTCCGGATCCAAGAGCATTTGCAGTAGACGCTCTGTCGATCCCTTGGGACGGAATGATAGGATATGCGTATCCCCCAGCGCCGTTAATTCAACAAGTATTGCTAAAGATAAAACAATCTCAATGCAAGATTCTGTTGGTAGCATCTCTGTCGCCACAGAGACCGTGGATAAATCTACTCAGGTGTCTGTTGTGGGACCTACCGCGGAAGCTTCCTCCACGGGAGGATCTTCTTTCGCAGGGGAAATCACGCCAACTCCATCACAACCCGCAAGGTCTCAACCTTCACGTTTTTCCGTTGTGCGGTCCTTCTTGCATGGCAAGCACTTTACAGGATGAGCAGTGGACGCGATTTCTAACTGTAGGAGGACCTCCTCTTCGCTAGACTATGCGGCTAAGTGGAAGGTTTTTCGTCGTTGGTGTAGGGATCATTCTGTAGATATATTTGATCCCTCTATACCAGACATTGCAAACTTTCTAGTATACTTGTTTGACGAAATCAAACTGCAGCCTGTTACTATAAAGGGTTATAGATCTATGTTATCTGATACCTATGCACATCATGATAGTTTACAAATTGGATCTAATGTCTCTTTATCGAAGTTGGTTAGAAACTTTTCGATAAATAGACCCAGAACTCTTAGATTAATTCCTAAGTGGAATTTAGCTTGGGTTCTCCTTAAATTGAAGGAAAAGCCATTTGAACCTCTTGGGACAGTAGATTTCAAATTCTTATCTTATAAGACAGCTTTTCTCTTAGCTTTCTCTTCTGCCAGAAGAGTCAGTGAGCTTCATGCACTATCGGTGGATGATTCTCATTATCGTAGTGTTGGGAACACTATCACCTTCACTACTAATGTGGGTTTTTTAGCTAAGAATCAGGCTCCTAATAAATATCCGGAACCTATTGTTATTAAGGCTCTTCCGTCTTCAGACGGGCGTAGGCCTTTACTCTGTCCTGTTAGAGCACTACGTATCTATAAACAGAGATCTCAGTTTATCAGAAAGGGACGGAAACGTTTCTTTCTGTCTTTGATGCCTAATAGAAAGGACATTTCAGTCCATTCTATTGCTAGATGGATTCAGTTAACTATCCGTACTGCTTATGAAGATTTATCTTCTTCTCAGCAGTCTGTGCTTAAGATTTCTGTTCATGAAGTAAGAGCTCTTTCTACTTCCTGGGCTTATGCTAATAGTGTTGCTATTACAGATTTAATGAAGGCTGCTTATTGGTCTCAGCCATCCACATTTACGAATTTTTATCTCAGAAATATTGAGTCCATTTCTGGAGACCTGCATTGTTTAGGTCCGTTATCTGTTGCTCAGAATGTCGTCCACTCAACAGTTGCAACTATAGTTATGCAGGCTTTCTGTTCCGGCAGTGACTCCGTCCGGCTGCCCTCTTCGCTCTGGGCTATTTGACCCAGGGCAAGGGGAAGGGGGGGGGGGGGGGATGTTCCCTTAGGTCACCTGCTTTATAGTGAAAAGCAAGGGAATGCCTCCTCCAAGTCAGTATTTCTGAGTCGCTTCCGGGATGGTTTTAAAGTGTAATATTAATGTTTAAATTCATTCATGTCTTATTTTTAAAGTGTAGCTCGGTGTGAAGCATTTGTATATGTCAAGTGTCAAACGGGCTTTAATATACAATACTCGGACACTTTTAAATGACTATAAAGAGTCTCAATTCTCTGGACTACTTTATTTATTGGCTTGCTTTAAAAATAATTAGTATAAGGGTTATACTGGATGTTAATAGAGAACATGAATGTTATTGTGCTCAATTATTAAGGGTAGTGTATCTTTCTAATTTAATATTAAATAAGAAAGATACATGTAAAGCCTAATACTCCTTTTCTCCTTAAGGGGTTACCTCTTTACTATATAGTTGAGCTTATTGGATTTTCCTCTATGTCCTAGGCCCTCCAGCCTGTTTACTATTCAGCTAAGTCTGGGTCATTGGTACAGTATAAAAATGTTAAAAAATTTATAGTAATTTATATATTTTTTATACTTACCAATGACCCAGACGGGGATGGCCCTCCCTGGAGTTGGGAACTCTTGCCTCCCCGCTGAGTACATAGCGCTGACCAGGCACTGCCAGTAAGAATGATAATTGGCGCCAATTTCGGGACGACTGCGTCACTGCGCATGTGCAGTAGAGGCGTAGTATGGAGGTCCTTTAGGACATGATTTCTTTTTGTTTTGGATGCAAATTTTGGGGATTGGGGGGCAAAATTTGTGTTTGGCCCTGGTTTTGTTAGAGTTAGCACCAGCTAAGTCTGGGTCATTGGTAAGTATAAAAAATATATAAATTACTATAAATTTTTTAACTTTCTGAACCGATGGTCCGATTTGAAGCAAATTTGGTATATGATATTATTGGGTCATAAGTACTTGACTCGTGCACAAAAAATTTTCTGCATCCCCATGGGAACCCCAGGAGCTAAAAATAGAAATATTTTCAAACGCCCATATTTCCCAAACTAATTGCCATTGGTTATGTTAGGGTGTTCTGGAGAGGGCATCGAAAAAATGTTGAGTCAACATATTTGAAAAAATTTTTCTCCTGAACCAATGGTCAGAATCTCTTGATATTTGGTATACTGCATTCTGTAGGAGGAAGGGGGGGGGGGGGGGGGGGGGAGAGGTGCAATTTTTCTAAAATAAAGCCCATTGGTTCATATTTGGGCTCAATACAAGAGCCCAAATTTTTAATTTAGGGCAAGAAGGGGAATATTCTTTAAAAATCTTCAGAACCACCAGTCAGAATCTTTTAATGTATGGTATACATCATCGTCAGATTCAAGATTGTTCAAACCAAGTCCCTAGGTTAATATTTGGGCTTCCTGTGGAAGTTCAAATTTTAATTTGGTTCAGTATGGGGGATAATTTTTAAAAATCTTCTACTTCAGATCCACCAGTCAGAATGCTTTCATATTTGGTATACAACATCTCTAGGGGGCTGAGATTCAAGCTTGTTCAATTCGAGTGCCTGGGTTAATATTTGGGCTCCATATGGGAACCTGAAATTTAACTTAGTACAAATATGAGGGAATTTCTTCAAAATCTTCAGATTCACCTGTCAGAATCCTTTAATATTTTTTTTACAACATCTCCAGTGGAGTCAGATTCAAGTTTGTTCAAATTGGTACCCTGGGTTAATATTTGGGCTCCCTATGGTAGCCTGAATTTTAACTTAGTGCAATATGAGGAAATTTCTTTAAAAATCTTCTTCTTCAAATCCACTAATGTCAGATTCAAGTTTGTTCAAATTGCATCCGTAGGTTAATATTTGGGCTGACTATGGTAGCCCAAATTTTAATTTAGTGCAATATTAAGAAATTTCTTTAAATTTTTTCTTCTTCAGATCCAACAGTCAGAATGCTTTCATATTTTTACACTGTATACCAATGGCCCAGACATAGCTGGTGCTAACTATAAAATATCTAGGGCAAAACACAAAAAATTTGTCCCCCAATCCCCAAAATTTGCATGCAAAACCGAAAATTAGAAGTCCTATCTGGTCCTCCATACATTTACTCTCTGCGCATGTGCAGACGTCAGGAAGTGACCGAAATTGGTGCCAACACCATTCTTTGTTTGGCTCTTGTCAGATAACAACAAACTGACTTTTGTGCTTTTTAAATCTCAGTTTATAATGATGCTAGACACAAATCAATGGTTAATTTGGTGGATCCAAGGACACAACTGGATGAATGAAGGAAGAAACGGTGGTTTGAAACATTCAGGGCTGTAATTTTTTAATATTTATAAAAAATTAGTTCATGTTCTCCAATTTCGGGACATGGGCCTGACGTCATCATTGTTGATAATGATTTTTCCACAGTTGGTTAAGTATTCCTTCTCTACTCCCCCTTGATCCCCCCCCCCCCCTCCCCCCAGTTAAACTCCCAAGCTTTTTGGCTTGTTTTAGGGAAATTTTTTTTTATAAAATTTCTTGGGAGTTTAACATGTTACACAGAAAGTTTTTTCTGCATATCCCCAGGCTTACGTCCTCACCCTTTCGGTGTTTAGGTATTTTTAGTCATGCATCAAACATTCAATGTATCATTTTTAGCTTAACTTGACATAGTCAAGATAAGCTATTGCCCTCACGTGTGCGGAAGTCTGTTAGTATGTGAGTCTGTTAGTCTGTGAGTCTGTTCACATTTTCCTTTAGCACAGGCTACACCCTGCAGTTCTTGTCTGATCGTCACAAAATTTCATATGCAGGTTTGGGGTTATGTCTAGATGAGAACGTCCCCTTTTGGTTGCGATCGGGCAACCGGTATAGCTGCCTGAGCCCAAAACCCGAAAACCATTAGCATGGTCTACAGGTCGTATTTATGAAGGGATTTCATTGTAACTTGGTAGGATGCCTCTGTATAATGCCTAGATGAGAACGTCCCCTTTTGGGCATGATCCATCAACCGTGATGGCTGCCTAAGCACGAAACCCAAAAACTTTTAGCACAGTCTGCAGGTCATGTTTAATATGGTGGGATTTCATTGTAACTTGGTAGGATGACTCCTTATGATGTCTAGATGAGAATTTCCCCATTTGGGCATGATCTGCCAACCGTGATGACGGCCCGAGCCCAAAACCCGAAAACCTTTAGTACTGTCTGCAGGTCATATTTATTGAGGAATTTCATTGTAACTTGGTGGGTTGACTTCATATATTGTCTGGATGAGAAGGTCCCCTTTTGAACGTGATAGGGCAACTGTGACGGCTACAGGGGCCCGAAGCCCGAAAACCTTTAGCACAGTCTACAGGTCATATTTCTGAAGGGATTTCATCGTAACTTGGTAGGATGACTCCAAATAATGTCTAGACGAGAATGTCCCATTTTGATCGCGATCATTCAGCCTTGATGGGTGCCCAAGCCCAAAGACCTTTAGCATACGCAAAAGGTCATATTTATGGAAGGATTTCATTGTAACCTGTTAGGTTGACTCCATATAATGCCTAGATGATGACATCCCCTTTTGGTCGCGATTGGTCAATTGTGATGGCTACATGTGCCCGAAGCCCGAAAACCTTGAGCACAGTCTACAGGTCATATTTATGAAGGGATTTCATTGTAACTTCGTAGGATCACTCCAGATGATGCCCAGATGAGAATGTCCCCTTTGGTTGCGATCATTCAACCAGGAGGGCTACCCATGCCCAAAGCCCAAAAACCTTTAGCACAGTCTACAGGTCATATTTATGAAGGGATTTCATTGTAATTTGGTAGGTTGACTTCATATAATGTCTAGATGAGTATGTCCTCTTTTGAACACGATTGGGCAACTGTAATGGCTACAGGGGCCCGAAGCCCGAAGCCCGAAAACCTTTAGAACATTCTACAGGTCATAATTATGAAGGGATTTCATTGTAACTTGGTAGGATGACTCCAAATAATGTCTAGATGAGAACGTCCCCTTTTGGTCGTGATCATTCAGCCTTGATGTCTACCCGAGCCCAAAGACCTTTAGCATAGTCTATAGGTCATATTTATGGAAGGATTTCGTTGTAACCTGTTAGGTTGACTCCATAGAATGCCTAGATGATGACATCCCCTTTTGGTCGTGATTGGCCAACTGTGATGGCTACAGGTGCCTGAAGCCCGAAAATCTTGAGCACCGTCTACAGGTCATATTTATGAAGGAATTTCATTGTAACTTTGTAGGATCACTCCAGATTATGCCCAGATGAGAATGTCCCCGTTTGGTTGTGATCATTCAACCATTATGGCTGCCCGAAGCCTGAATACCTTTAGCACAGTCTACAGGTCATATTTATGAAAGGATTTCATTGTAACTTTGTAGGATCACTCCAGATGATGCCCAGATGAGAATGTCCCCGTTTGGTTGCGATCATTCAACCATTATGGCTGCCTGAAGCCTGAATACCTTTAGAACAGTCTACTGGTCATAATTATGAAGGGATTTCATTGTAGCTTGGTAGGATTACGCCAAATAATGTCTAGATACGAACGTCCCCTTTTGGTCGTGATCATTCAGCCTTGATGGCTGCCCGAGCCCAAGACCCCAAAACCTTTAGCATAGTCTATAGGTCATATTTATGGAAGGATTTCATTGTAACCTGTCAGTTTGACTCCATATAATGCCTAGATGATGACATCCCTTATTGTCGTGATTGGTCAACTGTGGCGGCTTCAGGGGCCCGAAGCCCAAACACCTTGAGCACAGTCTACAGGTCATATTTATGAAGGAATTTCATTGTAACTTTGTAGGATCACTCCAGATGATGCCCAGATGAGAATGTCCCCTTTTGGTTGCGATCATTCAACCATGATGGCTGCCTGAGCCCAAAGCCCAAAAACCTTTAGCACAGTCAACAGGTCATATTTATGAAGGGATTTCATTGTAACTTGGTAGGTTGACTTCATATAATGTCTAGATGAGAACATCCCCTCTGGACGCAATTGGGAAACTGACGGCTACAGAGGCCTGAAGCCCGAAAACCTTTAGCACAGTCTACAGGCCATATTTATGAAGGGATTTCAGTGTAACTTGATAGGATGACTCGTTTTGGAATAATTTCACTGTAACTTGGTAACTTTCGTTAATATACATTAATATACGTTAACTGTGAGGTCCACATACATTAACTGTGAGGTCATATTAACCCACCTCTCAGCTCTTTAGTACAGTGTACACCTCATATTATTTTTAGCTCAACTTTGACGAAGTCAAATTTGAGCTATTGTCATGGCCCGTCGTCCGTCCGTCTGTCCGTCTGTCCGTACGTCAACAATTGGCTATGGCTCGGGCTAGAGGTCGTATTTATGAACCGATCTTTACGAAACTTCTTGTGTACCTTTGTTATGACCCTGGGACGGGAACGAGTGTTTTTAGGTGTGGTCCGAAATTCAAGATGGCTGCCAGTGGCCATTTTGTACCGATGATGCAAAAATCAGTTTTTTGTACAGAACTTCTGTATGAAAGTTCTGATTTGAATAAAGTTTTGTATAAATGTTTAGTACCATGGGATACATCACATATAATACGGGTTTTTTTCTCATGCGTAAATTATGCAAATTAGACTGACTTTGATTTATTTAGTGTTACTTTCAGAGCTGTAAGTGCCAAGCTGCTATGGCTCGGGCTAGAGGCCGTATTTATGAACCGATCTTTACGAAACTTCTTGGGTACCTTTGTTATGACAGTGGAACGAGAACGAGTGTTTTTGGGTTTGGTCCAAAATTCAAGATGGCTGCCAGCCGCCATTTTGTACCGACGATGCAGAAATCTGTTTTTTGTACAGAACTTCCATATGAAAGCTATGATTTGAATAATTTTTTGTATGAATGTTTAGTACCATGGGATACATCACATATAATACGGGTTTTTTTCTCGTGTGTAAATTATGCAAATTAGACTAACTTTGATGTTTTTTGGTGTTACTTTCAGCACGGTAAGTGCAAATGCCAATACAGCTCGGGCTAGAGGCCGTATTTATGAACCGATCTTTACGAAATTCCTTGGGTACCTTTGTTATCACCGTGGGACGAGAACGAGTGTCTTTGGGTCCGGTCCGAAATTCAAGATGGCCGATGGCAGCCATTTTGTACAAAATTTGGTGCAATCAGATTTTTGCACAGAACTTTCATATGAAAGCGCCGATTTGAATAATTTTTTGTGTGAATGTTTAGTACCATGGGATACATCACATATAATACGGGGTTTTTTTTCTCGTGCAGAAATTATGCAAATTAGATGAACTTTGATTTTTTCAGTGCTACTTACACACAGTAAGTACACATGTCAATACGGCTCGGGCTGGAGTCTGTATTTATGAACCGATCTTCACAAAACGTCTTGGGTACCTTTGTTATCACCTTGGGACGAGAACGAGTGTTTCTGGGTGCGGTCCAAAATTCAAGATGGCTGCCAGTGGCCATTTTGTACCGAAATTAGGTCTAATCAGTTTTTTGTACACAACTTCTATATACGGCTCAGGCTAGAGGCCGTATTTATGAACCGATCTTTACGAAACTTCTTGGGTACCTTTGTTATCACCGTGGGATGAGAACGAGTGTTTTTGGGTGTAGTCCAAAATTCAAGATGGCCACCAGCAGCCATCTTGTACCAAAATTAGTGCAATCAGTCTTTTATGCAGAACTTCTGTATGAAAGTTCTGATTTGAATATATTTTTGTATGAATGTTTAGTAACATGGAATACATCACATATAGTACGGGTTTTTTTCTCGTGCAGAAATTATGCAAATTAGATGAACTTTGATTTATTCAGTGGTACTTATACACTGTAAGTGCACATGTCAATACGGCTCGGGCTAGAGGCTGTATTTATGAACCGATCTTCACAAAACTTCTTGGGTACCTTTGTTATCTCCTTGGGACGAGAACGAGTGTTTCTGGGTGCAGTCCAGAATTCAAGATGGCTGCCAGTGGCCATTTTGTACCGAAATTAGGTCCAATCAGTTTTTTGTCACAACTTCTACACAGCTCATATTTGTGAACTGATCTTCACAAAACTTCTTGGGTACCTTTGTTTTCACCTTGGGACGGGAATGAGTGTGTTTTGGGGTGCCTTTGTTATCACTGTGCTATGAGAACAAATATTTTGGGGTTCAGTCAGACCCACTCTGGGACTCAAAGATTTTTTTCTAGTTTAGCATCTGACTGTCACCCACCTTTACAATACTTTACCAATACATTTGTTACAGGCAACGGTCAGTATTTATGTACAGACCGTTACAATACTTTATATGTACCTTGTTATCAGGTCATTACCTAGATGTTTGTCATTGCTGTGTCACATACTATACATGTACATGTCTTTGTCTTGACAAGTTGAGCTACAGTGTCATTGACACTTTCATTTATCAAAAATATAGCATACAGGGAACAGAAATGAACATATTCCCAATTATCACAATTCATGTCTTATTTCATAATCCTTTCATAAACATTGAACATTATCCCTTTCATCAAATACAACACACAAGTTAAGCTACAGTGTCATTGACACTTTCATTTCTTCTAATGAAGATCTCGCCTTACATCAGATAGTTCAAAAATCTGTTACTGACCGTGTTGCCTGGAGTCCCGTTTCCGGTTTTCAATCTGATGTTGTTTACATTAGCAACGCTTTTTATATACATGTAGTTTCCTATTTATTATATGGTAGGTCTGTTGTAAGATACATTTATCAGTCTGTAGTGTAGCAGTTAATTTTTTGGATAGAAAAATTATTTTTGTCCAGACTTGGGCTCTTTTAGAATACATTTGGGCACTTCGTTCCCTTTGGGAACTTGGGCTCTTTTCAAAATTTTTCGAAATTTTTTTTTGTGTAAACTATTTTTTGATTTATATTTTGTATGTTTTTTGTTTTGTACCTTTTTATATTATTTAATGTGGAGTTGGTGGGAGTAGTAGTCGATGTACTTCCACTAATTGTTGCTCAACATGTGTCACATGGGATGACAAACGTTGCTGACGGGTGTCACGGTACATTGTTAGCAAAGGGCCATTGCCGGTCCTCTCGCTGTGAGAGGATGCCGCCGGTCCTCTCGCCCGAAGGTCGCTCTAGTTTTTTAGTTTCTATTTACAGAGGAACAAGAACATGGTGATGTTTACGTGACGCCGTCAAAGAGTGTGCTTCCATCGTCGCATTTGGATAGTCAATCAGAACTAGCGGCAAAAGTGCTCATGAATATTAGACAGGGCAATAAACCACAGTATGGTTTCAGATCCCTGTTGCCAGCTAGCTCGACCGGTGAACTGGTACATCAACCGAGGGTACTATGACGCCGGGTGTGTCCGTTGCGGTCGAGGAGAGTAGAAAGGGTAGAGCGAGCACTATGAAATAATAACAGGCTCACCCGGCGACGACGGAGAGGAAGAAGCCGGCAAGTTCAGCAGGAAGCTCGGCGAGGTCTGAAGGATTGTGAGTGAGAGAGCCCCCTTCTCTCTTTTATAACAACATCTGGGGCCAGATGTTGTGGTTCGGAACTTGCGTCAGTCGGAGCATATGTCCAAGCCTCCCATCCGGGACACTCCGTTCAGTTTACAGCGAAAGTTACGGCGTCTTCTTCAGCATCGACCAAGCACACACGACCGCACCTTGGCTACATGACTTCTGATATCCAGCCTGCATCGCCGAGAAGGTCACTCTTCGTCAGAGAAGTCACACCATACGGTAGCCAAGGAGACGAGGCCTCATTCATCGGGACGTCCACAGAAAAGAGCCATCTCGGACACACTGTCCCAGGAGCAGCCGGCGGCCAAGCAACAGAAGACCGCTGCTCCTTAGGCCTCCGTAACGAACTTGCTGTCGCAGATTGCACAGCTCATCGCAGCATCCCAGCAAGTGCAGAAGCAGCCGACGGCAGTCTTAGAACTTGAGCTGTCGGATGGTGCTGGGGCAGTCCAGTCATCTGTGCATTCAGATGCCAATGACCGTGAGTATAATCTGATTCAGTAGGATCGTGAAAGGGATTTGGAGGAGAATTACCCTTCTCTTTCGGAACAACACAGGGTGGCGATAGAGCTTATGCATCAATACTTCCCTGAGTTCGTTCCTGAGAATCAGAATGTTGCGACAGCTCGAAAGTATCACTATTCAGTAGCTAAGACGAGGCCTCATATATTGGGACATCTGGAGAAAAGAGCCATCTCGGACACACTGTCCTGAGAGCAGCTGGCGGCCAGAATAGAAGACTGCTGCTCCTCAGGCTTCCGTTATGGTTTTGCTGATGCAGATTGTGCAGGTCATCGCAGCTTCCCAGCAAGTGCAGAAGCAGCCGACGGCAGTCTCAGAACCTGAGCTGTCGGATGGTGCTGGGTCAGTCCAGTCATCTGCATGTTCAGATGCTGCTGACCATGATTTTCAACTGATTCAGACGAATGATGAAAGGGATATGGAGGGGGATTACCCTTCCCTTTTCGGAACAACAACTGGTTGAGATGGATTTAATCCATCAACACTACCCTGAATTTGTTCCAACGAATCAGAATGCTGCGACTACTTGCAAGAAACCGCTAGCGTTGTTGGACACTGACTTCATCTGGAAAAAGAGGAGGAAATGTCTTTTCCGGGTTAAGTATAGACCGGTGTCGCAGGCCTTTGGCCTTTTAGATGATGCCATATTCAACTTTCCAGTGGAAAGAAGTAAGGCAGTTTCTTGTCATCATCTTCCATAATTTTACTCATTTTCGGAAAATGGGGAAGATGTATTGAGAGTTCCTCTGCGTTTGAATGAGTAGGCTAAGGACCTAGCTATGGCCTTACCTTCATCATTCACTATTCGCTCGGTCACAATTGAGACGGTATTTCTTCATTCAAAGCGAATTTAGACTCACTGTGTTATGCAGATCACCTTTAAGAACTGTGACGCAACGTCTCTACGGAAAGGAATTTGAGGACGTTCGCACCTCAATTAGAGTCCTTTCCAGGGCTATTATATTTATCACGTATAACTCTGTCTTAACAGTTGCTAATTCGGAGTTAATCAGACGTGACGGAGCCCTTGCGCCATCATCCTTAACAGATGACAAGGTGAAAAACTCTCTTTAAGTCGCTCCGGTTTCAGGACACTAAGTTTTTGACAATAAGCTTTCATTGGTTTATGACCAAGCTACAAAGAAAGCATCAATACTCTGCTCCTTAAGTTGGCGTCTAATCGACCCACTATAGCAGAAAGGAGTAAGGGAGGACATCCTAGTCAGAAGGTCGTCTTAAAGGACTCCTTGCGAGGGTATAGTTAACCCTCCTATAATTACTCTAGGGATCATCATACAGCGACTCGGATACAGGGTTTAGGTCTGATCGAGACTACCGGCCAGACGCCTCCAAACCGCTCGGTCGAGGCTCTTTGCGAATGAGACGCAGTTTCTCCTTCCGTAAGCCTTGCAGGTACTACAGGTGTGGGTTAGGACCACTGTTGCTTAGCAGTTGACGGATGGTTATCAAGATTCGCATCAAACTGGATAACTATTACGGAAGACCAGTAGGTTAGAAGTGTGGTCTCGGATGGCTTACGGCTATCTTTCCAAGAGAACCACAACTAACTTAATGTCTGATGGACAATTCTTCCGTCAAATCCTTGCACAAGAGTCTCTCCATTCGGAGGGAAATGTTCTCTTGACAATGAAAGCAATAGAGGTCGTTGATAATCAAGATTCTTTAGGATTCTGTATAGTCACCTGTTACTCGTACCGAAGCCATAGAGCTCGTTCTGATGGATAATAGACTGGAGCTAAATAACAAGTTTATCAAAGCTCTAAAAGTTTATTTATGGTTATCATTTAGTCGGTTAATGTAAGTGTTCGAGTTATTGACAATGCTATAAGCATAGATCTAAGAATAGATTCGGTCTGAAGATAGCGCCCTGGGCTGTCACTTAAATATTAAACTTGGTAATGTCTAACATTCTGGTTCGTCTGCCATTATCCAGAACGAAATTACTTTTATGCGACTGATGGGGTTGTGTTGAGCGGCTACTCATCTTGTTTAGATGGATCGCTTACGCACACGTCCCCTCCAGTTATTCTAACCCAGAACTGGAGTGTGATAACAGATTCGCTCAGGACCAGTATTGTTTTAACGGATCTAGTAAACAAAAGGTTCATATTGGGGCATATATTCAGTTGTTAACTCAAAGAGTTCCGCTTCAGTTGCCAGATCAAGCTTTTGTGATTATGACGGGTATGAGTCAATAGTTTGGGGTGCAACCCTGAGTCCTACAGACTCGAAATGCAGGGATCTTGGGACCCTCGGTTCCTGGAGAAACACATAAACATCAAGAATGATGTCAATATTGTTAGCGCTACATCAGTGCGGACACGCTTGTTCAGTTATTGTTGAACAACTCAATAGTGGTAGAGTACATCAGGAACCAGGGCGGCACCCATTCATTTTCATTATGATAAATAACGGAGAAGAATTTTCATGTTCATCTCTCTATCCGTCATATACCGGGTTATCTGAACGTACTAGCAGACTTGCTCCTCGGAAAGGTCGCCTGTTTCATTTGAATGGTCGCTCAACATGCGATTATTTGGACAGTTTTGCTACCAGTGGGATCACCCCGTGATAGTTCAGTTTGCGATGCACCGGAACAATTAGTTACCGTCATTTGTGTCGCCATGCCCAGATTATTGAGCGCATGCAGTAGACTCTCTGCAGAATTCATGCGGATGAATGATAGGATATGCATATCCTCCATTTCATTTGATTCAATAGATTACGTTTAAATTTAAACAGTCTTGTTGTGAATCCTACTAGTAGGACCTCTGTTGTCATAGAAGTCTTGGATCAGTATTCTCAAGTGTCTGTTATGGGATGCTCCCTAGAAGCTTCCTCCATGAGAGGGTCTTCTTTATCAGGGGAAGTTTTTGTTCTTCACGTCCTTCTCCACCCATAGTGGCATAATGGAGTCGGTTAGTCATGAGGGAACCATTGCGGTTCCTATATTTCTGTTAACTGACACAAGAATGATTAAATAATGCAGGTGAGGAGATTTCGATATGACTTCGAATTCCCCCCCACACACTCACACACACCGCCTATGTGTTCAGAGGCAATTACCGGGCAAGACGTAGTTTTCTTCCCGCAAGCCTCATATAATTTAATACATACATACTATGCATTTAGGTCGTGTTCTATGGCGACCTCATGGGCATATCCGCTTTCAGTTGGATTAGTGTCCTGTTATTGTTGTTGATTTGTTATATACGAGCGCTTATTTATAAATCATCACAATTAAATTGCTACTCTTGAGTACCTCGCAGGCTGCATAACCAATTAACTGGTATTCAGATGATTACATGCTAAATATAAATGCTCTTGCACATTATTATTATTAGGCTAATGCTTTATTGTATTTTGTGAACCTTGAAATCATAATCTATTTCGGGGGGTGTTCCGTGTCAGAGCCTGTTAATCATACCTACTTACATTTCTAGATCCAAGTTTCTATTATGTTTTGTACTCATCTAACACATGTTTTTACGATCATAGATATCGGATAGTACATGTTGGAGAGTGTTGTTACTGGAATTTATTGTACAGAGGCCGCCTGTGGATTACCTTGGAAGTGTGTTTTCTCTTCAGGGATCGTTCAGTGTGGCTCGATCAGATATGTGTATGTTATATTTTTATATATCACCGGTTTTCGACGTATCTGTGTACGTCATCTGCGTTGTATGTTATTTAGTGGGCAATATTAATTACCAGGATCGTCGCTATAGCCGTAACTTCTGAAGTAATGTTAAGCACCATTTATTAATCATGAATTAATACCTGAGTGCCTGTTCGACTATTATTTATATTGTTTTTTGGTACCGCTCTTATTGTTTCCAGAGCTCTCCCCGTTTTTCTTTTGAAGACTTCTTCAAAATAAGGGGGGGGGGGGGGGGGGGGGGATCAGACTAGCCTCACAAATTAGGAACTTCTCTTCATGCTTACAATAAGGAATTACTTAAAATTGGACTCCTTATTTAGAATATGTCTCCTCTATTACTGTATAGAGAGACATACATGTAATTCCTAATTTTGCTATGTTCCTTCATCATGGATTGCAGGATTGGAATTATTTCAGAAGTCCTAGGCCCTACATCTATTTACAGTTCAGCTATGTCTGGGCCATTGGTATACTGTGTAAAAATATGATAAATTTATACTTACCAATGGCCCAGATGGGAAGGGCCTTCCCATGAGTGGGCACTCATACCTCCCCACTGAATTATTATGTAGTACTCTCTTTTACAAAGAATGGTGTTGGTGCCAATTCTGGTCACTTCCTGACGTCTGCGCATGCACAGAGAGTAAACGTATGGAGGACCAGATAAGACTTCCAATTTTTGGCTTTGCATGCAAATTTTGGGGATTGGGGGTCGAAATTTGTGTTTGGCCCTAGATATTTTAGAGTTAGCACCAGCTATGTCTGTGCCATTGGTAAGTATAAAAATATACAAATTACTATAAATTTATCATATTTGGTATACAACATCTCTAGGGAGGTCAAATTCAACTTTGTTCAAATCCAGAGTCTGGGTTTAATATTTGGGTTCCCTATAGGAACCGGAATTGGCCATGTAGCTGAAGAATTAGAAATTTTGTATTCAGTAGCCTCTAGAGGTGTGTAACTAAGATTAATCCACATAGGTTGTATCAAGGGGCTTCATAGTGGAGCTCTACATTTTACATTATGATCAACTGGAGAAAAGGTATGATGCTCAGAGTATTTTTGTCACTCCTGAGGAGCTCAAGGATTGATAATGTATCCTATGGAGATGGATTGCTTAATGTAGACTCATTCTTGGACTTTGTTTATATCGTGTTCTGTTCAAGGTGAGCATTTCAGGCCCTGTGAGGCTTCTTGTTTTTTTTTAACTTTGAACCCTAAAACATAGCATATGACCACTCATGAAATGAGCTTAAGTTTGCTCCAATGAAGGGTCATAAGCTTTGGGTTTTTTTTCTTCCAATAATGAAAACTTTAGTTGGGTATTTATCTATTTAGTGGAGTTTAACGACAATTTTGACTGGCAGGGTCGACTGGACAGTTTTATTGGTGGAGGAAGCTGGAGTACCCAGAGAGAACCACCATGCAATTGGCAAGCAACTATCAGACTCCTCAACGTACTACCTCCATACAAGCAGTGTTAGTATTTTAGTCGTTAGGTAAAAGGTTAATAAATTAGTAAAGTTTCATGTATGTATGCGTGTGGAGGAGAGTGAAGATGGCACATGGAGGAATTTTTTTTGTTAACTGCTTACCAAACACAACTAGTATATGACACCATATATTTCCCAGAATAACTTATTTTTTAATCTAAAACATGCCCTCTGACCACCTTTTTGGAATGATCTGGTGTGGGCATTTGTGTGAGGTAAAGATTTGGAAACAAACATTGAAAGAATAAAATCTGGTTTTTAATTTTATTGTTTTGTGTTGGGTGGAAAAATTGTCAAATTTGGTGGAGCCCATTTAATTGTATATCTTTTAATTCAATAGCCCTGTTAAATGTATTATAATTTACTAACCCTAAACCATCCACCATATCTTCAGTATAAATTTGATCTTTTAATTACACATAGGTTACAGAGTAAACCCCTGTTAATTTAATAAAAAATCTTGTAATCTGTTGAAGAATTACTCCAACATCCACTGAATTCCTCACATTTATTGAAATGTTTTGTTTCAATAATCTAATATAGGCATTTAATTTATGATATCTTGTTTGACAGAGCTAAGTTACACAAAATTTGGAATTTGGTGTTTTTAAATATCAGATCTGGAAAGTGCTGGAAAAACGGATATTTTGTTTGGTTGGTTCTTGAAAGTTCTGGAAAACTGGTCAAAATTTTAGGGGTATTGCCACACACCAATAAAAAGTCACTGTGTACTTTGTTATAGATTATCTTGAAAGTCCTGAAATGAAAAGTCACCAATGAAAAACAAGAGGCACTGTTCACAAAAATTGCCATTCAGAGTTTATTTTTTTCAATTTTTGCCTCCAAAGCAAACCTTATGATCGTTCATTGGATTGAAGTCGAAAATGTTAGTGAAAATGTTTAGAAACTCTTCTCTGCTGTTCATGTTAGGGTAAAGGATTAAGTTTTCCCTGTGGGAACACTGGGAAGTGAGGCCGGGCTTGTTTACTGTGATAAACCCGCTCTACATAACTGAGAAAACTGGACTCAGTAACCAATGCCTGGGGTGGAAATCCAATAAAATAGGCAACATGGGAATAAACGATTGGCTTGACTTGACTTAATATCTGTGTTGTGGTCATTAGTTGCATTTGTGCAGAAATATGTGACCATAAACTTAAGTAAATAAAATAACTAAGGGTTAAGTTTGGTAACTGTTTTTGTAAATGTATTTGGACATTTGTTTGTGAAGAATTGAAAGAGAGTGTGTGTTATTTGAAACTAGCAACATATAATGCCCATATTTGTCTGTTTAATTTCAGATTCCAAATGTTCCAAAATATACATCACAAGTTGTAGCCAGATACATAAAAGTGAGAATTATTGATACATTTATCAACCAAATGGAAAGTCTTAATGGTTGCATCTGTTAAAGTTTTCAGTGCATGTTATTTTTACAATTATTTCAGTTTTATAAATTCTAAAATCACTTGGCAGTGGCTTGTAGTCAAGTCTTGTTTGTTTGAACAAGAAACTATGACTTGTCTAATATCAAACTATGACTTGTCTAATAAAGTTTCATGTATGTATGCGTGTGGAGGAGACTGAAGATGGCACATGGAGGAATTTTTTTTGTTAACTGCTTACCAAACACAACTAGTATATGACACCATATATTTAAATATAAGGTCTGGAAAGTGCTAACAAAACAGATGTTTTGTTTGGTTGGTCCTTGATACTGTTGGATTTTCTCAGTGACAGTGTTCTGAAGTTTACAATTCTTGTTTTACACAAACAGAATATAAAAATCAAAGTGTGTCTTTAAAAAAAGTGGCTGGAGAATAAAGAGATTCAAGTGGCTCAAATGTGAATCTTTCTGACTTGAAAGATGTCCATCAAGCCAATTGTGTCAAGTTGGTTGATTTTAGAAATACATGTATGGGGGAGTCTGTACTCATAAGTTTCAAGTTTGGCAAGAAACTTTTATGAGTATAAAAATGGTCAACAGACATCAGATTAACAATTTTTTTCCCTCGATCAGCGTGTTCAATACTCTCTTACCACTGGCAAAGTAACAAAAAGTCAAGCCAAGTCTGATACCAGTGACTGTGTTTCTGCTGTGTTTTCACTTCATCAGAAGACCTTGACTTTCAACATGAACACAACTAATTGCTTAACCCTTTACCTAACATGAAAAGCAGACGACACTTGCAAAAAAAATTCTTGAACAACTAATTTTTTTTCATTTTTTGTCTCAAAAAAATAGGTTATGACCCCTCATTGGAATGAGCTCAATGAGCTCGTTCCAATGAGGGGTCATAACCTATGTTTTTGAGACAAAAAATGAAAAAATAATTAAAATTAACTGACGATTTTTTAGAATAGCGCTGGCTGGTTTTGGCCGTTGAGTAAAGGGTTAACATCAAAAATTATTTGGACACTGAATACCCTGGGTACTTATCAAACCAGCCCCTCAACAAAACTGCCCCTTGAGTGGTCGGCCCAAATGTCCCCATTTTTGGTCAAAACATCCTCAGTCATTTGTCAAAAGACAAAATGTACCTGGTCAGGCATTGATCAAAATGTCCCCACTTGTTAGTCAAAACGAACCCAATAACCATAACCACCCACATCACTTACCTTTACCTTTCAAATGAAAAAAAGACCAGTATTAAAAAAACAACACGTATATAGTACATGTAATCACCTTTTCAGATACAAATGTCAGTTCAGGAAAATTTGTGATTTGGTTTCTTGAAAGTCATGGAAATTTCCTTGAATTTCTAACTAAATTTGGGATATGAACCCTGATTAAATACCTGAATTTGATGTAGTGAGTCTGAATAGGTTTATAAATAAGAGGAATCTAGTGCTTATCAGCATAATTTTTCGACATATTGCAGGATTTTTATTCAATTAACAGCAGTTTACTCAAAAACACATATTCACTTAACAGGTCAAATTTATACTGAAAGTATAGTAAATGGTTTAGTGTTAGGAAGTTATATTCATTTAACAGGGTTAATCCTGCATCATCCTGCTTGAAGGCTGTGTTTGTGGCTTTTACTCAAAAACCATTGAACCAACATCAAAGACATTTTGGGGAATTGTTGGTCCTGGGTTTGCATTGTTTCTTGATTCAAATCAAGTCACCATGCCCCATAGGGAGGGAGAAGTGGAAAAAATTTTTTTGAATTTAATTTTTCGATTTTGATTTTGATTGCTATTTATTATGTATCTTTACCAAATATTTATTGTGGAGTTTGTGGGAGTACAGTCGACTTAATTTTGATTAATCATGAAAGCTTACTGCTCAAAATGCAAGGCGAGGAAGTTTCCTCAGCTTTACATGCTTGTTGCCTTGCCTGTAGTCAATGTACTCCTGCAGATTCTTGTCCTACATGTGTCGATTGGGATGACAAACGTTGGAAATGGGTGTCATGGTACGTCGTTGGCGGTGAGATGCCTATGTCTGTGCTTTCACCGCAAGGTGATTCAAGTTTTTCGGTTTCTTTTTCAGAGGAACAAGAACATGGTGATGGTATTGTGACACCCACCAAAAGTGTGCTACCATCATCACGCTCTGATGAGCAAACAGAGCCAGCTGCTAAGGTGCTCATGAATATTAGGCAAGGGATAAGGCTACTGGGCCATGTTCTTAATCCCTTGCAGGCAGCTAGCCTGACCGGTGACGCGGTTACTCTGTCTGTGGGAGCCGTAACACCGGGTATTCCGTTGCAGTCGAAGGAAGTGTAGTGGGTAGAGCGAGCACCTTAAAACCAAAAGCTCACCCAGCGACGATGGAACCAGGGAGGAAGTCAGCATGTTTCTTGTAGGGAGGCTCGGCGAGGTCCCTCTCTAACCCAGCAACATCTGGGGCCAGATGTTGTTATGAGAAACTTGCACGAGTCAGAGCATACGTCCACACCTGCCGCTCGGGACACTCCATCTAGACTGCAGCCGGCCTCGGCTACAGTCATGACTTCCTCCTCTACGATTCAAAAGCACACATGATCGCATCCTAGCTACCCGACTTCGGATATCCAGCCAGCTGCACGATGACGGAACCAGTCTTCACCCATGAAGTTGGACCATCCGAGGGAACCGAGGCTTCGATCATCGGGATGTTCCCTAGGTTGATATCTGGGCTCCCTATATTTTTATACTGTACCAATGACCCAGACATAGCTGCTGCTGCTAACTCTTAAAATATAGGGCCAAACACAAATTTTGCCCCCCAATCCCCAAAATTTGCATCTAAAACCAAAGAAAACATGTCCTGAATGGCCCTCCACACTTCACCTCTACTGCGCATGCGCAGTGTCAAGGACGTTCCGAAATTGGCGCCATTAATATTCTAAGTTTGGCCCTTCATCAGTTAACATCTGACTGATCTTTGTGCTTGTAAATCTCAGTTTAAATGATGCCAGACACATAAATATTAGTGAAATGGTGATTCTAAGGAGGATAGAGAAGGAGGAGAGGAAAAATGTGTGACAGAATATTATCAGGGCTGTAACTTAAAATTTTTTAATGAAATTATGTTAAGTTACCTATTTTCGAGGCAGCAGCCATTTTGTTGTCATTCTGATTATTTAGTTACAATGGTTTTTCAGTGTTTTCCTCTCTCCCTGTCCTTTAAGTCCCCCCTTGCTATCCTCCCATGCTTTTGGCATAGTTTTTGTAATTATTATTACTAAATTTTCTTGGGAGTTTTAGCTGAATAACAGAATGAATTCTGTTCTTTTCCCCATGTTTACGTCTTCACCTACGGGTGGTTAGGCGTTGTGTTCTGCATCTACCATCTGATGTTCTGCAGTTTCTTCCCTGGAAGTCTCTGTTTTGCATCAGATAGTGTATTTTTGGTAACTGATTCCGGGCCTGGGTGCCTGGAGCCTTATTTTAGTGTTTTTACATTCATTGTTTACATTTACAACAGCCCTCTGTGTGAGGGGGGGATTTCTGGAAAATAATATCTTGATGTTATTTTAATCATAACTAGATACATTATTATTGTTCGTAAGTGTTGAATAAATTGTTTAAAATATTTTTAAAATGTTTGTCCACACTTAGGCTTGGGATCCATTGGGGCTGAACGTTACTTTTCAGAAACTTGGGCTGTTCTGAAAAAATATTTTTTCAAAATATTTTGATTTCAATTATTTTTTCTATATTAATGGATCATATTATTATTATGTATTTTGATTGCCAGGGGTTAGTGCGAGTACCAGGACTTGTTTTCTTTTCACATTGAAAGGATATTGATCAATTGTAATAAGAGGAAGTCTTCCTCTGACTTTTATAATCATTCTATATGTGGTCAGTGTACTCGCATTAACTCCTGTTCTGTATCGTATGATTTCGATGACAATATGGGAAGCGTATGTCACGGTATGTTAGGGGGGAATTGGACACTCCGGTCCTTTCCCCGCAGGGTCACTCTACTTTATCAATTTCTATTTCAGACGATCAAGATTAGGGTGATGTATCTGTGATGTCTTCCAACAGTGTGCCTCCGTCGTCACAATTAATGAAGGGCTAGCGGAAAAGTGCTCATGTAAATACGCCAATTGCCTAAGAGGACCCAAGTAGGTTCGACGGCCTTTGACGTCCGCTAGCTCGCCCGGTGTAGCGTCCATTCATCGAATGGTTCGGCAGCCGGGTTCGTCCGTTGCGGTCTAGAAGGAATTTTGGGGTGATGCGAGCACTATAAATCAACCAAATGCACACCCAGTGACGGCGGATCAGAGGGAGAATGGAGGAAGCCTTTTAGTCCGGTTCATAGCTCGTTCTGGTCCATCCGGACGCCGAGCGAGAGAGGCCCCTCTCTCGTACAACAACATCTGGCCCCAGATGTTGTGGTACAAAATGTTTCGCATTCGGAGCATACGTCCGTCGCTCGGGACGCTCCGACATATAGTCAGTCCGGAGTAGACTGTCAATAAGGCTTCCTCATTCTCATGGTAGCGCACACGACCGCTCTTGGCTACGTGACCTCGGATATCCAGTAAGCTTTGCCAGTCAGAGAATCATCGGCGACCAGGTCACACCATCCGGTAGCCAGGGACACGAGGCCTGCAGACTCCGGACGTTCGCATAGGAAGTGTGCGGGAGTCAACGTACACGGAGCTTCCGGCGGCAATGCATCGTAAGACCGCTACTGCACAGGCCTCGGGAACGGACGTGCTTTCCTAAATAGCACAGTTTATCGCAGCATCCCAGCATCAACTGAATCTGTCGCATATTTTTTATCCGACGATGCTGGGTCGGGATGCTCCGCGGAAGCGGGTACGGACGTCCGAAAATTTCATCCGGTCCGATGGGATACCGAAAGGGATTTGGAGGATTTCGAGCTTTCCCTTTCGGAACAACATATGCTGTTGTGTATGTCATCTGACTTGGTCTTCTACAGCTTCTTTCGTCGGACCAGAATGCTGCGATGCCGGATAAGAAACTGATAGCGTCGGTGGACTTAGAAATTTTTGGTTCGGTTCAGGGACATCGTCCCTCAGTTCCGACATAGTCCAATAATGTCACACAAACTTTCGAATTATTGAACGACGCTATATATGTTATTATTATATGCTTGCTATAACCAAGCATTTCTGGTTTCTTGTTCGCAAAGTTACGGAGATGTCTTTCAAAAGTGTGCCTCTGTCGTCATAGTTAATGAAGAGCTAGCGGCAATAAGTGCTCATGGAATATGTCTATCGCCTAAGAGATCCCTTGTAGGATCGACAGAGTGACATTCGCTAGCTCACCCGGTGTAGCGTGTATTCATCGAATGGTTCGGCTGCCGGGTTCGTCCGTTGCGGTCTAGGAAGGAGATTTGGGTGATGCGAGCACTTTAATTACTTTAGTACTCACCCAGTGACGGCAGATTGAGGACAGATCGGAGGAAGCCTGTTAGTCCAGTTCCTGGCTTGTCCAGGTCCGTCAGGGTTGTGAGCGAGAGAGGTCCCTCTCTCGTCCAACAACATAGGGGACCGCATGTTGTGGTTCAGTTATTTTACATTCGGAGCATATGTCTGTCGGTCGGGACGCTCTGTTATATTGACAGTCCGAGAGACTGTCCATAATGCTTCCTCATCCTCACAGCAGGGCACACGACCGCACATTGGCTACGTGACCTCGAGTATCTGATCAGTTTCGTCATTCAGTGATTCCACGGCGAATAGGTCACGCCATCCGGTAGCCAAGGGACACGAGGCCTATACACTCCGTTCGCTCGCATATTGGTAGTATGCACGGGGTAACGATCACGGAGCTTCCAGCGGCAATGCATTGTAGGACCGCTTCTCCTCAGGCCTCAGTGACGGACGTGCTATCCGAGTTAGCACAGTTGTTTCGCAGCATCCCAGCAATCGACAGTTTCTTGGTCGAATCAGGAATTATCCGACGGCGCTGGGTCGGTGCGGTCCGCGGTTGCATCAGGTACGGATGACCGAACGCTTTATAGGGTCCGACAGGATGGCGAAAGGGATTCGAAAGATTTCGAGTTTTCCCTTTCGTAGTATCGGAAGCTGCCATTCATATCTTCTGGCATTATCTTCCAGTGATTGTTATTTCGGACTACATTGCTGCGATGTTGGATAAGAGACTTATAGCGTCATTGGACACGGAATTTTGGATCGGTTCAGGGACATTGTCCCTGACTTACCGACGCAGTCCAATAATTTCATTACAACATGTGTTTTATTTTTCGACGCTATATATGCATACAAGCCTGCTACCAAGCATGATAGTTTAGTTTCTTGTCCGCGTTGCTCATTTCTGCCGTTTTATCATTTATACGAATAGTTTATTTTGGCAGAGCAGGGCATACCGAGAGTTCATATGCGTCTAGACGGCGTGGTTAAAGACTGGAAATATTCTTTTTCGCCGTCTATGTCTTTTCTAACCTCTATGTTGGAAACGACAATGATGTCTAGTAGACTTAACTTAGACGCTTTATCATACGTAATCCACCTTACTGAGGCTTTATCATTACGTCTTCAAGAAAAGATTTACGGGATATTATTCTCAATGTGATTTCTTTTGAGGGCAGTAGTTTGTTCACGTATAACTCCGCCCTTCATTGGCTGATTGGAGTTGGTTAGACGTGACGCAGCCCTAGCTACATCCACGCGCGTGGATAGTAAGGTTAAGAACTCTCTCAGAGTCGCTTCGTTCTCGGAGAAGCTTCTCTTCGACGGCAACTTTTCAGCAATCCATGAATTGCTCGATTTACACATTCTCTTGTCTATCTAGTGTTACAAGAGATTCAGACGTGGGCAAACATTCGGTGATTGACTCAGAGAGTGCCACTGCAGTTGCCGGACCTGAGTGTTGCAGTTATGACGGTTGCCAGTCAAACAGATTGGGATATAATATTGATCCCAATGGATTCGAAGTGCCAGGGTCTTTGGGTTCCGCAATCTCTAAGCAAGCAATTATCTTCCGCGGAATAATGTTTTTTAGGCTTGCTTTATGTCATTGCATGAACATTATTCTGAAACGCATGTCCAAATCCTGTCCGTTAATTCGACAGTAGTGGCGTATCTCCGGAACCAGGGAGGCACTCATTCATTTCCGTTATTCAATTTAATGGAAAGAATCCGTCTGTTGGTTATAGTACACCAAGTTCTGTTTCGGTCCGTCATATTCCGGGTCGTCTGATTGTTTTACCGGACTCCCGTTCACTTAGGGGTCGCTTGTTGCCGTCAGAATGGACTCTCAACAAACAAGTATTCAATCAGATTTGCTATCTATGGGAGCGCCCAATGATGATTTATTTATGACACAGCTTGCTAATCAATTGCAGACGTATGTGTTGGCTTGTCCGGATCTCTGAGCTAATGTTGTTAACGCTCTATTGATCTAATAGGACGGAATGATAGGATACGCGTATCCTCCGGCGCTGTTGTTTCAGCAGGTATTGCTAAGATAAACAACCACAATACATTTCTGTTGATAGCATCTCTATCTTCACAGAGACCGTGGGTAATTTACTCTGTTGTCTACTGTGGGACTTAACGTGAAATCTTCCTCAATGAGAGGTTCTTTTTTCGCTGGGTAAATCGTGTCATCTTTATCACAACCCGCAAGGTCGCAACCTTCACGTATTCCGTTGTGTGGTCCGTATTGCATTGTAAGCATTGTACTGGACGAGCTTTGGACGCGATTTCTTACTATAGGAGATCCTCTTCTTCGCTATTCTATGCGAATAAAGTGGAGGCTCTTCCGTCGTTGGTGTAGGGATCATTATGTTCATATTGTTGATCCCTTCATACTACTCATTGCAACTTTTTAGTATACTTGTTTGACAAGATCTACTGCAGCCTGTTATTATTAAGGTTATAGGTTTATGTTACCTCATACCTATGCACTCTAGGATAGTTTACATTTGAGTCTTATGTCTCTTTATCTAAGTCAGTTAGTAACTTTTTGATAAATAGACTTAGAATCTTTAGATTAAATTCCTATATGGAATTTAACTTCGGTTCTTATTTAGCTAAGTAATCATTTGAGCCTCTGGAAACAGTATTTTTCAAATTCTGACCTTTTAGACAGTAATTCTGTTGGTTTCTCTTTTACTGAAGAGTCAGTGAGTTTCATGCACTATCGATGGATGATTTTCTCTTTCGTAGTTTCAGAATCACTACTTCCTTTACTATTTAGGTTGGATTTTTGCATAAGAGTTAGGCTCCTAATATCCGGAACCTATTGTTATTAAGGTCCTTCCGTCTTCGTACGGGCATAGGCCTTTACTCTCTCCGGTTAGAGTTTATGTATTTATAAACAGATATCTGTTTATTACTACGGGTGTAAGCTTCTTCTGTCTTTGATGCCTAATAGAAGGACGTTACGCTCCATTCTATTGCTAATGGATTCTATTAACTATCGGTACTGCTTATGGTATATCATTGACTCAGCAGTTGTGCTTAAGATTTCGGCTCATGAAGTAAGAGTCCTTCTACATCTTGGGCTTACATTAATAGTGTCGCTATTATAGATTTTTGAAGGCTGCTCATTGCGCTCAGCCATCCACATTCATGAATTTTGATCTCAGAAATATCGAGTCCATTTCTGGAGGCCTCTATTGTTAGGTCTATTATCTACTGCTCAGAATGTCATTCACTTAACAGTTGCTACTATAGCTAGGTAGGCTGTCTGTTTCGGCAGTGACTCCGTTCTGCTGCCCTCTTCGCTCTGGGCTATTTGACCCAGGGCAAGAAAAAGGGGGGGGGGAAGGGTGTTCCCTTGGGTCACCTGTTTTACTATGAAAACAAGGGGATACCTCCTCCGGAGTTAGTAAATCTGAGCTGTTATTGGGATGGTTGTTTAGTGAGAAGTTTATGTTTTAAAAATTCATTCAAGTCTTAGTTTTTAAAGTATAGCTTTTGAATATTGCATGTGTCAACGGACATGATTATGCAATCCTCAGACACTTTTAAGGAGTATAAGCGTCTCTATTCTCTAGACTTACTTTATTTATTGGCTTACTTTAAAATTATTAGTATAAGGATTATATTGGATATTAATAGAGTACATGGATGTATGATGCTCAATTTTGGAAGGTGTTGTATCTTTCTAATTTATCATAAATAAGAAAGATACATGTAAGGTCTATTACTTCTTTTTCCCTAGAGGGGATGACTCTATTTTATATTATTGAGCGTATTCCATCTTGCTCTATGTCCTTGGCCCTCCAGCCTTTTTATTATTCAGCTATGTCTGGGTCATTGGTACAGTATAAAAATGTTAAAAAATTTATAGTAATTTCTATATTTTTTATACTTACCAATGACCCAGACGGGGATGGCCCTCCCAGGAGTTGGGAACTCTTACCTCCCCGCTGAGTACATAGCGCTTACCAGGCACTGGTTATTAGAATGATTAATGGCGCCAATTTCGGAACGTCCTTGACACTGCGCATGCGCAGTAGAGGTGAAGTGTGGAGGGCCATTCAGGACATGTTTTCTTTGGTTTTAGATGCAAATTTTGGGGATTGGGGGGCAAAAAATTTGTGTTTGGCCCTATATTTTAAGAGTTAGCACCAGCAGCTATGTCTGGGTCATTGGTAAGTATAAAAAATATAGAAATTACTGTAAATTTTTTAACTTTCCATTACTGGAAATCTGGGCATTGTGTGTGTGGTAGCATCTCAACACCAGGAAAATTCATCTTGCTGCATAACTGAGATAGGAGTAGTTACATGACTTTATTCCTCTGTTGTGCTTACTGGCCATAGTTGCTACTTAATTCCTTCTTTAAACGACTTTGACAGTTTAGTGCCTCAGGAGCCTCTTGTTTTCATTTTGAATTTTGAATTAGTGTTATGGAAACTTTTTTAATGCCCAGTACCTGTTGATTGAATAGCTAATATTTATTTATTGGGGTTCAAGATCACATACTTATGTACAATGGCTAATCATGACCGTGACAGTTTTATGGGTAGAGGAAGCCGGAGTACCCGGAGAGAACCACCGAACAACAATGAGCAGCTGCCAGCTCCCCAACATGGTAACTCCAAACTGCAGCACAGGCAGGGTTAGATTGGTTGAAGACATGCGCACCATCAACGTGCATCACGCCTTAGTACACGGCGTCATCATGCCCCCATGTGGACAATCGGGGTTAAGTGCCTTGCCCAAGAACACAACGTGGGAGAATAGCTAATATATGTCCACTTTATGTTTCTGATAATCTTCTGGTTAATTGAAAATCCCCACCAATTCATTTTTTAGCTCATCTTGACAAAGTCAAGCTGAGCTAATCTCATCGCTCTCCGTCCGTCGTCCACCTTCCATCAACACCATGTTTTGGTCTTCCCCTCCAAAGCCACTGGGCCAATTCAAGTAAAAGTTTGTGTGAGTGATGGCCCTGGAGGGGCATTGCATTTTTGTTCAACTCGGCATGCTCAGCCCAATGGAGAGGGAGTGGGGGAAAATGCTCCAAAATATTTTAAAAATCTTCTTCTCATGAACCAGTGTGTACAATGACTTGATATTTGCTATGGAGCTCCATTTTGAGGTGTAGAATCAAGTTTGTTTAAACAAAGTTCGTGAAGGAATATTTGTAATGGAAGGGGTAAGATTTTTGGCCCCATCCAAAATTTCTATTTCAAGAACCGGTGGACCAACTTCAACCAAATTTGGCATGTAGTTTAAGTGGGTCCTAAGTAATTGATTGATGCCTAAAAATATTTTTTTCACAGCCCTGTGACAACCCCAGGGGCTAAAAACAAAAAAATTCAAAAGCCTATATATCCCAAACCAGAAGGAACAGAGAACTGGTATTTGGTATGAAACATCCTTAGGACCAGAAAGAGGGATTTGTTAAAAAAAAATGCCACCAGTTCAATCAGGGTGCCTGGTAGAGGGTATTAAAAAATTGTTGAGTCAGTAGTTCTATCCCTGGAGCATTTCATTCACAGATGTGTTTGATTGACATATTGTGTTCTTAAATAAACAAAAATTCTGCTATGAACATTTAATCTTGTTATTACAATCTGTCAATTCTGTGGGGGGACTTTTTGTTTTAGAAAGATTTTTATTTATGTTTAATGAACCATTTCAATGCTGAAAAATATCTGATACCTGTATGCATGTCTTTAATTTAACCCTCTCAAGTTAATGCTGAAAAACATCTGATACATGTATGCATGTCTTTAATTTAACCCTCTCAAGGCTGCAGTGTGGGTTCCAAAGATTTTTATTGATGACATGAACAAACAAAAAAACGTTTCAATACTGTTTTTTCTGGTTCCTTGGAAAAAATTGATCTGATTCCTGTCTGAATATCTTTAATTTAACCCTCTCATGACTTCAGTGTGTTTTTTTCCTAAGATTTTTTCTCTCTCATGATGGACTCTTTCTCTACTGATTTCATGTTGAATGAACCCTTTCTATACTGGAAAACATTTATCTGATTCCTGTGTGCATGTCTTTAATGTAGCCCTCTCAAGATTGCAGGTCTGTAGCAGGGAGTTCCACAGATTTTTAGCTCATCTTGACAAAGTCAAGCTGAGCTAATCTCATCGCTCTCCATCCGTCATCCGTCAAAACCATGTTTTGGTCTTTTCTTCCAAAGCCACTGGGCCAATTCAATTGAAAGTTTGTGTGAGTGATGATCCTGAAGAGGCACTGCATTTTTGTTCAACTCAACATGCTCAGCACCATAGGGATGCTCATGCTCCAAAAATATTTTTTTAAATTTTCTTCTCATGAACCAGTGTGTACAATGACTTGATATTTGCTATGGAGCTTCCTTTTGAGGTGTAGAATCAAGTTTCTTCAAACGAAGTTCGTGAAGCAATATTTGGTTTTGGCTTTGTAATGAGAGGGGTAAGATTTTTGGCCCCGCCCAAAATTTCTATTTTCTGAACCGATGGTCCGGTTTGAACCAAATTTAGTAGGTGGTATTATTGGGTCATAAGTACTTGACACATGCAAAAAAAAAAAATTCCCACATCCCCATGGGAACCCTGGGAGGTAAAGATAGAAATATTTTCAAATGCCCATATTTCCAAAACCACATGGAACAGAGAGCTGTTATTTGGTTTGCAGTATCCTTTGGACCAGTAGAATTGAATGGTAAAAAAAATTGCCAGCGGTTATGTTAAGATGTTCTGTAATGGGCATCGAAAAAAATGCTTAGCATATTTGCAAAAATTTTAAAAAATCTTTTCTCCAGAATCAATCATCAGAATCTTTTGATATTCGGTATACAGCATTCATAGGGGTGTCAGATACAAGTTTGTTAAAATAAAGCCCATTGGTTCATATTTGGGCCCAATATAGGAGCCCAGATTTTTTACATAGGGTAATATGGGGAATATCCTTTAAACATCTCCTTCTTCAGAACCACCAGTCAGAATCTTTTAATGTTTGATATACATCATTGGTATGAGAGTCAGATTCAAGATTGTTTAAACCAAGTCCCTAGGTTAATATTTGGGCTTCCTATGGAAGCCCAAATTTTAACTTTGTTCAATATGGAGGATAATTTTTAAAAATCTTCTTCTTCAGATCCACCAGGCAGAATGCTTTCATATTTGGTATGCAACATCTCTAGGGGGGTCAGATTCCAGTTTGTTCAAATCAGATCCCTAGGTATATATTTGGGCTCGCTATGGTAGACAAATGTTTACTTAGTGCGATATGAGGAAAGGTCTTTAAAAATCTTCTTCAGATCCACCAGTGGGAATGCTTTCATATTTGGTATACAACATCTCTAGGGGGGGTCAGATTCCAGATTGTTCAATTCAGGAGCCTGGGTTAATATTTGGGCTCCATATGGGAACCTGAAATTTAACTTAGTACAATATGAGGGAATTTCTTCAAAAGTCCTCTCCTTCAGATCACTGGTATACAACATCTCGGGGGGGGGGGGGGGGGGGGGGGGGGGGGGGCAGGGGGGGCGTGGGGGGGGGGGGGTCAGTCAGATTCAAGTTTGTTTAAATCAGATCCATAGGGTAATATTTGGTATTTGGGTTCGCTATGGTAGCCCAAATTGTAACTTAGTGCAATATGAAGAAATTTCTTCAAAATTTCTCTTCTTCAGATTCAACAGTCAGAATGCTTTCATATTTGGTACACAACATCTCTAGGGAGGTCAGATTCAACAGTGTTCAAATCGAGAGCCTGGGTTAATATTTGGGCTCCATATGGGTTGCCAGAATTGGCCATTTTGCTGAAGAGTTAAAAATTTTGTATTCAGTACCCTCTAGAGGTGTTTAACTAAGATTAATCCACATAGGTTGTATCAAGTGGCTTCATAGGGGAGCTCTACATTTTACATTATGATCAACTGAAGAAAAGACATGATGCCCAGATTATTTTTGTCACTCCTGAGGGACTCAAGGATTGACAGTGTAGCCTATGGAGATGGATTGCTTAATGTAGATTCATTCTTGGACTCTGTTTATATTGTGTTCTGTTCAAGATGAGCGATTCAGGCCCCGTGGAGCCTCTTGTTTTATTTCTGAAGCTGAAGCTGGTATAGTTTATTCAGTTAACAAGATTTTTGCCTCACTGAAAAATTGAGAGAACTATGTTGCATTTGCATCCCCCTCTCCCTAAAAAAACAAAATTGAGGAGGGGGATGTATAGGCATGGTGCTGTATGTCCATCCATCCATCCATCCATCCATCCATCCATCCATCCATCCATCCATCCATCCATCCATCCATCCATCCATCCATCTGTAGTTGTAGTTGGTTTCCACTCTGGTTTCCACTCTCGAAATGAAGTTCTGCCTCACCAATCAAAACCAGTATTGACATGTGGGTTGGGTATAACCTATTTATTTGGGAGTTATTGTGCCAAAGGACAAGTTCACAGTGACCTTACACTATTTTCCAGGAATATCTGTTGATGGAGTAAAGTTTCACCTTTCTAATTATGAGTTCCGCTTGGCCATTCAAAACCAAACTTAACATGTTGGTTGTGATTGATGAGAAAAAGAACCTTATTTATTTTGGGCTCATTGTTCCACATGTCAAGGTCACAGTGACCTTTAACTTAAACATATTTTTATACTGTATACCAATGGCCCAGACTTAGCTGGTGCTAACTCAAATTATCTTGGGCCAAACACAAATTTTGCCCCCCAATCCCCGAAATTTGCATGCAAAACCGAAAATTAGAAGTCCTATCTGGCCCTCCATACATTTACTCTCCGCGCATGTGCAGATGCCAGGAAGTCACCAAAACTGGCGCAACATCATTCTTTGCTTGGCCCTTCGGTCAGATAACATCAAACTGACTTCTGTGCTTTTAAATCTTAGTTTCAGTGATGCCAGACACAAATCAATGGTTAATTTGGTGGATCCAAGGGCACAACTGGATGAAGGAAGGAAGAAATGGTGGTTTGAAACGTTCAGGGCTGTAATTTTATAATATTTTTAAAAATTAGTTCATGTTCCCCAATTTCGGGACATGGGCCTGACGTCATCATTGATTGATAATGATTTTCCACCCTTTGTTAAGTATTCCTTCCCAAACCTCCCTTAATCCCCCCAGTTAAACTCCCAAGCTTTTTGGCTTGTTTTATTGAATTTTTTTTATAAAATTTCTTGGGAGTTTAACGCATTATACAGATGATTATTCTGTACATCCCCATGGTTACATCCTCACACTTGGGGTGTTTAGGCGTTTTTTCTTCTGCTGAAGATCTTGCTTTACATTGGATAGTTTTATTTCTGTTACTGACTTCGGGCCGTGTTGCCTGGGATCTTGTTTCCGGTTTTTATTTTGAAGTTGTTTACATTGACATTACTTTATTTGTATAGGTAGTTTCCTATTTTCTTTAGGGAAACTACGGTTATAAGTAACATAAAATATTCAGGTAGTGTGGCAGTTAATTTTTTGGATATTATTATAATTTTGTCCACACTTAGGCTCTTTTGGGCTCATCGTTCCCTTTGGGAACTTGGGCTCTTATATAAGAAAAAAAAATTTTTGAATTTTTTTTATTTTTTGAATTTTTTTTTCTTTTGGGTGTGTTTATTGCATCAATTATATATTTTAATGATATCTTACATTATGTAGATTTGGTGGTGGTGCAATCGACCTATTTTAGCTTTTAGGTAATAATATTTATCAAATAGCAGGGCAAATATGAGGAAGCCTTTCCTCTATTTACATGGTCATTGTCTTGCTTATAGTCGATGTTCTACCACTAATTCTTGCACCATGTGTCAGATTTTGACAACGTTGGTGATGGGTGTCATGGTTTGTTGTTAGGCGAGTGGACGCTAGCTGTCCTCCCGCGGCGAGGGGACACTGCTGGTCCTCTCGCCAAAATGTCACTTTAGTTTTTTAGATTCAGTTTACAGAGGAACAAGAACATGGTGAGGTTTCGTGACGCCGTCAGATAGTGTGCTTCCGTCGTCGCAATATACAATTAGAGCTAGCGGCAAAAGTGCTCAATGAAATAGACAAGGCCCAGTTCACAGATCATGTGGTTTTCGTCCTTGTCACCAGCTAGTTCAACCAGCGCTCTATCATTCAGAATATGGATGTTATGATGCCGGTTAAGTCCGTAGCGGAAAGGAAAAAGGGTGTTGTGAGCACTATAATATCAAAACGTGCTCACCCTGCGATGATGGAAAGGAGGAAACAGACAAGTTCTGAGGTATGCTCGTCCAGGTCTTCCACGACCGCGAGCAAGAGAGAGGCCCCTCTCTCTTACAACAACATCTGGGGTCAGAGGTTGTTGGTAGGAACTTGCGTCAGTTGGAGCTTATGTCCATGCCTTCCTGTCCGGGACGCTCCTTCTAATAGGTTGCCGGGATCGGCTAGTCTTATGGCTTCCTCTACGTCTGATAAGCACACACGTCCGCACAAAGTCTGTTGTCACATTTAGACAGGGCTAAAAACCACGGCATATGGTTTTAGTTCCCTGTCACCAGCTACCTTGTCTGGTGAAGCGATTACTCAGGCCTCTGAGAACTGTTACGCAGCTGGACTACAATTAGAGCCAGTGGTAAAGTGCTCTATGATATAAGACAAGGCTCCAGATCACAGATCATGTGATTTTCATCCTTGTCGCCAGCTAGCTCAACCAGCACTTCTATCACTCAGAATATGGGTGTTATGATGCCGGGTGTGTCCGTAGAGGTCATGGAGAGAACAAGAGTGGAGCAAGCACTATAATATACAATCATGCTCACCCAGCGATGACGGAAGGAGGAAGCTGGCAAGTTCTGAGGTTCGCTTGTACAGGTCTGCCAGGACCACGAGCAAGAGAGAGGTCTCTCTCTCTTACAGCATCATCTGGGGCCAAATGTTGTTGGTAGAAACTTGTGTCAGTCGGAGTTTACGTCCATGCCTCTTGTCTGGGATGTCCCGTCTAATAGGCAGCCGGGGTCGGCTAGTCTTACGGCTTCCTCTACATAAGGCTAAAGTGCTCTTTATATTGCAGAGGGCTATAAACCGCGATGAGCGGCTTCAGTTCCCTGTCGCCGGTGAAGTGGTTACTCTTGAATATGAGGACCGTGACACCGGGTGTGTCGTGTTTACATAGTAAATCAGAGCTAGCGGCAAAAGTGCTCATTGATATAAGACAAGGGCCTAGACCTTAGAATAAAGGGTTTACGACCTTGTCGGCGGATCGTTACTCAGAATATGGGTAGTGTGGGTGTAGCGAGCACTATAAAATTCACTCATGCTCACCCTACGACGATGGAAAGGAGGAAGCCGGCAAGTTCTGAGGTACGCTTGGCTAGGTCTCCCTGGACCTCGAACAAGAGGGAGACCCCTCTCTCTTTTAACAACATCTGGGGCCTGATGCTGTTGGTAGGAACATTCATCATTCGGAGCTTACGTACATGCCTTTTGTCCAGAACGCTCCGTTTAATTATCAGCCGGGTCAGTTACATTTCAGCTTCTTCAGCATCTACTAAGCACTCTCTGTCACACCTTGGCTACGTGACTTCGGATATCTAGTCTGCATCGTCAATAGGTCCACTCATTGTCGAGGAAGTCGCACCATCTAGTAGCCAAGGAGACGAGGCCTCATTCATCGGGACGTCTGCAGTTAAGAGCCATCTCGGACACACTGTCCCAGGAGCAGCCGGCGGATAAGCAATACATGACCGCTGCTTCTCAGGCCTCCGTAATGGACTTGCTGTCGCAGATTGTGCAGCTCATCGCAGTATTCCTGCTAATGCAGAAGCACTCAACGTCAGTGCCAAAACTTGAGCTGTCGGATGGTGCTTGGTCGGTCCAGTCATCTGCCTGTTCAGATGCTGGTGACCATGATTCTAAAACTGATTTAGATGAATGATGAAAGGGATATGGAGCAGGATAACATTCCCTTTCGGAACAACTCATGGATGATATGGCAAATGTTCAATAACAGGCACTTTAACAGTACTATCCATTATTGTTTCCTTGAACTTGTTCCAGTGAATCACAATGCTGCAAGTAATTGTGAGAAACCGCTAGCATTGTTAGACGCTGACTTCATCCGGACAAAGAGCAGGATAATAAGATCTCTTCTCCGGTTAAGTCTGCACGGGTGTCACAGGTCTTTGATTATGTAGACAACGCCATATTTAACTTCCTGTATGAAGAAGTAATACGGTTTCTTATCATCATCTTCTGTATTTATAACCGTTTTTTGATCACATACATTTACAAAACGACCGGGGAAGATGTATTGAGAGTTTCTCTGCATTGAATGTGCAGGCTAAGGTCTTAGTTGTAGCCTTACCTTCATCATTTCGCTGTTCGCTCGTACCCAATTGAGAAGATAATTTCTTATTCAGAGCGAATTTAGACTCACGGTCTTATGTACTTCACTTTTAAGTACTGTGACGCAACGTCTATATGGAAAGGAATTTTGTGGTCGTTTGTACCTTTTTAAAAAAATTCTTTCCAGGCCTATTTATCACATATATCTCTGTCTTAACAGTTGTTAAGTGGGAGCTATTCTGATGTGACGAAGCCTTGCATCGTCATCTTTAATATTTGACTAGGTGAAAAACTTGCTACAGGTCGCTTTAGTTTTCCAGACACTAAGTCTTTGATGGTAAGTTTTCATTAATGTAGGATTAAGCTACAAGAAAGCATCAATACTCGGCTCTTTTAAGTTGGGGTCTAATCGACCAACACCAGCAGCAGAAAGAGTAGGAGAGGTTGTCCTAGACTCAGATCGTCGATAAGGACTCATAGCGAAGGCATAGGTATCCCTCCTATATATTACTTTAGGGATTGACTATACAACCACTTGGATGGGGGTTTAGGTCTGTTTGAGTTTACTGATCAGACACCCCTGAGCCGGTGGCTCAAGGCTCTTATAGAGCTCGGTCCGACCGATAATTAACTGGAACTGGATAACGTGTTTATCATGGCTCTAAAGGTTATTTAGGATAATCATTCAGTCGAAAAAGTGAGTGTTCGAATGTTCGACTGTGTGGCTAGTATAGTTCTTAAGATCACTTGAAGAATGAACTAGATAATGTCTCATGGGATGAATGATAGGACACATGTATCCTACAATTCATTTTCAACAAGCTGGCTTGTTTGTTTTTTCATTGACCAAATTAGCCAGTTGTTAGGCTCGCTTTTGTCTTCTATCAGACACATTAACAGCGAAAGATTTTATGCGTCGGATGGGATTGTGCGGAGCGGCTACGAATGTTATTTCGATGGATCGCTTACACACATGTCGCCTCCAGTTATTCTTAACTGGAGTGGGAAGAGGTTTTTCGCTCAGGACCTGTATTGTTTTAACGTATCTAGTAAACATAAGGTCAAGTTTGGACAGATATTCAGTGGTTTAACAGCTGCCAGATTCAGTTTTCTCAATTATGACGACGTGCGTTCATAATTGGATTACAACCCTGAGTCAGACGGACTCTTTATGCAGGGTTCTTGGGACCCTCAGTTCTTGGAGATCACATATTCACCAAGAATGATGTCTTATTGTTTATGCTACATCATTGGATTATATTATTAGCGAACATGCATGTGGGATCGCTCCAGGATAGTTAAGTTTGCGACGCATAGGAACAATAGTTTCCTTCATTTGTGTTACCAATCTTAGACTTTTGAGTGCATACAGTTCACGTTCAGCCGTATTCAGGAGAATGAATGGTAGGATAAGTGTATCTTTCAGATCATTTGATTCAGTAGATTACGTTAAGATTTAATAATCTCAGTGTGATTCCTACTAATAACATATCTGTCGTCACAATATCCTTCTATCAGTTTTCTAAAGTGCCTGTTATTGAACATTTGCCAGAAGCTTCCTCCACGAGAGGACCATCTTCTTCAGGGGAAGTTTTGTTCTTCACGTCATTTTCCGCCCATAGTGGCATAAGGGAGTCTGTTAGACATGAGGGAGCCTTTGGGGTTCCTATATTTTTTGCTGTTTGGACCAGCAATGATTAAATAATGTGGGTGAGGAGGTTTCGACATGACTTCGAATCCCCCCCCCCCCCCTCCCCCCACACACACTCACACTCTGTCTTGTATATATATCTTTATACATACATACTATGCTTTTGGGGTCGTGTTGAATGGCGCCATCATAGGCACATATGCAGTTTTTGTTGCATTAGTTTCTGGTGTTTATTTTCTGATTTCTGATATACAAGTGCTTATTAAATCATCATAATTGCTGCTATTTGAGTTCATAGGTGACTGCATAACCTGTTAGAGGTTTTTTAGATGATTACATGCTGGATTTTAATGCACTCGCACAATATTCTATTAGGCTACCGCTTTGGTGGCCTTGAAATTATTATATATTTCGGGGGCGGTCTGTGTTGGAGCCTGTTAATCATACCTACCTCCATTTCTAGATCCTGGTCTCTATTTTGTCGGTTCTCAAAGTGCCTGTTATTGAACATTTGCCAGAAGCTTCCTCCACGAGAGGACCATCTTCTTCAGGGGAAGTTTGTTCTTCACGTCATTTTCCGCCCATAGTGGCATCAGGGAGTCTGTTAGACATGAGGGAGCCTTTGGGGTTCCTATATTTTTTGCTGTCTGGGCCAGCAATGATTAAATAATGTGGGTGAGGAGGTTTCGACATGACTTCGAATCCCCCCTCCCCCCCCCCCCCCCTCCCCCTCACACACACTCACTCTCTGTCTTGTATATATATCTTTATACATACATACTATGCTTTTGGGGTCGTGTTGAATGGCGCCATCATAGGCACATATGCAGTTTTTGTTGCATTAGTTTCTGGTGTTTATTTTCTGATTTCTGATATACAAGTGCTTATTAAATCATCATAATTGCTGCTATTTGAGTTCATAGGTGACTGCATAACCTGTTAGAGGTTTTTAGATGATTACATGCTGGATTTTAATGCACTCGCGCAATATTCTATTAGGCTACCGCTTTGGTGGACCTTGAAATTATTATATATTTCGGGGGCGGTCCGTGTTGGAGCCTGTTAATCATACCTACCTCCATTTCTAGATCCTGGTCTCTATTTTGTCGGTTCTCAAATCGCATATTCTCACATGTTTATAGTTGTAGATATCAGATAGTACATGTTTGAGAGTGTTCTTACTGGATTTTATTGTGCAGAGGCCTCCTGTGGATGATCTTTGAAGTGTGTTTTCTCTGCAGAGATTGTTCAATGTATCTCATTTTAATATGTGTATGTTATATTTTATATCACTGATTTCATCGTACCTGTATACGCCGTCTGTAGTGCATATTTTGTAGCGGACAATATTATTTACCAAAATTGTTGCTATTGCCATGGCTTGTGAAGTGGCTTTAAGCACCATTTATTATTAATGAATTAATTCCTGAGTGCCTGATCGATATTTATTTATATTGTTTCCTGGTACCGCTTATTGATTCCAGAGCTCTCTCCTCTTTCTTTTGAAGATATATTAAAAAAAAGGCTGGTGGGGGGGGGGGGGGGGGGGTCATTTTCTCCACTTCTCTGGCTTATTGGGTATGTAACTATGAAGGAAGCTGTTTTATCCATACTATATTTGGCATTCAGCTGTAGTGTTATTGTATGGCATAGGTTTATGGACAATTTTCTCTCATTCTCAAATATGCCCTCCTAATTTTTGGGGCTTAGTCCAGACTTGCCTTAAAAATTGTGAACTCGTTACATCCTAATTAGCTTGGTTTCATGCTCAGATTTAGGATTTACATAATTGGGATCCATATGTCTCCCCTGTTATGGTATAAGAGACATACATGTAAATTCTAATTATTCTAATTTCCTTCATCATGGATTGAAGGATTTGATCTATGTTGATCTACTATTTCGGAAGTTCTAGGCCCTCCACATTTTTACGATTCAGCTTAGTCTGGACCATTGGTATACAGTATAAAAACATGAAAAAATTTACAGTAATTTATATATTTTTTATACTTACCAATGGCCCAGAGGGGAATGACCCTCCCATGAGTGGGCAGTACTGGGCACTCATACCTCCCCGCTGAATTATTATATTATAATCTTTTTTAACAAAGAATGATGTTGGCGCCAGTTTCGGTGACTTCCTGGTGTCTGCGCATGCGCAGAGAGTAAATGTATGGAGGGCCAGATAAGACTTCTAATTTTCGGTTTTGCATGCAAATTTTGGGGATTGGGGGGCAAAATTTGTGTTTGGCCCTAGATAATTTGAGTTAGCACCAGCTAAGTCTGGGCCATTGGTAAGTATAAAAAATATATAAATTACTTTAATTTTTTTCATTTTTCTGGTTGCTCTAATTAGTGTTCTGCTGGAATGCTCTAAATGAAAATTTACAAGTAGGTGTGATATGATAGAGGAAAAACCCTATCTATTTTGAGGTCGTTGTTCCAAATGTCAAGGTCACAGTGACCTTTAACTCAAATGTTTTTTTCTGGTTTCCACTCTAATTAAAATTCTGCTCTGTCAATCGAAACCAACTTCACTTGTGGATTGCATATGATAATAGGAAGAACCCTATTTATTTTGAGATCAATGTGGCAAAGGTCAAGGTCACAGTCATCTTGAACTTGGAGTAGGTTTTAGCTCTCTAAATCAAGTTCTGCTTGGCCAATCAAAACCCAACTTGACATGTGGGTTGATTGTGATAAGAGAAGAACTCAATTTATTTTGTGGTCATTGGGCCACAGTGACCTTAACTTGAAATTTGTTTCTGCTTCATAACTTTAGATATTGGCGAGAATGCTGTGTCAGGGTGGGTTTTTTTTTTAGGTGTGGGTGGGGGGGGGGGGAGGGTTGATTAAAAATCCACCCCTGGCAGCCATCTCTAGTCAGATTTAACCCTTTACAAATGAATCGGCCGCATCCGCCTGTGTAATATGCAAATTGAGCAGTTGAAAAAATATTATTTTTCAAAAAATTTCAACAAAACCATATCATATGACCCCTCGTTGCAACGAGCTATTTCCAACGAGGGGTCACATGATATGGTTTTGTTGAAATTTTTTGAAAAATTTGAAAAAATGATATTTAAAATAATAAATTTTGATATCGTCTGCGTTGGGTAAAGGGTTAAGACAAAGCATTTCAGTGTCAACATCTCAGTTGAGTTCATAAATCGGCATAATCAGTTTATTTTTTCCAGAGTTATTCTCCTTTGTTTTTTTTTTCAAATTGTCCAGCCTGTAATAACTCATTCACATATTTTTCAGTGTTTAGAACTGGAAAAGGTGCAAGTTAGTTGCATTAATATACATATTTACTTTGATTCTGATTATTTGATTCTGATAAAGTTTTTTTCAAAAACTCGACCTATAGTTTGATGATTTTGATGCGTGGACCCGCAGTTGAGCATGCAAGTGGATGGTCATCCCCTTTCTCATTAGCATGATAATTTCAACAAATATCAGTGAACTTGGTCAAAATTTGGTATGTGAGACTTCAACAATGTCTTGAACGAGTTTGGAAACCGGTGTCGAGTGGGGTTATGACCCTTAATTAGTTCAATTTTACCTGTTTTCAGCTCATTATCACTATAACTTGAACAAATATCAATGGATTTTGTCAATATTTGGTATGTGGGTCTTTTTAACAATGTACTGAATGAGTTTGAAAACTGATACAGTCTGTACTGATACTGATCAAAGTTACGATCCTTAATTAGTTAATTTTTTGCCTATTTTCAGCTCGTTAGCATGATATCGTGAACAAATATCAGTGGATCTAGTCAATATTTGGGATGTGAGACTTTCTTCACGTTGTCTTGAATGAGTTCAAAAACTGTACAGTTTGGCCATACTGAGCAGAGTTATGGCCCTTAATTAGTAAATTTTTGCCTCTTTTCAGCTCGTCAATGTGATAACTTGAACAAAGGTCAATGGATTTGGTCACTATTTTTAACAATGGCTTGATTGAGTTCGAAAATTGATATAGCCATGCTGAGCAGCATTGTGGCCCTTAATTAGTTAAGTGGGCACCACTGAACTCTGTAAATGATTTTTTGTTATGGTGTAGTCTCTGTGTTGTTTGTATTGGTTAAATTAATCACTGTCAGTCATTGATCTTTTTTTTTCCATAGAACTCTTTATATGTTTTTTTACAGGTGTATATCAGTATATATCATTTGATTGAGGGGAAGAAAGAAAGATGTTGTTTTCCAACTTTTACGTTTGGGCTTTTAATTTAAATTTTATTGTTTCTTTGAACATCCTTTATGGTGCATGTCATCATTTTATCTCTTTGTAGCCTTTATGCCAACCATATCATGATTTAGCAACATCTTACAGCTCCAACAATCCATCTGAATTGCGTGCTGTAGTGCAGAAACATACAGAGGCATTTACCAGGGTGAGTTATTATAAACCTTTACATATTTACTCTGAAACTAGAGCTTATCCTTCCCAAACATGAATAAATTTGTAACAGATTGAGAGACAAGTGTCCGAACCGAATCTCGAACCTTCGACCTCTAACACACAAAGGGACTGATTAACCACAAGCTGAAGAGATCCAAATCAACTAAGCTGGTTGGTAAATGGCCTTTATACCTAGACCGCTACACTACTCTCACATTCTTTGAGATTCAGCTACCATTAATCTCACCCTAGATTCTACCTCAGTGCAGTCAAAACACCTGCAGTGCTTCTCCACAGCAGCTACAATACCACCAATTGCTTAGAGCTGGTCATTGGTACCAGTGCAGAGAGGTGCAGGAGCCTTGTATTGAACTGTGATCCTCTAGCACCCAGAGTGACCATTTTACGGGAGACTAAGAGATCTGGTCTGACCAGGCTGGTTGGTAAATGGCCTTTATATCTCAACCACTACAAATTAAACATTCAAGCCATTCTAAATAAACATTCAGCCTATATATGTATTCAAGTGATACCAACCATGGACAGTTATGGACATTTATAACTATATTAAAACTGTTTTGATAGTAGCCTCCTGCATGTCAGAATTTATCCTCTTCTTATCTTGAGAATTGTTGATTTCATGGCAATTGATAGCATTAATCACATTTTATTTATCAGTGTAATGCCAAATTTCATTCGATGAGTTTATATGATTGCTTACTTGTGGGAACAAATGTATATTTTTATACTGTATACCAATGGCCCAGACTAGCTGGTGCTAACCCAAAAATATCTAGGGCCAAACACAAATTTTGCCCCCCAATCCCCAAAATTTGCATGCAAAACCAAAAATTAGAAGTCCTATCTGGCCCTCCATATATTTAACCCTCCACACATGTGCAGACGCCAGGAAGTCACCAAATCTGGCGCCAACTTCATTTCTTTGTTTGGCCCTTGTCAGATAACAACAAACTGACATTTGTGCTTTTTAAATCTCAATTAATAATGATGCCAGACACAAATCAATGGTTAAATTGGTGGATCCAAGGACAGAACTGGATGAAGGAAGGAAGAAACGGTGGTTTGAAACGTTCAGGGCTGTAATTTTATAATATTTATAAAAATTAGTTCATGTTCCCTAATTTCGGGACATGAGCCTGACGTTATCACTGATTGATTATGATCTATCCACTGTTTATTTAGTATTCCTTCCCTACCTTCCCTTGATCCCCCCAGTTAAGCTCCCAAGCTTTTTGGCTTGTTTTAATGAAATTTTGTTTATAAAATTTCTGGGGAGTTTAACGTATTATACAGACGATTATTCTGTACATCCCCAGGGTTGCGTCCTCACCCTTAGGGTGTTTGGGCATTTTGGTCATGCATCATACATCCAGTGTATTTTTTCTTCTGAGAAAGATCATGCTTTACATCGGCTAGTCTTGTTTCTGTTACTGACTTCGGGCCGTGTTGCCTGGGGTCTTGATTCCGGTTTTTGTTTACATTTACAATGCTCTCGGTAGTTTCCTATTTTTGTTTAGGAACGACCGTTGTAAGTAACATAGAATTTTCTGATAGTGTGGTAGTTAATATTTTTATACTGTACCAATGACCCAGACTTAGCTCTTGCTAACTCTAAAATATTTAGGGCCAAACACAAATTTTACCTCCCAATCCCCAAAATTTGCATCTAAAACCGAAAATTACATGTCCTATATGGTCCTCCATACTTTTACTCCACTGCGCATGTGCAGTGTCAAGGAGGTCTCGAAATTGGCGCAATTATCATTCTTTGTTTGGCCCTCAATTGAGTTACATCTCACTGATATTTGTGCTTGTAAATCTCAGTTTAAATGATGCCAGACACATAATTATGAGAGAAATGGTGGATATAAGGAGGAAATAGAAGGAGGAGAGGAAGAAACAGTGGAAGGAAATGTTCAGGGCTGTAACTTAAAATTTTATGAAATTATTTCATGTTACCTATTTTCGAGGCATGGCCCTGATGTGGTCATTCTTGCTATGAATGTTCCTTTGTTTGATCATTGTTTCCTCTCTCCCTTTCCTTTATTCCCCCCCTAGCTATTCTCCCATGCTTTTGGCATATTTTTTGTAATGTTCATTACTAAAATTTCTCGGGAGTTTTGGTTGGTAACAGAATAATATTCTGTTTTTCCCCCATGTTTACGTCCTCACCCTTGGGTGTTTAGGCATTTTGGTCTGCATCTACCATCTGATGTTCTGCAGTTTCTTCTCTGGAAGTCTGTTTTGCATCAGATAGTGTTTAAATTGGTAACTGATTTCGGGCCATGTTTATCAGTGCCTGGAGTCATGTTTCCGGTTTGTGTACACTTTTTGTTTATGTTGACAACGGTTACTTCTGATAGTGATTACTTGTCCTCTGCTTAGTTCAGTTCATAGCAAGATACATTAATATTGTCCATAAGTGTTACATTCATTTTTAGCTCAACTTTGGCGAAGCCAAATTTGAGCTTATGCCATGGCCCGTCGTCCGTCTGTCTGTCTGTCCGTCAACAATTGGATACGGCTCGGGATAGAGCCCGTATTTACGAAACTTCTTGGGTACCTTTGTTATGACGGTGGGACAAGAACGAGTGTTTTTGGGTGCGGTCCGAAATTCAAGATGGCTGCCAGCCACCATTTTGTACCGACGATGCAGAAATCTGTTTTTTGTACAGAACTTCCATATGAAAGCTCTGATTTGAATAATTTTTTGTATGAATGATTAGTACCATGGGACACATCACATATAATACGGGTTTTTTTCTCGTGCGTAAATTATGCAAATTAGACAAACTTTGATGTTTTTTGGTGTCACTTTCAGCACTGTAAGTGCAAATGCCAATATGGCTCGGGCTAGAGGCTGTATTTATGAACCGATCTTTACGAAACTCCTTGGGTACCTTTGTTATCACCGTGGGACGAGAACGAGTGTTTTTGGGTCCGGTCCGAAATTCAAGATGGCCGATGGCAGCCATTTTGTACAAAATTTGGTGCGATCAGATTTTTGCACAGAACTTTTTTCTCGTGCCGAAATTATGCAAATTAGATGAACTTTGATTTTTTCAGTGCTACTTGCACACAGTAAGTACACATGTCAATACGGCTTGGGCTAGAGTCTGTATTTATGAACCGATCTTCACGAAACGTCTTGGGTACCTTTGTTATCACCTTGGGACGAGAACGAGTGTTTCTGGATGCGGTCCAAAATTCAAGATGGCTGCCAGTGGCCATTTTGTACCGAAATTAGGTCTGATCAGTTTTTTGTACACAATTTCTATACGGCTCAGACTAGAGGCCGTATTTATGAACCGATCTTTACGAAACTTCTTGGGTACCTTTGTTATCACCGTGGGATGAGAACGAGTGTTTTTGGGTGTGGTCCGAAATTCAAGATGGCCACCAGCAGCCATTTTGTACCAAAATTAGTGCAGTCAGTCTTTTGTACAGAACTTCTGTATGAAAGTTCTGATTTGAATAAATTTTTGTATGAATGTTTAGTAACATGGAATACATCACATATAGTACAGGTTTTTTTCTCGTGCAGAAATTATGCAAATTAGATGAACTTTGATTTATTCAGTGCTACTTATACACTGTAAGTGCACATGTCAATACGGCTCGGGTTAGAGGCTGTATTTATGAACCGATCTTCACAAAACTTCTTGGGTACCTTTGTTATCACCTTGGGACGAGAATGAGTGTTTCTGGGTGCGGTCCAAAATTCAAGATGGCTGCCAGTGGCCATAAATTAGGTCCAATCAGTTTTTTGTCACAACTTCTACACAGCTGAACTGATCTTCACGAAACTTCTTGGGTACCTTTGTTTTCACCTTGGGACAGGAATGAGTGTGTTTTGGGGTGCCTTTGTTATCACTGTGCTATGAGAACAAATATTTTGGGGTTCAGTCAGACCCACTCTGGGACTCAAAGATTTCTTTTCTAGTTTAGCATCTGACTGTCACCCACCTTTACAATACTTTACCTATACATTTGTTACAGGCAACAGTCAGTATTTATGTACAGACTGTTACAATACTTTATATGTACCTACCTTTGTTATCAGGTCATTACCTAGATGTTTGTCATTGCTGTGTCACATACTATACATGTACATGTCTTTGTCTTGACAAGTTGAGCTACAGTGTCATTGACACTTTCATTTGAAATGGTTTTAAAATTTTTGTCCACACTTAGGGTTTTTTGGGATCCATTTGGGCTCATTGTTCCCATTGGGAACTTGGGCTCTTCTGAACATTTTTTCCCAAATTTTTTTTTTTTTTTTCAAATTATTTTCTTTCGAAATGTTATAATGGATTATATTATATTATGTATCTTTGTTTCAAGGGTTAGTGCGAGTAATATGACTGTGTATATTTTTTCTTGATGAAAAAATATTGTTCAAATTGTAATGCGAGGATATCTTCCTCTAATTCTCAGGTTCATTGTGTTTCTTATAGTCAATGTATTCGCACTAATTCTTGCTCTGTGTGTGTTGATTGGAATGACAATGTTGGAGACGTGTGTCACGGTATTTTGTTAGCGATGAGGGGTCCATTCCGGTCCTCTCTCCGCAGGGTCACTCTATTTTATCAGTTTCTTTTTCAGAATTCAGAGTGATGTTGTCATGATGTCTTCAACAAGTGTGTCTCCGTTGTTGCAATATTAGGGCTAGTGGAAAGTGCTCAAGGTATTACGACAATTGCCGGGAGTTCCCTAGTAGGATCAAAGGCATTGATCGTCCGCTAGTCCACCCGGTGTCGAATGGATCGGCATCCGGGTTCGTCCGTTGCTGTCCAGGGAAGCAGATTGGGTGATGCGAGCACTATAAAACATCGAATGTGCACACCCAGCAATGACGGATCCAAGGATATTACGGAGGAAGCCTGTCAGTCCGGTAGCTAGCTCGTCCAGGTCCACCCGGATCGCGAGCGAGAGAGGCCCCCTCTCTCTTGCATCAACATCTGCGCCGCGATGCTGTTGTATGTTTGTTCGTTAGTCAGAGCTTACGTCCACTCCTCCTGCTCGGGACGCTCCGTCGCATAGACAGTCCGACGCGGCTGTTATATTGGCTTCCTCATCCTCACGTCAACACACACGACCGCACCTTGGCTATGTGACCACAGATTCCCAGGGGACGTTCGCATATTATATAAATGCAGGATTGAACGTCCCTGGTGCTCCTGCTTCACCGACCAAGGAATACACATCGACCAGGTCATTCCATCTGCTAGCCAAGGACACGAGGCCTTTCCAGTTGGGACGTTCGCATATTATATAAATGCAGAAATGAACGTCCCTGGAGCTTCCAGCGGATAATTACGTAGGACCGCGGCTCCACAGGTCTCATTGAGTAACATTAACAAGGTGATGTTACCGTGATGTCTTCGTAAAGTATGCTTCCGTCGTCACAGTCAAATGAAGAGCTAGCTGTAAAAGTGCTCATGCAGATACGTCAATTGCCTAAGAGGTCCCAAGTAGGATTGACGGCATTGGCGTCTGCTAGCTCGCCTGGTGTAGTGACCATTCATCGAATGGCTCAGCAGCCGGGTTCGTCCGTTGCGGCCCAGGAAGGAGATTTGGGTGATGTGAGCACTATAAGATACAATGTGCACACCCAGTGACGACGGATACGAGGATGGTACGGAGGAAGCCTATTAGTCCGGTTCCTAGCTCGTCCAAGTTCATCCGGGCTGCGAGCGAGAGAGGTCCCTCTCTCGTACTACAACATCTGGGCCCAGATGTTGTGGTACAAAACGTTCCTCAGTCGGAGCATACGTCCACCGCTCGGGACGCTCCGTTATATAGACAGTCCGGAGAGACTGCTCTTTCGGCTTCCTTATCCTCACGGCAACACACTCGACCGCACCTTGGCTACGTGACCAGTGATATTCAACCAACATCGCCGACCAGGGATTCTACGGCGACCAGGTCACGCCATCCGGTAGCCAAGGATACGAGGCCTTCATACTCCGGACGTTTGCATATAATAAGTATGCAGGAGTCAACGTCCAAGGTGCTTCCAGCGGCTAAATCCTGTAAGACCGCAGCTCCACAGGCCTCCGTTACAGATCTGCTATCGCAGATAGCACAAATTATCGCAGCATCCCAGCAACCGACAGTAACTCTGTCGGATCAGGAATTATCCGAGGAAGCTGGGTTGGTACGTTCTGCTGCAGGTTCAGGCACGGACGACCAAGAATTACAAGTGGTCCGACAGGATGGCGAAAGGGATACGGAGGAGTTGTATTTTTCCCTTTCGGAACAACATAATTGCCATAGAGTGCATCCGGCATTATCATCTGACGTTGTTCCTTCGGACCAAAATGCTGCGTTGCCGGATAAGAGACTGATAGTGCCACTGGACACAGAATTCTTATCGGTTTAGGGACATCATCCCTCAGTTTCCGACATAGTCCAGAAATGTCTCACAGACATTTGAACTATTGAATGATGCTATATATAACTTGCTACCTAAACGAGCAGGTCCGGATCCTTATCGGCAAATGCTCTACATCTGCCTTTCATCAATTCAAGGAATAATTTCGAAACGGCAGGACAGAGCATTCTGAGAGTTTCTCTGAGTCTAGATGACCAGGCCGAAGACCTAGTATTGTCTATACCGTCATCTATGTCAGTTCCAACCACGATGTTGGAAACGACAGTATCGTCTAGCAAGGTTAGCTTGGACGCATTATTGTACGCAGATCACCTTACCAGAGCGTTATCATTACGTCTCAAAGGAAAAAGAATTCCAGGATGTACAACCTCCTTGAGAGTTCTTTCAAGGGCCTTAGCATTCTCCACGTATAACTCCGCCCTTTTAGTGGCGATATGCAGTTGGTTAGACGGGACGCGGCCCTGGCTACATCCACGCGTGTGGATAGTAAGGTGAAAAACTCTCTCAGAGTCGCTCCGGTCTCCGGAGAGTTTCTCTTCGACGGCAAGCTTTCCGCAATCTATGATCAGATAACTAAGAAAGCTTCAGACTCTCTGCTATTCAAATCCGCTTCCATACAGTTGGATTCAGCGGAGAAAAGTAGGACAGGCACTTCTGGGGCGAATACATCCAAGGGAAGTTCCTATAGAGGTTCCTATGCGTTCTCTAGGTCTTACTCTAGAGACCGTCAGGGTAGCGACTCAGGTAGGGGCCGTAATACTGGCCACATCTGGTCAGTCGCCCCTAGGTCGACATGGCGAGGTGCGGGCCATGGAGGACATGGTTTCTCCTTCTGCAAGCCTCGCAGGACCAGGAGGTAATGGTATTAATCCCTATCGTGTTCCAGTAAGCGGAAGACGGTCAAGTTTCTCAATCAATTGGGAGTAGATTACGGACGTCCCTTGGATTCCAGGGGTGATTTCGGAAGGACTAAATTGTCCTTCAAACGAAAACCTCCGTTAACTCGAAGTCTAAGAAGGACTCAGCTTCTCTCAAGTCCGCAAGAAAGAGGCTCGCTTCCATCAGAAGTCCAGTCTCTTCTGGAATGATCGCGATAGAGATTGTAGAAATCCAGGAATTTCCAGGTTTCTACAACCATCCTTTTCTGGTTCCAAAACCAGATGGCTCGTTCCGTCCACTCATCAATCTGAGCTGGATAAACAAGCTGATCGTGGCTCCAAGTTTCTATATGGAGACCATCCGATCGGTCAGAGCGAGTATTCGGGTGTACGACTTTGCTACATGCATAGATCTCTAGATGTGTACTTTCACGCCATGGTACATCAGGCGTTCAGAAAGTATCTTCGTGTCCTCATCATAGGAGTCGTGTATCAGCTCCGAGAAATGTGCTTCGGTCTGAATCTAGCCCCCTGGGCTTTCACTCGAATAATGAACTCGGTAATGACTCATTTCTGAGCTCATTCGTCTACGATAACGTTGGCCTACCTGGTCGACATTCTTCAGAGGTACAGCAATGAGTTAACGCTTCAGAATGATGTGCAGAAACTGCTATTGCTCCAACGTCTCGGTTTCATAAGTAAACGAGAAGTCGGATCTGGTATCGTCCAAGTCGTTCACCCACTGGGGGATGAGCTTCGAGACGCACAGCATTCTCGTTCATCTGCCGTTAACCAGAGCGAAATTAATCAGTTGTTATGCTCGCTATTGTCTTCACTCAGACAAGGTTTCAGCGAGAGATCTCATGAGACTGATAGGTTTGTGCGGAGCTGCAGCGATTTTATTCCGATGGGGCGGCTACGCACTTGTCCTCTCCAAATTTGTTCTGACCCAGAATTGGGGGGTGAAGATTCTATCGCTCGATACGGACATCCTCTTGTCAAATCAAGTGAATAAGAGATTCAGACATGGTCAGATTTTCAGTGGTTAACTCAGGGAGTTCCAATGCAATTGCCGGATCCGAGTTTTACAGTTTTGATGGATGCCAGTCAAACAGGTTGGGACGCAACATTGAGCCCAATGGATTTGAAGTGCCATGGTCTTTGGGATCCGTAGTTCCCAATCAAGCACATAAACATCAAAAAATGATGTCATTTTGGCTTGCTATGTTATTGGATGAATGTTATTCAGAATGCTCACGTGCAAATTCTGTCTGACAATTCGACGATATTAGCGTATTTTCGGAACCAGGGAGGCACTCATTCCATTCTGTTATTCAAGTTAACAGAATGAATCCTTCTGTTTGTACTAGAACATCAAGTTCTCCTATCGGTTCATCATATTCCGGGTCGTCTGAACGTATTAGCGGACTCCCTTTCACAGAGGGGCCGCTTGTTGCCGTCAGAATGGTCTTTCAACAAACGAGTATTCAGTCAGATTTGCTACCAAGGAGAGCGGCCATTGATGGACTTATTTGCGACGCATCTCAACAATCAGTTGCAGACGTATGTGTCACCATGTTCAGATCTTCGAGCGTTTGCAGTAGATGCTCTATCGATCTCGTGAGACGGAATAATAGGATATGCGTATATTCCAGCGCCGTTGATTCAGCAGATATTGCTCAAGTTAAATAATCTCAATGCAAAATTCTGTTGGTAGCATCTCTATCTCCACAAAAACTGTGGATTAATCTACTCAGGTGTCTGTTGTGGAACATGCCGTGGAAGCTTCCTCCACATTTCGGTCCATTCTATGGCTAGATGGATTCAATTAACTATCAGTACTGCTTATGATAATATCTTCAATCAGCAGTCTGTGCTTAAGATTTCAGCTCATGAAGTAAGAGTTCTTTCTACATCATGGGCTTACGCTAATAGTGTTGCTATTACAGATCTAATGAGGGCTGCATATTGGTTTCAGCCTTCCACGTTCACGAATTTGTACCTTAGAAATATTGAGTCCATTTCTGGAGATCTGCATTGTTTAGGTCCGTTATCTGTTGCTCAGAATGTGGTCCACTCAACAGTTGCAACTATAGTTATGTAGGCTTTCGGTTCCGGCAGTGACTCTGTCCTGCTGCCCTCTTCGCTCTGAAGTATTTGATCCAGAGCAAGGGAAAGGGGGGGGGGGGGGGGGGGGGACGGGTGTTCCCTTAGGTCACCTGCTAAGCAAGGAAATACCTCCCCTGGAGTCAGTAATTTCAGTCAGTACCGGTATGATTTTAAAGTGTAAAGCTAATGTTTACTCATCCATGTAATATTTTTAAAGTGTAGCTCGGTGTGAAGCATTTGTATATGTCACATGTCATAAGGGCGTTAATATACAATCCTCGGACACTTTTAATGAGTATAAAGAGTCTCATTTCTCTGGACTTCCTTTATTTATTGGCTTTCCTTTAAAAATAATTAGCATAAAGGATTATACTGGAGGTTAATAGAGATCATTGATGTTATTGTACTCAATTACAGAATGGTGTTGTGTCTTTCTCATTTTGATGCAAATAGAAAGATACATGTAAAGCCTATTTCTCCTTTCTCCTCGAGGGGATAATTCTATTGGATTTTCTTTATGTCCTAGGCCCTCCAACCTTTTTACTATTCAGCTAAGTCTGGGTCATTGGTACAGTATAAAAATGTTAAAAAATTTATATATTTTTTATACTTACCAATGACCCAGACGGGGATGGCCCTCCAATGAGTTGGGAACTCATACCTCCCCACTGAGTACATAACGCTTACCAGGCACTGGTTGTAAGAATGAAGATTTGGCGCCAATTTCGGTACTTCCTTGACACTGCGCATGCATATTTTAGAGTTAGCACCAGCTAAGTCTGGGTCATTGGTAAGTATAAAAAATATATACATTACTATAAATTTTTTAACTTTACAGCAGATTTTTATAATTTTGTCCACACTTAGGCTTTTTTGGGCTCAATGTTCCCTTTGGGAACTTGGGCTCTTATATCAGAAAAATTTTTATTTTATTTTTGAAAGAGTTTTTCTTTTGGATATATTTATTTCTTCGAGTGTATTTTAATGTTATCTTATATTATATGTAGATTTGGTGGTGGTACAATGACATATATTAGAATTTAGGTAATAATATTTATCTAATAGAAGGGCAAATAGAGGAAACATTTCCTCTATTTGCATGATTGTTGTCTTGAGTATAGTTGATGTACTACCACTAATTCTATTCCATGTGTCAGATTTGATAAGGTGGATGACGGGTGTCATGGTTTGTGTTAGGCGTGTGGACACTATCGGTCCTATCGCGGTGAGGGGACACTGCTGGTCCTCTCGTCAAAATGTCACTATAGTTTTTTAGTTTCTTCTTACAGAGGAACAAGAACATGGTGTGGTTTCATGACGCATCAGAGAGTGTGCTTCCGTCGTCGCATTATACTATAAGAGCTAGCTGAAAAGTGCTCAATGATATTAGACAAGGGTTAGGCTTCAAAAGCGGTTTACGTCCCTTGTCTTCAGCTAGCTCAACCGGCAGATCTATCATGACATAATATGGGTGGTGTGATGTTGGGTATGTCTGTAGCGGTTTAGAAGAGGAATAAGGGTGTAGTGAGCACTATAAAAATACGAACATGCTCACCCTGCGACGACGGAAAGGAGTAAGCACGGGAAGGAGGATGTAGACAAGTTCTGAGGTATGCTCGTCTAGGTCTTCCGTGATCGCGAGCAAGAGAGAGGCCCCTCTCTTTTATAACAACATCTGGGATCAGAGGTTGTTGGTGGGAACTTGCGTCAGTTGGAGCTTATGTCCATGCCTTCCTGTCTGGGATGCTCCTTCTAATAGGCTGCCGAGGTCGGCTAGTCTTACGGCTTCCTCTATGTCCGATAAGCACACACGACTGCACAAAAAGTCTGTTGTCGCATTTAGACAGGGCTAAAAACCACGGCTTATGGTTTTAGTTCCCTGTCACCAGCTACCTCAACAGGTGAAGCAGTTACTCAGGCCTCTGAGAACTGATGCAGTTGGACTACAATATACAATTAGAGCTAGTGGCAAAGTGCTCAATAATATAAGACAAGGCCCCAGATCACAGATCATGTGATTTTCGTCCTTGTCGCCAGCTAGCTCAACTGGTGCTTCCTTCACTCAGAATATGGGTGTCATGACGCCGGATAAGTCTGTAGTGGTCGAGGAGAGAACAAGGGTGGAGCAAGCACTATAATATACAATTATGCTCACCCAGCCGGCAAGTTTTGGGGTACGCTTGTACAGGTCTACCAGGACCGCGAGCAAGAGAGAGGTCTCTTTCTCTTACAGCATCATCTGGGGCCAGATGTTGTTGGTAGAAACTTGCGTCAGTCGGAGTTTACGTCCATGCCTCTTGTCCGGAACGTCCTGTCTAATAGGCAGCCGGGGTCGGCTAGTCTTATGGCTTCCTCTACATACGGCTAAAATGCTCTTTATATTGCACAGGGCTATAAACTGTAGTGAGTGGTTTCAGTTCCCTGTCAGCGGTGAAGCGGTTACTCTTGAATATGAGGACTGTGACACCGGGTGTGTCGCATTTACATAGTAAATCAGAGCTAGTGGTAAAGTGCTCAGTGATATAAGACAAGGGCCTAGACCTTAGAATATAGGGTTTATGACCTTGTCTCCAGCTAGCTCAACCGGTGCTTCTTTCACTCAGAATATATGTGTCATGACACAGGATATGTCCATAGCGGTCGAGGAGAGAACAAGGGTGTAGCGAGCACTATAAAAACCAATCATGCTCACCCTGTGACGATGGAAGTAGGAAGCCGGCAAATTCCGAGGTACACTCGGCTAGGTCTCCCTGGACCACGAGCAAGAGGGAGGCCCCTCTCTCTTTTTACAACATCTGGGGCCAGATGCTGTTTTAGGAACTTGCTTCATTCGGAGCTTACGTACATGCCTTTTGTCCGGAATGCTCCATTTAATTTGGCTTCTTCAATGTCTACTAAGCACTCTCGACCGCACCTTGGCTACGTGACTTTGGATATCTAGTCTGCATCGTCAATTGGCCCACTCTTTGTCGAGGAAGTCACACCATCTAGTAGCCAAGGAAACAAGGCATCATTCATCGGTACGTCTGCAGTTAAGAGCCATCTCAGACACACTGTCCCAGGAGCAGTCGGCGGATAAGCAATACATAACTGCTGCTCCTCAAGTCTCCGTAATGGACTTGCTGTCGCAGATTGCGCAACTCATCGCAGTATTCCTGCTAAGGCAGAAGCACTCAACATCAATCTCAAAACTTGAGCTGTCGGATGGTGCTTGATCAGTCCAGTCATCTGCCTCTTCAGATGCCGGTGACCATGATTCTAAAACTGATTTAGACAAATGATGAGAGGGATACGGAGGAGGATATCCTTCCCTTTCGGAACAACTCATGGATGATATGGATACTATCCATTATCGTTTCCTTGAACATGTTCCAGTGAATCTCAATGCTGCGAGTAATTATGAGAAACCGCTAGCGTTGTTAGACGCTGACTTCATCCGGACAAAGAGCAGGATAATAAGATCTCTTTTCCTGTTAAGTCTACACGGGTGTCACAGGGCTTTGATTATGTAGACAATGCCATATTTAACTACCTGGTGGAAGAAGTAATATGGTTTCTTATCATCATCTTCTGTATTTTTAACCGTTTTTTGATCAAGTACATTTAAAAAACGACCAGGGAAGATGTGTTGAGAGTTTCTCTGCGTTGAATGAGTAGGTTAAGGTCTTAGTTGTAACCTTACCTTCATCATTTCGCTGTTCGCTCGGACACAATTGAGAAGATAATTTCTTATTCAGAGCGAATTTAGACTCACGATCTTATGTACTTTACTGTTAAGTACTGTGACGCAACGTCTATATGGAAAGGACTTTTGTGGATGTTTGTACCTTTTTAAAAATTCTTTCCAGGCCTATTTATCACATATATCTCTGTCTTAACAGATGTTAAGTGGGAGCTATTCTGATGTGACGAAGCCTTGCGTCGTCATCGTTAATATTTGACTAGATGGAAAACTTGCTACAGGTCGCTTTAGTTTTCCAGACACTAAGTCTTTGACGGTAAGCTTTCATTAATGTAGGATTAAGCTACAAGAAAGCATCAATTCTCAGCTCTTTAAGTTGGGGTCTAATCTACCAACACCAGCAGAAAGAGTAGGAGAGGTTGTCCTAGATGCAGATCGTCTATAAGGACTCATAGTAAAGGTATAGCTATCCCTCCTATATATTACTTTAGGGATTGTCTATACAGCCACTTGGATAGGGGGTTTAGGTCTGTTTGAGTTTACTGATCAGACATCCCTGAGCCTGTGGCTCGAGGCTCTTATAGAGCTCGGTCCGACCGATAATTAACTGAAACTGGATAACGTGTTTATCATGGCTCTAAAGGTTATTTAGGATAATCATTCAGTCGAAAAAGCGAGCGTTCGAATGTTCGACTGTCTGGCAATTACAGTTCTTAAGATCACTTGAAGATCATCATGGGATAAATGATAGGACACGTATCCTACAATTCATTTTCAACAAGCTGGATTGTTTGTTTTTTCATTGACCGAATTAGCCAGTAGTTAGGCTCGCTTTTGTCTTCTATCAGACACATTAACAGTGAAGATTTTATGTGTCAGATGGGATTGTGCAGAATGGCTACGAATGTTATTTCGATGGATCGCTTACGCACATGTCGCCTCCAGTCATTCTTAACTGGAGTGGGAAGACGTTTTTTCGCTCAGGACCTGTATTGTTTTAATGGATCTAGTAAACATAAGGTCAAGTTTGGGCAGACATTCAGTGGTTTGAGTTCATAATTGGGTTACAACCCTGAGTAAGACGGATTCTATATGCAGGGTTCTTGTGACACTCAGTTCTTGGAGATCACATATTCATCAAGAATGATGTCTTATTGTTTACGCTACATCATTGGATTATATTATTAGTGAACATGCATGTGGGATCGCTCCAGGATAGTTAAGTTTGCGACACATAGGAACAATAGTTTCCTTCATTTGTGTCACCAGTGTTAGACTTTTGAGCGCATACAGTTGACGTTCAGCCGTATTCAGGAGAATGAATGGTAAGATAAGTGTATCCTTCAATTCATTTGATTCAGTTGATTATGCTAAGATTTAATAATCTCAGTGTGATTCTTACTAATAACACAGCTGTCGTCACAATATCCTTCTATCAGTTTTCTAAAGTACCTGTTATTGAACATGCACAGAAGCTTCCTCCTCGAGAGGACCATCTTCATCAGGGGAAGTTTTGTTCTTAACGTCCTTCTCTGCCCATAGTGGCATAAGGGAGTCTGTTAGACGTGAAGGAGCCTTTAGGGTCCTATATTTTTGCTGTCTGGACCAGCAATGATTAAGTAATGTGGGCGAGGAGGTTTCGACATGTCTGTCTTTTATATATATATTTATACATACATACTATGTTTTTGGGGTCGTGTTGAATGGCGGCCTCATAGGCATATACGCAGTTTTTGTTGCATTAGTTTGTGGTTTTTATATTTTTATACTGTACCAATGACCCAGACTTAGCTGGTGCTAACTCTTTAAATTTCAGGGCCAAACACAAATTTTGCACCCCCCCCCCCCCCCTCCATCCCCAAAATTTGCATCAAAATCCAAAAAATACATGTCCTATGTGGTCCTCCATACTTTTGTCCACTGCACATGCATGGTGTCAAGGAAGTACCGAAATTGGCGCAAAATCTTCATTCTTTGTTTGGCCCTTCAATCAGAAACATCTCACTGATATCTGTGCTTATAATCTCAGTTAAAATGATGCCAGACACAAAATCATGAAAGAAATGGTGGATCTAAGGATGAAATAAGAGGATGAGAGGAAGAAACAGTGGAAGGATGTATTCAGGGCTGTAACTTATAAATTATTTCATGTTCCATAATTTCGGGGCATGTGCCTGATGTTTTCATTTTTGCTATGAAATTTCCACTGTTTGTTCAGTGTTTCCTCTCTCCTTTTCCTTGATACCCCCCTTGCTATTCTCCCATGCTTTTGGCATAATTTTTGTAATTTTTTTACAGAAATTTCTTTGGAGTTTTTGGCATAGTAACAGAATGTTTGTTCTGTTTTTCCCCATGGTTACGTCCTCACCCTAGGGGTGGTTAGGCATTTTGGTCATACATCTACCATCCGATGTACTGTAGTTTCTTATGTGGAAGTTTCTCTTTTACATCGGATAGTGTTAAAATTGGTTACTGATTTCGGGCCATATTTTCAGTGCCTGGAGTCTTGTTTCCGGTTTTTATTCACTTTTGTTTACGTTGACAACGGTTACTTCTGACAGTTATTCCTTGTCTTCTATTAGGTTCTGTTCATAGCCAGATACATTAATATTGTCCGTAAGTGTAGCATTAATTTTTAGATATGTTTTAAAATTTTTGTCCACACTTAGGTTTTTGGGGGTTCCATTTGGGCTCATCATTCCCTTTGGGAACTTGGGTTCATCTTGAAATTTTTTCGAAACAAATTTTTCTTTTGAATTATTTTTCGAAATTTTTGTAATGGATTATATTATTATTATGTATCTTTGTTTTCAAGGGTTAGTGCGAGTATGCTGACTGTTTAATATTTTTTCAAATAGAAAGAATATTGTTCAAATTGTAAATCGAGGAAGTCTTCCTCTGATTCTCATGTTCATTGTATTTGCTGTAGTCAGTGTTCTCGCATTAATTCTTGCTCAGTATGTGCCAATTGGGATGACAAATGTCAGAGACGTGTGTCACGGTATATTGTTAGTGGTGAGAGGTCCATGCCAGTCCTCTCGCCACAGGGTCACTCTAGTTTTTCAGTCTCTTTTTCAGAGGAACAAGAACAGGGTGATGTTTCCATGATGTCTTCAAGAAGTGTGCTTCCGTCGTCGCAATTAAATGAAGAGCAAGTGGCAAAAGTGCTCAACGAAATTTGACAAGTGCCTAGATCCCTAGTAGTAGAGGCGTAGTAGGGTTCGACCCGGAAAATATTTGATACAAGCTGATTTTGGTGTCATTCGACGCAGAATTTATTTAGGAACAACATATCCAAAATCCGCAAAAATCCGCCTTGGGGAAAATTTTTCATGTCAGATTTCCCGTCAGGGGGTTGTTCGTGAAGGGGGAAAATTCTGTTTCCGGGATATCGGCCGGTTATATGTCACAGATTGAGTTTTATATATTATTTTGTGTCGCAGGCGACCAGATACAAATGTTAATTATATTGAGAGGCAATTGCCTGATGAAATCCTCACACTTTTTATGAGGAAAAAGGGTTAATAACCCCAAAAATCACATTTTTTTCTCAAATTTTCACTCCCGATTTAAGATACTTCTGCACAGAATACAAAACTAGAAATGGTTCTTTGATCGATGTTTTCGCATACAATGAGGTGCAGATAATGTTGACTGGTCCAATATAATAACAGAAATTTAACTACATGATGAGGTCTAACAAGACATTTGTTGGTGTTCTTCACGGTTATTCATTGTCGCCGATTTCCTCCCCGATCTCGGCATTGAAGCAATTCTCACCCCGACAGTCTCCACAGGCAGACAAGCATTTGAGCGCATTCTTCCTACAAGAACATATGTTTGTTCCACATGGCTTTTTGGATGTCATTTTGCATTTGCAGCGGATAACTTTGAGAAGAGCCTCACGCGCTGCACCCAGGTTAGTCATCACAGGTATCAACTCATTCCCACGACTTTCCCAGACACACTCCTCAAGATCTAGGGCATCGTTATCCAATAGTTTCCAAACCATTATTTGTTGGTGAACTCGCAGGCTGTGGAAATGTGCTGCACGCTCAGTCGGGGGAAGTTTTTGTGGTTCAATTCCCGATTTGCTGGAAGTGACCATTGTCATAAATTTTGAATATCTCAAACCATTCAAAGTGTCTGAATGTTTGCCAGAGTACAACATAACGAACAGTTCAGTCCCCATTTTCCCAACCTCTGTCTGAGAAATGGTACTGTCGTGCATTGCTTCTGATATATTTTGAATAGGCAATGACTTCTCTAACTTCTTGAGAAGCAACGTTTTCCCGTGCCCAAACGTTGCTGATGTGACATCACACCCACTCCATGCATGAATGAAGAGGAGGTTCTTCAGAGTTGTTTCTCCAATCTTCTCTACTATATCTGCGATTTTCCATGCATCTCCACCCCTGTGTGACTTCCGTGCTTCTGACTGGAAATAGATATCAGACCAAGTACGATCCCAATGGTATACGGACATAACTAGTACATCTGTATCATCTGCAAAAATGACAACTGTTTTTCCCTGGGACGAAAGTTGAACTGCATTGTCAACAATGTTAGTGTCAGCATCTCCAGAACTGCATTTGACAATATGCCCAGCCTCTCTCAGTGATGTGGAAAGCATTTTTAGCTCAACTTGACAAAGTCAAGCTGAGCTATTGCCATCACTTCTCGTCCGTCGGCGTACATACGTACGTCCGTCCGTCCACAATTTCCTTTGGCACACCTCACAGGTCGCATTTATGATTAGATTACTTTGAAACTTGGTATGCTTGTTTGGGATGACCTCTAGATGGGAGCTATTGATATTTTTATACTGTACCAATGACCCAGACATAGCTGGTGCTAACTCTTAAAAATATAGGGCCAAACACAAATTTTGCCCCCCAATCCCCAAAATTTGCATCTAAAACCAAAGAAATCATGTCCTGAATGGCCCTCCATACTTCACCTCTACTGCGCATGCGCAGTGTCAAGGACGTCCCGAAATTGGCGCCATTAATCATTCTTTGTTTGGCCCTTCATCAGTTAACATCTGACTGATCTTTGCGCTTGTAAATCTCAGTTTAAATGATGCCAGACACATAAATAGTAGAGAAATGGTGATTCTAAGGAGGATATAGAAGGAGGAGAGGAAAAACAAGTGACAGAAAATAATCAGGGCTGTAACTTAAAATTTTTTAATGAAATTATGTTAAGTTACCTATTTTCGAGGCAAGAGCCTGTTGTTGTCATTCTTGTTATCAAGTTACACTGCTTGTTCAGTGTTTTCCTCTCTCCCTTTCCTTTAAGGCCCCCCTAGCTATTCTCCCATGCTTTTGGCATATTTTCTGTAATTTTATTACTAAAATTTCTTGGGAGTTTTAGCTGGATAACAGAATGAATTCTGTTCTTTTCCCCATGTTTACGTCTTCACCTATGGGTGGTTAGGCGTAGTGTTCTGCATCTACCATCTGATGTTCTGCAGTTTCTTCCCTGGAAGTCTCTGTTTTGCATCAGATAGTGTATTATTGGTAACTGATTTCGGGCCAGGGCTATCAGTGCCTGGAGTCTTGTTTCTGGTGTTTTTACACTTCTTGTTTACATTGACAACAGCCCTCTGTGTGAGGGGGGATTTCTTGAAAATAATATCTTGATGTTAGTTTAATCATTACTAGATACATTATTATTGTTCGTAAGTGTTGCATTAATTGTTTAAAATATTTTTAAAATTTTTGCCCACACTTAGGCTTGGGATCCATTTGGGGCTCAACGTTACTTTTCAGAAACTTGGGCTTTTCTGAAAAAATATTTTTTCAAAATTTTTTTGATTTCAATTATTTTTTCTATGTTAATGGATCATGTTATTATGTATTTTGATTGTCAGGGGTTGGTGCGAGTACTAGGACTTTGTTTTCTTTTCACATTGAAAGGATATTGTTCAATTGTAATAAGAGGAAATCTTCCTCTGACTTTCATAATCATTGTATAAATGTAGTCAGTGTACTCTCACTAACTCCTGTTCCGTATGTGTTAATTTTGATGACAACATGTGAAGCGTGTGTCACGGTATGTTAGTGGGGAAATGGCCATTCCGGTCCTTTCCCCGCAGGGTCACTCTAGTTTATCAATCTCTATTTCAGACGATCAAGAACAGGGTGATGTATCCATGATGTCTTCCAAAAGTGTGCCTTCGTCGTCACAATTAATGAAGAGCTAGCGGAAAAGTGCTCATAAAATACGTCAATTGCCTAAGAGGTCCCTAGTAGGATCGACGGCCTTTGACGTCCACTAGCTCGCCCGGTGTAGCGTCCATTCATCGTATGGTTTGGCAGCCGGGTTCGTCCGTTGCGGTCTAGAAAGGAGTTTTGGGTGATGCGAGCACTATAAAACAACCAAGTGCACACCCAGTGACGGCGGATTAGAGGAGAGAACGGAGGAAGCCTTTTAGTCCGGTTCCTAGCTCGTCCAGGTCCATCCGGACTGCGAGCGAGAGAGGCCCCTCTCTCGTACAACAACATCTGGCCCCAGATGTTGTGGTACAAAATGTTTCGCATTCGGAGCATACGTCCACCGCTCGGGACGCTCCGTTAGATAGACAGCCCCGAGAGACTGTCAATAAGACTTCCTCATCCTCATGGTAGCGCACACGACCGCTCTTGGCTACGTGACCTCGGATATCCAGTCAACTTTGCCAATCAGAGAATCCTTGGCGACCAGGTCACGCCATCCGATAGCCAGGGACACGAGGCCTGCAGACTCCGGACGTTCGCATAAAGTATGCGGGAGTCAACGTACACGGAGCTTCCAGCGGCAAAGCATCGTAAGACCGCTACTGCACAGGCCTCGGTGACGGACGTGCTATCCCAAATAGCACAACTTATCGCAGCATCCCAGCAGCGACAGAATCTCTGTCGCATCATGTAATATCCGACGCCGCTGGGTCGGGACGCTCCGCGGAAGCATCAGGTGCGGACGTCCGAAAATTTCATACTGTCCGACGGGATGCCAAAAGGGATTCGGAGGATTTCGAGCTTTCCCTTTCGGAACAACATAGCTGCTGTATATGTCATCCGACTTCATCTTCTAGAGGTTCTTCGTCGGACCAGAATGCTGCGATGACGGATAAGAAACTTATAGCGTCGGTGGACACAGAAATTTTTGGTTCGGTTCAGGGACATCGTCCCTCAGTTCCGACACAGTCCAATAATGTCTCAGAAACTTTCGATTTATTGAACGACGCTATATACATTTTTTATATGCTTGCTATTTACAAGCATGTCTGGTTTCTTGTTCGCAAAATTCTGAGATGTCTTCAAAGTGTGCCTCTGTCGTCATAGTTAATGAAGAGCTAGCGGCAATTAGTGCTCATGGATTACGTCAATCGCCTAAGAGGTCCCTAGTAGGATCGACGGAGTTGACATTCGCTAGCTCACCCGGTGTAGTGTCCATTCATTGAATGGTTCGGCAGTCGGGTTCGTCCGTTGCGGTCTAGGAAGGAGATTTGGGTGATGCGAGCACTATAATAGACTTTAATACACACCCAGTGACGATGGATTAGAGGAGAGATCGGAGGAAGCCTGTTAGTCCGGTTCTTAGCTCGTCCGGTCCGTCCGGGCGGCGAGCGAGAGAGGTCCCTCTCTCGTGCAACAATATATGGGACCGGATGTTGTGGTACAGACATTTCACATTCGGAGCATATGTCCACCGCTCGGGACGCGCCGTTATATAGACAGTCCGAGTGACTGTCGATAATGCTTCCTCATCCTCACAGCAGCGCACACGACCGCACATTGGCTACGTGACCTCGAGTATCCGGCCAGCTTCGTCATTCAGTTATTCCACGGCGAACAGGTCACGCCATCCGGTAGCCAAGGGACACGAGGCCTGCACACTCAGGTCGCTCGCATAATAGAAGTATGCATGGGGTAACGAACACGGAGCTTCCAGCGGCAATGCATTGTAAGACCGCTTCTCCACAGGCCTCAGTGACGGACGTGCTATCCAAAATAGCACAGCTTATCGCAGCATCCCAGCAAACGACAGATTCTCTGTCGGATCAGGAATAATCCGATGGCGCTGGGTCGGTGCGCTCCGCTGTTGCATCAGGTACGGATGACCGAACACTTCATAGGGTCCGACAGGATGGCGAAAGGGATTCGGATGATTTCGAGCTTTCCCTTTCGGAACAACAGAAGCTGCCATACATTTCTTCCGGCATTATCTTCCAGAGGTTGTTCCGTCGGACTACATTGCTGCGATGCTGGATAAGAGTATAATAGCGTCATTGGACACAGAGTTTTAGATCGGTTCAGGGACATTGTCCCTGAGTTGCCGACGCAGTCCAATAATGTCATTAGAACATTTGAATTATGGAACGACTCTATTTATAAGCTTGCTACCAACATGCTAGTCTAGTTTCTTGTCCGCAATGCTCTATTCTGCCTTTCATGAATTCTAGGGAAATAAATTTTTATTGGCAGAACTGGGCATACCGAGAGTTCCTTTGCGTCTAAGACGGCGAGGCTGAAGACTGGAAATTATCTTTTTCGCCGTCTATGTCAATTCCAACCACGACGTTGGAAACGACAATGATGTATAATAGACTTAACTTTAGACGCTTTATCATACGTAGACCACCTTACTGAGGCGTTTTCATTACGTCTTCAAGAGAAAGAATTCCAGGATATGATCCTCAATGAGATTTCTTTCAGGGGCAGTAGTTTTTCCACGTATAACTCCGCCCTTCAGTGGCAACCTGGAGTTGGTTAGACGTGACGCAGCCCTAGCTACATCCATGCGCGTGGATAGTAAGGTGAAGAACTCTCTCAGAGTCGCTTCGGTCTCGGAGAAGCTTCTCTTCGACGGCAACCTTTCAGCAATCCTGAATTGCTCAATACACACGTTCTCTTGTCAATCAAGTGTAACAAGAGATTCAGACGTGGGCAAACATTCGGTGGTTGACTCAGAGAGTTCCACTGTAGTTGCCGGATCTGAGTTTTTCGATTATGACAGATGCCAGTCAAACAGGTTGGGACACAATTTTGATCCCAACGGATTCGAAGTGCCAGGGTCTTTGGGTTCCGCAGTTTTTAGGCAAGCACTTAACTTTCAAGAAAGAATATTATTTTGGCTTGCACTACATCATTGGATGAATTTTATTCAGAAACGCATGTCCAAATCCTGTCCGATAATACGACAGTAGTTGCGTATATCCGGAACCAGGGAGGCACTCATTCGGTTCCGTTATTGATTTTAACGGAAAGAATCCTTCTGTTTGTTATAGAACTCCAAGTTCTGTTTCGGTTCGTCATATTCTCAGTCGTCGGATCGTATTAGCAGACTCCCTTTCACGTAAGGGTCATTTGTTGCCGTCGGAATGGACTCTCAACAAACAGGTATTCAATCAGATTTGCTACCAATGGGAGCGCCCAATGATAAATTTATTTGCGACTCAACTCTCCAATCAATTGCAGACGTATGTGTCACCGTGTCCGGATCCCCGAGCATATGTAGTTAACGCTCTATCGATCTAGTAGGACGGGATGATAGGATATGCGTATCCTCCAGCGCTGTTGATTCAGCAAGTATTGCTAGGATTATACATTCACAATTCTGTTGGTAGCATCTCTGTCTCCACAGAGACGGTGGATAAATTTACTTAGATGTCTGCTGTGGGACTTACCGCGGAAACTTCCTCCACGAGAGGATCTTTTTTTGCTGGGGAAATCGTGTCAACTTTATCACAACCCGCAAGGTCTCAACCTTCATGTATTCCGTTGTGCGGTCCTTCTTGCATGGCAAGCATTGTACAGGATGAGCAGTGGACGCGATTTCTAACTGTAGGAGGGCCTCCTCTTCGCTATACTATGCGGCTAAAGTGGAGGGTCTTCCGTCGTTGGTGTAGGGATCTTTATGTTGATATTTTTGATCCCTCCATACCAGACATTGCAAACTTTCTAGTATACTTGTTTGACGAGATCAACTGCAGCCAGTTACTTTTAAAGGTTATAGGTCTATGTTATCTGATACCTATGCACACCATGATAGTTTACAACTGAGCCTAATGTCTCTTTATCTAAGTTAGTTTGAAACTTTTCGATAAGAGACCTAGAATCGTTAGATTAATTCCTATTCGGAATTTAGCTTGGGTTCTTATTAACTAAAGCAACCATTTGAACCTCTTGAGACATTAGTTTCAAATTCTGGCCTTTTAAGGCAGCAATTCTCTTAGTCTTCTCTTCTGCAGAAGAGTCAGTGAGCTTCATGCACTATCGGTGGACGATTCTCACTTTCGTAGTATCGGAAACTCTATTACCTGTACTACTAATGTTGTATTTTTGGTTAAGAATCAGGCTCCTAATAATATCCGGAACCTATTGTTTTTAAAGGTTCTTCCATCTTCAAGCGGACATAGGCCTTTACTCTGTCCGGATATAGACCTTTATGTATTTATTAACAGATCTCAGTTTATCAGTAAGTACGTAAAGCTTCTTCTGGCTCTGATGCCTAATAGAAAGGTCATTACGGTCCATTCTATTACTTAATGCATTCAATTAACTATCGGTACTGCTTAGGATAATCTATCCTTAACTCAGCAGTCTGTGCTTAAGATTTCGGCTCATGAAGTAAGAGCTCTTCTACATCTTGGGCTTACGTAAATAGTATTGCTATTATAGATTTAAGTAGGCTGCATATTGGTCTCAGCCATCCACATTCACAAATTTTTATCTCAGAAATATCGAATCCATTTCTGGAGGCCTGCATTATTTAGGTCCATTATCGGCTGCTCAGAATGTCGATCACTTAACAATTGCAACTATAGCTATGTAGGCTTTATGTTCCGGCAGTGACTCCATCCTGCTGCCCTCTTCGCTCTGGGCTATTTGACCCAGGGCAAGAAAAAGAGGGGGGGGGGAGGGTGTTCCCTTGGGTCACCTGTTTTATTATGAAAACAAGGGGATACCTCCTCCGGAGTCAGTTATTCTGAGCTGTTACTGGGATGGTTTCTTAAGTGAAAAGTTATGTTTTAAATTCATTCATGTCATAGTTTTAAAGTATAGCTTTTGAATATGTCACGTGTCAAACGGGTGTTATTATACTATCCTCGGACACTTTTAAAAGAGTATAAAGAGTCTCAATTCTCTGGACTAACTTTATTTATTGGCTTACTTTAAAAATAATTAGTATAAGAATTATACTGGATATTATTAGAGAATATGGATGTTATGATGCTCAATTATAGAAGGTATTGTGTCTTTCTAATTTATCATAAATAAGAAAGATACATGTGAAGCCTATTTCTCCTTTTCTCCTCCAGGAGATGACTTTATTTTATATAGTTGAGCTTATTGGATTTTCCTCTATGTCCTGGGCCCCCCAGCCTTTTTACTATTCAGCTATGTCTGGGTCATTGGTACAGTATAAAAATCTTAAAAAATTTATAGTAATTTATATATTTTTTATACTTACCAATGACCCAGACGGGGATGGCCCTCCCAGGAGTTGGGAACTCATACCTCCCCGCTGAGGACATAGCACTTACCAGGCACTGTTGGTAAGAATGATTAATGGCGCCAATTTCGGGACGTCCTTGACACTGCGCATGCACAGTAGAGGTGAAGTATGGAGGGCCATTCAGGACATGATTTCTTTGGTTTTAGATGCAAATTTTGGGGATCGGGGGGCAAAATTTGTGTTTGGCCCTATATTTTTAAGAGTTAGCACCAGCTATGTCTGGGTCATTGGTAAGTATAAAAAATATATAAATTACTATAAATTTTTTAAGTTTCTTCAATTTCCGTCAAAAAATGTTGCCACGGCCAACTTTCTTAGAACTTAGTTTAGTCAAACCACAATATTTCCCTTTGGCACACCCTACAGGGCACATTTATGATTTGATTGCTTTGAAACCTGGTATGCTTATTTAGGGTGACCTCTAGATGGGAGCTATCGATTTTCTTCAATTTCCGGCAAAAAATGTTACCACGGCCAATGTTCGTAGAACTTAGTTTAGTCAGACCTCAGTATTTCCCTTTGGCACACCCTACAGGGCACATTTATGATCAGATTGCTTTGAAACCTGATATGCTTGTTTGGGGAGACCTCTAGATAGGAGCTATCGATTTTCTTCAATTTCTGTCAAAAAATGTTGCCGCGGCCAACGTTCTTAGAACTTAGTTTAGTCAGAAGACTCAATATTTCCCTTTGGCACACCCTACAGGGTACATTTATGACCGGATTGCTTTGAAACCTGGCATGCTTGTTTGGGGTGACCTCTAGATGTGAGCTATCGATTTTCTTCAATTTCCATCAAAAAATGTTGCCGCGGCCAACGTTCTTAGAACTTAGTTTAGTCAAACCACAATATTTCCCTTTGGCACACCCTACAGGGCACATTTATGATTTGATTGCTTTGAAACCTGGTATGCTTATTTACGGTGACCTCTAGATGGGAGCTATCGATTTTCTTCCATTTCCGTCAAAAAATGTTGCCCCGGCCAACGTTCTTAGAATTTAGTCTAGTCAGACCACAATATTTCCCTTTTGTACATCCTACAGGTCACATTTATGATCGGATTGCTTTGAAACCAGGCGTGCTTGTTTTGGGAGGCCGCTAGATGGGAGCTATCGATTTTCTTCGGTTTCTGTCAAAAAATGTTGCCACTGGCAAAAAAAATAACATTGGTACCAATGATCTTCAATTTGGCCATTTCATTTATAACTTACCAAATTCAAGTTTGTCAAGTTGAGCTACAGTGTCATTGACACTTTCATCAGTGACCGTTGGGAACGGCGAGCGATCGTGCCAGCGCACCATCGCGCACCGCTTTTTCGTATACCGCGAGTAATTAGTCGCGCACGTTTATCTTCCGGTCGTGTTCAAAGCCTTCGTCGGAGTCTCCGACGAAGGCTTTGAACACGACCGAAATTCAAGTCGCCCTCCCAAACTTCCTTGGGGGACATGGCAATTTAATGTATTTTCTTATGTTTTTTTTTTAAAAACACACGCTTCTGCAAAAAACAGTAAACACGGTTGCTGTTAAAGTCCGTCACACGGCTATGAAAATAGCCTAAACTAGCCCAATTTTATATTTCTGAAAAGAATTGCAGTGGCGTAGTCGTTCGAACAATTCGCCCCAACTGATAGCAACCAGCACAAAATGGCTATTTAAAAACAAAGTACCAGACAAAACAACGAATCACACAAGACACGCATTGAGTTAATTAGAATTTATTAAAGTTAACCACCGTTTCAAAACAAAAAAAAATGTATTGGAGACAGTTCGTCCATATCGAAATTGCTTGCGGTTATGCTCTGTTCCGCTGAAAAATTGGCTGCATTGAAATTCGCCCCGCAATACATTGAATGTTTTTCTTTGAAAACTTGTGAAGTTTGTTGGAAGGAGGTTAAATGTAATAAGGCTACAATAGAAATCACAGGTATTTGGATGGATAAGAATGGCAGACCTTCAAAGCACCAATCGCACGTGTCAGTGAAAGATGGTTGGCAGAAATTGTCAGTTTTCTGAACAGTGTATTATTACACAGCGCAGCAGGGAAGGGAGACAACTGAAATGTTTTGTCATTTACCAAAGAAATTAATTAACTCAAATTGTTAATAACGCTTAATTTACGAAGGATATCGAAAACTTTTTTAACTACGCTTTTCAACTCAGTTAGGGCATTCAGAAACCATGAATGACCCAGCTTCTTATATGAACTTGAAATTTATTTTAAACACTTTAAATATTTTTTTAAAAAGAATATACCTTCTGTTACAGAGAAGAACACTCTCACCATGGGTCATACTAAATTTCAAATCCACATCGTTGACGCAAATACAAAATCAACTGCACGGTAACCTTAGTCATCACTGTTCGGCAAAGAGTTAGGGGGTATTCAGAAACCATGAACGACACAGTTTTTTGTGGGGTGGGGTGGGGGTGGGGATTTTAACCTACATTCTGTTATGTAACCATCTGACTTAGTTTTGTGTATGTTTGTATGTTTGGATAACTTTTATTTATTTTTTTCTCCACAATTGTGTCCTCTATGTTCATTTATTTTGTCACGATGACATATACGTTTTATGTTTTTTTTCTGATTTCTCCTTCATGTCCACTGACTTCTCCCTCCTGGGTCCTGACTTCTCCCTAAAGTCTCTGAAGGGAGAAGTCACTTCTCCCTAAAATCAGCTGCCAGGCTGACCCCTGGTCGGAGAAGTGCAAAGTACAGAAGAACCTGTCATGAGCGACCACCCTTGGGACTTGCCAATTTAAAACTCCACAAACCCCTCCACACAATCACATCTAAAAAAGAATTACCGAATGTGAAGACGTTTCGGCCCAATTTCTAAGACGTTTTGGCCTCTTAGGGCCGAAACGTCTCAAGGCCGAAACGTCATAAAACCAATTATTTTGGAAATCGCGCGTTATTAGGCCTACTGATTTCTCAACAGCAATCACCACCAATCCTCGTTATTCCACCTGGGGGCGAATTGGCCCGAGGCATTATTTTTTATTTTAAAAATCACTCTCCTAAAATTTTTCACTCTCGTAAAATCTAAAAGTGGAGAGTGAATTTCCACTCTCCTGCTCTCCCGCTCCCAACGGTCACTGTTTCATTATAAACTGCATTTTATTATTTCCATTCGATAAGAACAGTTCCTGATTTTTGTGGGCAGTCGTGTTGTTCGTCAAACGGATATCAGCACAAACGTGGAGAGCTCTTCTTCTCTGCTCCTGAGTCTTGATTGTTGGTCGTTGACCATAACCATCGAAGACAATTCGACAATTCTGCCCATATTTCTTCGTCACATATCCAACATACTGGTTTGCCACTTCCAAGTAAGTGGTGTTTGTCTTCCATTTAACTCTGTGGAGGAGAGCGCCCCCGTCGAGCACGTACAGACCATCAGATGGTGGTTTAGTAAGGGATAAGCCATCAGTTATTGCAGTTGCTAGGTCCGCCTTGTTCGCTTTTCTGAGGAAAAAATCTTTGAAGAGGGCTGTTGGCATTACAGTTAGTTCATAAGCAAAGAACTGTACCATGTCTTGCTCTCTCTGGGCAATAGCAACCAGTCTAGTAAACAAAGTTAGGGGTCAATTGTCACCCTCTGGTCATCTAGCTTCAACCCGGGGGTGAGGTGAGCTAGGGTACGGACTTGATCACTTCGTTTGATAGTGGCATTGGAAATAATAGCGTTGTCTAATCTAGAGTGTATCTCTGCCCCTACAGACTCAGTGATATCGCAGTTGATACCATCTCCCTCGGAAGCTAACAAACCAGATGACAGAGAACGCAATCGTTCGTTTCCATCGAACGGGTTGTGTGTGTCAAACCACTCTAGTATTCTGGCCATGTCTAAGTTGTCTCGTTTTCGACGAGATGTGCCAATATCTACATGCTGTTCGCTGGTATTGAGCTTTAGCTCGGTCAACGTTGTCATGGCTTCATGTATCTCTGCGCATTTATGCATCGTGTAAATCCACTCCTGTCATACAGATTCCGTCACGCCACGACCTCGCGTCAACCCACCCCGACTTTTAATTGAACGCATAAGAACTTGCTCAATAACAAGATCACTAGAGAGGCCTGCCCAAATCCTAGAACTTCGACGTATAGCATGAAAGCCATCACAGTAGAATCTCTCATACAACCAAGGATGTTTTTCTGGTAGTTCAAGCATCATTTGCAGATGGACTCTGCAACTCTTGGCATAGTGTACATGCCCTGTTGCGGCGAAGAGGTTCAGCATTCTACCAACAGCAATGAGATGGAAATTCCAATCAGCAAGATGTTCTCCACGGATGTACATTTTCAGTACCTGAATATATTCTAGATATTGTACCCATAGCTTAGCGGTGCGTGATTCTCTTGACAGTTTGGCTTTGTAGTTGTCAAGGCAAGTGTTCACCGTCACGAGAGCTGATGAGCTGCTAACATCAGAAAGGGTGACCGCGCCTTCAAGCACACCTTTGTATAACTCCTTCACACCATCTAAGTCCCTCTGGTTTATCTGTACACTCTCAACAGTGGGTGGGCTCATCGGAGGAGAAACATTCGCGCTCATTTCGGATGTGGTTATGGCACCCAATAATTTATTCGTCAGTGCAGCTTCTACTAGGAGGTGGCCTCGCATAGCTCTGGAAACAGCTTTGCCGGTCAACATCGACCGAACTGCTAGTGGACCATAAACTTCCTGCAAAGCTTCATCAAGACCTGGTCCAGCCATCATCGAGCCGATACTGCCGAGAAAGCTCATGATTGTATGGAAACCACCCAACCTGCAGACAATGTTCATGGATTGATCAATTATTATCTCATTTGCCTTTAACCATAAAGGCTGGTCAAACGTGACGCACAGGGATGGGATGTTCAGTCTGATCGCTTGCTCTGAGATGAATTTCAATGTGGAAAAGATGCATGTGCTGTCTGTTGGGCTGAGATCTATTATTGGGAGAAAGAGTATATCTGATTTCGCTTGATGCTCTGAACCGTGCACAGAAGCTGGACCAATTAGGAACAGTGTCATCTACTGCTCTAGATAGCCACCCACAATGCCATAGAACGTCAGTACTCAGGCTAAATGGAAGTGTATGTGGTGATTGCAGCTCTACTACTGGTTTGTACCTCAAACCACCAAAGCCTCTCCTCGTTGATTCCATGTAATCAACCACTGGGATTCCTTTATTCACCAACATTTGTTCAACGCCAACTCGAGCTCTGCATTTTATCGATGTATGCGACATAGGGGTGGATGGCACCTGAGTTTGGGTTGACACGGCGATTATACCCATACCATGAAGTGAACCTTTCCCATCGGTAGTCGCAACGTTATGGTCGACGTTGTCTGCGACCCACTGTACGAATTCTCCGGGGAAATAGTTAGAGGTATAGCTGTCAACAGAATCTAGCTCCATCACACCTTGCTTATACCGTTTGACCTCCTCATAGGTGATAGAAAACCCAAGCCTAGCTAGTTCATTAACGAGCCATTTTGACCCGAAAGTATGGTCCATTTCTACTCCTAACCCGAATAGGGTAGGTGTTATGACTGATCTTGGTCTAGCCGATTGGACTATAGAGTGACCTATGCTGTTTCGTTTTATATCATTTGGTATCAAGCACTGGAGAAAAGACTGTAGATAGGCTGGGATCCAGGTTTTGCCTCGCGAAATGTCCTGTATGTCAGCAGGGGTTGGATACCAATCTATATCATACTCCATCTCTCTAAGCTGCCCCTTGATCAATTTTGCTGCAGTAACAATGATCCTTTCAGCTTCATCACTTATACTTTCTTTCTTGTCCGCATACCATTTTTCATTTATCAGATATTCAGCCATGTTGCGAAAGCATAGGACATTGTCGCGACCCTGTACCCTGGCGAAAAAGATATAATCGCCATATCGCTCTTCTAGTTTCTGCTTCAGTCTCTTTTTTGTGTACACAGTTGATTCACCTGCGATCTCTTCCATCTTCGAATGCAACTCGGTCAATGTGTACAGTTCTGAATCGGAATGAGTTTCTAAGAATTCACATATGCACTCAAACCAATGTTCCATGCCATGGTCAGGTTTTCGACCAGCTGGTCTCGCAATTTCCAACTGTCTATAGTTTAGGAATTTCGTATGGCAGAGTGGATGATAGACAGCCTCGGCAGCTACCAGATCAATGCAACTCAATAGCCGAACGCTTACTTCTGAAGCTAAACTATCCCCTCTCAGTTCGCAATGTTCGAGGAGGGTTTCTCGTATAGGTAGTGTCTCGACGGTCCTGATAATTTTGTTCCTATCGGGGTGGCGTGGATCAATTTTTGCAGCGCTACCACAGAACAAACAGTGTGTCTTGAAGTCGAATACAGGCACATTACATCTCATTTTCTTGGCCGACGGAGCTTCGATGTCAGAAGAGCTTGCAGCAGGTGCCTGCTTCGCATCAGTGAAATCCCTACGGCAATCTGAATGAACCAGAACAATACCTACGGGGTCCTGTTGAAGCTTGTCCAAAAGGTGTGCTTCAAGGTCTGATCTCTCCCTGACATTACAGAAATTAAGCATGGTATGACAACCTTTCTTGGTGACTTTAACTGATTTGACTTCATCGAAGCCAACCTGGCAAATTACACAGGTATCATCTCGAAAGCGACCACCTTGGTGTGAAGCCTTATCTAATCAAATGGTGGAAATATGCCGATGGAGGGAACGGATTATTTTCTCTTAGCTATAAGTAGTACGGATCCTGAGGCGGATTATCGAAACTGGATTAATAGACAAGAAATATGATATTGACGAAATATGAAAAAGGTCAATGTGACTAAGAATTGTTTCCTGTGTATGTTAACACCGAAACAAAGAAAATATGACAGAATGACAAAACAATCGAATAATTCGAGAGCACGTGGCGATATGCTTATAGCGATGTGCTGTGTGTAACAGAATCGCTGGAATACCCGCGACTGATATGATGTAATTATCTTTCTCCAGTGTGCTATACAACGCTCTTTATTCGCGGTGTACATCAATTACGTGGGCTGGTATAATACTATAGTCATTATATTGTATTCTACTGACAGGAAAAATCTGAGAAGAGACAAATTCCTGCCCTTAATACAGAACCGCCTGGAAAATGACATCGGGAAATTGGTAAAAATGGCCACCACCCCACCCTCAGTTGAGCCGCTATGAAAAATTTTCCCCAAGGCGGATTTTAGCGGATTTTGGATATGTTGTTCCCAGATAAATTCTGCGTCGAATGACACCAAAATCAGCTTGTATCAAATTTTTTCCAGGTAACACCACTTTTTTTAGTTCAATGCCTGTACTATAGTAGGATCAACGTCCTTGTCGCCCGCTAGCTCGCCCGGTGAAGCAATCACTCGAGAAATGGGTGTTGTGACACCAGGTTCATCCGTTGTGGTCCAGGAGAGGAGATCGGGTGTTGCAAGCACTATAAACTTGGATCATGCATACCCGGCAACGACGGATCGGAGGATGGAACGGATGAAGCCAGTCAGTCCGGTAGCTAGCTCGTCCAGGTCTACCCGGACTGCGACCAAGAGAGGTACCTCTCTCTTACAGCAACATCTGAGCCCAGATGTTGTTGTACGTAACGTTCGTCAGTCGGAGCATACGTCCACTCCTCCTGCTTGGGACGCTCCGTCGCATAGACAGTCCTGCGCGTCTAGTCTACTGGCTTCCTCATCCACACGTCAGCACACACGACGGCACCTTGGCTACGTGACCGTAGATATCCAACCTGCTTCGCCAACCAGGGATTCCACGTCAACCAGGTCAGCCAAGGACACGAGGCCTTACCAGTCAGGACGTTCGCATAAGAGAAGTATGCAGGAATTACCGTCCCAGGAGCTTCCACCGGCTAAACTACATAAGACCGTGGCTCCACAGGCCTCCGTGACGGACTTGCTGTCACAGATAGCACAACTCATCGCAGCATGGCAGCAACCTTCAGAAACTCTTTCAGAACAGGAACTATCTGAGGAAGCTGGGTCGGTATGTTCCCCTGCAGAGTCAGAAGAGACGACCGAGATTCACATGTGGTCCAGTCGGATGGTGAAAGGGAATCAGCGGAGCTGGAATTTTCCCTTTCCAAACAACATAAGGTGGCCATAGATTTCATCCGGCAACACCTTCCAGAAGTTGTTCCTCCGGACCAGAGTGCTGCGATACCAGATAAGAGACTGATAGTGTCACTGGACACAGATTTTTTCGGCTGGAATAAGGATATTGCGCCTGAGTTTCCGACCCAGTCCAGAAATGTCACACAGACATTTGAACTTCTAAATGACGCTATATTCAAGCTAGCCTCTAAGACTGGCAAATCCAGTTTCTTATCACCTCATGCCCTACATCTGCCGTTCATCAACAGTAGAAATAGATTTGAAACGGCAGGACAGGGCGTGCCGAGAGTTCTTCTGCATTTAGACGACCAGGCAGAAGACTTGGAGTTGTCATTGCCGGCATCTATGTTGATTCTCTCCAGTACGTTGGAGATGACAATCTCGTCTAACAGAGCCAGTTTAGACACCTTATCTTGCGCAGATCACCTTACCCGAGCGTTATCACTACGTCTCGATGGAAAAGAATTCCAAGAGGTTCAAACTTCCTTGAGAGTTCTTTCGAGGGCCATAGCATTTTCCACGTATAACTCCGCCCTTAAGTCCGCTTCGAAAAAACTGGACTCAGCAGAGAGGAGTAAGGCAGCGACTTCTGGGGCGAGTACGTCCAAGGGAAGTTCCTATAGAGGATCTAAGAACGCCTCTACGTCTTACTATAGAGACCATCAGATTAGCGACTCAGGTAGGGGTCGTGATGCTGGCTGAGACAACTGGTCAGATGCCCCTAGGTCGACTGGTCGAGGTGTGGGTTGGGGAGGACGTAGTTTCTCCTCCCGCAAGCCCTGCAGGTCCAGGAGGTGATGGTCAAAACCTCTATTGAGCACCAGTGGACGGAAGGCTGTCGAGATTCTTAACCAATTGGTTGTCAATTACGGACGACCCATGGGTGCAGGGGGTTATTTCAGAAGGTCTAAAACTGTCCTTCAAGGAAAAACCTCCATTAACACGAAGTCCACGTTGGACTAAGCTTCCGTCAAACCTTCAGAAGAGATGTTCGCTTCTATCAGAAGTCCAATCTCTTCTGGCGAAGAACGCAATAGAGATCGTAGAAAACCAGGAATCTACAGGTTTCTACAGTCACCTGTTCCTGGTTCCAAAACCAGACGGCTCGTTCCGTCCAGTTATAGATCTAAGCTGGATAAACAAGCTGATCGTGGCTCCAAAATTTTATATGGAGACCATCCGATCGGTCAGAGCGAGCATTCGAGTGAACGATTATGCTGCAATCATAGATCTCAAGGATGCATACTTTCACGTCATGGTACATCCGGCATTCAGAAAGTACCTTCGCTTCGCTGTCCTAGGGGTCGTTTATCAGTTCCGAGCAATGTGTTTCGATCTGAATCTAGCACCCTGGGCCTTCACTCGAATAATGAACTCGGTAATGACTCATTTCCGAGCTAATTTGTCTGCGGTAATGTCGGCCTACTTGGACGACATTCTTCAGAGGTTCGGCAACAGGTTAACGCTTCAGAATGATGTTCAGAGTTGGCTTCAACTGCTCCGACGTCTCGGTTTCATAGTAAACGAAAAGAAGTCGGATCTAGTTCCATCCAAGTCATTCATCCACTTGGGAATGAGCTTCGAGATGCACAACAATCTGGTTCATCTGCCGTTACCCAGAGCGAAATTAGCCAGTTGTTACGCTCGCTTTTGTCTTTACCCAGATGTAGTAACAGCGAGAGAATTCATGCGACTGATAGGTTTGTGCAAAGCCGTGGCAGATCTTATTCCGATGGGGCGACTACGCACTCATCCACTCCAGATATTTTTTACTCAGAATTGGAGTGTGAAGATTCATTCACTCGAAACGAACATCGTCTTGTCGAAACAAGTAAAACAAGAGATTCAGACTTGGGCAGATATTCAGGGAGTGTCACTGCAACTGCCGTATCCGATTTTTACGATTATGACGGATGTGAGTCAAACTGGTTGGGGCGCAACTTTGAGCCCAATAGATTCAAGGTGCCAGGGTCTTTGGGATCCTCAGTTCCTAAACAAGCACATAAACATCAAAGAGATGATGTCAGTTTGGCTTGCGCTACGTCATTCGATGAACATTATTCAGAATTCACATGTTCAAATTCTGTCCGACAATTCGACAGTAGTAGCATATATTCGGAACCAGGGAGGCACTCATTCCATTCCGTTGTTCAACTTAACGGAAAGAATCCTTCTGTTTGTCCTAGAGCATAAGGTTCTTCTGTCGGTCCGTCATATTCCGGGTCGTCTGAACGTTCTAGCGGACTCCCTTTCTCGGAAAGGTCGTATGTTGCCGTCAGAATAGACGCTCACCAATGAGTATTCAATCAGATTTGCTACCAATGGGATCGTCCTATGATAGACTTGTTTGCGACGCATCTCAACAATCAGTTGCAGATGTATGTGTCGCCATGCCCAGATCCTCGAGCGTTCGCAGTAGACGCTCTCTCGATTTCTTGGGAGGGAATGATAGGATGCGCGTATCCTCCAGCTCCATTGATTCAACAGATATTGCTAAAAATCAAGCAATCTCACTGCAAGATTCTGTTGGTAGCATCTCTGTCACCCCAGAGACCATGTATAAATCTACTCAGGTGTCTGTTGTGGGACATTACTCGGAAGCTTCCTCCATGGGAGGATCTTCTTTCGCAGGGGAAATCGCACACACTGCATCACAACCCGCAAGGTCTCAACCTTCACGTATTTCCGTTGTGCGGTCCTTCTTGCACAGCAAGCATTTTGCAAAACGAGCAGTGGACGCAATTTCTAACTGTAGGAGGACCTCCTCTTCACTAAATTATGCTGCTAAGTGGAAGGTTTTCTCTCGTTGGTGTGGGGATCATTCTATTGATATTTATGATCCCTCCATTCCAGACATTGCTAATTTTTTGGTCTACTTGTTTGATGAGATCAAACTGCAGCCAATAACTATTAAGGGTTATAGGTCTATGCTATCGGATACTTATGCTCATCATGATAGCTTACAAATTGGATCTAATGTCTCTTTATCTAAGTTAGTTAAAAACTTTTTGATAAATAGACCTAGAACCCTTAGGTTAATTCCTAAGTGGAATTTAGCTTGGGTTCTTCTGAAGCTAAAAGAAGTGCCATTTGAACCCCTTGACACAGTAGACTTCAAATACTTATCTTATAAGTCAGCTTTTCTCTTAGCCTTCTCTTCTGCTAGAAGAGTTAGTGAGCTTCATGCACTATCTGTTGATGATTCTCACTATCGTAGTGTTGGTAATACTATTACTTTGACTACTAATGTTGGATTTTTGGCTAAGAATCAGGCACCTAATAAGTACCCTGATCTTATTGTTATTAAGGCTCTTCCATCCTCAGACGGTCATAGGCCTTTGCTATGTCCAGTTAGAGCTATGCGTATTTACAAACGTAGATCTGAGTTTATCAGAAAGGGATGTCAACGTTTTTTTCTGTCTCTGCTGCCTAATAGAAGGGACATTAGGTCCATTCTATTTCAAGGTGGATTCAATTAACTATTCGTACTGCTTATGAAAAATTATCTTCTACTCAGCAGTCTGTGCTTAAGATTTCGGAGCATGAAGTGAGGGCACTGTCTAAATCTTGGGCTTATGCTAATAATATTGCTATTACCGATTTGATGAAGGCTGCATACTGGTCTCAGCCTTCTACATTCCCGAATTTTTACCTTAGAAATATTGAGTCTATTTCTGGTGATCTGCGTTGTTTAGGTCTGTTATCTGTTGCTTAGAATGTCGTCCACTAAACAGTTGCAACTATAGTTATGCAGGCTTTCTGTTCCAGCAGTGACTCTGTCCTGCTGCCCTCTTAGTTCTGGGGTGATTAACCCAGAGCAAGGGGAAGGTGGGGGGGTGTTCCCTTATATCACCTGCTTTATAGTGAAAAGCAAGGGAATACCTCCTCTGGAGTCAGTAATTCCGAGTCGGTGCTGGGATGGTTTAAAAGTGTAAAGCTAATGTCTATCTCATTTATGTAATATTTTTAAAGTGTAGCTCGGTGTGAAGCATTTGTATATGTCACGTGTCATACAAGGGTTAATATACAATCCTCGGACACTTTTAAATAAGTATAAAGAGTCTCATTCTCTGGACTATCTTTATTTATTGTCTTTTCTTTAAAAAATTAGTATAATGGGTTATACTGGATGTTAATAGAGATCATTGATGTTTTTGTGCTCAGTTACGGAATGGTATTGTGTCTTTCTTTTTTTGTATAAACAAGAAAGATACATGTAAATCCTGTTTCTCCTTTTCTCCTTGAGGGGATAATTCTGTTTACATGTAATTGAGCTTTTTGGATTTTCCTTTATGTCCTAGGCCCTCCAGCCTTTTTTCTATTCAGCTAAGTCTGAGTAAAAATGTTGAAAAATTTATAGTAATTTATATATTTTTTATACTTACCAATGACCCAGATGGGGATGGCCCTCCCATGAGTTGGAACTCATACCTCCCCGCTGATTACATAACACTTACCAGGCACTGGTTGTAAGAATGAAGATTTGGCGCCAATTTCGGTACTTCCTTCACACTGCGCATGCGCAGTGGACAAAAGTATGGAGGACCACATAGGACATGTATTTTTTGGACTTTGATGCAAATTTTGGGGATTGGGGGGTGGGGGGGGGGGGGGGCAAAATTTGTGTTTGGCCCTGAAATTTAAAGAGTTAGCACCAGCTAAGCCTGGGTCATTGGTAAGTATAAAAAATATATAAATTACTATAAATTTTTTAACTTTGCTTTGGACATTTTCATTTTCACACTACGCAACAGACGATCGATAATTGTATAATGAAATTTGGAAACTATTCGAAGCATAACTAATGACGCGATGGGAAAGGAACTAGTATAAACAGTGCTGGGAAAAAAGTTCTGGCTTGTTCATCATCAGTTGAATACAGAAACATTTATGTCATAGCAGCGATTCCGTTAAATACAACGGTTTAAAGTTTAATGGATGTGTAATAAAACATAATATTTTCTATTATGCAGGACAATAATTATGGTCTGGTAAAACAATGCACCACATCACTTTACAAGAAGAATATCAAAAGACTCACAAAGGTAAGAATTGTTTGAGAAAACAAAAATTTCATGTGAATGGGGCCCTTATAGGCCTTGTTCTTACTCTGATCACTTTTTACAGCAGTATAATGGATGCCCCTACATGGCATCTCTGGGTAAACTTGCAAGTAAAATTCTAATTATTTTGGTAGTTGTTTCTTGGCATGTTTTGGCTGCCTATATAGGCAGCCAAAACTTGCCTAGAAACAACTACAGAGCCACAGGATTTAAACTGTCAAATTGAGCAAAACTGTATGAATTCTCCAGGCCAACAGCTGGGCCTTATTGAATGTAGAGAAACTGCCATAAAGATCTTTTTATCTTACCTGTGCTTAATATTCATTTTGAGCGAATAGTGTGTTTCTGAGCATGGTTTTGTTATAATTTACTGAAAACTGGCAGTTAGTCCTCTGCATACTGATGTCGAAATAGCAAAATGCCAAACTGCTAATTTTCTCCATAATGCAACTAGAAATGTAACCAATTCAATCTTGTTTGGGAGAGCTCTTTGAGCTTCATTAACCCATAAAGGTCAAGAGATTTTTATACATTTTTGCTACATATTGGCAGTCTACATTCTCTGGTTTTGCAGTTGTTTCTAGTCTAATCTTAGCTGCATATAAAAGCAGCAAAGATTAGACTAGAAGTAACTGCCAAGGTACTTTGAATGTAATTTGCAATTTTACCCAAATAACGCATGTTGGAGGAACTGTTTTGTTGCAGTAAAATGTGATTGAAGTTGGAATTGGGACTTCAAGGGTTCAATAAGACTGAGTTGGTTTAACTCTTAGTTACTTTATGGGAAACATTTGCTGCTTGAATTTAAGCTATTTCTAGGTTTAACTCTTAGTTACTTTATGGGAAACATTTGCTGCTTGAATTTAAGCTATTTCTACAACAGTGTTCAGAGGGCTAATGATGAACAAATTTGGACAACCAGAATTAGCAGTGAGGTAACATAGCACTGAAACATACATCACAGCTCATAACTAGGGCCTAGATGACAATAGTAATTACTTCTAGAAGTTTGGAAAGGTCATAATGCAAGGTTGCATCCATGAATAATTGATATGTAACCATCCCTAGAATGTCATATACTGGTAATGAGACAGTGAAAGAAGTCCCCTTGAATGACTTCAACAGAGTCTCAACTCCTACAGTTTTGCTGCCAGTGGTTGATTGTTACACATATTTAATTTAACCCTTTACCTAACATGAAAAGCAGACGACACTTGCAAAAAAAATTCTTGAATAACTAATTTTTTTCATTTTTTGTCTCAAAAACATAGGTTATGACCCCTCGTTGGAACGAGCTCGTCAAGCTCGTTCCAACGAGGGGTCATAACCTATGTTTTTGAGACAAAAAATGAAAAAATAATGAAAATTAATTTGCGATTTTTGAGAATAGCGCTGGCCGGTTTTGGCCGTTACGTTGGGTAAAGGGTTAACTTGATATCATGAATTCTCACTAGAGGCCATCTCAGGTTAATAAGTAGGCCAAGGCATTCTGCAGGCATTCTGCTCTGCAAGAAAGTCTGTTGCTGACCTTCGTAGTCCTAAATTTGCATTATTGTCCATGCAAACTGAACCTGCCCAACCAGTTGAAAACATCAAGGCATAATTCAACTTCAGTACATATCCTAATTAACCCCAGAACAAAATCTTTGCTCTTACCCACTGCACACTGGTCCAAAAGGAACAACAGTTGCACTAACCAAACTGACCTGCTCTGTGCATCATAGTTATAGTCATAGAGGTCGCTGTTCATTCTATAGTTTGCTCTCAGTGTCCTGTGATTTCATTTCATCTGTTTTGATAACATGCAATATTTCTACTTCTGTTAGGAATGCTTAGTTGTTTCTTTTTGATAATGTGCACTAGAACCCAGTGAATCTCAAATTTTGAGTCAAATTGTATCCCAAATCAAATCCGACTGTGGATTTCAAATTGAATGAAATCTCAAATTGAATCTAATCTCTCTTCTGGTTGTAGGTATTACATGTTCTTATAACTGTACATATTGTCAGCCTCCACTCAAGCATTGTTTGCATCCATGCCAGAAAATAAGCAGACTGTCATCCTCAAAATGAGGTCCCCAGAGAGTGAATTTAGTGATGCTACCCTCTGTGAACCTCAATCTGTATCAGGGCCTCAAAACTAAACCGAAAGAGGTACCCAGAGGATAAATTGGCCCACTGTATGGGATAGCATCATCAAATTCACCCTCTGGGGACCTCTTTCTGCAAATGTCAGATTGCTTATTTTCAGGCCTGTTTGCATCAGTGTTTTCACTGTGTTTTCTATTAAAATCTTAGTTTCCTCTGCAAGCGGTCAAGACGTGTGAAAACCACTGTAAAATCACTGAATTTACAGGCTGTAATATGGTGAAAATTCTGAAATATTCCCCAGTTCTTTAAGAGTTAACATGTTTTGCCTAAATATACATACTCTGTCAATTGAATACCAACTTTGCCATATTTTTACATTATTTTTACATTATTTTTCAGACTTTTCTCACCTTATCCCTGTCAGACATGGCTCAAAGAGTTCAGTTATCTGGACCAAGAGAAGCAGAAAAATATGTATTACATATGGTAAGAAAATGATCTTGAACCATGAAGATCTCATGATGACTTTGGTTTTCATGTTGCTTTTAAACTGGTACTCAAAACAGTACACACTGTTGAAAGAGTTCATTCATATGGTAGGTCATTATGTATCTCATGGTTCATGAGTAGACAACACAACAAACACCAAACTGGACATGAAGATCAATGATAATTTAATCCTACAGTCCTATAGGTCTGTAGGATTAAATTATTACTGAACCTCTCAACAAGTGCAACATAGACTCACCCATTTCATTACATACAGCTTCATGACAAAATTATTAGCACATTGTTTTTTCCCATCTTAAACACAATAATTGCCTCGTCCTCTTCTTTATGTCTCAGTTGGAAAAGTGGGCAGATTTAGAATCCTAAGAAAAAAATAATAGCACATTGTTTTTTTGTTTTCCAAAATAAACGGCACCTGTTTGGAAGATTATTTTCCCCCAAACTCTCATGTGTTAAAATTTTTTGACTTAAGTGTGCTTGAGACAAGTAAAACACAATCCAGATACACTAAAATGGCATGCAAGATTGAGATTTTTTACTGTTAAATACAATGGAGCCGTACATATTTAGAAAAAATATATTTTGGGAAACAAAATCAGGAGATGTCTGAAATCCTTAAACAAACATAAAAACAATAGTTGTGCTGGAAATGACTGCTCACATTTATTAAGTAATCATTCACAGCTTCATATTAAAATGGAACTGCTCTACCTCTCAGCACCCCTGGCTGTATGGGGACTTAAGGGTTAATGAGGATTTATTTTTGGACTGGCTGAAACAGTGGCTGCATTTTTCTTTTTTTCAATAAATGCAGAGTTTATGTCTTTATAATGTTTGGATGTTAGAAAGTTTTTAGTTCATGGGTTCAGAAAAAAATAATAAAACTTCATGGTCAGTTTCAAAGTCTGCCTTTATACAGTATGAAACAATATGGAAAAGTGTAGCACAGTTAATTGAAGAACTATCCCAAATTTCCATTTTCACTGTTATGAACAATTAGAAGAGGCTCATGAGAATGGAAAATTTCTTGATTTGAGAAGGAAAAGATGGAAACCAAAATCTTCTAGCATGAGATGGAAAAGCACTTTTCAAAATGTGCCTGGAAGACCAATGTCTTACCTTCGAAATAAGCTCAGTCGAAAAAAATATTTCAGTAATTGGTGTTTACTATATGTTTTTCTGCATCTATTTTGAAACCAAATGTGTAAGTAAATAGAGAGTAATCGCTTGACTGGACTGGTTACGTGAAATAATTCATGAGAGGTGAGAGACGTTGTACAAACATGAATGCGTGAATGCGCACAAGTGTTTTACAATATAGTCCCACGCCTTGAATGAATTATTTCATGTAACTAGTCCAGTCAAGCGATTACTCTGTTTATTACTTTTCATTATTAACGATAATTATATTATTTAACCCTTTACCTAACGTAACATTCAAAACCTGCCAGCGATATTCTCAAAAATCGCCTATTAATTTTCATTATTTTTTATTTTTTTGTCTCTAAAACATAGGTTATGACCCCTTCATTGGAACGAGCTCGTCGAGCTCGTTCCAATGAGGGGTCATAACCTATGTTTTGAGACAAAAAATGAAAATAATAGTTATTCAAGAATTTTTTTTGCAAGTGTCATCTGCTTTTCATGTTAGGTAAAGAATTAAAAAAACAAAAAGCAATGAAATCCCAATTACACCCACAGCAAAGCATCTTCGTTTGCGTGCACGGATACATGACCCAATTGTTGATTGCATAATTCACATGTGAAGTTATTGTTTATAATCAAACCCGGAAATCCCAGTAAATCACACTTTGGAAGGTAATAAAACATTTTCCGGCTTTTGCTTTTCATTATTTATCAACTTAAAATGTGTCATTAATTTTGGAATAAAACAATGTGCTATTAATTTTGTCAAAAGTATAGATGGGTGGTATTGGAATTTTGAGTTCGGTATTGGTCTCAATATTTTTAGGGGATATACCTCAGTATCAGTTCAGTATTCGGTATTTGACTTGACTGAGATTTGCTGATAGTACCAAAGAGGAATTCACTTCAGGGAAAACAGAATAACTTCTTGTAGTAGCATTCTACCACTATGCTATAAATGACACTGTGAAGAGCTCAAAAGTGGCATTATTTTACGACTAGAAATCACTGCTAAGCAATTGGACATGTGCAGGTTTTAGTTTAGTGGGAATTCAGGACAGTTGCCCAGTCTATTGAGGATTAACAAAACTGAAAAGAAAATCATTTTCTTCTTTCATGAAAATGAACCTTTCAACTGTTATCCAGCCTCAACAGGGACTATTAAATAGCGAATGTAGGAAAATTCGATAATTCAGACAGTTTCAGTATTTTTACACTGTAAAGCTGGTGCTTAACTCAAAGTTATTAAGGGCCAAACACAAATTTTGAACCCCCCAATCCCCAAAATTTGCTTGCAAAACCAAAAATTAAAAGTCCTATCTGGCCCTCCATACATTTACTCTCTGCGCATGCACAGATGTCAGGAAGTGACCGGAATTGCTGCCAACATTATTCTTTGTTTGGCCATAAAAGTCATCAACAATGAAATGACATCTGTGCTTTAAAATCTCCTTTTTTGAGGATGCCAGACACAAATCAATGCCAGAATTGGTGGATATAAGGCTATTATTAGATGAAGGAAGTGTTCAACGGTGGTTTTGGACGTTCAGGGCTGTAACTTTATAATTTCTTTTCAACCTACTCACAATTGTTTACAATTGGCTGTAACGTAAGTGCAAGCCCTACTTCGGAACTAACTGAAGCTTTTAAGAAACTTTTTCCAAAAGTAATAGAGTGCGAAAGCACGAAAAAGATCGAAAAAGGGTCGAGCGAGACCAGCGCTTGAAATTACAGGTACTCTCTCTGCACACCTCTTGTGTTTACCGAGCGCATGCGCAACAACCGTGACGTCAATTCCTTTTATTTCCGCCATTGTACATGGTCGGAAATTTTTGTGACTCGTGCTATTCTTAGCTGTTATCTTTGTGAACAACTTGTTTGTATGTGCTATCTTCATCTGATTGTGGTCAAGTGGATTGTATCCTTTTCAAGCTTTCAAAATTATTACTATTTAATGCTATTTTTGCTTGCTTTTTCACACATGGTCTTGTTTTTCCCCCACATGTGAACACAACCATTGTTCTGTTTTCTGTCGGCGGGAAGCTTGATTTCATTTATCATCTTCATATTATACTAAGACTATTCCTTGTACCTCTTGCTTGCAGGTGAAACATGTGGACGACTCTCATTCCACATGTGTCACTTGGAACAATTGTACTCAGGCCCAATCATGTGGTATTTGTGCGGTTTGGTCCTCAAAATTCTGGGCTTCTGTCAACAAGGTGGTTCTGTCTAGAGCTAGAACCCCTTGTTCTCGAGGTAAGGGTAGCCGTGCCATATCAGACTCTTTTTGTGAGTGCACATGATGACTCTGTCACACAGGATGCTGATCTGTCTTTTCTGTGGCGAGTTCCTCTGCAACAGTTGATGGTGCTAGTGCGGTGATACCTGACGTGGAGACCGTGGTCACTTTGTCTTCTGATGTCACTCTTGAGGCGTCTGTTTTTGTAGAGAGCTTCTCCGAGGTCAGCTCGGTGACCCTCTCTGATTTGCCTCCTACGCCGTCGACAGTTGCTGAGGAAATTGTTACTACAGATCCTATTCTGTATGATGGTGGCTCTTCCATCTCCTCTGGGGATGGTATACAGTCTCGGGGGGCGAAGGCTGTATCTGCTGGTGTGTCTGTGAGCTCTCAGCTTTCCCTGGCTTCGCAGCGAAGCTGTGCGGGTTTGCTGTCTGCTCTGTCTCATCTGGCTAGGTTTGCTCCTAGTCGGTTGATCCATTCAGTCGCTTCGTCAGTGATTCCTCGCCTCTCGAGCGAATCGTTTATTGTTCCTCCTTCCCATGCTAGTGTGCTGACTAGAAGGATGGGGTTGGGACGTTGGCATCCAGGGCCTGCTGTTCGGCAGAGGTCAGTGACAGCCCCGGTTAGCTGTCACTCTCGGAACCTTCCTCTGGTGATTCCTCACTGTGTTCCAAGTCTGGATGTCGATCGATGCTTGCCGTCTCAGAGGATGGACAGTTTGGGCCTTCTGCCGCACAGAGGCCAATGGCAGGATCCTGTCATTCTTGGGACAATCCTCCGGTGTCTTCTCACCATGTCCCAGGTCCAGCTACCGATCGACATACGCCATCGGTCTCTTTAGAGGATTTGCAGGCAGGACCTTCTGTTCCGCAGAGGTCAGTGATTGCCCCTGGGCGTCACAATCGGGACTATCCTCCGGTGTCTTCTCACCGTCTCCCTATTCTGTCTGCCGTTCGACGTTGGTCTCTTCTGAGGATTTGGGTTCTTCTACCAGAAGGGTCCATTGGGAGGACACTCCGTCAGGCGATGCTGCTGCGACGGTTTATCAGGGTGACCTGCGTCAGGCCATTTTTGTGCTCACCCGGTTGCTTTCTGGCAACCCTCAAGTTGGCCTCCCTGTGCCTCCTGAGTCACAACCTCCTTTGGTCGGTAGCCGAGATGTCTCGCCTGGCCCCTTGGATACTGCACAGTATTCACAGGAGGTTTCTGCTGGTCAGCCCGAGTTGGGCTGCATCTCCTCTGCAACAGAGGGTGATGATTTTCTTGAAGGTGATGGGTCCCCCTCGTCAGTCTTGGGGTAGGCTTTGGATTTTATCTTTGGCTTATTGCCGGACATTCAACCTTCAGACCAGCCATCTGTGACCGTCCGGCCGCGGTCCTTTGTGGAGCACCATAACCCTGTTGAGCCTTCTAGCTCTGGGGCTTTGCGTCCTCTGCAATCGGCTCAGGTTGTTGAGTCCTTCCAGGGCTTAGACGCAAAAATGCGTTCTAAGGCCCTCAAGGGTTCTTTCTTTTCTAGAGCGAATGCCTTTCTGCCTCCATTGCGGTTTCATGTTTACGATTCCATCTGTCCACCAGTCTTCCAAGGGATGACTACTGTGGATGAGGATTCTTCATCCCTCGGGTTAACTAAGCCTAAGTCGGCAGTTCTCCCGATGTCGGTAGTTGAATCTGTGGTGGGCCTGTCCCGAGAGATGCTGGGTTTGTTATCTCTCGCGGACCATGTCGTCGCTGCCCTGGCTGAATATTTTCCATCAGGGGAGTTTGATGATGCTCAGGCGCCTTTTTGCGTTTTGTCACAGGCTCTAATGAACTTGACACACGCTCACGCCTGTAACATGGCTAATTTGGAGCTGGCGTGCCGGGATGTGGTGTTGGATTCTTCTCCATCCCTTCCTTCTGAGCAGCGTGCTGTTCTGAGGTCTGCCTCTTTGGTTGGACCTCAGTTGTTCCATGGTTCCGTGGAAGCTGTCCATGGAAAGGTTCTTCATCATTCGAAGGACCAGCTTTTGCTGCGACAGCTGGACCAACCTGCTGCTGTGGGTGGTGGTCGTTCCAGGCCCGCCAAGCATCCTGCTGTGTCTGCCTCATCGGCGACGTCGACTACGCCTTCGGATCCTTCTGCTCAGAAGAAGCGCTGACATGGCCAGACTCGCTGGCAGCCTCAGGCAGGAAAGTCTCAGGACTCTGTCACTTCCCGAGGTGGTGGTTTCTCCTCTCGGGGGCCTCGTCAATGGTGCAAGTGAAGGTTCTCACCTCGATTCGCCTCCAGTCGGGGGAAGGCTGTCGCTGTTTTATGACCGTTGGACAGAGATAACGTTGGACACTTGGGTCCTCGACGTCATACAATCTGGTCTGCGACTGTCCTTCCTTCGGCACCCCAGTTTATCTCAGGTGCCCCTCGCGACTCGGGTCCCTTCCGATTCTCTACGTCTGGACCTTCTGATGCAGGAGATTGACAATCTCCTCTCCAAAGGGGCAATCGAGGTGGTCAGGAACACCCTTTCACCAGGGTTTTACTTGAGACTTTTCTTCGTGCCGAAGAAAAACGGACAACTTCGTCCTGTCATCGATCTGAGTATCCTGAATGAGTACATAATAGCCCCTCGTTTCAGTATGGAGACTTTCCGGTCGGTTCGACGTTCAGTTCATCAGGGCGACTTTGCTGCCTGTATCGACCCGAAGGATGCCTACTTCCATGTACCCATTCATCTGGTGTCACGGAACTACCTTCGGTTCTCGTTTCGGGATCGAGTCTATCAATTCAGAGCTCTCCCGTTCGGTTTGAACCTAGCTCCTTGGGCCTTCACCCGACCAATGTCACATGTGCTTGCTTTCCACCATACTCAGTCGGTTGTGACTTCGTCAGCCTACCTGGACAACATCCTCCAACAGCACCATGATGCTGCTGTTCTGGAGTTAGATGTCCGGCAGTTTCTTTGCCTACTAGCATCGCTGGGTTTCAGAGTCAGTCGCGAGAAGTCGGATCTCCTTCCTTCTCAGCAATTTCGTCATTTGGGGATGGATTTCGACACTCTTCACAATGTGGTGTCGGTCCTCAATGCTTGGGCGACGATTCTTTCCGCCTTGACTCGGAACCTGCTTCAATCTTCCTCGGTCTCGGCCAGGACTTTCCTTCGGATGCTGGGCCTTTGCAGTTCGGTGACAGATCTCATTCCGCTCGGTCGCTTGTTTGTCCGACCTCTCCAACACTTCCTGTTGGATCATTGGCATCCGAATGTAGATCCGCTGGACCTGGAACTTCCTATTCCTCGGTCCCTGCTTTGTCACCTCCACCCTTGGGCCGATGTTCCCTGCTGACACAGGGTGTTCCATTGGATCTTCCTTTGGCCGATCGCATCCTTACTGCAGATGCCAGCGATCGGGGCTGGGCTGCGACGTTGGATCCTCTCGGTTTGTCCACTCATGGTGAGTGGGACAGTGAGCAGGTGGGCCTTCATATCAACCAGAAGGAGCTCCTTGCTCTTCTGTTGAGTTTTCGGCTTTGGATCCCTCACCTGTTGGACCATATTGTCCATATTGTCCTACTTCTTTCGGACAATTCCACAGTAGTGGCCTACATACGGAATCAAGGAGGCACACATTCGATTCCAATGTGCTGGCTATCTTGGGATCTTCTTCTGTTGGCGTGGGATGTAAACGTTCGGGTGTCCATTCAACACATTCCCGGGCGTCTCAACGTTCTGGCAGACTCCCTGGCCCGACGCGACATTGTCCTTCCAACCGAATGGATGCTACATCAGTCGGTGTTTCAGGCAATTTGGTGAGCAGTGGGGCCGTCCTCAGGTTGACCTTTTTGCCACTCGCTGGAATCACCAGGTAGAGACCTTTGTCTCCCCTTGTCCAGATCCTTTGGCATTTGCGGTAGATGCTCTGTCTCTGGACTGGACAGGTTGGATCGGCTATGTCTTCCCTCCTGCACCGATTCTTCCTCAAGTATTAGCGAAGATTCGTGCTTGCTGTTGCAGGATCATTCTGATCACACCCCTTGCTCCACAGAGGGTGTGGATCAATCTGCTAGGGCCTCTGTTGGCAGTTTGGCCGATTCGTCTACCTCTACGTCGCGATCTTCTTTCCAAGGGTCATCCCAGGAAGTATCACAACAACCTGGTGAGCCTGTCCCTTTATCACGTCCTGTCCCCAACGTAGAGGTTTTTCGAGACGAACAGTGGAGTGCATTTCTGCATCGCGGCGACATTCCACTGGCATGACTTATGCTGCGAAGTGGAAGGTTTTCTGCCGCTGGTATGCAGATGACAATGTGGATTACCGTGATCCGTCAATCGCTCAAATTACGGATTTTCTGGTATATCTTTTTGACTCCAAGGGCCTCCAGCCTATTACGATTAAGGTCTATCGGTCTATGCTGTCTGATACTTTCTCTTATGTGGGAAAGCGGTGCATCGGTCGTAATCTTTTTCTCTCCAAACTCATTCGGCACTTTTCTTTGAGGAGGCCTCGAGTTTTGCGTCTTACACCCAAGTGGAATTTGGCATGTGTGTTGCACTGTTTGGAGGGGGCGCCATTCGAGCCTTTATCTGAGACCGATATGCGTCTTTTCACCTATAAGATGGCATTCCTTCTAGCGTTTGCTTCTGCTCGACGAGTAGTGAGCTTCATGCGCTGTCTGTTGATTCTGCTTTCTTCAGAAATGAGGCTAACAGTGTCACCTTGACTACTGATTGCTCTTTTCTGGCTAAGAATCAACTTCCTGATTTGGTATCTCCTCCCATCTGTATTCAGGCTCTCCCCGCTGTCGATGGTCGGAGACCTCTTCTTTGTCCTGTTCATGCGATCAAGACTTACATTAATCCACTCAGTTCATTAGGAGGGGTCGGAAGAGATTCTTTCTGTCTCTCATTCCTAAGAGGCAGTCTATCTCTTCTCATTCTATTTCCAGGTGGATCTGTCTTACAATCAAGCTAGCTTATTCCCGCTTGTCTGCAGATCTTGTTTCGAACCGGTTTAATGCTCATGAGGTTCGTGCCATTTCTACATCCTGGGCGTTCTCCAATTCTGTTTCACTCCGGGATGTTATGAATGCGGCTTACTGGAGGAATGCTTCTACCCTCTCCTCCTTTTATCTCCGCCACCTACAGCAGCAATCTGAGGACCTTTATTCTTTAGGCCCTCTCGTTGCTGCTCAGGCTGTTGTGCACCCTCGTTAAAATTGTTTTTATCGAGGTTGTGTTTCGCTCAGCCTTGTTCTTTTCAGGTGCCTTCTCTTTATCTTCATTACAGGTTTCGCTGTTGTTCTCTGCCCTCCTTTCTTTTCTTTCTGCTGCTCTTGTTGGTATTGGTTATGTGATTCACCTCCTCCTATTGTTTATTCAGCCAATTGTAAACAATTGTGAGTAGGTTGAAAAGAAATTAAAATTTTTTAGTAAATTTTGTTTCTTAACATACCTACCACAATTGTTTACTGGAGGCCCACCCTCCTTGGGGATATTTTTGATATCGATGCCTCCCCACTACATCACAAACTTCTCGTTGGCGGAAATACGGAATTGACATCACGGTTGTTGCGCATGTGCTCGGTAAACGCAAGAGGTGTGCAGAGAGAGTACCTGTAATTTCGAGCGCTGGTCTTGCTCGATCCTTTTTCAATCTTTTTCGTGCTTTTGCACTCTATTACTTTTCCAGCTTGTTTGGAAAAGTTTCTTAAAAGTTTCAGTTAGTTCCGAAGTAGGGCTTGCACTTACGTTACAACCAATTGTAAACAATTGTGGTAGGTATGTTAAGAAACAAAATTTACTAAAAAAATTTATTATTTATAAAATTATTTTATGTTTCCCAATTTCGGGACATATGCCTGACACCATCATTTTTAAAAATGATTATTCCACTGTGTGTTAAGTATTCCTTCCCTATCCTTCCATGAACCCTTCCTGGGAGAGACAGGTGATTACGAGTATTTGGGGGTAAATATAAACATTACAGGAAGAGGCATCTACTGGAACCACACAAATAAATTGATTCTGAAGGGGAAGCAAATCCTTAACCAAATGAAACTTATAGGGAGAAACAGTTTCAATAAGGTTTTCGTGGGGAAAACCATTTGGGAAATGGTGGGGCTGCCAAGTATAACATACGGTACGGAAGTGGTACCCCTAAACCAGACGGCCGTAAAGAGCTTGGAAATCCTGCAGAACGATGCAGGCCGATGGATAACAGGGTCGAGTAATGCCGCAGCGCTAGAAGCAATCAGGGGTGAGCTTGGGTGGATGAGGATCAAGGACAGGATAGACCTGTTGAAGCTCGGTTATCTTAATTATTTGGTAAATCTCCCCGACAGCCGATGGGTAAACCAGGGTAAAAAAATCGTCAGAGAAAGGGTCATGGAGGATTGTAACCGTAATTGGCGAGAGGGGGTCAAATCAAAGAGGTCTTTGGGTGGCCTGCGTGATAAAGAGAAGCCAGGTTTTGAAGAGTACCTTGATGGTACCTTTGGGGGGTCACTGTTGTTCAAGCTGAGGTCGCGATCCCTGGAGCTGAGGGGAAAAATTGGGAAAGACAGTGAAAGGGAGTGCCAGATGTGTAACTTGGACATGGTGGAGACCCTGGAACACTTTCTTCTAGAATGCCCAAAGTATCAGCCTAAAAGAATGAGATTCACTGGGAGTATAATGGGGAAGTGGGATGGGAGAATGAAGGACATGTGGTTATGGGGAGACTCAAAGGAGAAGGTTAATATGCTAATCGGAGAGATTGGGAAGAATGGGACAAGGGATATCATCAAGCAGTTCGTCTCCGAGTGTTGGGAGGAGAGGAGAAGCGTGGGAATAGGGAGGCAGTTGGGAGTACAGGGGTAACTATGGCCTTCTCGTCCAAGAACCGCGACAAATCAGCGGCTGGCCAAAGTGTTATTATTATTATGTTAAACTCTTAAGCTTTTTGGCTGTTTTTTATTGACATTTTTTATTAAATTTCTTGGTGGAGTTTAACATTTATTTCAGAATATTATTTCTGTTTCTTCCCCAGGGTTATGTCCTCACCCTGGTGGTGTTATGACGTTTAGTCTTGCATCTTCTATCCAATGTATTGTTTTTTCTTCGTATGAAGATCTAGCTTTGCATTTGATAGCATTTCAATTGGTTTTGATTTTGGGCCTTTTTGTGTGCCTGATTCTGATGTCTTGTTTACATTGACGTTGTTCACATTATCAGTGTCCTCATATTTTGGTAGTTTCTTATATTCTATTACTGTAATATACTGTAGAATACATGGATTATTATTTCAATAGTGTAGGTCATAAAATTTTGGATTTTGTCCACACTTAGGATCTATCAGGATGCCCTTGGGCTTTTCATGTTCCGATTGGGAACTTGGGCGTTTTTCAAAAAAAAAATTTTTGTTTACAAAAAATATTTTGAATTTAATTATGATTGTTATTATTCATGTATCTCAGTTATATATATGTTGTATTGAATGTAGATAACTGTGAGATGTATACATTCAGTGGCCTAAGTATTGAAAGTGTGCGTTCAATGGATGAGCCATGTAATGTATACAATCAATGGCTTGTGGTCATTTAATGTGTACATTCAATGAAAAATCTGTGAAATGTGTACATTTCACAGCTTTAATCATGGAATGTAGAAATAATTAAAAGTTATTGCAGTGGTGACTGGTATTCTGTATGTTGTTTTTATAATTTCATAAACTGTTTGTATTGTACAGCTTTAATCATGGAATTAAGAAATAATTCAAAGTCATTGCAGTGGTGATTGGTATTTTGTATGTTTTCATAATTTTATAAACTGTTTGTATGTGTGCATTCCACAACTTTAATAATGTAATTTAGACATAATTAGAAGTTTTTTTTACAGTGGTGATGAGTATTCAGTGTTATGTTTTTATAATTTTATAAACTTAATGTGAGTTATGAGTTAAAACAACTCATTTTCACAATATAAAATAATTTTTGGATTGCAGCTGGGCAAGTCAATTGAATTATGAAAGTTCCACGTACACAACAGTGTTCGGATAACAGACAATACCAAATGTGTGTTTTAGTTCTCAAGCGGCGAATGAAAAGGAAGCCGTCGATGATCAGCAAGAAAAACTAACAAAGGAAATGACGAAAGATAGTGATAAACTGCTCCAGCCACTCAATGTGGGCTCAAGTGTAAGAATTCCTATACCCAAAGTAGATAGAGGATGTGCAGACCCCACAAACATCATTGGGTTGTCATCAGTGTCAACAATGGCAAATACAAAATTGGAATGAGTGTTGGTTACCTGGATAAAAATTTCTCCCATAACCAACTGGAAGGCTGCTCACAAAACCTCATTCAAGAGAAGGATATTCCAGGCCATGTTCTTAGCCTTCGCACTGCAGTTGCAGAGGAATCTGTTGCCATGGGACAGGGTTTTATTAAATGCAATTGTAAAACAGGTTGTTCCAACAAGAAATGTAAAAGTAGAAAACAGGGACTTTTTTGTAACAGCCGTTGCCGTAACAGTTTATCTTGTAAGAATAAATAAGGTGGTTTCCTGTTGTTTGATGTTGGGTTTTATTTCTAATAGGTGTTGTGATAAAAAGTTGTGTTCAGGTGACAATTAAAATGTTAGGAATTATTCAGATCACTTTTTTCATCCACCATCTACATTCCATGATTGGGTCTATTGAATGTACACAATCAGTGGTTTCGGGTATTGAATGTATACATTCAATACATCAGCTGTGGATTGTATAAATTCAATGATTTGGCCATGGAATGTATACATTCAATGATTTAACTCATTGAATGTATACATTCCACGGTTATCTACATTCAGTACAACATATATATATTGTTGTGGAGTTTGGAGGACTGATATCGACTTTAGTTGATACACTCCTGTGGACTCTTGTCATTCTTGTGTAACACTGGGATGACTGATGTTGGAGTCGGGTGTCGTGGTACTTTGTTGGTGGTGAGGTTCTGAGGATCAGAGCCTCTTATCGCGTTTTAATTCATTCTGTCAGTTTCTATTTTAGAGGAACATGAACATGGTGATGATATTGTGACACTCATCCAAGTATGCTACCGTCGTTGCTCTCCGTGGAGCATATAGAGCTAGCTGCAGTGCTCATTATTGCAAGAGTTAGGGCCTTTGGGTAAAGGTTTTAATCTCTTGCAAGCAGCTAGCTCGACTGGTGAAGCGGTACTCTGTCCATGGGTGCCGTGACGCAGGGTAAGTCTGTTGTGGTCTAAGAGGTGGATTGGGTAGAGCGAGCACTATAATATAAATAACTCCCCCAGCAACGACAGAAATAGGGAGGAAGTCTGCAAGTTCTGGCGAGGTCTGATAGACCGCGAGCGGGAGAGGTCCCCCTCTGTAATATAGCAACGTCTGGGGTCAGATGTTGTTTTGAGAAACTTGCACAAGCCAGAGCACGAGACGGAGCATACATCCGCCCACCACTCGGGACGTTCCGTCTAGTCTGCAGCTGGGATCGGCTTCCGTCACGGCTTCCTCCGCTACATTATTTAAGCACACACAACCGCATCCTAGCTACACAACTTTGGATATCCAGCCTGCTGCATGAAGAAGGAACCACTCTTCGCCCGTGAAGTCGGACCATCCAGTAGCTAGGGAGACCAGGCTTTGATCACCGGGACGCTCGGAGAAAGGATCCATTTCCGACACACCCAGGAGCAGCATGCGGCTAAGGAATGGAAATCCACTGCTCCTCAGGCCTCGATGACGGACTTGCTGTCGCAGATTGCGCAGCTAATCGCAGCATCCCAGCAAGTACAGATGTAGCCTCCCTCAGACGCAGATTCTGAGCTGTCGGACGGTGCTGGGTCGGTCTGTTCGTGCAGATGCAATGGACCGAGATTCACAACTGATTCTCTTGGATGGTAAAAGGGATAAGGAAGAGGATTACCCTTCCCTTTTGGAACAGTACATGGTTGCGATAGCTTTCATCCATCAGTACTACCCTGCTTTTGTTCCGCCGAATCAGAATGCTGCGACAACAAGAGAGAAACCGCTGGCTTTGTTAGACGCCGACTTTATCCGAACAAAGGAGGAAGTTCTTTCTTTTCCGGTTCAGTTTATGCAGGTGTCGCAGGCCTTCGGCCATATAGACAGCGCCGTATTTATCCTCTTGAGTGCGAGCAAGTAGGCAGTTTCTTATCTTCATCTTCCGTATACGTACCATTTTTTGGACCACGTTCATTTAAAAATGGTCGGGGAAGATGTTCAGAGACTTCTTCTGCATTTGGATGAGCAGGCCGGGGATCTAGAGGTATCCTTACCTGTATCATTCACTCAGACACAATTGAGACTGCAATTTCTTCAAGTAGAGCGAATTTGGATGTTATGTCTTACACAGATCACCTTACAAGAGCTATGGCGCAACATCTCAAGAGAAAGGAATTTTGAGGACGTTTATACCTCTCTTAGAGTTCTTTCCAGGGCAATTATGTATACCACGTATAACTCCGCCCTAACAGTGGCTAATCTGGAATTAATCAGACGTGATGCTGCCCTTGCGTCGTCATCACTGTTAAGATGACAAGGTGAAAAGCTCTCTCCAATATTTTTATACTGTACCAATGACCCAGACATAGCTGGTGCTAACTCTTAAAATATAGGGCCAAACACAAATTTTGCCCCCCAATCCCCAAAATTTGCATCTAAAACCAAAGAAAACATCCTGAATGGCCCTCCACACTTCACCTCTACTGCGCATGCGCAGTGTCAAGGACGTTCCGAAATTGGTGCCATTAATCATTCTTAGTTTGGCCCTTCATCAGTTAACATCTGACTGATCTTTGTGCTTGTAAATCTCAGTTTAAATGATGCCAGACACATAAATATTAGTGAAATGGTGATTCTAAGGAGGATATAGAAGGAGGAGAGGAAAAATGTGTGACAGAAAATTATCAGGGCTGTAACTTAAAATTTTTTAATGAAATTATGTTAAGTTACCTATTTTCGAGGCAGCAGCCATTTTGTTGTCATTCTTGTTATCAAGTTACACTGATTGTTCAGTGTTTTCCTCTCTCCCTTTCCTTTAAGTCCCCTCTTGCTATTCTCCCATGCTTTTGGCATATTTTCTGTAATTTTCTTACTAAAATTTCTTGGGAGTTTTAGCTGAATAACAGAATGAATTCTGTTCTTTTCCCCATGTTTACGTCTTCACCTATGGGTGGTTAGGCGTTGTGTTCTGCATCTACCATCTGATGTTCTGCAGTTTCTTCCCTGGAAGTCTCTGTTTTGCATCAGATAGTGTATTATTGGTAACTGATTTCGGGCCTGGGTGCCTGGAGTCTTATTTTAGTGTTTTTACACTTACTGTTTACATTGACAACAGCCCTCTGTGTGAGGGGGGATTTCTTGAAAATAATATCTTGATGTTAATTTAATCATAACTAGATACATTATTATTGTTCGTAAGTGTTGCATAAATTGTTTAAAATATTTTTAAAATTTTTGTCCACACTTAGGCTTGGGATCCATTGGGGCTCAACGTTACTTTTCAGAAACTTGGGCTATTCTGAAAAAAAATTTTTTTTCAAAATATTTTGATTTCAATTATTTTTTCTATGTTAATGGATCATATTATTATGTATTTTGATTGTCAGGGGTTGGTGCGAGTACTAGGACTTTGTTTTCTTTTCACATTGAAAGGATTTTGGTCAATTGTAATAAGAGAAAATCTTCCTCTGACTTTTATAATCATTCTATATGTAGTCAGTGTACTCGCACTAACTCCTGTTCTGTATGTGATGATTTCGATGACAACATGGGAAGCGTGTGTCACGGTATGTTAGTGGGGAATTGGACATTCCGGTCCTTTCCCCGCAGGGTCACTCTACTTTATCAATTTCTATTTCAGACGATCAAGATTAGGGTGATGTATCCGTGATGTCTTCCAAAAGTGTGCCTCCGTCGTCACAATTAATGAAGGGCTAGCGGAAAAGTGCTCATGTAAATACGCCAATTGCCTAAGAGGACCCTAGTAGGTTCGACGGCCTTTGATGTCCGCTAGCTCGCCCGGTGTAGCGTCCATTCATCGAATGGTTCGGCAGCCGGGTTGCGGTCTAGAAGGAGTTTTGGGGTGATGCGAGCACTATAAATCAACCAAATGCACACCCAGTGACGGCGGATTAGAGGGAGAATGGAGGAAGCCTTTTAGTCCGGTCCCTAGCTCGTCCAGGCCCCTCTCTCGTACAACAACATCTGGCCCCAGATGTTGTGGTACAAAATGTTTCGCATTCGGAGCATACGTCCGCCGCTCGGAACGCTCCGACATATAGTCAGTCCGGAGAGACTGTCAATAAGGCTTCCTCATTCCCATGGTAGTGCACACGACCGCTCTTGGCTACGTGACCTCGGATATCCAGTCAGCTTCGCTAATCAGAGAATCATCGGCGACCAGGTCACACCATCCGGTAGCCAGGGACACGAGGCCTGCAGACTCCAGACGTTCGCATAGAAAGTGTGCGGGAGTCAACGTACACGGGGCTTCCGGCGGCAATGCATCGTAAGACCGCTACTGCACAGGCCTCGAGGACGGACGTGCTATCCCAAATAGCACAGCTTATCGCAGCATCCCAGCAACAACTGAATCTCTCGCATAATGTATTATCCGACGATGCTGGGTCGGGACGCTCCGCGGAAGCAGGTACGGACGTCCGAAAATTTCATCCGGTCCGACGGGATACCGAAAGGGATTCGGAGGATTTCGAGCTTTCCCTTTCGGAACAACATATGCTGTTGTGTATGTCATCTGACTTGATCTTCTACAGGTTCTTTCGTCGGACCAGAATGCTGCAATGCCGGATAAGAAACTGATAGCGTCGGTGGACTTCGAAATTTTTGGTTCGGTTCAGGGACATCGTCCCTCAGTTCCGACATAGTCCAATAATGTCACACAAACTTTCGAATTATTGAACGACGCTATATATATTATTATATGCTTGCTATTACCATGCATTTCTGGTTTCTTGTTCGCAAAGTTACGGAGATGTCTTTCAAAGTGTGCCTCTGTCGTCATAGTTAATGAAGAGATAGCGGCAATAAGTGCTCATGGAATATGTCTATCGCCTAAGAGGTCCCTTGTAGGATCGACGGAGTGACATTCGCTAGCTCACCCGGTGTAGCGTACATTCATCGAATGGTTCGGCTGCCGGGTTCGTCCGTTGCGGTCTAGGAAGGAGATTTGGGTGATGCGAGCACTATAATAACTTTAGTACTCACCCAGTGACGACGGATTGAGGACAGATCGGAGGAAGCCTGTTAGTCCGGTTCCTGGCTCGTCCAGGTCCGTCCGGGCTGTGAGCGAGAGAGGTCCCTCTCTCGTCCAACAACATAGGGGACTGCATGTTGTGGTTCAGATATTTTGCTTTCGGAGCATATGTCCGCCGCTCGGGACGCTCCGTTATATTGACAGTCCGAGAGACTGTCGATAATGCTTCCTCATCCTCACAGCAGCGCACACGACCGCACATTGGCTACGTGACCTCGAGTATCCGACCAGTTTCGTCATTCAGTGATTCCACGGCGAACAGGTCACGCCATCCGGTAGCCAAGGGACACGAGGCCTATACACTCCGTTCGCTCGCATAATAGTAGTATGCACGGGGTAACGATCACGGAGCTTCCAGCGGCAATGCATCGTAAGACCGCTTCTCCACAGGCCTCAGTGATGGACGTGCTATCCAAGTTAGCACAGTTTTTCGCAGCATCCCAGCAATCGACAGTTTCTCGGTCAGATCAGGAATTATCCGACGGCGCTGGGTCAGTGCGGTCCGCGGTTGCATCAGGTTCGGACGACCAAACGCTTTATAGGGTCCGACAGGATGGCGAAAGGGATTCGGACGATTTCGAGTTTTTCCTTTCGGAACATCGGAAGCTGCCATACATTTCTTCCGGCATTATCTTCCAGTGGTTGTTCCTTCGGACTACATTGCTGCGATGTTGGATAAGAGACTTATAGCGTCATTGGACACGGAATTTTGGATCGGTTCAGGGACATTGTCCCTGACTTACCGACACAGTCCAATAATGTCATTAGAACATGTGTATTATTTATCGACACTATATATATATATAAGCCTGCTACCAAGCATGATAGTTTAGTTTCTTGTCCGCAATGCTCAATTCTGCCTTTTATCATTTATAGGAATAATTTATTTTGGCAGAACAGGGCATACCGAGAGTTCATATGCGTCTAGATGGCGTGGTTAAAGACTGGAAATTATCTTTTTCGCCGTCTATGTCTTTTCCAACCACAATGTTGGAAACGACAATGATGTCTAATAGACTTAACTTAGACGCTTTATCATACGTAATCCACCTTACTGAGGCATTATCATTACGTCTTCAAGAGAAAGAATTCCGGGATATGATCCCCAATGTGATTTCTTTTGAGGGCAGTAGTTTGTTCACGTATAACTCCGCCCTTCAGTGGCTACCTGGAGTTGGTTAGACGTGACGCAGCCCTAGCTACATCCACGCGCGTGGATAGTAAGGTGAAGAACTCTCTCAGAGTCGCTTCGGTCTCGGAGAAGCTTCTCTTCGACGGCAACTTTTCAGCAATCCATGAATTGCTCGATTTACACGTTCTCTTGTTTATCTAATGTAGCAAGAGATTCAGACTGGGGCAAACATTCGGTGGTTGACTCAGAGAGTGCCACTGCAGTTGCCGGATCCGAGTTTTATAATTATGACGGTTGCCAGTCAAACAGGTTGGGATACAATATTGATCCCAATGGATTCGAAGTGCCAGGGTCTTTGGGTTCCGCAGTCTCTAGGCAAGCACTTATCTTCCACGGAATAATGTTTTTTAGGCTTGCTTTATGTCATTGGATGAACATTATTCAGAAACGCATGTCCTAATCCTGTCCGATAATACGACAGTAGTGGCGTATCTCCGGAACCAGGGAGGCACTCATTCATTTCCGTTATTCAATTTAATGGAAAGAATCCTTCTGTTTGTTATAGTACACCAAGTTCTGCTTCGGTCCGTCATATTCCGGGTCGTCTGATTGTATTACCGGACTCCCTTTTACTTATGGGTCGCTTGTTGCCGTCAGAATGGACTTTCAACAAACGAGTATTCAATCAGATTTGCTATCAATGGGAGCGCCCAATGATAATTTATTTACGACACAACTTGCTAATCAATTGCAGACGTATGTGTTTACATGTCCGGATCTCTGAGCTTATGTTGTTAACGCTCTATTGATCTAATAGGACGGAATGATAGGATATGCGTATCCTCCTGCGCTGTTGTTTCAGCAAGTATTCCTAAGATAAACAACCACAATACATTTCTGTTGATAGCATCTCTGTCTTCACAGAGACCGTGGGTAAATTTACTCAGATGTCTACTGTGGGACTTAACGCGAAAACTTCCTCCATGAGAGGATCTTTTTTCGCTGGGGCAAATCGTGTCATCTTTATCACAACCCACAAGGTCTCAACCTTCACGTATTCCGTTGTGTGGTCCTTATTGCATTGTAAGCACTGTACTGGACGAGCTTACTGTAGGAGAACCTCTTCTTCGCTATACTATGTGGCTAAAGTGGAGGCTCTTCCGTCGTTGGTGTAGGGATCACTATGTTGATATTGTTGATCCCTCCATACTAGTCATTGCAACTTTCTAGTATACTTGTTTGACAAGATCTACTGCAGCCTGTTACTATTAAGGTTATAGGTTTATGTTATCTCATACCTATGCACTCTATGATAGTTTACAATTGAGTCTTATGTCTCTTTATCTAGGTCAGTTAGTAACTTTTCGATAAATAGACTTAGAATCATTAGATTAAATTTCTATACGGAATTTAACTTCGGTTCTTATTTAGCTAAGTAATCATTTGAGCCTCTGGAAACAGTAGTTTTCAAATTCTGACCTTTTAGACAGTAATTCTGTTGGCTTCTCTTTTACTGAAGAGTCAGTGAGCTTCATGCATTATCGGTGGATGATTCTCACTTTCGTAGTTTCGGAATCACTACTTCCTTTACTATTTAAGTTGGATTTTTGCATAAGAGTCAGGCTCCTAATAAATATCCGGAACCTATTGTTATTAAGGTCCTTCTGTCTTCGTACGGGCATAGGCCTTTACTCTGTCCGGTTAGAGTTTACGTATTTATAAACAGATATCTGTTTATTACTACGGGCGTAAGCTTCTTCTGTCTTTGATGCCTAATAGAAGGACGTTACGCTCCATTCTATTGCTAATGGATTCAATTAACTATCGATACTGCTTATGGTATATCATTGACTCAGCAGTTGTGCTTGAGATTTCGGCTCATGAAGTAAGAGTTCTTCTACATCTTGGGCTTACATTAATAGTGTCGCTATTATAGATTTTTGAAGGCTGCTCAGCCATCCACATTCATGAATTTTTATCTCAGAAATATCGAGTCCATTTCTGGAGGCCTCTATTGTTAGGTCTATTATCTACTGCTCAGAATGTCATTCACTTAACAGTTGCTACTATAGCTAGGTAGGCTGTCTGTTTCGGCAGTGACTCCGTTCTGCTGCCCTCTTCGCTCTGGGCTATTTGACCCAGGGCAAGAAAAAGGGGGGGGGGGGGGGAGGGTGTTCCCTTGGGTCACCTGTTTTACTAAGTAATTCTGAGCTGTTATTGGGATGGATTTTTCGTGAGTAGTTTATGTTTTAAAAATTCATTCAGGTCTTAGTTTTTAAAGTATAGCTTTTGAATTTAGCACGTGTCAACGGACGTTATTATACAATACTCAGACACTTTTAAGGAGTATAAAGAGTCTCTATTCTCTAGACTTACTTTATTTATTGGGTTACTTTAAAAATTATTAGTATAAGGATTATACTAGATATTAATAGAGTACATGGATGTATGATGCTCAATTTTGGAAGGTGTTGTATCTTTCTAATTTATCATAAATAAGAAAGATACATGTAAGGCCTAATACTTCTTTTTCCCTAGAGGGGATGACTCTATTTTATATAATTGAGCGTATTCCAACTTGCTCTATGTCCTTGGCCCTCCAGCCTTTTTACTATTCAGCTATGTCTGGGTCATTGGTACAGTATAAAAATGTTAAAAATTTTATAGTAATTTATATATTTTTTATACTTACCAATGACCCAGACGGGGATGGCCCTCCCAGGAGTTGGGAACTCATACCTCCCCGCTGAGTACATAGCGCTTACCAGGCACTGGTTATAAGAATGATTAATGGTGCCAATTTCGGAACGTCCTTGACACTGCGCATGCGCAGTAGAGGTGAAGTGTGGAGGGCCATTCAGGACATGTTTTCTTTGGTTTTAGATGCAAATTTTGGGGAGTGGGGGCAAAATTTGTGTTTGGCCCTATATTTTAAGAGTTAGCACCAGCCATGTCTGGGTCATTGGTAAGTATAAAAAATATATAAATTACTATAAATTTTTTAACTTTCGGACATTTTATTTTCAACGACTAGCTTTTGTCGTCTATGAACAGGCTATTAAGAAAGTGTCTAGTGCTCTGCTTTTGAAGTCGGCGTATCAACGATCCACTTCAGCAGACAAGAGTAAAGGAGGGCATTCCAGACAAAAATCATCAAAGGGAAACTCCTCACGAGGGTAAAAGAAACCCTCTCTGGAGGTCGTCAGCATAGTGACTCAAAAAAGGGGCGTAGGTCTGATCGGGACTGTAGGTCAGACGCCTCTAGGCTGACGAGACGAGGTTTTTTGCGGGGAGGATGTGGTTCCTCCTCCCATAAGCCTCGCAGGTCATACAGGTGATGGTTTAGACCTCTATTGCTGGCAAGTTGGCGGAAGGTTATCAAGCTCCACCAAAAAAATGGATAACAATCACGGAAGACCAGTGGGTGAGAAGTGTAGTCTTGGACAGCTTACGGCTATCATTCTGAGTAAAACCCCACTAACAAGTTGTCCGCATGGGACAAATCTTCCATTAAATTCTTGCATAAGAGAGTTTCTCCGGAGATATAAGTTTTCTTATCATGGAAGAAATGCAGGTCATGGAGAATCAGGATTCTCAAGATTTTTACAATCACCTGTTCCTCGTACCAAAGCCAGATGGATCGTTCCGACAGGTAATAGACTTCAGCTGGATAACAAGTTTATTATGGCTCTAAAAGTTTATTTATGGAAATCATTCAGTCGGTAAAAGCGAGCGTTCGAGTGATCGACTATGTGGCAAGCATAGATCTAAGGATCCGTACTTTCATGTCCTGGTACATCCGGCATTCTAAAAGTACCTGCGGTCCGCCGTACAAGGCAAGGTGTACCAGTTCAGAACAATATGCTTTGGTCTGAATCTGGTCCCCTGGGTGTTTCACTCGAATAATGAACTTGCTAATGTCTTACTTACGTGCTCATTTGTCTGCGGTAACGTTGGCTTACTTGGACGACCTTCTACAGGGATACGGCAGAGTTATTCTTCAAAATGATGTTCAGAGTCTACTCCGACGTCTCGGTTTCATCGTAAATGAGAAAAAGTCGGATCTAGCTCATTAATAGTGAGGGAATTCATGCGACTGTTGGAGTTGTGCGGAGCGGCTGTGGATCTCATTCCGATGGGCCGCCTGCGCGTACGTCCCCTCCAGATATTCTTCACTCAGAACTGGAGTGTGAAGACGCTTTTGCTTGAACCAGTATTGTTTTAACGGACCTAGTAAAACAAGGGTTCAATTGGGCTGATATTCAGTGGTTAACTCAGCGAGTTACGCTGCATCTGTCGAATCCGGCTTTCACGATTATGACGGATGTGAGTCTGACGGGTTGGGGCACGACCCTAAGTCCCACAGTCTTGAGGTGTCAGGGTCTTTGGGACCCTTGGTTCCTGGAGAGACACATAAACATCAACGAGATGATGTTAATTAGCTAGCGCTACAACATTGGATTCACATAATTACGGACGTCCCATATTTAATTTGGTCGGACAACTCGACAGTAGTAGCGTACTTCAGGAACCAGGGCGGCACCCATTCATTTCCGTTATGTCAACTAACGGAGAAGATTTTCCTAATACGTAATGAATCATCATCATATACCAGGTCATCTGAACGTACTAGCAGACTCGCTCTCTCAGAAAGGTTGCCTTTTGCAATTGGAATAGATGCTCAACAAGCGAGTATTTGGACAGTTTTGCTATCAGAGGGATCGCCCCATGATAGATCCATTTGCGACGCACCGGAACAATCAGTTACCGTCGTTTGTGTCGCCATCCCCAGACCATTGAGCGCATGCAGTAGACGCTCTGCCGATCTCATGGAGATGGATGATAGGATATGCGTATCCTCCAATTCAGTTGATTCAGTAGAGTTTGTTTAAGATCAAACAGTCTCATTGTGAATCCTACTTGTAGCACCTCTGTCATCACAGAAACCTTGGATCAGTCTTCTCAAGTGTCTGTTATGGGACGTTCCCCAGAAGCTTCCTCTTTATCAGGGGAAGTTTTTGTTCTTCACGTCCTTCTCCGCCCATAGTGATATAATGGAGTCTGTTAGACGTGAGGTAACCATTGCGGTTCCTATATTATTTGATGACTAACACAAGATCGATTAAGTAATGCATGTGATGAGGGTTCAATATGACTTCGAATCCCCCCACCCCCCACACACACACCGCCAATGTGTCTAGAGGCAATTACCAGGCAAGACGTACTTTTCTTCCCGCAAGCCTCGTATAAGTTTTAATACATACATGCATTTCTTCACTTTTCGATTGGCGGCTGGGTCATGTTCTATGGCGACCTCATGGGCACATCCACTTTTTAGTTGGATTGGTATCCTGTGATTATTCGTCTATATGTCATATACAAGTGCATAGTTCATCATAATTAAATTGCTTGTCTTTGGGTTCCTTGGAGGCGGCATAACCAGTTAACTGGTATTCAAATGATTACATGCGGGATTTTAATGCTCACGCGCATTATATTTGTTAGGCTGACACTTTATTGTATATTATGGACCTTTGAAATAATGAATTATTTCGGGGTGGTCCGTGTCGGAGCCTGTTAATCATACCTACTTCCATTTCTAGATCCAGGTTTCTATTAATGTCCGTACTCATCTCGTATATTCCCATGCTTATAGTGTAATAGCTATCAGATAGTACACGTTGGTAATGTTGTTACTGGAAGTTATTGTACACCTGAATGGGTTCGCCTGTGGGTTACCCTGGAAGTGTGTTTACTCTCCAGAGATCATTCATTGTGGTTCGATTGGACATGTGTATGGTATATATTATATCACTAGTTTTCGACATATCTGCGTACGCCGTCTGAGGTGTACGTTATATAGCAGGCAATATTAATTACTGGGATCGTCACTATAGCCTTAACTTCTGAAGTGGCATTAAGCAACATTTATTAATAATAAATTAATACCTGAGTGCCTGTTTGACGAATATTTATATTGTTTTTTGGTATCGCCTTTACTGATTCCAGAGTGCTCCCCTCTTTCTTTTTGAAGATTCCTTCAAAAGAAAAAGGGGGGGGGGGATTTTTTACCTCTCCTCTGGCTTGATAGGTATGTAACTATGAGGGAAGCTGTTTTGTCTGTAATTATATCCTGCATACAGCTGGAGTTTTATTGTGTATGGCGTATGTTTGTGGGGGATATTCTCTCATTCTCAAATACGCCATCCTAATTTTGGGGGCTAAGTCCAGGCTAACCTTAAAAATTGGGAACTCGTTACATCAAATTAGCATAGTCTTCATGCTAAGTATGCAGAATTACTTGAACTGGTCTCCTTTTGTATGATATGTCTTCTTTATTACTGTTTTGAGAGACATACATGTAATTCCTAATAATTTTATTTTCCTTTCACCTTGGACTACAGGATTGGAACTATGTTGATCTACTAATTCTGAAGTCCTAGGCCCTCCACCTTTTTACGATTCAGCTAGTCTGGGCCATTAGTTTACAGTGTAAAAATATTATAAATTTACAGTAATTTGTATATTTTTATAATTACCAATGGCCGAGACGGAGATGGCCCTCCCATGAGTGGGCACTCATACCTCCCCGCTGAACTCTCTTTTACAAAGAATGATGTTGGTGCCAATTCCAGTCACTTCCTGACGTCTGCGCATGCGCAGAGAGTAAATGTATGGAGGGCCAGATAGGACTTTTAATTTTCGGTTTTGCAAGCAAATTTTGGGGATTGGGGGGGTTCAAAATTTGTGTTTGGCCCTTAATAGCTTTGAGTTAAGCACCAGCTAGTCTGGGCCATTGGTAAGTATGAAAATATACAAATTACTGTAAATTTATGATATTTTTATACTGTACCAATGACCCAGACTTAGCTGGTGCTAACTCTAACAAAACCAGGGCCAAACACAAATTTTGCCCCCCAATCCCCAAAATTTGCATCCAAAACCAAAAGAAATCATGTCCTATAGGACCTCCATACTACGCCCCCACTGCGCATGCGCAGTGTCAAGGACGTCCCGAAATTGGCGCCAATTATTATTCTCTGTTTGGCCCTTCATCAGTCAACATCTCACTGATCTTTGTGCTTGTAAATCTCAGTTTAAAGGATGCCAGACACGTAATTTTTGGAGAAATGGTGATTCTAAGGAGGATATAGAAGGAGGAGAGGAAAAAGAAGTGACAAAAAATAATCAGGGCTGTACTTAAAATTTTTGATGAAATTATGTTAAGTTGCCTATTTTCGAGGCATGGGCCTCTTGTTGTCATTCTTGCTAAATGTTGCACTGCTTATTCAGTGTTTCCTCTCCCCTAGCCTTCTAAAGTCCCCCCTTGCAATTCTCCCATGCTTTTGGCATATTTTTGAGAAAGTTCATTTCTAAAATTTTCCTGGGAGAGTTGCTTGGATACAGAATGTTTTCTGTTATTTTCCCCATAGTTACGTTTTCACCCATGGGTGTATAAACGTTGTGTTCTGCATCTTCCATCTGATGTTCTGCAGATTCTCCCCTGGGAGTCTCTGTCTTGCATCAGATAGAGTGTAATTTTGATGACTGATTTCGGGCCAGTTTTTTCACTGCCTGGAGTCATGTTTTCTGGTGTTTTACACTGTTTGTTTACATTGGCAACAGCCTTTTTTGAGGGGGGCTGTTTGCCTTTGGTGTAGTTTATTTCACTATAAGATTAATTTATATTATCCGTAAGTGTCTCATTAATTATTTAATATAAATTTAAAATTTTTGACCACACTTTGCCATCGGATCCATCGGGGCTCAACGTTACTTTTCAGCAACTTGGGCTTCGCTGAAAAAATATTTTTTCAAAATTATTTTGATTTGCAATTGTTTTTTCATTTATTAATGGATCATGTTATTATGTATCTTTGTGTCAGTAACTAGGACTTGTTGTTGACTTTTCACAATGAAAGGATATTGTTCAAATTGTAATGGGAAGAAATCTTCCTCTGACTTTCATGATCATTGTATTAATTGTAGTCAGTGTTCTCGCACTAATCCCTGTTCTATATGTCAATATTGGGATGACAAACATTGGAAACGTGTGTCACGGTATGTTGTTTCGGGAGAAAGGGCTATGCCGGCTCTTTCTCCGCAAGGTCACTCTACTCTCTCAGTTTCTATTTCAGAGGAACAAGAACAGGGTGATGTTTCCATGTTATCTTCTGCAAGTGCGCTTCCGTCGTCACAAATGAATTCAGAGCTAGCGGCAAAAGTGCTCATGGAGATTAGACAAATGTCGTCCGCTAGCTCGCCCGGTGTAGCGTCCATTCACCGAATGGTTTGGCAGCCGGGTTCGTCCGATGCGGTTCAGGAGGAAATGTTGGGTGATGCGAGCACTATAAACATTCAATGTGCACACCCAGTGACGGCGGATAGTAAGCGAGATCGGAGGAAGCCTTTGAGTCCGGTTCCTAGCTCGTCCAGGTCCAGCCGGGCCGCGAGCGAGAGAGGCCCCTCTCTCGTACAACAACATCTGGGACCAGATGTTGTGGTACAAAATGTGTCGCAAGCGGAGCATACGTCTGTCGCTCGGGACGCTCCGTTGTATAGGCAGTCCGCGGAGACTGCTAAGGCTTCTTCTTCTCGTCAGCGCACACGACCGCACCTTGGCTGCGTGACCGCCGATATCTAACCAGCTTCGCCGATCAAGGATTCTTCGGCGACCAGGTCACACCATCCGGCCCCCATGGACTCGAGACCGATGGACTCCGGACGTTCGCATAGAAAAAGTATGCAGGAGCCATCTGATGCGGAGCTGCCCTCGGCGAAGCAGCGAAAGACTGCGCCTCCACAGGTCTCGACGCCGGACATTCTTGTGCAGATAGCACAGCTTATCGCAGCATCCCAGCAGCCGACAGAAACGGTGTCGGATCGAGAATTATCCGACGGCACTGGGTCGGTACGCTCCACCGAAGCATCGGGGGCGGACGACCGGGAGCATCATGAGGTCCGACCGGATGGTGAAAGGGATACGGATGATTTGGAGCTATCCCTTTCGGAACAACATAAAGCTGCCGTGGACTTCATCCGGCACTTTCTCCCTCAAGTTGTTCCGTCAGGCCAGACTGCTGCGGCTCCGGACAAGAGGATTATAGCGTCATTGGACTTTGAATTTTTTGAGCGGTTCAGGGACATCGCTCCCGAGTTTCCGTCGCAGTCCAATAATGTTGCAAGAACATTTGAATTATTGAACGACGCTATATTTAAACTTGCTTCCAAGACGGGGAAAGCAGGTTTCTTGTCCACCAATACTCTCAACCTGCCTTTCATTAATGCAAGGAATAAATTCGACATGGCAGGACAGGGTATCCCGAGAGTTCCTCTGCGTATGGACGACGAAGCGGAAGACTTAGAGCTATCATTACCGTCGTCGGCTTCTATTCCAACCGCGGTGTTGGAAACAGCTATTTCGTCTAACAGAGCCAATTTAGATGCCTTATCTTACGCAGATCACCTTACTAAGGCGTTATCACTGCGCCTTCAAGGGAAAGAGTTTCAGGATATACAATCTTCTTTAAGACTTCTTTCAAGGGCAGTAGCTTATTCCACGTGTAACTCCGCCCTTTCTGTGGCAAACCTGGAGTTGGTTAGACGTGTCGCAGCCCTAGCTACATCCACACTCGTGGATACTAAGGTGAAGAACTCTCTTAGAGTCGCTTCGGTCTCTGGAGAACTTCTCTTTGACGGCAAGCTTTCTGCTATTTATGATAAAATTACAAAGAAAGCTTTGGATTCTCTGTTGTTCAAATCTGCTTCTAAGAAGTCGGATACAGCAGACAAGAATAAGACAGGCACTTCTGGGTCTAATGCGCCCAAGAGAGGCTCCTATAGAGGTTCCGGTGCATCCTCTTGGTCTTATTCGAGAGACCGTCAGGGTAGCGACTCTCGTTCGGGACGTCCTTCGGGCCGGAACAACCGGTCGGACGCCCCGAGGTCGACGGGACGAGGTGCGGGTCGTGGAGGACGTGGTTTCTCCTACCGCAGGCCTCGCAGGTCCAGGAGTTGATGGCTTAAACCTCTATCGCGTACTGGTTGGCGGAAGGTTGTCGAGCTTTTCACAAGAATGGGCGTCGATTACGGACGGCCCTTGGGTGAGAGGAGTGACTTCGGAAGGCCTAAAGATATCCTTCAAACGAAAGCCTCCATTAACTCGAAGTCCAAAGTGGACTCAACTTCCGTCAAATCCGCAGAAAAGAGACGCTCTGTTATCAGAGGTGCAGTCTCTTTTAATGAAGAACGCGGTAGAGGTCGTAGAAAACCAGGAGACTCCGGGATTCTACAGCCATCTGTTTCTGGTTCCGAAACCAGACGGCTCGTTCCGTCCAGTCATAGATTTGAGCTGGATAAACAAGCTGATCGTTGCTCCGAAATTTTATATGGAGACGATTCGGTCGGTCAGAGCGAGTATTCGGGTGAACGATTATGCAACAAGCATAGATCTCAAAGATGCGTACTTTCACGTCATGGTACATCCGACATTCAGAAAGTATCTACGCTTCGCAGTCCTAGGAGTGGTGTATCAATTCCGGGCGATGTGCTTCGGATAGAATCTAGCACCCTGGGCTTTCACTCGGGTAATGAACTCGGTAATGATCTATTTCCGAGCTCATTCGTCTGCGGTAACGTCGGCCTACCTGGACGACATTCTTCAGAGGTATGGCAATGAGTTAACGCTTCAGAACGATGTTCAGAATCTACTTCTATTGCTCGGACGTCTCAGTTTTATAGTAAACGAGGAGAAGTCGGATCTGGTGCCGTCCAAGTCATTCACTCATCTGGGAATGAGCTTCGAGACGCACAACAATCTCGTTCGTCTGCCGTTAACCAGAGCGAAATTAGTCAGTTGTTACGCTCGCTATTGTCTGCACGCAGACAAAGTCACAGCGAGAGAATTTATGAGACTGATAGGTCTGTGCGGAGCCGCTGCGGATCTCATTCCGATGGGGCGGTTACGCACGCGTCCTCTCCAAATTTTCTTGACTCAGAATTGGAGTGTGAAAATTCATTCGCTCGACGTAGACGTTCTCTTGTCAGATCAAGTGAAACAAGAGATTCAGACTTGGGCAAACATTCAGTGGTTAACTCAGGGAGTTCCGCTGCAGTTGCCGGATCCAAGTTTTACCATTATGACGGATGCCAGTCAAACAGGTTGGGGTGCATCATTGATCCCAACGGATTCGAGATGCCAGGGTCTTTGGGATCCGCAATTCCTGTGCAAGCACATAAACATCAAGGAATGATGTCAATTTGGCTTGCGTTACGTCATTGGATGGACATTATTCACAATGCTCATGTCCAAATCCTATCCGACAATACGACAGTAGTGGCGTATATACGGAATCAGGGAGGCACTCATTCAGTTCCGTTGTTCAATCTAACGGAAAGAATCCTTCTGTTTGCGCTAGAACATCAGGTTCTTCTTTTGGTCCGTCATATACCGGGTCGTCTGAATGTGCTAGCAGACTCCCTTTCACGAAAGGGTCGCTTGTTGCCGTCGGAGTGGACTCTCAACAAACAAGTATTCAATCAGATTTGCTACCAATGGGAATGGCCAATGATAGACTTATTTGCGACACATCTCAACAATCAGTTGCAGACGTATGTGTCTCCGTGTCCGGATCCAAGAGCATTTGCAGTAGACGCTCTGTCGATCCCTTGGGACGGAATGATAGGATATGCGTATCCTCCAGCGCCGTTAATTCAACAAGTATTGCTAAAGATAAAACAATCTCAATGCAAGATTCTGTTGGTTGCATCTCTGTCGCCACAGAGACCGTGGATAAATCTACTCAGGTGTCTGTTGTTGGACCTACCACGAAAGCTTCCTCCACGGGAGGATCTTCTTTCGCAGGGGAAATCGCGCCAACTCCATCACAACCCGCAAGGTCTCAACCTTCACGTTTTTCCGTTGTGCGGTCCTTCTTGCATGGCAAGCACTTTACAGGACGAGCAGTGGACGTGATTTCTAACTGTAGGAGGACCTCCTCTTCGCTAAACTACGTGGCTAAGTGGAAGGTTTTTCGTCGTTGGTGTAGGGATCATTCTGTAGATATTTTTGATCCCTCTATACCAGACATTGCAAACTTTCTAGTATACTTGTTTGACGAAATCAAACTGCAGCCTGTTACTATTAAGGGTTATAGGTCTATGTTATCTGATACCTATGCACATCATGATAGTTTACAAATTGGATCTAATGTCTCTTTATCTAAGTTGGTTAGAAACTTCTCGATAAATAGACCCAGAACTCTTAGATTAATTCCTAAATGGAATTTAGCTTGGGTTCTTCTTAAATTGAAGGAAAAGCCATTTGAACCTCTTGGGACAGTAGATTTCAAATTCTTATCTTATAAGACAGCTTTTCTCTTAGCTTTCTCTTCTGCTAGAAGAGTCAGTGAGCTTCATGCACTGTCGGTGGATGATTCTCACTATCGTAGTGTCGGGAACACTATCACCTTCACTACTAATGTGGGTTTTTTAGCTAAGAATCAGGCTCCTAATAAATATCCGGAACCTATTGTTATTAAGGCTCTTCCGTCTTCAGACGGGCGTAGGCCTTTACTCTGTTCTGTTAGAGCGTTACGTATCTATAAACAGAGATCTCAGTTTATCAGAAAGGGACGGAAACGTTTCTTTCTGTCTTTGATGCCTAATAGAAGGGACATTTCGGTCCATTCTATTGCTAGATGGATTCAATTAACTATCCGTACTGCTTATGAGAGTTTATCTTCTTCTCAGCAGTCTGTGCTTAAGATTTCCGCTCATGAAGTAAGAGCTCTTGCTACTTCTTGGGCTTATGCTAATAGTGTTGCTATTACAGATTTAATGAAGGCTGCTTATTGGTCTCAGCCATCCACATTCACAAATTTTTATCTCAGAAATATTGAGTCCATTTCTGGAGACCTGCATTGTTTAGGTCCGTTATCTGTTGCTCAGAATGTCGTCCACTAAACAGTTGCAACTATAGTTATGCAGGCTTTCTGTTCCGGCAGTGAATCCGTCCGGCTGCCCTCTTCGCTCTGGGCTATTTGACCCAGGGCAAGGGGAAGGGGGGGGGGGGGGGGGGGTGTTCCCTTAGGTCACCTGCTTTATAGTGAAAAGCAAGGGAATGCCTTCTCCAAAGTCAGTATTTCTGAGTCGCTTCCGGGATGGTTTTAAAGTGTAATATTAATGTTAAAATTTATTCATGTCTTATTTTTAAAGTGTAGCTCGGTGTGAAGCATTTGTATATGTCAAGTGTCAAACGGGCTTTAATATACAATACTCGGACACTTTTAAAAGATTATAAAGAGTCTCAATTCTCTGGACTACTTTATTTATTGGCTTACTTTAAAAATAATTAGTATAAGGGTTATACTGGATGTTAATAGAGAACATGAATATTATTGTGCTCAATTATTAAGGGTATTGTATCTTTCTAATTTAATGTTAAATAAGAAAGATACATGTAAAGCCTAATACTCCTTTTCTCCTTAAGGGGTTACCTCTTTATTATATAGTTGAGCTTATTGGATTTTCCTCTATGTCCTAGGCCCTCCAGCCTGTTTACTATTCAGCTAAGTCTGGGTCATTGGTACAGTATAAAAATGTTAAAAAATTTATAGTAATTTATATATTTTTTATACTTACCAATGACCCAGACGGGGATGGCCCTCCCAGGAGTTGGGAACTCTTGCCTCCCCGCTGAGTACATAGCGCTGACCAGGCACTGCCAGTAAGAATGATAATTGGCGCCAATTTCGGGACGTCCTTGACACTGCGCATGCGCAGTGGGGGCGTAGTATGGAGGTCCTATAGGACATGATTTCTTTTGGTTTTGGATGCAAATTTTGGGGATTGGGGGGCAAAATTTGTGTTTGGCCCTGGTTTTGTTAGAGTTAGCACCAGCTAAGTCTGGGTCATTGGTAAGTATAAAAAATATATAAATTACTATAAATTTTTTAACATTCAACAATTGGTACGGTTTGGTTTTTCGGTATCCCCATGATATCAGTATCTGTTCGGTTTTTAGCTATATTGCCCATCTCTATCAGGGAATTTATAAAATAATGTATAAGACAATACCCTTCAGGGCATCAGAGTTGAAAGAGAAGAACAAAATCAAGCAGATCTATTGTTAAGAGGCTCTTCAGAATAACTGTTGCAAACTGGTAAAATCAGTGTAATAAAATGTCAGAGCCATGGAATTATATACACCAGATTACAAACAAAAATTATTTGGCAGTGACTTTTATCATTTTTCTTCTATATTGCTGGTTGCAAGCTCTACTTTTCTGTATATCTTGTGGAATGCATTATGATATTTACAGGAATTTATATAGGAACAAGTCAATAAAATAGTTCATCACCAAGAAGCTTTTTCAACAGTTAATTAGCCAAGTCTGAGAGACTGGAAAATGATATTTATTTTAAAAAAAATAGCATGTTAACATATCAGATTAGAAAGTGACAGAAATATATACAGCAGCAGCAGGTCAGAAATAGTTCATCACCCAGAAGCTTTTTCAGCAGTTAATTATAAGAGTTTGAGAAACTGAAAAATAATATTTAATAACCCTGCTTGTTAACTTACCATATTAGCCATTGATACTTTCCTTATGGGTAAACAAATATATGGACAAAATTTATGAATTTTGTTATATTTGCAGATTGAGGATGGTGAAATATTTGCTACAATAAATCAGAAGGACGGAATGGTACAGTTCAATGATAACACAGAAAAATATAAGAGTTCTACTATGCTGTTAAAAATAGATGAAGAGGTGAGTAAATGTTAAAAGATTCAATTAATGCTTTGTATAAAACAAGATGCAGGTGACAATACCTTACATTTTTTCTGAGTAACTAAAAAAAAAAATATTTTCTGTTCAAAACCATAGCTTATTTCGAACAAGATCGATAAGTTTTTCAAATGAAATTTATATGCTATGGTTTTAATATAAAAAGTAAATTTCAAATAGCAACTTATTGTGTAATGCACAAGGTGGGAAGGTACTTTTATTGGATAAAGGGCAAACAGAATTCCTCTACATTTATGTTGAAGAGGTGAGAGGAAGAGAGGGTGACTTGAAAAGAGGCAAATGCTAATGGTCTGCTCATAAACCATTGCATTGCATATTGTAGGATCATTGAAATGGAGTACAGTGGAGCCCAATTAAATGATTATCTCAAAATTGAATAACCTCATTGACCCTTAAATACTCGATTAATGTGATGATAATAACTACAGTATTTTCTTGTACACAGTTGCAGATAACTTAACAGTGTTTCTTCATCATTGTTGGCTGCCTGTACAGGCATCCAACAGTGATGTAAAACATTGTCAAGTTCAATTCTGCCTACCAGTAGAGTTCTCAAGGGAGAATACACTTGGGGCAACATTTTCAAAACAATCAAAAAATGACAGTTTGTGGCTGTATGGGGACTTAAAGTTAATTAAAGATAATTTCTAAGCACCAAAACATTTGTCGTACCTTTTTGACATGTTAATTGCATGTAGGTTCTAGAGTAAACTCCTCTGTTAACTGAATACAAAATCTGATATATCAAAGAATTACTCTGCTTCTCTATATTTATTTATTGGTGTTTAAGGTCACATACTTATGCACAATGGCTAATCGTGACAGTGACAGTTTTATGGGTGGGGGAAGCTGGAGTACCCAAAGAGAACCACCAAGCATCAATGAGCAAATGTCAGCTCAACATTCTAGCTCTGTTCAAGCTATGCTCGAGCAGTGTTACAGCGGTTGAAGACATGTGCACCATCAACATGCAGTATGCCTTAGTACACGGCATCATCGAGCCTCCATGTAGGCAATCAGGATGAAGTGCCTTGCCCAAGGACACAACACTGGTCGTCCTGGACAGGGATTGAACTCGGGACCTCTAACAGTCTACCACTGAGCCACCGCGCTCCCAACATTCCTATATTCATAGATCTATTTAGCTTCAGTACAATATAGACATTTAATCTTTTATAGCTCACAATATAGCCCTAGGTGCTGAAATTGACCTAAAACACCAATAAAGTAAAAAAGCAGACTGCCATTAAACTGAAAGCTTCTATGGGATCCAAAAATGAAATGCAGTCCAACACCAGAACAGTGCTTTTAGTCATACCTCAAACATTTGCAAACCTATGTAAAAGACATGTCACACTTGTTACACCTGAGGAATGGATGTTGCAAACCTCAGATGTTGCTTCCATGTATTCTGGCAGTGGGTATTCTTGAAAGGATCCTCCAGAAATAAAGCTACATGTATACCTTACAAATTGGATAACTGGAACAGCCACTCATTAATGTGGCTGTGAAAAGCCTAAAAGATTCAGGCTTATTCACAACCATGCTTCTCAACTCGAACATTTATTGTTACAACTGGAGTGCCTACCCATCCCAGGACCCACATGACAGAAAAGTAGTCCATTGCATATCAAGAGATGTAATCAAAGGTGGAATTTCCAGCTGGACAGAATTACAGACTTCCCATTTATATACTGAGTCAAAAATGAAAGTATAATAAACTTTGAGGAGCACTTTTTAGCTCACCTGACTGCAAACCATCCCTGGTGTATACCCTTTCCCTTTTGTTCAAATGAAGCGGCTGCCTTCTTCGGGCTCTGGTTTATGCCCCAAAAACTTAAAAACCTTTAAAAATCTTCTTCTCATGAACCACCAGAGGGAATGATATTCGGTATGGAACATCCTTTGGTGTAGAAGATTAAAGTTTGTTCTAGGGAAGTTGATAGGTCAGTATCTGGGCTCTCTGTGGGGGCATATCCATTTTGGGCTCTGCCCAAAATTTCTATTTCAAGAACTGGTGAGTCAACTTCAACCAAATTTGGCATGTAGTTTAAGTGGATCCTGTGACAACCCCAGGGGCTAAAAACAGAAAAAATTTCAAAAGCCCATATATCCCAAACCACAAGGAACAGAGAACTGTCATTTGGTATGAAGGGATTGGTTACAAAGAAATTGCCACCAGTTCAATCAGGGTGTTTGGTAGAGGGTATTGAAAAAATGATGAGTCAGCATTTTTGCAGTAGTTTGTCCTGGAGAATTTTTTCATTCACTGAGAACTTTGATTGACATATTGTTCTTAAAATAAAACCTATTATGAACATTGTTATCTTGTTATTTTAATCTGAAAATTCTGTGGACTTTTGTTTGTTTCATTTTAAGTTGAATGAACCATTTCAATGCTGGAAATTGAAATGTCTGTCTGTTGTCTGTCATCCGACATCCATCCCTTAACTTTTGGTTTCCATCAAATAAATAAAAAGAATTTTAGGGGTCACTTGTGGATGGCCAGATAATGCTTTCTTTCGATTTTGGTCCAGCCAGTCAATTCTGACGATTAATTAATGAATGCTGACTCAAATCATTTTAATTCTTTTATTATGCATTGTTGGTGTCTAAAGGAAGCTTCCTTTCGATTTTGGACCAGTCAGCTGAACCAAGATGGCAAGCAATGGCCAATTCATTATGGCAGCCATCTTGAAGTAGGTTTCTGCCCAATAACTAATGAATACTGACACAAATCAATTTCATTTTTTGGTTATGCATTATTGGTGTCTAGAGGAAGCTTCCTTTTGATTTTGGATCAGCTAGCCAATTCAATATGGCCACCATATTGAATTTGGTTTCCATTCAATAACTAATGGATGTGGACTTGCATCATTTTTATTTTTGAATTATGCATTGGTGGTGTCTAGAGAAAGCTTCCATTCAATACTGGACCAGTTTTGGGATGAGCTAGCCAATTCAATATGGCCACCATGGCTGCCATACTGAATTTGGGTTCTGACAATTAAATAACTAATAAATGCTGACTCGAATCATTTTTATTTTTAGCTCACCTGGCCTAAAAGGCCATGTGAGCTTTTCTCATCACCTGGCGTCCGTCGTCTGTCGACTGGCGTCCATAAACTTTTCACATTTTCATCTTCTTCTCTGTAACCGCTGAGCCGGTGTGAACCAAACTTGGCAGGAATGGTCTATGGGAGGTCCTCTACAAACGATCCTCATTTTGTTCCCGCCGGATGAAAAACATGGCTTCCAGAGGCATTCTTTGATTCTGGTTGGTGGATTTTCAAAAATCTTCTCCTCTGAAACTGCCAGGCCAAATGTTTTGAAACTTCACATAAATGATGACTGGGACCCCCTCTACCAACGATCCTCATTTAATGTTGATTGGGTTACAAACATGGCCACAATTGCGGCTTATAGTTGCTGTAGAAACCCTATGGCAAATCACATTTTCCTCTTCTTCTCTGGAAAAACCGAGGGGACGTGAAACAAACCTGGCAGGGATAGTCTATGGGAGGTCCTCTACAAATGATCCTCATTTTGTTCCCGTGGGTTGAAAAACATGGCCACCAGAGGCATTCTTTGATTCTGATTGGTAGATTTTCAAAAATCTTCTCCTCTGAAACTGCCAGGCGAAATGGTTTGATACTTCACATAAACGATGACTGGGACCCCCTCTTCCAACAATCCTCATTTAATGTTGATTGGGTTGCATACATGGCCACAATTGCAGCTTATAGTTACTATAGAAACCCTATGGGAAATCACATTTTCATCTTCTCCAGAACTACTGAGCCGACGTGAACCAAACTTGGCAGGGTTGGTCTATGGGAGGTCCTCTACAAACGATCCTCATTTTGTTCCCGAGGGTTGAAAAACATGGCCGCCAGAGGCAGTCTTTGATTCTGATAGGTGGATTTTCAAAATTTTCTCCTCTGAAACTGCCAGGCCAAATGTTTTGATACTTCACATAAGTAATGACTGGGACCCCCTGTACCAACGAACCTCATTTAATGTTGATCGGGTTGTAAACATGGCCACAATTGCAGCTTATAGTTACTATAGAAACCCTATGGGAAATCACATTTTCATCTTCTTCTCTGAAACTACTGAGCCGACGTGAACCACACTTAGCAGGAATGGTCTATGAGAGGATGGAAATATGTGGCCACCAAGGCTATATTCAAATGCTTAACCCAATGCCCCCTCCTGTCTGCACAAAAGATCGGTACTGTCAGCAAAATACTTTTTTTTGAGAACCTGGTATGGGTTGGTTCCAGTTTTTTCTCCACTGAGAACTAGGGAAAAAAAACCCAAAAATATTGTGTATACAGTACAAGTCAAAATAAGCTGTAGCATAACTGCAATAAACTAAGTAGACTGCAACTTCTGCCCTGACAAGATCAGAATCTGACATTTTCTGGAAAAGCTATCAGTGAGAGTTTTCCAGAAATTGATGTCAGCTTCTGGTCTTATCAGTGTAGGAAGAGAAAAGATACATAGTTTTTAGGATTATCCTACACAACTTATTTTGACTTGTACTGTAAAACAAGTGCAACTGTAGGTTGATATCTTCAGCTGTAATCTAATTATGTTGACAGATTGTTTTGAAAATCTAGGTTACCTTTGTTCATTATCTTGCATCATGTCAGGTCAGATGACAGTAATTATTGTATTTCTTTTAAGATTCCTGTAACCCTTTACCTATCCAAAAGCTATTTTGAAAGAGAAAACTGTCTGAAAAAATTGTAATTTTCAAAATATTTTAACCCTTTTTGACTGATTTATTTTGTTGAAACAGAATTCATAAATGTGTGCATTTTCAAGAAACTCTTCTTTGAAACTACAAGGCCAAATGGTTTGAAAAAACTTAATGTGACTGATGACTGTAACCCCCTCTACCAATGATCCTTATTTTAATCTTCATTGGGTTGCAATTATGGCTGCAATTGTGGCTTATAGTTACTATAGAAACTCTATAGGAAATCACATTTTCATCATCTTCACTGAAAGTACTGAGTCAGTGTGAGCCAAACTTGGCAGGCATTGTCTATGAGAGGTTCTCTACAACTGTTACTCATTTTATTCCTGTTGGGTGAAAAGACGTGGCCACCAGAAGCATTCTTTGATTCTGATTGGTTAATTTTGAAAACTCTTCTCCTCTGAAACCACAGGGCCAAATGTTTTGAAACTTTGCATGGTTGATAACTGTGACACCCTCCACCAACATTCCTCATTTTAATGTTGGTTGTTTTGCAAACATGGCCACAATTGCGTCTTATAGTTACTATAGAAAAAACCTGTAGGAAATCACATTTTCATCTTCTCTCTGGAACTATTGAGCTGACGTGAACCAAAACTTGGCAAGAATGGTCTGTCTATAGGAGGCACTCTACAAACGATCCTCTTTTTGTTCCCATTGGCTGGAAAATATGGCCACCAGAGACATTCTATGATTCTATTTGATGGATTCAAATGTTTTGAAACTTCACGTGATTGAAGACTGGGACACCTACCAATGATCCTCATGTAATGTTGATGTAATGTTGCAAACATGGCCACATTTGCAGCTCATAGTTACCATGGAAAGCCTATGGGAAATCACATTTTTATATGTATTTCCAGGTGAGCGATTACAGGCTCTGTAGAGCCTTCAGTTGAATTATGCATTGTTGCTGTCTGGAGGAAGCTTCCTTTCAATGTTGGACCAGTCAGCTGAACCAAGATGGCCACCAATTGCCAATTCATTATGGCTTCCATGGTGGCCATCTTGAATTTGGTTTCCATATAATAACTAATAAATACTGATTGGAATCAGTTTAATTTTGGTTATGCATTATTGGTGTCTAGAGGGAGCTTCCTTTCAATTTTAGATCAGATAACCAATTCAATATGGCTGCCATATTGAATTTATTTTCCATCTAAATTAAACTTGTGAATTCTGTTTCAAATCAAATTTATTTTTTTGTGATGCTTTGTTGGTGTCTGCAGGAAGCTTCCTTTTGATTTTGGTTATGCCCCGAGAGACTTACCTACCCTTTTATGACACCGCTCGGGGGCACATGCCACGCTTCACGTTGCTCTTGTTTTTATTTGAATATTAGATGAACCCTGTGTTCTGTATGAGGCAGTATCCCTCAGAGTATTTCTATTTTTGTAGGAAACTTTTAGGTATTCAGTTGAAAGGTTCCACTAAACTGAATTGCAATGATTTAACCCTTTAAATGTGATAAAATTTAATTTGCTTCAAGGGTATCCGATTTGCTTACATCTGATTGGTCAAGATGATTTTTAGCTTAACTTGACATAGTCAAGATAAGCTATAGCCATCACGCACGCGGAAGTCTGTGAGTCTGTTCATATTTTCCTTTAGCACAGGCTACATCCCGTAGTTCTTGTCCGCTTGTCACGAAATTTCATATGCAGGTTTGGGTTCATGTCTAGATGAGAACATCCCCTTTTGGTCGCAATCGGTCAACCATGATGGCTGCCCGAGCCCAAAACCCCGAAACCTGTAGCACAGTCTACAGGTCGTATTTATGAAGGGATTTCATTGTAACTTGGTAGGATGCCTGTGTATAATATCTAGATGAGAACGTCCCCTTTTGGTCATGATCTGTCAACAGTGATGGCTGCCCAAGTAAGCCAAAACTTTTAGAACAGTTTGCAGGTCATATTTAATATGGAGGGATTTCATTGTAACTTGGTAGGATGACTCTGTATGATGTCTAGATGAGAACTTCCCCATTTGGTCATGATCTATCAACCGTGACGACTGCCAGAGCCTAAAACCCAAAAACCTTTAGCAGAGTCTACAGGTCGTATTTATGGAGGGATTTCATTGTAACTTGGTAGGTTGACTTCATATAATGTCTAGATGAGAACGCCCCCTTTTGGTCGCGACTGGTCAACTGTGACGGCTACAGGGGCCCAAAGCCCGAAAACCTTTAGCACAGTCTACAGGTCATATTTATGGAGGGATTTCATTGTAACTTGTTAGGATGACTCCAGATAATGTCCAGATCAAAACATCCCCCTTTGGTCATGATCATTCAACCATGACGGCTGCCGAGCCCAAAAACAAAAAAATGTAGCATAGACTGCAGGTCATATTTATGAAGGGATTTCATTGTAACTTGATAGGATGGCTCAGTATAATGTCTAGATGAGGACATCCTGTTTTGGTTGCGATCAGTCAACCGTGATGGCTACACAGGCCCGAAGCCCGAAAACCTTTTTCACAGTCTACAGGCCGTATTTATGAAGGGATTTCATTGTAACTTGATCGGATGACTCATTTTGGAATAATTTCCCTGTAACTTGGTAACTTTCCTTGACATACATTAACTGTGAGAGCCATATACATTAACTGTGAGTGCCACATTAACCCACCCCTCAATCCTACAGTCTACACCTCATATTATTTTTATTGAAAATAGCATACAGGGAACAGAAATGACCATATTCCCAATTATCACAATTCTTGTCTTATTTCATTATCCTTTTCATCAAACATAATACAGACAAGTTAAGCTACAGTGTCATTGACACTTTCATTTTCATATCGCAAGGAATGTTTTTCCTGTCGTATGTTTTTCCCCGTCCATCTGTTTGAAAAAATTGTGGGAGTGTATGAGGCGTAATTAAACTGTAATTGCTAAAGGTAAGATTTTAAGTTATTGAAGTTCAGGCACCTGTGTATGTGATTATGTGGGGGATATATAGAGGATACCTACTGTTTTTGAGTGAGTATCAGAATTATCTCATGAGTGGCTGCAAAGGAATATTAGCTTTCACGAGCGGCTGAAAGCCACGAGTGAAAAATTAAATTCCTTTGCAGCCACGAATGAGATAATTCCGATACTCACTCAAAAACAGTAGGTATTCTTTTTATTATATGTGTTGCGTTGTTTTTGTTGCGATTAAAAGAGGTAATGTGATGTTTTCATTGCAATCAAAAACCCGAGGTGGAGAAAATGATGACAATGTCAACAAAAATCAGCTGATGCAGCTGACCTATTTACTTATTGGCCCCAATTTCAAAATCAAACTACCACCGAACAAAATAGTTCCACATAAATCCCCTTAGAAAATGGCTATATTGTCAGTTACGCACACAAAATCAATGAACGCGTGTGAAAGTGGTTTATGACATTCCCCCAAAAACAACGGGTGGCACATTTATTCAAAAGTAATAACAAAAGTGCACTGCGCAGATGCACACAAACATGACACAGTTCACAAAAATGTTCAATGAAGGACGAAGGAGGATTTTTCAGATGTTCAAATTGTTTTTAGCATATTTGTCAACCACTGTCACTGTCACTGCTGATGAGTCGGATTTTCTTGTACTTCCTTTTTGGACTATTCGCAACACTAACTTTGTTACTTTGAGACGAGCTAAAATACACATTTGCCGGTGCATTGAACGTGTTCCCACTAAAAATGGGTGTTGCCATGTCGGTACTACAACGAGAATCGATGGTGGAACTGGTGACGTTAACACAAGTTGTTTCGGTTGCAAAGAATGACGAAGTGCCACATGGAGATTTACGTGCAAAAGTAGATGATTGATTTTGTTGAGATTTCTTTCTCGCATGTGATGGCTGGTTTGGGCCGTTACGTTAGGTAAAGGGTTCAAATGTACACTAGTAGTATTACTACAATACATGTATGTTGGGCTATACTATTCAACAATAAACAAAACTTTTATATTACCGGTATCCCTAATGTTGATGTTTTGATTAATCACTGATTATTAACCCATTACCTAACACTAGTTGCAGACGAAAAAAAAACAAACAACTTTTCTTCCAAACCATAGCTTATGACCCCACATTGGAATGAGCCCAATCAGCTTGTTCCAATGAGGGGTAATAAGCTATGGTTTGGCAGAGAAAGATGAAAAAAATAGCATGTTAATTTTTTTTATGCAGGCGGTTTTGGCCGATTTGTTTAGGTAAAGAGTAACTGAAAAAACACGAGAATCTTCACTATAGATCACATGGGGGTCAATTAAGCATTTTGTTTTGCTCCAAAATGCTTCTTGAACGATTTAGAGTGATTTTTTTTTACCACTATGAAAAAAGCGCCTACGACCACACTCCCACCACTACTTGGGGTTGGGGTGTGGTCATAGGGGTAATTTTTTGTTATATGCTTTTTTAAAAGATAGCGAGAAATTTTTAACCGATATTTTTCTTTATCTGATAACCATAGAGTATAACAACCGTTGTATATACTTGAAGTATATACAACGGGTGTTGTATATAATTATAATTTATGCGAACGACCTCTGACCTCTTTCAATTCCATTTTCATTCATTCATTCATGAAACATCGTTATATCACAGGGCAGGTTTTAATTGTACGCTTATTGCACTTTGTCAAAATCCTCTGATGGTGTCATTTCTTATTTATTTTGCTTCAATAAAGGCAACCTAAAATTTTGCTTCAAAACATTGTAGAAATTACTTGAATGTTAATAGTAATTAGTATGCGGCGACTGCGAACTATTTATAGTCACGGCCTCGATCAAAAGTACTCGCGGAACTGCGCTAATTAAAAGTTCGTCTGCTCTACCTGAAAAAAAAACACTTCGTAAAAATTGTAAACAAATGCAAAATTATTTGTTATATTGGGACTACAGCATAAAACACGGAAGAAAATTGGAACTATGTCAGAAAAAGAATAACTCTACTGAAACACCGTTTTGTTACTGTTAATAAAATAGTTGAAATTTATTTTGTTCCAGCGCAGTTACATGATGCAAGAAGTGCAATCGCACTTTACAATCGCCGTCATCGATTTTGTAATGTAAGGGACACAACTCTATGCGTCTTGTCCTATTTCTTTTGTCTCGTAGACTGGTTTTCTTTGGAGGCCCGTGGGAAGCATATATAAGTCGGGTAGACGCACAAGACGGGTGTCTGTTTGTTATCAGATAAAAACAATAAACATATAGTGTGTTTTTATATCTGTGTTATACAACTCGTTTAAATATGGTTTATTTTTTCTCGGCGAAGCCTCGAAAAAATAAACCATATTTCAACTCGTTGTATAACACAGATATAAAAACACACTATATGTTTATTGTCTATATATCTATTGTCACGATAGATATAAGGGAATATCCTCTCTTGATGAATCGAATCACGCCAGAAAATTAGAACGCAATTATTCCGCTGATGAACATACTTTTTTAAAGATAGCGAGAAATTTTTGTCTGCATAAAATAATTCTACATGTAAATCCTTCAAAATGCATTTTGGAGCACAACCTCCCCTCCCCATGTGAACAATGACTTATAATAAAAAGGAAATCTACACTTTTGGAATGAATACCAAAATATTTCATTCATGAACATGAAAAAATTACATATTTCCACGCGTGGCTTTGCAACTCGTGGAAATATAGAGGATACCTATTCTCCACTTCGCAGTAATGATTGCATAAAAAAGACCACCTTCCATCTTTTTTAATCGCGATAAAAACAACGCATCGCGTATAATAAAAAAATATCTTCTGTTTTTCAGTGAGTATCGGAAAGCCACGAGTGAAAACGGAGATTTCCTTGCAGCCACGAATGAGAGAATCGTGGTATCCACTCAAAAACATTTGTGACTTCAAAAGAATTTCAGCCTCTCGTGAAAACTAGAATTCCTTTACAACCACTCATGAGCTAATTTCAATACTCACTCAAATACAGAAGGTTAAGAAAAATCATATCCCACAAGTGAAAGATATAACGACGATTAACAATTTATCTTCTATATAGGCTACATGGCAGTCAATTAGGCATTTTTTAAATTTTGGGCTTCAAAATGCATTTTGTAGGATTAAGAGTGATTTAATGAGAAAATTTTTCTTCACCGCTATGAAAAAAAATGCCTATGACCACACCCCCACCGCTACTTCGAGTGGGTGTGTGGTCATAGGGGTAATTTTTTGTCTGCATAAAATCACTCTGTACATGAAAATCCTTCAAAATGCTTTTTGGAGCACAAACCCCACCCCCCATGTGAACAATGACATGATAAAAATCTAAAAAAAAATCTACACTTTTTGAATGGATACGGAAATATTTCATTGTGAACGTGGCATTGCCACTCGTGAAAATATAGAGGGTACCTATTTTCTCTACTTCAGAGTTTTGATTGCATGAGAAGACCACGACCACCTTTTGACTTTTAAGTGCGATAAAAACAAAGCAACACATAATAAAAAGAATACCTACTGTTTTGGGGTGAGAATCAGAAATATCTCATTTGTGGCCGAAAAAGAATATAGGTTTTCACTTGCAGCTTTCAGCTGCTCGTGAAAACTAATATTCCTTTCCAGCCACTCATGAGATAATTCTGATACTCACTCAAAAACAGGAGTTATTCTAATTATTTTTATTATATGCGTTGCGTTGTTTTTATCGCGATTAAAAGGCAAAAGGTTAAGGTGTTTTTCATGCATTCAAAACTCCGAAGTGGGGAAAATGATCACAGTGTCAACAGAAAACAGCTGGTGCAGATGACCGATTTGGCCCCGGTCGATTTAAAAAAAATATATATATTTTCACTCGTGGCTTTTGCCACTCGTGAAAATAAATTATTTTTCATCCTCCAATCATCACTCATGAAATAATTTTGGTATCCATTCAAAAAGTGTAGATATCCTCTATACATGTATATTTTTCACACAATTATCTCATTAGTGGCTGAAATGGAATTTATGTTTTCACTCGCGGCTTCCAGCCGCTTGTGAAAATTCTATATCTCATTCCAGCAACTCATTCTATATTTTCTGCTGTGCAAACAGAAAACCTACGGATCTTCTCTTAATTTGGGACAAAATGCTTGGACAATCCACCTGCCCAGGTGATTTGATCATAATCCACTATCCATGTACATATGTAGGGCCTACTGTGTTTACAAGTTACATGTATTTCTTTTTACAAACTACCACTTGGGCATTTCAATACCACCAGGCCTGTGATTCATCCCCTCACTTTCATCACCCCCTTTGAAAATGTTGGCTGCCTTATGTATTCTGCATGACCCAATGTTGGCTGCCTAATGTATTCTGCATGGCTCAATGTGTTTCAATAATCATCTTATATTATAACTTAAGGTTGAACAAGTTTTTAACTCATCTTGACAAAGTCAAGCTGAGCTAATCTCATCGCTCTCCGTCCGTCGTTTGTCGTCCGTCAACACCATATTTGGGTCTTCTCCTCCAAAGCCACTGGGCCAATTCAAGTGAAAGTTTGTGTGAGTGATGGTCCCAAAGGGACATTTCATTTTTGTTCAACTCGACATGCCCAGCCCCATAGGAAGGGAGTGGGGGAAAATGCTCCAAAATATTTTTAAAATCTTCTCAAGAACCAGTGTGTACAATGACTTGATATTTGCTATGGAGCTTCCATATGAGGTGTAGAATCAAGTTTGTTCAAACAAAGTTCGTGAAATAATATTTGGCTTTGTAATAGGAGGGGCAAGATTTTTGGCCCCACCCAAAATTTCTATTTTCTGAACTGATGGTCCGGTATGAACCAAATTTGGTTTATGGTATTATTGGGTCATAAGTACTTGACCCATGCAAAAAAAAAAAATTCCTGCATCCCCCATGGGAACCCTGGGAGCTAAAAATAGAAATATTTTCAAACGCCCATATTTCCCAAACCATATGGAACAGAGGGCTGTTATTTGGTATGAAGTATCCTTAGGACCAGTAGATAAAAAAAAATTGCCATCGGTTATGTTAGGGTGTTCTGTAATGGGCAACGAAAAAATGCTGAGTCAGCATGTTTGCAAAAGCTTTAAAAAATCATTTCTCCAGAACCAATCATCAGAATCTTTTGATATTTGGTATACAGCATTCACAGGCAGGTCAGATAAAAGTTTGTTGAAATAAAGCTCATTGGTTCATATTTGGGCTCTCTACAGGAGCCCGAAGTTTTACCATAGGGTAATATGGGGAATATTCTTTAAAAATCTTCTTCTTCAGAACCACCAGTCAGAATCTTTTAATGTTTGGTGTACATCATTGTTATGAGGGTCAGATTCAAGATTGTTCAAACCAAGTCCCTAGGTTAATATTTGGGCTTCCTACGGAAGCCCAAATTTTATCTTTGTTCAATATGGAGGGTAATTTAAAAAAATCTTCTTCTTCAGATCCACCAGTCAGAATGCTTTGATATTTGGTATGCAACATCTCTAAGGGGGGCAGATTCAAGTTTGTTCAAATCAGACCCCTAGGTATATATTTGCGCTCACTATGGTAGCCCAAATTTTTGCTTAGTGCAATATGAGGAAATTTCTTTAAAAATCTTCTTCAGATCCACCAGTCGGAATGCTTTCATATTTGGTATACAACATCTCTAGGGGGTCAGATTCAAGTTTGTTCAAATCAGACCCCTAGGTATATATTTGGGCTCACTATGGTAGCCCAAATTTTTGCTTAGTGCAATATGAGGAAATTTCTTTAAAAATCTTCTTCTTCAGATCCACCAGTTAGAATGCTTTCATATTTGGTATACAACATCTCTGGGGGTGGGGGCAGATTCCAGGTTGTTCAATTTGAGTGCCTAGGTTAATATTTGGGCTCCATATGGGAACATGAAATTTAACTTAGTACAATATGAGGGAATTTCTTCAAAAATCTTCTTCAGATCCACTCATCAGAATGCTTTCATATTTGGTATACAACATCTCTAGGAGGGTCAGATTCAAGTTTGTTCAAATCGGATCAATAGGTTAAAATTTGGGCTCGCTATGGTGGGGGGGGGGGGGGGAGGGGCAGATTCCAGGTTATTCAATTCGAGTACCTAGGTTAATATTTGGGCTCCATATGGGAACATGAAATTTAACTTAGTACAATATGAGGGAATTTCTTCAAAAATCTTCTTCTTCAGATCCACTCATCAGAATGCTTTCATATTAGGTATACAACATCTCTAGGGGGGTCAGATTCAAGTTTGTTCAAATCGGATCAATAGGTTAAAATTTGGGCTCGCTATGGTAGCCCAAATTTGAACTTGGTGCAATTCAAAGAAATTTCTTTACAATTTCTCTTCTTCAGATCCAACAGTCAGAATGCTTTCATATTCGATACACAACATCTCTAGGGAAGTCAGATTCAACTGTGTTCAAATCAAGAGCCGGGGTTAATATTTGGGCTCTCTATGGGAGCCGAAATTGGCCATTTTGCAGAAGAATTAAAAATTTTGTATTCAGTACCCTCTGGAGGTGTGTAACGAAGATTAATCCACATAGGTTGTATCAAGGGGCTTCATAGGGGAGCTCTACATTTTACTTTATGATCAACTGAAGAAAAGGCGTGATGGTCCCTTGTTTTATATTTTTACAGAAAATCGATACGCGATGTGATGTCAAATTTGTTGAGCAACTTTCTCCACAAACATGCAGATGTACAGAAAATCGATACGCGATGTGATGTTAGGGGAATAACTCTGTTGCATGTATTGAACATATAAAAAGTATGTTCGTCGGCAGAGTAATTTCGTTCTAATTTTCTTGTGTGGTTCGATTGATCTACAGAGGGATATTCCCTTATATCTATCATGACGATAGATATAGAAAAATATCGGTTAAAAATTTCTCGCTATCTTTTAAAAAAGCATATAATAAAATCAAATATTTTATTTGCTTGATGCATATTTTGCAAAAAAAAAGGTCAAGTATTTTGAATTTGAGAAGTATTCAAACTTCCCTCTCATGTTCCATACAGGTTTCCGTTGAGACTATTTTTCCACCCGACACCATGGATCCATCAAAAGAACCAAACTCCACCCATTTTTGTGATCGGCCAATTGAAATGTTGCGTTCTGACACAGATCAATTCAGAAGCTGCGGTCACAGCGAATAAATCAAATGTCAACTGGAAAAATAAGAGTTTTTTAAAGTTTGAAATTTTCTCCATGTGATGTTTGAATTTTTAAATTAATGGATTCTGTGTCATAGAGCTGTGTAATAAACAGAATGCCACAGTTTGTCATACATTTGTCAATATGGCATTCATGTCATCGTGGAAGGATAGAACTTGAGGCTGCACCTCTCATTCTATCCTTTCATGCTGGTACTCGTGCCACTTAACCCTTTACCGAACGTAGAGAATGTCAAAATTTATTATTTTAATTACTATTTTTTAAAAATTTTCTAAAAATTTCAACAAAACCATAACATGTGACCCCTCATTGGAACGGGCTCGATGAGCTCATTCCAATGAGGGGTCACATGATATAGTTTTGTTGAAATATTTTGAAAAATATAATTTTTTCAACTGCTTAATTTGCAAATTACGTGGGCAGATGCGGGCGATTCGTTAGGTAAAGGATTAATGGTTTCTATGTCAGAGAGGTGTGTAATAAACACAGAATGCCATGATGTGTGAATACATTCGTCAATATGGTACTCACGTCATCATGGAAGGATAGAACTCGGTTGCACCTCGCATTCTCTCCTTCCATGCTGGTATTCAGACTACATTGATGAATGCATTCACACATCGTGATGTTCTGTGTATTTATTGCTGGATGAACTTACTCATAGAGGTTGTCAGACTTATTTATAGAGGTTGTCATAATATATACATAACCTGGAAATGTCCACAGGAATAGTTTTATGAATTGTGAAAAAAATAGTGTAATTGGATTATTGTGCCATGAAAAGTTCCACTAATGTGCCAAAGTTTCATCTTTTATCTGTGCACATTAAAATGTTCTTTCAGACACTTTTCCTGTGAATTTACAGAAATTAAATTTCCATTGATTGGGCATTTGGTTGCACTCCTTAAAATTGTTTTGGAAATAATTTAGTTTTTCATGAAATTTCTGTAAAATGTCATAATTTTAGATAATTTTGACTCATTTGATCATGTGACTGTCTTCTTCCTGAGTTTAGCCATGTGCTTTAGGGTCATCAAGACATATTTGCATGTTTTTTCAAAGACCAAGCCTTTTCCCAATCAATGCATGAAACAAACAAAAATATGACTTTATCATTCTGCTCATTCAACATACCATTACGACTGATAATATTATTACAGATGCAAAATTGTATACAGCTGGATGAGAAACTTAGAGAAATGGATAGAGAAATAGCTGTTAATCCCCAGTATGTACAGAAGGTAAGTACTGTTATCCTGTTGATCCCACTGTTAGAAGCCTTTCAAATATTGCAAACAGTCATTTGGTTTGCCACAAAAGAAATAGGTCCACTGATTTTTACAAGATTTAAGACAAAGAAAATGATAGTTTACTCAATTTGATCTTGTTCCACTGAGGGGGTCATAAGCTATGTTTTTGAGGCCAAAAATGAAAATTTTTAATTATTCACGAACTTTTTTTGCAAATGTCATCTATTCATTTAAGTAAAGGGTTAAGAGGACCAACAGTACTTCAATTGATCCCCACCATATTAATATTCAAAGATTTTACATTTATTATGTGGAATTGTACTAGGCAGAAAGAACACTCTTCAGCAAATCTACATAAGATTTTGGATAACTGTAGAGAGCATAATATCTTTTATCTGGCTTGTAAATTGACTGCAATACTACCCTTTGTTATTTTGAATTGCACCCTCTTGTCAAGATTTCATCCTGATAAAAGATTATAAAATCATGCAGCATTTTTCTGGAATTTTATAATCAAAGGAAAGTGTCGGAATAATTTTAACTTTCAAGGTTATATTGGTTTACTCTAAAAAAGGTTCCCTTGTCATGTTTTAGGTAAAGAAAATTCAAGTTTACAAAGATCAGTGGCCAGATTTGGTTGTTTTATTATGTAACTTTAACTGCCTCAATTTGGAATCTACCGTCAGGGCTCATTTGACATGTACATGTACTGTGGAACCCCTTTTGCCTGGTAGAGTGCTAAACAGTTTTTCGTTTAAATTTGTTCACATGTCTTTTCCTTATTATAATTGTATTGGAGAATGCCTTTCTGTACTCTTCAATCAATTGCAACCAGGAAAATCCATAAAGACAAATTAGTTTTACTTCCAAGGTGAAGTGAAACACAACCACAGAATAGGAAGCCTTTCAAACCACAGAATGGGCACTTGAGATTAAGCCCAAATATGGGCTTTCAGCACACTACAGTTACGGTTCTAATTCCAATTTTGCTGATTAGTTATACCCTCACTCTCTAAGAGAATAGGGTATATACTGGATTACATGTTTGTCAGTTCATTTGTCTTCGACTGTGAGGCAGATTTTCAGTGACAAGAAAAGTGGTTGAGAAACAAGAATATTATTAACCCCTAGCACTCTGGTAGTGCAACAGAATGTTCTCCAGTCACTGTGTTTTTCTCTTGTTTAACTATGAATTTAACAAATTATAGCTTGTTTGACAAAGCTCAAGGTGTATTTGGTTAAATAACAAACTGTATTATGGGAAATATTTGCTGCTGAAAACTTTGCCATGTTGACAGAAGAGACCAGAGGGTTAAATAGCCCTGTATATATTTGTTTTCTTTTTTTTCAGTCATCTGGCTTGCATGATGATGATCTTCCTGGATCCTCCATAAAAAGTGCAGGATATTAAAAGTGATATATACAGTTAAATAGTGTTTAACAACATTGGCCACCAGTGCTAAAGACAAAGAACAATTTTAAAATAACTTGAAGTCCTGAATTTCTTATTATATGTACCTTTTCTGTCTGTCACTCACTAATAATGTTAGTGCTAAAGCAATGTTCTGTACCCATTTTTGTTCAATTAGACCAGTGCTAGATGCCAGGTTTTCCAGCCACCATATTCGCCCCTACAGTTCTAAGAACAAAACCTTGCCAACAACTTTGAACATTTCTTTTATAAAATAGAAGAATTGTTCAACAATTAATACTTTGGTAAAAAAGTAAAATGTTTTTGAATGTCTTTCCATTCTGTATACTGTAAAAGCCAGTAAACGCCTAACAATTTGGCCGCTGTTGATTTAACAGTTGCTGAGATATCCCATGAACATACACATTTATAAATAAACAAAGTGCAACAAACATATGGACAAACAGATGACACTAATCACTATTCTGTCACTCAATTGACATAAGTTTGGATTATTTGATAAGTTAGCCTTAACTTGGAATACTGAAGATGGATTGATGAAAACACTGATGTAAAACACATAAAACAATCCCTCAGGCCACCAGTCAAATTTTGTATGGAATCCCATACTGTTATGGGCTGTTTGTCAGGGACCTGCAGATTGCCGATTTTGATTGAATCGAATTGTTGAAAATGAATCGAATTTTGAAACAAACTGCTAATCCAATCAGTTAATGGATACGTCATCAAAAGAAAAGTTTTTTTTTCTAAAATAATAACCCTGATTATTAAAAGACACAGTTATGTAGAGTGCATTTTTTACCTCACCACTTCCCATACTATAAATTGAGATCTAAACCAAAATAGTAGCTATTGATTGAAACTATTCGAATTGTTGACTTTGTAGCTTCGAAACTGCAGCAATAAATATTTTTAAATGAACATGGCTGATACCTCACTTTTATCATGTTTTCTTGGAAAAACAGCTCACTGGTCATAATGCACAATAAGTTGAAATGAACAGTTGTAATGGTAATAGGGTTTGAAGCAATGTAGATACAACTGTTGTACAATTTTAGCTACATCGTTACAAACACTGTTACTGCTACAAGTCAGTTACATTTCTGCTCAAAACAATACTCAATATAAAATAATGTGATTAATTACAATCTGTAAACATTCATGGTTATGGCCAAAGTATATTTGAAAATATTTGAATTTCCGATTTTGAATCGAATCGAATATTGACTTTCGAATCGAATTTCAAATTTTCACAGGAGCCTACTGTTTGTGTACCCACTCTTTGTGGATTTTCCCTGCAGACTACCATTGATTTTATGTAATGTCCTTTCACTCACAAAGATATGCAGATATTCTTCATGATCCAGTTATAGATATTCCAAAGAGTATTTGATTCACCTTCAAACCATCAAAATATTAACATAAATAGTAGAACTACATGGTGTGATCATAAAACTAGAGCTGTGGTGAGTATTCATTCACATATACCCAGTAAAAAAAATATGACTCAGAGTATTGATAAGGTCATCAAAGATTACAAATCAAGTGTCGATTGAGAAACCTTTCTTGGATTGATTCAAAGAAAATTAATGTTGATGGGATTTTTAGATTCAATCGGATGGACTAGTTCAGTTGGTTGGAAAAAACAAACATAGGTTCTCTCATCTAACCAACTGAAATATTCCAGCTGATTGAATCTAAAAATAGGCATTGGGCTATTTAACTGGTGGAATGTAGTAAGCCCATATTTGGGCTTTATTCTGCAATGTATGTACAACAATTCAAAGGTTTCATACTCTGTGGGTGTGCTTCATATTATCTTTGAAGTGAAATTATTTCAACTATATGGATTTTCGTAGTTGCAATTTATGGGAGAGTGCCTTTTGGCAACATGGCAAAGACCAGTGAATAAATTTGGCACTTTAAAGGCACTTCAAGGGCTTGACAGGTTCCAGGCCATAATAGCATTAGATTTGTAAAGACTTTGAATGAGGGCTTGAGAGCTTGATACAAAGTGTGAACAAAGTGTAACAAATAAATAAACAGACACACAATACCAGTTCCTATTTTGTCATCCAATTGACATAAGATTCCGTTATTTGATTTTACTTTTTGACCTTTGATGAGTAAATGCAAAATTCATCAGAATCTTGGTCACTTCAAAGGTTGCTAAGAAATAGTGCAGACATACATTTTACAATCACTAAAACAACCAACACAAAAAATGGGACAATGACCTTGACCTTTAGAGTATTAACCTCCAAGTAGCACACTGACCCTGATATCTTTGGTTCAACATGTATGCCGAGTTTGGCCTCCCAGACTTCAGCAAATGCTGAGATATTGCACAGACAACAGTGCTTACAATCCACTCTTTGACTGTTGTTGACACAGTCCTGGTAATTAACCACAAATGATTTCCATAGACACATTAAGAGAAACAAAAATTAGGTTTACAATTTAAATTTTGTTTAAAAACCTACTAAACGGTATCGAGAACAGCTTGGTGGTTTGGGCAACATGACTAAAAACAGTCAGGTTGAATTTTTGGAGATGCCAGGTTTAAGTAAAATATTGGAGAATGGGGTGGGTGGCATTCTGCTTTCTCATGAAGGAGAGAAGAATTTGGATTTATCATTTTCAAAAAAAAAAAATTGTCAATGCTAAGACTATTTATTACGAAGTGTATGTGAAACATATTGATTTCTTTTGAATAAAGATAATATTATATTCATGACTAAGTCATGTTTTGTTGTTCATCCATGACCCAATCTTCTTCAATGCAGACCTAAGGTTGTGTGGTACATTTAGCACATTTGAATTCGAGGCAAAATGATTGTAAAACTAGGCAGCTGATATTGTATATATATAGATATCCTGTATGTTACATGGCTTCATGCCTCCAGTCAGAAGGGTGTACATTTACTCTCTAGGTCCCTCGTTTTTGTTTACTTCAGTAAGTTTTGCTCAGCTGGTGAAATAGGACCTAGAACCAAAACTTGGAGTGGAAGTCCTGTAAAGTGGGCAGCAAGAGTATCAATAACTGGATAAACTTGACTTCATACCTATGTTGCAGTCATGATATGCCACAGATACTGAAATTGACCTTAACCCTTTGAACCCCTGCAGCCGTTTTTCCGACCAGGAACATGATACGTCATTAAATAGGATGGCTGTTCAGTAAATGTGTGGGGTAGACCAGTCAATATTTTCAACGTGCAGTCTCAAGGCTGCACGTTGAAAATATTGATTGGTCTGCCCCAACTAATGAATATGGACTCTTCTAATTGCTGCCATTGAACTGGCATGGAAGCTACCACTAGTGTTCAAAGGGTTAAACACTAGTAAGTAAATAAATACGTTGCAGGTCATTCAAAAACTTCAAACTCATTGCTGAGTGCTTAATATAGTCCTTGAAAAGGTCCTTGAATATTTCTTTGGAGGTGCAGAGAATGTGCATAGGCATTAAAAGGTAAAAAAAAAGACTACCATTTTGGTAATCACAGATACACAGTTTAAGTAGAGAAGTCAAATGATATCTGAAAACATTTTTTGATCGATTCTGCACAGAATTGATCAAAAAGTGTTATTAAATATCACTTTTCAATTTGAGCTGAGTCATCAGCTGATCTGATATCACATGTGGGAACCCCCATGAACAAGAGCAGTGTTTGTTTACTCTGGTAAACAAGTTTTACTTTACTGGTAATACAGGTTTTGCACTAGGCCCCAGAGAATACCATCTTTTGACCTGAATCAAATTTTGAATCAAATTGAATTTTCAACAATTTCAAGTCGGTTGCATAGATGTTCTAGAAAAATTTGTGTAGTGTAAATCAAATCATTTTTCCATTCATAGTTTTGCTGGCATTAACACCAGATGCAATCTTCCAGTTTTAGAAGACATCACGATGTGCAGGTGGACTTTAATCCTTGGATCGCCTTGTTATTAGAATATGTCCATTGAACTGAACAAAATTGGTAATTTCGCTGCCAAATCTCGATAATGAACTTAAAACCTGGTAACTATTACAAACTATTATCTGAGCCGCAAACTTGAATCAAATTTAAATCAAATGTCATAGGTTGAATCGAATGATAAATGAATATTCAAACTTTGCAGGGTCCTATTTTGCACCCACAGAAAATTGAATATGCTTCTTTATATTTTCCAAATTATGTCAGCTCAAGTGTTGACAAATAAATGTTTGCAGATTTTTATGGCTTTTCTGTGTTTTATTTTAGTCAGGAACATTTAGTGCATGTCGTGCTCCACTGGAAGACAAAATCGTTTTTGGGAAACACACTAATTAACTGGTAGCATGCTAAATTATTTTTGGTCACCAAAATTTGTTCATATGTCTTTGCCTTGTTGCATTTTGTGGGAGAGTGCATATAGCACTCTCCCATAAATTGTAACAAGGCAAATCCATGCACTGAATATGAAGTCTTTACAATATGGCTCCTGTATTTCAGAGTAAAGCCCAAATATGGGCTTCCAGCACTCTACCAGTTAAAACCAACATGTCCCAGGAATGGTATTTGCAGGAGAGGCAAACAACCCAAAAATTCCATTCCATTTAGGCCTGACATGTAAAAGTTACATTTTTGCTACCCTTGTGTGAACAAGACTTCACGATATATCTTACCTTCTTCAAACTGTAGAATTTCAATAGATTTCCCTGTGAGAACACTGGGAAGTGGAGCAGTGTTTACTGTGGTAAAAAAGTTCTACTTTACAGTTAAAATGGGACCCGATCACCAATATATGGGGGTGGAAATCCCCTAAAGTATGGTGCATTACAAGCATGAAAATGATTAACTAAATTTGACTACATACCTATGTTATGGTCATGAGATAGTCAAAGATGCTAAAAGTGACATTAAACACCAATAAATAGATAAAAAAAAATTAATTAAAATTAATTGTCACAGGAGATCTGTGTATACATTATACACAGTTACTTCAAATCTATACTTGGCTAACAGTCAAAGTGATCTCTTTGTTTATTCAGCTATCAAAATGGCTGATGATAATGCCTCTCATGTTAAACAAGTAAGATTTCGACCAATTACTATTCATTGCAACTGCTTGTTCAACACAAAGGAAATGTAATCAGAATGTTGGTTCTCATTGAATTTGGAAAAAAGTACATGATGTGTTTTGTTTGGTTTTGCATCGGAATATGCAAAACATGACATGACTGGTCGACTGCAACACAATGTCATATATACCAAGTAACACCTCTGTTATTAACATCTTTGTTTTACATCAATCCTTGGTTTGGGTGGATAGATGTAAAATGTGCTAATTATTAACTATTAATTATCTGCAGGAAGTATTCTTGCCTGTTATCTAAGTGCTAAAATAATCTGAATTGCAAATACACCAATGCTTTCAGTTTGAGTACTTTGAAAAATCCAAATGCGAAATTTGTATAAAATTCTTCTACCACATTAATCCAAAGTTGGACTCAAAAGGTGGTAAAATAATTTCGTGGTGTGGTATGTCCTTCAGACATACCACACTAAAAAATTATTTAATTACCTTATCGTTCACATTTGCAAAATTTGTATAAAATTCTTCTACCACATTAATCCAAACTTGGACTCAAAAGGCTGTAAAATAATTCTGTGGTGTGGTTTGCAGTTTAACTTGACTGTGTGCAGTGTTTGATGAAAAGGATAATGTTCAATATTTAAGAGAGGATTAGATTATGAAATAAGACAAACATTCTTCATAAAAACAACCTGTAGATAGTGCTAAAGGAATCTAGGTCACGTGGGCAGGTGGCGGTAACAGCTGACCAATCATGACCAAAATAGGATAGTCTCATCTAGACACCATACTGAGTTATCCTTCCAAGTTACAATGAAATCACTTCATAAATATGAACTGTAGACTGTGCTTAACAAATCTAGGTCACATGCCTGTGGCCGTCATGGTTAAATATCACGGACAAAATAGGATGTTCTCATCTAGACATTATACTGAGTCATCCTACCAAATTACAATTAAATCCCTTCATAAATGCAACCTGTAGACTGTGCTAAAGGAATCTATGTAACTAACATGCCCCTGTGGCCATAAAAGTTGACTGAACTCGACCAAAATAGGATGTTCTCATGTAGACATTATACAGAGTCATCCTACCAAGTTACAATGAAATCCCTTCATAAACATGACCTGTAGACTGTTAAAGGTTTTCAGGTTTCGGGCCTGTGCAGCCATCACGGTTGACCGATCGCAACCAAAAGGGGACGTTCTCATCTAGACATGACCTCGAAGCATCTGAAATTCAGTGATGATCGGACAAGAACTACGGGTGTAACTTGTGATAAAGAAAATGTGAACAGACTAACAGACTTCCACACGCGTGATGGCAACAGCTTATCTTGACTTCATCAAGTTAAGCTAAAAATTATTTTTTTGTCTGATTGTCTACATTGCAAAATTTGTATAAAATTCTTCAACACATTAATCCAAACTTGGACTCAAAAGGCCAGAAAATAATGTTGAAGTGTGATATGTCCTTCAGACATACCACACTCAAAAATTATTTTATAGCCTTATTGTCCACACTTTCCCTGTGGGAACCCCGGGAAGTGAAGCTGAGCTTTTGTACTTTGGTGAACAAGCTCTGTTTTACTAGTAAAATAAGACTCCGTCACCAATGCTTGGGGTGAAAGTCCTCTAAAATGGGCAGCATGGGTATAAACGATTGATTAAAATTGACTTTATCTCCATATTGTGGTCATGATTAGCCATTGAGCAGAAATATGTGACCTTAAATATCAATAAATAAATAAATAATATTGTCCACACTTGCAAAATTTGTATAAAATTCTTCTACCACATTAATCCATACATGGACTCAAAAGGCCGAAAAATAATTTTGTGGTGTGCTATGTCTGGTTTTGTGGTGTGGTATCTCCTTAATATTTTGTATGCAGTCAAATCATAGCTTCGAAACACTGATATGTCCTTCAAATGCACTTGCAATGTTCATATTACTCTGTGATATTCATTGTCGATTCTATTAAGCAGTTATAAACAAAACACCACAGTCGATTTATGCCTCTGATAGTCACAGTTTGATGAATACTGTTAGGATCATAAGCAGTGGTCACGCTGGGCCGGAACTTTCTGGTACCACATTTTTAGCCTTCCTGGATATTTTAGTGTCAAACAAAGTGTTGGTGTCAAAATGCTAATAAGAGAGTGGGGGTGTACTTTACTTCTTCAAGTCTTCATTTAATTTGATAAATACTTCAAACTGTGGTGAGTCACTCGCTATGGTATGAAGTATTTATCTACTTAAATGAAGCCTTTTGCCAAGTTGATAAACTACAATGTTTTATTGAAGAAAAAACAGTGCCTCATTACCACTAAGTAACAATTAACTTTTAAAGTTTGTCCATACACAATTTCCAGCACCTTATTGATGAAAGAAGTAATAAAATATTTTTGTTTGTTTCGTCATTAATCGTTCTTGTCATTGTCTGTTTTTATACTGTACCAATGACCCAGACTTAGCTGGTGCTAACTCTTAAAAATTCAGGGCCAAACACAAATTTTGCCCCCTAATCAACCAAAATTTGTATCAAAATCCAAAAAATCCATGTCCTATATGGTCCTCCATACTTTTGTCCACTGCGCATTAACAGTGTCAAGGAAGTACCAAAATTTGCGCAAAATCTTCATTCTTTATTTGGACCTTCCATCAGTAACATCTCACTGATATCTGTGCTTATAATCTCAGTTAAAATGATGCCAGACACAAAATCATGAAGGAAATGGTGGATCCAAGGATGAAATAAGAGGATGAGAGGAGGAAACAGTGGAAGGATGTGTTCAGGGCTGTAACTTATAATTTTTATGTAAAATTATTTCATGTTCCCTAATTTCAGGGCATGGGCCTGATGTTTTCATTCTTGCTATGAAATCTCCACTGTTTGTTCAGTGTTTCCTCTCTTCCTTTCCTTGATACCCCCCTGGTTAATCTCCCATGCTTTTGGCATAATTTTTGAAATTTTTTTTTCTGAAATTTCTTGGGAGTTTTAGCATAGTTACAGAATGTTTATTCTGTTTTCCCCATGGTTACGTCCTCACCCTAGGGGTGTTTAGGCGTTTTGGTCATGCATCTACCATCCGATGTACTGCAGTTTCTTCTGTGGAAGATTCTGTTTTACATCGGATAGTGTTTTAAAATTGGTTACTGATTTCGGGCCATATTTTCAGTGCCTGGAGTCTTGTTTCCGGTTTTTATTCACTTTTGTTTACGTTGACAACGGTTACTTCTGACAGTGATTTCTTGTCTTCTGTTAGGTTTTGTTTATAGCCAGATACATTAATATTGTCCGTAAGTGTTACATTAATTTTTAGATATGTTTTAAAATTTTTGTCCACACTTAGGCTTTTTGGGGATCCATTTGGGCTCATCGTTCCCTTTGGGAACTTGGGCTCATCTCAAAATTTTTTTCGAAAAGTTTTTCTTTTTTGAATTATTTTTCGAAATTTTTGTAATGGATTATATTATTATTATGTATCTTTGTATTTTCAAGGGTTAGTGCAAGTACTACGGCTGTTTAATATTTTTTAAATATGAAAGAATATTGTTCAAATTGTAAATCTCGTTTTTCAGTCTCTTTTTCAGAGGAACAAGAACAGGGTGATGTTTCCGTGATGTCTTCAGGAAGTGTGTTACCGTCGTCACAATCAAATGAAGAGCTAGCGGCAAAAGTGCTCAAGGAAATAGGACAAGTGCCTAGATCCTTAGTAGGATTGACGACCTTGTCGCCAGCTAGCTCGCCCGGTGAAGCTATCACTCGTAAAGTGGGTGATGTGATGCCGGGTTCGTCCGTTGCGGTCCAGGTGAGGAGAAGGGGTGTTGCGAGCACTATAATATCGGATCACGCACACCTGGCGACGACGGATCGGAGGATGGAACAGAGGAAGCCAGTCAGTCCGGTAGCTAGCTCGTTCAGGTTTACCCGGACCGCAAGTGAGAGAGGTCCCTCTCTCTTACAACAACATCTGGGGCCAGATGTTGTACGTAACGTTCGTCAGTCGGAGCATACGTCCACTCCTCCTGCTCGGGACGCTCCATCGTATAGACAGCCGGGTGCGGCTAGTCTATTGGCTTTCTCTTCCACACGTCAGCACACTAGACCGCACCTTGGCTACGTGACCACAGATATCCAGCCTGCTTCACCGACCAGGGATTCCACGTCGACCAGGTCACTCCATCCGGTAGCCAAGGACACAAGGACTTACGAGTCAGGACGTTCGCGTAAAAGAATTATGCAAGAGGTACCGTCCCAGAAGCTTCCAGCAGCTAAACAATGTAAGACCGCAGCTCCACAGGACTCCGTGACGCACTTGCTATCGCAGATAGCACAACTCATCACAGTATCCCAGCAACCTTCAGAAACTCTTTCAGATGAGGAACTGTCTGAGGAAGCTGGGTCGGTACGCTCCCCTGCAGTGTCAGATAGGGACGACCGAGTTTCACATTTGGTCCAGTCGGATGGTGAAAAGGAATCTGCGGAGCTGGATTTTTCCCTTCTAGAACAACATAAGGTGGCCGTAGATTTCATCCGGCAACACCTTCCAGAAGTTGTTCCTCCGGACCAGAGAACTGAGATACCAGATAAGAGACTGATAGCGTCACTGGACACAGACTTCTTCGGCCGGGCTAAGGTCGCGCCTGAGTTTCTGGTCCAGTCCAGAAATGTCTCACGGACATTTGAATTGCTGAATGATGCTATTTTCAAGCTAGCCTCTAAGACTGGCAGATCCAGTTTCTTATTGTCTCATGCTCTACATCTGCCGTTCATCAACAGTAGAAATAAATTTGAAATGGCTGGACAGGGCGTTCCGAGAGTTCCTCTGCATTTTGATGACCAGGCAGAAGATTTGGAGTTATCTTTGCCGCGTCTATGTCGATTCTCTTCAGTACGTTGGAGATGACAATCTCGTACAACAGAGCCAGTTAGATGCCTTATCACCTTACCAGATCACCTTACCAGGGCATTATCATCTCGATGGAAAAGAATTCCAGGATATTTAAACCTCTTCGAGAGTTCTTTTGAGGGCAGTCGCATATTCCACGTATAACTCCGCCCTTTCAGTGGCAAATTTGGAGTTAGTCAGATGTGATGCTGCCCTGGCTTCATCCACAAGAGTGGATTCTAAGGTGAAAAACTCTCTTCGAGTCGCTCAGGTTTCAGGAGAGCTTCTCTTTGATGGTAAGCTTTCGCTAATCTATGATCAGATTACTAAGAAAGCTTCTGACTCTCTGCTCGTTAAGTCTGTTTTGAAAAAAACAGACTCAGCAGAGAGGGGTAAGTCAGGGACGAGTACGTCCAAGGGAAGTTCCTATAGAGGATGTAAGAAAGCCTCTATGTCTTACTCCAGAGACCGTCAGAGTAGCGACTCAGGTAGGGGACGTAATGCTGGCCAAGACAATCGGTCAGATGCCCCTAGGTCGACTGGTCGAGGTGCGGGTCGGGGAGGACGTAGTTTCTCCTCCCGCAAGCCTCGCAGGTCCAGGAGGCGAAGGTCAGAACCTCTATTGTGCTCCAGTGGGCGGAAGGCTGTCAAGATTCTTAACCAATTGGTTGTCAATTACGGACGACAGATGGGTTCAGGGGGTAATTTCGGAAGGTCTGAAACTGTCCTTCAGAGAAAAACCTCCGTTAACATGAAGTCCACGATGGACTAGGCTTCCGTCAAACCTTCAGAAGAGAGATTCGCTTCTATCAGAGGTGCAATCTCTTCTGGAGAAGAATGCAATAGAGGTCGTAGAAAACCAGGAATCACCCGGTTTTTACAGTCACCTGTTCCTGGTACCAAAACCAGACGGCTCGTTCCATCCAGTTATAGATCTCAGCTGGATAAACAAGCTGATCGTGGCTCCGAAATTTTATATGGAGACCATTCGAACGGTGAGAGCGAGCATTCGAGTGAACGATTATGCTGTGAGCATAGATCTCAAGGTCATGGTACATCCGGCATTCAGAAAGTACCTTCGCTTTGCTGTCCTAGGAGTCGTTTATCAGTTCTGAGCAATGTGCTTCGGTCTGAATCTAGTGCCCTGGGCCTTCACTCGAATAATGAACTCGGTAATGACTCATTTCCGAGCTCATTCATCTGCGGTAGCGTCAACCTACTTGGACGACATTCTTCAGAGGTACGGCGACAGATTAACGCTTCAGAACGATGTCCAGAGTCTGCTTCAACTGCTCCGACGTCTCGGTTTCATAGTAAACGAAAAGAAGTCGGATCTAGTTCCGTCCAAGTCGTTCATTCACTTGGGAATAAGCTTCGAGACGCACAACAATCTGGTTCGTCTGCCATTACCCAGAGCGAAATTAGTCAGTTGTTATGCTTGCTTTTGTCTTCACTCAGATGTAGTAACAGCGAGAGAATTCATGCGACTGATAGGTTTGTGCGGAGCCGCCGCGGATCTTATTCCGATGGGGCGCCTACGCACTCGTCCACTCCAGATATTTTTTACTCAGAATTGGAGTGTGAAGATTCATTCGCTCGAAACGAACATCGTCTTGTTGAACCAAGTAAAACAAGAGATTCAGACTTGGGCAGATATTCAGTGGTTAACTCAAGGAGTGCCACTGCAACTGCCGGATCCGATTTTTACGATTATGATGGATGCGAGTCAAACAGGTTGGGGCACGACTTTGAGCCCAACAGATTCGAGGTGCCAGGGTCTTTGGGATCCGCAATTCCTAAAGAAGCACATAAACATCAAAGAGATGATGTCAATTTGGCTTGCGCTACGTCATTGGATGAACATTATTCAGAATTCACATGTTCAAATTCTGTTCGACAATTTGACAGTAGTAGCGTATATTCGGAACCAAGGAGGCACTCATTCCATTCTGTTGTTCAACTTAACGGAGAGAATCCTTCTGTTTGTCCTAGAGCATCAGGTTCTTCTGTTGGTCTGTCATATTCCGGGTCGTCTGAACGTTCTAGCGGACTCCCTTTCTCGGAAAGGTTGTATGTTGCCGTCAGAATGGACTCTCAACAAACGAGTATTCAATCAGATCTGCTACCAATGGGATCGTCCAATGATAGACTTGTTTGCGACGCATCTCAACAATCAGTTGCAGACGTATGTGTCGCCATGCCCAGATCCTCGAGCGTTCGCAGTAGACGCTCTCTCGATCTCTTGGGACGGAATGATAGGATACGCGTATCCTCCAGCTCCGTTGATTCAACAGATATTGCTAAAAATCAAGCAATCTCACTGCAAGATTCTGTTGGTAGCATCTCTGTCACCCCCGAGACCATGGATAAATCTATTCAGGTGTCTGTTATGGGACATTCCTCGGAAGCTTCCTACATGGGAGGACCTTCTTTCACGGGAAATCGCACACACTGCATCACAACCCGCAAGGTCTCAACCTTCACGTATTTCTGTTGTGCGGTCCTTCTTGCACGGCAAGCATTTTACAGGACGAGAAGTGGTCGCAATTTATAACTGTAGGAGGACCTCCTCTTCGCTAAATTATGCTGCTAAGTGGAAGGTTTTCTCTTGTTGGTGTTGGGATCATTCTATTGATATTTATGATCCCTCCATTCCGGACATTGCTAATTTTTTGGTCTACTTGTTTGACGAGATCAAACTGCAGCCAATAACTATTAAGGGTTATAGGTCTATGCTATCGGATACTTATGCTCATCATGATAGCTTACAAATTGGATCTAACGTCTCTTTATCTAAGTAAGTTAAAAACTTTTCGATAAATAGACCTAGAACCCTTAGATTAATTCCTAAGTGGAATTTAGCTTGGGTTCTTCTGAAGCTAAAAGAAACGCCATTTCAACCCCTTGACACGGTAGACTTCAAATACTTATCTTATAAGACAGCTTTTCTCTTAGCCTTCTCTTCTGCTAGAAGAGTTAGTGAGCTTCATGCTCTATCTGTTGATGATTCTCACTATCGTAGTGTTGGTAATACTATTACTTTGACTACTAATGTTGGATTTTTGGCCAAGAATCAGGCTCCTAATAAGTACCCTGAGCCTATTGTTATTAAGGCTCTTCCGTCCTCAGACGGCCATAGGCCTTTGGTGTGTCCAGTTAGAGCTATGCATATTTACAAACGTAGATCTGAGTTTATCAGAAAGGGACAAAAATGTTTCTTTCTGTCTCTGCTGCCTAATAGAAGGGTCCATTCTACTTCAAGGTGGATTCAATTGACTATTCGTACTGCTTATGAAAAATTATCTTCTACTCAGCAGTCTGTGCTTAAGATTTCAGCGCATGAAGTGAGAGCGCTGTTTACATCTTGGGCTTATGCTAATAGTATTGCTATTGCCGATTTGATGGAGGCTGCATACTGGTCCCAGCCTTCTACATTCACGAATTTTTACCTTAGATATATTGAGTCTATTTCTGGCGACCTGCGTTGTTTAGGTCTGTTATTTGTTGCTCAGAATGTCGTCCACTAAACAGTTGCAACTATAGTTAAGCAGGCTTTCTGTTCCAGCAGTGACTCTGTCCTGCTGCCCTCTTCGTTCTGGGGTGATTGACCCAGAGCAAGGGGAGGGGGGGGGGGGGGGGATGGTGTTCCCGTATATCATCTGCTTTATAGTGAAAAGCAAGGGAATACCTCCTCTGGAGTCAGTAATTCCGAGTCAGTGCCGGAATGGTTTTAAAGTGTAAAGCTAACGTCTATCTCATTTATGTAATATTTTTAAAGTGTAGCTCGATGTGAAGCATTTGTATATGTCACATGTCATACGAGCGTTAATATACAATCCTCGGACACTTTTAAATGAGTATAAAGAGCCTCATTCTCTGGACTATCTTTATTTATTGGCTTTCCTTTAAAAAAATTAGTGTAATGGGTTATACTGGATGTTAATAGAGATCATTGATGTTATTGTGCTCAATTACGGATTGGTAATATGTCTTTCTTTTTTTGTATAAACAAGAAAGATATATGTAAATCCTGTTTCTCCTTTTGGGGATAATTCTGTTTATATGTAATTGAGCCTATTGGATTTTCCTTCATGTCCTAGGCCCTCCAGCCTTTTTTCTATTCAGCTCAGTCTGGGTCATTGGTACAATATAAAAATATGAAAAAATTTATAGTAATTTATATATTTTTTATACTTACCAACGACCCAGATGGGGATGGCCCTCCCATGAGTTGGGAACTCATACCTCCCCGCTGATCATATAAACATTTACCAGGCACTAGTTGTAGGAATGAAGATTTGGCGCCAATTTCGGTACTTCCTTGACACTGTGCATGTGCAGTGGACAAAAGTATGGAGGACCATATAGGGGGGGGGGGGGGGGGGAGGGGGCAAAATTTGTGTTTGGCCCTGAATTTTTAAGAGTTAGCACCAGCTAAGTCTGGGTCATTGGTAAGTATAAAAAATGTATAAATTACTATTCATTATTTGTTTCTTCACAAGTGAAACAAACCTTTTTTGGTGCCAAAATTTTAGGCAACAAATATTTTTGGGTGCCCAATCAAAATTTTTAGTGCAATTGGCTAAAATTGCACCTGATAGCGTGAATACTGATCATAAGTGTGTTGTGGCCCATAAGTAACTAAAATGCAGTTATTTCTTGTGTACAGTAATTGTGTGCTATTGACGTGAAACAAAGTAGTGTTAATTAACAGATGCCTAGCCCAAGATTCAGTTGGAAAAGTTAACCCTTTACCTAACGAATTGGCCGCATCTGCCCACATAATATAGCGGTTGACAAAATATATTTTTCAAAATGCTTCAAGAAAACCATAGTATGTGACCCCTCACTGGAACGAACTCATTCAATTGAGGAGGCACATGATATGGTTTTGTTAAAATTTTTCAAATAAATTTGAAAAACAATAATAAAAATAATAAATTTTGATATCCTGTGCATTAGGTAAAGGGTTAACTTTTGATACACAACCATAATTTAACGTTTCATCAGGGTATGAGAATTCACATCTATTACATGAAACCACACCCTTATTTCAATATGAGGGCTAATCAAAACCACATACACACACTGATAGTACAATTTTTAGCTTAACTTGACAAAGTCAAGATAAGCTATTGCCATCATGCGTGCGGAAGTCTGTTAGTGAGTCTGTTCACATTTTCCTTTAGCACAGGCTACACCCTGTAGTTCTTGTCTGATCGTCATGAAATTTCATATGCAGGTTTGGGGTCATGTCTAGATGAGAACGTTCCCTTTTGGTCGCGATCGGTCAACTGGTATGGCTGCTCGAGCCCAAAACCCAAAAACCATTAGCACAGTCTACAGGTCATATTTATGAAGGGATTTCATTGTAACTTGGTAAGATGCCTCTGTAAAATGCCTAGATGAGAACGTCCCCTTTTGGTCATGATCTGTCAATCGTGATGGCTGCCAAAGACCGAAACCCAAAAACTTTTAGCACAGTCTGCAAGTCATACTTAATATGGAGGGATTTCATTGTAACTTGGTAGGATGACTCTATATGATGTCTAGATGAGAACTTCCCCATTTGGTCGTGATCTGTCAACCATGTGGACTGCCCGAGCGCAAAACCCGAAAACCTTTAGCACAGTCTACAGGTCATATTTATGGAGGGATTTCATTGTAACTTGGTGGTAGGTTGACTTCATATAATGTCTAGGTGAGAATGTCCCCTTTTGGACGTGATTGGGCAACTGTGATGGCTACAGGGGCCCAAAGACCAAAAACCTTTAGCACAGTCTAGAGGTCATATTTATGAAGGGATTTCATTGTAGCTTGGTAGGATGACTCCAAATAATGTCTAGATGAGAACGTCCCCTTTTCGTCGTGATCATTCAGCCTTGATGGCTGACCGAGCCCAAAACCCAAAAACATTTAGCATGGTCTATAGGTCGTATTTATGGAAGGATTTCATTGTAACTTGTTAGGTTGACTCCACATAATGCCTAGATGATGCCATCCCCTTTTGTTCGTGATTGGTCAACTGTGACGGTTTCAAGGGCCCAAAGCCCAAAAACCTTGAGCACAGTCTACAGGTCATATTTATGAAGGGATTTCATTATAACTTCGTAGGATCACTCCAAATGAAGCCCAGATGACGTCCCCTTTTGGTCGCGATCATTCAACCATGATGGCTTCCAGAGCCCAAAACCCGAAAAACTTGAGTACAGACTACAGGTCGTATTTGTGAAGGGATTTCATTGTAACTTAGTAGAATGACTCAGTATAATGTCGAGGTGAGGACATCCTCCTTTAGTCGCAATCAGTCAACCGTCATGGCTACACAGGCCTGACGCCCGAAAACCTTTAGCACTGTCTACAGGCCATATTTATGAAGGGATTTCAATGTAACTTGATAGGATGACTCGTTTTGGAATAATTTCACTGTAACTTGGTAACTTTCCTTGACATACGTTAACTGTGAGGGCCACATACATTAACTGTGAGGTCATGTTAACCTACCCCTCAGCTCTTTAGTACAGTGTACACCTCATATTATTTTTATTAAAAACATAGCATACAGGGAACAGAAATTAACATATTCCCAATTATCACAATTCTTGTCTTATTTCATAATCCTTTCATAAACATTGAACATTATCCTTTTCATCAAACACAACACACAGACAAGTTAAGCTACAGTGTCATTGACACTTTCATTTAAATTGAAATCTGCTCAATTTTAAAGGCTTTCACTGGATTCTGTATTGACATCACTGGTGATTATTGATCGCTTACCTTTATTAAAAAAACTTGCGACATCGAAGCCGTAGCTGCGACGGGTTGTGCAATCTGCAAGTCCAAAAAATATTCTCGGGCAATTTACAGGTGATGGTGAAAAAAAAACAAGAAAAATATTTGGAACAACATTTGCATCGGACAGACATGGGCTAGACATGAATGAGATACACTTGCATATCAAATATGAAGTCATTCCACCAGGTAGTTTGAAAGTTATTCTTTTAGAAACTCGTTAGTCTCAAAACTCTTAAGTTCATCAAGGGCCATAACTCCAAGAAAAATAATAACAACACATGCATTGCACAGTGGCTAGACATCAGTAAGATACACTTACATGCCAAATATAAAGTCATTCCATCAAGTATTTCAAAAGTCATTGAGTTTTGAAACTCGTTGGTCACAGACAGACCGACCGACAGACAGACCAACAGACCGACATTGCCACTTATAGAGCTGCTAGTCGCAGCTAAAAACAAGCGAGTTAGTGGTACTCACCAGCAAATTACTGGTGGAGCACCCTGACAGTGGATTATAAATCATAACTACATCTCAACAACATGTCATACTTAATACCCCCCGGCCAAGGTCGGGTGACATATAGTGATTGAAGTGTGTGTGTGTGTGTGTGTGTGTGTGTGTGTGTGTTTATGAGCCAATAACTCGAAAACTGTTAGGGGGCTTTAGTCATCAAACTTCACAAAATTATAAAGTACAATAGGAGGATGTACCCCCCATAGAAAACCCAGGAAGTGAAGCAGTGATTGTTTACTGTGGTAAACAAGCTTTGATTTACCGGTAAAATAGGACCCAGTCACCAATGTTTGGGGTGGAAATTCTCTAAAATGGGCAACATGGGTATAAACCATTGACTAAACTTGGCATTATCTCCATATTGCAGTCAAGATTTGCCATTGTGGAAAAATATATGACCTTAAACACAAATAAAATAACATCAAACACCATAGTTGGGTCCGTAACTTGAAGGTCAAGGACACATTTCAAGGTCACACCTGAAAACGGTCAAAATTAAGCTCAGCCACAACTTAGAAATGAATCAAACCACAATTATCAAACTTCATACAAATGTTGAGGACAATAAGGTCACAAATCTTGTCTCAAATGTAACTCAGAAACTATTCATGCTACAATCATCAAACTTCATACAATTATAAAGGGCAACGGGAGGATGTGTCACCATAGCAGGGTCTGAAACTTGAAGGTTAAGGCCACATTTGAAGTTTACGTTTAGAACTGGTCAACAGTTGTGTCTCAGCCATAACTCAGAAATTAATCAAACTACAATTATCAAACTTCATACAAATGTGAAAGGTAGTCAGAGGGTACATCATGAATAATAGTTGCTCCCAGATCTACAAGGTTGTACTTGACCATCATATGTTCAAGGTCATAAATCATATCTGAGGCATAACTTAGAAACTAGTATAACTGCAATCATCAAACTTCAAGCAGTTATGAATGACAATGAGAGGATGTGTCACTGAAACTTCAAGGTAAAGGACACATTTGCATGTCATGCTTAAAACCGGCCAATTTTTGTGTCTCAGACATAACCCGGAAACGAATCAAACTACATTTATCAAACTTCATGCAATGTTAAGGATAGTCTGGAGGTGTATTGCATATACTAGTTGCTTCCACACCTTGAAGGTCAAGGTCATATTTGACTTTCATATTTCAATATCACAAATCGTGTCTTGTTATATCTTGGAAAACTAGTGGGGCTACAATCATCAAACTTCATACAAATGTTAAGGATAGTCTGAAGGTGTGATACAATATGATTGTTGCTCCTGCATCTTCAAGGTGAAGGTAACATTTCAAGGTCACACATAAAACTGGTCTAATAATAGTTTTTCGGCCACAACAGAGAAACAAATCAAACCACAATTACCAAAGGTCGCACATTTCAAGGTCACACATAAAACTGGTCTAATAATAGTTTTTCGGCCATAACAGAGAAACAAATCAAACCACAATTATCAAACCTTCAAATGTTAAGGCCAATTGGAAGGTGTGACTTGTGTAATAATTGCTACCGCTTCTACGTCAAGGTCATACTTGACCTTCAAATGTTGAAGGTCACAAATTGTGTCTCCAGCATAACTCCAAAACTATTGGGGCTGCAATCATCAAAAGATATATCCTGTCCTAGGCAGGAATACCCACCAGCCGCATGCAAGGAGTTAAACATGTAGGCATTAAAAATTAAAGCAACCTTAAAAACCAAGGCCTTTCAAGGCCTTGAAAACCCATTTTTCAAATCAAGGACATTCAAGGACCACAATGAACCTGGAATGTTGAATATTCAAGCTTAAGCTTTTTTTTGCGGTGCTTTTTTTATGCTCTTGAGAACATTTAAAAAATATGTTTTGAACATTTTAAAGTATACTTTACATGTTTCAGTGCTGTGATCTGATGCCAGTTCAACTATTTCTAGCACAACTCTTTGACAAAAGTTGAAAAATACTACATTATTTTTATTCAACTCTCAACATAATCATTCCTAAAATGTTGTCAAACATAATTTCTATGACTTTCAACCTTGTGCCAAACAAATGTGATCATAGAAATTTGTGCATTCTTTTTCTTTTTAAAGAAGAGTGTTTTCATATTATGATAGACAATAAATACACTTTTTTTAAAACCTATAGGTATGCCTGAATTATTTATAAGGTAAGTGTGTAGAAAAAGAGAAGTGGAAAATTAATACATAGTATTTGTTTTTTTTATCGATTCTGTTATATTTGATAAAATTTTATGATTCTGTACAGACTCGTTCCTAAAATATTATCAAATATAATTTTTCTGACTTCTGAGTTTGTGTATTCTTTTTGAAACAAAAACAGTATTTTTAACTATTTATGCATCTCATTAGCTTGATGCATTGACATCTGGGACCAATACTATAAACATTTTACAATTATAATTTTAAGAATTGTATTTTTTTTTTTATTGGAGAATGTTAATGACTGAAATACTGATTAGCATTAAAAAGAAAGGACAATTTACAAACAGGAAGATTACCATGCTTTTAAAATGCTAATGATATTCATTTCAGTAATTTATAGTCATCGCCAAAAAATACAACTAAAAGTTTCATAGCAATTGAAGGGCCTTGTCAGAGAAAAATATTAAATTAACAGGATTACACATTTAGCAGGAACTAGACCATTTTCCTATTTTCTTCTTACACTTGGCATTTATTCTATTATATATTTGTGGTAGAGCTCTGTCAAACAAGATCTAATAGATTAAATGCCTATATTGAATGTACTGAGGCCAAAAATGTGGGGAAGGAATTCAGTGGATTTAATTCTTGGACAGATTACAAGATTTTTTATTAAATTAACAGGAGTTTATTCTATAACCTATATGCAATTAACAGATCAAATTTTTACAGAAGGTAAAGTAAAGGGTTTTATGTTTGGAAGTTATATTCAATTAATAGGGTTATTTAATTAAGAGTTATCCAGTTAAGTGGGCTCCACTGTATTGGTCCAAGCTTGAATAAAATCCATTTTTCAAAAATAGCTTTGTTGCAATAACCTCAGCACTTTCAATCAGCTTGGTGCACTAACATCAAGTCTCATATTTCCTATTAGTTTTCAATTGCCCTTTCAAGAATAACTTCTTTCACATCAGGTGTAATAGAACCTGTTTTTCATCTGCAGCTTTGTCACAACAATCTGAGCATTTCCATTCATTCAGCTTGGTGCACACGCATCTGGTCTCATATTTCCTATACACCTTTGTTGAGTGTGTCAAGAAAAGAAATTATCCAATTCTTCCTCAAACTCATCAAAGTCCCTGTCTGTAAATATGGACTGTTGCTTTGTTTCCTCATTAGGAGGATTATTTTTGGACAACTTTCCTTTGTTATGCTTGAGAACCTGAAAGTATAATAGATATTGGGTTGACATTTTTCGAGAACTTTGCCTTTCAGTTACCTCTCTACACTCTAATGTCAAAATAACAAACTTTCAAGCAGTAAATTTTTCTCATAATGCAACTAGGAATTTAATTAATTCAATCTGGTTTGACAGAGTTCAATGAGCTCTGTCAAACAAGACTGAATTGGTTATATTTTCAAGATACATTATGGGAACAAATGCAGGTAGAAATTTTGATATTTCAACATCATTGTGCAGAGGATTAATTACACAGTTCAAGGAGGGTGGGTTGTAATCAAATCAGCTACGGAGAGAATTTTAACCCCAACATAAATTTACTTTCCATGAAAAAAGCATGAGAGCAGCCAGAAAAGTTTCTGATGAGGTTAACCCCATGGTCCAACAGAAAATTTGCTTTTGGTTCGTATGCAGTTTCTCAGATGGAAAATTCTCTCCACATGTTATGTGGTTGTAGTCCACCCTCCTCCCCTTTATATTATTACCCCCTTACCAAGAACAATTAGAAGAATAAAAGTGTCAATGACACTGTAGCTTAACTGTGTGTTGTGTTTGATGAAAAGGATAATGTTCAATGTTTATGAAAGGATTAGGAAATACAACAAGAATTGTGATAATTGAGAATATGTTAATTTCTGTTCCCTGCATGCTATGTTTTCAATAAAAATAATTTGAGGTGTAGACTGTACTAAAGAATTGAGCAGTGGGTTAATGTGGCCCTCACAGTTAATTTTTGTTAATCAAAGTTACCAAGTTACAGTGAAATTATTCCAAAACAAGTTACAATGAAATACCTTCATAAATACGGCCTGTAGACTGTGCTAAAGGTTTTTGGGCTTTGGGCCTGTGTAGCCATCACGGTTGACCCATCACACCCAAAAGAGGATGTCCTCATCTAAACATTATACTGAGTCATCCTACATCGTTACAATGAAATCCCTTCAAAAATGCGACCTGTAGTCTGTGCTAAGGATATTTGTGGTTTTGGGCTCGGGCAGCCATCTCGGTTGACTGATCGTGACCAAAAGGGGACATTCTCATGTAGACATGACCTCAAACCTGTATATGAAATTTTGTGATGATCGGATGAGAACTTTGGGGTGTAGCCTGTGCTAATGGAAAATGTGAATAGACTCAAAGACTCCCAGACTAACAGACTTCTGCAAGCGTGATGGCAATAGCTTATCTTTTATCACAAAACCTTTAACTCTCTTAACGTCCAAAGCTGACTAGCCCAGTTCACAAAAATTATCAACTTTTATTTTTTTGTCTACATTTTTCTTCAAAACATTGCTTATGGCACCTCCTTCGAACAGGCTTGATGAGCACATGCCAATGAGAGTGAAAAGCTACATGTGTGTTTCGGGGGAGGGGGGGGGGAGGGGTGTTGCATAAAGTCACTTTAAATCTTTCAAAATATATTCTGCAGCAAAACATTTTGTTATATCTAACTGCCCCCCCCCCCCCCCCCCCCAGGGCCCTGCGAATCGGGAAATTTATGTTCGAATCGTATCTCGAATCGAATCGGGACTGATGTCGACATCGAATCGAATCTCGAATCGAATCGGGATAAACTTGAGAAGTAACTATAACTGGCATTATTATGTGCAGAAATGTCCGGAAAGCACTGCGAGAAGAGATCGTTGACATAACTTGACAACTTGGCGTTGTTTTAATTTTCTGTCTCGTTGAATGGCCATTCAGATGTTCACTTGGCCCGACAATAAATTCAAGACATAAATATGGACAGAAATTAAGGTGTTACTGCCCAGAGACATTTGAGACAAACCACTAAACTGAAACATGAGAATTAAAAACACAAATGTAATACAAGTGGCACATTAATTCCCATGGGTTGAAGTCGGCTACAGCCGCTAACTTCACGTACGTTAGCGTGGCTAAATACATGTACATCTTATAGGAACCTCATTATTGTAATGTTTGGTTGTTTTTGTATTATCAGGATTCAGGTCTTGTAGATTTCGGTCCGTTCTCAACTCAATAACTCAGTATACATCAAAAGCAGCGAAGGCGTTAAACTGTGTTAGTTTCTGCATTAGTTTACTCGAATATTGACGCAGTGATCATTCACACAAATTGCTTTTACTTCATTCCAACTTCCAAGTACCAACTCCGAACAATGCAAAGAAACTACAGAGGCTGAGGTTTTCCTCCCACAGTTTTCTAACACAATAATGGGAGCGCTCCAGGCGACATGTCCCCATTATTGTGTTAGAAGATTCTGGGACTGGGAGCAGGCCTTAGGCCCATAGCTGGATATTTCGGTTGTATAGATGGGGCGTGAACAGGTTACAACGAATGCGAGTAGTTCGGACTTTTACCAGTTCGGCCCAAGTGATTTCGGCCCAGAAAAGTGAGTTCGGCCCACGAAAGTGAGTTCGGACAGGGTGAATTCGGCCCAGTGAAAAGTGAGTTCGGCCCCATTGATATACAAATACAAACAAGGTAAAACAACATTCACTGACAAGAAGGAGCGTACAATTTGAAACATTTTTAAAAAAGTTTCTTTGTGGAAATTTCCTCCTTGCTAAATGATTCCCAAGAGTCAAACAATTCACTTTGAATGTTTCTATATTGCTTCCTTTGGTAGCGTTGAAGCTTATTTTCCGACCCAAGCCGGATCTCGACAGGGATATAAATTTACATTCACTGAATAGTTTTTCTTATAATCTATAAAATGGGAGTCCATTTTATGTTGGTTGATACGGTTGTGCCAACCTTCCACACCATTATTGGTTCGCACTGATTGAAAAAAAAAAAACGACCAGTCTTTGGGTTGCCACATATCCCCATCTATCCAAGTGTTTCTGACTTAATTAACAAATGATACTAGTTTCTCACCAGTGGCTTCCTCGGACGATCGTTCGAACATTGTTGGTATTTGTTCAGCGGGGATAAAGCACAATGCCATTATTTTCCTCACAAATTTATGAAGGCCTCTATTTTCCATGTAATCTTTACTTAGTCCTACCTGAACCTTTCTCCATAAAGCCTGAGTCCAGTGAAACGCACAACCCACTGCAGAAACTTCTTGAAATTCGCGCCAAGCAGCAAACCACATAGCTGCTTCAAAATCCATTACAACTCCCTGAAGCTTGATTTGTTCGCCTAAAATTTATTTTATTTTGTTGAAAACTTTTTTTGTAGTCTTTTTTTCGTTTACCTGACTTTTTAGGTCTTGTGGCTTGTCGTTTATAATTTGCATTCCTGGCAAGATATGATGCCAGGTTAGGAACAGCCTCACATGGTTGATCTCCAAATTCATTTGTCAAAACCTATAATAACTGCAATGCCTCCTGCCGGGGCCTAACCAACGAACTACATTTAATTCAGTTATTATCACTATCCATTTTGGAACTGAAGTGCATACTATTCACCTTTTTGAAATTTGGCCATTTCATGTTTACGGTTTTTGTAAAAACAATAAGCCGTGAGAATTGCAGTTTAGACTTACAACCACAAATAGAATGGAGTAATGATTGTACTCACGATATATAAAACAGCAAAAGACTAATCAGAATGTTTTTGTTTTTGACGTTTTTTCAATTGTTGGACAAAGCTTTGAAAGCAAACTGAAAAGGGCTAAGTCACTGGAAACAATGATTCAGCTGTTTTTAATTTATAACTTGGCCGTATGTGGTTGGAATGGAGATTTATGACTGGGCCGAACTCACTTACACGTTGGCCAAATTTACTTGTACATGTACAGAACTCACTTGGGACGAAATCACCAATTGGGCCGAAGTCACTTACACGTGGACCGAACTCACTTGGGCCGAACTCACCAAATGGGCCGAAGTCACTTGGGCTGAACTGGTAAAAATCCGAACTCACCTGCTTCCGGTTACAACTTGGACAGAGCCGCTGGGCAAACGGGATTCCGCGAATAACTCTCACACGAATTCCTGTAAATCTATAAATAGCGAATTAGCGGTGTGTGGTTTTCTGGGAATCTGAAACTGAAAGTGAAACGACAGAATTTTTCAATGAATTTGACTATTTTCCTGATAGAAACTTTAAAACTAGAAGAGTTCGCTCCTTATTTCGACTGATGTCGACATTGTTGAACACTGATTCATTTTCCTCGAAGCTTCGTTTGACTAACGAATCGGCAAACTATTCGAGATCGATATACGAATACCAAAGCGATGTCGACATCGAATCGAATACTCGAAGCTTCGCAGGGCCCTACCCCCCCCCCCCCGACCCCCGATAAGGAAGGGAGGGGAGGTCATAGGGTAAAAACATATCTGCATAAAAGCAATTTAATTCATCTAGGAACTCGATTTTGAAAAGAACTGGCGTAACAGTTTATCCCCACCCCCCCCCCCCCCCCCTGATTGTCTACCCCCCCCCCCCCCTACATTTTTTTTTACCTTCTTTTTCACTTACATTTTTTTCTCGTATTCAATCTGAAACCCATTTAAGATACCATAAACAGTTGGTACTAGTTGGAAAACTTGTTAATCATGGTTAAAGAGGATATTTAAACTATCTGGATCCATTGAGACATAATTTTGTATTTCAGTCCAAAATTCTTAATTTGTTGCAGTAACAGTTGAGCCTACCTACAAAATTTACAATTGAATCTGTTGTATGACACAACCAGATACATCCTCCAAAAAAAAATTCAGCTGGAGGGAAAGATACCGTGACTACGACATCTTCCCCTCACCTGGGACTTCAAAAGTCAAAAAAAATTTCTTGTGTGAAATCACTATTTATGAATAATTTTCATGATATAAAACTGTTTTAGGACTTGCCCAAGTATTAGTCTTCAATAAAAAAAAAATTCAGGGGGGGGAGGGGGGGGGAAGATATTATGACTACATCTTCCCCCCACTTGGGACTTCAAAAGTTTTTCTTGTGTGTGAAATCATCATTTATGAATAATTTCCATGATATAAAACTGTTTTAGTACACAACCAGGTTGTTAAAAAAACAATTTCAGGTGTGGAATGAAAGATATCGTGACCAAGACATATTCCCCACACCTTGGACTTCAAAAGTCAAAATTTTTTTTCTTGTGTGAAATCAGCATTTATGAATAGTTTCCATGATATAAAACTGTTATAGGACTCAACCAAGTATTAGTCTTCAATAAAAAAAAAAAAGGGGGGGGGGGATATCATGTCTACGAAATCTCCCCCCTCCCCCCCCCCCCCCCCCCCCCACCACCACCTGAAATTTGTTTGTTTATTGAAGACTAATACCTGGTCGAGTCCTAAAACACTTTTATATCATGGAAACTATTCATAAATGATAATTTCACACAAGAAAATTTTTCATTGACTTTTGAAGTCCCAGGTGGGGGGGGAAGATATCGTGGTCACGATATCTCCCTCCCTCCCCCCCCCCCCCCCCCCACCACCTAAATTTTTTTTTTCTTAAGAGCCATAATACCTTATCAAGTCCTGAAACACTATTATATCGCATCATGTTTTTATATGTTTGTCAATTTTTGTGTTCACATTATTTTATATTGTTGGCATATTCACTTGTTAAATCTTGAATAAACACTTAAAAGTATACAGACTGAATATAGTGGCTATGAAGCAGACCATACTATTCTGCAACCACCCATTCCCCTTGACAGCTATTATCCTGTCTGATGTAATATCTGGTTGTGTCTTACAGTTTGTGTGAACAGTTTTATATCACCTGGACTGCACCCAAAAACACTCGTTCTCATCCCAAGGTGATAACAAAGGTACCCAAGAAGTTTCATGAAGATCGGTTCATAAATACAGCCCCTAGCCTGAGCCGTATTGATATGTGCACTTACTGTGTATAAGTAGCACTGAATAAATCAAAGATCATCTAATTTGCATAATTTCTGCATGAGAAAAAAACCTGTATTATATGTGATGTATTCCATGTTACTAACCATTCATACAAAAATTTATTCAAATCAGAACTTTCATACAGAAGTTCTGTACAAAAAAATGATTGTACCTATTTTTGCTACAAAATGGCCACTGGTGGCCATCTTGAATTTTGGACCACACCCAGAAACACTCATTCTCGTCCCAAGGTGATAACAAAGGTACCCTAGAAGTTTCAGGAAGATCGGTTCATAAATACAGCCCCTAGACCGAGCCGTATTGACATGTGCACTTACTGTGTATAAGGAGCACTAAATAAATCAAAGTTCATCTAATTTGCATAATTTCTGCACGAGAAAAAACCCGTATTATATGTGAATTCCATGTTACTAAACATTCCTACAAAAATTTATTCAAATCAGAACTTTCATACAGAAAAAACTGATTTCACTAACTAAAGTACAAAATGGCTGCTAGTGTCCAACTTGAATTTCGGACCGCACCCCAAAACACTCGTTCTTGTCCCATGGTGATAACAAAGGTACCCAAGAAGTTTTGTAAAGATCGGTTCATAAATACGGCCTCTAGCCCGAGCCGTATTGGCATTTGCACTTACAGTGCTGAAAGTAACACTAAATAAATCAAAGTTAGTCTAATTTGCTTAATTTACGCACGAGAAAAAAAAAACATATTATATGTGATGTATCCCATGGTACTAAACATTCATACAAAAATTATTCAAATCAGAGCTTTCATATGGAAGTTCTGCGCAAAAATCTGATTGCACCTAATTTTGTACAAAATGGCTGCCAGCAGCCATCTTGAATTTCAGACCGGACCCCAAAACACTCGTTTTCATCCCACGGTGATAACAAAGGTACCAAGAAGTTTCATAAAGATCAGTTCATAAATACAGCCTCTACACCGAGCCGTGTTGACGGCGCGATGGACGGACGATGAGGGCATAGCACACCAGACCCAAAATTTTCAGGCTAAAATTTTTTTTTTTTTTCATCTCAATATTGAACAAAACATAAAAAACTTAATTTTTTTCCCCCCAAACTTTGGTTCAAAATTTCCAAGTCGAAACCGGATCCAAAATTTTTAGGCTATAAATTTTATTTTTGTCTCAAAATTGAATAAAACACATAAAAAATCAAAAAAAACAAATTCCAAATTTTGGTCCAAAATTTTAAAGTCCGAACCGGACCCAAAATTTTCAGGGTAATTTTTTTTTTTTTTTTTGTCTCAAAATTGAACAAAATGCAATAAAAAAAAAATATTTCCAAATTTTGGGCCAAAATTTTTAAGTCAGAATCAGACACAAAATCTTCACTCTAAATTTTTTTTTACTATCTCAAAATTGAACAAACCACCTAAAAAAAATTTTTTTAAATTTTGGTCCGAAATTTCTATAAAATTCTGTTCACGTTTCAGTCTTTTCCGGGTAAGTGGGTTTTTTCATGATTCTCTTTGAAAATCAGGTGCTCTATTTTTTGTACAGAACTAGTTCAATCTCACTTTCAACTTCAAATATGTCTGACAAGTAATATTTGAAAAGCTCAACTACCTATTTATGCAAGCAATTTTGGAGCCATTAGTCAAAGTTTGTTAAAACTGGAAGACCTTCAATGGTTTTTAATGGGCTATTTTAGTGAAAAATCTAAAGTTTCTGAGACACAATCTTTTCAATTTGCAAACTTCAAAAGTTCATAACCATATTTCGGGAACATTCATTAGTCTGTCTGTCTGTCCATCTGTAGACAAGTGTTGGTTTCCACTCTCTTACAGAGGTTCTGCTTGGTAGATCGAACCCAAACTTGATATGGGGATGAGTATGATTCGAGGAAGAACTCTATTTATTTTGGGGACATTGTGCCAAATGTCAAGGTCACAATGACCTTGAACTTGGAAAATTACCTTGGAGTTGATTTCTGCCAATTAAAATTCTGCTGGGCCAATCGACACCAAATTTGACATGTGGTTTTGGTATGATGAGAACTTGAGAGGAATCCTTTTTATTTTGAGCTCATTGTGCCCAAGGTCACAGTGACATTTAACTTGGAAATTTTCCTGGTTTTTGCTCTCTAAAATTCCACTGGGACAAGCAAAAATCAAACTTGAGATGTGGGTTGGGTAGGATGAAAGGAAGACCCCTATTTATTCTGGAGTCCTTGTACCAAAGGTCAAGGTCCTAGTGCCCTTATATGAGAGGAAGAACCCTATTTATTGAGCTATTGTGTCAAAGGTAAAGGTCACAGGGACATTTAACTTAGAAATTTTCCTGGTTTTTGCTAATTAAAGTTCCACTTGGCCAATCAAAATCAAACTTGACACATGGGTTGAGTATGATGAGGCCGGGGAAAAATAATTAATTTGTTCAGGTAACCCGACCGACCCTATTTTTGCCACCGACCCTAAATATTTTTTACCTTGCACAGAAAAAAAATTTTAAGAAAAAGAAAAAATAATGAAATCGCTATCGCCTAATGAAATAATAACACCAACTTTGCGTGGTACGACTGTCCCTGGAACGTTTCTCATGTTAAAGGGCGCGTGCATGTCGACCGATGATGCTCATAGCAACAAGTTTCAGAACGCGTGCTTATATCAAAATGTCGGCTACAAGCGTTGTCGCAATTCACACAGAAAAGTGCGAACACAGAGGGAAACAGCAATTTTTAAGAACAGTTTCCAACTCATCCTCATTTATAGACATTTTTAAAGCCATACATACCGAAGAATTTCATGACGTTGAAGTGAAATGTTCAAAGGATGCAAATCCAAAGACAGACGACATTCAACTCCCAAACTCCGAAAATTTTTACCAAAAAAGTGGGAACATTCGGCCTCAAAAGTGGGAACATTCGGCCTTTATTCCTAAAGTCGAAATATATTAAGCACAAGACCAATCCATAATGAATAATGAAATATAAAATCCATTGTATAAAATCCACTGTCAGACAGGATTTCTGTTGCACCGACATCGGCCCGATATAGAATCAACTAGCACGCTGGCAGGGTCGTTTGTCAAACCATGCAGTTTTTTACAGTACGCAAGTGACCTCCCTCTTCCCCTGACTCGCAATATAGCCCATTTTCCCCAAGAACTGCAATATAGCTTGACCGACATGTTTGTTCGGCTATGAAAGGGTGTGGAATTTTATTTTCACACCTAAATTCTCTCCATCTTCCACACTTAAAACATGACCGCAAAGTGTGATCACGTTCTTGACCTGACAAAGAAACAATGGAACAATCGTACGTAGCCGCGATCTTCGAATTCTGGAGTCTCGTTACGGGTTTCAATTTAAGAAATGAAAACGCATAGAAAAATGGTTTATAGTTTTATTTACTGATGCAAATCGTATAAAATAACCAAACAAATAGGACATGAGGGATATATAGGGATATACAGGTTGATTTCTGAGACACTTGAAAGGCATTCATTGTAAAAAATAATTGTGAAAAAAAAAAAAAATCCCGACCGACCGACCCTATTTTTTTTCAGCATGTTACCTGAACAAATTAATTATTTTTCCCCGGCCTGAGAGGAAGGACCCTATTTATTTTGGGGTCATTGTGCTGAAGGTCACAGTCACATTGAAATTTAACCAACAAATTTCCCTGGTTTCCATGCTCTTTGCTCCAAGAAGGAGTATTTTCATGGGAAGGGCGGGCGGGGGGGGGGGGGGGGGGGGGGGGGGGGGGTAGGGGGGGGGAGGATGGTAGCCACCCCGGGCAGTCAGATCTAGTGAATAAAAAAAGTGATCCACTTGAAATTTCTGCCTTCAACCACCAAATTCTCATCTATTATAGATATTTTTGCCCTCCATTTTTTTTAATTTGTGAACTCTGACAAACAAAATAATTTATTACCACAAAACCGAAGCCTAATGAATTGGAAGTTTATGGTTAACAGATTTATCCTTAATAACAAAATACTTATTAACTCTTAACCCTCTGAGTATGTTTTAAATATTTTTTATCAAATCTAGTCATGGCTGCTGTGAAGCAGCCATGACAAGGTTTGATGAAAATTTATCTAAATTTAACTTAAGAAATCATTGGTCAAAAATCCATTCAATTTACAGGAGATAAATTTAATTAAATTAATTTTGTGTCCTGGGCAGGGATAGCCGCCAGCAGCATGCAAGGAATTAATGAAAAATTGGTGTTCAATTAACCCTCTGAACACAAGGTCAAAACAAGAAAACAGTATAAGTGCGCAGTGAAGCAAATCCCCTCTGCTTTTGATAAACAATGACATAAATGGAAGTGTAATGAACTAAACATTATGGATATCTAATAGTGTTCTAAGTTATCATTAAAATTTCCAAAAAAAAGCGTAATAATTCTATAAATTTTTAAATCACCAGGATTTTCAAACTTGTTAAAATTAATGCTAATATTATTTATTTATTTATTGGTGTTTAAGGTCACATATTTTTGCACAATGCCTCATCGTGACCAAAATAATTCTAATTTTAAGCAGCAAACCAAAAGTTATTGAAATCTGATGATTAATATAACTATATCGATTTTCAATAAATCAAATAAATCATTGTGATTTTCAATCTAATCCAAGACAATGTAAACATTAAACTAGAGGTACTGTGAGCAAGCTCACAAAGTGATACCCCCCCACGCCTCAGTTGTTGCGCTTACGAGGACGCAACCATATGATGAAGCAACTGAAATGTATAAGTTAGATTATCTCCCCTTGGAAATGTCAGAATGGAATTATATTGCTTCATGCACATCTTCATATGGAGTTCTTCCATTGTGTAAAGTTTCATGAAAATTCTTCAAACGGTTTAGTAGGAGTTGCGCTTATAAGGATGGACAGACGGGCGGACAGGGTGAATCCTATATACCCCACCAAACTTTGTTTGTGGGGGGTATAATAATCAAGTGATTTGAACCAAGGGTAATACCTCTCAATTTACAAGACGTCGTAATTTTTCAAATTGTCCACAACATTATTAATATGATATCAAAATTTATTCCAATCAGATATTTACTGTTCCAACATATTGCATGAACAAATGAAATATCAAGTTAAATTCAACAAACAAAGGGCAATAACCTCCTCAAATCTCTGTGATTTTCAAACCTGTCCAAGATAATGTTAATATGAAGCAGTCTATCAAATTTTATTGAAGTATGAGGTCTACAGTTCAAGTTATCACATAAACAATGAAATTTCAGGAAAAATTCAACAAACATTTTCACTGAAGGATTGTGGTTATTGAACTTGTACAAGCAGCACACCAAAATGAATAAAAATCCCAAAACTATTGTCCAAATTTTATAATATAAACAAACTTCTGGATGGACGGCAAGATAGGTGCATGAATGCCCGGATCAATGGTGCAAAAGATGGATGGATGGACAGAGCTCTTCACAATATTCCTTCCCTGCAAGAGGATAATAAACAAATTTCTAGCAGCTAATTTTTCCCCAAATGTAACTATGAATTTTATCAATTCAACCTTATTTGACAGAGCTCAGAGTGGGAAAATTGTGCTATTTGAAATTTTGACCTCAGTGTGCAGAGGGTTAACAGGCTTCTACTGTAGTATAAAATTCAAGTCATTGTCAATGTTCCAATAAGAGTAAAATCCTCGCCATCTGATTGGATGAAAGCTTTCGTAGTTTCATTTATGTTTACAGCTCCAGTAGCAAATGTTACCATCTGACGTCACCACGCGAAATATGTGAAATGACGTTGCCTGTTTCGTAATTTCTTCATCAACAGAGGGACTAGCAAGCCGCTTCATTTTTCTGGATTTTTCACACGTGCAGCAGACGGTGTTCCAGATAAAGTGTTGTTTAAATTACAAACCCATTTACAATTTGAACTAGATGGAATGAGTTTATCTGGTTTACTGATGATTTATCCAGTGCCGTTGCATCTCGGTTGAACATAAGCTCCAAGCCGCAAACCTCAGACCATGTTACCGTCAGTTCATCACAATAACTTATAATGTTAATGGAAACTTTAAAGTTTGTAAAGGATACATCAATGTAAGTCTTTAGATTTAGAGGTGAGCTGTTGCTCTTGTATGCCATCACACCTTCAATTTTTACATTTTGCAAGTAGACAACAGTGCCCCTCAGTTCCACCTATTGAGCAGTTAACCTTTACCCAACGAATTGGCTACATTTGCCTTGTAATATGCAAATTGGGCAGTAAAAGAAAAAATTCAACAAAACCATATCATGTGACCCCCCCCCCCCCCCCCCCCCCTCATTGAAATGGGCTCGTTGAGCTCATTCCAATGAAGGGGTCACGTGATATGGTTTTGTTGAAATGTTTTTAAGAATTGGTGAAAAAAATATAAAATAAAAAATTTTGATATCATGTGTTTTCTGTTAAGGGTTAAAATAAGTTCATGGAAAATAGTAAATTGAGGTCAGAGGTCAAAGTCACATGCAGTTCATCAAGGTAGCAGACATGCGGTTTCATGGTGACACATCCACATGACAAAGAAAAAAAAATTCTGGTCTGGACAATTACTCCCTATTTAAAGTACATAAATTTGACCTTGAGGTCAAGGTCACATGAAGGTCATGATTACATGTGACATGCAGTCTAACTGCGATACATCCACATATCAAATATCTAAGTCCTAGGTCAAAAAACAAAAAAAGTTCTGGTCTGGATAATTATTCCCTATTTGAAGTACATAAATTTGACCTTAAGGTCAGAGGTCAAGGTCACATGAAGGTCATTGAGGTAGACGACAGGCGGTCTCATGGTGACACATCCACATGTCAAATAACCCAGTCCTAGGTAAAAAAACAAAAAAATTCTGGTCTGGACAATTACTCCCTATTTGAAGTACATAAATATGACCTTGAGGTCAAGGTCACATGAAGGTCACAATGGTATGCGACACACCGGCTCATGGTGATACATCCACGTGTCAAATATCTATGGCCTGGCTCAAAAGACAAACAAGTTTTGGTCCGGACAAAGTTTCCTTGAAAAAAGCACAAATCTGACCTTCAGATGAAAGGTCAAGGTTACATGAAGGTCACAATGGTACGCTACACACCGGATCATGGTGATACATCCACATGCCAAATATCTAAAGCCTGACTCGAAATACAAAAAAGTTCTGGTCCAGACGGTTTCCCTTAAAAATAGGCCGATGAAATCGTCAGATGTGTACCCATATGCGCAACTAGTAGAAAGCTGTATGACGGAGGGCCACCACGGATGCCGACATTATGTACACCATACATCGTATGGGTACATATAGAAATGGACTGGAGGAGTGTCTAATTTGATGGATAAAGGGTTAATATCTCCGGATCAAATTATCAGATTTACATAAAAAACTATACAGCACAGCACATCAATAACCTGAACATATATATATGAAGTAACATGACAATCGGATTGATATTTTTGGAGTTATCTCATGCCAAAGGGATTGGAGGAATTTTCAATTTGAAGGATAAAGGGTTAATATCTCAGGATCAAATTATCAGATTTACACCAAAAACTATACAGCTCGGCACATCAGTAACCTGAACACAAATATAAAGTAACTTGACAATCCAAGCAATATTTTTCAAGTTATCGAATGCCAAAGGGATTGGAGGAATTTTCAATTTGAAGGATAAAGGGTCAATATCTCAGGATCAAAATAACAAAATTACACCCAAAACTATACAGCTCGGCACATCAGTAACCTGAACACAAATATAAAGTAACTTGACAATCCAAGCAATATTTTTCAAGTTATCGAATGCCAAAGGGATTGGAGGAATTTTCAATTTGAAGGATAAAGGGTTAATATCTCAGGATCAAATTATCAGATTTACACCAAAAACTGTATAGCTCGGCACATCAGTAACCTGAACACAAATATAAAGTAACCTGACAATCCAAGCAATATTTTTCAAGTTATCGAATGCCAAAGGGATTGGAGGAATTTTCAATTTGAAGGATAAAGGGTTAATATCTCAGGATCAAACTATCAGATTTACACCAAAAACTATACAGCTCGGCTCATCAGTAACCTGAACACAAATATAAAGTAACTTGACAATCCAAGCAATATTTTTCAAGTTATCGAATGCCAAAGGGACTGGAGGAATTTTCAATTTGAAGGATAAAGGGTTAATATCTCAGGATCAAAATTACAGATTTACACCAAAAACTATACAGCTCGGCACATCAGTAACCTGAACACAAATATAAAGTAACTTGACAATCCAAGCAATATTTTTCAAGTTATCGAATGACAAAGAAATGGATACGGACGCCGGATGGACAGACCGACGGATGGACGGATGGACAGACAGACAGACGGACAAACAAAATGAAAGTGTCAATGACACTGTAGCTCAACTTGTCAAGACAAAGACATGTACATGTATAGTATGTGACACAGCAATGACAAACATCTAGGTAATGACCTGATAACAAAGGTACATATAAAGTATTGTAACGGTCTGTACATAAATACTGACCGTTGCCTGTAACAAATGTATAGGTAAAGTATTGTAAAGGTAGGTGACAGTCAGATGCTAAACTAGAAAAAATCTTTTGAGTCCCAAAGTGGGTCTGACTGAACCCCAAAATATTTGTTCTCATAGCACAGTGATAACAAAGGCACCCCAAAACACACTTGTTCCTGTCCCAAGGTGAAAACAAAGGTACCCAAGAAGTTTTGTGAAGATCAGTTCATAAATACGAGCTGTATAGAACTTGTGACAAAAAACTGATTGGACCTAATTTCGGTACAAAATGGCCACTGGCAGCCATCTTGAATTTGGATCGCACCCAGAAACACTCATTCTCGTCCCAAGGTGATAACAAAGGTACCCAAGAAGTTTTCTGAAGATCGGTTCATAAATACAGCCTCTACCCTTTGCCGTATTGACATGTGTGCTTACATTGTGTAAGTAGCACTGAATAAATCAAAGTTCATCTAATTTGCATAATTTCTGCACGAAAAAAAAAACCCTTACAATATGTGATGTATTCCATATTACTAAACATTCATACAAAAATTTATTCAAATCAGAACTTTCATACAGAAGTTCTGTACAAAAGACTGATTGCACTAATTTTGGTACAAAATGGCTGCTGGTGGCCATCTTGAATTTTGGACCACACCCAAAAACACTCGCTCTCATCCCACGGTGATAACAAAGGTGCCCAAGAAGTTTTGTAAAGATTGGTTCATAAATATGGCCTCTAGTCTGAGCCGTATAGAAGTTGTGTACAAAAAACTGATTAGACCTAATTTCGGTACAAGATGGCCAGTGGCAGCCACCTTGAATTTTAGACCGCACCCAGAAACACTCGTTCTCGTCCCAAGGTGATAACAAAGGTACCCAAGACATTTCGTGAAGATCAGTTCATAAATACAGACTCTAGCCCAAGCCGTATTGACATGTGTACTTACTGTGTGTAAGTCGCACTGAAAAAATCAAAGTTCATCTAATTTGCATAATTTCTGCACGTGAAAAAAACCCGTATTATATGTGATGTTTCCCATGGTACTAAACATTCACACAAAAAATTATTCAAATCAGCGCTTTCATATGGAAGTTCTGTACAAAAAAAAAATTTCTGCATCGTCGGTACAAAATGGCTGCTGGCAGCCATCTTGAATTTCGGACTGCACCCCAAAACACTCGTTCTCATCCCACGGTCATAACAAAGGTACCCAAGAAGTTTCGTAAAGATTGGTTCATAAATACGGCCTCTAGCCCGAGCCATAGCAGCTTGGCACTTACAGCTCTGAAAGTAACACTAAAAAAATCAAAGTCAGTCTAATTTGCATAATTTACGCACGAGAAAAAAACCCGTATTATATGTGATGTATCCCATGGTACTAAACATTTATACAAAACTTTATTCAAATCAGAACTTTCATACAGAAGTTCTGTACAAAAAAACTGATTTTTGCATCATCGGTACAAAATGGCCGCTGGCAGCCATCTTGAATTTCGGACCACACCTAAAAACACTCGTTCCCGTCCCAGGGTCATAACAAAGGTACACAGAAGTTTTGTAAAGATCGGTTCATAAATACGACCTCTAGCCCGAGCCATAGCCAATTATTGACGTACGGACAGACGGACAGACGGACAGATGGACAGACGGACAACGGGCCATGACAATAGCTCAAATTTGACTTCGTCAAAGTTGAGCTAAAAAACTATATAGCTCGGCACATCAGTAACTAGACAATCCAAGCAATATTTTTCAAGTTATCGAATGCCAAAGGGATTGGAGGAATTTTCAATTTGAAGGATAAAGGGTTAATATCTCAGGATCAAGTTATCAGATTTACACCAAAAACTATACAGCTCAGCACATCAGTAACCTCAACACAAATATAAAGTAACTTGACAATCCAAGCAATATTTTTCAAGTTATCGAATGACAAAGAAATGGATACGGATGCCGGACGGATGGACAAAGGATGGACGAACGATGGATGGCCACCCCGGATGACGGCATTATGTGTACCATACATAGTATGGGTACACATAAAAAAGCGAATAAATTTGACCTTCAGGTCAAAGGTCAAGGTCACATGAAGGTCACTATGGTACACTGCACACCAGTTCATAGTGATACATCCACATGCCAAGTATCTAAGGTGTAGATCAAAAGACAAAAAAGTTATGACCCGGACAAAGTTTGTGTGATGTTTCCCTTAAAAAAACACATAAATCTGACCTTCAGGTCAAAGGTCAAGGTCACATGAAGGTCACTATGGTACACTGCACACCGGCTCATGGTGATACATCCACAAGCCAAGTATCTAAGGTGTAGGTCAAAAGACAAAAAAGTTATGGCCCGGACAAAGTTTGTATGAGAAGAAGGAGAAGAAGAAGAAGAATATACACTAAAACAATATGTCTCCCTTCTGGGAAGGGGAGACATAATAAAAAATTTTGATATCATGTGTTTTCTGTTAAGGGTTAAAATATGTTCATGGAAAATGATAAAATGTGTGCATGAAAATGTGAACAATACACCATGAATTATGAGCAGTAGCATTCCAAGGCTTCAAACTAATCAAACTTCACTTTCCATGAATTGGTACGTAAAGAATAAAAGAACATAATTTGATTAACTTCAAAGGCCATTAATGCTACTCACTGTCTTTTCACTCATGCATTCCATGGGAATTCATCTGACTGATGATTTACCATTGCTCCACTGAAGTTGAATTTCATGTATTATACCGAACTCAAATAAATTTTATTATTGCTACAAAAAGCTTATTTGAATAATCAGGTAATATTCTTGGAATCCCTACTTACAGTGCACCAGTGGAGTGAATGGTGTGAAGATGTTCGTTGTTGCTTTTCTTAAAAACATTTACCCAATGCCAGGACTCAACAACAGCACGCTTCACTTCAAATGGTAGCAAGCAGTATACAAAATGCCTCCCATTTTTAAAATCGAAAGACTGTGAATGTTGTTCATGGGCACATTTGAATAGATGGATGTATCATCAGGCAGTGAAAATATACAATCTGCTAAATATTTCATTAAGTGTGGGATTAACATTCAACTGGATGAAGGGTCAAACATTATCTGTACCTTTTCAGCAACACCTTGCTGCAGTTTCCTACTTTTTGAGAGTTTTTCAAAGTAATAAATGTTGTCCTCTGTTTTATCATGTTCAGTATTCTGTACATACTTATCTACAAAGAAAACAAAATTGGAACAAATAATGTAAGAAATAAAGACAAATGTTGTGAGAAATACAACAAGAGGGATGTTACATCCCAACGCTCACCTACATTCGTGCTTGATAATGTCGTTCCAATGTAACATGCCTAATATTTAGTTAATATAAATCATTAACTAGGCATCAAATGATTAATGTGGTTTATGTGATGGCTTTGGAAAGTCTATATTTCTGCATTTATTATATATCAATTCAACATAGAATCATTGGATATAAAAAAAAAAAAATCAGTTATATTTCTGCTTACAGTAGGGTTAATACCTAAAGTAGTTTTTGAAAAGACAAAAATAAAGAGTAATGATAAGTGAAGGCACCACAATGTGCACAAAAGATGACTTTAACGCAAAATCTTAAACCTAAACACAAATTCTTACAAGTTTTGGCAGAAAATCAGGCTCAAATTCCTCAAATATGCATGTAACGAGGGTTAAATATTACTGCAATGGAGTTCAGTAATCCAAGTGTAGAATATCAATCAGCTGGAAAGACACATAGAAACACAAGTCACCTAAACAGAAACTTTAAGAACTTAAAATTGACCAAGTTCTAGAAAAGCATGGAAATTTTTACTGAAAGAAGAAGAAATTGCAGTTAAATTTCTGCATACAGTCGGGTTAATACGTACAGTTGTTATTGAAATATGAAAATCAACAGTAATGAGAAGTTAAAGCAGCACAATCTGCACAAAAGCTGACTTTAACGCAAATTCTTACAACACCTAAACGCAAATTCTTACAAGTTTTGGCTGAAAATTGTAGGTGAAATTTGAAAGAAAGTCGTAGCATCAGGGTTAAATAATGCGCTGATAGTCGCCTACAACGTACATATGCAATATGAAAGGCCTGAGGCCAGTGATCTTTGAAAAAATAACCTTAACATTAAATCTTACAATATTGGACACGCCGGACGGCAACGCTGACGCCCGGGGTCATCATATAAGCTCACCACTTGTAATAGAAGTAGGTGAGCTAATAAAAATACATCAGATCAAAAAATAAAATAGGAAGTGCAAAATGGCATTATGTAATGAAGAATCACTGAAATTGTAATTGAAGTACATTCATTGGTTAAAGAGGAGTTGCAGAAAAACATTCGTTCAAGAAAGTGACTATAAGTACCAACAAAAATACATCACATCAACAACTAAAATAAGCCTTAATGTTACTAGTAACAAGTATGAGAAAGTATTAAATAAAAAAAAAAGTTAAAAAACAATTTTTTTAAAGAAAGTGAATATAAGTCCCAAAAATCCCCCTCAAATTCCTCAAATATGCATGTAATGAGGGCGCAACGTTACCGCAATGTAGTTCAGTAACCCATGTGTACAATATCAATTGCCTGGAAAGACACATAGAAACAGAACTCACCTTAACACAAACTTTTAGAACTTAAAATTGAGTAAGTCAGAGAAAAACGTGAACATTGTGACTGAAAAAAGAAAAGAAATCAGTTAAATTTCTGCATACAGTAGGGTTAACTCTTTACCCAACGCAGGCTATTTCAAAATTGATTATTTTAAATATCATTTTTAAAATTTTTTCAAAACATTTCAACAAAACCATATCATGTGACCCCTCTTTGGAACGAGCTCGACGAGCTCATTCCAAAGAGGGGTCACATGATATGGTTTTGTTGAAATTTTTCAAAAAATAATATTTTTTCAGCTGCTGAATTTGCATATTACGCGGGCGGATGCGGGCGATTCGTTGGGTAAAGGGTTAATACCTAAAGTAGTTATTGAAATGAGAAAATAAACAGTAATGAGAGGTGAAGGCACCACAATCTGCACAAAAGCTGACTTTAACGCAAATTCTTACAACACCTAAACGCTAATTCTTACAACAAGTTTTGGCAGAAAATCAGCCTCAAATTCCTCAAATATGCATGTAATGAGGGTTAAATATTACTGCAATGGAGTTCAGCAACCCAAGTGTAGAATATTAATCGCCTGGAAAGACACATAGAAACACAACTCACCTAAACATAAAGTTTACAAAGTTTTACAACTTAAAATTTTACTAAGTCCAAGAAAAACATGAAAATTTTGACTGAAAAAAAAGAAAATTTCCGTTAAATTTCTGCATACAGTTGGGTTAATACCTACAGTTGTTATTGAAATATGAAAATCAACAGTAATGAGAAGTTAAAGCAGCACAATCGGCACAAAAGCTGACTTTAACGCAAATTCTTACAACACCTAAACGCAAATTCTTACAAGTTTTGGCAGAAAATTTTAGGTGAAATTTGGAAAAAAGTCATAGTATCAGGTTTAAATACTGTTCTGATAGTCCCCTACAACCTACATATGCAATATCAAAGGCCTGAGCCCACTGATCTTTGCGAAATTAACCTTAACATTAAATCTTACAATATTGGACACGCCGGACGCCGACACTGACGCCCGAGGTCATGATAATAGCTCACCACTTCTAATAGAAGTAGGTGAGCTAAAAACAAATAATATTAAAAATAAACAACCTCTTTTCATGCAGTACAAAAATGTCAACAAACACTTCAATTTTCACCTGAAATATCAAATGAATTTACAATAGGCATGAGGTGTTTGGGCATGCTGAAAATCAAATACTGGACATATGAGTCATTATTATCACTTTATAGGGCACTCCCTGGCGAATATTTTCATTTTCGGGGGCTGCACAAAACTCATATGTTTCCGTTCACATCCGGGTTCCCGGGCAATAATGAAAAATTTGTTTCAATATGGCCCGGCGGCCCGCACATCCCCGGATGTAGGCGAGGTAACACTGCTTTGAGTTTGAATATTTGGAGAAGAGAGATGTGATGGCGGAATTTTGTGATCTTTGGCGTGAAAGAATTAAGATATACATTCGCATTTAAGGCATGAGTTAGTTGCTGACAATGATTGTGTGGGAATTTCACACATCTACTAGGCTACATTGAAAAATGATACATGTAATAATATATGAATGATGAAAAAAATAGCAATCTTGATTTTTCTTGGTTTAACATGTAACCTCTTTGAAATGTGATAATAATACAAATAACATTATTTTGTACAGGCGTTATGGTTCATTAACGGCCCTACGAAAATGATTAACAGCCCTTGGGCCTATTAGTGGCCCTCGACTTCGTCTCGGGCCACTAATAGACCCTTGGGCTGTTAATCATTTTCGTAGGGCCGTTAATGAACCATAACGCCCTCAAAAATAATGTTATTGTATAAATATCAAAAAATGTGCCATTTTGGTGTCCCGGAGAAATACTGATTAGTAGTAGTGGTAGTGGTGAGGGGGGTTGAGTGTGAGGTCTCGGATATAGCGAGAGTTGTTAGTGTTAGTGGAGAGAAGGTTGAGTGTGAGCCCCAGATGTATTCAGGGCTGCTCATGATAGTGGTGAGGGGTTGAGTGCGAGTCCTGGATGTAGCAAGAGCTGTCAGTGATAGTGGTGAGAAGATTGAGTGTGAGGCCCCGGATGTAGCTAGAGTTGTTGGTGAAAGTGGTGAGAAGGTGGAGTGTGTGGCCCCGGATGTAGCTAGAGCTGTTGGTGATAGTGGTGAAGAGGTTGGGTGTGAGGTCCCGGATGTAGCGAGAGCTGTTAGTAATAGTGGTGAGAAGACTGAGTGCGAGGCTCCGGGTGGGGCTAGAGCTGTTAGTGATAGAGGTGGTGAGGAGGCTGAGTGTGAGGTCCCGGATGTGGCTAGAGCTGTTAGTGATAGTGGTGAGAATGTAGCGTGCGAGGCCTCTTATGTGGCTAGGGCTGTTGGTGATAGTATTGAGAAGGTAGAAAGTGTGAATGTGTTCATTGTTGGTGGCAATGAATGAGAGGTTAAGGGAGACTGTTTGGTGCAGAAGGTATTGGAATTTGATGAGAATTTGGTTGATCTGGAATGGAAGTTGTGGATGCTGTCGGTAACATGGATGGGCCAGCGGAAAGTGCTGCCGGAGATGAGCAAGTTGTGTTACCAGTGAGTGTACCTCCAGGTGAGATTAGCCATTGTGCGCTAAGCAAACAAGTTGAAGGTGCCTGTAAGTCTGATTGGTCGAACATACACCCCCACCCCTCGCTCACGAATGCATGGGAAAGTATCTCATAGTACGGTACCAGAAGGCTTTGTACCCAGGACTGGCAGAAAATGTGTCAGGTTCTGAGTTGTTCGTTAAATGTATCAAACGAATCGGGCCAAAGACAGCGAATTGTTCCATATGGCCTAAGCGATGTACAGACATGCCATGATGGTACAGTCATGAAGAAATTATCACGGTAATCCCATCATGGCAATTAATTGAAGGTTCCAATACATAATTTAAAGTATGCCCTAAAATATGGGAGACCTTGCACAGTGAGTCTTGAAGGAACAACTGAACATGTACCTTTAGTTAGGACGTTCGGGTATTCAGAATATCACACTTTATAATATCGTCACCTGAGCTCCAATGTGTTCTGGGTGCCAGTAGGAACATAAAACACATTGGAACTCAGGGGACGATATGACAATTTAGATTCCACACTTGAGTCATTGCAGTATGAACATCGATACAAATTTCAAAGAATGTTGACCAAATTTATTTTTTGGAACTAAGTTTTTAAAATGCAGATGTCAATCAATGCACGTGTACATTTATCGACCAGCTCATCAACTTGATTGTAGAACATCCCAAAATGGGGCATGTGGTTAGTCAAATCTTCATTACTCGCATTACGGGAGAGTATTATTCCCATTACAGTTGTCTACGTCTGAAAATTTGAAGTTGGTTCAGACTCCATTCTTGGATAATTGACATACCCTCGGATATTCCATTACACATTGATTGTGACGAACGTACTTTACAGAAAAAACAGGTGTCGCTAAAATTACCCTTTCTTATTAATATTGTTAATTGACTGCCCTGTTGGTATTTGAAATTATTCATTATTTATGTTTTTCCGATATGCTTGGTTTCGTTGAGTCTTTGTCATTGTGGTTGCATGTCGCTGTAAACTGACCGTCAAATATCGTTCAATCCGTATTAGACCACATTCCTTGCAATTTCGGTACATCAACTGAAAAGTGACAATTTTGTTTGTGTTCCAAACCAGATATCACATCATGCCCCCTAGCATATGAAGTGGTACATAATTAACTAAAATATGAATAAATAACTTTGAGCGAGTTTTATGTCCTTTGTGTAATCGCTATGGCTCCTCAGTTATGAGATCTTTTGTGCAAGTTGACACTCTTATAAGACAGAGCAGATCTAATCAAGATTAGACTTCGCCACAATGTTGGGGTAGCATTACCTAGAACGAGTTTAATGTCCTTCATGTAACATTTATGTATTCATTGTAACACGAGCCAACGAAAATCTCTAACGCTCTCTTACTATGAGATCTTATGTGTGGGTAGATTTTCCCATGAAACAGAGCAAACCCAATCATGAATAAATTATACCACAATGTTTGAAAAACATTGCTTGCTAACCTGTGCCGGTCCAGTTTATCGTCCTGTGAAAATCTGGGTATTTCCTGTAACAGTAGTGTATTTCCAGTAACAGGGGATGTTTTTCAAAAATATTCTGAAGCTATTCTCGGACCAGAAACACTTTGTCTGCACATATGATTGTTAGCCCCAACCGCACATATATAACAACATAAGCAATCAATACAAAACCAACTCCATGTGTAGGGCACATTCAAATGTTTGTATCTATACTGATACATGTCACAAACATGTAACAAATACATTCTGTTCTCTGTTTTCTGGCATTACACAGTGGAAGTTGTCACCATCATGTAATATTATCATGATGACGACCAGTTCTGACATTATTGCAAATCATAGGAGTTGACCGAAGTTGCCAGTACAGTAATGACATATTATGTTGCCTGTCATGCTACAAGCCATCATTGTATGAAAGCTCTTGACATTTTCGACTCAAATCGAGCATTCCTGTAACTCACAATGATTGTTGATTCGAAATATGTAATAAACTTTATTTCGCCATGTGTTTGTTTTCATGATTTGTGCTAAGTGAAAATGGCACATTTTTTGATATTGACTCATATACCTTAACAATTATTTGCTAGAGTAGAACATGTATAGTGTTGAAACGATTAATATCATTTGGATTTTTAGTAATCGACTAATTGCCAGGTAGTAGTTGACGATTAATCAACAAGTCGGTTCTGCAATGTCAGATGCTAAACTAAGCAATAAATTCTACAAAACTGTGGTTTTAACTAAATTCATTGGCTGGAGTGGCTTAATCAACAGAAAGTGCAGAAATTTCTTAGACCACAATATACAAGGGGGGAAAATTAATGGGTCTAACTGCATGACATTACGGAAGCCGATGTCTCCATGTCCTTACGACCAAACAACCAGTGCCGCAAAAAATAAATTGGTCTAATAATAAATCTTTGGTGTTCCAATATTTGGTTCTGTCAAATATTTTTAAGTGAAACTGAACTTTTCCCCCCTTGTATATTGTGGTCTAAGAAATTTCTGCACTTTCTGTGCGAAACAACTTTGAAAGCAGAAAACAGGTCACTGAAGAAGTGTACTCTGATGACGTGATTGTCCCATGATCTGCATAACTTAATCAACCCCCAATGAAAAGCTAGACAAACTATAAACAATAGCCTCATTAAATATTAAATACATCACATGACCAAACAATACGATTTGTTTGGTCAGTATTTTGAAACAAGAACGTGTTGAAAAAGCTTGAAAATGTAGATGTACTCCGCAGTCAGCAACAGTTTGCAGGTATACTGTTCACACCTCATTTGTGTGTTTTAATCAGTGTAATGGAATCTCGAATCTTTGCTCTTTAGTAAAATTGCATGCGGGCGGGAGGTTTTTTATTTTATTTTGAATCTTCTTCAGATCCACAAATCTGAATCTTTTGATATTTGGTATACATCATTTCGGAGGTCAAATTCAAGTTTTTTTCAAATCAAGAACCTCGTTTAATATTTGGGCTCACTATGGGAGCCTGAACCTTAACATCGTCTAATATAAGGAATAATCTTTAAAACTCTTCTCCGGAATAACTAGTCAGAATCTTTTGATATTTGGTATACAGAATCGTTAAGGAGATCAGATTCAAGGCAGTTCACATCAAGAACCATAGTTAATATTTGGGCTCTCTTTGGAAGCCCGACTTTGAACTTTGTGCAATATGAGAAATAATCTTTACAAATCTTCTTCAGATAAACTAATCTTTTGACAATTCGTATACAGCATCCTTAGGGAAGTCAGATTCAAGTTTGTTCAAATCAAGTCCATGGGTTGATGTTTGGGCTGGAGTGTAAATTTTAATTTACTGCAATATAAGAAATAATCTTTAAAATCTTCTTCAGATCCACCAGTCAGAATCTTTTGATATTTAGTATACCACATCCATAGAGAGGTCAGATTCAAGTTTGTTCGAAGCAAGTCCTTTGGCTGATATTTGGGGTTCATATGGGAGCCTAAATTTTAACTTAGAGAAATGTGGGGAATATTGTTTAAAAATCGTCTTCTCCAGAACCACCAGTGAAAATCTTTTGGTTTTGGGAATACAGCATCCTTGGTGGTGGGGAAGATTCAAGTTTGTTCAAATCAAGTCCCCTGATTAATATATCTGGGCACAAATTTTAACTTAGTGCAGTATGAGGAAGAATTTTTCAAAATCTTCTTCAGATCCACATGTCAAAATATTTTAATATTCAGTATGGAGTACACTGTATCCATAAGGTAAGGAGGTCAGATTCAAGTTTCTTCAAATCACGTCCCAAAGTTGATTTTTGGGCTCAATATGGGAGCCTGAAATTTAACACAGTACAGTATGAGGAATTCTTTAAGCATTTTCTTTTCCAGAGCCACAAGTCAGAATCTTTTGATATTTGGTATACAACATCCTAATGGTGATTGGATTCAAATTTGTTCAAAACAAGTCCCAGGGTTACTATTTGGGGGCCTTTAGGAGAGCCCATTTTTAACTTGGTGTAATATGAGCAAGGATTGAAATAATTTTTTTTCCAGTGCAGGTCAAAATGTCCTGCCTCAAGTAGTTGGTACAGGTCATTTTAATTTGATGCAGGTCATTTTCAACATATTGCTTTACACATTGTAAATTGGCATATGGTGATTACTTAATGAGGAAATGACTTGTTAATTTGCAATGGAATTTAAGTTTATACCAAATTACCAGTTTTTTTTAAACATAGATTACTAAACTAAAATTGATCAGAATTTTGCATCGGTCAAAATGTCCTATGGGTTTCAAAGTGTGTACGTCAAAGTAAGTTTGGTGTTGGTCATTGTCCTTGTCCCACTACTTATTTTGAGCCTTGAATATGAGGAATATTCTTTAAAAGCTTCTTCTACAAAACCAGTTAGAATCTTTTGATATATGGTACACTCCATGCTAAGAGGCGTCAGATTCAACTTTTTTAAAACCAAGTCCCCAGGTTAATATTTGTGCTCCCTATTGGAACCTGAAGTTTAACTTAGTGCAATATGAAAAATAATCTTTAAAAATCTGCTTCTTCAGATCCAATAGTCACAGAATCCTGATTGGGGGTGGGGTGGGGGGGGGGGGGGGGGGGGGTCCCCAGGTTAATATTTGTGCTCCCTATTGGAACTTGAAGTTTAACTTAGTGCAATATGAAAAATAATCTTTAAAAATCTGCTTCTTCAGATCCAATAGTCAGAATCCTGATTGGGGGTGGGGTGAGGGGGGTGGGTGTGGGGGGGGGGGGGGGGGTCTGTTCAAGTTCAGTTCATGTTTCTTCAAGTTAAGTCCCTAAGTTGATATTTGGGCTCCCTAGTTTTGCATTACTGGGAATCTGGGCATTATTTGTGTGGTACCATCTCAATACCAAAAAAAAATCATTTTACTTGGAAAACAGAGTTATGAATAATTACATGACTTATTCCGGTGTAGTGTTAAGTACCCACAGATGCTCAATAAATCCCTTTTTGAACAACTTTGGCAGGTGAGCACCTCAGGCTCCCACAGGGCATCTTGTTTTCATTTAGTATTCTCAAAGTACAGTGGAGCCTGCTTAATTGGATATCTCTTAACTCAATAACCCTGTTAATTGAATATAATTTCCCAACACAAAACCATTTACCATACCTCCAGTACAAATTTGACCTGTTAATTGAATAAAAATCTTGTAACCTGTCGAGAAATTACCCTGGCTCGCCCCAGTTTTCCTGTTTATAGACCTTCTTCAGTATATCTCAGTATATCCAACACAACACAAGCATTTAATCTAGCTCTGTCAAACAAGATATAATAGAATAAATGCTAAGTGCATCTCTAGAATACAAGAAATTGATACAATCCCTATTAACTGAATACTCCGGTTAACTGAATAATTTTCAATGACAAAGTGGCTATTCAATTAAGAGAGTTCCACTGTATAGAATTATTAGATTAGATGACACCAGTTCAAATTCCACTGAAGTAGCAACAGATTTAACCCTTTACCTAACAAATCGCCTGCATCCGCCCGCGTAAAATGCAAATTCAGCAGTTGAAAAAGTTAAAAAATTTATAGTAATTTCTATATTTTTTATACTTACCAATGACCCAGACATAGCTGGTGCTAACTCTTCAAATATAGGGCCAAACACAAATTTTGCCCCCCAATCCCCAAAATTTGCATCTAAAACCAAAGAAAACATGTCCTGAATGGCCCTCCACACTTCACCTCTACTGCGCATGCGCAGTGTCAAGGACGTTCCGAAATTGGCGCCATTAATCATTCTAATAACCAGTGCCTGGTAAGCGCTATGTACTCAGCGGGGAGGCAAGAGTTCCCAACTCCTGGGAGGGCCATCCCCGTCTGGGTCATTGGTAAGTATAAAAAATATAGAAATTACTATAAATTTTTTAACATTTTTATACTGTACCAATGACCCAGACATAGCTGAATAGTAAAAAGGCTGGAGGGCCAAGGACATAGAGCAAGATGGAATACGCTCAATAATATAAAATAGAGTCATCCCCTCTAGGGAAAAAGAAGTAATAGGCCTTACATGTATCTTTCTTATTTATGATAAATTAGAAAGATACAACACCTTCCAAAATTGAGCATGATACATCCATGTACTCTATTAATATCCAATATAATCCTTATACTAATAATTTTTAAAGTAAGCCAATAAATAAAGTAAGTCTAGAGAATAGAGACTCTTATACTCCTTAAAAGTGTCTGAGGATTGCATAATCATGTCCGTTGACACGTGCTATTTCAAAAGCTATACTTTAAAAACTAAGACTTGAATGAATTTAAAACATAAACTTCTCACTAAACAACCATCCCAATAACAGCTCAGAATTACTAACTCCGGAGGAGGTATTCCCTTGTTTTCATAGTAAAACAGGTGACCCAAGGGAACACCCTCCCCCCCCCCCCCCCTTTTCTTGCCCTGGGTCAAATAGCCCAGAGCGAAGAGGGCAGCAGAACGGAGTCACTGCCGAAACAGACAGCCTACCTAGCTATAATAGCAACTGTTAAGTGAATGACATTCTGAGCAGTAGATAATAGACCTAACAATAGAGGCCTTCAGAAATGGACTCGATATTTCTGAGATAAAAATTCATGAATGTGGATGGCTGAGCGCAATGAGCAGCCTTCAAAAATCTATAATAGCGACACTATTAATGTAAGCCCAAGATGTAGAAGAACTCTTACTTCATGAGCCGAAATCTTAAGCACAACTGCTGAGTCAATGATATACCATAAGCAGTACCGATAGTTAATTGAATCCATTAGCAATAGAATGGAGCGTAACGTCCTTCTATTAGGCATCAAAGACAGAAGAAGCTTACACCCGTAGTAATAAACAGATATCTGTTTATAAATACATAAACTCTAACCGGACAGAGTAAAGGCCTATGCCCGTACGAAGACGGAAGGACCTTAATAACAATAGGTTCCGGATATTAGGAGCCTAACTCTTATGCAAAAATCCAACCTAAATAGTAAAGGAAGTAGTGATTCCGAAACTACGAAAGTGAAAATCATCCATCGATAGTGGATGAAACTCACTGACTCTTCAGTAAAAGAGAAGCCAACAGAATTTGAAAACTACTGTTTCCAGAGGCTCAAATGATTACTTAACTAAATAAGAACCGAAGTTAAATTCCATATAGGAATTTAATCTAAAGATTCTAAGTCTATTTATCAAAAAGTTACTAACTGACTTAGATAAAGAGACATAAGACTCAATTGTAAACTATCATAGAGTGCATAGGTATGAGGTAACATAAACCTATAACCTTAATAATAACAAGCTGCAGTAGATCTTGTCAAACAAGTATACTAAAAAGTTGCAATGAGTAGTATGGAGGGATCAACCATATGAACATAGTGATCCCTACATCAACGACGGAAGAGCCTCCACTTTAGCTGCATAGAATAGCGAAGAAGAGGATCTCCTATAGTAAGAAATCGCGTCCAAAGCTCGTCCAGTACAATGCTTACATTGCAATACGGACCACACAACGTAATACGTGAAGGCTGCGACCTTGTGGGTTGTGATAAAGATGACACGATTTACCCAGCGAAAAAAGATCCTCTCATTGAGGAAGATTTCGCGTTAAGTCCCACAGTAGACATCAGAGTAAATTACCCACGGTCTCTGTGAAGATAGAGATGCTATCAACAGAAATGTATTGTGGTTGATTATCTTAGCAATACCTGCTGAAACAACAGCGCCGGAGGATACGCGTATCCTATCATTCCGTCCTATTAGATCAATAGAGCGTTAACAACATTAGCTCAGAGATCCGGACAAGCCAACACATACGTCTGCAATTGATTAGCAAGCTGTGTCGTAAATAAATTATCATTGGGCGCTCCCATAGATAGCAAATCTGATTGAATACTTGTTTGTTGAGAGTCCATTCTGACGGCAACAAGCGACCCCTAAGTGAACGGGAGTCCGGTAAAACAATCAGACGACCCGGAATATGACGGACCGAAACAGAACTTGGTGTACTATAACCAACAGACAGATTCTTTCCATTAAATTGAATAACGGAAACGAATGAGTGCCTCCCTGGTTCCGGAGATACGCCACTACTGTCGAATTAACGGACAGGATTTGGACATGCGTTTCTGAATAATGTTCATGCAATGACATAAAGCAAGCCTAAAAAACATTATTCCGCGGAAGATAATTGCTTGCTTAGAGACTGCGGAACCCAAAGACCCTGGCACTTCGAATCCGTTGGGATCAATATTATATCCCAATCTGTTTGACTGGCAACCGTCATAACTATAACACTCGGATCCGGCAACTGCAGTGGCACTCTCTGAGTCAACCACCGAATGTTTGCCCCAGTCTGAATCTCTTGTAACACTAGATAGACAAGAGAACGTGTAAATCGAGCAATTCATGGATTGCTGAAAAGTTGCCGTCGAAGAGAGGCTTCTCCGAGAACGAAGCGACTCTGAGAGAGTTCTTCACCTTACTATCCACGCGCGTGGATGTAGCTAGGGCTGCGTCACGTCTAACCAACTCCAATCAGCCACTGAAGGGCGGAGTTATACGTGAACAAACTACTGCCCTCAAAAGAAATCACATTGAGAATAATATCCCGTAAAACTTTTCTTGAAGATGTAATGATAACGCCTCAGTAAGGTGGATTACGTATGATAAAGCGTCTAAGTTAAGTCTACTAGACATCATTGTCATTTCCAACATTGTGGTTGGAAAAGACATAGACGGCGAAAAAGAATATTTCCAGTCTTTAACCACGCCATCTAGACGCATATGAACTCTCAGTATGCCATGCTCTGCCAAAATAAATTATTCGTATAAATGATAAAATGGCAGAAATGAGCATTGCGGACAAGAAACTAAACTATCATGCTTGGTAGCAGGCTTATATGCATATATAGCGTCGAAAAATAAAACACATGTTGTAATGACATTATTGGACTGTGTCGGTAAGTCAGGGACAATGTCCCTGAACCGATCCAAAATTCCGTGTCCAATGACGCTATAAGTCTCTTATCCAACATCACAGCAATGTAGTCCGAAATAACAATCACTGGAAGATAATGCTGGAAGATATGTATGGCAGCTTCCGATGCTACGAAAGGGAAAACTCGAAATCTTTCGAATCCCTTTCGCCATCCTGTCGGACCCTATAAAGCGTTTGGTCGTCCGTACCTGATGCAACCGCGGACCGCACCGACCCAGCGCCGTCAGATAATTCCTGATTCAAGTAAGAAACTGGCGATTGCTGGGATGCTGCGAAACAACTGTGCTAACTCGGATAGCACGTCCGTCACTGAGGCCTGAGGAGAAGCGGTCCTACAATGCATTGCCGCTGGAAGCTCCGTGATCGTTACCCCGTGCGTACTACCAATATGCGAGCGAACGGAGTGTATAGGCCTCGTGTCCCTTGGCTACCGGATGGTGTGACCTATTCGCCGTGGAATCACTGAATGACGAAACTGATCGGATACTCGAGGTCACGTGGCCAATGTGCGGTCGTGTGCCCTGCTGTGAGGATGAGGAAGCATTATCGACAGTCTCTCGGACTGTCAATATAACGGAGCGTCCCGACCGACAGACATATGCTCCGAATGTAAAATATCTGAACCACAACATGCGGTCCCCTATGTTGTTGGACGAGAGAGGGACCTCTCTCGCTCACAGCCCGGACGGACCTGGACAAGCCAGGAACCGGACTAACAGGCTTCCTCCGATCTGTCCTCAATCTGCCGTCACTGGGTGAGTACTAAAGTAATTATAGTGCTCGCATCACCCAAATCTCCTTCCTAGACTGCAACGGACGAACCCGGCAGCCGAACCATTCGATGAATGCACGCTACACCTGGTGAGTTAGCGAATGTCACTCCGTCGATCCTACAAGGGATCTCTTAGGCGATAGACATATTCCATGAGCACTTATTGCCGCTAGCTCTTCATTAACTATGACGACAGAGGCACACTTTTGAAAGACAACTCCGTAACTTTGCGAACAAGAAACCAGAAATGCTTGGTTATAGCAAGCATATAAAAATAATATATAGCGTCGCTCAATAATTCGAAAGTTTGTGTGACATTATTGGACTATGTCGGAACTGAGGAACGATGTCCCTGAACCGAACCAAAAATTTCTAAGTCCACCGACGCTATCAGTTTCTTATCCGGCATCGCAGCATTCTGGTCCGACGAAAGAAGCTGTAGAAGATCAAGTCAGATGACATACACAACAGCATAAGTTGTTCCGAAAGGGAAAGCTCGAAATCCTCCAGATCCCTTTTGGTATCCCGTCGGACCGGATGAAATTTTCAGACATCCGTACCCGCTTCCGCGGAGCGTCCCAATCCAGCATCGTCGGATAAAAAATATGCGACAGATTCAGTTGATGCTGGGATGCTGCGATAAACTGTGCTATTTAGGAAAGCACGTCCGTTCCCGAGGCCTGTGCAGTAGCGGTCTTACGATGCATTGCCGCCGGAAGCTCCGTGTACGTTGACTCCCGCACACTTTCCTATGCGAACGTCCGGAGTCTGCAGGCCTCGTGTCCCTGGCTACCGGATGGTGTGACCTGATCGCCGATGATTCTCTGGCGAAGCTGACTGGATATCCGAGGTCACGTAGCCAAGAGTTGTCGTGTGCGCTACCATGAGAATGAGGAAGCCTTATTGACAGTCTACTCCGGACTGACTATATGTCGGAGCGTCCCGAGCGACGGACGTATGCTCCGAATGCGAAACATTTTGTACCACAACATCTGGGGCCAGATGTTGTTGTACGAGAGAGGGGCCTCTCTCGCTCGCCGTCCGGATGGACCAGAACGAGCTATGAACCGGACTAAAAGGCTTCCTCCGTTCTCCCTCTAATCCGCCGTCACTGGGTGTGCATTTGGTTGATTTATAGTGCTCGCATCACCCCAAAACTCCTTCTAGACTGCAACGGACGAACCCGGCTGCCGAACCATTCGATGAATGGACGCTACACCGGGCGAGCTAGCGGACGTCAAAGGCCGTTGAACCTACTAGGGTCCTCTTAGGCAATTGGCGTATTTACATGAGCACTTTTTTGCTAGCCCTTCATTAATTGTGACGACGGAGGCACACTGTTGGAAGACATCACAGATACATCACCCTAATCTTGATCGTCTGAAATAGAAATTGATAAAGTAGAGTGACCCTGCGGGGAAAGGACCAGAGTGTCTAATTCCCCACTAACATACCGTGACATACGCTTCCCATGTTGTCATCGAAATCATATGATACAGAACAGGAGTTAATGCGAGTACACTGACCACATATAGAATGATTATAAAAGTCAGAGGAAGACTTCCTCTTATTACAATTGATCAAAATCCTTTCAATGTGAAAAGAAAACAAGTCCTGGTACTCGCACCAACCCCTGGCAATCAAAATACATAATAATAATATGATCCATTAATATAGAAAAAATAATTGAAATCAAAATATTTTGAAAAAATATTTTTTCAGAACAGCCCAAGTTTCTGAAAAGTAACGTTGAGCCCCAATGGATCCCAAGCCTAAGTGTGGACAAAAATTTTAAAAATATTTTAAACAATTTATTCAACACTTACGAACAATAATAATGTATCTAGTTATGATTAAAATAACATCAAGATATTATTTTTAAGAAATCCCCCCCTCACACAGAGGGCTGTTGTAAATGTAAACAATGAATGTAAAAACACTAAAATAAGACTCCAGGCACCCAGGCCCGGAATCAGTTACCAAAAATACACTATCTGATGCAAAACAGAGACTTCCAGGGAAGAAACTGCAGAACATCAGATGGTAGATGCAGAACACAATGCCTAACCACCCGTAGGTGAAGACGTAAACATGGGGAAAAGAACAGAATTCATTCTGTTATTCAGCTAAAACTCCCAAGAAAATTTAGTAATAATAATTACAGAAACTATGCCAAAAGCATGGGAGAATAGCAAGGGGGGACTTAAAGGACAGGGAGAGAGGAAAACACTGAAAAATCAGTGTAACTAAATAATCAGAATGACAACAAAATGGCTGCTGCCTCGAAAATAGGTAACTTAACATAATTTCATTAAAAAAATTTAAGTTACAGCCCTGATAATATTCTGTCACACATTTTTCCTCTCCTCCTTCTCTATCCTCCTTAGAATCACCATTTCACTAATATTTATGTGTCTGGCATCATTTAAACTGAGATTTACAAGCACAAAGATCAGTCAGATGTTAACTGATGAAGGGCCAAACTTAGAATGATTAATGGCGCCAATTTCGGAACGTCCTTGACACTGCGCATGCGCAGTAGAGGTGAAGTGTGGAGGGCCATTCAGGACATGTTTTCTTTGGTTTTAGATGCAAATTTTGGGGATTGGGGGGCAAAATTTGTGTTTGGCCCTATATTTTAAGAGTTAGCACCAGCTATGTCTGGGTCATTGGTACAGTATAAAAATATATTATTTTTCAAAAAAGTTCTACAAAATCGTATCATGTGACCCCTTGTTGGAACGAGCTCGTTCCAACAAGTGGTCACATGATATGGTTTTGTTGAAATTTTTTGATAAATTTGAAAAAATGATATTTAAAATAATAAATTTTGATATCATCTGCGTTGGGTAAAGGATTAATCAAATGAATACCAACATATAAGACCAAATGCTTTGCACAGTATATATACAGTACAGTCGCCATGGATTGGCAACTTTCCACGCGTGGGCAATATTTCCACGGACGCAGTAATATTAGATTCTAAACACAAATTACAGGAATAATCATCAAAAATTTAATTAATGAAGCACCGGGTACAACCCAGTGCTTCATTAATTAAAATTTGGCTGATGATGATTTTTACTACCTGGTAAACACATGCGTGAACATAACTGCCCACGTGTGGATTACGACCAATCCACGGCAACTGTACTGTATGCATGTACATGTATTTCTTTCCAGAATTAACTTAATGTGAATGTGATCAAATTTCTGTGCTTCTCCCTCAAAAAAAAAAATCAAACTGATTTACAAATCAGAAAAAAATGCATAGCTCTAACCAAAATGTAAAAGTTAATCGACATAGGATAACAGATGCCAAGTGATGGCAAGATATCCAGCTTTCTCCTTGCCAAACTTGTTCTAACCCATTTCAAACAAAACAAAAATATCTTTCATACCTATTGCAGACTTGAAATCATTCTTTTTGGGTTTGCTCTTATGTTTAATCTGTGATTGTAAACTTCTTAATTCCTTCCATACACCTTTTTTATTTGATGAAATCAGTTTCATTGCATCTTTATTTTTCTTCTTTTTAATGCTAGTAGCTGGATCTGAAACAAAAACGAAATATACTAAAATAAATCACACCATAAACAGCTGAAAGAATATTTTCTACACTAAAGAGCCACCCATTTATGCCTTTACCTAACACAAAAGGCAGATAACACTTGTAAATAAATGAATAACTAAATTTTAAACATTTTTAGCATCAAAAACATACCTTATGACCCCTGACTGGAACCAAGCTCATTCCAATGAGGGGTCAAAAGCTATATTTTTAAGATAAAAAATAGGCCGATGAAATCGTCAGATGTGTACTAGTAGAAAACTAGTAGAAAGCTGTATAACGGAGGGCCACCACGGATGCTGACATTATGTGCACCATACAAGGTATGGGTACATATAGAAATGGATTGGAGGAGTGCCTAATTTGATGGATAAAGGGTTAATATCTCCGGATCTAATTATCAGATTTAAATAAAAAACTATACAGCACAGCACATCAGTAACCTGAATAAATATATAAAGAAACATGACAATCAGATTGATCTTTTTGAGTTATCTCATGCCAAAGGGATTGGAGGAATTTTTAATTTGAAGGATAAAGGGTTAATATCTCCGGATCAAATTATCAGATTAACACCAAAAACTATACAGCTCAGCACATCAGTAACCTGAACACAATTATAAAGTAACTTAACAATCCAAGCAATATTTTTCAAGTTATCGAATGCCAAAGGGATTGGAGGAATTTTCAATTTGAAGGATAAAGGGTTAATATCTCAGGATTAAATTATCAGATTTACACCAAAAACTATACAGCTCGGTACATCAGTAACCTGAACACAAATATAAAATAACTTGACAATCCAAGCAATATTTTTCAAGTTATCGAATGCCAAAGGGATTGGAGGAATTTTCAATTTGAAGGATAAAGGGTTAATATCTCGGGATCAAATCATCAGATTTACACCAAAAACTATACAGCTCGGCAAATCAGTAACCTGAACACAAATATAAAGTAACTAGACAATCCAAGCAATATTTTTCAAGTTATCGAATGCCAAAGGGATTGGAGGAATTTTCAATTTGAAGGATAAAGGGTTAATATCTCAGGATCAAATTATCCGATTTACACCAAAAACTATACAGCTCGGCACATCAGTAACCTGAACACAAATATGAAGTAACTTGACAATCCAAGCGATATTTTTCAAGTTATCGAATGCCAAAGAAATGGATACGGATGCCGGATGGACAGGTGGACAGACAGACGGACAGATGGATGGACAAAGGATGGATGAATGACGGATGATCACCCCGGATGCCAGCATTATGTGTACCATACATAGTATGGGTACACATAAAAATGAAAACAAGAGTCCCCACAGGGCCTGAAGCAATCACCTTGAACAGAACACGATATATAAACAGAATCCAAGAATAAGTCTATATTAAGCAAGCTGCAATCCATCTCCATAAGATACATTGTCAATCAGGAGTGACAAAAATAGTCTGAGCATCATGCCTTTTCTTCAGTTGATCATAATGTAAAATGTGGAGATCCCCAATGAAGCCCCTTGATACAACCTATGTGGATTAATCTTTGTTACACACCTCTAGAGGGTACTGAATACAAAATTTCTAATTCTTCAGCATGACCAATTCCAGCTCTCATATGAAGCCCAATAAAGTTGAATCTGACCTCCCTAGAGATGTTGTATACCAAATATGAAAGCATTCTGACTGTTGGATCTGAAGATGAAACATTTTAAAGAAATTTCCTCATATTGTACCAAGTTAAAATTAGGGCTCCCAAAGGGTTCATAAATACAGCCTCTAGCCCGAGCCGTATTGACATGTGCACTTACTGTGTATAAGTAGCACTGAATAAATCAAAATTCATCTAATTTGCAAAATTTCTGCATGAGAAAAAACCCTGTATTATATGTGACTAGCGGGTGTTACACAGCGTTGCACAGGAGAAGATGGTTATATCAGCCGTTTTCGAAATAGGTCAAGGTTACCAATTTCAAGGTCAAGGTCACCCCGAATGGCCACTCCGATAAAGTCAAAATGATTGATGGGTCAATATACCCGCACATATGAAATTTTAGCCCGATCGGCCCAGCCGTTTTCGAAATAAAAGCTCAAGGTCACCAATTACAAGGTCAAGGTCACCCCGCACGGGCACCCTGCTAAAGTCAAAATGATCGATGGGTTAATATACCCACATATAAGAAATGAAATTTTAGCCCGATCGGCCCAGCCGTTTTCGAAATAAAAGGTCAAGGTCACCCTTTTTAAGTCAAAATGATCGATGGGTCAATATACCCACACATATGAAATTTTAGCCTGATAGGCCCAGCTGTTTTCGAAATAAAAGGTCAAGGTCAACAATTTCAAGGTCACCCCGCACGGGCACGGCACCACCCCATGTTACTCGCAGGGATGAATTACCCCAGTGTTCAAAATTTGAGATTGATCGGTTGAGAAACGGAGGAGTTCACCCAGAACAAAGATAGATAGATAGAGAGATAGAGTGAGATTTCGATACAAAATGGCCACTGGCGGTCATCTTGATTTTTGGACCACACCCAGAAACACTCGTTCTTGTCCCAAGGTGAGAACAAAGGTATCCAAGACGTTTCGTGAAGATCGGTTCATAAATACAGCCCCTAGCCCAAGCCGTATTGACATGTGTACTTACTGTGTGTTAGTAGCACTGAAATGAAATTCAACAAGGCGAGGGACTTCCGGCCCCGTGGGGCATCTTGTTTATTTGGCTTTACTACACTTCTAACAGCCAGAGTCACATCAGGTTGAGCGTAACCGATGTCAGTTATTTTTTACCACTCAATTCTACTGGTCCTAAAGATGCTTCATACCAAATAACAGCTCTCTGTTCCATGTGGTTTGGGAAATATAGGTGTTTGAAAATATTTCTATTTTTAGCTCCTGGGGTTCCCATGGGGATGCAGGAATTTTTATTTTTGCATCAGTCAAGTACTTATGAGCCAATAATACCACATACCAAATTTGGTTCAAATCGGACCATTGGTTCGGAAAATAGAAATTTTGGGCAGGGCCAAAAATCCTACCCCTCCCATTACAAGGCCAAATATTGTTTCACAAACTTTGTTATGAATAACCTTCATTCTACACCTCAAAAGGAAGCTCCATAACAAATATCAAGTCATTATACACACTGGTTCATGAGAAGAAGATTTTTTTAAATATTTTGGAGCATTTTCCCCCACTCCCTCCCTATGGGGATGGGCATGTTAAGCTGAACAAAAATGCAATGCCCCTTTGGGACCATCACTCATACAAACTTTCAGTTGAATTGACCCAGTGGCTTTTGAGGAGAACATGGTGTTGACGGACGGATGGGCGAAGAGCGATGAGATTAGCTCAGTTAGACTTTGTCAAGGTGAGCTAAAAATAATGAAAATTGTATGGTGATTTTTGTGAATAGTGCTGGCCGGTTTTGGTCATTACGTTGGGTAAAGGGTGAATTGAATTTTCTCACATAATAAATCATATTAATTGACTATTAGTTCAAACACAAAACCAATGATTATACCTTTAGCAGGGAGCGTGGTGGCTCAGTGGTTATGACATTGGACTTCAAACCGAAAGGTCGGTGGTTTGATCCCCACCAGGACTAACTGAATTGTGTCCTTGGGCAAGGCACTTAATCCCAATTGGCATGGTGACACTGTGTACTAAGGTGTACTACACATCGATGACGCACTTGTCTTCAACCAATGCTTACCCTGCTTACGTGGAGTTAGTATGTTTGGGAGTCTGTCAGTTGCTTGCCACTGTTCAAGGTCTCTCTCCATGTACTCTGGCTTCCTCCATCCGTAGAATTTTCCGACACGAGGTGACCCTGGCTGTCAAAAGTGTCATTATTATACTCCAATAAATAAACAAATAAATCATACCTTAGTACAAACCTGACTTGTTAATTGGATGTAGATTTTAGACTAAATGAGCTGCACAAAAAAAAATTGTGATTTGTCGAAAAAATGCCTGGACAACTGACCCATTTTTCCAGCTGATCATACCCTTTTGACCTCCATAATTTATACTTCCAATATAAATATTTGATCTACTATATCTTATTAAACAGAGCTCTGTCGAACAAGATATAAAGGATTAAATATTCAATTTACAATACTGTTATCACAAAAGCAGACAGACAACTCAAGTTGTGATCTGGCCAAAATTATCTTTCTGCTTTCATTTCTACAGCACTCTAGAAAAAGCATTGGATGGGAAACAAAAACTTTGCTCATTTTAAAGGAATTGTTGGACAAATTATATCCAAATCCAAGGAATTGTGGAAGGACAGAGGAATGTATGGATGTGCAGACAGATGTAATCACTACGTATGAACAGACAAACATACAGATGGCAGATTGCGATCCATCCCAATAGCTCATACGGTACCTGATGTTGTCAAATAGAGCTAAAAAGGAACATTGGAGAAATTTCTCATTCTGAAACAATCCACCTGAAGACTATAATAATATAATAATAACACTTTGGCCAGCCGCTGATTTGTCGCGGTTCTCGGACGAGAAGGCCATGGTTACCCCTGTACTCCCAACTGCCTCCCTATTCCCACGCTTCTCCTCTCCTCCCAACACTCGGAGACCAACTGCTTGATGATATCCCTTGTCCCATTCTTCCCAATCTCTCCGATTAGCATATTAACCCTCTCCTTTGAGTCACCCCCAACCACATGTCCTTCATTCTCCCATCCCACTTCCCCATTATACTCCCAGTGAATCTCATTCTTTTAGACTGATACTTTGGGCATTCTAGAAGAAAGTGTTCCAGGGTCTCCACCATGTCCAAGTTACACATCTGGCACTCCCTTTCACCGTCTTTCCCAATTTTTCCCCTCAGCTCCAGGGATCGCGACCTCAGCTTGAACAACAGTGACCCCCCAAAGGTGCCATCAAGGTACTCTTCAAAACCTGTCTTCTCTTTATCACGCAGGCCACCCAAAGACCTCTTTGATTTGACTCCCTCTCGCCAATTACGGTTACAATCCTCCATGACCCTTTCTCCGACGATTTTTTTACCTTGGTTTGCCCCAACATCCAGGTGCGAGATCTCCAATGAGTAGTTCTCTACTAGCTCCCTCACTTGGACCATCCACCCCGTTTTGATATTTGAGTTGAAAATCTCAGGAACATTACTTTACACCATCGGCTGTCAGGGAGATTTACCAAATAATTAAGATAACCGAGCTTCAACAGGTCTATCCTGTCCTTGATCCTCATCCACCCAAGCTCACCCCTGATTGCTTCTAGCACTGCGGCATTACTCGACCCCGTTATCCATCGGCCAGCATCGTTCTGCAGGATTTCCAAGCTCTTTACGGCCGTCTGGTTTAGGGGTACCACTTCCGTACCGTATGTTATACTTGGCAGCCCCACCATTTCCCAAATGGTTTTCCCCACGAAAACCTTATTGAAACTGTTTCTCCCTATAAGTTTCATTTGGTTAAGGATTCGCTTCCCCTTCAGAATCAATTTATTTGTGTGGTTCCGGTAGATGTCTCTTCCTGTAATGTTTATATTTACCCCCAAATACTCGTAATCACCTGTCTCTCCCACACTGAGAAGTTTGCTGCTCCCTTCCGGAATGCAGAACTCACCCACTCTCCACCTTCGAGTGGGGTCCACTTTGCGGCCCACAGGTATAACTTTGCTCTTGCTTTCATTAAGTTTGAGTCTCCATTTGCTCCCATATTTCCCAACAATTCCCAGCATTTTCGTTAGCCCCTCTTCGCTTTCTGACACTAGAACCATATCGTCTGCAAAAAATAGCCCTGGGATCCTCAAGTCCCCAACTGCTATCCCATCCTCGCTATACAGGAGTTCATCTCCTAAACCTTTGATGTACAATGCAAACAGGATCGGCGAAAGGATACACCCCTGGGCTAAATAACCTCTGTCAACAGAATTCAGACATTTTATTCATCTCGCAAGGCATTCTATTCACCACAGAGCATTTGTTTACATTGGAGATTATTATTATTATTACAGGACAGTGCATTATTATAGAAGCAGTTTATTATATACTATTCCAAAAAAGCAGGGAATATTTGACAGAAGTGAGATATGTGAAGAAATATATTTGTATGTTCATCAAAAAGACAGTTCAGGCATTGCACTGTGACATCTGGTGAATGATTTTAGCGATAGTTGGGTGTCTGGCAAGCACACATTCCACGCACTAAGCTGTAGAAGACATGGACGGTCAGACAGAGAATTTATCACATTCAGTCCAAGACCTCAATACCTTGTAAATCCTCCTCGGGTCACGAGACAAGCGCAGATCCGACATGGCATACTCCTCACCAAATGTCCAATATCAGCATGACTGATGTTATTCCATTCTTCCTGCAGTGCAGCCACTGCAGCAGTGAGTTCCGGGACATTGGTAGGAGGCTGTTGGCGTTGTCGTACATGCATGCCAAACATATCCCAGATGTGCTCGATTGGTGAAAGGTCTGGACTTAGTGCTGGCCAAGGCAGTGTAGTGATGTTCTGCTCCTGGAGGAACTCTGTAGCAACATGGGCCCTGTGTGCTCTTACATTGTCATCTTGGAAAATGAATTGACGGCCATGATGTTGTGCAAATGGCACCACATGAGCTGCTAACATGTTGTCATGGTAGTACTGCCCTGTGACACACCCTTGGATGACATGTAATGCTGTTCTGCTTATCATGGTTATGCCTCCACACAGCATAACCGATCACAAACCCTAATGATTGTGCTGTCTACTGGTTACGTCCTGTTATCGTTCGTTCCACGGCTGCCACACACTGTTTCGTCTGTCATGGAAGGCGAGAGTGAATCTCGATTCATCAGAAAACATGACGTTGCCCACCGACAATTGTCCCAGCGCTGTCATGCTCCACACCAATTATGCCTTGCTGCGATGTGACGGTCAGTCAAACATGGAATTATTTGAGGTCGTCGAGTGTACAAATTCCAGCTGAGTAGGCAATTTCGGATAGTCTGACCACTGACTTGCACATCTGTCGCTTGGTGCAGCTGCTGTCCAATTTCTGAGGCACTTTGATGGTGGTTATGTAATGCTGTGGTTTGGATGAAATGATCCTCATTAGCAGTTGTCACACTGGGACGACCTGACCGACATCTGTCCTCAACATTCAATGGGTTGGGGTATTCGTATTCGGTATTCAGTCGTATTCAATACATTTTTTCAAGTATTCGAATGTATTCAGTATTCATGCAATTGTAAAGTATTCGTATTCGAATACAGTCAAATTGGAGGTATTCATGAATACTTTTTGAATACTTTTCTTGTTTTTAATACACATGTATACAGTATTTGTAAAAAAAAATATTGTGATTATCTCTATTAGAAAGTAGTAAAGAAGTAAACTAATACTTTTGAAGTGCCTTTTAACAGCAACAGGCTAATTCACTTTAATGGCTGTTTCAAATAGCTTGTTTGTCTTGACATTCAAAGAAATGTTTCTTAGCAGATGGCCAGGAGTGATATGGATTTATGATCAAGACAATGGTTAGATAAAAGACTAATTGATCAAAGCTTGTTTGTGTTGATTTGTTATGTTGTTTGTCTTGACCTTCAAACAAATATTGTGTTGTTTTAACCATACAATTTATCAGGCATTCAGCATATATAAGTTTACTCAAACTCAATTTCTCAGTATTCAAGTATTCAAATTTGTATTCATGAATACATTGTAAAGTATTTGTATTCATATTCAAATACATTTGAAATTTGTGTATTCGTATTCATAAAATTTCAAAGTATTCGTATTCAATACATTTACGATGTATTCGCCCCAACCCTGCAACATTGCCTGTCTGACGGTAGCATGACCACAACCTGCTAATCACCGATTGAGTAATGTTGAGAATTTGAGCCACTGCAGTCTGTCTGTTGCCAGCCTCCAACATGCCAATGGCACATAAACGTTTGTCACATGTCAGTCTTCCGATACCTCCAAAGATATGTTTCAACCAGAAACTATTGATGAACAAGTTTATACCAAGAAAAGAATGATGAGACCTCTGAAAAAGCCTGTCCAGTACAAATGAAAATTTCAAAAGGTACCCCACAGACATTAATGTGGTGCTCGTGCGAAAAGCCTGCACAAAGCGTTCGTATGTCGGTGACATTCATGATCCACACTAAACTTGGTTACATGTTCATATTGATGTGTCCAATCTCGCATATCCAATACCATTTTCCGAAAATATCAACATCAGTTTGGATATCCTCTACTTTTTTTTAATAGTATATATTTATTGGAATATTTTTGAGAATCTGTACTTCTTTGTAAATTGGAAAAGTCTTTCCAGAAGAGAATTTATTCTTCTTGTGGAAGAGAAATTACTTTTGAGAAAAGCCAGGATTCTACGGGGTTATTTTAAAACTACCAGTGGCACCAATACTTACTGGATATTAATTCCATTTGGATTTTGCTGAGCACTTTATTGGAATTGTTTCGGAGACTGTTGAAATTTTGAGTGAACATTTCACGACAATCTATTGGGACATTTCACGACAATCTATTGGGTACTGTTTCTGCAAACTCATCCCTGAACATGATAATACCAGCTGCAAAATTTCTTCAACACTCAATTATGGGATTCTACTGAACTTTATTTGGGACTAATGGATAAGTATTTCTGTTTTAATTTTCAGTAAACCAAAGTGTGGAAAATCAAATTTAAGGGCCTATATAAGTAATGGAATTTTGAAATTCTCACCTCTCATATTCCATAAATTCAGATTAAATATACACAAATTATACTTCAAAATGAAGGTTGAGATGTATAGAACACGAAACACATATGTAATCAACTCATAGAGTCGACTGTAGGCACCACTGGTTCCTGGAAGTCTGCTACCGTATTTGCACCAGAACTGATAATAAAATAATATTTCATCAGAACAACTTGTGGCCAAATGTGCTTCATATATCCAAGAACAAAGCTAGGCATTCAAAACACTTTTGAATACAGCGATAGGACTGCATTTTGGAAAAGGACTACACTGTCTGCATTTTTTATTGAAGATGGTTTCCATGCTCGACAGACATGCACAAATCACTTGTTACCACAAATTTCCATCGAGAAACAAAATCATAATTCTAAGAAATTTCAACAGGTATCATGATACCTTGCATTGAATATGGCAACTGTGCAATCTCTATCTAATAACGGTATACTGTATGAAGGCGATCTTTTTCATTATTTGATTTTAGATGGCGTTGTTTTTATATGCTTTTTCTGTCCGATGACGTCGACCAGAAATCGAAAGTATACTCATACGTAAACAAAAGCAAAGGCTTTGGAATTTTCCCCAATGCAGCTCTGTCGCCGTGTTTTGAAGAATTTTTATCCCCTAGCTTTGTTCTTGGATATGTAAAGCACATTTGGCCACAAGTTGTTTTTGTGAAATATTAGTAAATTATCAGTTCTGGTGCGAATACGGCAGCAGACTTCCAGGAACCAGTGATGCCTACAGTCGACTCTTTGAGTTGATTACCCATGTGTTTCGTGTTCTATACATTCCAACCTTCATTTTGATGTACATTTTGTGTATATTTAATTTGAATTGAAGGAATATCAGAGGTGAGAATTTTCAAAATAAACAAAATTTCATTACTTATATAGGCCCTTAATGATGGCAAACTTTACGACAAAATTATGAAAATACAACTATGATTGGATGGATCAGGGACAACCCGCCTCAGGGACAACCCGTCCCAGGGACAACCTGCCCCAGGCCTATTTTGGGGGTGGGTTGTCCCACTTTTTGGGGCAGGTTGTCCCGATTTTTTTGTTGATATTTGATAAAAACTTTTGGGGGGATAGTAATATATAAAAAAGATTTCAGCTCACTTTTTTATCGAAAATTACCAAATTTAATCAGAAATTATCCACAATCCACATTGATCCGATTTTTTTTCTGCTATTTTTAAAAAAAAATTGGGGAGATGGTAATATATAAAAAAGATTTTTACTCACTTTTTTATCGAAAATTATCCAATTTTAACGAAAATAATCCACAATCCTCTTAACACATTCCATAATAACTGAATCAAACTAATAATACTTCTAAACACCAGTCAGAATTGGCGTGTTGTTTTAGACATGTTGTTTCAGTCGGGTACCCTCTAAGAGGAATGAGATTTGTTTGATGCGCAAAAACCAAATGACAGGACATGTTGTTTCAGCGTGATATGGATTCATCACAGCGTTGATCTCTTTTATTTTATCTAACTAAGACTAAGACAATAAATGTTGGTTTTTTTAGCTGCTAACAATCATCATGTTGCTTCTCTTTGAATTATTCCGGATGATCTTTGCGTTGTTGTCGGCCTGCATTTCTATCAACTTGTTCCAGCCCTCATGAAGGAAGCAGAAGCAGTCAGTCTGAGAGTGCCGGCAGCCGACTTAGAGACTGACACCCGAGTGAGATACACTTTGCAAGCAAAGAAAATCCAAGAGTGCTGGGATGACTACATGGCCAATCCTCCAAGAATATCCACCATCAACTTCTTGAAGAAATGTGGAGCACTATACTGGCGCAACAAAGAGGCGCGTACCGAATCCTAGAAGCCAGAGTACCACAGAAACTGGCATCGAATGAAAAAACTGTTAATTATTGTTCATTGTTAATTATTGTTCATTCATTTCATGTTCAAACATATTATTGTATTGTTATTTGGTTATTTTTTGGTTTTTATTAGATGTTAATTAAATCATCAATTTTGTTGTTGTTTATCATAATTATAATTCAAATGACAGTCAGGTTGTCCTTTATATCCCGGTGCGTATTTATTATTATGATCGTATTACAAGTAATAACAGGTGGATAATTCATTCTGAATTATTCACGTGTTATTACCAATAATACAATCATAATTAAGTAAAATGTCAGGTTATTAGTACTCATAATCCAGTCCTAGTCCAATATCATAGTCAAGAAAAATTGGGGCGAGTTGTCCAAGGACGGGTTGTCCCACCCCGCTTGGGGCGGGTTGTCCCTGGGGCGGGTTGTCCCGTTCCCTGATTGGATACGTAAACAATTAACTCAAGCTCATCTGCCTTATTCCCATGTTTTGACAAAATGTTTAATTAACTAAAATTTAGGAGCAAAACTACCATAGGATTGAAACTGCTCAGATATTATTTTGAAATTTCGTTCGGTCCCGTTTCGGTGATTCGGCAAACCACTTTAACTAGAGTAAACGGGCACAAATCATGATCAAGACGCTAAGTCCTGCATTTACATTTTCTACACGAATATACCTGAGGTTCCCATATTTGAATCTTCGTATAGACTCAGAGATTTTTTTACAATATCGTAAGACATTTTCTTGATGTTTTCTTCAAATAATCTTTGACGCGCACGTGTACTTATTTATTTACGGAAATGAATATAGAATGCCAGCAATTAACCCACTATAATTTCGGGTACGGGACCACTCGCCCCCCGCCCAACTGGACCCCTGGGGCGAGTTGGCCCGATTTTGGATCTGAGCGTGATCGATTGACCACATGTATTCGTAGCCAAGACTAGTTCTGAGTAATATAATTAAAGAGTTTTCGACCTTGTGACGTGAAACGACAATAATTATAATGCAAGATGCCGTGTCTCTTTTGGACTCATTATTCTAGGACGTTTGTTCTGATCAAGTCCAAAATTGGTTTCAGATATGGAACCAATTTTGGATTTGAGCAGAATCAAAGCCAAGAAAAACGAGTCCGAAAGTGTATTTAATGGCGCCCACCATTATAATTATTGTCGTTTCACGTCGCAAGGTCGAAAACATCATTAAACATCTCACCAACTGCTTTCCAAACACCCCTTCGAAATCAGCTATAATCAGCGTGGAGACGGTTAGTATAGGTGTACAGGTGGGGGCAGTGGTCGAGGCTAGCACAGGGGAGAGGGGGGGGGGGGGGCTAGTGAGTTATCAACGGACGGCCAGCGGTCGGCGGTGTGTAAGCATTGTGATATGGTGTATGTGGATGGGCGTGAGCTGGGGGAGTTGGGGATGTGCGCTATCTGCATAGAGTTGATGCAGCTGTTAGAGGCCTATGTAATGTTGGAGGAAGAGGTGTAGGAGGTGAGGGGGAAAATGGGGAAGGCAGGAAAGTCTGGTGTTACCCCAGTTAGGGTGGCATTCGATGGGGGGAGGGGGTGGAGGGGGGGTGGAAGGTGGTGGGTAGTAGGAAGCGGACTTTTGACGTGAATAGTGGGTCTTTTGGGAATAGGAAGGTGCGTCGAGTTGAGGGTAGGGGAGAAGTAGAGGCTAGAGTCTCAAATCCCCAGGCTAGTAGTGGGAGTCAGGGGCCAAAAGGCGTATTCGTTTAGAATCGGATGGCGAGGGAGGTAGCGATGACCATGTGGCGTCCGTCAGGGAAGGAGCCAGAGGAAAGGTTAGGAAGGTGGTAAACGAGGACAGGGAGGCTTGTAGTGGAAGCGGGCAAAAAGCGAAGTGCAGTGTCCAAAATAGATTCAGTGTGTTAGGTAATTTCGAGAATTCTGGGGAGCAGGTGGGGGCTGAAGAGGTGGAGGTAGGCTTGGGGGATAGTGTGGCGGAGTGCAAGACTGCGAGCCGGTCCAGGAGGAACAGAGGTGGTAACAGGGGTAGTAGGACAGGAAAGAGGCGGTTGGTGGTTGCAGGGAGTAGTATAGTGCGGGGGTTAGATAGGGTGGTGTGTGGGCCCGACAGTGTCAACAGGACCAATTTGTGCTTTCCGGGGGCTAGGGTGGAGGACCTTAGGAACAGAGTGGGTGGATTAGTAAAGGGGTCAGGCCCAGACCCAGTGGTTGTTGTACACGTGGGGACCAACAACATCAGGGAGAGAAAATCAGTTCAGCTTATTGAGACTTACAAGGACTTAATAACTCAACTGAATGCCAAGAATGCACAGGTAGTGGTTTCGGGGCTTCTCCCAGTACTAGGTGGTGGGGGCGCGCGTAATTCGCGGACCATTGGAGCCAATGAGGAATTGGGGGAGTATTGTAAGGAACTTGGGATACCCTTTATAGACAATTGGGGATCATTTTGGGGCAGAAAGGACCTATATGGAAGGGATGGTCTCCATCTTAGCCCGAGGGGTACAGAGGTTTTAGGAAGAGATATGTTGCAGGTGGTGGAGACTTATTTGGTATAGGGAGGGAAGGGGGGAATGAACACAGGAAATGTGTTACGAACCATAGTTGTAAAAAATGGGATAAGGGGGATAAGGAAAAGGGACCAAAAATCCACTTGAATAGGCATTGCGTCCCAAGGAAAGTACAGGTACACAAAATAGGATATACAAACATACAGGGACTAGATAATAATGGGACCAGTAGGCGGAAGCCAATGAATCTTGATACCCCGAAAGTGGGGTATAGCAACATCGAGGGTCTCCATCGGAAAGTAAGTGAAATTGCTACATTGATCGAGGCAGAGGAGTTTGACGTCATGGGCCTAAGTGAAACGTGGATAAGACACGAGGAACGGGAAGACCAAGTAAGGGGGTGCGTGTGGATAGGTGTAGGGCGAACGGAAGGCCAGGAAAAAGGGGGAGGGGTAGGTATGTACATTAAAGAGGATTTAAAACCGTCGCCGATTACAGACCTGGAAGAGGTCAGCACCTCGGCTGATGTATCGAAAGAAATTGGATGGGTAAGGATCAATCTGAGAAACAAAAGTATTGCCATTGGGGTTCTGTACTGTGCGGGGCTTTTGAGGGATAGGTTGGGGGACCTCGGTGGGGGACCTCGGAAGGGAAGCAGTAGTATGTCAGGGGCTTTTGAGGGATAGGTTGGGGGACCTCGGTGGGGGACCTCGGAAGGGAAGCAGTAGTATATCAGGGGCTTTTGAGGGATAGGTTGGGGGACCTCGGAAGGGAAGCAGTAGTATGTCAGGGGCTTTTGAGGGATAGGTTGGGGGACCTCGGAAGGGAAGCAGTAGTATGTCAGGGGTTTTTGAGGGATAGGTTGGGGGACCTCGGTGGGGGACCTCGGAAGGGAAGCAGTAGTATGTCAGCGGCTTTTGAGGGATAGGTTGGGGGACCTCGGTGGGAGACCCCGGAAGGGGACCATTGAAGAAAGAGCCAGAGGGGAAGGGAAGTATGAGGAGATGTGGAGATCCGGTTGTAGAAACCACAGGTTTTTACGACAATTAGCCTCTAGTCCCCACCAGCCCCAAATAGTCCCCACCAGACCCCACTACTTCCCACCAATCCTCAAATCACCAAAAAAAACCCAAACAAACCCGACTATATGTGATATGGATTCTTCAAGAATATTTTGCAGCACGTAGTGCAATAGGACCGCCATACCTTTCACATAGCCTTCATGGCCTCATACGCCTAAAAAAGCCCTACGTATGGAATCCCTTTTTAAGAATCCCTTTTTGGAATCCCTTTTTTCTAAAATGAGTCTAAGAGTCGTTCGAGGAGTCACTCGAAAGAGCAATTGCTCGTTAGCTCATTTGCTCGATGGGATTCGAGTCGTTCAAGCAATATATACGAGTCACTCGAGGTAAGACGGAATCCCACTTATGGAATCCCTTTTGTGGAATCCCTTTTTCGAAAATGGCTGTGGTTATGGAATCCCTTTTTCCTGAAATGAGTCTAAGAGTCGTTCGAGGAGTCACTCGAACGAGCAATTGGTCATTGGCTCATTTGCTCGATGGGATTCGAGTCGTTCGAGCAATATATGCAAGTCACTCTAAGTAAGACGGAATCCCACTGATGGAATCCCTTTTGTGGAATCCCATTTGTGGAATCCCTTTTTCGAAAACGGCTGTGGCTATGAATCCCTTTTTTCTGAAATGAGTCTAAGAGTCGTTCGAGGAGTCACTCGAACGAGCAAGTGCTCGTTAGCTCATTTGTTCGATGGGATTCGAGTCGTTCGAGCAATATATGCGAGTCACTCGAGGTAAGATGGAATCCCACTTATGGAATCCCTTTTGGGGAATCCCATTTGTGGAATCCCTGTTTCGAAAACGGCTGTGGTTATGGAATCCCTTTTTCCTGAAATGAGTCTAAGAGTCGTTCGAGGAGTCACTCAAACAACCAATTGCTCGTTGGTTCATTTGCTCGATGGGATTCGAGTCGTTCGAGCAATATATGCGAGTCACTCGAAGTAAGACGGAATCCCACTGATGGAATCCCTTTTGTGGAATCCCATTTGTGGAATCCCTTTTTCGAAAACGGCTGTGGCTATGAATCCCTTTTTTCTGAAATGATTCTAAGAGTCGTTCGAGGAGTCACTCGAACGAGCAATTGCTTTTTAGCTCATTTGCTCGATGGGATTCGAGTCATTCGAGCAATATATGCGAGTCACTCGAGGTAAGACGGAATCCCACTTATGAAATCCCTTTTGGGGAATCCCATTTGTGGAATCCCTTTTTCGAAAACGGCTGTGGCTGTAGAATCCCTTTTTTCTGAAATGAGTCTAAGAGTCGTTTGAGGAGTCACTCGAACGAGCAATTGCTCGTTGGCTCATTTGCTCGATGGGATTCGAGTCGTTCGAGCAATATGCCGAGTCACTCGCTCGAGCAATTACTCTAAAGCTCATTTGCTTGATGGGATTCGAGTCATTCGAGCAATGACTTATCAGTAACTGCTTGATAGCTTATTGGCTGCCCTCAACTACCCTGTACCGGGGTCCCCCAAATATTCCCTCAAAAGCCCCTGACATACTACTGCTTCCCTTCCGAGGTCCCCCACCGAGGTCCCCCAACCTATCCCTCAAAAGCCCCTGACATACTACTGCTTCCCTTCCGAGGTCCCCCACCGAGGTCCCCCAACCTATCCCTCAAAAGCCCCTCACATACTACTGCTTCCCTTCCGAGGTCCCCCACCGAGGTCCCCCAACCTATCCCTCAAAAGCCCCTGACATACTACTGCTTCCCTTCCGAGGTCCCCCAACATATCCCTCAAAAGCCCCTGACATACTACTGCTTCCCTTCCGAGGTCCCCCACCGTGGTCCCCCAACCTATCCCTCAAAAGCCCCTGACATACTACTGCTTCCCTTCCGAGGTCCCCCACCGAGGTCCCCCAACCTATCCCTCAAAAGCCCCTGACATACTACTGCTTCCCTTCCGAGGTCCCCCCCCCCCCCCCCCGAGGTCCCCCAACCAATCCCTCAAAAGCCCCTGACATACTACTAAGGCATAGAGGGTGGGGACAAGAAAGTCAGCAGGAATGGAAGGAAGCTGTTGAACTTCACAAACGAGCTCGGTCTGAAGATTCTGAACAGGGACGCGAGGTGTAAGGGGAAATGGACATGGGAGAGGAACGACAGAAAATCAATAATCGACTATATTCTCACAGATATTAATTTATGGAGGGAGGCGATAGGGGTAGAAGTAGATGATGATGGTGAAATGGAGGCGGATAGTGACCACAACTTGATTACAGTGACGATCAGGGCCAAAAATCTAATAAAAAGCAAAGGAAGCTTTAAGGAGATTTGGGGACTCAAAAAAGGATGCTGACTGGGCGAAGTTCAATGAAAAACTGAAACCAAAGCTTGCAACCGTACCCAAGGGGGGGGGGGGGGGGCAATGTCCAGAAGATGGCGGACGCCATATTTTCGAGCCTAGTGGAGGCAAGGAAGGAATGTGTAGGAAAGATCCGGGTGCCAACACGGGAACTTGGATACAGAGTGAATGAAGAACTGAAAAGGGCCATAAAGGGAAGAAAAGCTAAATGTGCTGCATACAGGAGAAGCAGAAAACTTAAGGGGCGGAAAGCAATGAGGCCACAGTAGCAAAGGAAGAATACCAACAAGCACGAAATAAAGTAAATAAGATTAAAGACGATAATCGGAGAGTGCGAAATAGTAGTCTTATTAGGACGATAAGAACGACAGGGGGGGGGGGGGGGGGGGGGTCGAGTTCGAACGTATTTTGGAAATGGGTGAATAAACGTAACAAAGGAAGTAACCCACAGAGTATTAAAGTAGATGGCAGAGTTACAGACGAGCAAGATCAAGTCGCATCAGAACTAGTCAAGCACTGGGAAAAGGTAAACGATAAGCGATGGGGCATGGGGAGCCCACCTGAGTGTCCGAATCGGGTCGAGGAAAACCTAACGAACTTCCTGAGCAGCGAAATTAAAACGGTGGAGGTGCGAAATGTGATCTCAAAATTAAGGGATGGAAAAGCGGGAGGAGTGGATGAAATTCCAAACGAGTTTATCAAAAAAGGGGGAGAGGAACTCGTGGAAAGCCTAACTGCCCTATTCAATCTAGCCATAGAAAATCAAGAGGTCCCGAAGGAGTGGAGAGAAAGCAAAGTGACATTTATTCACAAAAAGGGGGAAAAAGACGTTTTGGATAACTATCGAGGGATCTCTGTCAGTAGCAACATTGGAACAGTTTTCTGTAAAGTCCTGTATGGGAGACTAGAGGAGGTGATTGAAGAGACGGGTTTTTTGGGAGAAATCCAGAATGGCTTCAGGAAGGGAAGGCGAGTTATTGACCATCTTTTCACGCTATCCCAGATGATAGAATCCGCGAAAGCAAAAAAGAAAAAGCTGTTTATGGCCTTTTTGGATGTCAAAAAGGCATACGATAGAGTATGGAGGGAGGGTATGTGGCGCAAGCTGGAGGCCCTGGGCTTAGGAGGCGAGTTTGTTGGAATTATGAAAGCATTATATAAAGACGAACAGAGTGAACTTAGCCTGGGAAACATTACAACAAAACGTGTGCCTATGGAGATAGGCCTAAAACAGGGGTGTATCCTTTCGCCAATCCTGTTTGCATTGTATATCAAAGATTTAGATATATGTGTTGAAGGCAACACATCAATGTGTTGAACTCCTGCATAGCGAGGAGGGGGTAGCAGTTGGGGACTTGAAGATCCCAGGGCTATTTTTTGCAGACGATATGGTGCTAGTATCAGAAAGCGAAGGGGGGGCTAACTAAAATGCTGGGAATTGTTGGGAAATATGGGAGCAAATGGAGACTCGAACTTAATGAAAGCAAGAGCAAAGTTATACCTGTGGGTCGCAACGTGGACCCCACTCGCAGGTGGAGAGTGGGTGAGTTCTGCATTCCGGAAGGTAACAGCAAACTTCTCAGTGTTGGGGAGACAGGTGATTACGAGTATTTGGGGGTAAATATAAACATTACAGGAAGAGGCATCTATCGAAACCACACGAATAAACTGATTCTGAAGGGGAAGCGAATCCTTAACCAAATGAAACTTATAGGGAGAAACAGTTTCAATAAGGTTTTCGTGGGGAAAACCATTTGGGAAATGGTGGGTCTGCCAAGTATCACATACGGTACGGAAGTGGTACCCCTAAACCAGACGGCCGTAAAGAGCTTGGAAATCCTGCAGAACGATGCAGGCCGATGGATAACGGGGTCGAGTAATGCCGCAGCGCTAGAAGAAATCAGGGGTGAGCTTGGGTGGATGAGGATCAAGGACAGGATAGACCTGTTGAAACTCGGTTATCTTAATTATTTGGTAAATCTCCCAGACAGCCGATGGTGTAAAGTAATGTTCCTGAGAATTTTCAACTCAAATATAAAGACGGGGTGGATGGTCCAAGTGAGGGAGCTAGTAGAGAACTACTCATTGGACATCTCGGACCTGGACGTTGGGGCCAACCAGGGTAAAAAAATCGTCAGAGAAAGGGTCATGGAGGATTGTAACCGTAATTGGCGAGAGGGGGTCAAATCAAAGAGGTCTTTGGGTGGCCTGCGTGATAAGAGAAGCCAGGCTTTGAAGAGTACCTTGATGGCACCTTTGGGGGGTCACTGCTGTTCAAGATGAGGTCGCGATCCCTGGAGCTGAGGGGAAAAATTGGGAAGGACTGTGAAAGGGAGTGGCAGATGTGTAATTTGGGCATGGTGGAGACCCTGGAACACTTTCTTCTAGAATGCCCAAAGTACCAGTCTAAAAGAATAAGATTCACTGGGAGTATAATGGGAAAGTGGGATGGGAGAATGAAGGACATGTGGTTAGGGGGTGACTCAAAGAAGAGGGCTAATATGCTAATCGGAGAAATTGGGAAGAATGGGGCAAGGGATGTCATCAAGCAGTTCGTCTACGAGTGTTGGGAGGAGAGGAGAAGCATGGGAATAGGGAGGCAGTTGGGAGTACAGGGGTAACCAAGGCCTTCTTGTCCGAGAACCGCGACAAATCAGTGGCTGGCCAAAGTGTTATTATTATTATTATCTCTTTCAAAGCTGGAGATGAAGGCAACACATCAAATAGAGCTTAAAAAACCTAAAAAAAATACATTATTATTATTATCATTATTTTTTTTTTAAATAATAAATAATAAATAAAATTAATATTCCCCCTGCAACAGCCCCACCTTCCCTCCAACCCCCTCCTCCCAGCATTCAGATATAAACAGTTCGTCTGACATTTTGCCGGCCGACCAAAGAAGAATCACATTTTGATGAATGAAAGGTTTTAGCGCGCCGAAGGCGCGCAGGGACGATGTGGGATTTACAAATCCCTTGCGACCCGGTTAACCTTATTTTATTTCACTTGGATCACACAGGCCTAGCTTTCCTATTGCCTCAAATGGGGTCTGCGGGGGTATGCACGCGGTTAGAATTCCCGGCAGTTTACGTTGGCGTGATAGATTGTCAATAATCAATCCCTCAACGCCATTAAGACTGTTAGAGAGTGGGCTCTATCCGGTTCTAGCTTGGCGATGGTAGAGGTTTGAGTCCCACCATGGTGGCGAGCCAGAATACAATGTTGTGCGATGGCAAATTTAAAGGAAGAAAAGAAAAGAAAACCAAACAGCAACGCCGGTTTGGTAGCGGTCCCGGCATATGACCATAGCGGTTAAAAGAGGAATGGAGAAAGCTCCAACAGTTTAGTTTGAAAAACCGGGAGTCATCCATCAAGCCTTCTGGGAGATAGGATGCCGTATGTGATTTGAGGTATCTGGTTATCCTTCGGGAATTCCAAATGACCTCCCCCCACCCCAAAAAGACAAAACAAAACAAAACAGGAAAAAAAAACAAAAAAAAAACACCGTCTCGCAGACACACACCCTCAAGCCCTTAAAAGGGCTGTTAAATCTTTATTCAAATGCTTATTTATATAAAAGTTACACTTGTCCCCAGCCAGACAAGCTTGTTTCAATCCTTGCCTGGTGTTTGGTGGTTTCTTGTGTATGTTAACAGAAAGGTAGGTTCCACCAATTCCTCCTACGCTTTGTCTACCATTTCCATGCGTCTTCTTGATAGGAGTGTTGCAAGAAAATTTGAGAATATTATTAGAAAAGTTATAGGTAGAGAGAAAGATAGGTACCCTTCATTCATTCATTCACAGTCATAAACATTTTCAGTAATAACCGTTATGTCTAATGCTTGCACCAGTTGCAACCAGACCGTACGTCCTAGACAAGAAGCGATGCAGTGTGACAATTGTGAAAGATGGACCCACCGTATATGCAACACAGGAATTTCGCGAGAAGACGACAGACGAGCTGTTAGAGAAAGGTCTGATATTGACTTCACATGTGAAGCCTGCAATGCCAGAATTTGATTTGGCAACCGAGTTTCTCCCAGAGGCAACTGCATTTGACAGACTGAACCAACAGGTCGATGGTCAGCAAAATGTTGAGGAACTTATGGCTTATGTACAGGATACATGGCTAAATGGAAATAGGTGGAGTGCTGAGGACTGGTGTGTCTTTAACAAAAGTGTACGAACAAACAATGATGTTGAAGGGTGTCATCGACGGCTGAATGCACGTGCTGGGAAATCAAATTACCTTTTTACGTTCTCATTCCATTATTATTTGATGAGGCTAAAGTTGTGTCACTACAAGTGAAACTTGTTTCAGAGAAAAAACTCAAGCGCTATCAGCGCAAAGTGTGTCGCCAAGCACAGAGTAAACTGTTTGAGTGTTGGGAATTGTATTTATTTGGTGATTTGTCATCCTCTGACTTGTTACGTAAATGTGGTGATATATTTGGTCCTTAAATTTCAAAACATTTGTGATGTAAATTGTTACAAAATTATTAAGGTAAGGAACTGCTCATTGGACTACATCTGAGAGTAAATTCAATAATTCCGTAATGTGTGGTAAAGGTTAAATTGTAAATTTCATATTATTTTTTCTTCAGTGTGTTGTCTCAAAACATGAATGTCGGCTTTTTCGACCTACGGCTTATTCGACCTAAGGCTTATTCGACCCACGGCTTTTTCGAGCCATGGCTCATTCGACCTACGGCTTATTCGACCCATGATCCATACTTTTTTCGACCCAGTTAAGTACAATATGAAAGTGTACTAATCTGGATAAATAAAGTATGGGTCATGGGTCGAATGAGCCATCTAAAGAGTGCAAATCAGTCAGTCAAGTGTTAGATAATTATAAGTAGATAAATAACAACGCGCAGTAGTAGGAGACGAATGTTTATTCAATAGAAAATAAATATCTATAAATCAACAAAAAACATTAGCACATCAATCCATCAAGTATCAAAGTGTTACATTATATTAGTACACAGCCAATAGTTTGAACGGCAACATCTATACCAGGTTTTGATGGATGACTATGTGTTGATGCATTGGGTTTAAAAGTTCCACCGTCTTCATTTATTACCACGGGACATACGTTTCGTTTCCCTGTAAAAAAGAATGAATATTGTCTTTCAGTTCCAATAAATTTAAAAAAAAACCATTATCTAAATAATTTATGCTCAAGATTTTAAAAAAAGCTTTACATCTTACTGGATATTACTTATCATTATTATTATTAATAAAGATTATTATTATCATTATTACCATTATTATTATTATTACAATAATTTAAGTATATAATTACCCCTAACACTGCATCGCCAAACAATGGTGCCATTTTTAGAGTCATCTTCTGAACATAGGTGTAGTCATCACTGCTTACGAGTTTTCTTTTCCCCCTTTTTGGCCCATTGTCCACCAACTGATAGCTGGTCTCGGTCTCGATGTCCCTCATGTCTTCACGGTTGATGGTTTCATCTTCCAAAGATCTGGAAAAGAATAGAGGATGTCTTAGTATGGATGAGAAACAGAAGGAAGAAACATGTAATTGTAAGACTAATTATAAAATGTAAAAACAAAATCAGTAAATATTAAATAAAGCGCCGATCACCAGGTACATCTGTATATGCTATTAAAAGTAAATGATAAAACATTTAAAGTTATTAATAATGTGGTCTGATTGAAACAAGGAAAAAGCAATAAGATTAAGCTTACTCTTCGTTAGCCTCAGCAGCCAGTGATCTTTCTGGTCTTGAAATATCGAAAGTTGAGTTGTTGTTCAAACCCAAGCTAAACTCTCCATACTCACGATCAGGTGATGCAGATGAAGTTCTAGTGCTCTCTAAAGGCCCACTGGGATCTGCTGGAATTTGGCTGGTTTGTATTGAGTCGACGATTGCAGAAACTTCTGGCTGCCGCGTTGATCTACATGTTGTACAGATGTAGTCTCTAGAGCCATTTTGTCGATTTGCAAGTCTATACGTTTCTCTTCAAATGCCTAAAAATATATCCAAAAATTACGTTATAGAGCCGTGACGGATTAGCAAATGCTCAAAGTTAATTAATTAATATGCACTTTCAAAATTGAAAAAAAAACCTTACCAGTTCCACATGTTCTAAAAATATATATCCAAAAATTTGTTAGAAAAAAATAGTCAAAGTTAATTAAGTTAATTAATTAATATGTACTTTCAAAATTGAAAAAAAACCTTACCATTTCCACATGTTCTAATAATATATATCCAAAAATTTGTTAGAAAAAAATGGTCAAAGTTAATTAAGTTAATTAATTAATATGTACTTTCAAAATTGAAAAAAAACCATACCAGTTCCACATGTTCTAAAAATATATATGCAAGAATTTGTTAGAAAAAAATGGTCAAAGTTAATTAATTAATATGTACTTTCAAAATTTAAAAAAAATTGAAAAAAGCCTTACCGGTTCCACATGTTCTGTGTGTCCATCTCCTACATGAGTCGCATTCTATTGCTTCCTGTCTTGGGCGCACTATATTCTCACATGAAACACAGATGTGATTTGCAGTACTAGTAGGCATACTGTAGATTGTTATAGTACAAATGATGCCTATACGAATGAATGAATGAATGAAAGGTTTTAGCGCGCCGAAGGCGCGCAGGGACGATGTGGGATTTACAAATCCCTTGCGACCCGGTTAGCCTTATTTTATTTCACTTGGATCTTGGATCACACAGGCCTAGCTTTCCTATTGCCTCAAATGGGGTCTGAAGGGGTATGCTCGCGGTTAGAATTCCCGGCAGTTTGCACTGGAGTGATAGATTGTCAAAGACCAAACCCTCAACGCCATTAAGACTATTAGAGAGTGGGCTCTATTCGGTTCCAGCTTGGCGATGGCAGAGGTTTGAGTCCCTCCATGGTGGCGAGCCAGAATATAATGTTGTGCGATGGCAATTTTAAGGGAAAAAGAAAAAAGAAAACCAAACAGCAACGCCGGTTTGGTAGCGGCCCCGGTATATGACCAAAGCGGTTACAAAAAAGGAATGGAGAAAGCTCCAACAGTTTAGTTTGAAAAACCGGGAGTCATCCACCAAGCCTTCTGGGAGATAGGATGCCGTATGTGATTTTGAGGTATCTGGTTATCCTTCGGGAATTCCAAATGACCTCCAACACCCCCCCCCCCCCCACACACACACACAAAAACAAAAAAAAACAAAACAAAAAAAGCCCTTAAAAGGGCTGTTTGCTGGCAAGATTGTTTCAATCCTTGCCTTGGTCTTGTTTGGTTTTCTGCACATCTTTGCTTGAGGATTGTTTCAATCCCTCATAGTCTGTCATTCAGTTTGGTCGTGTGTCTGATGAGATAGAGGAGGTAGAAAAGATAGAGAGCTGGAAATTAGAGCAATTCGGTTTTTAATTTACAACTTTTCCGTCCTTTTGGATGGGGAAGCCAGCATTTTTTGCCCGAGATTTATATCTCAGGGAGGGGATACCCGGCAGCAGGTGGAGATTTTCCTCGCTGTTTGCAACTCCCACTGGTAACAGAGGCAAGCTTTCGTGCGTATCGTGTCACCCGCAGCCAGTTCTAAATTTAGGTCACAGAATGCCTGGCTCACCCCATCACAATGATGTAATCTTTAACCCTTTCGATAGACATGCCCCAGATTATTTAGTTTTCCTATTGAGGACGCGATGCGCATTGAGTTCTATTATTAATTCGCTGTCTTGAAGTCTATTTAGAGTTTTGCTTTGAAGATCTTTTAAGCGCATTGCTATAGTGTCTATTTTTGCTATCTCGTGAAGTTGTTTTATCGATGTCCACGTGGGCTTGCGCAGAGCCACGCACAAGCCATGATTTTGGACCCGTTGAAGTTTTTCAATGTTGGTTTTATTCAGGTCACTTGTTATTATGGCCCCATACTCTAGTATTGGGCGTATATATGATTTGTAAAGATTGAGGAGAATTTCTTTATTGGCTCCCCAATATTTTTACCTCTAATCATTTTCAGGAAATTGATGCGTTTAGTGGCTTTGACGGTGACTGAGTTTATGTGATTGTTTAGATTGAGACTGCTATCCAGGTTGAATCCCAGAAGATTTGCCTCATTACTAGCTTCAAGTTTATGATCGTAAAGCTTAAGCTCAATATTAGGGACAGGCTTTTTCCTTTGTTTTTTATAGAATGTGATTCTTTGTGTTTTCGTGGCATTTAGCTTGATGCGCCACAGAGCGCACCAGTCTTGCAGGTCGCGGATGGTATCCTGCAGGCGGTTTTGTATTATGTTTCCAGACTTACTGGCCGTCCACATTCCTTTGTCGTCTGAGAATTGAGATAGCTCAACATGGTCCTTCCCAAGTTTGTCAATGTCATTCACATATATTATAAATAGAAGCGGGCTGAGGACCGAACCCTGTGGAGTGCCCGCTTCGAGTTTTACCTCGGCTGACACTTCGCGGTTGACCCTCACTTTGATTTTTCGATCAGATAAAAATGATGATATGATCCTTAGAATTTTGGTAGGTAGCCCCATTTTAGCTAGTTTGTATCTCATGCCATTGTGCCAGACAGAGTCAAACGCTTTTTCTACGTCGAGTAATAGCGCGGTTCCTATTTCATTTTGACTGAACGCCGTTTTCATATAATCTACCAGTCTATAAACATGCTCGATTCCCTCTCTTTGGCTCATGTATGCCCTTTGCCACTTATTGAAAAAGCTGATTGATTCGAGATGGCTGCGGAGTCTAGTCGTGAGAATCTGTTCGAAAATTTTTTCCAATACAGCTGAGTAGGCTGATTGGGCGGTAATTAGCTGGGATGCTCAAATCCTTGTCGGGTTTGGGTATCATGACTCCTGTAGCTACTTTCCAACATTTTGGGAAGTATCCACTAGAGAGACAGCAGTTTAGGAGGTTAGTGAGTCTACCGAAAAAAGTGTTGGGACATTGTTTCAGGATTTTGTATGAGACCTCGTCCCCTCCTGGGGAATAAGAAGGCTTACATTTTTTAACTGTGTTAGCCACTTCTTCTTTGCTTATCGGTTCCGTGAGTTCATGGCCATCCCCGTCCTCGGGCGTTTGGCTGAAGTTGGCATCGTAAAACGTTGTCTTGTTGTCTTGAACAAATTTGTTTACTTTTTCTTTGAACTCGTCATCAAACCTATCACCCTCATGTGGACGATGATATCTCTTAAGGAGCTCAGCAAAGGCGCTAGCCTTCGCCTTGTCATCCAGGGCCATAGTTCCATCGTTGATCTTTAGTGCCTTACTGTTGGCGTCTTTATGTTTTTGTCCAGTAAGGGTTTTAAAAGTATCCCAAAACTTTTTAGTCTCCCTGAGTCCATTTAGATTTTCCGTTGCTTTTTCCCATCTCACGCGATTGTCGTTTGCTATTGCTTTTTTTAACTTCGCCGTGGAGGCGATTATACACGGCTTTAAGTTCGACCTTTTTAGTTGGAAGTTTTTCTGATTTGTATGCACGGAAGGCCTTTCTTTTTTGTTTTATTATTTGGAGTGTGGTTTCAGTTATTCTGTTGGCCCGCGGTTTAACTCTCTGCTGCAGCATTAATCAACCATGATTTGGCCAAGATAGAACATTGGGCCAAATCATGGTTGATTGAGTTTAATCCTCAAAAAACAGAGACTATGTTAATTTCGCGTAAGATCATTGCTCCTACGCACCCACCTTTATATCTAAGTAGAACTCGAATTACCGAAGTAACTACTCACAAGCATTTGGGTGTGACCCTAAATAAATCCTGTACTTGGAACGAGCATTTTGATCATATCTGCGCCAAGGCTTGGACTCGTATAGACATGTTGAGAGCTCACAAGTTCACTCTTGATCGCAAGGTCTTAGAAAAGATATACTTCGCATTTATTAGGCCCCTCCTGGAATATGCAGACTGTGTTTGGGACAACTGTCAAGTACACAGGCTGCGAATCTAGAAAAAATTCAAGTAGCTGCAGCGAGAATTGTTACTGGTGCTACAACTAGTGCCAGTAAAAGTTTACTCTACGCGGAAACTCGATGGGATTCACTGCAGGAAAGGCGCCGAAAGCACAAGCTACTTCAATTCTTCAAGATGTATCATAAACTTGTTCCTCCATACCTTTCAAACAAAGTACCGCCAGTTACTTCGTCCATCAGTCTTCACCACAATACTCGATCAAATAAAACCCACCGAGTTCCGTTTTGTCATACTAGTTTGTACCAGTCTTCGTTTCTTCCAGATGTTACCAAACAATGGAATATGTTGCCCGTCTCGGTTAGGGAAAACTGTTCCATCATAAATTTCAGAAGGTTCCTAAATGGCGGGAATCAACGTCCGCCCACATTCTATGCCGGGGCCAAATCTCGAGCAGCTCAAATTTATCATTGTAGGTTGCGTCTGCACTGTAGCGGTGTTAACGCCCATCTGTATGATAATCACCTCTCGTCTTCACCTCTGTGTCTGTGTGGTGGCATGGAAACGACTGAACACTTTCTTCTGTACTGTACAAACTATACAGATGTACGTAATCTAACAATTAATACATTGCCGTTTACCTTTGATCTTTCTATGCTCCTGTATGGGTCTGAGCATTTGAGCATCACTGACAACTATCTTGTGTTCAGAGTCGTGCAAGAATATATCATACACGCTTTCACTGAGTTGCAGTATATATGTAGACTTGTTTCATTATGGTATATCGACAGGTGTATATGCACCAGTAAATACATCACAATAACATTTTTGACACTAACCTTCATGGGGAAGTATACCGCGGACTGCCCGGAGTCCGCCCCTGGACTGTCTCTCCGTACCAACAGTATCCTGTTGAAATTAATTTTTAACTCCTCTGAGCTGGAAGAGTGGTGAGAACAGTCCAGGCGCGGACTCTTGACTCGTCTCTTGTCTGTTTGCGACGATGGTACTGTTCATCAATAGAGTCATAGACTACACTCATGTGATCGCTTCTGGTATTAATACTGCTTTCAAGCTGGTTTCATCTGCAGATTATTCTGCGTCTTTGTTTCCATTAGTCTGTTTGTTTTTCCTTTCTTGACTTTTTTTTTCTTTTTTGTTCGTTTAATTTTTTTCTTCTTCTCTTGTGCTTTTCTTCTTGTTTCTTCATTTTTCCCTCTTTTTTCCCCAGTTCTGACACTTTTTTTCTTTCTATCCAACAACGACAGTGAGTTCAAACAATATTTTACTCAGTTTTAGCAACCACCTATATACTTTGCTATTTTAGAAATGTTCCAGGAGACGGCTTATATAAGCTAAGAGCTTTCTGCCGAATCCTCTCACTTGATATTGTCAGCTACTTCTACATGTCTTGCTGTACTGCATACATTTTATTATAAATTCTGTACAGTTAATGTAACATTATCAGTCTTTTGTATGTATTATATCATGTTCAGTTCTGAATAAATATTGTTTAAACTAACTGTCTGTTTGGGACAAATCTTATCAAGAGTGTTGTCCCACCCTGATTCATCTAAACAAAATATATTCTTCAAGTGTTGAGAAAGCTGAAGTGTTCAATGAATACTTCTGTTCTATTTCGACAGTTGACGACTTGAATGCTTTCTTACCAGATCCACCATCCCATGTTTCCCAGCGTATTGAGAGTATTACCCTACATTGCAGTGAAGTATACGCCGCAATGAAGTCGATAAAGGTGTCCAAGGCATCTGGTCCCGATCAAATAAGCCCGCGTCTTCTAAAAGAATGTAAATCCTCTCTCTGCGAACCACTTTCAATTTTATTCAACATTTTACTGAATAATTCGTACTTTCCTTCATTATGGAAAAAAGCAAATGTCTCCCCAATTCTAAAAAAACAGCCCTCAAACTCAGTCACTAATTATCGCCCGATATCGTTGATTAGCTGTGTTGGAAAATTATTTGAAAAATGTGTCTTCAAACGCCTGTGGCAGTTTTTGAGTGAAAATAATATCCTCAGTCAATTTCAGTCAGGTTTTACACCAAGTGATTCAACTGTCCTCCAACTGACTGACATTTATGACGAATTCTGTCGTGCGCTTGATGAAGGCAAAGAAGTTAGGGTGGTTTTCTGTGATGTCAGTAAGGCGTTTGATAAGGTATGGCATGCTGGTCTTATTCACAAACTGGAGAGTATTGGCGTTTCAGGTGAACTACTTCTATTTCTAAAATCGTATCTCTCGGATAGGTCGCAGCAAGTTGTGATAGCCTCTGAGTCGTCGTCATGGAGACCAATCAATGCCGGTGTACCCCAGGGGTCTATACTTGGACCTTTACTGTTCTTGATATACATAAACGATATAACTAGCGACTTACTCAGCAGTATTCGCCTCTTTGCTGACGATACGTCATTATATCTAATCATTGAAAACCCAGAGCAAGCCGCGGTCATAATTAATAACGATTTGGCTACAATCGAGCATTGGGCCAAAACATGGTTGGTCGAGTTCAATCCCAACAAAACTGAAAGTATGTGTATATCGCGTAAAAGCAATCCTAACTCTCACCCACCTTTGTATTTAGGTGGCTCACAAGTATCGGAAGTTTCTGACCATAAACACCTAGGACTCATACTAAATAATACATGTACATGGAACAATCACATTGACCACATTTGCTCCTAAGCCTGGTCTCGCCTAGACTTGTTGAGGAGACATAAATTTAACCTCGATCGCAGTGTCCTGGAAAAAATATATTTCGCCTTTATTAGGCCACTTCTTGAATACGCAGACACTGTCTGGGATAATTGTTCTGTGACAAATGTCGCGGAACTCGAAAAAATACAAATTGCAGCAGCAAGAATCATCACCGGAGCAACAGTTAGTGTCAGTAAATCGTTATTATATTCGGAAACCCGGTGGGAATCCTTGCAAGAAAGACGCCACAAACATAAACTAATTCAGTTCTTCAAAATGTATCATCACATGTCACCTCCATACATTTCCAACAAAGTTCCACCACTTATCTCCTTGACGAATTCATCACGCAGTCTTCGATCCAGTGAAAACCTCCGAGTTTCTTTTTGCCGAACGCAATTGTATCAGTCTTCTTTCATCCCCAGCGTTACGGACCAGTGGAATAAGTTGCCGTTACCTGTCCGTGAGAACTCGTCATTGATTAACTTTAAAACGTTTCTCAGTAATGGTAACCAAAGACCACCAAAGTTCTATAGTAATGCAAAATCTCGCAGGGCTCAAATATACCATTGCAGGCTGCGGTTGCACTGTAGCAGTCTTAATTCCCACCTTTTCGATAATCACCTATCACCCAGTCCCTTCTGCCAGTGTGGTGAACGTGAAACTACTGATCACTTTTTCTTTCATTGTCCTTTGTTCTCAAACGCTCGTAATTATACGATTAATCTACTCCCATATGTAGCAGATACGCCCACGCTTCTATTTGGCTCAGAATTCTTGAATAACGATGAAAACTGCCTTATTTTCGAAGTTGTACATGACTTCATTTTATCAAGCAAGCGATTCCAATAGTTGAAACCCAACACTACGTTCCCACCCCCATTCCGAGTGGGAAAGTCTAACGCCTGTTGTGGAATGCCCTCTCTCGCTTTCCAACTTCTAGCGCCTTGAAGTTTACTTTACCTAATTCGCTACTAAATGAACTAGAAGTTAATAAGTTGCCTACTTACGATTCTCTTGTGTGTAAATTTTACTTAACATACATTCAACATGTACTTGGTCTGTATTAACTCAGACTTATTCCCAAGATATTGCCTGATAAATACATCATTATCATCTGTTGCATGTGCAAAGTATGCGTCGGAGTCTTGTACCGGCCTCTGGGGATAAATCGCAACTGGTCCTCGACTCGTCGTGTGCTGTCAGTGGAGGTCCCATGCTCCTTTGCATCCGCATAATGGTGATAATCTCTATGTATCATTTATTCAAGCTGATTGCATCATATTAGTTCCTTTCCTCTTCTTTCGATCTATCAGTGCGTCTATTCTTTCTTCTGTTTTTCCTTTCATTTCACATTGAAGTTTAAACAATCCCACACGTCGTTGCCTGGCAGTCGAGGCGCCTTCCTCTGCTCCCTATCTATTCTGATGTGACGCTTAACCCGCTTGATCTCCAATCGTAGCAACTAACGTAGTAAATTTACAATGAAGGGAGGATATCGGCCTTCATGCAACGACGTTTGGGCTCTTCCGTTCATCTGTACCACCTACAGGAGTAAGTTATACGTTGACAGGGAGACGACCCACATAAGCTTTAGCTTTCTGTCGAATCCCTCTAATACACAACAATATGCTTTCTTGTTTTGTGTATACTTTTTGTATCTAGTGTTGTTCATTTTTTGTTAGTCAAATGTTATTGTGAAATGTATACACATGTCAATTATTGAATAAATACTGTTTAAACTAAGAGTGTTGTTAATGACTTCACTGAGATTGGTACATGCTTGCTCGAGCTCGCAGGTATTCATTGGGTCGTTTTTGTTTATTATTTGATGCCTATACGAATGAATGAAAGGTTTTAGCGCGCCGAAGGCGCGCAGGGACGATGTGGGATTTCCAAATCCCTTGCGACCCGGTTAACCTTTTTTTTTTTTTTGCCTACGGTATACCTTGAATTCGTGTGACTTTTATAATATGGTTTGTTTTGATTTCACTGTGTATACACTTCTAATGTAGTCAGGTGTTCAGTGATAAGTATGCAGAATGTTTTGATAGCGTGTCTTTTGAAAATTTAATTAACAATCAGAACTCGATTGATCAATCACTTCGCTATTAAAAACATACTGATATCCTCATCATGGCACGGGAATAATGAAAGGTCAAAGCAATTTGCTATCAAAGCATATGCTAACAAAGCATAATGATATGATTATTGATCAAAGGAGATGAAAGGATGGCCAGAAGTAGAGATTCAATCATTGAATCAGTCAATGAAAATTGTTCTGAATGTTTGAACAAATATGTGTTGGGTGATTTTAAATGCCGATTTAAGCCTCTACACAAATGTAACCGACAGCTAATACAATCGGGTCGAAAAAGCCAGAGCCATAGGTCGGATAAGCCGGAACTATAGGTCGAATGAGCCGTAGGTCGAATGAGCCGTGGGTCGAAAAGGCCTTGCGCCGAAAAAGCCGTATCCCCAAAACATAGCGCATGCTCCCTCATTGAAAGAACTCAATTGATGTCGTTTCAGTGATGAATCATGAGCTATGTTTAGAGGCAAAAAAAAAAAACCCTCAAAAAATCGATATTCGGTCATTTTTTTAAATGTGTGCGGTAAAAGTTAAATTGTAAATTTCATATTATTTTTTCTTCAGTGTGTTGTCTCAAAACATAGCTCATGCTCCCTCATTGAAACTAACTCAATTGATGTCGTTTCAGTGATGAATCATGAGCTATGTTTAGAGTAAAAAAAACCCTCAGAATTCGATGTTCCGTAATTTTTATAAATGTGTGCGGTAAAGGTTATAGATTGTAAATTTCATATTATTTTTTCTTCAGTGTGTTGTCTCAAAACACAGGTCATGCTCCCTCAATGAAGCGAACTCAATTGATGTCGTTCCAGTGATGAATCAAGAGCTATGTTCCACGCATAACACCCCCACCCACTCCACCCCACCCCCCCCCCCCCGCAAAAAAAAAGAAATCGAGCAAGTTGTTAATAATTTATACAGCAATTGGTAAATGTAGATTGGAGCTGTGAAACTTGTTAATTAAATTTTTTTACACATGAGCTACAATTTTGTTAGTTTTATGGATACTTCATTTTTTAAGTCTGAAATAAATTTGGTGCTTCTCAATGCGTTTTGTTTTAAATTTTTATTCCCCAAAATACAAACGCCACGGCACTATGTGGCTGCCCACTACGTTCAAATTCCAGTTGTGCAAACAAGTTGGAATATTTCCCGGGGATTTGACTGGGAGATAGGCCAATGTCCAAATCCCGTAGATACTCGAACTTTTCTGCACAAATTGAATCTGAACGTTGTGAGGTAGGTGCTAGCCGAACTGTCCACGAGAAAGCCTGTTCTCTTTCCTTCTCTGATTGGAACCCAAAGCAATTGCCCTCTCACAAACCATCTCAACAAACTCACTGAAAAATACGTCCCTAGCAGGGTAATTTCGTTCCGCCCCAACGAACCAAATTGGATGCATAATGGTATAAGGCGCCTAATACGCCAACGCAAGCGTCTGCATCGAATCGCGAAGCGAAAAAACTCGGATCAGGCTTGGCTGCGATACCGTGCCAAACGGAACGAAACAACAACTGCCATTCGAGACGCAAAATCACAATTCTTGAGAAAAATAGAGAAAACCCTGAACTCTTGCGTAACACCACCCCAAACTTGGTGGAAAACTCTAAAGCTACTTTTTGACAAGAGACAAGTTGAAATTCCAAACCTATCCCACAATGGTATGCTTATTTCTGGCGATCATGAAAAAGCGGAAGCGCTGAATGACTATTTTTGTTCAATAGCTAGAGTCAATGATGGTAATGTCAAGTTGCCACCCGCCTAATTTGACCCAAGCCGTCCTACACTTGACAATATCTTCCTCGAACAGGCTGACATAGAAAAATCGATAAAACACCTAGATCCATCGAAGGCATGCGGGCCTGATGGTATCAGTCCAAAAATATTGAAAGAATGTTGTTCTTCTCTGTGCAACCCCTTGACCAATATTTTTAACTTTTTTCTTGACCACCGTCTGTTTCCTCAGGAGTGGAAAAGAGCAAATGTTACCCCTATTTTTAAAAAAGGGGAAAGTAGTCAAGTCACGAACTACCGCCCAATATCTCTGTTAAGCTGTCTTGGTAAGCTATTCGAAAGATGCATTGCTGACAAAATCATGGATTTTCTTCAGTCAAATGGCTTACTAACACGCTTTCAATCGGGATTTGTTTCAAAAGATTCTACAATTCTACAGTTAACTGAAATTTATCACACTATCTGTGAAACACTCGACGAAGGAAAAGAAATAAGGCTTGTTTTTTGCGACATTAGTAAAGCCTTCGATAAAGTTTGGCATAAAGGCCTACTTTACAAATTGGAACGTGTTGGTATAACGGGTAACTTACTACAGTGGTTTCATTCTTACCTCAGTGATAGACAACAAAGGGTTGTAATCAAAACAGGATGCTCCGCGTGGAAGAGTATTGAGTCTGGTGTCCCACAGGGTTCAATACTAGGTCCTATTTTATTTTTAATATATATCAATGATATTGTCGACAATGTAGCTTGTAACATCCGACTGTTCGCTGATGATACATCTTTGTATATCGTAGTTGAAGACCCCCAAAGAGCAGCTGCGCTTCTAGCCAGCGACCTTAATAACTTTGACAAGTGGGCAGCACAGTGGTTGGTCGACTTCAACCCATCAAAAACAGAATCATTAATTATCTCACGGAAAACTATCAAAAGTTGTCATCCCTCTCTCAAAATGTCTGACTCTGCTATACAGGAAGTAAATCAACATAAGCACCTAGGTTTGATAATCAACAGCTCTGCATCTTGGAAAGACCATATTTCAGAAATTACACAAAAAGCATGGAAAAGGTTATCTCTTTTAAGGAAATATAAATTTCTTCTTGACCGTAAAACACTAGAAAAAATATACTTCGCCTTCATACGCCCAATCTTAGAATACGGCGACACTATTTGGGACAACTGCACAGAGGCTGAATCTGCCGAAATTGAAAAAATACAAATCGAAGCTGCCCGAATAATAACTGGCGGAACGCGTAGCGCAAGTAGGATATCTCTGTATGCCGAAACTGGGTGGGAAACACTTCGAAGTCGACGAGAAAAACATAAACTCACACAGTATTTTAAAATGACCCACCGTCTTGTTCCTGACTATGTATCTACTCTTGTGCCTCCATCCGTGGCCGAAACCCATTCATATCTTGTCCGAAACCGCAACGACCTACGTGTCCCATACTGTAAAACCAATCTTTTTCAAAACTCTTTCCTACCGAGCACAACAAAACTTTGGAACAACTTGCCTACCGCCATCAGAGAAAACAATTCGCTTTCAAACTTCAAATCATTTCTGAACAGAGACAAGCTTCTGAATCCCAAATGGCTGTATTTCCAAAAAACAAGAAAACTTCACATCTTTCATAGTAGACTACGCCTAGGGTGCAGCAACCTAAACGACCATCTATTCAATAACTTCCTCACAAGTTCGCCTCTCTGTGGCTGTGGTGAACGGGAAACAACCCACCACTTCTTCTTCGAGTGTCCATTGCATATCGATACTAGAGCCACCACTCTGGATCGACTTCCGTATGGGGTTGACGTGAATACATTACTATATGGATCGCATTTGTTCAGCACTGGAATTAATCTGGAGATATTCCTCTGTGTACAAAAATACATAGAGGAGACGAACAGATTCAAATGACTACCAATATGCCATGCCAATCATTTCTCGGCGGACATGAAGCAAAGTCCTTCTATCACTGCCATGTCCTTTCAGATGTCATAACTTCCTGTATTTTACACCACAAAACGCTCACTGGCGTAAGGGAACTCACACTGTTTAAAGACATAACGCCTAAACCTGCCTAAATGCTGTCCCATTGAGATACCTTTAGATTCACATCATGCGCGCGTACTGAGGTTTATATCTCGTGTCGTTATGTACCACACGTCGTAGGCAAAGTCGCGACCTGAGTTCCGTGGCGTCCCAGGTGCAATAAAATACTACTGAACTTGTGACGGCACGGAACTCACGTCGCGAAGCACAAAATAGGCACAGGCGACACAGCTGTTAACGAGTGTCCACATATTGGTCGAGTTATTTTGTTGTAACAATAGCGGATCCCTACCAAGTGGTAGCGCTAGCATTTACTCTGATATGTCGTTTCTGGGACTTCAAACAGACATAGGCGAAATCCGGAAAGGCGTCGCCTATGAAAGTTTGGAACTGTGGGCCACCACCACCCTATCATTGTACTGCGCCAGCAGCTTCACCACTAAAACTTCAACCCAGGAGAATTTCGAATCTCACTTTCAGATTAATTGAATATTTGCACAAGCCATCTACCTGTGTGGTCGGCCAGCCGCCAATTGTCAGTCTTACGTCAGTGAGTGTTGTTCTTCTTCTGTCTACTTCCTTAACATCTTTTGCACAGTGACCTCAGTTGAAAACAGTCTACATTATTTAAATGATACTTTTTCACGTGAACAATAGCATTTTTTTCATTCATGGTGGAGACAGCTTACATAAGCTATAGCTTGTTGCTGAATCCATTTTTTAGCTTCTGAATGTAAATCTTAGTAATGTTAACCCGTTGTAATTTATTTGTAAGAAGTATCTTTATAGAAATAAAATACTGTTACTACTAATTGCCCTCTCCCCACCCCGCCCGAGAAGATGTCTACGAAACGTCCTTTGTTTTTCTACGAAACGACCAATAAATGTCTACGAAACGGTCATTCCACGAAATGACTTGTCTACGAAACGTCTTCTACGAAACGTTTTTTTCTACGAAACGTCTTGATACCGACTTGAAATACCGAATCTGTCCCCAAAAAGATTAAGTAAAGTTACTTTCTACTTACTTTCTTACCATTCTGTGATCTAGTGAATATAAAAAGCAATTTAGATGAAAAGGTGACGGCAAAAATGTTGCGAATTTTGTGTTTTTGAGTCATTAGTGAGAGGTCGTAAGTGAGGAGTTCCATAATCCAGTTTATCGGGCAGGTTCAAATATCCTCTTTGATAATCGCCGATGTGTGGCCTTCTTTAACAAACATTAGATTATCATCGATTAGTGTTTGTTCAGCAGCATGGCTGCATAAAGTTGTTTCAGTGAGCAATCAAATCAAAAGTGAAAGCATATTTTTTTACCATGATCGTTGAAAAGATTAGTGCCAATTAACAGCTACCCTTCAATGTCTTGTCAACTGTTTTCTGAGCAGTAATAATAATAACTCTTTGGCCAGCCGCTGATTTGTCGCGGTCCTCATAAGAGAGGGCCATCATTCCCCCTGCACCCCACCCCCTCTTCCCCTCCTCTCCTCCCAGCATTCAGATATAAACTGCTTAATAGTGTCCCTCACTTCCTCTTTTTCAATTTCTTCAATAAGCATTCCTACCCTCTCCCTCGTGTCCCACTTCAGCCATCTATCCTTTGTTTCTTCACCCCACTTCTGCATTATTCTTCCAGTAAATTTTATTCTATGAGGTATATACTGTGGGCATTCCAAGAGAAAATGTTCCAGGGTCTCCACTACTCCAGAGTGGCACATTTGGCATCCCTTTTCCCCATCTCTCCCAATTTTTCCCCGAAGCTCCAGTGATCTTGATCTCAGTTTGAACAGCAGTGACCCTCCAAAGGTGCCATCTAGGTACTTCTCAAAAGCTGGCTTTTCTTTATATTGTAACCCCTGCAGTGATCTTTTCACGCTAACCCCTGCTCGCCAGTTTCGATTGCAATCTTCCATGACTCTCTCTTTGACAAACCTTTTGCCTTCTTTCATTCCTACTTCTATGTTTGTGACCTCTATAGAGTAATTGTCCATTAGTTCCCTCACATGTTTTAACCACCCCGTTTCTATATTAGAATTCCAGATGGTATCGAGCATCAATTTGCACCACCGGTTGTCAGGCAGGTTTCTCAAGTAGTTAAAGTAACACAGTTTTCCCAAATCTACCCTGTCCTTGATTTTCATCCACCCAAGCTCCCCCCTTACTGCTTCCAAAGCTGCAGCATTACTCGACCCTGTTATCCATCTGCCGGCATCATTTTGAGTATTTTCCAACTTCTTAATAACGGTTTGGTTTAATGGAATCACGTCCGTGCCATACGTTATACTTGGTAAACCCACCCTCTCCCACAGTGTTTTCCCCACAAATACCTTGTTGAAACTATTTTTCCCTAAAAGTTTTAGTTGGTTCAGAATTCTTTTCCCCTTCAGAATCAGTTTGGCTGAGTAATTTCTGTACACCCCTCTTCCCGTTATATTTATGCTTACCCCTAGATACTCATGCTCTCCCGTTTCTCCTACAGTGATTTGTTTGCTTTCCCCTTCGGGGATTGAGAACTCCCCCACTCTCCATCTCTTCGTCATATCTACCTTGCGTCCAAGGGTATTACCTTGCTTTTATTTTCATTTAGTTCGAGCCGCCAAGTGTTCCCATATCTACCAACAATTTCCAGCAGTTTCTCTAGCCCCTGTTCAGTTCTAGACATTAACACCATGTCGTCCGCAAAGAATAAGCCTGGTATCTTTATGTCTCCAACATTTACCCCCTCCGCACTCTGAATTAGTTCGTCCCCTAAATCTTTAACATACAATGCAAACAAAATCGGTGAAAAGATATACCCCTGCTTGAGGCCTATATCCATAGGGACTCGTTTTGTAGTGATACTCCCTAGACTGAGTTGGCTTTGCACATCTGTATACAGTGCTTTCATGATTCCCACAAAGTCACCCCCCAGTCCGATGCCCTCGAGCTTTCGCCACATACCTTCCCTCCACACTCGGTCGTACGCTTTTTTCACATCTAGAAATGCCAGAAACATCTTTTTCTTTTCAGCCTTTGTTGATTCTATCAGTTGGGTGAGTGTAAATAGGTGACCAGTGACTCTTCGTCCTTTCCTGAAACCATTTTGAATTTCTCCTAAAAAACCTTTCTCTTCAATAACTTCCTCTAGTCTACCGTATATGACCTTACAGAATACTTTTCCGATGTTACTACTAACTGATATCCCCCTATAGTTATCTAGAACTTCCTTATCCCCCTTTTTGTGTATGAACGACACCTTACTTTCCCTCCACTCTCTGGGGACCTCTTGCTTTCGCAGAGCCAGGTTGAAAAGGTTTGTCAGGACTTCAATAAGTGCCTAACTAAACTGTGAACGAGTTGAGGATTTTCGTAATCCATCCACCCATCCATCCCTACACTCTCTCTCGCGCTCTAAAAAATTTCGAAAATGAACTCGATAACATCAGGGAGAGGAAATCAGTTCGTTTGGTGGACACATACAAGGACCTAATTAGTAAGTGGGGGTGACTTTGTGGGAATCATGAAAGCACTGTATACAGATGTGCAAAGCCAACTCAGTCTAGGGAGTATCACTACAAAACGAGTCCCTATGGATATAGGCCTCAAGCAGGGGTGTATCTTTTCACCGATTTTGTTTGCATTGTATGTTAAAGATTTAGGGGACGAACTAATTCAGAGTGCGGAGGGGGTAAATGTTGGAGACATAAAGATACCAGGCTTATTCTTTGCGGACGACATGGTGTTAATGTCTAGAACTGAACAGGGGCTAGAGAAATTGCTGGAAATTGTTGGTAGATATGGGAACACTTGGCGGCTCGAATTAAATGAAAATAAAAGCAAGGTAATACCCGTTGGACGCAAGGTAGATATGACGAAGAGATGGAGAGTGGGGGAGTTCTCAATCCCCGAAGGGGAAAGCAAACAAAACACTGTAGGAGAAACGGGAGAGTATGAGTATCTAGGGGTAAGCATAAATATAACGGGAAGAGGGGTGTACAGAAATTACTCAGCCAAACTGATTCTGAAGGGGAAAAGAATTCTGAACCAACTAAAACTTTTAGGGAAAAATAGTTTCAACAAGGTCTTTGTGGGGAAAACACTGTGGGAGAGGGTGGGTTTACCAAGTATAACGTATGGCACGGACGTGATTCCATTAAACCAAACCGTTATTAAGAAGTTAGAAAGTACTCAGAATGATGCCGGCAGATGGATAACAGGGTCGAGGAATGCTGCAGCTTTGGAAGCAGTAAGGGGGGAGCTTGGGTGGATGAAAATCAAGGACAGGGTAGATTTGGGAAAACTGTGTTACTTTAACTACTTGAGAAACCTGCCCGACAACCGGTGGTGCAAATTGATGCTCGATACCATTTGGAATTCTAATATAGAAACGGGGTGGTCAAAACATGTGAGGGAACTAATGGACAATTACTCTATAGAGGTCACAAACATAGAAGTAGGAATGAAAGAAGGCAAAAGGTATGTTAAAGAGAGAGTCATGGAAGATTGCAATCGAAACTGGCGAGCTACCAACACCACAGTCATTACCATTTTATCGTCTTCCTATGGAAACTTATCTGTTGCAAGATGGATTAACCTCACAACATGATATAGGGTGGATCCACTTGTTCGGTACCACGCCAGCACAACAGGTATCCCCTTCTGACAACTTTCGATTTTCGCGCCAGAAGGGTTTCCATTTTTCCTATTGATTTTATTCTTAGAACTAAAAACAAAGCTTGCTAGTTGTACACCAACCCTGATGGATCCTGCTCAATCAAACGCACTACCGAACGCTGATCTTCTTTGTGTGTTACCTTCTTGGGGGTGGAGATATATATAAATAATATACCGTACGTGTATATGTACATGTATGTACATCTAGGTGAGTGTATATATGTGCTGAAATTCAAGATTTCAGTTCGAATTGGATATGTATGTGCATGCATGCGCACGCATGCGTACGTACGTATACATACATGTGTATGTCTACGTATGTATGCGTGTGTATGCATGTGTGTATGTGTACATGTGTTTATATAGATCCTGCACCAAGCAGAAATACCACAATTATTATCTCCACAAATATTATTTCCTTTTAATTTATTTCGTCTTCCTCTTTGCTTTGCTCTCTTTGTCCAATAAGAAATCCAACCAGTGCTGATTTATTCTACTTGTAATATCCGCTTAGAGATTTATGTAGTTTGACTTTCAGTAAGCAGTTCATATCATCACATGAATTATTTTTCCAATATCTCTTCTCCATTTCTCTTTACCATTTTCTGTTATATTTCTCTTCGAGGTTACTCTATCCACTTTCTTCCAAACTCTCGTACAAAACGACCTGAATTTAATTCGTACCACTGTAGAATGATCTTGTTATTGAAAGTTACCAACCGCTGGGCATCATGGATACCTGTATATTACCACCCACAGATTACATAATGTATAGTCTTGAGTCTTATCGCGCCGGGATTGGTACATTCAATACTGTAGTTTATGCTCGCGGCCTGAAAAGAAGACTAACAAAACATCAGTCCCTGTGTGCTCTTGCGCATCTTTACATGTGGTGTATGCGTGTTGAGGTTCAGGTCAGCCTTATTGTGACATCAGCCCTGTTTCATCTTTTATTCAACAAATTTATCCTACGCTGCCAATGCAGTAATGATCTTTGTACGAATGTTGAAAGACCCAAACTCCGACCGACATCATATATACCAGCTGCAACGCCATCTACTTCAACCATCTGTTATTTTATATTGGTATCGGCTGTGGTTTTGTTATTGCCTGGAGACATTGAATCAAATCCTGGACCAGGCTCTGTGAACACAGAAAATACCCCCGATGCATTAAAAATCTTTCATCTGAACATCCAAAGCCTGAAGCCTAAAGTAGACATATTAGAGTATGAATCATTTTCCCATGATATCTTAGCATTCACTGAGACCTGGCTTCAATGCTCGGACCTAACATCAGATATTATGATCCATGGTTTCCAAGAACCCATACGGTTTAACCGTTTGTCGAGAGGGGGGGGGGTTGCCCTCTACGTGAAGGACGGGTTGTGCTTTCGGCATAGAACTGATCTTGAGGTGAATGACATTGAGTGTATCTGGGCTGAAGTGTTCATGACCCATGGTAAGTCGGTGCTGCTAGGAATATTTTACCGCCCACCCAATAGTCCCTCAGATGTTTGGGATAAAATTACGGCGTCTATTGACAAAGCCAAAGATACCTTAATTTCAGACATAATTATTACTGGTGACTTCAACGACAACCAATATGGTTCTCCCAAGGGTCGCTTCCGGGAACTAAGTAATTATTTCAATCTTAGACAGCTTGTGGTAGAGCCAACATGCTTGACCGAATCATCTGCATCTCTAATTGACCTATTTGCTGTTAGTAATACTGTATATGTACTGGAATGTGAAGTCCTAGAACCACTTGTACCTGACATGACTCGTTATCATTGTCCAATTTGTATTGCTATTGAATTCAAGAAAGAAAAGCCTCAAAACTTTAAGAGACGCATATGGTTGTATGCAGAGGGAAACTTTGACGGTCTAAACACTGCATACAATAACGTAGACTGGGACAGATTGCTTGATCAATCGTGCCCGGACACTATAGTATCCACCTTCACCGATCAATTACTTGAAACAGCATCTAAATTTATTCCCAACAAACTGATAACTTCCAGGGCTAACCAGCCCAAATGGATGCATAACCAAATTCGGTTATTGATAAGGCAAAGAACACGATTATATCGTAGAGCAAAGCGCACTGGTCAACAGCACGACTGGGTGAGATATAAGCACAAACGAAATGAAGTCGTATCAGCTGTTAGGAAAGCCAAATCTACATACATATCGAAAGTCCAATCAGAACTAAGTTTTCCGGAAACACCCTCATCAGTATGGTGGAAAACATTAAAAACATTTATCTGTAAAAATGTCCCCGGAATCCCTACTATAAGTCACCTTAACAAACTCTATTCAACCAATCTCGAAAAGGCGGAAGTGTTCAATGAATACTTCTGTTCCATTTCGACATTGGATGACACTAATGCATCCTTGCCAGATCCGCCCCTGCCTCCCCTTCAAACGCTTGACAAGATAACACTTGAAAGCAAGGAAGTGTACGAAGTAATCAAGAGTATTAAGGTATCGAAGGCATCTGGTCCCGATCTCATAAGTCCCAGGCTTTTAAAAGAATGTAGTCACTCTTTGTGTGACCCACTTACGGCCCTCTTCAATAGGTTATTAGATAACTGTTATTTTCCAATTTTATGGAAAAAAGCCAATGTGACACCGGTGTTGAAAAAGAACCCGTCTAATGTAGTTACTAACTATCGCCCAATATCTTTGCTTAGCTGTACTGGTAAAGTACTTGAAAAATGTGTCTTCAAACGATTATGGCATTTTTTATGTGATAACAATATACTGAGCCAGTTCCAGTCTGGTTTTACCCCAGGTGACTCTACGGTCCTACAACTGACAGACCTCTATGATGAATTCTGTCATGCTCTTGACGAAGGAAAAGAAGTAAGAGTTGTCTTTTGTGATGTTAGCAAGGCATTTGATAAAGTTTGGCATGTTGGTCTTATCCACAAGCTCGAGAGAATAGGAATATCTGGTGACTTGCTTTGTTTCCTAAAATCTTACCTTTCTGATCGGTACCAGCGTGTCCTTGTAGCCTCTGAGGCATCCCCTTGGAAACCAATAACGTCTGGTGTCCCGCAGGGCTCGATCCTTGGTCCCCTGTTATTCCTGATTTACATCAACGATATTACTGAAAACCTACTTAGCAGTATACGTCTATTTGCAGATGATACATCCCTTTATCTTATAATTGAGAATCCTGACCAAGGTGCCATCATACTCAACCGTGATTTAGCCACAACTGAACACTGGGCTAAAACTTGGCTCGTTGAGTTCAACCCCCTTAAAACGGAAACCATGATCATATCACGTAAAAGTAATGTCCCGGTGCACCCACCAATATATTTAAGTGGAACTCAAATCTCTGAGGTGAGCAGCCATGAGCATCTGGGTGTAATTTTGAATAAAGGTTGTACATGGAACGATCATATCGATCATGTGTGCGCTAAAGCCTGGACACGTATTGACATGCTCAGGGCCCACAAGTTTACACTTGACAGGAAAGTCCTTGAAAAGATATACTTCGCATTTGTCCGACCTCTTTTAGAATACGCTGACTCTGTCTGGGACAACTGCTCAGCAACTCAAGCTGCGGACCTGGAGAAAATACAAGTAGCTGCAGCAAGAATAGTTACTGGCGCCACTGTGAGCTGCAGTAAAGACCTTCTCCACACAGAAACCCAATGGGATCCACTGGAAGAAAGACGCCGAAAGCACAAGCTCATCCAATTTTTAAGATGTATCATAAATTAACACCTCCATATATCTCCAATAAGGTGCCACCAATTATTTCATCAATTACCCAAAGCCACAATCTCCGATCCGAAAATAACCACCGTGTTCCCTTTTGTCACACCAATTTATATAAGTCCTCGTTTATCCCGGAAGTTACCGACCGGTGGAATGGATTACCCCCCCCCCCCCCCCCCCCCCCCCCCAGTAAGAGAAACGTGTTCCCTCATAAACTTCAAGACGTTTATAAATAGTGCGAAGCAACGACCACCAATTTTTTATTATGGAGCCAAATCCCGTGCTGCCCAAATTTATCATTGCAGGTTACGCCTGCATTGCAGTAATATCAACGCCCACTTATACTATAACCATCTCTCAACATCTCCACGTTGCCAGTGTGGGGACCTTGAAACTACCGAGCACTATCTTGTGCACTGCCCAATCTTTAACGATGCTCGTGCTTCCACAATCAATGCATTGCCAATTACTCCTGAGCTTTCCACACTCTTATTTGGATCCGAACGACTAAATAATAACGAAAATCTTCTTGTCTTCAGAGCCGTGCAGAACTATATCATACCGAGTGGACGCTTTCAATAGTAGCGGTGCACTCTTAGACTCTCCCGGTGTTGTTTGTCACACAAATGGGCCACCGTTACCGATACACTATTGAGGCTGCCCTATTGAATATTTTTTGGTAGCGAACATTGAATTCAGGTTGTCCCCTCGTTTCCTACTTAACCCCCTGCCCAATGTACCGCCGTGTAACCCATAAAATTGCCATCTAAATCCTTTTATATTTTCAGTTTTTGTCTCGGGAACATGGCTTATGAGCCCCATTGGAATGAGCTCAATGATTGCTTCTAGCGCTGCGGCATTACTCGACCCCGTTATCCATCGGCCTGCATCGTTCTGCAGGATTTCCAAGCTCTTTACGGCCGTCTGGTTTAGGGGTACCACTTCCGTACCGTATATTATACTTGGCAGCCCCACCATTTCCCAAATGGTTTTCCCCACGAAAACCTTATTGAAACTGTTTCTCCCTATAAGTTTCATTTGGTTAAGGATTCGCTTCCCCTTCAGAATCAATTTATTTGTGTTGTTCCGGTAGATGCCTCTTCCTGTAATGTTTATATTTACCCCCAAATCAACCGCGTTGTGTCCTTGGGCAAGACACTTCATCTCCATTGCCCTCGTGGGGGCACGATGACGCCGTGTACTAAGGCGTACTGCACGTCGATGGTGCGCATGTCTTCAACCAATCTAACCCTGCCTGTGCTGCAGTGCGGAGTTACGATGTTGGGGAGCTGGCAGCTGCTCGTCGTTGCTCGGTGGTTATCTCCGGGTACTCCGGCTTCCTCCACCCGTAAAACTGTCACGGTCATGATTAGCCATTGTGCATAAATATGTGACCTTAAACACCAATAAATAAATAAATAATACCCCCAATACTCGTAATCACCTGTCTCTCCCACACTGAGAAGTTTGCTGCTCCCTTCCGGAATGCAGAACTCACCCACTCTCCACCTTCGAGTGGGGTCCACTTTGCGGCCCACAGGTATAACTTTGCTCTTGCTTTCATTAAGTTCGAGTCTCCATTTGCTCCCATATTTCCCAACAATTCCCAGCATTTCCGTTAGCCCCTCTTCGCTTTCTGACACAAGAACTATGTCGTGTGCAAAAAATAGCCCTGGGATCTTCAAGTCCCCAACTGCTACCCCCTCCTCGCTACGCAGGAGTTCATCTCCTAAACCTTTGACGTACAATGCCAACAGGATTGGCGAAAGGATACACACCTGTTTTAGGCCTATCTCCATAGGCACACGTTTCGTTGTAATGTTTCCCAGGCTAAATTCACTCTGTACATCTTTATATAATGCTTTCATAATTCCAACAAACTCGCCTCCTAAGCCCATAGCCTCCAGCTTGCGCCACATACCTTCCCTCCATACTCTGTGGTATGCCTTTTTGATATCCAAAAAGGCAATGAACATGAATCACCTCCTCTAGTCTCCCATACAGGACTTTACAGAAAACTGTTCCTATGTTGCTACTGACAGAGATCCCTCGATAGTTATCCAAAACGTCTTTTTCCCCCCTTTTTGTGAATAAATGTCACTTTACTTTCTCTCCACTCCTTTGGGACCTCTTGATTTTCTATGGCTAGATTGAATAGGGCAGTTAGGCTTTCCACGAGTTCCTCTCCCCCTTTTTTGATAGACTCGTTAGGAATTTCATCCACTCCTCCCGCTTTTCCATCCCTTAATTTTGATTTCACCTTTCGCACCTCCTCCGTTTTAATTTCGCTACACACAAAGCTCGATAGGTTTTCCTCGACCTGATTCGGACACTCTGGTGGGCTCCCCATGCCCCATCGCTTATCGTTTACCTTTTCCCAGTGCTTGACTAGTTCTGATGCGACTTGATCTTGCTCGTCTGTAACTCTGCCATCTACTTTAATACTCTGTGGGTTACTTCCTTTGTTACGTTTATTCACCCATTTCCAAAATACGTTCGAAAACGACCCCCTGTCGTTCTTATCGTCCTATTAAGACTGCTATTTCGTACTCTCCGATTCTTGTCTTTTATCTTATTTACTTTATTTCGTGCTTGGTGGTATTCTTCCTTAGTAACTGTGGCCTCATTGCTTTCCGCCCCCTTAAGTTTTCTACTTCTCCTGTATGCAGCACATTTAGCTTTTCTTCCCTTTATGGCCCTTTTCAGTTCTTCGTTCACTCTGTACCCAAGTTCCCGTGATGGCACCCTGATCTTTCCTACACTTTCCTTTCCTGCCTCCACCAGGCTCGCAACTATGACGTCGGCCATTTTCTGGACACTGCCCCTCTTGGATACGGTTGCAAGCTTTGGTTTCAGTATTTCATTGAACTTCGCCCAGTCAGCATCTTTTTTGAGTTCCCAAATCTCCTTAGAGCTTCCTTTGCTTTTTACTAGAGTTTTGGCCCTGATCGTCACTGTAATCAAGTTGTGATCACTATCCACCTCCATTTTACCCTCATCATCCACTTCTACCCTTATCACCTCCCTCCATAAATTAATATCTGTGAGGATGTAATCGATTATTGATTTTCTGTCGTTCCTCTCCCAGGTCCATTCCCCTTACACCTCGCGTCCCTGTTCAGAATCTTCAGACCGAGCTCGTTTGTGACGTTCAACAGCTTCCTTCCATTCTTGTCGACTTTATTGTCCCCGCCCTCTATGCCTTCTTCATCATTACCTATGTGGCCATTAAAGTCACCCATCAGAATTATACCGAGCCCCTTGTTTTGTAGTTCGGTGATATTGGACCTTAGTGTTGAGTATATCGAATCATTCAGTTCGGGTTTGCTTCCCTCCACCGCACAATATACAACCCCAAGGGCAATACTTTTATTTTTCAGACTGATCCTTACCCATCCAATTTCTTTCGATACCTCAGCCGGGGTGCTGATGTTTTCCAGGTCTGTGATCAGCGATGGTTTTAAATCCTCTTTAATGTACATGCCTACCCTCCCCCTTTTTTCTGGCCTTCCGTTCGCCCTACACCTATCCATACGTACCCCCTTACTTGGTCTACCCGTTCCTCGTGTCTTACCCACGTTTCGCTTAAGCCCATGACGTCAAACTCCTCTGCCTCAATCAATGTAGCAATTTCACTTACTTTCCGGTGGAGACCCTGGATGTTGCTATAACCCACTTTCAGGGTGTCAAGGTTGATTGGCTTCCGCCTACTGGTCCCATTATTATCTAGTCCCTGTATGTTTGTATATCCTACTTTGTGTACCTGTGCTTTCCTTGGGAAGCTATTCCTATTGATTTGGATTTTTGGTCCCTTTTCCTTATCCCCCTTGTCCCATTTTTACACCTATGGTTCGCGACACATTTCCTGTGATTATTCCCTCCTTCACTGACCCCCCTCCCTCCCCATACCAAAAAAGGCTCCACCACCTGCAACATATTCCTTCCTAAAACCTCTGTACCCCTTGGGCTAAGATGGAGACCATCCCTTCCATATAGGTCATTTCTGCCCCAAAACGATCCCCAATTGTCTACAAAGGGTATCCCAAGTTCCTTACAATACTCCCCCAATTCCTCGTTGGTCCCAATGATCCGCGAATTACGCTCGCCACGACCATCTAGTACTGGGAGAAGCCCCGAAACCACTACCTGTGCATTCTTGGCATTCAGTTGAGTTATTAAGGCCTTGTAAGTCTCAATAAGCTGATTGCACTTCTGAAATGAACGGGGGAATTCGGCTGGAAATAAATTGTGAGGTTAAATTATGGTACATTTTAAAGAACTGGACAAGTTTGTGTTTTTTTCCGTCGAGATTCCAATTTTTCCCAACCTGTTTCAATATACAAGAATTCTTTGCTGGCACTTTTTGTTGCACCAGTAAGAATTCTTGCAGCTAAAATTTGTATTTTCTCAAGTTCATCTACTTCCTTATTTGTACAATTATCCCAGACGGTGTCGGCATATTCTAAAAGGGGACGGATAAATGCAAAATAAATTTTTTCTAATGTACTTCGATCAAGATTGAATTTATTTTTACGGATGAGGTCAATGCGCCTCCAAGCTTTAACACTAATATGATCGATATGATTTGTCCAGGTACCTTCTTGGTTAAAAACAATTCCTAAATGTTTATGGTTGGGGACTTCTTTTATTTGTTCGTTGGACATTAGTAATGGCGGATGAGGAACACGGCTTGTTTTACGCGAAATTAATAAAGTTTCTGTTTTCGAAGGATTGAAATCAACAAGCCAAATTCGAGCCCATTCTTCGATATTTGCGATATCCCTATTCAATATAATTGACGTTTGGTTGGGGTCCTCTACAATCAAGTAGAGTGTAGTGTCATCAGCAAATAACTTAATACTACTGGTCACATTTGCCGTGATGTCGTTGGTGTATATTAAAAATAAGAGAGGACCAAGAACAGGGATCTGTGGGACACCTGAATTGATACCTTTCCAAGTAGACGAAAAGGAGTTGATTATAACTCTTTGCGTGCGATCAGTTAGGTAGGATTCAAGAAATGTTAACAGTTTGCCAGTAATTCCAATTTTTCGATTTTATTCAAGAGGCCTTTGTGCCAAACTTTGTCAAAAGCCTTACTAATATCACAAAATACAACGCGGATTTCCTTGCCTTCGTCTAGAGCTGAGCTAAAAGTATCATAAATATCAGTGAGCTGGAAAAAAGCTGAGTCATGTGGCGTGAATCCAGACTGGTAGTGGCTTAGTAAGTTATTTGCGTTAAAGATATCCCAGATCTTCTTGAATATACATTTTTCAAAGACTTTTCCAAGGCAGCTTAGTAGAGAAATGGGGCGATAATTAGATATTAAGTTTGGGGGATCTTTCTTCAAAACCGGAAACACATTTGCTCTTTTCCACACGCCCGGAAAATACGATTGTTCCAGTAAATAGTTGAAGAGATCAGAAAGAGGATCACACAGTGATGACGAACACTCCTTAAGCAATCGGGGATTTATAGCATCAGGGCCACAAGCTTTATTGGCCTTCATTGATTTTAGAGAATCAAAGACATCCCTGGCGTTTAATATAATATTATTGAAAGTTGGGCGGGGTTCGAAGCACCTTGTGGGCATGGTAGCCTGGGAGTCATCAATAATAATAATAACACTTCGGCCGGTCGCTGATTTGTCGCGGTTCTCGTATGAGAAGGCCTTGGTTACCCATGTTCTACCAACTGCCTCCCTATTCCCACGCTTCTTCTCTCCTCCCAACACTCGGAGACGAACTGCTTGATGACATCCCTTGCCTTATTCTTTCCAATCTCTTCGATTAGTATATTAACCCTCTCCTTTGAGTCGCCCCCTAACCACATGTCCTTCATTCTACCATCCCACTTCCCCATTATACTCCCCGTGAATCTTGTTCTTTTAGACTGGTATTTTGGGCATTCTATAAGAAAGTGTTCCAGGGTCTCCACCACGCCCAAGTTACACATCTGGCACTTCTTTTCACTGTTTTCCCATTTTTTCCCCTCAGCTCCAGGGACCGCGACCTCAGCTTGAACAACAGTGACCCCCCAAAGGTGCCATCAAGGTACTCTTCAAAACCAGGCTTCTCTTTATCACGCAGGCCACCCAAAGGTCTCTTTGATTTGATCCCCTCTCGCCAAATACGGTTACAATCCTCCATGACCCTTTCTCTGATGATCTTTTTGCCCTGGATTGCCCCAACGTCAAGGTCCGAAATCTCCAATGAGTAGTTTTCTACTAGCTCCCTCACTTGAACCATCCACCCCGTCTTGATATTTGAGTTGAAAATTCTCAGGAACATTACTTTACACCATCGGCTATCGGGGAGATTTATCAAATAATTAAGATAACCGAGTTTCAATAGGTCTATCCTGTCCTTGATCCTCATCCACCCAAGCTCACCCCTGATCGCTTCTAGCGCTGCGGCATTACTCGAGCCTGTTATCCACCGGCCTGTATCGTTCTGCAGGATTTCCAAGCTCTTAACAACTGTGTGGTTTAGGGGTACAACTTCCGTACCGTATGTTATACTTGGCAGACCCACCATTTCCCAAACAGTTTTCCCCACGAAAACCTTATTGAAACTGTTTCTCCCTATAAGATTCATTTGGTTAAGGATTCGCTTCCCCTTCAGAATCAATTTATTTGTGTGGTATCGGTAGATGCCTCTTCCTGTGATGTTTATATTTACCCTCAGGTACTCATAGTCACTAGTCTCTCCTACACTAAGAAGTCTTCTGCTACCTTCCGGAATGCAGAACTCCCCCACTCTCCACCTTCGAGTGGGGTCCACTTTGCGGCCCACGGGTATAACTTTGCTCTTGCTTTCATTAAGTTCGAGTCTCCATTTGCTCCCATATTTCCCAACAATTCCCAGCACCTTCGCTAGCCCCTCTTCGCTTTCTGACACTAGCACCATATCGTCTGCAAAAAATAGCCCTGGGATCTTCAAGTCACCAACTGCAACCCCCTCGTCGCTATGCAGGAGTTCATCTCCTAAACCTTTGATGAACAATGCAAAAAAGAATTGGCGAAAGGATACACCCCTGTTTTAGGCCTATCTCCATAGGCACACGTTTTGTTGTAATGTTTCCCAGGCTAAGTACACTCTGAACATCTTTATATAATGATTTCATAATCCCAACAAACTCACCCTCCAAGCCCAGAGCTTTCAGCTTGCGCCACATGCCCTCCCTCCATACTCTATCATATGCCTTTTTAACATCCAAAAAGGCCATGGACATCTTTTTCTTTTTTTCTTTCGCGGATTCTATCATTTGGGATAGTGTGAAAAGATGGTCAGTGACTCTCCTTCCCTTTCTGAAGCCATTCTGGATTTCTCCCAAAAAACCTTCTCTTCGATCACCTCCTCTAATCTCCCATATAGGACTTTACAAAAGACTTTTCCAATGTTGCTGCTGACAGAGATCCCTCGATTACTTATCCAAGACGTCTTTTTCCCCCTTTTTGTGAATAAATGTCACTTTACTTTCCCTCCACTCCTTTGGGACCTCTTGTTTTTCTATGGCTAAATTGAATAGGACAGTTAGGCTTTCCAAGAGTTCCTCTCCCCCTTTTTTGATGAACTCGTTAGGAATTTCGTCCACCCCTCCCGCTTTTCCATTCCTTAATTTCGAGATCACCCTTCGCACCTCCTCAGTTTTGATTTCGCTACACACGAAGTTCGATAGATTTTCCTCGACCTGGTTCGGACACTCTGGTGGGTCCCCCATGCCCCATCGCTTATCGTTTACCTTTTCCCAGTGCTTGACTAGTTCTAATGCGATTTGATCTCGCTCTTCTGTAACTCTGCCATTATTATTATTATTATTATACACAGGGCAATGATATCGCGTCAGGTCAGGAATAAATGGATCGTTCACAATTTATAGTGAAATGTTCGAAATGCGTCCCGAAAAGTAGAACTACTCATTGGAGATCACGGACCTAGATGTAGGGAGCCGAGGGGAAAAATTGGGCACAACAGTGAACAGGAGTGCCAGGTGTGTAATATAGGCGTGGTAGAGACACTGGAACACTTTCTGCCCAAAATACCAGTCTAAAAGAACAAGATTCATTAGCAGTGTAATGGGGAAGTGTGTGGGAGAATGAAGGACATGTGGTTAGTGAACGATTCAGAGGAGAAGGTTAATTTATGCTAATCGGAGAGATTGAAAAGAATGGGGGCAAAGGATGCTCAAGCAGTCCGTCTCCGAGTATTGGGAGGAGAGAAGAAGCTTGGGAATAGGGGGCAGTTGGAAGCACAAAATGAACGTTAGCACTACCCCAATAATTGAACTTATTACCTAAAAACAAATATTTCCCCGGACTTTTCCATTTTATTTTTCATTTAAAATACTTTTAATCATTACTGAACACCTAAAATGGCAAGAAATTGAGTGAGAAATGTATATAATTACATTTTTGAGTGTCAGATTCGGTATTTCAAGTCAGATTCGGTCAGATCCGGTATTTAATTTAAACAATATTTATTCATGAAAAGGCATGATGCATACATATAATAAACTACAACATGATTGTCATACAGAGTGCGCAGTACAAAGGTATTCATTAAAGTCAAGAACGAGATTTGTTGAAAGGATTCAGCAGTAAGCTTTTAGCTTTTATAAGCCGTCTCCTCTGGATTACTGACAAAGTTTGATAGTAGCTGCAAATACTTAGTAAAATATTGTTTAAACATAGAAGACAGAGAGAATAAGGAGAGCAATAGAGAGAATGAGAGAATGAAAAGAAAAGGGAAACTTAACCCCTTACCCAACACGTTAGCAGGCGACACTTGAGGAATTTTTTTTTCAATAACTGGAAATTACCAATGACAGTCTCTAGAACACGGCTCACGGTCCCTCACCGGAAAGAGCTCGTCGAGCTCATTCCAATGGGGGTCATAAGCCATGTACCCGAGACAAAAATTGAAACTATAAAAGGATTTAGATGGCGATGTTTATGGGTTACACTGGCGGTACATTGGGCAAGGGGTTAACTGGGAAACAAGGGAACAACCTGAATTCAATGTTCGCTACCAAAGAATATTCAATACGGCAGCCTCAATAGTGTATCGGTAACGGTGGCCCATTTGTGTGGCAAGCGACACCGGAAGAGCCTAAGGGTGCACCGCTACTTATTGAAAGCGTCCACTCAGTATGATATAGTCGTGCACGGCTCTGAAGACAAGAAGGTTTTCGTTATTATTTAGTCGTTCGGATCCAAATAAGAGTGTGGAAAGCTCAAGAGCAAATGGCAACGCATTGCTTGTGGAATCACGAGCATCGTTAAAGATTGGGCAGTGCACAAGATAGTGCTCAGTGGTTTCGAGATCCCCACACTGACAACGTGGAGATGTTGAGAGATAGTTATCGTATAAGTGAACGTTGATATTACTGCAATGCAGGCGTAACCTGCAATGATAAATTTGGGCAGCACGAGATTTGGCTCCATAGTAGAAAATTGGTGGTCGTAGGCTCGCACTATTTATAAACGTCTTGAAGTTTGTGAGGGAACAATTTTCTCTTACTGAGGGGGGTAATCCATTCCACTGGTCGGTACTTTCCGGGATAAACGAGGACTTATATAAATCGGTGTGACAAAAGGGAACACGATGGTTATTTTCGGATCGGAGATTGTGGCTTTGGGTAATAGATGAAATAATTGGTGGCACCTTATTGGAGATATATGGAGGTGTTAATTTATGATACATCTTAAAACATTGGATGAGCTTGTGCTTTCGGCGTCTTTCTTCCAGTGGACCCCATTGGGTTTCTGTGTAGAGAAGGTCTTTACTGCAGCTCACAGTGGTGTCAGTAACTATTCTTGCTGCAGCTACTTGTATCTTCTCCAGATCCGCAGATTGAGTTGCTGAGCAGTTGTCCCAGACAGAGTCAGAGTATTCTAAAAGAGGGCGGACAAATGCGAAGTATATCTTTTCAAGGACTTTCCGGTCAAGTGTAAACTTATGGGCCCTGAACATGTCAATACGTGTCCAGGCTTTAGCGCACACATGATCGATATGGTCGTTCCATGTACAACCTTTATTCAAAATTACACCCAGGTGCTTGTGGCTACTCACCTCAGAAATTTGAGTTCCGCTTAAATATATTGGTGGGTGCCCCAGGACATTACTTTTACGTGATATGATCATGGTTTCCGTTTTAAGGGGGTTGAACTCAACGAGCCAAGTTTTAGCCCAGTGTTCAATTGTGGCTAAATCACGGTTGAGTATGAAGGCACCTTGGTCAGGATTCTCAATTATAAGATAAAGGGATGTATCATCTGCAAATAAACGTATACTGCTAAGTAGGTTTTCAGTAATATCGTTGATGTAAATCAGGAATAACAGGGGACCAAGGATCGAACCCTGTGGGACACCAGACGTTATTGGTTTCCAAGGAGATACCTCAGAGGCTACAAGGACGAGCTGGTACCGATCAGAAAGGTAAGATTTCAGGAAACAAAGTAAGTCGCCAGATATTCCTATTCTCTCGAGCTTGTGAATAAGACCAACATGCCAAACTTTATCAAATGCCTTGCTAACATCACAAAAGACAACTCTTACTTCTTTTCCTTCGTCAAGAGCATGACAGAATTCATCATAGAGGTCTGTCAGTTGTAGGACCGTAGAGTCACCTGGGGTAAAACCAGACTGGAACTGGCTCAGTATATTGTTATCACATAAAAAATGCCATAATCGTTTGAAGACACATTTTTCAAGTATTTTACCAGTGCAGCTAAGCTAAGATATTGGGCGATAGTTAGTAACTACATTAGACGGATTCTTTTCAACACCGGTGTCACATTGGTTTTTTTTCCATAAAACTGGAAAATAACAGTTGTCTAATAACCTATTGAAGAGGGCCGTAAGTGGGTCACACAATGAGTGTCTACATTCTTTTAAAAGCCCGGGACTTATAAGATCAGGACCAGATGCTTTCGTTACCTTAGTACTCTTGATTGCTTCGTACACTTCCTTGCTTTCAAGTGTTATCTTGTCAAGCGTTTGAAGGGGAAGCAGGGGTGGATCTGGCAAGGATGCATTAGTGTCGTCCAATGTCGAAATGGAACAGAAGTATTCACTGAACACTTCCGCCTTTTCGGGATTGGTTGAATAGAGTTTGTTAAGGTGACTTATAGTAGGGATTCCGGGGATATTTTTACAGATAAATGTTTTTAATGTTTTCCACCACACCGACGAGGGTGTTTCCGGACAACTTAGCTCTGATTGGACTTTCGATATGTATGCAGATTTGGCTTTCCTAACAGCTGATACGACTTCATTTCGTTTATGCTTATATCTCGCCCAGTCGTGCAGTTGACCAGTGCGCTTTGCTCTACGGTATAATCGTGTTCTTTGCCTTATCAATAACCGAATTTGATTATGCATCCATTTAGGCTGGTTAGCCCTAGAGGTTATCAGTTTGTTGGGAATAATTTTAGATGCCGTTTCAAGTAATTGATCGGTGAAGGTGGATACTATGGTGTCCGGGCAAGAATGGTCAAGCAATCTTTCCCAGTCTACGTTATTGTACGCAGTGGTCAGACCGTCAAAGTTTCCCTCTGCATACAACCATATGCGTCTCTTAAAGTTTTTAGGCTTTTCTTTCTTGAATTCAATAGCAATATAAATTGGACAATGATAACGAGTCATGTCAGGTACAAGTGGTTCTAGGGTTTCACATTCCAGTACATGTACAGTATTACTAACAGCAAATAGGTCAATCAGAGTTGCAGATGATTCGGCAAAGCATGTTGGCTCTTCCACAAGCTGTCTAAGATTGAAATAATTACTTAGTTCCTGGAAGCGACCCTTGGGAGAACCATATTGGTTGTCGTTGAAGTCACCAGTAATAATTATGTCTGAAATTAAGGTATCTTTGGCTTTGTCAATAGATGCCGTAATTGTATCCCAAACATCTGAGGAACTATTGGGTGGGCGGTAAAATATTCCTAGCAGCAGCGACTTACCATGGGTCATGAACACTTCAGGCCAGATACACTCAATGTCATTCACCTCAAGATCAGTTCTATGCCGAAAGCACAGCCCGTCCTTCACGTAGAGGGCACCCCCCCCCCCCTCCCCTCGACAAACGGTTAAACCGTACGGGTTCTTGGAAACCATGGATCATAATATCTGATGTTAGGTCCGAGCATTGAAGCCAGGTCTCAGTGAATGCTAAGATTACATTGGAAAATGATTCATACTCAATTATGTCTACTTTAGGCTTCAGGCTTTTGGATGTTCAGGTGAAAGATTTTTAATGCATCGGGGGTATTTTCTGTGTTCACAGAGCCTGGTCCAGGGTTTGATTCAATGTCTCCAGACAATAACAAAACCACAGCCGATACCAATATAAAATAACAGATGGTTGAAGTAGATGGCGTTGCAGCTGGTATGTTTGATGTCGGTCGGAGATTGGGTATTTCAACATTCATACAAAGATCATTACTGCATTGGCAGCGTAGGATAAATTTGTTGAATAAAAGGTGAAACATGGTTGATGTCACGATAAGGCTGACCTGAACCTCAACACGCATACACCACATGTAAAGATACGCAAGAGCACAAAGGGACTGATGTTTTGTAAGTCTTCTTTTCAGGCCGCGAGCATAAACTGCAGTATTTAATGTACCAATCCGGGCGCGATAAGACTCAAGACTATACATTATGTAATCTGTGGGTGGTAATATACAGGCACCCATAATGCCCGGAGGTTGGTAACTTTCAATGACGAGATCATTCTACAGTGGTACGAATTAAATTCAGGTCGTTTTGTACGAGAGTTTGGAAGAAAGTGGATAGAGTAAGGTCGAAGAGAAATATAACAGAAAATAGTAAAGAGAAATGGGAGAAAGATATTGGAAAAGCAATTCATGTGATGATATGAACTGCTTACTCAAAGTCAAACTACATAAATCTCTAAGTGGATACTACAAGTAGAATAAATCAGGACTAGTTGGATTTCTTACTGGACAAAGAGAGCAAAGAAAAGGGGAAGACGAAATAAATTAAAAGAAAGTAATATTTGTGGAAATAATAATTGTGGTATTTCTGCTTGGTGCAGGCTATATATAAACACATGTGCCCATACACACATGCATACACACGCATACATACGTAGATATACACATGTATGTATATGTACGCACGCGTGCGCATGCATGCACATACATATCCAATTTGAACTGAAATCATCTGGAATTTCAGCACCTATATACTCTCACCTAGATGTACATACATGTGCATATACACTACGGTATATTATTTATACATATCTCCACCACAAGAAGGTAACACACAAAGACGATCAGCGTTCAGTAGTGCGTTTGATTGAACAGAATCCATCAGGGTTGGTGTACCACTAGCAAGCTTTGTTTTTGGTTCTAAGAATAAAAGAAATAGGGAAAATGGAAACCCTTCTGCCGCGAAAATCGAAAGTTGTCAGAAGGGGATACCTGTTGTGCTGGCGTGGTACCGAACAAGTGGATCCACCCTATATCTTGTTGTGAGGTTAATCCATCTTGCAACAGATAAGTCTCCATAGGAAGACGATAATAAAAGGGCCCTGCGAACCTGGAATTTCTGTTCGAATCAAATCTCGAAACGGTTGGTTGAATAGAGTTTGTTAATGTGACTTATAGTAGGGATTCCGGGGATATTTTTACAGATAAATGTTTTTAATGTTTTCCACCACACCGACGAGGGTGTTTCCGGACAACTTAGCTCTGATTGGACTTTCGATATGTATGTAGATTTGGCTTTCCTAACAGCTGATACGACTTCATTTCGTTTATGCTTATATCTCGCCCAGTCGTGCAGTTGACCAGTGCGCTTTGCTCTACGGTATAATCGTGTTCTTTGCCTTATCAATAACCGAATTTGATTATGCATCCATTTAGGCTGGTTAGCCCTAGAGGTTATCAGTTTGTTGGGAATAAATTTAGATGCCGTTTCAAGTAATTGATCGGTGAAGGTGGATACTATGGTGTCCGGGCAAGAATGGTCAAGCAATAATCTTTCCCAGTCTACGTTATTGTACGCAGTGGTCAGACCGTCAAAGTTTCCCTCTGCATACAGCCATATGCGTCTCTTAAAGTTTTTAGGCTTTTCTTTCTTGAATTCAATAGCAATATAAATTGGACAATGATAACGAGTCATGTCAGGTACAAGTGGCTCTAGGGTTTCACATTCCAGTACATGTACAGTATTACAATCAGAGTTGAGATGATTCGGCAAAGCATGTTGGCTCTTCCACAAGCTGTCTAAGATTGAAATAATTACTTAGTTCCTGGAAGCGACCCTTGGGAGAACCATATTGGTTGTCATTGAAGTCACCAGTAATAGTTATGTCTGAAATTAAGGTATCTTTGGCTGTGTCAATAGATGCCGTAATTGTATCCCAAACATCTGAGGGACTATTGGGTGGGCGGTAAAATATTCCTAGCAGCAGCGACTTACCATGGGTCATGAACACTTCAGGCCAGATACACTCAATGTCATTCACCTCAAGATCAGTTCTATGCCGAAAGCACAGCCCGTCCTTCACGTAGAGGGCACCCCCCCCCCTCCCCTCGACAAACGGTTAAACCGTACGGGTTCTTGGAAACCATGGATCATAATATCTGATGTTAGGTCCGAGCATTGAAGCCAGGTCTCAGTGAATGCTAAGATTACATTGGAAAATGATTCATACTCAATTATGTCTACTTTAGGCTTCAGGCTTTTGGATGTTCAGGTGAAAGATTTTTAATGCATCGGGGGTATTTTCTGTGTTCACAGAGCCTGGTCCAGGGTTTGATTCAATGTCTCCAGACAATAACAAAACCACAGCCGATGCCAATATAAAATAACAGATGGTTGAAGTAGATGGCGTTGCAGCTGGTATATTTGATGTCGGTCGGAGATTGGGTATTTCAACATTCTTACAAAGATCATTACTGCATTGGCAGCGTAGGATAAATTTGTTGAATAAAAGATGAAACAGGGTTGATGTCACGATAAGGCTGACCTGAACCTCAACACGCATACACCACATGTAAAGATACGCAAGAGCACAAAGGGACTGATGTTTTGTAAGTCTTCTTTTCAGGCCGCGAGCATAAACTGCAGTATTGAATGTACCAATCCGGGCGCGATAAGACTCAAGACTATACATTATGTAATCTGTGGGTGGTAATATACGGGCACCCATAATGCCCGGAGGTTGGTAACTTTCAATGACGAGATCATTCTACAGTGGTACGAATTAAATTCAGGTCGTTTTGTACGAGAGTTTGGAAGAAAGTGGATAGAGTAAGGTCGAAGAGAAATATAACAGAAAATAGTAAAGAGAAATGGGAGAAAGATATTGGAAAAGCAATTCATGTGATGATATGAACTGCTTACTCAAAGTCAAACTACATAAATCTCTAAGTGGATACTACAAGTAGAATAAATCAGGACTGGTTGGATTTCTTTCTGGACAAAGAGAGCAAAGAAAAGGGGAAGACGAAATAAATTAAAAGAAAGTAATATTTGTGGAAATAATAATTGTGGTATTTCTGCTTGGTGCAGGCTATATATAAACACATGTGCCCATACACACATGCATACACACGCATACATACGTAGATATACACATGTATATATATATGTACGCACGCGTGCGCATGCATGCACATACATATCCAATTTGAACTGAAATCATCTGGAATTTCAGCACCTATATACTCTCACCTAGATGTACATACATGTGCATATACACTGCGGCATATTATTTATACATATCTCCACCACAAGAAGGTAACACACAAAGACGATCAGCGTTCAGTAGTGCGTTTGATTGAACAGGATCCATCAGGGTTGGTGTACCACTAGCAAGCTTTGTTTTTGGTTCTAAGAATAAAAGAAATAGGGAAAATGGAAACCCCTCTGCCGCGAAAATCGAAAGTTGTCAGAAGGGGATACCTGTTGTGCTGGCGTGGTACCGAACAAGTGGATCCACCCTATATCTTGTTGTGAGGTTAATCCATCTTGCAACAGATAAGTCTCCATAGGAAGACGATAATAAAAGGGCCCTGCGAACCTGGAATTTCTGTTCGAATCAAATCTCGAAACGGTTGGTTGAATAGAGTTTGTTAATGTGACTTATAGTAGGAATTCCGGGGATATTTTTACAGATAAATGTTTTTAATGTTTTCCACCACACCGACGAGGGTGTTTCCGGACAACTTAGCTCTGATTGGACTTTCGATATGTATGTAGATTTGGCTTTCCTAACAGCTGATACGACTTCATTTCGTTTATGCTTATATCTCGCCCAGTCGTGCAGTTGACCAGTGCGCTTTGCTCTACGGTATAATCGTGTTCTTTGCCTTATCAATAACCGAATTTGATTATGCATTCATTTAGGCTGGTTAGCCCTAGAGGTTATCAGTTTGTTGGGAATAAATTTAGATGCCGTTTCAAGTAATTGATCGGTGAAGGTGGATACTATGGTGTCCGGGCAAGAATGGTCAAGCAATCTTTCCCAGTCTACGTTATTGTACGCAGTGGTCAGACCGTCAAAGTTTCCCTCTGCATACAACCATATGCGTCTCTTAAAGTTTTTAGGCTTTTCTTCCTTGAATTCAATAGCAATATAAATTGGACAATGATAGCGAGTCATGTCAGGTACAAGTGGTTCTAGGGTTTCACATTCCAGTACATGTACAGTATTACTAACAGCAAATAGGTCAATCAGAGTTGCAGATGATTCGGCAAAGCATGTTGGCTCTTCCACAAGCTGTCTAAGATTGAAATAATTACTTAGTTCCTGGGAGCGACCCTTGGGAGAACCATATTGGTTGTCGTTGAAGTCACCAGTAATAATTATGTCTGAAATTAAGGTATCTTTGGCTTTGTCAATAGATGCCGTAATTGTATCCCAAACATCTGAGGGACTATTGGGTGGGCGGTAAAATATTCCTAGCAGCAGCGACTTACCATGGGTCATGAACACTTCAGGCCAGATACACTCAATGTCATTCACCTCAAGATCAGTTCTATGCCGAACGCACAGCCCGTCCTTCACGTAGAGGGCACCCCCCTCCCCTCGACAAACGGTTAATAATATCTGATGTTAGGTCCGAGCATTGAAGCCAGGTCTCAGTGAATGCTAAGATTACATTGGAAAATGATTCATACTCAATTATGTCTACTTTAGGCTTCAGGCTTTGGGTGTTCAGGTGAAAGATTTTTAATGCATCGGGGGTATTTTCTGTGTTCACAGAGCCTGGTCCAGGGTTTGATTCAATGTCTCCAGACAATAACAAAACCACAGCCGATACCAATATAAAGATGGTTGAAGTAGATGGCGTTGCAGCTGGTATATTTGATGTCGGTCGAAGATTGGGTATTTCAACATTCGTACAAAGATCATTACTGCATTGGCAGCGTAGGATAAATTTGTTGAATAAAAGATGAAACAGGGTTGATGTCACGATAAGGCTGACCTGAACCTCAACACGCATACACCACATGTAAGGATATGCAAGAGCACAAAGGGACTGATGTTTTGTGAGTCTTCTTTTCAGGCCGCGAGCAAAAACTGCAGTATTGGATGTACCAATCCGGGCGCGATAAGACTCAAGACTATACATTATGTAATCTGTGGGTGGTAATACACAGGCACCCATAATGCCCGGAGGTTGGTAACTTTCAATGACGAGATCATTCTACAGTGGTACGAATTAAATTCAGGTCCTTTTGTACGAGAGTTTGGAAGAAAGTGGATAGAATAAGGTCGAAGAGAAATATAACAGAAAATAGTAAAGAGAAATGGGAGAAAGATATTGGAAAAGCAATTCATGTGATGATATGAACTGCTTACTCAAAGTCAAACTTCATAAATCTCTAAGTGGATATTACAAGTAGAATAAATCAGGACTGGTTGGATTTCTTACTGGACAAAGAGAGCAAAGAAAAGGGGAAGACGCAATAAATTAAAAGGAAATAATATTTGTGGAAATAATAATTGTGGTATTTCTGCTTGGTGCAGGCTATATATAAACACATGTGCCCATACACACATGCATACACACGCATACATACGTAGATATACACACGTATGTATATGTACGCACGCGTGCGCATGCATGCACATACATATCCAATTTGAACTGAAATCATCTGGAATTTCAGCACCTATATACTCTCACCTAGATGTACATACATGTACATATACATTACGGTATATTATTTATACATATCTCCACCACAAGAAGGTAACACACAAAGACGATCAGCGTTCAGTAGTGCGTTTGATTAACGTTATTTTGTAAATATTTGTATAACGTATTTTATAAAAATAAAAATGCCTGAAGATCCGCATACAGAGCGGTGAAAGCGCTAGCAGGAATATAGTCAGTGATGTCATTGTATTTGTTTTGAACTTTAATATTTTTTTCTTATATATATATATATATATATATATATATATATATATATATATATATATATATATATATATATATATATATATATATATATATATATATATAAGAAGTTTATAAACAAATCCTTGTGCTGGTAGTTATAAGAAAAAAATATTAAAGTTCAAAACAAATACAACGACATCACTGACTATATTCCGTTATGACGTAAACCACTGGGTGTGGTGTATCGATTTTGGAGACGTTGTTCCAGAAACTGCATATGCAATAATTATTTCATACATTTGAACAGAGGCGTGTTGATCCTTTATCGAAAGAAATTATAACGAAATTAACATAACAAATAAAATAATGATGTTTCTTTTATCCTAGAAATTAAGTTATAAAGGTTGTGGGCTCCGAAAAAAACCCGGTATATTTATTTCCCACAGATGCTTCCCACTCCAACTCTCTATATATTACTATGTTGGTAATACCCATATTTCTGCATAATGTAAGGGAATGAACTCCTTACTCCCGACTCTAGCTCGAACCCCCGGGAGTGTTTGTCATTCTCGGGGAGTCGAGCCGGACTCGGGGCAAGCGCCACTGTACATGTAACTCTCTGGCTAAGGGAGAAGAAAAGGTTGGGTAAGTAGGGGGCTATACACAAAGACTCACTGTGCCAATCGTGTTATTTCTATGAAACATAACATATAATACTATGATATGGCCTTTATACTAGAAGTAAAGTTTATGAACTCAGAATATATGTGATTTTTCCAAGAATTTTCCCATGTTAACCATCTATTTATATTTATTTTCACGATACCAATATTTCCGCATAATTTAAATTAATGGCTGTGAGCGCCTTACTCAGACTCCAGCTCGACACCTCCTGGAATAGATCCACGATTCAACCAGAACTTCATTTTAAAATCACTGGAAATAATTTTAAACCACAATACATTTTACTTCGATGGAAAATATTACAATCAGGTGAAGGGAACTGCCATGGGAAGTAAAGTTGCACCAACCTACGCTACTTTAGTTCTAGGATTTTTGGAGGAGATGTTGTTTGATAGAATGCAGGAAAAGCATGGTAAAAAGTTTTCAAACTATTTGAGAAACAACTGGAAAAGATTTCTTGATGATTGCTTCATCATATGGACCCATGTAATTTCTCTAGAAGAATTCTTCAATGAACTTAACAGTTTACGTTCGTCCATCCAGTTTACCAAAAAGGAAAGTAATACGGAGATTGCTTTTCTCGATATTCTCATAAAACTCCACGGCACAGAAATCACTACAGACATATTCTGCAAAAGAACTGACACACACAACTATCTCAATTTCAATTCATGTCATCCAAAACACACAAAGGTAAACATCCCATTCAACCTTGCTTCAAGAATCATAACTATAGAAAGAGACCCCGCGACACAGGAGAGGCGTATTGTCGAATTACAAGATAACCTTAGAAAACACGGCTACCCCTTGGAAATTATCAGTAATGGAATTCAGAGAGCAAAGGCAAAAGGACCTATACAAGCAACTGAACAAAAAACTGGACCATCAACGTATAATGTGTTACCACTTATCACAACGCACAATCCATCAAATTCGAACATGTTTCCAACAGTAAAATTTTGTGAACAACTGATGAACACAAGTGAAAAAATGAAAAAGGTTCTTCAGAAAAAGAAAATCATAAACAGCAAAAGCCAGCCTAAAAATTTGAAAAGAATTCTCACGCAATCTAAATTTGACTTTGCTGACACGGACATCAGTGTCAAAAAGTGTGGAATGAAGAGATGTAAGACATGTTTGAACATTATTGAAGGTCCAGACCTAAAATTTAAAAACGGTAAAACCTTCAAGATAAAGCAAGGAATGACTTGCTCTACAAAAAATGTCATATATGCTATTATTTGTGACAAATGCAAAGATTTCTATATCGGCCAAACTAAAATTGAATTGCGGAAACGCATGACTTTGCATCGTCAGCAAACTAATAAAGGGGAGTATAGAATTCTTAAGGTCAACAAACATTTACATCAGTGTTCAGGAGGGAATTTCAAAGTGTTCCCACTATATAAATTATTCACCGATAATGATATATTGCGTGATGAGAAGGAATTATTTTTCACACACAGCCTACAGCCTGAACTGAACTCTTGTGCGTGATGTTTATCAATGTGGCTAGGTCGTAATTCGTCTTTGCCGTGGATTTACAGTCTTTACTAATTCAAATAACGGCCAATCTAATGCTTCTGACCAGTACTACTGCATTCCAAACGTAATGTAGTGGCGGTGGTCGAAGTATCAGATTGGTGTAGGTTGTGGTTCCCCGAGGGTGGGAGTGGGGGTGGGGGTGGAAGGTCCCCTACCTTTATATTCCTTTAGTTTACATTCGACCGCATACTTCTCAGGCGCTACAATTAACGCGACTTGATTATTATTGTCTTAACTCTGAATAGTAAATAACTAACCCCTTCTAAGTCGTTGGAGATGGCTCCCTTTAGACAAGTAATTACTAATACCAGCGTACTTTCGGAAAGATTTTGCCGGTGCTCACTTGGGTGGGGGAGGATAAAGGGGGTTGGATATCCTTTAACAATGAGGATGCGTTTAAATTATGTAATGCAATGGCGATGGTTGAATGTGTTAGTTGATTGGGTGGGGCGGGGTGGGGGGTGATGAGTTGTATAAAACTTACTTTTCCATTACAGTTTATATACCCTTGGCATTATAATGAAACGCTACTTTTTTATTATTATCTTGACATTGAAGGGTAGATAACTAACCCCTTCCAATCGCTTAGGGTGGATCCCTTTATAATAGTGATTGGTAATACGATCGTGTTTTTAGTAAGATATTCTCGCTGTTCGCTTGGGGGAAAGGGATTCTATTGTTAACACCAATTAGTACATTTAAGCTTGTATTGTTTTAAAGCATTAGGTTGGTGGTGGTGGGTGGGGGTGGGGGTGGGAGTGGTGGAGATGAATTTGTTTTATGATTTTTCTTAAAAACCTGGCCGTATATTTAATTCCCTTTTAAATCGTTTTGGATGGCTCTCTTTATAATAGTAATTACCAACACCTGCTTGCCTTTTAAAAGGCCTTTGTCGGTGTTCACTTGGGAGAGGAAACTTCCTTTGTTGATACTGAGGACGAGTTTAAGTAATGTAATATAATGGGGATTAATGTAAGCATTAGTTTGGTGTTTGTGTGTGTGTGTGGGGGGGGGGGGGGGGGGGGGGGGGGTGAGTTGAATGACCAGCTCATTTAGTATTATTAATTTGTTCATCCTTATAATTCCCATTTTAATTCTTTATCTAATCGTACTATTTTTCCTTACAACAGGAGTGGCGACAACGGGACACATTATGGGTACGGAGTCCCCCCCCCCCCCCCCCCCCCGGTGGGGTCTGGAGGGGGGCATATCACCGCGTTATATAATTATAGCATACCTACTGATAACTTGAATTCATTTATCGGAAGATCATGCTCGCCTCAGTTTGCGTCGCATAAGTTATCTGTTATAGAACGCTTGCATCGGGTCCGACTCGACTCCACGTGGTACTGAGTAAAGAATCTGGTATCGTGAAGATAATAAGGAAACATTCGTGAAAAAACACATATATTCAGAGTCCATAGACTTTAATTCTAGTATGAAGGCAACATCATTATTTTATATGTTATGTTTCATAGAAATAACACGATCGGCACAGTGAGTCTTTGTGTATAGACCCCTACTTACCCAACCTTTTCTTACATGAACAATGACGCTTGCCCCGAGTCCGGCTCGTCTCCGCGGGAATGATAAACACTCTCGAGGGATCGAGTTGGAGTCGGAGTGAGGAGTTCATTCCCAAACATTATGCAGAAATATGGGTATTATCAACATACAAATATACAGAGATTTGGCGTGGGAAGGATAAGTGGGGGAAACAAATATACCGGGTATTTTCAGAGCCCACAACCTTTTTTAATTTAATTTCTAGGATAAAGGAAACCGCATTATTTTTTATATATTATATTAATTTATACTAGTGATTAGTAATACCAGCGTGTTTTCATCAAGATATTCTCGATGTTCGCTTGGGAGAAAGGGATGTTACTGTTTACACCGAGCAGCACTTTGAAGCCTGTATTGTTTAAAAGTATTAGGTTTGGGGGTGGGGGGGGGGGGGGGGGGATATGAATTTGTTTTATGAGGTTTCTTAAAACCATGGTCGTATATACCTTTATTTTGAGACAAAATCAAATATTTCTATATCGGCCAAACTAAAATCTAATTGCGAAAACGCATTACATTGCAAACAGCCAACTATATCAATTGTTCACATATAATTATATCTTACGTGACGAGAAGGAATTATTATTTTTTTTTATACGCAGTCTACAGCCTTAATTTAACTCATGCACGTGATGTCGATCTATGTGGCTCGGCCGTTGTTCGTATCTCCCGTGAATTTACGGTTTGGGCTCATTCATGCAACGGTCAATTTAATGCTACTGGGTGGCGCTATTACAATCCAAACGTAATGTAATGCCTGTAGTTTAAAGCTTTAGATGGGTGGTGGTGGTAGTAGGGTGGGCACCCAAGGTTTTCAAATTATGCGCTATATTATTATTTGTATAGTCTTAACTTTGGAGAGGGGGGGGGGGGGGGGTATAGATAATTAATCAATTTTAAATCGTTTGGGATGGCTCTTTTATAATAGTAATTACCTACACCTGCTTGTTTTTATAAGGCTTTTGTCCATGTTCACTTGGGGGGGGGGGGGGGGACTTCCTTTGTTGAGACTGAGGATGAGTTTAAGTAATGTAATATAATGGGGATGATTGTAAGCATTAGTTTGGTGTAGGGGTGACGGGAGGGGGGTGGGTGGGTGGGTTGGATGACCAGCTCATTAAGAATTATTTATTTGTTCATCCTTATAATTCCTATTTTAATTCTTTTAATCGTACAATTTTTCCTTATTACAGGAGTGGCGTCAACGGGACACATAATGGCTACGGATTCCCGGGGGGGGGGATTAAACCACGGAGTTACAAAAGTATAGTCTCTCTACGGATAACTTGACTTTATTTATCGGAATATCATGCTTGACTCCGTTTACGTCGGATTAGTTCTCTGTTCAAGAACGCTTGCATCGGATCCAGCTCGACTCCAGGAGGGTGTCGAGCTGGAATCTGAGTAAGGCGCTCACGGCCCTTAATTTAAATTATGCGGAAATATTGGTATCGTGAAAATAAATATAAATAGATGGTTAACATAGGAAAATTCGTGGAAAAAACACATATATTCTGAGTTCATAAACTTTACTTCTAGTATAAAGGCCATATCATAGTATTATATGTTATGTTTCATAGAAATAACACGATTGGCACAGTGAGTCTTTGTGTATAGCCCCCTACTTACCCAACCTTTTCTTCTCCCTTAGCCAGAGAGTTACATGTACAGTGGCGCTTGCCCCGAGTCCGGCTCGACTCCCCGAGAATGACAAACACTCTCGGGGGTTCGAGCTAGAGTCGGGAGTAAGGAGTTCATTCCCTTACATTATGCAGAAATATGGGTATTACCAACATAGTAATGATTCTCGCTGATTTCATCTGCATTACACGGTATAATTCATTGTTAACAACTAATTCTGGGGGATACCGAGTAATTTCGTTCATGCATGGACGCTCGATTTGCTAGCATGCCTTTTTGGGGGCTTGTCGGTAGTCGAGTGGTCTATGGCGCTGGTCCAGTTTCGCTAGGCGATTGGCGCTGCAGAAGTGTACTCTCATCAAGGCGGTGGTTCGATCCCCATCGGCGTCAGAGTCTTTCATCTTAAGATTAGTACATATATATATACACAGCTTACCTCCCACAAATATCTGAGATCCGGTATTTAGTGGGACCCTTTACACTCACACCAAGAAAAAATGACTGTGGATACAATATCGCATGGCAGTATGTCTACCCTCTACTGTGTTTGCGCAGGGGACGTTTCGGCCTCGGACGTTTCGGCCGCATAAAAGGCCGAAACGTCCCACACTGGGAGGCCGAAACGTCTCACTTTTTAAGCTTTTACCAAGTCATTTCGGCCCTAATAAATAAGTATTTGCGTATGAGTCAATTAATATTCTTAGATATAATGCAACATTTACTCCTCTAGAGTTTTTTTTTTTACAGCTCAGTACATAATTAAACACGGTGAAAAGCTGTCAGTTATCACTCATATAGATGATTCTTGAGTTTGGTTTTCGCAACACAGTTTGTGTTGAAAAACAGCAAACCATCATATGTCAAACTTGAAAAACGACTAAAGGAAGCTTGGAGTAAATGGGAGCATACCCCCCCCCCCCCCCCCCCAAAAAAAAAAAAAAAAAAAAACTAAAATAAACTGCAGTTGTTAGATTTTTTACTGATTTCATTTAATTTAATAAATTGCCAGATAAGTCTGTAGTATTGTTATTTATATTAGTCTCCAGTAATTTTGCGTAATTATTCATTGAAATGGCTCCATTCAGCTTTTTCCACGAATAAACGAAAAATTATTACATTTTTTACCAGATTTCGTTTGATTTAATATATTGCTAGATAAGTCTGTAACATTAATTGTTATCTAAATTTGTCTCAATAACTTCACGTAAATTTTCACTGAAAGCCTTCAATGAATCAACGCAAAATTATTACAATTCTATCAGATTTAATATAATTTAATGCATTGTTAGATAAGACTAACCCTAATTTTTATATATATCTATCACCAATAATTTCGTGTTTATTCATTCAAAAAGCTCCACTGCGGCGTTTTCAACGAATACAGGCAAATTATTACACTTTTTCAGATTTAATATTATTTAATAAACTGGTATTACCACGTGTTCCAAACATTGGTAAACCACTTTCCGTGTTGATAATGCAGATAAGCAACAAATGGAATAATTGATGGACTGATTATAATGCGGGAGCCTCGACTTGTCTTCACTGTAATCAATGGGGCCAAGGGAGCCTCGACTTGTTTTCACTGTAATTAATGGCATAAGCCCAGGGAAATATGGAACAATAGGTTATTTTCGCCATCAAATATTATCTCATAACAACAATTACTCTTCTGGAGGGGTTGCCCTAAACACCGGAATCCGCCGAAATACACCGGAATCCCCAAATCTCAATACGGTACTTTTCTTACCGTATTGAGATTGTTGCAGTGCCAGAGTGAGTTGATGGAAATATAGTACGCAAAAGCTAGTCAGAATATCTAACATACATTCCCACCCTTGAATCTGAGAGAGCTGTGAAGAAGGTATCAGAGCAAACATTCCATAACAAAGCGTCCATGGTCCAGTCGTCCCATAACTAACCCGGGCAACTACAAATCTGTCTGTGATCGGGGTAACAGCTTGGAGTGGTTAGACAAACATGGGTATGCTGAGTAGTCCAACAATTGCGAACTCGGCCCGGGCAAGTCGGTTTTAACCCTTCAACAAACGTAGCGGAAAACATCAGCCACACAAATCGCCATTTAAATCAGGGGGGGGGGGGGGCACCAAAATTTGCAAGACGTGACGTGGGGGTGGGTGGGTCTGTTGAGTGCGCCAAAAATGTGCATTTCCAACTTGTGCAATTTTTTTAATTTCTTAAAAATATGTTAATATATCAGCTAATATATACCATCATTTGTGTTTCAAATCTTAAAGATGATGTTGTACATCACACTCTTAACATAAATACAACATCAAAAGGCTTTATATGTGAGAATATTGGGCTTAATCTGGGAAAATGTCACACGTTAGTAGGGGTGGGTGTCTTGTTCGAAATGTAGAAAATGTGCAGACAATATTTGGGGAAAATTCTCTCTGATGCACTAAATTCAACCCCAAGTTATTTATTTATTAATTGATTTATTTATTTATTTATTTATTGGTGTTTAACGACACTTTAACAACCAGGGTCATATCGTGTGGGTGACAGGTTTACGGGTAGAGGAAGCCAGAGTACCCGGAGAGAACCACCGGGCAACGACGAGCAGCTGTTAGCTCTTCAACATCATAACCCACGACTGTACTACACACTGCACAGCGATACTGCGTACTACATAGCACAGACAGGGTTAGATTGGCTGAAGACATGTGCACCTCGGCGTGCACTACGTCTCAGCATACAGCGTCATCGTGCCCCCACGTGGGCAATTGGGGTAAGTTTATTTTGATGGGAGTGTGGGGGGGGGGGGGGTTGTCTGAGAACGGTAGTAGAAAATTTGCACGTAGTGGGTGGGTGGGTGTAAAAGGAGCCGAATAAAAAATAGGACGTCACGTCTTGCAAATTTTTAGTGCCCCCCCCCCCCCCCCCCCCCACCCTGTTTAAATTGATATTTTCCGTTTGTCTAAAAAACATAGCTCATGACACCCTCAGTGGAACGAGTTCGTAGCTAATTTTGAAAGTTGGAAACGAATCGCCTCTTCAAATTCTTGAACCAAACAGAACAGTCAAATATACCCGTTTTTCATTTTTTAGTGATTCCATTCGTCAGCTGCAAACATCACTTTAAAAGGTGAACATACTTGAAAATATTTTTAAAATATTCTATTGTGCTTTAAAACGTCGTTCCCATGGAGAATCTGGGATATTTCGAGGGTATTCCGGGTGTTTTAGAGGAATTCTGGGGGATTCCGGGGTATTTCTGGGGATCCTGATGTTTAGGGCGACCGTTCTCTGGCGTCACTTTGTTGTATGAGATGTAGATTGTTTTTCACTAATCCACATAAATCTATGCAGTTTATAGAGACAGAAGTTACATGTTTTATCTTTTTTTATTTATTAATCCACTCCTTTCGAAGAATTCTCGATTTCGCTGCACAAGTAGGCTACCACTAAAAAGTGTATACCGAGGCCGAGTCCGGAATTGGTATATACAGAAATCAATTATTCAAATATCCTCTCAATCCCAAGGTGTTGACGAGATATTTTTATCTATATGTCGTATAAACCCATCTTCTTTCGAATTAGTGAAAGAAAATTCTTTTTTTTTCATTTTTCTGACTTATATCGTGTATTGTCAGGCAGAAAATCAGTGTACACACATTGTCAGAACATTCTTCGGCTGAATCTATTTTATTTACGTTGTCTCTCCACCCTCTTTCTACGAGACCGAAACGTCTCGGGCCGAAACGTCCCAAGGCCGGAACGTCTCAAGGCCAAAACATCCCGATCCCGTTTGCACAGACGACTATTAATAACAGTAGTTTATTTAGTAATTAAATACAGTGGCAATAAGCTTTTAATGAGACAATCGCCTCAATGGGGTTAGCTTACAGTAACAGAATCAAATAGCTACCTAAATTATATGAGCCTTCCGATGTTCCCAGTAGCACATTATTTGAGAAAATAATTCAGGATGGGGGTGGGAGAACTATAAGTCGAATGTTTGTAGCAGGCGATAAAATATCAGTGAATTGAGTTTTGTGGTACTTTTTAAATTCAGGCCGATCTGGATGGGTAAATTTTCGATAGGTCGGTGGTCCAGGTGGGTCGATTCACTCAGCAATACCTCCACTACGCCAACTCACAGCTGGACAAAAACTTCCAATTCGTGATCCCGGACTGCTTCAGAAACAGACAGCGCCGGTACTACAAAAACAGAGATAAGAAGTTCCAAAAATACATGCTCTCCTGCTAACTCCTCACACACGTTTCCCCCTTTAACAGGCCCAGATATGAATGAAAAAGTTTCACTCTACTGTCTGAGAATGTCGAAAAGGGCTTGACCTAAATCGGTCCCTTCGCGCCTTCGGCGCGCGAAACCATTTCATCAAAACACAGCACTGGCTTCATGATCAGAAAACAACTGTAAGAATTATCAAAGCGGTGTTTAATTGTAACTAATATTGTGCAAATACTTACCACGAGTTTTGTAATAACACATGAAACGGTATTTACAAAAGATGTACAACATTAAGAGACTAATAAATACCTAAGCTGATCATTACTTGAATAAAGCTTATAAAGCTTTATATTAATAAAAAAAAATCGGAAAAATAGTGGGTTTACTTTACGCAGGTGGGTCGAAATAACAGATCGGCAAGGCAGTCAGCGGAAGGGCGTCTGAGTCAGGGGAAAATAGTGGGCCGAAGTTACCGAAATTGGGTCGAAATCACTTTTTCGGGTCGAAATTACCGATTTGGGTCGAAGTTACTCTGGGTCAAAATTACAGTGGGTTGAGGTTACTGGATACCTGAATATGCCCAAATCAGAAGTGTTCGATCCAGTGTGTGAGGGTGTGTGTGTGTGTGTGTGTGTGTGTGTGTGTGTGTGTGTTGGGGTACCCAGTCACTTCAAACACAAGTCATTTCGGCCTCGGGTCACTTTATATTTACACAGTGTACAGAAAAGGTTTACTTGACATTAAAAATTATCCATGAGTTCAATTTTACGTACATTTAAGGTGCTATATACAGAAGTAAAAGAACTTTGTTTACTTTGAAATTTCCACCTGAATTCAAATTAAATATACACAAATAATACATGAAACTTTTCATTCATTCATCAAGAAACGCTGAAACTTTTCATTCATCATCAAAAATAATAATGGGATGCTTGAACAGCAAATCAAGCCATCAAAGTAATTACCAAACTGGATGACTCCCAGCTTTCAAAAACACATATTGGTGGATTTTTTCCTTTTTTGATAACCGTTATGGATAATATGCTGGGGCTGCTTCCAAACCAGCGATACTACCATAGATATGCCCACGTTTCTAAGTGAAACACAGAGCAGAATTCTTGTAGTAATGCTCAATTCCAAGTCACCTTCCAATTCGAGGTCCTTGGGGTCTGGCCCCAGTGCTTAGTAATATGCAACGCCATATTCAAATTTCATGAAATCCAAACCCTGAAATTGGCAAGTTTCGTAATATTCGATCTGACAGTGAACCAAATGAGGTGCAAACCGTCCATCTTACACAACCGTAAAAGGCACCAAAACGCACTACCACCTGGGGCATAGCATTGCATTCTACCCATTACCACACGATAGGGCAAAGCATTGGGTACGTTAGTTTACCTAGGGGCTAATAGTAAACCAACCATGGTGCCCCCCCCCCCCTCCCCATAGTATACTGCCGTGTCACTCCAGTACAGGAAGACTGACACACCCTGACCAGAACAGCGTGATATATCGAAATGTACAGTGGATGTCATCAGCGGACGGCGTCTATGTGACTTGGCGTGAGCATTATGACTGTCAGGGCCTGATTAGCAACACCAACTGTTTCGCGGTGAAACTTTCAAGAAAACTCAAACCCGCCATCATTTTTTATCACATACTCGTACTATATGCTAACACCAATATACGTGCATCAATATTCAAAACTAGAATATACCCTACAATACTTATAGTATACATATCCAACGCATACCACATGCGTATGCAGTTGCTTGAAGGGGAAAATACATTTCAGTTGGACTTAGTTCAGCGATCTGAACGTAGTGGCTACCCCTCTACGTTCAGATTCTCCTCATTCAATCCCATAGAAAAAGTTCCCATCAAGTTTTTGCGGGAACTCAAAACTTCAAAATATGAATATATATATCAAGCTTTCGCCCTTTTTACCGGCTGTATTCGATAGTACACGTATTTCCTTACATTTGGGCAGAGTTTATTGATCCAAACTATGTTTTATCCTTTAATTATCGTTATTTGAATACTCGCGAATCGTCAATAAATGTTTCGATATCGTCCATGTTTTTGTTTGAATATAAAACAGTAAAAACAATAACCCGGTAATGGCGCCGAAATTAATAGACATTTTCATCGATGCGGAATCGGAATCGCGATCGTATTCGCGCAGAGGAGGTTGATAACCTGAATATGATCGAGTTTGATAACCTCCTCTGCGTGAATGCGATCGCGATTCCACATCGATGGAAATGTCTATTCGTTACAACGTAGTTACCCCATATGGGGATCAAACCGTAGATTTTTCGATTTGAAGTCCAGTGCCGTAATCATTGAGCCACCAAGCCCTTACCGGCCGCTAATTAACATCCGCTTATATACTGAACAACGCCCGCTAAAGTGGTGATATTGAACTGCGACGGATCTGAGTGGAGATACCAGAACCAGCTAACACTTTGTCGTGGAGTCGAAAAGGGACCACCCCACCTTGTAAAAAAAAATATGTGATCATTAAAAAAGAGAAAAAAAGTACTGCTCCGAAACTGGTAATATTTTCTTGAGGAAGCATGTTGTCAAATGTCTGAGATTGCAAGTAAATTCAGTGTTTATTTTCACAAAATAGGATATTAATTTAAGTACAGGAAAAAGATGATAACAACAAATTATGTGATACCTAACGGAAATGGGGGGCGCGGTGGAGTCGCGGTAACCGGTTCTCATCAGATCACCGAAGTTTAGCAACGTCGAGTGGGGTTAGTAGTTGGATGGGTGACCATTTCAGCGACTGATTCGCGCTCCCGCGTTGTGTTCTTTGGCAAGACACTTCACCCCGATTGTCCACATGGGGGCAGGATGACGCCGTGTACTAAGGCGTACTGCACGTCGATGGTGCGCATGTCTTCAACCAATCTAACCCTGCCAGTGCTACAGTGCGGTGTTACGATGTTGGGTAGCTGGCAGCTGCTCGTCGTTGCTCGGTGGTTCTCTCCGGGTACACCGGCTTCCTCCACCAATAAAACTGTCACGGTCATGATTAACAGTGACATTACATTGTGATAAATTGAGTTAATTTGTTTGTGGGAATTAATCAAATTAAGGTAAGGGAGATAACACCAACATCTACACCAACGATCTACACCAAAGAGAACTCGTCACTCCCAAAATAATGAAGGATCTCAAATAACATCGGGATGAGAGCTTACCACTGGAGACAGATGCTGGCCGCAAAATGAACTAATTTTGACCTTTGTTCGATTCTCACATTTAATTTACTTTATCTGGAAAACAGGAAAATAGAATACGAATCCATAAAATACAATCAAGTGACTATTTAAACGACGCTTAATATGGAAGGAGCAACTATTATACCTAATGTGACTGAAAATGGAGTACAAGTTGAGAAGGCCCTAGTGTCCAATTCGGTCATCGCCGATAGAGATGAAATAAGGAATTACACGCTGAACATTGAAAAGGTGGCCACAAAGAAGAGGAATATGCTTCTGGAGGACATTCATGAAGTTGAAATAAAAAAATCGTGGTCGTTGTGTGGTCATAACACTAGACACAAACAAATTTGAAAGTTATCGTGGTGGATTTACAGACAAATATTGGGATGACACACTTAAGAAAGAAAAGGAAGGCTGTATATGGGAATGTGTTTATGATAAAAGTAGTGTAATAGTGGAAGACAAATTATGTGTTCCTCGTAACAGAGGTAATAAAATCCGCATACATATTTTTCGGACAACTAACAGGATTATGTTACAAGGATCTAGAACGAATATTAGGTGGTGGGTCATCAATGTGTTACCGGGAGTATACGAACTTGGTTTTAACACTCCGTTTGATGTAGACATCAATCGAGTTGCGAATTTGTTAGATTCCGAACAGGACGTTGAAAATTCGAAATCCGGAGTGTTTGTGCCACACCCTTTCACATCTTCAGGCACCTCCTCTGAAAAGACTTCACTGATATCACAACAAAAGCCGGGGTATTTTCCAACACCCAAAAGGAAGAGCAACCACAATCTTTCACGAGCTGCACTGAGATCACAAAACATACGGTCGACTATTCGAGGAAGTTTCCTTACATCTGGCATTTTCAAACAGTCCATAGAAGAAATTCAGTTATCCATAGAGGAAATGAAACTATCATACAAGGAACATATGTCTATGTGTGATGAAAAGTTGGCAGACATCAAAACTCAAATTCAAAATTCATTAAAGGCCGAGACCCGTTCAGTCGAAAATAGGATTACAAACTTGGAAGAAGAAAACAAAACTTTAAAACATGACAATTCCAAGCTAAGAAATGAGGCGAGCAATACTAAATCAGCTCTTTCCAACCTCAAATCGGAGTTAAGACGGGTAAATGAAAAGCTTGCTGTACTAACCACGGAATTTGCTACAGCGACGAGTCATCAAGATGACAAAGTTCTTAATCCTAACACAGAGACCTTTATACCAAGGACGGATTCTAACCAGGACACGACTGACGAAAAGTTAGGTGAGGTTCCAGTTAACACGGCGTTGTTTACTAGCACTCCTACAATCTTAACTACCAATAGCTATAATCATCTTTGCGAGGCAAATGATTCCAATTTAATGAATGCTCGAGAGGACGATGTGATACCGTTTACAGAAAAAACACACGTTCAATTCAATGGGCGCGGGGGTTATCCACATAATGTTGTAAATGTTGATTCGACGCGCCCCGTACACTTAATTATTGGGGACTCAGTAATAAGGCCATTACATCCAAAGAAAATGGCATTAAAAGGAGAATTTGTGAAAACTGTTGTTCAACGTGGACAAAGACTTGCCAATCTACACAAATGGATCAACGACTCACGTCCAGTTGAAAATGTAAACAAAGTAACAATTCACGTTGGCATCAATTCGTATCGTAACAGTTTGTCAACAAGGGAAGAGGAGGTGGAAGATATCTCAAGTTAACCACCCTGAAAACTAAATACCCTAAGGCCATCATCAGACTTTCTTCAGTTATTCCGTCACTCCACTCGGACACAATTAATTGTTTCATCAAACAAACAAACGAAACATATCGTTTGGTGTGTAAAAGGCAGGGGTGCAATTTCATTGATAACACCAGCGGATTTGTTTCAGCAGATGGTCAAATTCGTACACACCTGTTTCGGGATAATTATCATGTTAATGAGACTGGTATTAAAATCATAGCTAAACGGATGAAATATTTCACCGATGAATATGATGTCATTGATAATGGCAAAGATAGCTCGTTTCGTCCTTCGCAGAGAAGTCAAACACAAACATTTCATGTCCGACGAATAGATGACGACCGAAGCACGAACTTCTACAGGAATCAATTTAATGATATGCCGATAAACAGACGTAGACCACCACAGATAATGAAATCTTCTGTTGGGCAAATAAACAATCATAATGTATATGATACGGGGAGATATAGACCCAAGCACACAAACTTCGTTGAACATCAGGAACAGTTTGGTAACGACGCTTTCAGCAACTTCCAGTCTGATGTGCTTCTGTTACGCAATCAGTTGTCAGATATGCTAAACAGCATGAACTCTAGAATTAGAATGGTTGGAACTAGAACAAATTGCTAAAAACTCAATCAGTATGTGTTGTATATGCAGTATATATTAGGATTTTTAACATTACATTTTTGCACGCTTTATCGGGAGGGGGGGGGGGGGGGTCTCAATCAATATATATTGTATATGCAGTATGGGTTGAGAGTTCAAATGTCATAGTTTAATAAGGCTCTATATATTTGGGGGGGGGGGGGCGCTCTACCAATGTATATTGAATCCGCGGCGTATATAGGGATTATAAATTTCATAGTTTTATGCTTTTATTGGGGGGGGGGGGGGGCATCCCAATCAAATCCGATATACGTTGGATGTTAAATATCATAATCTCATGTTTTATGGGGGGGGGGGGGGGGGGGAGGTCGAACGTCGTTCACCAACAAATTACCATTGTAAAATTAATATAGTCCAGGAAAACATTAAGGGAACACTGGACGATATTTTTGATGAAACGTTGCAAACATGAGAAACAGGCCTATATAATTTATACCGCTAAATTTAGCTTCTTCCGTAAGGCCTATCTGGCAATTATCGCCTATTTCTGAAAAATAGAAATATCATGACAATTCAAATGTCACATCTAAACTCTCATGATACTAATATCATTTCTCCTTATTAACCGTACATTATAGCTATGTAAGAAAATTAACTAACTGTTCACTTTTTATACAAACAATTTCAGTTTTTCAGTGTCTCTCTCCAGTGGAGCTACTCCCATCTATTGCTATATTTTGTATTACTTTATTCAATATGACGTATATATTTGAAAAGAAAAAGGTTGGTTACACTGCTTGGAACGTTCAAGGGTTGAAAAATAAAATTTCCGAGAGCTGCTTCCGCCAACAACTATTGCGTTATGAATTTATAACATTAACAGAATCGTGGCATTCAGACAAATCATGTATTGAAATACCGGGTTACACCTGTGTTGATTTACGTCGAAAAAATCCCCATGTCGACAGGGGTGGGATATGTTTCTATTTCAATACTAAATACGATCGTTTCATTACAAACATAAAACGGATTGGAGAATTGGCCTTATGGGTGGAATTTGACGGCCGGATGTTTAATCTTCCAGGTAAAATAATTTTTGTGTCGGTGTATATTCCACCCCATAACTCCACTGTTTGGCGACAGTCTCGATTAATGAACGCGTCAGTTTATCAGGATCTAGAAACCGAAATTCTAGCAACTGCCCCATCCGATATGCTCATTATAGGTGGCGATTTCAACTCTCGTACGGGTGGACAACCGGATTATGTTACAGATGACAGTGATATGCACATTCCTCTCCCAACAAATTACACTATTGACAACTGCAAAAGCAGACAAAGTTTAGACAAACAAACAAATGTGTTTGGCAGACAGCTCTTGTCTCTTTGCCAGAAAGCAAAGTTGAGAATTCTTAACGGTCGTTGCGCCGGGGACAGTTTGGGAAATTTTACTTCTTTTCAATATAACGGCGCTAGCATAGTTGATTATATAATTATGTCGGACAAATATCTATCGGATGTCGACTATTTCTGCATCAAGTCACCAACGGTGTTTTCCGATCATTGCCAGCTCGTTGTTCACTTAGAATATTCTTCTCTTGATACAAAACGGAAAAATAAGTTTGATTACACAAAACAAAAATTCACTTTCCGCTGGGTTGAGGACAGTGAGGAAAAAGCCAAAGAAATTATGCAAAACCCGAGGACGAGAAATGATCTTCAACAATTTCAAATGAAAGTATTTACAATGGATAGCCAGGGATCTGAAACCGCGGCTGGGGACTTGATGCAGGTAATTAACTCAATAAATGTATTAGTTTGCAAACGATCTCCACTCAACAAATTTAAGAAAACACCTAAAAGACAATGGTTTGATACTGAGTGCAAGCATTTAAAGTCTGTGATGGAAAAAGTTATACGGGAAATGAAAGATAAACCTTTCGATAAGTCACTTCTCGGTAAATACTTCGCGGCGAAAAAAGCGTACAAAAAGGAAACTAAGTGGAAACGTAAAATGTACTATAAAAACATGTGTGATAAGTTGGAGTCACTAGAATCATCTGATCCCGAATGCTACTGGAAGATTATTAACCAGCTCAGAGCTAAAGAGCCTGATAATAACAGCCTTGATCCTGATACAACTGTAGAGTTTTTCAACCAGTTGTTATGTCGCGACATATCACCCATCGAGAACACTGAACACACTGACACTGTAAAAACTCACAAATTCCCTTTAAACAATGATCCGATTACTGCGGATGAAATATTTGCTGCGCTGAAACTTAGGAAAAATAAAACTTCATCAGGACCGGATAATGTCTCTAACAAACTGTTAAAAGCGATAGTACCGTACATGATTGATGCTATAATCAAAGTTTTCAATCACATTTTCGAATCGGGACATAATCCGCTCGACTGGAGTCAATCATTCCTCACTACTATCTACAAAAAAGGTAACAGACATGATCCTAATAATTATCGAGCGATAGCCGTCAGTTCGGCTGTGGGTAAACTGTTTAATAAAATAATTAACGCCAGACTCAATCACTACTTGGAAAGTAACAAGCTAATTAGTGATAATCAGTTTGGATTTCGAGAACACAGTAGTACAATAGACAGTGCTTTTGTTCTCAAAACCATAATTGATAAATGTAAATTTTCTAAGAAACCTCTCTATGCAGTGTTTGTAGATTTTCAAAAAGCTTTCGATACAGTCAACCGTTCACTTTTATTTCGCAAAATGGCAAATATTGGTGTTCATGGCGCGGTATCAAACATCATGCAATCCCTCTATGCATCGAGTTATTATCGAACAAAAACAAGTTCAGGACTGGGTCCACCTCAGCTATCTAGAATAGGCGTGAGACAAGGCTGCGTCTTATCACCCACGTTATTTAAAATCTTTATTGATGATATAAAAACATTTTTTGATGATAGTTGCGGTCCCATTTCCTAACAAGACATGAAAATTAAGCACCTTTTATTTGCAGATGATCTTGTCATGTTTTCTCACTCCGCTTCGGGACTTCAAAATAGTCTTAACAAATTAGAAGAATTTACTTCACGAAATGACCTTACAGTTAATGTTGACAAAACCAAATGTCTAATATTTTCTCACAGAAAAACGAAGACTTTGTCAACGTTCAATCTGGGAAACAGAGCTCTAGAATTTTGTAATAATTACACGTACCTTGGAATAATGTTTTCAGATAATTGTAAACTAAATGAAGCCCAAAAAACTTTATGTCTCAAAGGCAACAAAGCACTACATTGCCTGGTAAATTCCTTTACAGGAAAACATTTGCCGTCGGTAGAAATCCTCTCAAAACTTTTTGATAAATTGATAAAACCCGTTATACTATATGGCAGTGAACTGTGGCGTGTGCAAAATCCGTTATACAAACTTGAAAAGATGCCATGCGAGGCAGTTCATACAAGATGTTGTAAGATGATACTTCATGTCAATAAAAACGCATCTAATCATGCAGGGAAGGCCGAACTTGGTAGGTATCCAGTTACTATTGACGCTTCAGTCAGTCGTTTAAAATATATTGCCAAACTGCAGAACAATGAATCAAATATGCTTCTTCACCACGCTTCCACAGAATCAAAATTATATGCCGATTTCAAAATACTGTCAGAAATGCTTAACCATTATGAGGTACCGAAAGTGGAGGAAATCACCAATTTGGGCAAAACACTGAAACACTTCACCGAAAAACTCAAGAACGAATATTTGAATTCTTTCAAAGAAGAAATTTTTAATGATAATAAACGAACGGGTAAAAACAAACTTCGAACCTATCGAACATTTAAGAGTGATTGCGCTATAGAACTATTTCTCATTCATACAAAATCACATGAAGCAAGAATTAATTTTACGAAACTGAGAATTAGCAGTCACAATCTCGCTATAGAGAGAGGACGACACATGCAGCCCCCCATACCACTGAGTGAAAGATTATGTCGCGTTTGCTCAACGGGAGATGTTGAAAGTGAAAAACACTTCCTCATTGACTGTCCAGCATACGAATCGGAGAGAAAGCAACTGTTTGATATTGTATCGAATGCCCGGCCGGAGTTCTATGCCTTGAACAGCTTAGACAAATTTCAAGTGATCATGAAAAATGACAATCCCTCAACATGTGCTGCCGTCTGTAACATAATCCAGTTGTTCTTTATAAAGCGTAACTTTTCAATCAGTAATTAGAATATCCATGAACATGAATACATGAATCCATGAATACAATATCATTTTAAGCTCAGGGTTCAATTCATAGGCAAGCATTCAGTCCTGACTAAGAGCATAATTATCAAGCTACATATGTTTACATGTTGTGGAGGCATATTTTCACGCAGATAGTATTGTGTTCTCTGTAAATATTTGTATTTGTATATATTTCTTGAAATTTCCGTTTCATTTCCAACACTCTTCACATTTGTATGAAGGTACAAAGATTGTATTGTAATTTCAGTTACAAATTTATTCATAACTTACTTGTGTGCAATCTGCCTCATCGAAGGTGTTTTTTGCAATAAATCTAATCTAATCTAATCTAATCTGATTGGCCATTGTGCATAAGTATGGGACCTTAAACACCAATAAATAAATAAATAAATAATTAAATCTAACAGAAATGTGGGTGCGGCTATAATTATAATATTCTTTTTACTTTGTAATATTTAAAAAATAAACGGATGGAAGAAATATCGCAAATTTCGGCAAAAATATACCAAAAACCTCGAGACGTTTTGTACTTTCGGCCTGTTTGGAGAAGGAAACGAGGGTAATACTTTTTGCCGGTAAAAAGGACGGCATCCGGTAAAAAGGACGGAAAGTGTATAAAAACTACGTTTAAAAGTACTAAATGTACCTCTGAATGTGTGAAAAGTGATTATTTAAGGAAGCGTACACAATAATAAATATATAGAAGGAAGATTAAGTATTGTTTGTTCTATTGTAGACTATTTTCAAGACAAAATAGATCATTTCGCCATCGACACTGATCGACGCGCCATTTTGCGCAAGGAAAACAACGAATTCGCTGAGGTGCACGGCGGGTGAATATTATCATACTTGCTCGATGGAGGTGTGACTGATTCGTGTGCGTAACATTTAGATGTTTCTGCTTTCGAGCTAGTCCCCCTCCCCCATTTCGAAAATATGAAATGGATTTCTTTTATCTAGTTTCTAGTTGGGGCGTACCCAGGATTCTATAAAGGGGGGGGGGGGGGTAGCCATTTTTTGTTTGGGGGGCAATCATGATATTTGGAAGGTCGTTGTGGGGTTTGCCTCCCCCCTCCTCCAATAAAAAAAGCAAACTGTAACATACTGTTTTTAACCCTACCTTTCCTCGGGAGGCACCAGGATGGATATCCCCCAGAGTCCTGAAACTTAACCTTCTTCCCAGTGGGGGTGGGGCTCCCAAATGCAAACTGTCACTTATTGTTTTTAACCCTTGCCCAGGCCTTCGACTGGGGATCCTCGCTCTGCCACTAGGGCCACCGTTGGTATTGTATTTAGAGAATGCCATGGTTTAGTGGACAGTGATTCAGTGTTAATCTGAACCGGAGATTGGGGAGGCCCCACAGCCCATATCATAAAAGGGCCCATACAAAGTTAAATAAACAGGGTAAATCAGCATTTGAATTGCTGGTTTTGATGAATCCACCCGCCCCCAACACTCTCCCTAGTAAACATGTGGAAGGTTGAATTGCTGGAAAATATCGTATAATCTTTTTTGAGCTTGGGATATTTTCCAATCGGTTTATTTCAAAGTAATGAAAAAAAAAAACTGCAAAACTGCAAAACGAATGCTTTCAGTTGCCTCTTGATAATTTTGCATCGGACAGTTTGTCTGATGTTATTTTAGTTTTGGGTTACACTTCGTGTAATTGGGGTGTTTTTTCAACCATTATAAAAGAAAATAAATGGGAATGCCCTTTATGTAAAAGTGAAGGGCTGCATATCTACTGAGGTAGATCTGTTTCACCCCACTGGTAAAATAGGACCTGGTAACCAATGCCGCAGATGTGCAATTACTCAGTAAATGGGCAACATATGCATAAACGACTGGCACAACTTGACTTTATACTTATGTTGTGTCATGATATAGCCCAGATGCTGACAATGATGTTAAACACCAACAAATAAATAATATTTTCATCGATGTACGGGCCCAATTTTTTGGAGGGGGCTAAAAGATTTTGCTCGAAAAGTGATACTGCAAGCATTATTGAGGCAAGAGGCCCTTGGGTGGGTGTAGGTGTAGGAGGAGGTGTTCCCCTTCCACAGTTGGGGGTTGGCAGACAGTTTCTGTCTGGAATTAGCTTGAATAAACTATGTTACGCCTGTGTGTCTATAGCCATCAGACGCGTTATCAATCTGATGAGACGGTAGTCCAAACTTGGACCTAAAGTCCGCAACGCGCTCGTTCCAAGCTATGTTTTGGAAGCAGAAAATTAAAGTATATAAATAATTGAATGGCGATTTTCGTATATAGCGCTGGCCGGTTTTGGCCGTTACAACTGGGTTGGTCATTAGCTGTTTGCAACGGTCAACGTTTTATAAGATTATTTTGTACAACATTATGTTTTAGTTGGGCCGGGGGGGGGGCACCCCACAACAACTTCCAAATATCATGACCCCCCCCCCACCCCCATTACAGAATCCTGGCTACGCCCCGCTACATATATAATCCATTTCCCATATCTTCGAAAAGGTGGTGGGGGTGGGTGGGGGGGGGGGGGGGACAAGATCGACATAACGCTGGCATATTTCAATGGCTTGAACCATGGAATTGGGCCTATTCCCTCTCACGGTTGTGGGCCCTTTCCCGGAAATTTTGTTTCTTCAAATCCTGAAGCTCTGAGATCGATTCTGGTGAGTAGGTAATATATGCGGATTCCCAGCTACTTTGTACATGTACCGTACACGTACACGATGCGTTTACCAACGTGGGAATCAGTGTTAAATCGCACGCTTGTTCACAAAAAATGTCGGGTGGCCCAGAATCCGCTGTTTTTTTTAGACTCCTAGATCGCACTTTTAACGTTCAAATACCCGTGGTGAACGTCGAATGTACACGTTTTTTTTAAAAAAGTGAAAATTGTACATTTTCACTTAAAAAATTTTCTCGTCGACGTTCCCATCGCGGATCAGACCATCGATCCATCGTTGGTGAACGAGAGCAAAAAACGGTTTGCGGATTCTAGGCCAGCATCAAAAAACGGTTTGCGGATTCTAGGCCAGTGGCCTAGAATCTGCTATTGTTTTTGAGGCGGTGGGTTTTTCCAAAACTTAACAGACTACTATTGGACGCTTCCATTTCTGACGTAAGTGGGGGGAATACCCAGATTTTTCCAAACTTAACAGACTACTATTGAGCGCTTCCATTTCTGATGTAAGTGGGGGGAATACCCGAGGAAATAAAAAAAAGTGATTGATATATATATAGGAGAGAATAAAAAATATAAATAAATAGTTATTTAAAAATAAATATATAAAATCGAATAGATAATAAAAAAAATACGTAAATCATGAACGCTTCCCAGATTATTAGAACAAGGTTTCTTTTAAAAATGCTGATGAGAGCCTATGCATTCTGCGTGAATGAACAACTAGGTAGCCTCTTGTTAGAATGATGCGTCGGATGTCGGGATCACCTAGACTTCGATCATTCATGTCTGTTGATGGAAAGGGAAGATATGGTCGTCAAGTATTTCGAACCGGCGTTCGAACGCGTTCAAATCGACGAAGTGATCGCGTTTTGGAAGAGATTACTCTTCTGTAAGGATCAAAGCAAGCCCACAGTTTCGGAAGAACTGAAATTGGCGCGTAAAAGTCTGACTTCAGAAGACAAGGGATGCTTCATGAAATTATTGTTGAATGAAACATACGTCTAAGTTTTCTTGTTGATATAAAATAAGGGAGAATAGAAAATAAAAATAAATACACACATAAATTTTTTATCTAATATTAGAAAGAAAAAAAACACAAAAATGAGAACCAGAAATAAATTGTATCTGACGTTAGATGACGACGAGGATGAAAGAAACACAAAAATGAGAACCAGAACTAAATTGTATCCGACGTTGGATGACGACGAGGATGAGAAGCCGAATGGCATTTTGCCGACAGCACCGTTGCTAGAAGAAAAAGAAAGAGGAGAGAGGTATCGCATCGATCAAATCAGTAGAATCCAAGCATATCTAACTCGAGAGAGAGATTCTCGCCGTTCTCTCAAGAAGAAGTATTCGCGTTTCGGAAATTCGTCAATGCGATCGACACGACACTCATCACAATTTCCATGGGTTTACACGTGGCCGGCATCGGATTGTTGTCGACCGCGGTCGGCATTCCGATCGTGTTGACCGTAGAAGGAGTGGCTCTCGCTGCCGGATTGTTTAGCACACTTGGAAACTTTTTGAGTAGGAAATTATATCTGAAGGCGAGGAAACACGACAAGATTCGCATCTTGGCCGACTCCAAGATCGACACGATATCCAAAATGATCTCAATGGCATTGAAAGATGGTAGGATATCGGACGGAGAATACTTCACGGTATTGGGCGAGAAAACGAAATGCGATGCCATGAAAGAAGCCGTGAGAATCAAGACTCGTCAGATCATCAAGGAAGAGATGAAGGATTCTCTCGTGGAAAAGGGGAGGAAAGAGGCCAGGGAGGAATTCAGTAAGATGATAGAACTCAAGAGCAGCGATTGAAAAAAAATATATATAATAAGAACAGAATTAATTAATTATTAAATTTATATATAAAATAAAAACGAAATTAATTTAAATAACTCTTAAAAATGTATTGCGTAAAGTGTAAGAGAGTTACCGAGACAAGTAATTCTCGAGAAGTACGAACTAAAAATGATAGACAGATGCTTCACAGAATTTGGGACGTGTGTGGTTCTATCAAGACTCGATTCGTCAAAAAAAAAGAACGCGAGCAAAGGTAAAGGCATCGTGAATAAAATGATCAATAATCTACCTTTCAAAATGCATCTGCCTGGTCACAGTTTCACGGGACCCGGAACGAAATTGAACAAGAGACTCAACGCCGATCTGACTCCTAAATCCTGGAGCAAACCTGTGAACAGGGTGGACGCGGCCGCGTATGATCACGATCTGTGCTACGCCGGACATCCCGACACCAAGACTCGCATCGACGTCTGCGATAAAAACATGTTGGGGAAATTGAGAGGCATATCGAATCCGAGCAGGAGAGAGAAGATAGAACATTCGCTGGTCGGCAATCTGATCGGTGCAAAACGTTGATTCGGATGGGGCATTCAAAAAAAAAAATCACATCAGAAAAGAAGAAGAAACGATTATTGACGAGCGAATTGGCCGAGGAGTTACACAAACCCATCGTGCGTAAATTTCGAAAGAGAAGGGTGTTCTTGAAGGGTTTGGATGATATTTGGTCTGCCGACTTGGTCGACATGAGATCGTTTTCGAGGTGGAACGAGGGTGTCAAATATCTATTGACGGTCATCGATGTGTTTTCTAAATACGGTTGGATCAGAGCTTTGAAGAATAAATCGGGACCTTGCGTCGCCGAGGCTCTGAAGAGCGTGTTCGACTCGTCTTCTCAAAAACCGAGTAAATTGTGGGTGGATAAGGGAAAGGAATTCTACAACAAGCATGTTCATCGATTGGTCGACCTCTACTTGATCGAAAACGAAGAGAAAGCCAGCGTGGTGGAACATTGGAATCGAACGATGAAGGAAATGATGCACAGATACTTCACGGTGAATTCGACCAAGAAATACATATACGCTCTGAACGGTCTGGTCAAAGATTACAACAACACGCGACACAGATCGATCAAGATGACTCCCATGGAAGCTAGCGATCCTCGAAATGAAAAACGGGTCTACGCGAATCTATATCCTGAAAGATCTAAGATTAGGAAGAAGTCTAGAATGCCGAAATTTGCAGTCGGTGATCGAGTGAGAATCTACGCTTATAACAAGCACTTCGAAAAGGGTTATACTCCTCGATGGACCTCGGAAATCTTCGTGATAATCAAAATATTTCACACCGATCCAGTGACTTACGAAATCGAAGCTTTGGATGGAGAAGAGATCATCAGAAAGTTTTACGAACAACAATTACAGAAGACAAAGTTTTGATAAAGAAAACAAATTTTCTTTTATTTACTCTCTTTAACATTGTTTACACACATATATATATAGGAGAGAAAAATAATAATAAAAAAAATAATTAAAACATTTTTTAGATAAAAAAAAGCAAGCTAATTAATAAACAAAAAAACAAAAATCCTTTAAAAATGACAAATATACTAGATATAGCACAAAGCATAGTGAAAGATGAAAGTATTCAAGAATATGAGGTTCACGAATACGAACCGGTAACCGGAACGAGTTTGAACAATGCGGGAGAGAAAAGAATCAATGTGGAAACTCAAGATCTATTCATACATCCTAGCGAGAGTTACATAGTGGTGCAGGGACGTCTCACCAAGGAAGATGGGAGCGACTACGCCGACGACGACATGGTTACTCTAGCCAATAATGGCATGATGCATCTATTCAGTAATATAAAATACATGCTATCCGGACAAGAGATAGAATCTGTGTTTCATCCCGGTCAGGCCACCACAATGTTCGGACTCTTGATGTATCCTGATGATTTTTCGAAATCCAGAGGACTTAATCAGTTGTGGGTGAAAGACACCGTAGGCCCTGCTAGCGCCGCGCCGCCGTGATATTCGACCACGTCGTCAAGACGTCCAGACCTAAAGGAACGTTTTCATTCAGGATACCTTTGAAACACATCTTTGGATTTGCGGACGATTACAACAAGATCATGTACGGATTCAAACACAATCTGACGTTGATTCGACGATGCAATAGTGAGACTCACTGCGACCGATGCGGGTAAGATAACTCTACACAAGATATCGGGGTTCGTTCCGCACGTGGAGCCTTCGATCGTGGAAAAAGCGCGTCTCTACTAGATCATAGAATCCAAGAGTAAATTACCCGTGGGATTTAGAATGAGACAGTGCGACATGGCTAGCATTCCTCTCTCCACGAATCACTTCGATTGGAGATTGACAGTGAAATCCGCTTCCGAGAGACCGCGTTTCATCGTGGTTGCATTTCAGACTGATAGGGACGGGTCTCAGGAAAAGAATGCGTCGCTGTTCGATCACTGCCATTTGAGAAACATGCAAGTGTTTCTGAACGCCACGAGATATCCAGCAATTGATTACAATGCGTCGTTCGACAAGAACAATTTCCGCAGACTGTACGGCGACGCCGCTGATTTTAGAAAGAAGTATCACGGTCTAGACGAATTGATGAGCAATCCTAACATATCTCCCGGCGAATACAAGTCGATGTATCCCATGTTCGTATTCGACATCAGTAAACAGAGTGAATGACTCAAGAGTAGCGTCTTAGACATTCAGATCAAGATGCAATTCGATAGGAATGTGCCGAGAAAAACTGAAGCCTTCACGCTGGTCCTGTCGGACAGAGAATTACTATTTGAATTGGATGGAAATAAGATGTCGATCATTCGATGAGAGACATGTGTGAAAAAAAATAAAACAAAAAAAAAAATAAAAAAAGTAATGAGTAATTATTAAAAACAAAAAAAAACAAACAAAAAAAATAAATAAAGTAATGTGATCTAGAGAGACTGAACATCTTTCTAAATCTCATTATTTTTTTTCACATTACTTTTTTTTAAATTCATGATTTTCCACGTGTTCACTGTTTGTTTAAAGGAACTAGTTCGATCAGTAGACTCACCACGGAAGTGGCGGCTTTGGAATTATTGGTTTTCGTAATGAAATTAATCCTGTCTCCGGCGTTCACTTTGAGAGGCGTGCCGAACGTGCTAACATCCGCGTGTTGATTCTCAGTCTTTTCGACACTGTATCTCTTATCACTCTCTACTCCATTCACCATGAGATTGACGACCGCTCTTGTTATTCAAATCCGAGGAAGCCAGAATCATTCGAAGGATTTCACCTCCCAGCGGCATGGGATATCCCACCTGACCATGTTTCGATCCGCTACCTCCATTTCCGAAAGACCACTCAGCTTTTCCCTCATCTAAGGTGCCGGCCTCCTCGGCCCACACAGTGATCAATTGTCTAGCATTCACCATGAGATTGACGACCGCTCTGTTATTCAAATCCGAGGAAGCCAGACTCATTCGAAGGATTTCACCTCTCAGCAGCATGGGATATCCCACCTGACCATGTTTCGATCCGCTACCTCCATTTCCGAAAGACCTCTCAGCTTTTCCCTCATCTAAGGTGCCGGCCTCCTCGGCCCACGCGGTGATCAATTGTCTAGCATATTTGACTTTCTCCACCACCGAAATCAGGGTGCAGGCATCCGTCATGTTCACAGGATCCGGTAGATTTGTGAGCGTGTGTCCACCCATGTCTAGTTTACCTTCCATGATGTCACCCTTTCTCCAGACCGAGTTGTCGTCCACGTACTTTCTGCTGACTGCGCTGGAATCGAATTCGGGATCGTGACTGAGTCCGAATAAATTCTCACCGTTCATGTCGATACCACCCTCCATGGTTCCACCAGATTGTTTGTTCAGGTAGAGATCGTCCACTTGCGATTCTAGGTATTCTTGTGATCGTATCACGGCAGAATCTACGTAGCCCTTGTTGACCGCGGTTGAGTCCGCATCTGTGTCGACGACCTTCGACAGATTCAATATCTTGTTGAATCCCGCATTCAAATCCGATTTCATTTCTCGTCTGTCAGACTGTCTCTGTTCCAGATCTACATAGTGTTTGGTCGCCACGTCCTTGGGATTCGTGGGAGTGGCCACGTTCATTATCTTGTTAGAATTGGCGTTCAATTCTGAGTGCATCATTTTCTGAACGTATCTATTTCTCAGGTGTTCGCTGAATCTCACGTGTGAGTCATCCGCGTATTTCTTGGTCGCGGCATCAGTGGGATCTATGGGATTCGCGACGTTCACCAAACGTTTGGATTTCAGATCGAGATCGTCGGTCATGGTTTTATCCACGTAATTATCTAGCATGATTCGTTCAAAATCGGCGTTCCCCCCGTCGACGTATTTTTTAGTCACAGCATCTGCGAGATCTATCAGCTCGGGAAGATTGTAGAGCTTCTTATCATTCATGTTCAAAGGTTCCTCTCGAGGTTCGTATCTCCGAACGTAACTTTCGTCCAAGTTGGCAACGTCGTAACCATCGTCGACTTCGAACGTCTTCCTCTTCTTTCTTAGGTTGACTTTTTCGTCATCACTTCTACCAAATTTATCGACTGGCATGTTGTTTTGAGATTTTTTGTTTTTTAAAAAAAAATATATTTCAAAACGCAGTTTATTAAAAAATGAATTATTTTATTTTTATTTTTCGTTTTTATTCGATTAAATATTTTTTAAAATAATTTTTTTTATCTTAAAATATACTATAAAAAAAATCTCTCTCTAATGTAAATCATTGAGAATGTCTTGAAACCAATCTCCTTCAGACCATCTCTTGAGAACGTATAGACAGAGGTGACTGCAAAACACTTGATCTGGTGATTGCACTCATTCCGTGTTGTAATGAACCATCGATTTGTTGAAAAAGTTCTTTATTTCTTTCGGTATTCCGTAGCTGTCGAAATAATAATTCTTCTTCCCGTTCTCGAACCACACCACCCATTGAGTGCCTTCACCTGATAAATCGTCTAGATTTAAAATTCCGCATTCCGATTGTTGAGGTCTTCTCTTCGGCAAGGCATCTCTGGAAAACACGCCTAGAAAATCTTTGATTTTCAAATCCTTCGCTGTATTCGACAGATCGATGTTGGATTGCTGTTCGTTAGGTAAGACGACACCTTCTATGGATATCTCTATTTTCTTATTCATAAATGCGTATATATTTTTTTAATTTATTTATTTTATTATAATTCACTAAAATGACATTTTTTTTTTTTTTTTTTTCTTTTTAAACTAACTATCTCGATGTCTCTATCGATTTCCATAATCTCAAATCCGTCTAATTCCTCTTGATTTTCTGGAATCCTATCATCCTTACTCATATCTGGAATCCTATCATACACAATCATATCTGGAATCCAATCATCCACATTCATATCGTCTAAAATTAGATCCAAAGTCCAATGTCTGAGTGCCAAAGTGTTTATTTTATCATGTAACACGAATCTCTTATCGCCGTCGGCCGTCAGCAAAATCTTGTTGACTATTTCAGTATACAAGTCGTGATTTTCACTTCAAATCGATTTCATAGTCTTATACACCGGACCACTTCCTAACAGACAATTTTTATACTCTTGGAAAGAGATGTTTTTCTTCAACATGCACGCTTTAACCCCTTTGCACTTCTTGATCTCTTCATCTTCTAGACGATAAGCATACAATTTGGGTTTCAAGCCCACGAATTCGACATCAAAAAAAAAGAACAATTTGTTTACCGCCGCTCTCGTCCTTAAATTTACCCAACACCTTCTTGTTGTCGTTCGATTGAATGTTGGACGAGTGATCGATGGGATAATTGCTCGTGTCGAACCACGCGGTCATGTCTGGAGATATATCTCGGTAGACGTCTTTTGTCTCTATCTCGTAAACTAAACTGTCCATGTCGGTGAACAGTAGTTTGGCTTTATCACCAAATTTTCGTTTGACGTAATCGTAGTGAAACTCATACATCAATCGCTTGCTGATATCTAAGATGATCGGTCCGAGATAATACGGTTTGTCGAACTTCAGGTGCGTCTTTTGCATGTGAACGGCCACTAGATTTTCGTCGAATATGGTTCGGTGTTTGTAATTGGGTTTCACCACTAATTTTTTAGCTTTTTTCTCAGACGTGACGAGTCGAACGTCAGTTCTCTTCCTGATGTTTTCCATCGATTTACCGTACACGCAGTTGTTCATGAGTTTGAAATCTTTTTCGAAATTGTTCTCGGCTCGAATTCTGAGATTCGTGTTGAGATCGATGTATTTTTTCATCCAAGGCTCTTCGTCGAATCGAATGATGCGATGTATGTCGACTAATTTCATCCCGTAATCGACGTATTGTTTCAAATTCTCACTGTAGACGACGTAGTTACGTTTGTTAAATAAATTGGAATGAGTTTTTCCTCGTCTCCTTCGTTTGGTTCCATATGTTCGGGAGTCAGCGGATAATCGTTGTGTAGATCGTGTAATTCTTCCGGATAGTTCAAATCGACTTCTAAAATGCAAGGATAGTCTCTCCATTTTTGCATCTCTTCCGGTTCCGTCACCCATTCGAAATTTCCAATCGGTAAAGGATGACTCATAACCCAACCATACAGATTATTAGCGTCCCAATACTGTATGTATTTATTTGATCGTTTCGAATCGAAACCTTCTTTCATGTAGGGATTGTTAGCTTCAGAATATCTGTGGGAGATCATCGAGACGCCACCTCTCGCAGCCCTTTCGAACATGAGCAACATGTTCACGTCGGATAATAATTCCAATTGGACTTCGGTGGTCTTCAACAGAGTGTCCCACGCCAGACCGGGTGTGGTGAAATACCAAGCGGGATCCAGATCGTAATTTCGACGACAGACGTCTCGAAAATTTTCGAACACGTCTGCCAAGAGCAGAACGTCGGTCTTCAGATAGAGATCGTGATAATCTCTCATGGTTTTCATATCGAATGATTTCCACAAGTTTTTGGCGTGTTCGTAATTCTCGTCGGAAATGTCAGATTTGTATAATTTAGAATAAAAATCTTCTTTCGAAGGTAGTGCGGTGTCTTCGAATCTCTTTAGATCGTTCATGTAATCATAAGGATAGACTCCTTTCCTCAACATGATGTCTACTCATTCTCCCAAATGTTCACTCGTGATTTTAAATTTATCCTTACTCATGTTATCGACTAATTTTTCCAAAGCGGTCAACATGAATTTTTTGAGCTTGGGATATTTTCCAATCGGTTTATTTCAAAGTAATGAAAAAAAAAAACTGCAAAACTGCAAAACGAATGCTTTCAGTTGCCTCTTGATAATTTTGCATCGGACAGTTTGTCTGATGTTATTTTAGTTTTGGGTTACACTTCGTGTAATTGGGGTGTTTTTTCAACCATTATAAAAGAAAATAAATGGGAATGCCCTTTATGTAAAAGTGAAGGGCTGCATATCTACTGAGGTAGATCTGTTTCACCCCACTGGTAAAATAGGACCTGGTAACCAATGCCGCAGATGTGCAATTACTCAGTAAATGGGCAACATATGCATAAACGACTGGCACAACTTGACTTTATACTTATGTTGTGTCATGATATAGCCCAGATGCTGACAATGATGTTAAACACCAACAAATAAATAATATTTTCATCGATGTACGGGCCCAATTTTTTGGAGGGGGCTAAAAGATTTTGCTCGAAAAGTGATACTGCAAGCATTATTGAGGCAAGAGGCCCTTGGGTGGGTGTAGGTGTAGGAGGAGGTGTTCCCCTTCCACAGTTGGGGGTTGGCAGACAGTTTCTGTCTGGAATTAGCTTGAATAAACTATGTTACGCCTGTGTGTCTATAGCCATCAGACGCGTTATCAATCTGATGAGACGGTAGTCCAAACTTGGACCTAAAGTCCGCAACGCGCTCGTTCCAAGCTATGTTTTGGAAGCAGAAAATTAAAGTATATAAATAATTGAATGGCGATTTTCGTATATAGCGCTGGCCGGTTTTGGCCATTACAACTGGGTTGGTCATTAGCTGTTTGCAACGGTCAACGTTTTATAAGATTATTTTGTACAACATTATGTTTTAGTTGGGCCTGGGGGGGGGGCACCCCACAACAACTTCCAAATATCATGACCCCCCCACCCCCATTACAGAATCCTGGCTACGCCCCACTACATATATAATCCATTTCCCATATCTTCGAAAAGGTGGTGGGGGTGGGTGGGGGGGGGGGGACAAGATCGACATAACGCTGGCATATTTCAATGGCTTGAACCATGGAATTGGGCCTATTCCCTCTCACGGTTGTGGGCCCTTTCCCGGAAATTTTGTTTCTTCAAATCCTGAAGCTCTGAGATCGATTCTGGTGAGTAGGTAATATATGCAGATTCCCAGCTACTTTGTACATGTACCGTACACGTACACGATGCGTTTACCAATGTGGGAATCAGTGTTAAATCGCACGCTTGTTCACAAAAAATGTCGGGTGGCCCAGAATCCGCTGTTTTTTTTAGACTCCTAGATCGCACTTTTAACGTTCAAATACCCGTGGTGAACGTCGAATGTACACGTTTTTTTTAAAAAAGTGAAAATTGTACATTTTCACTTAAAAAATTTTCTCGTCGACGTTCCCATCGCGGATCAGACCATCGATCCATCGTTGGTGAACGAGAGCAAAAAACGGTTTGCGGATTCTAGGCCAGCATCAAAAAACGGTTTGCGGAGTCTAGGCCAGTGGCCTAGAATCTTCTATTGTTTTTGAGGCGGTGGGTTTTTCCAAAACTTAACAGACTACTATTGGACGCTTCCATTTCTGACGTAAGTGGGGGGAATACCCAGATTTTTCCAAACTTAACAGACTACTATTGAGCGCTTCCATTTCTGATGTAAGTGGGGGGAATACCCGAGGAAATAAAAAAAAGTGATTGATATATATATAGGAGAGAATAAAAAATATAAATAAATAGTTATTTAAAAATAAATATATAAAATCGAATAGATAATAAAAAAAATACGTAAATCATGAACGCTTCCCAGATTATTAGAACAAGGTTTCTTTTAAAAATGCTGATGAGAGCCTATGCATTCTGCGTGAATGAACAACTAGGTAGCCTCTTGTTAGAATGATGCGTCGGATGTCGGGATCACCTAGACTTCGATCATTCATGTCTGTTGATGGAAAGGGAAGATATGGTCGTCAAGTATTTCGAACCGGCGTTCGAACGCGTTCAAATCGACGAAGTGATCGCGTTTTGGAAGAGATTACTCTTCTGTAAGGATCAAAGCAAGCCCACAGTTTCGGAAGAACTGAAATTGGCGCGTAAAAGTCTGACTTCAGAAGACAAGGGATGCTTCATGAAATTATTGTTGAATGAAACATACGTCTAAGTTTTCTTGTTGATATAAAATAAGGGAGAATAGAAAATAAAAATAAATACACACATAAATTTTTTATCTAATATTAGAAAGAAAAAAAACACAAAAATGAGAACCAGAAATAAATTGTATCTGACGTTAGATGACGACGAGGATGAAAGAAACACAAAAATGAGAACCAGAACTAAATTGTATCCGACGTTGGATGACGACGAGGATGAGAAGCCGAATGGCATTTTGCCGACAGCACCGTTGCTAGAAGAAAAAGAAAGAGGAGAGAGGTATCGCATCGATCAAATCAGTAGAATCCAAGCATATCTAACTCGAGAGAGAGATTCTCGCCGTTCTCTCAAGAAGAAGTATTCGCGTTTCGGAAATTCGTCAATGCGATCGACACGACACTCATCACAATTTCCATGGGTTTACACGTGGCCGGCATCGGATTGTTGTCGACCGCGGTCGGCATTCCGATCGTGTTGACCGTAGAAGGAGTGGCTCTCGCTGCCGGATTGTTTAGCACACTTGGAAACTTTTTGAGTAGGAAATTATATCTGAAGGCGAGGAAACACGACAAGATTCGCATCTTGGCCGACTCCAAGATCGACACGATATCCAAAATGATCTCAATGGCATTGAAAGATGGTAGGATATCGGACGGAGAATACTTCACGGTATTGGGCGAGAAAACGAAATGCGATGCCATGAAAGAAGCCGTGAGAATCAAGACTCGTCAGATCATCAAGGAAGAGATGAAGGATTCTCTCGTGGAAAAGTTGAGGAAAGAGGCCAGGGAGGAATTCAGTAAGATGATAGAACTCAAGAGCAGCGATTGAAAAAAAATATATATAATAAGAACAGAATTAATTAATTATTAAATTTATATATAAAATAAAAACGAAATTAATTTAAATAACTCTTAAAAATGTATTGCGTAAAGTGTAAGAGAGTTACCGAGACAAGTAATTCTCGAGAAGTACGAACTAAAAATGATAGACAGATGCTTCACAGAATTTGGGACGTGTGTGGTTCTATCAAGACTCGATTCGTCAAAAAAAAAGAACGCGAGCAAAGGTAAAGGCATCGTGAATAAAATGATCAATAATCTACCTTTCAAAATGCATCTGCCTGGTCACAGTTTCACGGGACCCGGAACGAAATTGAACAAGAGACTCAATGCCGATCTGACTCCTAAATCCTGGAGCAAACCTGTGAACAGGGTGGACGCGGCCGCGTATGATCACGATCTGTGCTACGCCGGACATCCCGACACCAAGACTCGCATCGACGTCTGCGATAAAAACATGTTGGGGAAATTGAGAGGCATATCGAATCCGAGCAGGAGAGAGAAGATAGAACATTCGCTGGTCGGCAATCTGATCGGTGCAAAACGTTGATTCGGATGGGGCGTTCAAAAAAAAAAATCACATCAGAAAAGAAGAAGAAACGATTATTGACGAGCGAATTGGCCGAGGAGTTACACAAACCCATCGTGCGTAAATTTCGAAAGAGAAGGGTGTTCTTGAAGGGTTTGGATGATATTTGGTCTGCCGACTTGGTCGACATGAGATCGTTTTCGAGGTGGAACGAGGGTGTCAAATATCTATTGACGGTCATCGATGTGTTTTCTAAATACGGTTGGATCAGAGCTTTGAAGAATAAATCGGGACCTTGCGTCGCCGAGGCTCTGAAGAGCGTGTTCGACTCGTCTTCTCAAAAACCGAGTAAATTGTGGGTGGATAAGGGAAAGGAATTCTACAACAAGCATGTTCATCGATTGGTCGACCTCTACTTGATCGAAAACGAAGAGAAAGCCAGCGTGGTGGAACATTGGAATCGAACGATGAAGGAAATGATGCACAGATACTTCACGGTGAATTCGACCAAGAAATACATATACGCTCTGAACGGTCTGGTCAAAGATTACAACAACACGCGACACAGATCGATCAAGATGACTCCCATGGAAGCTAGCGATCCTCGAAATGAAAAACGGGTCTACGCGAATCTATATCCTGAAAGATCTAAGATTAGGAAGAAGTCTAGAATGCCGAAATTTGCAGTCGGTGATCGAGTGAGAATCTACGCTTATAACAAGCACTTCGAAAAGGGTTATACTCCTCGATGGACCTCGGAAATCTTCGTGATAATCAAAATATTTCACACCGATCCGGTGACTTACGAAATCGAAGCTTTGGATGGAGAAGAGATCATCAGAAAGTTTTACGAACAACAATTACAGAAGACAAAGTTTTGATAAAGAAAACAAATTTTCTTTTATTTACTCTCTTTAACATTGTTTACACACATATATATATAGGAGAGAAAAATAATAATAAAAAAAATAATTAAAACATTTTTTAGATAAAAAAAAGCAAGCTAATTAATAAACAAAAAAACAAAAATCCTTTAAAAATGACAAATATACTAGATATAGCACAAAGCATAGTGAAAGATGAAAGTATTCAAGAATATGAGGTTCACGAATACGAACCGGTAACCGGAACGAGTTTGAACAATGCGGGAGAGAAAAGAATCAATGTGGAAACTCAAGATCTATTCATACATCCTAGCGAGAGTTACATAGTGGTGCAGGGACGTCTCACCAAGGAAGATGGGAGCGACTACGCCGACGACGACATGGTTACTCTAGCCAATAATGGCATGATGCATCTATTCAGTAATATAAAATACATGCTATCCGGACAAGAGATAGAATCTGTGTTTCATCCCGGTCAGGCCACCACAATGTTCGGACTCTTGATGTATCCTGATGATTTTTCGAAATCCAGAGGACTTAATCAGTTGTGGGTGAAAGACACCGTAGGCCCTGCTAGCGCCGCGCCGCCGTGATATTCGACCACGTCGTCAAGACGTCCAGACCTAAAGGAACGTTTTCATTCAGGATACCTTTGAAACACATCTTTGGATTTGCGGACGATTACAACAAGATCATGTACGGATTCAAACACAATCTGACGTTGATTCGACGATGCAATAGTGAGACTCACTGCGACCGATGCGGGTAAGATAACTCTACACAAGATATCGGGGTTCGTTCCGCACGTGGAGCCTTCGATCGTGGAAAAAGCGCGTCTCTACTAGATCATAGAATCCAAGAGTAAATTACCCGTGGGATTTAGAATGAGACAGTGCGACATGGCTAGCATTCCTCTCTCCACGAATCACTTCGATTGGAGATTGACAGTGAAATCCGCTTCCGAGAGACCGCGTTTCATCGTGGTTGCATTTCAGACTGATAGGGACGGGTCTCAGGAAAAGAATGCGTCGCTGTTCGATCACTGCCATTTGAGAAACATGCAAGTGTTTCTGAACGCCACGAGATATCCAGCAATTGATTACAATGCGTCGTTCGACAAGAACAATTTCCGCAGACTGTACGGCGACGCCGCTGATTTTAGAAAGAAGTATCACGGTCTAGACGAATTGATGAGCAATCCTAACATATCTCCCGGCGAATACAAGTCGATGTATCCCATGTTCGTATTCGACGTCAGTAAACAGAGTGAATGACTCAAGAGTAGCGTCTTAGACATTCAGATCAAGATGCAATTCGATAGGAATGTGCCGAGAAAAACTGAAGCCTTCACGCTGGTCCTGTCGGACAGAGAATTACAATTTGAATTGGATGGAAATAAGATGTCGATCATTCGATGAGAGACATGTGTGAAAAAAAATAAAACAAAAAAAAAAATAAAAAAAGTAATGAGTAATTATTAAAAACAAAAAAAAACAAACAAAAAAAATAAATAAAGTAATGTGATCTAGAGAGACTGAACATCTTTCTAAATCTCATTATTTTTTTTCACATTACTTTTTTTTAAATTCATGATTTTCCACGTGTTCACTGTTTGTTTAAAGGAACTAGTTCGATCAGTAGACTCACCACGGAAGTGGCGGCTTTGGAATTATTGGTTTTCGTAATGAAATTAATCCTGTCTCCGGCGTTCACTTTGAGAGGCGTGCCGAACGTGCTAACATCCGCGTGTTGATTCTCAGTCTTTTCGACACTGTATCTCTTATCACTCTCTACTCCATTCACCATGAGATTGACGACCGCTCTTGTTATTCAAATCCGAGGAAGCCAGACTCATTCGAAGGATTTCACCTCCCAGCGGCATGGGATATCCCACCTGACCATGTTTCGATCCGCTACCTCCATTTCCGAAAGACCACTCAGCTTTTCCCTCATCTAAGGTGCCGGCCTCCTCGGCCCACACAGTGATCAATTGTCTAGCATTCACCATGAGATTGACGACCGCTCTGTTATTCAAATCCGAGGAAGCCAGACTCATTCGAAGGATTTCACCTCTCAGCAGCATGGGATATCCCACCTGACCATGTTTCGATCCGCTACCTCCATTTCCGAAAGACCACTCAGCTTTTCCCTCATCTAAGGTGCCGGCCTCCTCGGCCCACGCGGTGATCAATTGTCTAGCATATTTGACTTTCTCCACCACCGAAATCAGGGTGCAGGCATCCGTCATGTTCACAGGATCCGGTAGATTTGTGAGCGTGTGTCCACCCATGTCTAGTTTACCTTCCATGATGTCACCCTTTCTCCAGACCGAGTTGTCGTCCACGTACTTTCTGCTGACTGCGCTGGAATCGAATTCGGGATCGTGACTGAGTCCGAATAAATTCTCACCGTTCATGTCGATACCACCCTCCATGGTTCCACCAGATTGTTTGTTCAGGTAGAGATCGTCCACTTGCGATTCTAGGTATTCTTGTGATCGTATCACGGCAGAATCTACGTAGCCCTTGTTGACCGCGGTTGAGTCCGCATCTGTGTCGACGACCTTCGACAGATTCAATATCTTGTTGAATCCCGCATTCAAATCCGATTTCATTTCTCGTCTGTCAGACTGTCTCTGTTCCAGATCTACATAGTGTTTGGTCGCCACGTCCTTGGGATTCGTGGGAGTGGCCACGTTCATTATCTTGTTAGAATTGGCGTTCAATTCTGAGTGCATCATTTTCTGAACGTATCTATTTCTCAGGTGTTCGCTGAATCTCACGTGTGAGTCATCCGCGTATTTCTTGGTCGCGGCATCAGTGGGATCTATGGGATTCGCGACGTTCACCAAACGTTTGGATTTCAGATCGAGATCGTCGGTCATGGTTTTATCCACGTAATTATCTAGCATGATTCGTTCAAAATCGGCGTTCCCCCCGTCGACGTATTTTTTAGTCACAGCATCTGCGAGATCTATCAGCTCGGGAAGATTGTAGAGCTTCTTATCATTCATGTTCAAAGGTTCCTCTCGAGGTTCGTATCTCCGAACGTAACTTTCGTCCAAGTTGGCAACGTCGTAACCATCGTCGACTTCGAACGTCTTCCTCTTCTTTCTTAGGTTGACTTTTTCGTCATCACTTCTACCAAATTTATCGACTGGCATGTTGTTTTGAGATTTTTTGTTTTTTAAAAAAAAATATATTTCAAAACGCAGTTTATTAAAAAATGAATTATTTTATTTTTATTTTTCGTTTTTATTCGATTAAATATTTTTTAAAATAATTTTTTTTATCTTAAAATATACTATAAAAAAAAATCTCTCTCTAATGTAAATCATTGAGAATGTCTTGAAACCAATCTCCTTCAGACCATCTCTTGAGAACGTATAGACAGAGGTGACTGCAAAACACTTGATCTGGTGATTGCACTCATTCCGTGTTGTAATGAACCATCGATTTGTTGAAAAAGTTCTTTATTTCTTTCGGTATTCCGTAGCTGTCGAAATAATAATTCTTCTTCCCGTTCTCGAACCACACCACCCATTGAGTGCCTTCACCTGATAAATCGTCTAGATTTAAAATTCCGCATTCCGATTGTTGAGGTCTTCTCTTCGGCAAGGCATCTCTGGAAAACACGCCTAGAAAATCTTTGATTTTCAAATCCTTCGCTGCATTCGACAGATCGATGTTGGATTGCTGTTCGTTAGGTAAGACGACACCTTCTATGGATATCTCTATTTTCTTATTCATAAATGCGTATATATTTTTTTAATTTATTTATTTTATTATAATTCACTAAAATGACATTTTTTTTTTTTTTTTTTTCTTTTTAAACTAACTATCTCGATGTCTCTATCGATTTCCATAATCTCAAATCCGTCTAATTCCTCTTGATTTTCTGGAATCCTATCATCCTTACTCATATCTGGAATCCTATCATACACAATCATATCTGGAATCCAATCATCCACATTCATATCGTCTAAAATTAGATCCAAAGTCCAATGTCTGAGTGCCAAAGTGTTTATTTTATCATGTAACACGAATCTCTTATCGCCGTCGGCCGTCAGCAAAATCTTGTTGACTATTTCAGTATACAAGTCGTGATTTTCACTTCAAATCGATTTCATAGTCTTATACACCGGACCACTTCCTAACAGACAATTTTTATACTCTTGGAAAGAGATGTTTTTCTTCAACATGCACGCTTTAACCCCTTTGCACTTCTTGATCTCTTCATCTTCTAGACGATAAGCATACAATTTGGGTTTCAAGCCCACGAATTCGACAATTTGTTTACCGCCGCTCTCGTCCTTAAATTTACCCAACACCTTCTTGTTGTCGTTCGATTGAATGTTGGACGAGTGATCGATGGGATAATTGCTCGTGTCGAACCACGCGGTCATGTCTGGAGATATATCTCGGTAGACGTCTTTTGTCTCTATCTCGTAAACTAAACTGTCCATGTCGGTGAACAGTAGTTTGGCTTTATCACCAAATTTTCGTTTGACGTAATCGTAGTGAAACTCATACATCAATCGCTTGCTGATATCTAAGATGATCGGTCTGAGATCATACGGTTTGTCGAACTTCAGGTGCGTCTTTTGTATGTGAACGGCCACTAGATTTTCGTCGAATATGGTTCGGTGTTTGTAATTGGGTTTCACCACTAATTTTTTAGCTTTTTTCTCAGACGTGACGAGTCGAACGTCAGTTCTCTTCCTGATGTTTTCCATCGATTTACCGTACACGCAGTTGTTCATGAGTTTGAAATCTTTTTCGAAATTGTTCTCGGCTCGAATTCTGAGATTCGTGTTGAGATCGATGTATTTTTTCATCCAAGGCTCTTCGTCGAATCGAATGATGCGATGTATGTCGACTAATTTCATCCCGTAATCGACGTATTGTTTCAAATTCTCACTGTAGACGACGTAGTTACGTTTGTTAAATAAATTGGAATGAGTTTTTCCTCGTCTCCTTCGTTTGGTTCCATATGTTCGGGAGTCAGCGGATAATCGTTGTGTAGATCGTGTAATTCTTCCGGATAGTTCAAATCGACTTCTAAAATGCAAGGATAGTCTCTCCATTTTTGCATCTCTTCCGGTTCCGTCACCCATTCGAAATTTCCAATCGGTAAAGGATGACTCATAACCCAACCATACAGATTATTAGCGTCCCAATACTGTATGTATTTATTTGATCGTTTCGAATCGAAACCTTCTTTCATGTAGGGATTGTTAGCTTCAGAATATCTGTGGGAGATCATTGAGACGCCACCTCTCGCAGCCCTTTCGAACATGAGCAACATGTTCACGTCGGATAATAATTCCAATTGGACTTCGGTGGTCTTCAACAGAGCGTCCCACGCCAGACCGGGTGTGGTGAAATACCAAGCGGGATCCAGATCGTAATTTCGACGACAGACGTCTCGAAAATTTTCGAACACGTCTGCCAAGAGCAGAACGTCGGTCTTCAGATAGAGATCGTGATAATCTCTCATGGTTTTCATATCGAATGATTTCCACAAGTTTTTGGCGTGTTCGTAATTCTCGTCGGAAATGTCAGATTCGTATAATTTAGAATAAAAATCTTCTTTCGAAGGTAGTGCGGTGTCTTCGAATCTCTTTAGATCGTTCATGTAATCATAAGGATAGACTCCTTTCCTCAACATGATGTCTACTCATTCTCCCAAATGTTCACTCGTGATTTTAAATTTATCCTTACTCATGTTATCGACTAATTTTTCCAAAGCGGTCAACATGAATTTAAAACTGTCAATGGAACGTATGCTTCTACGAATGAATTTCGTTTTTTCTTCCAACGTATCTCCGTCGATTACTCTTTTCTTCTCCATGAGCTTCCATTTCGTGAAGGAAATGTATCTTTCTTCGCTGTTCGCGATGCAATTTAATTCTTCGTGGGAGGTGCCGAGATTTTTCACGAACAGATGACTGTCGTAACCCGAGAGATTGTGAAATATCACTGGATAGAAAACGACATCTCGATATTTTAAATTACACTTGCTGTGAGCCGGACCGCGATACAGACCCGTGTAATGATCATGGTCTCTGACCTTCTTATTTTCCTCCGAATTCTCATCGAACGATTGTCTGCATATGTGACATTCGGTGGCTCTGTTATTTTCGTCCGCTGCTCTCGCGTGATGATCATTTTCGCCGGAGTTTTGAATTTGTCGTATAACATTTGAATTTTCGATTCTAATTCTTCCACGAACCTGTGGGCCACGTCGTCGTCTTCGCACTGTTTCGTGTAGGTGAAGGGACCCATGTCATGTTGCGAGTCAAAAGCGCATGTCACGTAAATGCAATAGCCCGAAGGTATGTGTTTTTGATATCTTTTGACGTAACTTTGAAGAGCGTTGGGTTGACAGGAACTCATTTTCGCAGTGAAACATTCGAAATCGGCGTACATGACGAATGGTACTTTTAACCTTCTATTGTGATTTTCAAACTTCACGATGGTGTTGGGTTTGGGCATTTTGATGGCGACACCTTGATTTTCGTTGCAATATTTCTGATGTTTCGCTAACGATTTTTCGCTGTGAAACATGTTCATGCAGTTGCAACATAAACATATCTTTCCTTTATGTTTATTATTTTGTCTCGACAGTAATCGGCTCAGATGTTTAACCCAACAATAATGACAATTGTCACCATTCGAAATCAATAATAAAATAATTGTCTTTTCTCTTTCGAGATACAAAGTCTTTCTGAGAGGATAGATCGTTCGTTTTTCATCATCGTATCCCAAGACGTTCACCGCTACGGTGGGATTTTGAGCCTCGAAACGTTCGATGTGTTTTAACTCTGTTGGAAAAGTCACTCCGGTTCAATCGAGATTTTTAGAAGTCTCCTCGTAACAAGAAACTCTATAGGTGTGCATTTTGACAGGATAAAGCGGATGTGACTGCCCATTTAAAACACTGATCATCTTTATTTCTCACGTTGATCACAGCATTTTTTTTAGTTAAGAAATATGGTAATTCCAAGTAGGAAGATCCTTTCAACGAATCATTTTTAGTTATATGAATTTCGAGTTTCAACACCTCATCGAACGTCCAATTACTACCTTCATGTTGATAATTCGCGAGAGACGTCAACATCTTGTCTTTCATCTTTTTGAAAACGTCTGATAAATCTGAACCTCGAAATACGGGTTCGATGTTAGATCTGAAATATGCATTTTTCACGATGCTCTCGCGGACTTCACGTCGATTTTATTCATCACGCAATGGAGTATCATCTTAATTTTTAGTCCCACGTGCTAGATATTCTTCTCCTTTCCCTTCATTCATTGCTTGTCGAATTTTGCTCGATATATCTCGTTTGTCTAGAATCTGAAGTGCATCACTCGTTTTCGTTTTAGTTTTTCTTTTCTTTTCTTTTGAAACTTGAAGTTCTTCAACGGCTTTTCGTTTAGTCGTCTTCTTATTTTTCACAATCGAAACATTTTTGGTTTTTTTTCGACGTCGGCATTTCGATTCCTTTTACTATCTTTTTCTTCTTCTTCTCATTTTTCACAACCGATGCATTTTTTGACTTCGTTGCTATCGACATTTTGTTTGCCTTTCCATCGTTTCGCAAATATTTCTGTATGACTTCAATTTTTTTTGATTTAGTTCTATGATTTCTGAAATGTGGAATTTTTAATAGTTTACAAATCTCGTTTAACTGAGGTAAGGTTTTCTCATTTAAATTTTCCATTTTTTTATCTGTTTGCTCCATTTGTAAGAATATTTTTTTTTCGAATTTTGTATTTAAATAATTTGTTAAAAAGTTTTGTTTTTACTCTTTATATATATAAAAAAAGATATTTTTTTTAATTTCAATTTTTTTCTTTAATGTGAAAAAATATTTAGAGAATTCGACAAGGACGATTTGACGTTGTTCTATGGAAGTTGCATGTATCCAAAAATCTCACTCGAACTCGTGGACAAATCGGGTGGTGAGAGCGCGTTCACCAATGTATAAAAACTCAAAAAAACTAAAAAAAGTCAAGATAAACATTCAACACATTTTCGAAAAAGGAGAAAACACGAGTGTCAACATGCTAATAACGGACTTGGAAATATAAACAATAGAGAGATTGAGATGTTAAAATTTAACTTTTTATTTATATATATAAAGAGAAAAAACTTTTACAAAAAATTTTCACATTAAAGAAAATTAAAATTAAAAAACTTTTTTTTTTATATATATAAAGAGCAAAAAAAAAAACAAAACTTTTTAAACAAATTATTAAAATACAAAATTTAAAATATACATTATTTGCAAGAATTCATAAAACAAAAAAAACCCAAATAATCGATCATGACAACAACACCTAAAAGATGCGAATTGAAATTGAAACGAGTTGAAATGTGTAAGAAATTAGGTTTTAAAATCTATAGATTACAACAACACGATCCCATCAAATTGAACGAGGTCGAGATGAAGGACTTAGAGCATAAATACGACAAATATAAGATGTCTTTGAAATTGGATGAAGCCATGCTCGATTTGTTTTACAAGTATCAAAGCGATCTACAGAAAATCGTCATCGCTAAAGATAGAGAATTCGACAAGGACGATTTGACGTTGTTCTATGGAAATTACATATATCCAAAAATCTCACTCGAACTCGGGGACAAATCGGGTGGTGAGAGCGCGTTCACAGATGTAAAAAAAACTCAAAAAAGTAAAGATAAACATTCAACACATTTTCGAAAAAGGAGAATACACGAGTGTCTACATGCTAATAATGGACTTGGAAATATAAACAATAGAGAGATTGATTTTTAGCGAAGAAGAAGGAAAAAAAAAAGTAATGAGATCATCTTTAGATCTCATTACTTTTTTTTTTGTTTTCCTTCTTTACTATTACTCATATATTATAATAACGTTTCCTTGTTTCTTAAATTTCAGCGTCGATTCTTCTTTTCTTTTTTTCTTTTTTTTTGTAATATGCTACGTTTTTATAACAACACATTTGTTTATCCGAATCATAATTATGAACGAATGTTGTGCATCTCTTGGTAACACTCGCATCATTACCATTCTCTTCAGAAGTTAGTGGTGACGGTGGAAAACGTCTCAGTGGTAACGGTGGAAAACGTCTCATTCTTTCAAATTTCAACCGCCTATCCCGATCTTTATTTAACTCTTTTATCAGTTCTTTCCTAAGATATCCATCATTAGCGTCTAATTGTTTTTCCACATCTTTTTCCCACACTATCTTGCGATATTCATCCTTAGCATCTAATCATTTTTCCACATCTCTTCCGCACTCTATCACGTGATATTCATCCTTAGCGTCTAATTGTTTTTCCACCTTTTTATCCATTTTATATATTATTTTATACTTTCTATGATTTATATTTTATATCATTATATAATTTTTTACATTATAATAACATATTCAAAATCGGTATATTCTTAAATGGCGAATTCTCACCAAGCAACAAACCCTTGCTGAGTCGCCTAACGTTCTGCCACTCTTCAGATAGAGACCGTTTCCACTCGAAGAGTTGCCACCTCTAACGGGTTCTAGATACAATCCTTTACCACTGTCATCTACGTGGACGCGACACACGGCTCCTCCCTTCTTCAAAAACAGTCCGCTGCCACCCATTAATTTCTCAACTGCCGAACTCGCAAGTCCCGTGAGAGCTCCCACGCCGAGAGTCTTTCCAAGAAAGGGTAGTGCCTTTGCTTTGAAGGGTAATGCTTTTGCGGCGATTCCTGCCAATAGCGGTATGAAACCACCTTTCATTCTCAAATTGTATCTCAATTGAGCGGGACTCAATCTCACCATCAACCCTCTTCCATCACGAATCGCTTTCTCCATCCTTTTGCTTTGACTTTTGGTCCAGGCGATCGAATCCTCACCGCCTCTCGTCAGATCTTAATGAGTGAATTTGAATTTCACCGCCTCGCCTCAAGTTGTTAACGCTCTCTCAAGTTTCTTCCTCTGTCCTGCGGATATGTTCACGTTTTTTTTCACGTATTCTGTCATAATTCTTTTTTAAAATATATTTTCTTCAATTGTTTTCTTGTTTTAATGATAATTATTTATATTAAATAATTTTTGTAAAATTAATATTGCATTTATTTTATTTTTCTTATTTATATATATATACACAATATTTTTTTTTTGCTTTTATATTTCTCTTATGTGAAATCGTATTGTCACCCTCTCTCCGTGAAGATCTAACAGTTCACAATTTGGATCCATCAACGTGGTTTTGAGACTATACAACGTGTCTAAAATCACTGGTAGATAAACTAAATTTCGAGGTCGCTCCACGATCTTATAACCCGGCGACACGTTTGGAAAGAAGGAATAAATCGTCGGTTGAGCACTACCATTCACGTAGCTTCCAGCAATCACATCCACGTTCACCAGAATGCTATTGACTGCGAGAATGTCGACCGTATTTTCAGATGCCGCATGGCCTTGATACTTCTTTCAATCGAATCCCAGCATCTTGCCTATAGAATCGTCCCGTGTTGAAATCCACTCGAAAATTATCTTCCAAATCCAACATCGTCTGTAAGGTATTAGGATTGGGAGCGAGTCTGATCTTGTTGCTTCCCTTTCCATCCGTCTTCATTCGCGTCTGAATGTAATTGTTCAAATCGTCTATGTCGTAACTTCCTTTGGGAATTCGAATCTCCAACCAATCCACTCCGTCGGAATACTTGAACGAGTTATTCTTTTCGGTGAAGTTGTGAAAGGAATAATAAGTCTCCAGATTCACCAACGCCATCTCGTATCTTTTCTCTCTATTCAATTCGATGGAAGGTTCGAATTTCATAGCGAATTGAGTCGAATCGCCACTCACCACGATTTGAATGGATTGTTTTGCAGCCGTATTCTCGGCTATCCGTTCTAACAATTCTCCTTGTTCGAACATTATATTTTAATTTTATTTTTTTCAAAACTAATTATTTCAAGATTTATTATTTTCTAAAATTTTTTTTTTATTTTCACGCTCTATCTTATTATCTTCAGAAACATAAAACTTGTCGAATCCGCACCGATATTTTCTGCGATTAAATTCGCTTGTCAAATCGATCACGACGAAATTGTAAAGTCCTCCATCCCAAACCCTCTTGCAGAATCTCCTGAATTCTGCCACGCTCATGTCGTTTGCGACGTGATCGCCGTAGATGTGATTGAGATTCTTGAGATCTTGGCAAAAGAGACATAGAAAATTAGTGTTCTCCCTTATCATCTGTCTGGGCAATCGAAAATAATTCTGCGACAGGTAGAAACAGTCCACGTTGCTGTGTCGACCTCTAACGTAATACGATTCGCATCGGTTCTGTCTCTCCAAAAGCAGATCGTCGAAAATCATGAGATTCTTATCTTCCGATTTCAATTCTCTAGGATCCGGAACGTCGCTAGCGTTCTCATAAAATCGACACTCGCCATTCGAAGATGCATTTCTCTTCATCAGTTCCATCGCCGCACCGTCCAAAATGGTCGAAAGAGGAGCTTCACATTTGTCGAATTCCACCCTACTGTCAAAGATTCTGGCTATGACGTCCTTGGGCAATCTACGATCCATGCACTCTCGAAGCAATCTGTATTCGGGTTGAAACAAGCTCTTGCCAAACACGAACAATCTGTCGTAATCCAACCAGTCGGGTCGGGACAACAGATTCATCAACAGATTGGTCTTTCCACAATTCGATTTTCCCACTATCAAGCCTCTTATGCTTTTGGGAAAGAACTCGTTATTCGACCTCTTGGTCGCGGTGTCGTTCCAAGACATATCTTTAATGTTCATCTTTGTTTTATTTTTTTGTTTGTTATTTTAGATTTTTTCAAACACAGTTTTTTATGTTTTTCAAACTCAGTTTTTAATATTATTATTTATTTATATTACACCGTCGCGAGTTCTCTTCAATCCAGATCCACTCGTCATTTTGGCTAAATCTTGTATGGGTACCACAGCATCCTTAAAATCTTTCCAACTTTTCGGCGTTCGCTCTAATGCAGCTCGCTTCGCCAGTGGACTGATCAATTTGTCGATCAATGCATCGGCTGCCCTCATGCCAGCCACAGAAGCTATCCTACCACTGGCTTCTGAAGCGGCTTTCTTAACAGCATCCAAAGCCATCTTCTTACTGACCTCAAACGCGGTCGATGCGAGTTTTCTACCCATATCGCTCGTGAACGCTCGCATTATAGAATCAACGATGCCAGAACCGCCTTGAACGTAAGTTCTGACGTATCCCCTGTTCTTTATCACCAACATATTTTCTATTTTTATAATATATTTTGTTTTTTTACTGGTTAATCGTTTTGTTGTTTAAATACTTTTATTATTCTAGTGTAAAAATTTACTGTTTTTATTTTATATATTTTTGTTTGTTTGTTTGTTTCTCTCTACTTATTATATATACATCAATCCTTCAATTCGTTCATCAGCCTTTTATACATGTAATGGTTTTTATTCAAAACCTTCTGTCTTAACAATTCGTCACATATGCTAACTATCTCATTATGTAATCCTGTGTTACCAGCACGTCTACTTGCCATCAACAATCTCAATCTCTGAGACAGAGTGTCAGAATCACTCGGAAGAAAAGTGGTTTTCACCCCTTTACCAGTCACCGATTCGACGAACTTCTTATTCATATCCCATATGGGTTTCAACACTTTCGTCCACTTGTAACCTCTGTTGGCTTTGGGTCTCGTCTCTCTGGCATCGTTATTTCTCTTCATGGCGTGAGTCTGAACCAGAATGTCACCATAATTGTCGAAATCCTGTTCCGTGTAATCACTAGGCTTGTCGTAAAGGAGCAATTTGCACAGTCCGGAAGTTAATTCGTACCTATTCGAGCCGACCGTTAATTCATCATCATCTATTTCCACTTCTGTGTCGCCAACAAAAGTTCTACTGTCCGAATCCTTATAAAATCCATACAACAGATCTCTCTTACCACCATCCTTGGACGACGCGATGCTATCAGTGGTGATAATTGAAGTTGCATCGTCGCTCACGTCTGTTTTAATTCCTGTGGGAACGTAATCTGGTGTAGATTGAAAGGAATATCAATTTCCAAAACTACCGGGCAACGAACCCATTCTCAAAGAACTCTCTTTTATAGGTCTCAATTCTTCGACTATCTCCTTCTTGCTTCACTCTTGAACCTCCGACACGGGTTTAAATATTTTTGTGGTCTCGCGTCTGAGATCTATCTCTCCGTGACGTCTGCTTCCGTCAGCCGATTGAATGCCCTTCTTAGCACGTTCATATTCGCCTAAAATTTGATCTCGGCGTCTAGAATCCATCTGTAAAAACATTTTTCGTTTTTAATTGTTAATGTTCCTTTGAGTATGCTAATGTGAGTTATTTATTATTTTCAAAATTAAATGTATAATTATTTTTATGTTTTATGTTTTAAGTAAATAAAAATCTTCTGTCTTTAATAATAATAACTAAAAACCAGTTGAGGAAAAACATTTTACAAAATGAAACCTCGATAAATAGTTAAAAATATTAAAATAGCGTCCGTTTCAAACGTGTTAAAAATCAGAAAGAACATGAATAATTAAACTCTCGAATAAAATCATGTCAGTAAATGTAACGCTTTTCAAAAAAAAAATAACATCAATTAATCTTTTGAACTGTTTCTGCTTTCATCCATAGAATAGTTTTTCAGTTAAACCATTTAACTGACAATTGACTCATTTGAATAAAAACCTGTAATACATTTCTAGCGTGACAAATGGCGTTCTCAGTAAATTTATACAGTAAATGTCACTTTGACATGCGACCTGCTTGTCAGGTTTGATAAAAACAGACTGATGATTGTAGACTGACACCCGAATGGAATGGTTTAACGCGCCGAAGGCGCGCAGGGACGGTATGGGAACAAGCCCCTTTCAACCCTCAGTGACCGGACAATAAAATCCACAGCGCTTCCTTCGTAAATAATTATATTCACGTGTCAGAACGAGCTTCATCGCAGAGTAACTTGGTGTAATGATACACATTATTTTGATAAAATTTATTATTATTTTACATTTGGATTCACGTAGATTTCTTCTCACCTTTTTTTCGTGTGGTCGATCCTGGAGGATCTTCGCCAATGATGATTGTAAATGCCGCCGAAATGATGATTTCGCACGCCGAAGGCGCGCAGGGACGGTATGGGGGACAAGCCCCTTTCGACCCTCTGTGGCTGTATAGGATGGCTCTCACTTGTCAAGGCGTGTTGAAGGAGGAAAAGGATCCGGTACTCGGCAGGTGTCTTCGGTAGTGTCCAGTTGTGGATGGGTAGTATCATTGGCAGATGTCGGTTGAACCCTCAAGTGAGGACCAGTGTGGGAGGTCGGGTCCTCTCACAAAGGTACTACCTCTCCCCGAGGGTGCAGTCGTTCTGGATTTTCGGGCATGTATAGTCTGCCGCTTCGAGGATGACAATGAGTGATGGCCATCACTGGCAAGTATAATCTGTCTCAGGCTGTCTCTGTTATAGTTGACTCTTTGGAGGAAAGCAACAACGACCCCTTTCGGGGACCACCAAGAAGAAGACCCGAACTTCCCTGGTACGGGGGCAGGCCTGCATTGTAATCCTATTGGGTTGGGACAAAAGATGCGCATTGCGCTTACAAAAAGGGGCAGAGGCGGGACGCAGGACCAACGCTCGCCTCCCTTAAAGTGGTTGACCACTTTTAGGGATGGAGCGGAGGATGTTCAGGAACCGTGGGGGTGACTGTTTCCATAACGGTTAGACTGTCTGTAGCGGTTATTGGGGTGCTGGTCAAAAAACATCTTCTGTGTACCTGCTTAAAAGAAGAAGGTAGAATTAGTTTTCATTAGAATATGTGAACTGTAAAGATAAAAGTAGCACCTCTTTAGTTGCGTGTCCTTGTGGTATCTGCTGTGTGTGTGTGGAGAGTATGGAATGCAAGAATCTTTACATTCGTAAGAGCAGTAACATACTCTCGTGTGGTATTGTGCTGTGTGTGTGCTTGTCGCTACGGGGGAGAGTATGAAATGCACGAATCTTTACATTCGTAAGAGCAGTAACATACTCTCGTGCTTGGGACCCCAATCCCTATTTGTTATTTAGTTTTAAGGTGCAGGGGATCTCGAGCGTTTTAAGTTGGCTGAACTTCCAAGTTTGCAGCGGGACGGAAACAGGTCGAGCACACTAGACCACACCCGAGGGTGTTTCTTTCCTGTTGTGTCCTTCGCTGGAAGTGGCCTTATTTAGGTTAGTTTAAGTTTATTTGAAGTTGAGGGTGCCGGGGATTGCGATCGTTTAATGTGGGTTGAGCTTCCGAGGCTATTAGCGGGAGGGCAACAGGTCTAGCACACTAGACCACACCCGAGGGTATTTCTTTCCTGTTGTACCCTTCGCTGGTTGCGGACTTATTTTTTTAATTTAGTTTATTGGTATTCGGGGGCGTCGGAGATCGCAGTTCACCTTGTCATTCCCTAGTTTTTATTCGAGCGGTCTTAGTTTTGATTGCAATTTTTGGGCTTTTGTCGGCTTTCGCAAATTACTCCAAGTTCGGAGATGAGTTCGCTGTTGGCTAACCGTTCATGATTTTTCGCGGCCAGGGTGGCTAGGCGGTCTTTAATGGTGGGGATATCGGCCCTGTCGTGGAGTGTTTTTATGGGTGTGTCCCATGGGGCGCGGAGGGCAACTCTAAGCGCGTGATTTTGGACCCTCTGGAGTTTAGTTTTAGTTTGGTTGAGGTCAGTTAGTATTATTGCACCGTATTCGAGTACTGGGCGCACAAAGGATTTGTATAGTTTGAGTAGGGTGGGCTGGTTGGCCCTCCCCCCCCCCCCCCCATGAAGTTCCCTTGAGCATTTTCAGTAAGTTAATTCGTTTAGTAGCTTTTTTCGCCATGTCGTCGGTATGTTTGTTGAAGGACAGTTTCTGATCAATGGTGATGCCCAGGAATTTCGCTTCTTTGCATTCTGGGAGGGTGTTATCCATAAGTTTTAGGTCAAAATCTCGTTTATTTTTCTTGCGAGTAAAGGTGATTCGTTGGGTTTTATTGGCATTTAGCTTAATTCTCCATTTGGCACACCATTGTTCTAGGTCATCGAGAGCGTGTTGCAGGAGTTTTTGGAGCAGATTGGCCGTATTGTTAGAGTCCCAGAGGCCCTTGTCATCCGCGAATTGGGATACTTGTACACGATCTTCGGAGAAGTTAAGGTCATTTACATAGAGGATGTAAAGGAGGGGGCTCAGGAAGGATCCTTGGGGGGGTGCCTGCTTCAAGGGGGACACTGTCAGACATTTCATTGTTCACTCTGACTTTAATTTCGCGATCATTTAAGAAAGAGGATAGCAATCTGAGCAGTTTCTTGGGGAGTTTCATTTCTGATAATTTGTAGCGCATCCCATTGTGCCAGACGGAGTCAAATGCTTTTTCGACGTCTAACAGGACTGCCGCGCCTATTTGCTGATTGTTGATAGCGGCCTTCATTTGGGTAACTAGTCGGTAGACATGTTCGATGCCTTCTTTGCGGTTTCTATAGGCTCTTTGCCATTTATTAAAAAAATCGTTGTCTTCAAGGTGCCCCCTGAGCCGAATGGTAAGGATTTCATTCGAATGTCTTACCAATGCAGCTGAGTGGGCTGATTGGGCGGTAGCTGGCTGGATCGGAGGGGTCCTTGTCCGGTTTTGGTATCATGACACCGATGGCTTTTTTCCAACATTTTGGAAAATAGCCATGGGTGAGGCATGCGTTGAACAATTTTTTTAGTTTTTCGATTAGGGAGTATGGGCTTTGTTTTAGAATTTTGTAGCTTACTTCGTCTTCGCCGGGTGAGGAAGAATTTTTGCATTTTTTTATGACGTTGATGATTTCGTCATTAGTGATGGGGATGACATTTGGATTCACGTAGATTTCTTCTCACCTTTTTTTCGTGTGGCCGATCCTGGAGGATCTTCGCCAATGATGATTGTAGCGCGCAGGAGCTCTATTTATACTGTACAAGTGGAGATACCCATCGTGGGATTTTTTCAAAAACTTTGTTTTTTTTCTGTTGAGTTTTTTGGAAAAATCTCACTATGGGTATTCCCCCCACTTACGTCAGAAATGGGAGCGTCCAATAGTGGTCTGTTAAAGTTTTGGAAAAATCCACTATGGGTATTCCCCCACTATGGGTATTCCCCCCACTTACGTCAGAAATGGAAGCGCTCAATAGTAGTCTGTTAAGTTTGGAAAAATCTGGGTATTCCCCCCACTTACGTCAGAAATGGAAGCGTCCAATAGTAGTCTGTTAAGTTTTGGAAAAACCCACCGCCTCAAAAACAATAGTGGATTCTAGGCCACTGGCCTAGAATCCGCAAACCGTTTTTTGATGCTAGCCTAAAATCCGCAAACCGTTTTTTGCTCGCGTTCACCAACGATGGATCGATGGTCTGATCCGCGATGGGAACGTCGACAAAAATTTTTTAGGTAAAAAAAAAAAGTGAAAATGTACAATTTTCACTTTTTTTTCAAAAAACGTGTACATTCGACGTTCACCACGGGTATTTGAACGTTAAAAGTGCGACCTAGGAGTCTAAAAAAAAACAGTGGATTCTGGGCCACCCGACATTTTTTGTGAACAAGCGTGCGATTTAACACTGAATCCCACGTTGGTAAAAGCATCGTGTACGTGTACGGTACATGTACAAAGTGGCTGGGAATCCGCATATATTACCTACTCTGGTGCCTCTTGAGGCAACGTGGGGGTTAAAACAGTAAGTTACGGTTTGCATTTGGGGCCCCTCAGCCCCCCCCCCCCCCCCTCCTGGCCCACTGTGAGCTCACACATAGGGGTTGGTGGAGTCAGCACAAGGGGCCCTAGCCTTAATAGGCTCATGTGGGTATCACTGAGGTGGGACTTACAGAAAACTAGAACTAGTATCCACTGATGTATGGTTGGTTTTAATATTTATTATCACCTCGGCATGTGTTTGGCGAAACGCTAACTCAAAATAAAATATGAAACCCCGTTTAAAAAAAAAGCTTGAACACAACTTTTTGCCGGTAAAAAGGACGGTAAGCATGTACCTCTGAAAGTGTGAAGTAACAATTTAAAGAAGCGTGTGCAGTATAAAACGAAGATTAAGTATGGTTTGTTTTATTGTTGACTATTATCAAATTATAAATGGTTTCTCTCAAAAAAACACTTTCTGTTAAATCCCCTCGCAGTGAACAGAAACATCTAAAATTAGTTACACCTCCGTCGAGCAAGTATGATAATATTCACCCCGTCGTGCACCTCAGCGAATTCGTTGTTTTCCTTGCATGAAATGGCGTGTCGATGGCGAAATGATCTATTTTTAAACAATACTTAATCTTCCTTCTATATACATATTATTGCGTAATCTTCCTTAAATAATCACTTTTCACACATTCAGAGGTACATTTAGTACTTTAAAACGTAGTTTTTATACACTTACCGTCCTTTTTACCGGATACCGTCCTTTTTACCGGCAAAAAGTATTACCCGGAAACGACCAGGCCGAAATGTATCGGACTGAAACGTCCCAAGGCTGAAGCGCCGTAAAACCGAACGGGGAGAGGGGGTGCTCTCCAACATGGATGCGGCTTGGGAACCAAATGCGTCATCATTAGCTTCACAACTCGCGAGTTTGTTTAAAGGAAATTTTAGATTAATTGCTTCTCAAACATTTCACTGAGTTATTAGGTTAATGTTGACAATTTGGAGGGGTTTGGGGAATTGAATTAAGAGCTTAATTATTTGCAATATGTAGGCTGTTTACATGTGAGTTCATCTCGGATAACAAAAGTTGGTCTTCATCTCATCAATCTTGGATTTCTAATTGTAAAGTGACTCTTTAAATGAGTGGGCTAGGCCTAAAATCATAATTTCTGAAGATTTCCATGCATTCAGCAAAGCAGTTGATGATGAAACTCCAACTGTTCTAGATCTATCGCACATTCCATGTGGATATGGTGGTGTTGCAACACTGAAAACTAAAAACAGATTCCCAACACCAAAGCTTCTACCAGATGGTCCACCAAATATAATCACTACGGCTCTGAGAATCCCATATGTTTCATCACTGTTTACATGCCATCGAGAGCATCCACAGAAAAGGAACAAGAGTTCTCTAACATGCTGATACAAGTTGAAGAGATTGTAAAGAAGTATAAACATAGTCATCAAGTAGTTTTATGTGGAGATTGGAATGCATCTCTATAATGCTAAGACCACCTATCAGCAGAGACAGTTTATTCGATATTTTTGCAAGAAAAGGAAAATTGACCAAGAAAATCTCACATTCATCCACTGTAATGGAAAGATACATCCAAATTGATTATATACTGGTTACTGAATAAGATTCTAATTTTCTGATCGATGTCACGAATGCCCAGAGATATCATAATAACACTTCTGACCATGTACCAATTATTGCAGAATTGACCATTCGTGTCCAGAAGCAGAAAGATATGACAATCAATTTTATCCAGAATTCAAAGCTACAATGGAAATTGTGTAACAGACAAGTGTTTGGGGAATATCTGTCGCAACACCTGTACAACAAGAATGTCAACAAATGTACAGATGATCAACTGACTGGCCCATCTATCTGAAGTTCTGAAAGGCGCTGCTAAAAAAAAGTATTCCAGCGATGAAAAAGAAGTCAAACACTCAGAAGAAAAGACATCTTTGGTCTATTTGATAAGTGATGCGTCTAAGACATCCCAAACAGTTTTCTGGAAGTGGAAGATTGCTGGAAGACCATTTGATCCTCTCAATCCGCTTGTTTTGAAAAAAAGAAGAACGGTTACACATATGAAGAAAGCTCAAAGAGTCCATATTACCACACGGCGTCAACATAACATCACAAAGATATTGAATGCGAGAGAGAGTGACCAGTCATTATTTTTCCATATAATAACAGCGAAATCACGACTTAACAACTAATGAGCTGATGTAAATGGAAAAAAAAAACTCCCGGATCCAGATGATATAAGAGGAGGTTGGGCTGAATATTTCCAACAACTAGCAAATCCTCTTGAAGACTCTCAATTTGATGAAGAACAAAAGGAAGAAGTTGAAAGAGATATTGAAGTAACAAGACAGTTATGCAAATCGGAAAGAAAATAGTTTCCAGTCATCACCAATGAATCGATCTGCGATGTAGTGAACAGATTGAAGAATGGAAAGACGTGGGGTATACTTGGCATACAGACAGAGCATATAAAGATGGGAGGTGAGATGGTCATCGGATGCATAAATGTGAGTTGCATGTTACATGCAGATGACATGATTTTAATAAGTAAATCGTCAAGTCGTTTACAATCATGCCTGAACTCATTCCAAGAGTACTGTCATAAAAGGAAACTAAACATCAACCCGGAAAAATCTAAAGCAATGAAAATATCCAAATGGGCTCAATCTTGTCCAGAAACATATATAATGAAAGGCAACTTAATCGAATGTGCAAATAAATATAACTATATCGGGATAACCATTTCATCAGCGGGTACCTTTAAAAAGGCAATTATAAATTTGAAAAACAAAGCCAACCGAGCCCTCTTCAAACTGAAACAATGTATTTAGAACAATGACCTCCCTATAAAATGATCACTTGGCCTGTTTGATATGTGGGGAGACCAAAGAAAGCTGATCTGCAAAAACGCATATGCAATTCATGTGACACTCTTGAAGATGAGGCTCACATGTTTCTAGACTGTAAAAAATATAATGATGCAAGGAAAAGGCTTTTCAATAACCCGAAAGACACATTAAATAACTTTCGATATCTATCTTTCTATGAGAAATTGAAAATAGTTCTGAGTTGCGAAGAGGCTGACATCGGCTGAGCAGTAATACTTTGATATCATTATACAAGATAGAGGACAATTTTAAGATGAACAATCATGCAACCAACAATTAAATCCAATAATATACATGCTATAATTTAATTTAACATAGAATATATCCAAAAATTCTCTAAATTCCATACCTTAATTTGGGGGTAGGCTGGGGAAAGAGGCGGGGAACTCAAGCGAGGGTTTACTGGTTGATTGTTTCGTCGTGGTTTATTAGAGACTACCCCCAGGTTCTCTCAAATATATTGTGGTGGAACAGGTAGTTTTGAACAAAAAATGAACTTTTCTTCCAAAGTTATTTCCCTTAGTTAGGTGTCCTGTCAACTATATTACCAGAGTTATAACTTGGGCCTCCATCACTAAGAAATAACATTCCACTTATTATCTGTCACATGTGTTGTCGTACTGAACTTGGGTTAAATTAACCTCTGTTGTTTATCTGTACAAGCATAGACTCCGAAGATATGAGAGTCTGAGTGTTCGTTCGTAAATAAAAAGCTACGTGTGAATTTCTTATACAATTCGTTATATTCAGCCATGCAATCGGTCATCCTCATTCAAGACACATACACCATAATATCACATATTTTATATTATTTTGTTATTGTTTCAGGTTGAACTTTCTTCCTAGTTATTAATCACCATACCACCTCATCACCAACAGCATACTTCATCAAAGTTGCTCAACTCCATCAATTATCATATTCATTAAACCATTACCATTTGTAAGGATACCACTTGTCTCGCCTGACCATTCACTTTCTCACTCATTCTCCTTCAATCATCTGCTTTACCAGTCACTGTTATAATTCATCTCCACTGTATGTCATGAATATTTATGTTTTGTTTAGAGCAAAATATAATGTATGTGTCTATATGCTCAATAAATCAATTCAATTCAATTCATAACCAACATCACAAATACATGTTTTCGAGAGAAAAAAGTGTCCCAGATGTGCTCAAACATGGAGTAATAACACCCATTCACAAACAAAAGGTGAAATGAACCTTCCAGCAAAATACAGGGGGATAACTGTCACTCCAATTGTGAAAAAACCATGGAGAAATTGTTAGTTCAGAAGTATGATGCTGATCTTCTAGAATCACAATATCTTGCCACTCTTGATGCTCAAAAAACATTTGACTTTATTCCGCACATCATGCTGCTTAGGAAGCTGTATTTAGGTGGGATCGCTGGTGATAAACGGTTATTGTTGGGTCACCTACACAGTGGAATGAGGTCAGGAGTCAGATGGACAGATCGACTTTCTTCAGTTATCGATATAAGACAAGGAGTACGACAGGGTGGTTTCCTCTCTGCTCAGCATTACCAGAGATTCAACAATGACCTGCTATGTCGTCTGGAAAGCAGATATGGTGGAGCAGGAATAGAACATATATCAATTCGACATGTCACGTGTGCTGGCAACGTTGCCCTCCTAGCTCATTGTCCCGCGGAGCTACAAAAAATGATGTTTAAAGTTGAAGAATATACGCATACGGAACGATGCAATATCAATGTCAGTAAGAGAGCAGTTCTCATATACATACCTACAGTTAGAAGTACAACGAATATATCCAAACAAGAATTAATTTTGAAGAGCAGCCAATAGCAACAACAGATTCGGTCACTCGTGTTGGCATGAATCGCAACAGCAGTAATTGTGTTGATACTGAAGAAAGAATGCAGAGAGAAAGACGAACCATGTATGCTTTGCTTGGAGCCGGATTCTATGTGAAGATTGGACTTACATCTCATGTATCAGCACATTTATGGAATACATATGTTATGCCTTGAATGTTGCATGGATTTGAAACGATTCTCGAGAAATGGAACAATTAGAGTTATTCCAAAGAAGAACTCTTAAACAGCTTCAATCGCTTCCATTACGAACTACAAATGTAGCTGCACACTCACTGCTTGGACTTCCTACTCCCATTGAACTGACAATACACAAACAGACTTTAAGCCTTCTCGGAAGAATTGCACGACAAGTACCATCAATTGAAAACCAGATAGCATGCAGACGACAACAAGCTATAAAATCTTGGTTCATTAAAGTACGGAAGTTGTTATAGATGTATGACCTGCCTCAATTTCTTATTGGCTGCAATCACCAATCACAAAACAAATGTGGAAGAAGCTAGTGGACGAGAAAGTAAACAGTTATTGGGAGAAGAAAATGACTGAAGAAATGGAAAGTAAGACTTCACTGAAATATATCAATAAGGATGTATATGAAGATTGGCTATCCACACAATGTTTGGTCTTCTGTCAAAAACAGTTCTCATGACATCCACAAAGCCAGTATTAAAGCCAGACTGCTAACAGGAACCTATGTCCTACAAACGAATGCTGCTTCTTTCTAGAAAAAAATTCCTGAAAACATGTCCACTATGCGATAGGGATGAAGAGACTAGTGAACACTTCTTGAGTTCCTGCTCAGCGACCCCAGTGATTGAAAGGTCAAAGAAGAAAGTCAGCAATGAAGAAGCTTGAAAATATTCCTACTCCCGCCCACTTTCATTCCTGCTCTACTGATCCAGTTTTACTAGCACAGCTTATTATTGACTGCTCTGCTAAACTCAATTCCACCATTCATTGGGATAGTATTTACCTCGGTTACACCATACAATACTCTTTCCTGAACAGTGCATCTGCATATTATCCTGCGCCTAACGAAGCACGTAGCGTAAGAGGGTCAAAACTCGTAAGGAATGCAAACGGCAACTGGTTTCTCCATCTTGATTACTGACCCTGATTTGTGGCTTAAGTCGGTCAATATTTATTATCAATTAATCATGCTTCTTTATGATGATTCGCTCGACCGCATCAGGCAATGGTGTGATAATCAAATTTCTCGTGCGTCCTCTTCTCGTTGCAGAGTCTACTTCATGTTAGTCGAGAGATTTGGGAATCATGTCAGTTCAAGTCGGTCAATAAAGTCAGCGGTATGATATGGAGCTTGTGGGAACCCCTTGGGGTGGGGTGGTGTTTGTTCACCTCGGTAAACAAACACAGCTTCACATCACTTGGTTCCCCTCATCCATAACTAAATCCAATATAAGCTTTTTCCGTGGTGCAATCTCTGTGTTGCAGCATGGTAAATGCTAAATTTTACCTGATCACCATTAACGAAAAGGAATATCCAAGCTGTTCGACACTGTCATCTACTCAAAGAAAATATATCATATTTAACTTTAATCGCCATCGATATTCGCAATCATTTTTGTACTGGAAACGATATTCGTGTCAATATTCATTTGACTTGCCCGAAAATGACATTGCCCCCACAAGCTCCCAGTATCTTTATCATCCAAGTCAGTAGTGCTTTATAGTTCTTACCTGACTCTTTATATATATTTTTTTTTTAAATCTTGTTTATTGTCATACTTTTAAATAAGTTACTACTGTCTTCCAATTGCATAACAGTGTTTGTCATACATTATTTGCGCTATTTGCCAGGCTGAATACAATCTTGTTTATAAAGAAACAATTTGCCTTAACTGCGTCACTTAGTTACGAATAGCTCACCATGTGTTCCCTTGAATCTTATCGTGCTTGGATTGGTACATTTAACTTCAAAGTTTTTTGTAGGAGTTCGAAGTTCTTCTTATCGAAGAAGAGATCTATTTGTGTCCTAATCTATCTTTGCTTGCGCCTCAGTGGGGTTGGGCTGCATCAAAGCCTTAATGTTGTGGTCACTTTGTTCTTTGGACTGTCCAATAAATTGTTAATATCGCACTTAGATAATCCTCTGGATGAAACTTTATATCCTTACAGCATTGAAGTTTCAACGACTGTACTCATAAGGAAAGTACATGTACTGATACTTTCTGCCCTCCTTGTCATTTCGCTGTTCAATGTGACTGTGATTCTTCTACTGTCTGGTGATATTGAAACTAACCCTGGCCCAAATTCTCTCAACTCCGATTACAACCAGAATGTCTTAAAAATTGTCCATCTGAACATTCAGAGTTTAAAACCCAAAGTTGACATTATCCAATATGAATTTGCATCATTTGATGTCGTGGCTTTGTCTGAGACATGGTTGGATGATAATGACTCCACATCCGATATTCTTGTTCACGGGTTTCAGGAGCCATTGCGACTTGACCGTTCGACAAGGGGAGGTGGGGTAGCTATTTATATCAAAGATGGAATATCATTTCGACCGAGACCAGACCTACATAATTCGAACACAGAGTGCCTGTGGGCGGAGGTGTTTACACAACGAACTAGATCGTTACTGTTGGGTGTGTTCTACCGGCCACCAAACAGTTCCCGCGAAACATGGGAAGCCATATCAGGATCCGTTGAAAAGGCCCGAGACGCCTCAATTGCCGACCTAATTATAACAGGGGACTTTAATGACAATCAAGTGACTCCCTCAAGAAGTGGAGTTTCTGAAATACTCCGCTATTTCAATCTGAGACAAGTCGTGAGTGAGCCGACTTGTTTCACCGAGACTTCGGCTTCGTTATTAGATCTATTTGTTCTCAGTGATTCAATAAACATGAAAACCTGTGAGGTCCTTGAACCAATCATCCCAGACATGATGCGATACCATTGTCCAATCTCACTCGAAGTAGAATTCTTGAAACCACCAACCTTATCATTCAAGAGGAGAATTTGGCTTTATTCCCAGGGTAATTACGAAGCGTTGAATGAGGCCTTCTCCCATGCCGATTGGAATGCCCTCTTTGATGACCCATGTCTCGACAACATAGTGTCCAAGTTTACTGACAAAATACTTGAAACTGCATCCGCCCACATACCTAACAAACTCATTACCACGCGAATAGACCAGCCGAAATGGATGCATAATGAAATAAGATTACTGCTCAGACAGCGAAAACGTTTATATCGCATTGCTAAACGTACCAATACCCCGAATGCCTGGGCAAACTACAAACTAAAACGGAATAATGTTGTATCTGCTATAAGGAAGTCCAAAGCTTTACACTTGTCGAAAATCCAGTCCACGCTAATAAGTAGTAAAACGCCGTCATCACAGTGGTGGAAGACCTTGAAAACAGCAGTCGGGAGCAGTTACTCTGGAATTCCTACTCTCACCCATTCCGACCAAATATTCTCGTCAAATGTTGAGAAAGCTGAAGTGTTTAACGAATACTTCAGTTCTATCTCAACAGTTGATGATTCGAATGCTTCCTTGCTATACGCATCAACACGTGTTTCTGCAATTATTGATTGCATCACTTTATATTGTGATGAAGTGCATACAGCAATGAAATCGTTAAAAATTTCTAAGGCATCCGGTCCAGATTTAATTAGCCCGTGTCTTCTAAAAGAATGTAAATCATCCTTATGTGAGCCACTCTCCATCTTATTCAATATACTATTGAACAACTCGTATTTCCCATCATTGTGGAAAAAAGCTAATGTCTCCCCGATTTTGAAAAAACACCCTTCCAATTCTGTGACGAACTATCGGCCAATATCTTTGATTAGCTGTGTTGGAAAATTACTTGAAAAATGTGTATTCAAATGCTTGTGGGAGTTTTGATTGACAATAAAGTTCTCAGCCAATTTCAGTCAGGCTTTACACCCGGTGATTCAACAGTCCTCCAGCTTACTGACATATACGATGAATTTTGTCACGCCCTTGATGATGGCAAAGAAGTTAGGGTTGTCTTCTGTGATGTCAGCAAGGCCTTTGACAAAGTATGGCATGTAGGTCTTATCCACAAGTTGGAAAGTATTGGTGTTTCGGGTGAACTACTGCTGTTCCTCAAATCGTATCTTACAGATAGATTGCAACGAGTTGTGATATCGTCTGAGACATCGTCCTGGAGAACCATAAATGCAGGTGTTCCACAGGGGTCTATTCTCGGACCCTTGCTGTTCCTTATATATATCAACGATATAACCAAAGATCTTCTGGGCAGTATACGCCTATTTGCAGACGATACGTCTTTATATCTAATTATAGAAAACCCCGAACAAGCCTCAACAATAATTAATCAAGATCTGGCCACAATTGAACATTGGGCTAAAACATGGTTGGTAGAGTTCAATCCAAATAAAACTGAGAGTATGCTAATATCTCGAAAAAGTAGCCCTACTTTCCATCCACCATTATTCTTTGGCGGTTCTCAGATATCTGAAGTCGTTAATCATAAACATCTGGGAGTCATATTAAATAGCACGTGTACATGGAATGATCATATCGACCATATTTGCGCAAAGGCCTGGTCTCGGTTAGACTTACTTAGGAAGCACAAATTTAACTTAGACCGTAGTGTCTTAGAAAAAATATATTTTACTTTTATCAGGCCCCTCCTTGAATACGCCGATACTGTTTGGGATAATTGCTCTGTAACTAAAGTGGAGGAAATGGAAAAAATCCAGATTGCTGCGGCAAGGATTGTTACTGGGGCAACCGTCAGTGCTAGTAAGTCCTTACTTTATACGGAAACAGGATGGGAACCGCTGCAAGATAGACGCTACAAACACAAGTTAATCCAGTTCTTAAATGTACCACCGTATGGTTCCTCCGCACATCTCCAGTAAAATCCCGCCACGTGCTTCCTCGACCAATCCTTCACTAAGTCTTCGATCAGGTCAAAACCACCGTGTTCCGTTCTGTCGGACTGAGCTGTATAAATCTTCCTTCATACCCAGCGTTACTGACCAATGGAATAATTTGCCCTTGTCCGTGCGTGAAAACTCATCACTGACGAACCTCAAGACTTTTCTAAACGATGGCAACCGACGACCGCCAAGGTTCTACTGTAGATCGAAATCTCGCACAGCACAAATATATCATTGTAGATTGACACTAGGATGTAGTAACCTCAATTTTCACTTATATCGAAACCACTTATCACCAACCCCTCTATACCAGTGTGGAGAGGAAGAGACTCCCGCTCATTTTCTCCTCCATTGTCCAATTTTCTCCGATGCTAGTAATTATTCAATTAATCTCCTTCCGTTTGGAGCGGACTCCTCTACACTTCTATTCGGTTCAGAATTCCTGAGTAATGACGACAACTGCCTTATCTTTGAAGTGGTACACGACTTTATTTTATCAAGTAAGCGATTCATTAACTATCCCCAATGTAGTACTAGCCCATTTTATATACTTACTATAATAAATACTAACCCACAATTAATATCAAGATGATCTCCGTGGGAATGCCTGTAAATTAAGCTACACTTGTTTACAGTGGTAAACAGGCGAAGCCCTACTGATCAACCGTGACTCTGTTATCATTGCTTGGGTGAAAGTCCTCCAAATGGGCGTCTTGGGTGGCAAATAATTGGAGTTATCTTGATTATACTTCTATCTTACGTCACGCTTAGTCATTTCGCATAGGCGTGTGACTTTAGAGACAAATAAATAACTCTACGCAATGAATGCATTCACCCCGCACTTTCCAACTTTTCTTGCAGCCCAACCCATCCTTGACTGTTTCCATACAAGATTAGTTACTGTCGCTATTCAAACGCTTGTATAATGCAGATAAACACTGTTTGTACTTGATACTAATACCTGCTATTGTCATCGACGATTCTTTGTGATCTTGTGTAGGTGGAAACGGTCTTGTATAAGCTTTCACCTTACTGCCGAATTCACATTAATGTTGGCAATTTATCTGTTATCGTTTGGTTTTTTTTTTGCAATAAATACTGTTTAAACTAATTCCACCATTACATACTACCTCACTGCACTATTGATACCACTGAAGTCTGTTGTGGGGGACTACATTTTTCAATTTCCTCAGTTCAGCTCATCATATCTGATGAAGGCATCTTCCAATTAATTTGTTCTATATACTTTCAAGGATCAATGTACATAATGATGATTTTGTTGTATTTTCAAGACATTCCAAATTAGAAAAATGGTATGAAGTAAATGACATTTTAAATATGAAAATCTGTGACAAAAATGTACGACAATAATCCGAGTTTACCGCACACAGCAGTAAATACCGCACACAGCAGTACAAAATATCTAAACACACAGTCAACAAAATAGGTGCTTACAGCTGAACATTCACATTACTAACTGACCAGGTGTTGAACTCTCACATCAATCAGTCAAAAGGCGATCGAGCGTCATGGTGAATACAACTCACCACCTGAAGCTCCTCTCAGCTGGAGCGATTCTACAACATTCCCCCCGACATTATTTAAGAACTGAATTTTAGTTTGGAAAGAATTATATACATTTCAGGTGCTGCTAGAAAGTAAAGAACTGATAATGAAGCAATTAACCTCATCATTTACAAGACAAACGGACGTTAGGCATAATTTGTATGTAAATCTATTTACAAAGTACAACATTCGATGAAGTAAATAACCTCATCAAATACACAAAACTAACAACATGAGAACCCACACATACACAAAAATGTTCACTAAATAAAAAGTTACTGGATAGTTGCTTCTGTTTTCAAATCTTATATATATAAAGATTACAAACATTATATGAGGACAACTAAAGTGGTAATCGGCTCAAAAAGTTCTGAGCAGTGTTACAAAAAGTTTCACACAACGCCCACATGTTGACCAGGAAAAATCGAGGTATTTAAGAAGAGAATAGCCAAGATGGAGTTTCATTTATAAGATGATTAGAGCCAAGAATATGTTTTTGTCATTCCACAAAAAATCGAACAAACATTTCTAAATAGTGAAATTTAGAAACATGGCAGTAGCAGAGAAAACCTGGATAGAAACAATATTAATACAGTACCTTTTCACTGTTTTTGATTTCGTGGGAGTAACTAGAAAAGCAATTTTGTGGAATTGCTTGAGGTAAGACTGTATTTGAGGGGAAACGGTCAAATCGGCCGCCAGCCAAATCGGCCGCTGACAATTTCGGACGAATCGGCCGCCAGTCAGTACGAATCGGCCGCCAGCATTTTCGGTCGAATCGGCCGCTGATATAATATTTGAATATAATAAATGAAGAAGATTATCAGTGAAAATATTTTTTATTCCATTATTTTATCAGAATATTTTCATACAGATAAAATATTTTTTTATTCCATTATTTTATCAGAATATTTTCATACAGACTATAGAATAAAAGAAACTTTTAGATATTTACATTCAATATTTTAGCGGTATATTTTCAAAAAATACAAAAAACCTCAAGACATGTATGTGCACAATTACACAAATATTGTTACCTTTGCAGCATTTTTTTAAAGGCTTCTTTGAAAGGCGGTTAATAATGCACTCATCCTAAGGTTTACTCCACTTTTACTATTAGGTAAATTACTGGCGTGTGATCCAATTACTGCTATGACTTACTTATTGCATTCCAATTTGTTTGTTTCTTTATTTATTCAATTTTTTTTCTTCAGACAATTCGCTTTATTAAGAGCCGTCCAATGATGACTACCAGCCTGGCAATTAATGTCGGACTGATTATCATTATTGAAGGGCTGTTAATAAAGCGAATTGCCGGAAAAAATACTTCGACTTCATCTATTTAAGTAAAGTATAAATTACTTACAGCATTCAATTTTTTTCTTCAGACAATTCGCTTTATTAAGAGCCGCCCAATGATGACTACCAGCCTGACAATTAATGCCGGACTGATTATCATTATTGAAGGGATGCTAATAAAGCGAATTGCCGGAAAAATTACTTATTTACTTCACATTTACTGGTATAAATTACTTCCAGCATTCATTTTTTTCTTCAGACAATTCGCTTTATTAAGAGCCGTCCAATGATGACTACCGGCCTGGCAATTAATGCCGGACTGATTATCATTATTGAAGGGCTGTTAATAAAGCGAATTGCCGGAAAAAATACGTCGACTTCATCTCTTTACTGGTATAAATTACTTACAGCATTCAATTTTTTTCTTCAGACAATTCGCTTTATTAAGAGCCGTCCAATGATGACTACCGGCCTGGCAATTAATGCCGGACTGATTATCATTATTCGCTCAAAATCAACCATGCAACGTTGAACACGAACGTTAACATAACCACCCATCTTTTCAATCAAAGATGCGAACACTGCATGTTAATAAAGCGAATTGCCGGAAAAATTACTTATTTACTTCACATTTACTGGTATAAATTACTTCCAGCATTCATTTTATTAAGACTTGGCAATTAGAGAGGCAACAGCAGAGAGAGTTCGTCTTGGAGTTTTTACATTATTTTGATACTCTCCCCAAATAGCTTCTAAATCTGCATTGAATTTCCTAGTTTTTACTGAGATATGACGACTCAACTGCCCCCAGTTCACAAATTCCCGAACACTTGGGATGGAGGTAGCTTCCTTATAGAGCAAATCTACCAACAAGAAAAACTGCAAGTTACGTCGGTCTGCGGCCCCATTAATGCTTTTGTGCCAAGCTTCGCAGTCATTGTTGGTCCGTACGGTAAGTCCAAAGACTGACCATGTATGTGCAGGCCACACATTGGAACACACCCACTGATTTTCTGCATAGATAAAAAGTTCTTTCAGAGCAGATTCCCCAGCTTCCTCTTTCAAAACCATAAACTCTTCTTGAATGTGGGAGTGGTGTAAATAAGGAATGGCCATGAGTTTTTTAACAAGTCTGTAAATGTCTGTAAACCGATTGATATCTTTTCAATAACAATGTTCAAAGGTAATCTATTAATCACAAACTCTCTTCGCAACAATAAAGCAGATTAGTAAGTTAACTGGTATTCAAAAACAATATACCTGCCGATTTGCAATGCCAAAATGATCATTACTGTACAAACAAACACAAACAGTGCATCAAAAAGTTTGCATTGTGATTAAATTACTGTCCAAACAACCTTTTCTGAGAGACAGTTGAGTGAGTGATGTCAAACAGTAAAACAGACCAGTCAGTGACATGTGTAACGCCCCTGGAGATGTCAATCATTTTCCGTTGTTTCTCCAATCAGGGCACTAATGGGATTGCATTTACTCAAACAAGAAAAAAATGTTACTTTTTACACATTTGGATTTTGGGATTCAGTGCATAATATTCTTACTTTTTGGGTGAGTCTGTAAAAAATTACTTAATTTTTGTTTATTTTTCCCTAATAAAATATTTTTTTTTCAGCGGCCGATTTGACCCAAATTGTCGCGGCCGATTCGTCCGAAATTGCAGCGGCCGATTTGGCTGGCGGCCGATGTGACCGGTAGCCTATTTGAGAAGTGAAATGTCCTGTATAACTGAACTGCATGTAATTTTGTAGAAATGAAAATTACCAATACCGATTTGCCATAAACATTGAATCAATATCTGAGAGAACTTATGGAAAACAATAAATTGAGATATATGTTTTAATAAACTGAAAGTTACATTGATGCAGCAAGCAGCTATTAGAATAATTATTGCGATATTTTAATGAATTGAACTACAATTTCTAACCTGTTGAGTATGTTTTGTGTAATCAACTAATTTCGAACCTGTATTATAATTCACAAAATAGTTTCTGATACATTTAGTTTTTCGCCAAATAATAGAAAGACTTTAAGTCTCATGTGGATGTCAGATTTATTACACAGATCTCAGATTTATTTGTTTGTCACCAAACGTCAGTTGCATGACAGGTGGTGGACAAAATACAAACATACCAGCAATACTGTAGTTGAGAAGTTTGGTGATAAACCTCGACAATCAGTTTCAAGCAATGTTTGTAGAATGAAAGTAGGGTGAGCTTAAAGCTGTGCTTCAAACGAAGTGCAAAACGGTGCAATATTTAACAAACCAGATATTAATCTAAAGTGCTAAAGAACACATTCATGCAAACAACTGAAAACCAGGACGTTCTAACTAAAGAGACTAATAAATGTGTAGACTCAAATAGATAGGAACAATTTCACAATGAAGCGAATAACCCCATTGTTCAGCTCAAAATAACGGTTGAAATAATACCCTGGCAATTCCATTCATTAGAAAGGTAAAAACCCAAATGTCAGTAATGAAGCTAATAACCTCATTAATGTTTTTTATTTACCCGGGATATTTTCAATAAATGGCTCTACACATCCACTTAGCGTCTCGTACGCCTTGTATAGGCAGCAACATCATTATCTGTATCTCGGAATTTATTCGAGAAGATTGGGTGATATTCATCTTTGCGTTTAGCTTCAGGGCAGTTATCCCAGTCATTGTTGCCTTTCCAAACTGTGTGGTACATTGGTATAACGACCATGCTATTCAAAATAATTTCAGCATTTTTTTGTTTGCACAACTTTTTTATTTTCTCTCTGTTATTTGAGTATCTTTCATAATTGAGTGATCTGATTTTATAGTGTGGTCGCCGTACTTCATTTCCAGTTGATAACTCTGGATTTCCAACGCCATATCCAACAGAGATACCCACAGACGGGATTGGGTTGGAATACATTTTTACTAAATTTCGAGAAGAAACTATTTCTGGCTTTTCGGTCAATTCTGCGTCATTCAAAGACTTCCCATGCCCTGGGTATGATTTTGGACAGCAACAATAGAAAGCAACCGATGTATCAGGTTTGACTGGGGAATAACAAATATTCTTCGCCCGTCCATGGTTTTGTGATGATTTTTCCTGAACTAAGCTGTTTTCTTCTGTGGAATGAGATTGAACATGTAGTGCTTCTTCAGAGATCGGATTCTCATCAAAGCTTCTATTGTCGGGATATGAGCCATCATTACAGGGGTTGAAATAGTTTGCAGGTTTATGCACATATTTGGATCCTCTCTCACCCAAAACGGATGCAGCGGGTAACCGCATTCTTGTTGAAGGTGGAGTGAGCTGTAGTTGCTGAGTTTCATGACGAGGTGATGTCCCCATAAGACATGAAAATGTAGGTGAAAATGAGAAAGCTTCAGCCGATGAAGAAACTGGTGCTTGTTGTTGCTGAAAAGGCTGTATACCAGTTTTTACTGACCAACTCCTTGTGCACGTTGATGGCTGTGCTGGGTGTGGCTCACGAATGTTATTTTATGGAACGTGAGGCGTTTCTGCATCTGATACTTTATTGTCAAACAATTGAGGAGGTGAGCCAACAGAACATGCATTAGTCTGTGACATCATGAGATGGTTCAATTTCTCGTTTACTTCTCCTAGTTGGGATTGTATCATTCTCAGCTCCATGTCAATTCTCAAACTTGTAAAACTGGTCATGTACCCATCAACTTCTCCAAATTTCTGTTTCAGCAGTTCCATCCCCAGTGCTTCTATCTCTCGCCCTGTTACCATAGTCTTCATCATTTTTATTAAACGATCTTGGCTTTGAGTTATTTTCTTCAATTCTGATTGTACGTCGGCTGTCTCAAGCTGTTTGTCATCTGGTTGATGGAAGGCTTTGAGAGTAGTTTTTGTCGGCGACGCCATTGTTGTATTTTCAAGACATTCCAAATTAGAAAAATGGTATGAAGTAAATGACATTTTAAATATGAAAATCTGTGACAAAAATGTACGACAATAATCCGAGTTTACCGCACACAGCAGTAAATACCGCACACAGCAGTACAAAATATCTAAACACACAGTCAACAAAATAGGTGCTTACAGCTGAACATTCACATTACTAACTGACCAGGTGTTGAACTCTCACATCAATCAGTCAAAAGGCGATCGAGCGTCATGGTGAATACGACTCACCACCTGAAGCTCCTCTCAGCTGGAGCGATTCTACAACAATTTCATGATTTTGTGATAAAGGCGATTATACTCCTATCGGAGGTGCTGCGAAAAAGTAACGCGGGAATATCCAGAATCAGAATGAAACAAAATATTTAATTTAGTTTATAATATTTAAAGACAATATACTAACTAATGTGTCTGAAACTTTTAATTTGTATGGCCTTCTTGGACAACCGTGGTTTATGAAATACCCCCCCCCCCCCCCACCCTTCTCGAATTTCTGGATGGAACGGAACTTACACGAACAACGGTTACCCGCGATATTTCATTAATGTGACCGTTTTCGATTACTGTTTTTCATGCATCCATGAATTTTTGGGGTCCATGAAGATCCGGCCTCGGGAAGATTCGGCCCCATCAAAATAAGTGGGAAGATTCGGCCTCAACGGAGGCCGAATCTTCCCGCTTTCGAGGCCGAATCTTCCCGATTTTCTTTTTAAATTTGGGTCTTTTAAACTTTTTGTAAAAATTTTTTAATCCTTCTTGTAATTATTTTACGCTTTTAAATTGGGATCGAACTGAAAATAATTACTAACCTTTACGTAAAAATCCTTCACCTTTCCACAGAAATCCGATAAATCCCCCAAAACACTGTTTATTGTTCACTGGACAAAAAGCTACTGAATTACTTTTTTTTTTTTGCTTCTGCTGTTGTATTGCACAAATCTGATTAAAGTTAACTTTAGAAATGTTTGGTAATGTGTTTATTCAATGCAACAAAGTGAGACAGTAATTAACAGCTTGATGACTGTGAAGTGTTGAATTGAAAGTTATGATTGTTCTTGCCCTCAAAGTACAAGTCCGACATTGTTCTTCTGTTTGTTTATACAGTGGTATGCATAGTTTTGATTCGGAAAGAAAAGATGAGACACGTTTACGTCTTTTAATCTCCCGAAAGATAAGGTATATAACGTCCGTGGTTGCAGCTGTTGCTATATTTGACTGGTCGATTATATGAAAACAGCATTTAGTCAAAACGAAATCGGAACCGCGCTTTTCTTGGATGTAGAAAAAGCGTTCGACTCGGTATGGCACAATGGCGTGAGATATAAACTAGCGAAAATGGGATTACCCACTAAAATTCTAAGGATCATATCATCATTTCTAACTGACCGAAAAATCAAGGTGAGGGTTAATCGCGAGGTGTCAGAGGAAGTAATACTCGAAGCGGGAACACCACAAGGGTCGGTTCTAAGTCCGCTTCTTTTCATAATATATGTGAATGATATAGAAAAAGTAGGGAAAAACTTTGTTGAACTATCGCAGTTCTCAGATGACAAAGGCATTTGGACAGCCAGCAAGTCCAGAAACATAATTAAAAATCGTCTGCAGGATACCATTCGCGATCTTGAAAGCTGGTGTGCCCTGTGGCGCATCAAACTCAATGCCGCCAAAACTCAAAAAGTTACGTTCTTCAAAAAGCAAAGGAAAAAACCAGTCCCGAGTATCGATCTCCAGTTATACGATCACAAACTAGAAGCAAACAAAGAGGCCAAATTTTTGGGATTTATCCTAGATAGCAATCTCAGTCTAAACAGTCACGTAAACTCCATTACGGTTAGAGCTACTAAACGTATCAATTTTCTGAAGATGATCAGAGGTAGAAATTGGGGAGCAAACAAAGATGTGCTTCTGAAGCTCTACAAAACATTTATACGTCCGGTACTAGAATACGGTGCCATAATAACAAGCGACCTAAGCAAAACCAACATTCAGAAGCTACAGAGGGTTCAAAATTATGCCCTGCGAGTGACACTATGCAAACCGAAATGGACACCGATAAAGGAACTTCACGAGCTAGCAAAAATAGAAACTATTGATACGCGATTAAAAGACCTACAAACCAAAACCCTCAACAGACTCCAAGATAGTGAATTAATGGTTGAGTTGAACGAACACCGATCCCTTAACAGAAAAACAAAATAAGTTTCCAGAAAATAAAAAAAAAAAAAAAAAAAAAAAATAATAAAATAAAATAAAAATTATACAATATAACTAAATCGCGTGGAGTCAGTGAGGATTGCCTCGCTACTCATTGGGAACTTTAGGATAGAGTCTGTGAGGACTGCCTCGCAACTCTGCTGAAGCGCGATTGAAACGCGTTTAATAAGATCTATATAACAAAACCCTCCACATACTCCAGGATAGTGAATCAATGGTGAAGCTGAACGAACACCGAACCCTAAACAGAAAAACAAAATAATCCACAGTAAATTAAAATTACTCAATAGAATTAAACTGCGTGGAGTCAGTGAGGATTGCCTCGCTACTCATTGAGGTCTTTAGGATTGAGTCTGTGAGGATTGCCTCGCAAATCTGCACGATATAGTTATTACTGGAGATTTCAACGATAACCAGATTAATTGCACTAGAAGTCGTTTCCAAGATTTATGTAAGTATTTTAATTTTCGACAGCTCGTGAAGGAGCCCACATGCTTTACTGAGTCATCTGCCTCGCTAATTGACCTTTTTGGTGTAAGTAATACCGTTCACGTACTAGAGTGTGAGGTTCTAGAGCCACTTGTACCTGGCATGATCCGATATCATTGTCCCATAACCGCAACCTTGCAGTTTATAAGAACATTGCCAAAAAATATCAGAAGGCGCATATGGTTATATGCCGAAGGTGACTATGAAGCAATGAACAGGGCTCTGAGCAGCGAAGATTGGAATCAATGTTTCGACTGCTCATGTCCTGACACTATTGTATCCAAAATTACCAAAATATTAATGGACACAGCGTCCAAATTCATTCCAAATAAATTAGTAACTGTGCGAAGTAATCAGCCTAACTGGATGCACAACAATATACGGCTACTGATGCGCCAAAGAAAACGGCTTTATCGCACGGCTAAGCGCACATGCCTACCGCTGGACTGGGAAAGATATAAAATCAAACGTAACGAAGTCACGTCAGCGGTGCGCAAAGCAAAAGATGAATACACATTAAAAATACAGATGAAATTATGTTGTCCTGACACCCCCTCGTCAGAATGGTGGAAAACACTAAAGACTCTTATCTGCAAAAACAAAAATGACATCCCAATACTAACCCATCTAGATAAACTCTACTCATCCAATATTGAAAAGGCAGAAGTTTTCAACGAATACTTCTGTTCAATTTCGACCCTGGACGATTCCAATGCCTCCCTACCGGACCTGCCTCAGAGTACCCCACAGTTACTGGATCACATAGCACTAGATAACAGCGATGTACTTGATGCCATGGGGCAAATCAAGGTGTCAAAAGCATCGGGCCACGACCTGATAAGTCCCCGCATGTTGAAGGAGTGTCGGCGGTCCCTCTGTGAGCCTATGACAACGCTTTTCAACATACTCCTCAAAAAGTGTTACTTTCCACAGTCCTGGAAAAAGGCTAACGTGACACCAGTGTTAAAAAAGAATCCCCCAAACCTAGTAACTAATTATCGTCCAATCGCACTTCTGAGTTGTCTCGGCAAATTATTTGAAAAATGTGTCTTTAAACAGCTATGGAACTTTTTATGTGTGAATAATATACTTACTCGCTTCCAATCTGGCTTTACACCGGGCGATTCAACTGTTTTACAGTTGACTGACTTGTACGATGAATTTTGCCATGCTCTTGATGAAGGTAAGGAAGTGAGAGTGGTCTTTTGTGACATTAGCAAGGCATTTGACAGGGTCTGGCATGTGGGCCTCCTTCACAAGCTCAAGAAGATTGGAATCTCTGGAGACCTGCTCCGATTCCTAGAATCATACCTTTCTGATAGGTACCAACGTGTGGTAGTAGCCTCAGAAGAATCCAGTTGGAAATTAATAAATTCAGGTGTCCCCCAAGGCTCGATACTTGGACCACTACTTTTTTTAATCTACATCAATGATATAACCGAAAATATACTTTCCAGTTTACGCCTTTTCGCGGATGACACGACGCTCTACTTAATAGTGGAGAATCGTGATCAGGCTGCAGCCCTAATCAACCGGGACCTACTTTCAATAGACCAATGGGCAAAGACGTGGCTAGTAGAATTTAATCCCCAGAAAACTGAAACTATGCTAATATCGCGCAAACGCGACGGCCAATCTCATCCACCACTATACCTAAGTGGAGTCCCGATTGCTGAATTCAGTAGCCACAAACACTTGGGAGTTATACTGAATAATGAATGCACTTGGAACGACCACATTGATCATTTGTGTACCAAAGCATGGACGCGCATCGACATACTTAGAGTCCACAAATTTGTGCTTGATCGCAGAGTCCTTGAAAAAATATATTTTGCATTCATTAGACCCCTCCTCGAATATGCCGATTGCATTTGGGATAACTGTACAGTTGCACAAATAACCCAACTAGAAAAAATCCAAATTGCCGCCGCAAGAATAGTAACTGGCGCTACAATGAGCGCAAACAAAGACTTGCTTTATTCCGAAACTTGTTGGGACTCCTTGCAGGAGAGGCGAAGGAAGCATAGACTTATTCAGTTTTTCAAGATGTATCACAACATAACACCGCCTTATATTTCTGCAAAAATCCCACCAGTTATCTCGACCTTGAGCGTGAGCCATAATCTTCGCTCCACAGCACAACATCGTGTCCCATTCAGTAACACCACTCTATATCAAAAATCCTTTATACCTGATACGACGTCCCAGTGGAATGCACTACCGACTTCTGTAAGAGAAAACACTTCCCTTCCTAATTTCAAAACGTTCCTGAACAAAAGAAGCCTGCGCCCGCCAAATTTTTACAGCGGAGCAAAAAGTCGTGCAGCACAAGTTTACCATTGTAGGCTACGTTTACAGTGCAGTAACCTAAATGCTGATTTGTATAATAATCATCTCTCCACGAGTCCCCTTTGCCAATGTGGGCATCTAGAGACGTGTGAGCATTTTCTTCTATACTGTCCCTTCCACGCCAATGCTCGTAACTTAACCATATATAATTTGCCATTTGCCATAGAGCCCTCGACTTTACTGTATGGGTCTGAACAGCTCAGCAATTCTGAAAACCTACTTGTTTTCAGAACTGTCCAAGATTATATCGTGATCAGTCGGCGATTTAGCTGATTCCTGCTGTACTGCGCTGCCGTAAGTAACATTTCTTGTTCCCATTACCATACCCACGGTGTATTGAAAAAGGCAATGTGTTGATGTACTCATCAGATACAACTAACATTCGATGCTCGGATGTATCTGTGATTTGTTTTGTTTAGACTCCCAATCGTCTTTATTCTTTACCACAGTCAAAAACCTGTGTCCATTTGCCGCCCTGCGTTTTGTTCCAGTTAATGCCCAGGAATCTATATCTATATCCTATCTCCCTATCACCTATCTTTCCTCCTCCTCCCTCCTAGTCACGTTTAAACAATATCTATGATTAACTATATAACTGCCACTTAAAAGTGTAACTTTAAATTGTACGAAGGAGACGGCCAATATAAGCTTATTGCTTCCTGCCGAATCCTTTAACATCAGGTTCTCAAGGTTCATTTTCGATGCATCTGCACATAACTTGATCTCTGTAAGATATTTGTGTAAGTTACTTTATCATAATGTATCGATTATTCTTTTTTTCTCTTCAATGAATAAATATTGTTTAAACTAAATCTGCTTGTTGGGAGTGGACTCCGAAGAAACACACCCCTTACCCCATCCATAGCAACAATCACACAGCAGGCACAATATACAATAGCGGATACCTATCTTTCTCTCTACCTTTTACTTTTCTAACTGAACATTCTCAAATTTTCTTGCAACACTCTTATCAAGAAGACGCATGGAAATGGTAGACAAAGCGTAGGAGGAATTGGTGCAACCTACACAAGAAACCACCAAACGCTAGGCAAGGATTGAAACAAGCTTGTCTGGCTGGGAACGAGTGTACATTTGATATAAATAAACATTTGAATAAAGATTTAACAGCCCTTTTAAGGGCTTGAGGGTGTGTGTCAGTGATTTTTTTTTTTTTTTTTTTTTTTTTGGGGGGGGGGGGGTTGGGGTGGGGTGGAGGAGGTCATTTGGGATTCCCGAAGGATAACCAGATACCTCAAAATCACATACGGCATCCTATCTCCCAGAAGGCTTGATGGATGACTCCCGGTTTCTTAAAACTAAACTGTTGGAGCTTTCTCCACTTCTTTTTTGTAACCGCTATGGTCATATACCGGGGCCGCTACCAAACCGGCGTTGCTATTTGGTTTTCTTTTCTCTTCTTCCCTTAAACTTGCCATCGCACAACATTACATTCTGGCTCGCCACCATGGTGGGACTCAAACCTCTACCATCGCCGAACTGGAACCGAACAGAGCTCGCTCTCTAATAGTTTTAAAGGCGTTGGGGGATTGAGTATTGACCATCTAACACTCCAGCTTAAACTGCCGGGTATTCTAACCGCGTGCATAACCCCCTCAGACTCCATTTTGGGCAATAGGAAAGCTAGGCCTGTGTGATCCAAGGAAAAAAAAATAAGGTTAACCGGGTCGCAAGGGATTTGTAAATCCCACATCGTCCCTGCGCGCCTTCGGCGCGCTAAAACCTTTCATTCATTCAATTCTGTTGCAACCAACATTCAGAAGCTACAGAGGGTTCAAAATTATGCCCTGCGAGTGGCACTATGCAAACCGAAATGGACACCGATAAAGGAACTTCACGAGCTAGCAAAAATTGAAACTATTGATACGCGATTAAAAGACCTACAAAACAAAACCCACAACAGACTCCAAGATAGTGAATTAATGGTTGAGCTGAACGAACACCGATCCCTTAACAGAAAAACAAAATAAGTTTCCGGAAAAAAAAAAATAAAAAAATAAAATAAAATAAAAATTATACAATATAACTAAATCGCGTGGAGTCAGTGAGTATTGCCTCGCTACTCATTGGGAACTTTAGGATAGAGTCTGTGAGGACTGCCTCGCAACTCTGCTGAAGCGCGATTGAAACGCGTTTAATAAGATCTATATAACAAAACCCTCCACATACTCCAGGATAGTGAATCAATGGTGAAGCTGAACGAACACCGAACCTTAAACAGAAAAACAAAATAATCCACAGTAAATTAAAATTACTCAATAGAATTAAACTGCGTGGAGTCAGTGAGGATTGTCTCGCTACTCATTGAGATCTTTAGGATTGAGTCTGTGAGGATTGCCTCGCAACTCTGCGTGTGGGGAGTGGGCTCCGAAGAAACATACCCTTTACCCCATCCGTAGCAACAATCACACAGCAGGCACAATATACAATAGCGGATACCTATCTTTCTCTCTACCTATAACTTTTCTAACTGAACATTCTCAAATTTTCTTGCAACACTCTTATCAAGAAGATGCATGGAAATGGTAGACAAAGCGTAGGAGGAATTGGTGCAACCTACCTTTCTGCAACATATACAAGAAACCACCAAACGCTAGGCAAGGATTGAAACAAGCTTGTCTGGCTGGGGACGAGTGTACATTTGATATAAATAAACATTTGAATAAAGATTTAACAGCCCTTTTAAGGGCTTGAGGGTGTGTGTCAGTGAGAGTTTTTTTTGTTTTTTTTGGGGGGGGGGGTGGAGGAGGTCATTTGGAATTCCCGAAGGATAACCAGATACCTCAAAATCACATACGGCATCCTATCTCCCAGAAGGCTTGATGGATGACTCCCGGTTTTTCAAAACTAAACTGTTGGAGCTTTCTCCACTTCTTTTTTGTAACCGCTATGGTCATATACCGGGGCCGCAACCAAACCGGCGTTGCTGTTTGGTTTTCTTTTCTCTTCTTCCATTAAACTTGCCATTGCACAACATTACATTCTGGCTCGCCACCATGGTGGGACTCAAACCTCTACCATCGCCGAACTGGAACCGAATAGAGCTCACTCTCCAATAGTTTTAAAGGCGTTGAGGGATTGAGTATTGACCATCTAACACTCCAACGTAAACTTCCGGGTATTCTAACCGCGTGCATAGCCCCCTCAGACTCCATTTTGGGCAATAGGAAAGCTAGGCCTGTGTGATCCAAGTGAAATAAAATAAGGTTAACCGGGTCGCAAGGGATTTGTAAATCCCACATCGTCCCTGCGCGCCTTCGGCGCGCAAAAACCTTTCTTTCATTCTGTTGTTCACGATTGCAATCATGTTCCCTTGCCTGAAATGTTCAAACGAAGTTAGGGCTAGACAGCATGCAATATCTTGTGATGAGTGCGGAAACTGGCAACACAGAAAGTGTGATAGGGATATCAGCTATCAGGAATACGTGGATGCTAGGAGGTGAAACACAGAACTCAACTGTACTTGCGAAGCATGCAGCAATAGAATGGACACAGGAGACCACGTATCCAGTTTGATTGAAGATGACAGTAGAAGTTTTTATAAATTGGTGCCGATATTAATTAAAGAAGCACGCATTGTCAGGGTGAATGTTACAGCAGGAGACTTGGAGACAGAGACACGTCAAAAGTATACAAAGATAGCAAAGAAATTAGAAGAGATATGGCAGAAATATAGAGATAATGACATAACAACTTCAAGACTTTTGAAGACCTGTGGTACCATTTTTAAAGTAGGGTGATTTTTGCTGTGTATATATGCAGTGCCACATGTAGTGGATGAATCGAATTGTGTCAAAGATGTTTTATTGTCAAGAATATTGTAAATTATTATCAAAATTTATTTACACATGCAATTAATCGAATTATGTCAAAGATATGTTTTTTGTCAAGAATATTGTAAATTAATAATTATCATTACCTATTCACAAATGCAATGACAATCTTTTCGTAATCGGTAAACAATAAATGATAGATGAGTTTTAAGAACATTGTTATGTTTTTCTTTATGTTTTAATTGCAATTAAAACATTACCAAACAATAGATTGAAGTGAATCTCATTCGTCACTACAAGGAAAATCTAAGTATGAATACTTACATTTTCCCTGCTGTCACTCATGAAATAATCCCTTTGCTACTCACTAATCCTCTTTCTACTCGCTCCATAACACTTGGTATCATTCCATCTCTCCCGAGGCCGAATCTTCCCAGGCCGAATCTGCCCGAGGTCGATTCTTCCTTCTCCCGAATTTTTGAGGTGTTGGATTCTGGCAACTTTGGTACGTGTTTTCCATATGGTGAAAGATTGATACAGAAACTTAGGAGGTAATTATACGAACAGTTAAATGCTATATATTTAATTATTTCTTAGCTTATCAATTTTTTTTCTGATGAATGGAGGTTTCAAATGGCCATATTTTTCCAATGTGGGGACACGGGAAGTATACCACGAAATCAGGTAAGAACTTAGATTTAACCAATAATTAGGTTCCACTATTGACTCTTCAAGTGCCTCCTTATGGACAATGCACAAGTGAATGCTTCAGTAAGGGCCATATAGTAGTATGCCAGAGCTCGTATCTATAAGATTATTTACATGTACACGTACCACCGTCAGATACTTTCCACAGAATTCTTGGGTACGGGAAGATTCAACCGCGGGATGGTTTGTCGGAGAAGATTCGCCCCCCAAAAAGGCCGAATCTTCTCATTTCGGCACATGTAGAGGGCCAAATCCTCTCACCTCAGATAATTTTTTTCTGTTAAAATTTAATGTTTTTTTTATACTTTTTATTTGGAAATATATTATATATGCAGTCATTCGGGGTACAGTCAACTCGACAGTATCGAGTCGTAGGCAGTATTGATTCAAAATTTACTGACTGCCATGTTACGTTTAAACAACCGGAATATTTTTTCTTTCTGCTTACTGACAGAAAATATATATTTCCCAGATATCATGAAAAAGAAATATGCTTTCGCATTATATGAAGTCTGTGTGGCGGTGTTTTTGTTATTACTGGAACCAGTATCAGTTTGGGACATTTCTCTCAGGACACATTACCCCCTCCCCCACCCTCCCTCCTTGAAATTAAGTATTACTTGATCTTCTATCTATGAACTTCCAAACCTCACTGTAACAGCATTTACTGTTAAACTGTTCAAAATTCTTTCCTCATTAGTACCTTTTACATTGGCTGCAAGTCAAATCAGCTGCTGCTACAGTTTTGGTCAAATTGTCTGCACTGATATTTTTTAATGTAAAGGAACATGATTTCAATTAAGGTGCTATATAAGTAATAGAATTTTTTTTTTTTTGAAATTCCCACCTCTGATATTCCTTAAATTCAAATTAAATATCCACAAAGTATACATCAAAATGAAGGATGAGATGTATAGAACACGAAAAATATATGCAATCAATTCACAGAGTTGATAGCAGGCACCATTGGTTCATGGAAGTCTGCTACCATATTTGTGCCTGAACTGATAATACAATAATATTTAACGTGAACAACTTGTGGTCAAATATGCTTCACATATCCATAAACAAAGCCAGGGCACCAAAATTCTTCCAAACACTGCGACAGGGCTGCATGGGGGTAAATTCCCAAACTCTCTCTCCTTTGTTTACATTGCAACTTACTTTCGATTTCCTGTCAGCGTCATCGGACGGAAAAAGCACCGATATATAATGCCACCTAAACTCAAATAATGAGAAAGATCGCCATATACAGCATACTATTATTATATAGGGACTGCACAGTTGCCATATTCTATGGAAGGTATCATGAAACCCGTTGAAATTTCTTAGAATTGTGATTTTGTTTTTCGACAGAGATTTGTGGTATTGATTGATTTGCACATGTCCGTCGAATGTGGAATCCATCTTCATTAAAAAATGCAGACGTTGTTATCCTTTTCACAAATGCAGTCCTATCGCGGCATCCTAAAGTTTTTTGAATGCCTAGCTTTGTTATTGAATATCTGAAGCACATTTGGCCACAAGTTGTTCACGTGAAATATTATTACATTATCAGTTCTGGTACGAATACGGTAGCAGACTGCTTATGAGTTGATTACATGTGTGTTTTTGTGTTCTAAACATCTCAACTTTCATTTTGATGTATAATGTTTGTATACCGGGTATTTAATTTGAATTTACAATGTAAGGAATATCAGAGGTGGGAATTTCAAAATCATCAAAATTTCATTACTTAAATACATGTAGCGCTCTTAAGTTTGAAAAAATCAAGTTGCGATATAAGTAAAGGAAATCTGTTCACTTGGAAATTCCCATCTCTGATATTCCATAAATTCAATTTGAATACATGTATACACAAATCATACATCAAAAATCAGACCTGTCTTTTTGAAAATCACAGGAGGGCAGTTACTGGCTCTCCTTGATATATATTCAGGTGGGCACAGGCCCACCCAGACATGCTGGTACCTACCAAAATCATTGGAATCAGGCTATTGAGGAGGGCAATTACTTGCTCTCCTCAATAAAACTGCAGGCAGGCTCAAGGATCTGGAGCAATCGCCCTCCTCCGAATGACAGGCCTGAAAAATAAAGTTGTAATGTATGGAACATGAAAAATATATCCAGTCAAGGTCAAGGTACACACACAAACTACAAAGCTGTGGGTAGTAGATCTACTGCACGTGATTTCCAAGTTGCCAAAGTCACAGTCACATGCTGTGTCTAATTCTGGTAGTATTTATTATTTTTTGAACTGGCAAATCTTTAATACCAATTTAAATGTAAAAGCAGAAAAAATGCATTTTCAGTTCTTTGTTTGCAGCAATTGTAATCAATGTCTACATTCTGCAACCCCGCATGTTCAAACTTGGAATCAATTGGCTCCCTAATAGTAAGACCCAGTAATTTGAAGTAGACTATATAGACTTCACCTATCCGACATCCTATAGTCTGTTGCAAACAGGTGACGGGAGTCAGGACTCAGGACAAAACAAACAGTGCCCATGACTGAAGCAGCCCAGACTGGTTTAGGTCAGAATGGTGCAGATTTTGAGATGGAACAGTGTTGTACCAACACATGAAACCGACATGAATCAAACCACATCACATACATTTCAATTCCTCAGACGTGTCAATCATTGCAAATTTCACTGAGTTTTCAGTTCAAAATTCTAACCTCTAAGAGGCACGTGGCAGCGTGTCATTAGACAGTTCATACACCCACGCATTTCCAGACAAACTGTATCAAAAACAGTCTAGTCTTTGAAGTTCCAACGTTACGGAAACATTCAATGAACTCTTTACTGACAGTGTAGATTCCGTCATGTTACTCGTGTATCACATTCACATTCACATATAATAACTACGAGTACCGGAACCGTCAGTTCTGAAGGATAGAAATCGGTACTGATTAGAAGGCCAAGTAATGCTGGTATCAGTATCAGTTCCAGTACCGATTGCAAACCCTGGATACATAGTATACTATACAACATCCTAAGAGGGTGAGATGCAAATTTGTTCGCAACAAGTCCCCAGGTTCATATTTGGACTCCTTATGGGAACCCAAATTTAAACATTATGCAGTGTGAGGAAATTTATATTAAAATCATCTTCAGATCTACCAGTCAGAATCTTTTGATATTTGGTATGTAGCATCCTTAGGGGTATTCAAATCAAGTACTCAGTTCATATTTGGGCTACCCATGGGAACCTAAATTTTAACCCAGTCCAATATGAGGGAATATATTTTAGAATCTTCTTCTTCAGCAGGCCTTTAAATTCATTTATTTTGGGCACACAACTCTGCCCTAATTTGGGCACATTAAAACCAGAAGTAACAGCCTTATCCTGTTATGTTTTATTGCCATGCCTTTTTTCTTGTTTCTATGGTCATATTACAGGGTTCGTACGAGACATGGAATCCTGGAAAAAACAAGGAATTTTGAGAAAAAAATTCAAGGGCCTTGAAAAGTTTAGGAAAATGAGCTGGAAGGGTTAAAGTTTGGGAAAAGTCATGAAATTCGTAACCAGGTTTAAAAGGGATTGATTTTGTGTAAAAATTACGCATGAGTTGCACAAAAATTATGCAAAAAACAAAGCTTTTCTGTTTGGGTACGAACTAACCTGGGCATGGAATTTTTTTGAAATGTTTTGGAAAAGTCATGGAATTTGATTCTCTGAAAAGTGTATGAACCCTGATATTATGATGGAAGTTATTCTCAAATGCAGAAGAGGCACAGAGATTTATATATTTTTATACAGCCGCTCATATGAGTGGGCCATTTTATGGTATGGCACTTTGTTTGCCCTCATGATAACTTGAAAACAATACATCCAACAGATACTGTTTTTTTATGGTTGATTAGTCATGACTAGAGGATGGTTCCTTTCGATAACCATCTTTCTGGCATATCCAATATGGACTCCATGGCAGCCATCTTGGATTTTCAGGGCCTTTTGATTGTCCATGAGATAACTTGAAAACTATAGATCCAGCAGATACTGCTTTTTTATGGTTGATTAATCATGACTAGAGGATGGTTCCTTTTTATAACCAGTATTCTGGCATATCCAATATGGCCGCCATGGCAGCCATCTTGGATTTTCAGGGACTTTTGATTGTCCCTGTGATAATCCAACAGATACTATTTTTTATGGTTAGAGGATGGTTCCTTTCGATAACCAGCATCAATGTCCATCCGTCTATCCGTCCTTTAACTTTTGTTTGACCACGCGATAACTTGAAAACAATACATCCAACAGGTACTGTTTTTTTATGGTTGATTAGTCATGACTAGAGGATGGTTCCTTTCAATAACCAGCATCAGTGTCCATCCACCCGTCTGTCCATCTGTCCGTTAACTTTTATTTGTCCACGCGATAAACAGAAAACAATACATCCAACAGACACTGTTTTTTATGGTTGATTAGTAATGACTAGAGTATGGTTCCGTTCAATAACCAGCATTCTGGCATGTCCAATATGGCTGCCATAGCAACCATGTGAGAGTTTTGGTGACTTTTGATTCTCCACGCAATAACTTGAAAACAATATTATATTCAACTTTAATGGATCGTAAGCCAGGAATGTACATGTACAATTGTTTTTGACCTTTTGTTCAACTAAAAATTTCTTCACAAGCCCAATTTCTTCATAGGCGGCTGTATATTGATCCACTGCCTGGCGGTGAACCTGTTCTTGATGTGTTCACACCTGTAATTTGGGAACACCTGTAAACTGTGTGAAATTTTTTATTTAAACATATTGTATTTACGTCAAGGTAAATCAGGATTGATGAACAGGACTTAGCCTACATGTATATTAACATCTTTCCATAAAACAGACAAAGTTTACAATTTTTTACAAACATGCAAGTGCAGGTTTGATTTGAGTGCTTCTTATTTCCACCGAAACAGTTATACATGTTGTAGTTAATAAATGTAGCTGAGTCATATTATCAATCTTCTACTTTCACTCACCTATAACCTTCTTTGTGTTTGGTTCTACTATCACTTCTTTATACTAACTCACCCAGTGGAATGACCCGCGTTGTATTCTTGGTCAAGACACTTTATCCTGGTTGCCTACATGGGTGCATGATGACGCCGTGTACTTAGGCGTACTGCACGCCGATGGTGCACATGTCTTCAACTGCTGTAACCCTGCCTGAGCAGAGCTTGACCAGATTTAGAATGTTGAGCTGACAGTTGCTCATTGATACTCGGTGGTTCTCTCCGGGTACTTCGGCTTCCTCCACCCGCAAAACTGTCACGGTCACGATTAGCCATTGTGCATAAGTATGTGACTTTAAAAACACCAATAAATAAATAATTCACTCAGCTCTTACAGACTATAGGGTTTTAATTAGTAATATCATTAATATTAACAATAATAATACCCAATAACAGCAATAACAGCAACAACAGCAGCAATAGCAACAAGAACAACAATAAAAAATAACAATAATTGTATTATTGTTACTATTATATTTTTATGACCACTACCACTACTGTCATTATCATCCAAGCCTGGAAATAGGCAATCTGTCACTTGCAAAATGAAGTGAGGGTGACTGTGATTCTAACCCATACAGTGGGCCAATTTATCCTATGGATACCTCTTTCTGTTTAGGCTTGAGACCTTGATTTAGATTGAGATTCCCTGCTGTGCAGCGTAACATCACCAAATTCACCCTCTGGGGACATCATTCTGCAGATGACAGTCTGCTTTTTTCCAGACTTGTCATCGTCACCACTAACACCATCACTATAACTATGATAATTACTTTTAATTCTTTGTTGTTTTTGCGCAAAACCAAACGATAAATTTTCCCCATTCTATTCAAGTGATTGTAACACTAATTTATTGGTAGAATGGGAGCTGATTTGAAAGTTAGTTACCCAAAGGAGTGTGATGTAATTACGTTATGGCCCACATACTGTTGGTAGTTCAAGTAATGGATATTGGGGTGGGGGTGGGTGGACATCCTTAGTGTGGTGAGATTCAATTTTTTGTTCAAATTAAATCCCTGGGCTCATATTTTGTGGTCATCGAAACTTTAACATTGGGCAATATGAGGAATATTCTTTGAAAGATCTTCTTCTGACCCACCATGCAGAATCTTTTGATATTTTGAATATAGCATGACTATGACTCCTAGATTAAAGTTTGTTCAATGTGTTAGGCTTGACTGATTTTGCTGGGTACCACAGGGGTTTGAAATTTAACAAGGAACCCAATGGAGAGTTTGCTATATTTTTGTTTCAATGAATTGTGCTCACCCACAGCAGAGCTGATTGATTTAAACTTTAGTTAGATGTAAATGTGAGTACATAAGACTAATTAATATTTGCTCAAATGGGGACCACCAGGCCACTTAAGGCTGGGAGGATTGGAGGGTTCTTTGGGCAGTGGGCAAAAGAGATCTTAGATTAGGGCTGTCACGATTTTTTAATTTAGGAATCGATTAACCGTCGCAAATAATCGATGATAATCGATTGACCGTACCTAGATTACCCCCATCTCCTTCTCTTTGAAGTCGATAAAAATGAAGTTGAAGTCAGTTGACCTATCTCAAATAAACAACGAAGACCCTCTTTTAGTTACATTCAAAGCTTTGATGTTCTGAACTTTTGAACCGTCAGTGTAATGATCTAGACCGGTCGGCAGTTGCGAACTTCGCAACTGCCGACCGGTCTTGATTATTATACTGACGGTTCAAAAGTTCAGAACATCAAAGCTTTGATGAATGTACCTGAAAGACAAATGCTTCCAATAGCTTCTTGGGGTTTAACATCGATGTTCTTAACTCTTTACCTTTAGAAACAATAGTTTTTCCAACATATTTTCTTTTAATTATTAAACGTCGAAAACGGGATATAATTTACCGATTATTCGTCAACAAAAAATACTAATTGATTTCGCCGTGACCGATCAACAATCGATTAATCGAATAATCGTGACAGCCCTATCTTAGATTTGGGAGATTTTTGAGTAATTCAACTAGTTTTATGCAAAACAGTGAACTTTCACCCTGTTGGGGGTGGGGAGTAGGAGGGGGGGGGGGGCTGCTTGATGATTTTTTTTTTCTCTTTGCCCCACCCCACTCCCCTTACTGAATAAGATTATCTATATTAACATGCAGATGCTGAATGTGACCTTAAATCCTTATTTAAGCAATTTTATCAAGTGAGTGCTTAAGGCCTCTTGGAGCCCCTTGTTTTATTTTAAATGGCATTGTCTCTCGATGTTTTTTCAGCCCCGATGACCTTGACTAAAATGTAAAGAAACAGAAAACAAAACAAAGCCAAGAGTCTTGGAAATTACCCCTGTGCAGCTCAGTTGCTGCATTTTGAAGAATTTTGATTTCCAAGCTTTGTTCTCTTGGATATCTGTTGCACATTTGGCCACAAGTTGGTCTGAAATATTATTTTATTTTCAGTTCTGGTACAAATATGGTATCAGATAGTGTTGGGAGGTTAACCGAAAATACAACTCGGGGTCAGTTATTTAAAAACACCGACCGCCCTGAACGTCAGATGACCGTCAGTCGGGCCATGCATGGTTATTTAACTGCACAATCTTGAATGCTGTCACTTCGTGTAATGTGTTAAATAAAAAGGGCGGAAATCACAGAGAAAAAAACAGCCACGTAGGCCTAATTAATAACTTTTTTGGTCCCATAATATAACCGTATTTACGTATTAAATAAACTTTCTTTCGAATGACAAATGAATGAAATGATAAAAATCACCCCATTCAGAGTGAGATTGAAAGCGCCACCTGGTTTTGAACAAAAATAAAACAAACATCGAATTACCAAAACGACCACACGCTTCACTTGAATGCAATATCCATGCATCTGCTGGCCACTGTCAGTAATTTCTATGTATATGTTTGAATGGAATTAAAAAAACCCAGTTGTACACTATACTTGAAACAATAACATTTTCAAGACTGCAGGCCAAGATTCAGGGCTTTCAGTATCCATGCACGAAAATCAACACGAACGCGATATTCTTTAATTTTCATGGGAGCGGGTCTTTTCGGCCTCTGGAACATTCGGCCTGGGAACATTCGGCCTCCGTTTTCTACAAGGGAGACTAAGAGAGACGTGGTTTAATATGAGTTTAAATACCTTTATTACGGATCTCCCTATATACCGAATCTGACCGAATCTGACTTCAAATACCGAATCGGGGGCGCGGTGGCTCAGTTGGTAGAGGTGCAGGCTGCAAGCCGAGAGGTCCTCGGTTCGAATCCCACCTGCGGCAACCGCGTTGTGTCCTTGGGCAAGACACTTCACCCCCATTGCCCACGTGGGGGCACGGTGACGGTGTGTACTAAGGCGTACTGCACGTCGATGGTGCACCTGTCTTCAACCAATGCTAACCCTGCTTGTGTGGAGTTGGTATGTTGGGGAGCTGACAGTTGCTCGCCGTTGCTCGGTGGTTCTCTCCGGGTACTCCGGCTTCCTCCACCCGTAAAACTGTCACGGTCATGGTTAGCCATTGTGCAGAAATATGTGACCTTAAACACCAATAAATAAATACCGAATCTGACCTCAAATAAATTATACGTTTTTCCTAATGGAATTGTCGGTTTTGAGTGGGCCTAGTGGGTATATAATTATTTTAAAATAAAACTGTCACAGTAAATGTCCATGAATTTCATGTAATGGTAGTTATTGGTGAAGGGGCGCAAGTTCAGTTTTCGAGCATCACCTAATTTTATGTATGACGCGGGGCTACCTATTCTGAGGAACAGGAGCGGGAACCTAATCTCTGGAATGCAGGAACAGAGAGAAAGCGCATTAATCCATGCAAGTGAATAAACTTTATTCAGATGTTTGCCCACCATAAAAACACATTAATCATTAATGCGCTTTCTCTCTGTTCTTGCATTCCTGAGATTAGGTACCCGTTCCTGTTCCTGAGAAAATTAGGTGATGTTCGAAAACTGAACTTGCGCCGTTTCACCAGTAACTACAGTTTCATGAAATTCATGGACATTTACTGTGACAGTTTTTATTTTAAAATAATTATATACCCACTAGGCCCACTCAAAACCGATAATTCCATTAGGAAAAATATCATTTCGGGTTTGCATGTCGACGTTGGAGCACACATATTGTTATTCAATACAGTGGATTTTATACAATGGATTTTATATTTCATTATTCATTATGGACCGGTCTCGTGCTCAATATATTTCGACTTTAGGAATAAAGGTAGGTCGTATATATTATTCTTTAAAAAAAAAATATTCTGGAAAAAATCCTAATATACAAAAAAAACACAACAAAATGAACTAAAAAATTATTTTTTAAAGTTATTTTTCAACTCCCAAACTAAGAAATTTTTTACCAAAAGTGGGAACATTCGGCCTCAAAAGTGGGAACATTCGGCCTCGACTGAGGCCGAATGTTCCCGGAAAAATACCTGTGGCCGAATGTTCCTGAGGCCGAAAAGACCCGGACCCATTTTCATGACCTTCAACACCAACGTAAAGCACTGTATCTATAAAATGATCAATTTATCAAATGCAGTTTCCTTTGCTGAATTGGACTTGCCACTTGCTCCTCATTTATACTGTCCGATATATTCATTTCTACATGTACATGTTTTTTTGAAAGCTTTAACCTGAAATTCACAGTTAAAGTCTGATAAAAATTAGGGTTACAGTGACCTAAATGAGCGAATTTTACTTTGTAAAACTTTTAGGGTCGACATAATTGTTTAGGGTCGGTGGGGGTACCCCAAACAAAGGGATTTCTTTTCTTTGGCTTGACATTTTTTACCCAAGATGTGCATTGCTAGCACAGCATTTTCCTCTTGTCGTGGTGTGTGTGTGTGGGGGGGGGGGGGGGGGGGGGGGGGGAGGCGGGGGCTGCCAATTCTATTCAACTGTATATCCAGGGCTCTGTGAACAATCTTCATTGTCTTCTGGATTAATGGTTCACTGTACACGTGCTGCGCTATATATAATCTCATAATTTTAGAGAGAGGTGAAGGTCCTTGCACTTTGAACTTTTATTAAAACTAATATTTGGGAAAAATAGAAGTGTTTTATAGTGTTTAATACTTGAATATTTTTCTCTAAAAAAAAAACAAACCAGAGTCGACTCTTTAAAAAAAAAACGAGTAGAAACCGAAACCGTGAACAAATTTCATAACCTCCCAACACTACACCATACAAGGATCCCCATTGTAACATTAGCCTCATGGAGATTTCTTTTCTAGTTTAGCATCTAACTGTCACCCAACTTTACAATACTTTAACTGACATTTGTTACAGGCTACAGTCAGTATTTATGTACAGGCCTTTACAAGACTTTACATGTACCTTTGTTATCAGGTCATTACCTAGATGTGTGTCATTGCTGTGTCACATACTATACATGTACATGTCTTACACAAGTTGAGCTACAGTGTCATTAACACTTTCATTATTATACACCCCACAATGAGTTGTGGGCCATAACTTTATAGTTGTGCAGAAATTGGGGCTACACGAGCCATGACCCTCAAATGTAGCATGGCATAACAGTGGGTATGGGCTGAGAATCATATCTGGTCTGGAGTTACTTACATGTTTGATTGAGTAAACTGAAAGATTTTTAGTAAACAAGGACCGTGTATCTAGACATAAAGTTTCAAATCGTAATGAAACAATTTAATCACCAAGAACACAATGGTGCACCTGCAATTCAAGTCTAGCAAACAGGGACAAAAGTCACAACATTCAACAAAAATTTGGCAACTGCCCTTGGGAATCAATATCTTGAGAGTGTGTCCTGTCAGGGACCAGCCTAGGAGGGAATTTTTTGTAGACATCAAGTCTCCCTCCAGAAAAAATAGGACAGTCCTGAATGCATGCTTAATTACATTCTGTCAGTTCCCTTCACATTAGAAATCAGTAGGGTTCAATTTGGGTAATGCGGAGTTATATATTATTATTTATTGGTATTTAACTGGTTGAGTGCTAAGTTATTTTTGGTCATCAGAATTTGTTCACGTGTCTTTGCCTTATTACAATTTATGGGAGAGTGCCAACAGGCACTCTCCCATAAATTGTAAGAAGGCAAACCCATGGAGACTAATTAATTTCACTTCTAAGATAATATGAAGCACATCCAGAGAATATGACGCCTTTGGGCTGGGGTACCTGATCTTCATATTAAAGCCCTGATAGTGGCTTCTAGCACTCTACCCAAGGTTGGCAAAAAACCGGTCAATACTAGTATTGACCAGACCAGTGGTCAATACTGGTTTTAACCGGTCAATACTGGTCAATACTGGTCGATTGGATTATTGACCAATTGAACTTTATAAATCATAAATCTATTATTGTAGAGGGACAAAAGAGGTTACATGTACATACAAATGATATCAAAATAGTATTATTTTATTCATTAAGAAGTTTATAGTACAAAATCAATGATAATACAAGAGAATTCTTTGAGTGACGTTTTCAATAGCAGTGTAAAACTGAGAATGAAAGTGTTGGTTTTGGACTTCATTATAAAAGAAAAATAAAGAAACCCTACATATAAGAAGCCATGAAGAGTATATCCATGAGGACAATCCATTTCCTGCATTTGGACTAAAATTTGTCTAGACAACCTAGTACATGAAAGAACTTATAAAAGTTTTTATTACCTTAATTATAAATTATCACATTACAATGGATTAAAGCCACTTTTTTATTACCCCTTTTCCTTGTACTGAAGGGGTGTTGTTTTAACAATCAAATCTCTAATTGACCATCTGTCATCCAGGTGTTTAATTAATTGTCATGTACTTACATGTACCTGTGTGATACCTGTAATTTACCTGTAAAAATGACATTTGTGATACATGCACAAATACTATTCCATAAACTTTGACCACTAAGTTTTCAGCCTTATTAGGATTTACATACAATACAATTTCTTTCATATTTCATATAAATAGCAACTTTAATATAAAAATACCACTGAGATAAATAAAAAAAATGTTTTTTCAAATATTATATGACATTCTTTTACTAAAACTACTTGATTGTCTTTTACAAAATTTCAATTGACCAGTATTGACCAGTATTGACCACTTGAGGGAGTATTGACCGGGGCGGTTAAAACCGGTTAAAACCGCCGGTTAAAACCGGGGGCGGTTTTAACCGCCCAACCTTGACTCTACCAGTTAAGGTCACATAGTTATGCACAATGGCTAATGGTGACTGTGGCAGCTTTATGAGTGGAGGAAGCCAGAGTACCCGGAGGGAACCACCGAGCATCGACGAGCAACTGTCAGCTCCTCAACATTCTAACACTGTTTAAGCTCTGCTCAAGCAGGGTTATAGCTATTGAAAACATGTGCACCATCGATGTGCAGTACACCTTAGTACATGGCGTCATCGTGCCCCCATGTAGGCAACCGGGATAAAGTACCTTACCCAAGGACACAACGTGGGTCGTCCCGGACAGAGATCAAACTCGGGACCTCTAGCACAGAAGTCCAACAGTCTACCACTGACCCACCGTGCTCCCAAATGGGGAGTTCCATGTGGGTCTGTTGATGGTTCTGCAGATGCACTAAGTATGCAGCTGTCACAGAATGATGGAATTTTGATCAGTTTGCTCAACAGCTGAGAGTCATAGTTGGATGCATTGTCACGTCAAATGTTTTCACGGATGAAATTTAGTTCATTTATTGTCTCGTGATCCAGTGAGGGAATGTATCTGTATTACTAAACTAAACTGACTAGGCGCAGATGTGCGCAAACAGGTGCTGAAATGACCAGGAACCAAAACTACTAGGTGGCAAATTGACTTAGTGTCAACGAAACCAGGAGAAGCATTGACAAAGTAACATTCTCATCTGATAACTTGGAATTTATATCATTTCAGGTTATCCTCAGTTGAAGTGATTATAATTTATATAAAAATCCCCCACCTCATAATTATCTCAACTGTTTTGAAGCTGTTAACATCAAACAAGCCACCAAAATATCGGCATGACGAAGAAATAGAATGCGTGCATTAGTTCAAATAGCATATCCTGTAACAGTGTTGATGATTTTCGTTTGCTTCTTCACAATTGTTTTAACTTCTCTTGAGGTGGTATATGTTATATGTGGTGACAGTTAACTGGTTATGGAATTCATAACAGTACCATTTGTGACTGATTATTGACCAGTTAACCATTCCAGCCCCACATGTACATGGATATAAATAATTTACGAAAATTGGTTTTATTTCCATATTGTGGTCACATTTAGCCATTGTGCAGAAATATGTGAGCTTAAACATAGGACTGCACGGCATATCCATAAACCGATATATACCGGTATTCAAACCAATATCGATTGAATACCAGTGTAATTACAAAAATATTGGTTTATTGTCATTATTTATTTACCCACAATTTAATTTTCAAGATGTCTTGATTTTTTTTTACTGTAGCCCTGAATTAATAATATTATCCCTTTATCCAAGGAATCATCTGCTTGTGCCCTCGTTATATACAAATTCAGCAGTTGAAAAAATAATTTTTAAAAATTTCAACAAAACTACAGCATGTGACCCCTCATTGGAACGAGCTCGTTCCAATGAGGGGGTCACATGATATAGTTTTGTTGAAATCTTTGGGAAAAATGTGATAAAGAAATTTTGAAAATTTTGATATCGTCTGCGTCAGGTAAAGGTTTTTCGAACCGCATTATCAAGGCATGCTAATTCATTCCGACTGTGATGCCTCGAGTCTCGATTGTGATACTTGTGTTCATATAACTGAACAAATTTCGATATACTGGTATACCGCAGTATTACATGTATTTTGAATACCGGTATTCTGTTTTGAATATCGTGCAGCTCTACTTAAACATAAATAAATAAATAAATAAATAAATAAATAAATAAATAAATAAATAAATATTGTAGGACCTCAGAAGAAGCCTTTAACTACAAGTATTTACGAATGGATACTCATAATCTCAACTGCACTTGATAGACAGAGTGTTAAACTTTATTGATTTCACATTGGCATATAGATGTGATGTACGTACATTTGCATATTGTTACATTCTAGTGTTTGCAATTTTCGATCATTCTGGAGCCATTTTCTGACAGCATACTGACTGACTTTTACAAAAAACTCTCTTGGGAAATGAGAAATCAATAAGGTACATGATAATCATAAGCTGTAATGACAGGAGAGTCTCTAAAATACATTCTATTTATTATATTATTAACTGGTGGAATGCTGAGTTATTTTCTGGTAGTCAACAATTTGTTCCCACATCTTTGCATTGTAACAATTCACGTGGAGAGTGCCTTGTCACAAGGCAAATCCATACAGACTACACTACTGTACCTCAGAACTCTGTTATTAAATATCCACTTTGCCAGTGAAAAAACATTTTAAAAGTAACTAACAGGAGTATTCAGTTAACATGAATTTAGTCATTTTCATTTGTTCTGGTGATAAATAGGCTTGTCATGATTAATCGTGGAAATTGACTAATCATCGGAAACACTCATAATCGACTACAATTACAAAGACGACGATTATGAGTTTTCATCCCTCCTTTGAATTATTAGTTATTACTATCCTCCCCATCGTGCTGGTAAGAAGTTTTAGAGACCATAGAATATCAATATACATTGTAATTGAAATGGGAAAAAAGTATAAAGATACCTGTATAAACCATGACACCAGGCCCAGTACTTTTCTTTCTCTTTTATGATGTGTAAAGTTACTAGGTCAGCTTTCCGAATTCAACAATTGTCATTGAAAATGAAATTTTCTGGAATTTGGGCACCTTTAAAACCCTGAAAAAAGGTGTGCTTAACATATAGCAATCTAAAAAGCCTATGGTCATGAAAAACATGTAATTTTAATTTTTGGCTCAACTTTGGCGAAGCCAAATTTGAGCTATTGCCATGGCCCGTCGTCTGTCTGTCTGTCCGTTGTGCCGTACACACGGCTCAGACTAGAGGCCATATTAATGAACCGATCTTTACGAAACTTCTTGGGTACCTTTGTTACCACCGTGAGACGAGAACGAGTGTTTTGGGGTCCGGTCCGAAATTCGAGACGGCTGCTGGCAGCCATTTTGTACAAAATTAGGTGCAATCAGATTTTTGCACAGAACTTCCATATGAAAGCTCTGATTTGAATAATGTTTTGTATGAATGTTTAGTACCATGGGATACATCACATATAATACAGTTTTTTTTCTTGTGCGTAAATTATGCAAATTAGACTAACTTATTGATTTATTTAGTGTTACTTTCAGCACTGTAAGTGCAAATGCCAATACGGCTCGGGCTAGAGGCCGTATTTATGAACCGATCTTTACGAAACTTCTTGGGTACCTTTGTTATCACTGTGGGACGAGAACGAGTGGTTTTGGGTGAAGTCCGAAATTCAAGATGGCCACCAGCAGCCATTTTGTACTTTAGTTAGTGCAATCAGTTTTTTGTACAGAACTTCTGTATGAAAATTCTGATTTGAATAAATTTTTGTATGAATGTTTAGTAACATGGAATACATCACATATAATACATGTTTTTTTCTCGTTCAAAAATTATGCGAATTAGATGAACTTTGATTTATTCAGTGCAACTTATACACAGTACGTGCACATGTCCAGACGGCTGGGGCTAGAGTCTGTATTTATGAACCGATCTTCACGAAACTTCTTGGTTACCTTTGTTATCACCTTGGGACGCGAACAAGTGTTTCTGGGTGCAGTCCAAAATTCGAGATGGCTGCTAGTGGCCATTTTGTACTGAAATTAGGTCCAATCAGTTTTTTGTACACAACTTCTATACGGCTCAGGCTAGAGGCTGTATTTATGAACCGATCTTTACAAAACTTCTTGGGTACCTTTGTCATCACCGTGGGATGAGAACGAGTGTTTTTGGGTGCAGTCCAAAATTCAAGATGGCCGCCATCAGCCATTTTGTACCAAAATTAGTGCAATCAGTTTTTTGTACACAACTTCTGTATGAAAGTTCTGATTTGAATAAATTTCTGAATGAATGTTTAGTAACATGGAATACATCATGTATAATACAGTTTTTTTTCTCGAGCAGAAATTATGCAAATTAGATGAACTTTGATTTATTCAGTGCTACTTATACACAGTAAGTGCATGTGTCAATACGGCTCGGGCTAGAGTCTGTATTTATGAACCGTTCTTCACAAAACTTCTTGGGTACCTTTGTTATCACCTTGGGATGAGAACGAGTGTTTCTGGGTGCGGCCCAAAATTCAAGATGGCTGCCAGTGGCCATTTTGTACCGAAATTAGGTCCAATCAGTTTTTTGTACACAACTTCTATACGGCTCAGGCTAGAGGCCGTATTTATGAACCGATCTTTACAAACCTTCTTGGGTACCTTTGTTATCACCGTGGGATGAGAACAAGTGTTTTTGGGTGCAGTCCAAAATTCAAGATGGCCGCCATCAGCCATTTTGTTCCAAAATTAGTGCAATCAGTTTTTTGTACAGAACTTCTGTATGAAAGTTCTGATTTGAATAAATTTTTATAGGAATGTTTAGTAACATGGAATACATCACATATAATACAGGGTTTTTTCTCGAGCAGAAATTATGTAAATTAGATGAACTTTGATTTGTTCAGTGCTACTTATACACAGTAAGTGCACTTGTCAATACGGCTCGAGCTAGAGTCTGTATTTATGAACTGATCTTCACGAAACTTCTTGGGGTACCTTTGTTATCACCTTGTGACAGGAACGAGTGTTTTTGGGTGCCTTTGTTATCACTGTGCTATGAGAACAAATATTTTTGGTTTCAGTCAGATCCACTCTGGGACTCAAAGATTTCCTTTCTAGTTTAGCATCTAACTGTCACCCCACTTTTACCATACTTTACCTATATATTTGTTACAGGCTACGGTCAGCATTTATGTACAGACCGTTACAATACTTTACATGTACCTTTGTTATCAGGTCATTACCTAGATGTTTGTCATTGCTGTGTCACATACAATACATGTACATATCTTAAACAAGTTGAGCTACAGTGTCATTGACAGTTTCATTAAAAATACAAGCCTGGAAAACCAGTAAAAAGGTGAGGGTATTTTACTGAGCCATGAAAAATCAAGTTAAAAGTCATGGAATTTCAGAACATAGTTGGCTGTGCAGAGTAGCATCACTAATTCACCTCTGGGGACCTCATTTTGCAGATGACAGTCTGCTTATTTTCTGGCTTGGAAGCATAAATAAATTAAATAAAAGTATGGTAGTTTGTAGTGTGCGTGTGACGAGGTTGGATGAAATTCAAGTTAAAAAAGTTAAGTTTATCATCAGTTTGAGAATATCGGCATTGCTAATTGACAATATCGTGAAAGTTGGTATATTGAGTGAGTTGAAATTGGCTCGGATCGGTATCGATATTGAAAAAAATACCGAATTTCGGTGAAATATCGAAATACCGTGAAGCCCTATTATTACCCTAAAAGTCCTACATGTAATTCCAACTTGATTCAGTTTTCTTCTACAACAAAGCAGGTACGCAATATGCAGTCTTTGGATAAACTTGCAAGTTACATTCAAAGTTTTTTGGATGTTGTTTCTAGGCAAGTCTTGGCTGCACATATTGGTTAGCAAATTAAACTGACTAAGAAAGTCCAATAGGACCTAATGTTCTAGTTATCCATAAATTGTCGGTCTAGCCTAACTGGTTTCGTTCATAGTTGAACTTCGTCAGAGGCAAGATGTACTGGTCAACCAGGACATTGGCTTGCCCTACCCACGTATTGCCGCCCACAGAGGCAATACCCCACCAGACACTAACATCACTACCCTGTACAACAGTGGGAAAGTCCTTAGTTATGCTACCCAGATTTTATATGCAGACATGTGAGACAGAAGATACCGATGAAAAGATTGTGTTGCAGAATGAATAATTAACACAGATATGTATCTGCATCAATTTTTTATTATTATATAAATATATCCTCTTTGTGATAATTCCCGCAATAGCCTTCCAATGGTTTGACTCCAAACTTGGAACATTTCACCAAGTAGCTCCCGCCGTCTATGTACTGCTGCCAACGCCTTCAAATACAAAATAATACTGATTATTTTGTCCCAAGAAAATACAATTTTAAACTGCTACCATTTAATGCAGCAACTAAAGCATTCACCAAAAACGACTACACTTGCCAACAACAGCTACTATTGCAAAAGTGACTGAGGGGGGGCATCTGCCATACACTCGCCGAGCTGCATTCGCCACGCCACTGCAGTCATTCGCCAGTACATTTGCCAGTTGTCATTTGCCAGGCACTCACCACACTTTAACTACAGTATGTGGAGAGTGTATTATCACTAAATCACCCACAGAGTGGAGATTCCACCCAAGCAATAATTGCAAATTTGTTGCAAAGCATAACAAGCACAGGCAAAGTTTCAACCAATGGACCTCCGGGTTAAACCCGGAGGTCCATTGGCTGAAACATTGCTTGTGTTTTTTGTCCATATGTATAAAACTTGAAAGTTATAGTTTGGGTGATAACTCCACTCCACGGGTGATTTAGTTACAATCCACTCTCCACGTACTGTATATATAAACCCTGGCTGACCAGTATATTTTGCCTCTGACAAAGTTCAACTATGAACGAAACCGGTTAGCTAGACCGACAATATATTATTAGGGATAACTAGAACATTAGGTCCTCTCAGACTTTCTTAGTCAGTTTAATTTGCTATACATTTTTTACCTATTGGGAAAGTTATGACATCGGCTAGTACGGCCATGAGCGCTGATAGTGAACTTAGCCTCACCTCAAGCACAAGCATGCAAACCATTATAGACAATGATCGTGTAGCCGGCAGGGGTCAGCCGAGTGGGTGACTTGGGCAAAGAAGTCGCCTTGTCATTCCTCAAGTCGCCTTGGCTTACATCGGGGGCGAAATTCAAGTCGCCCTCCAAAACTTCCTTGGGAGACATGGCAGTTTACTGCATTTTCTTATGTTTTATTTTTTAAAAACACCCGCTTCCGCAAAAAAAGTAAACACGACTGCTGTTAAAGTCCGTCACACGGCTATGAAAATAGCCTAAACTAGCCCAATTTTATATTTCTGAAAAGAATTGTAATGGCGTAGTCGTTCAAACAATTGGCCCCAACTGATAGCAACCAGCACAAAATGGCTATTTAAAAACAAAGTGCTAGCCAAAACAACGAATCACACAAGACACGCATCAAGTTAATTAGAATTTATTAAAGTTAACCACCATTTCAAAACAAAAAAAATGTATTGGAGACAGTTCGTCCATATCGAAATTGCTTGCGGTTACGCTCTGTTCCACTGAAAAATTGTTGCATTGAAATTCGCCCCACAATTTTCATTGAAATTGAATGTTTTTCTTTGAAAACTTGTGAAGTTGTGTTGGAAGGGGGTTAAATGTAATAAGGCTACAATAGAAATCACAGGTATTTGGATGGATAAGAATGGCAGACCTTCAAAGCACCAATCGCACGTGTCAGTGTAAGATGGTTGGCAGAAATTGTCAGTTTTCTGAACAGTGTATTAATTGTTACCCAGCGCAGCCGGGAAGGGAGACAACTGAAATATTTTGTCATTTACCTAAGAAATAAATTAACTCAAATTGTTAATAACGCTTAATTTACGAAGGATATTGAAAACTTTTTTAACTACGCTTTTCAACTCAGTTAGGGCATTCAGAAACCATGAATGAACCAGCTTCTTATATGAACTTGAAATTTATTTTAAACACTTTAAATATTTTTTTAAAAAGATCCACTGCGTTGAGGCAAATACAAAATCAACTTCATGGTAACCTTAGTCATCACTGTTTGGCAAAGAGTTAGGGGGTATTCAGAAACCATGAACGACACAGTTTTTTGTGGGTGGGGGGGGGGGGTGGGGGAGGTGGGATTTTAACCTACATTCTGTTATATACCATCTGACTTAGTTTTGTGTGTGTATGTATGTTTGTATAACTTTTATTTATTTTTTTCTCCACAATTGTGTCCTCTATGTTCATTTATTTTGTCACGATGTCATATACGTTTTATGTTATGTTTTTTTTCTTATTTCACCTTCATTTCCACTGACTTCTCCCTCCTGGATCCTGACTTCTCCCTAAAGTCTCTGGAGGGAGAAGTCATTTCTCCCTAAAATCAGCTGCCAGGCTGACCCCTGGTATCCGGCTCAGAAAGACAGTCAAAAAGACAAAGCTGAAGTGACAGTGAACTAACAACAATCATAGTTAACAACACAAACTGCCCGGCTTACATAACAGTCCGTAACTTAACCATCAAAAAACTAAAATTAGAGCTACAAGGTGTGTTCCTGGAGAAGTGTGCTTCTGAAAATCTTTCACCAAAAGGACTATGAGCTTCTGTACCAACACCACGCAACCCACGTAATTATGTCTGCAAAGCTCATCTACAGGACACATTAATTGAAACTACTGGGAAAATTTTACAAATTTCATAAGATCAAGTCAAACTGGACTACACCAATGTAACTTAATTATATGCAAAATTTGTCAAAAACAGTATGTTGGAAAAACTAAATGCCACTTTAAACTCCGCATCAAAGAACACATGGAAGGTGACTAGTCCATGGCAGCCATACTGTACATGTACACTGCAGAAGTAAATGGTAAATTTTGACTGGATTATGATTTAGTTGTTATCTAGTTGAAATTCTCTTTCTGCTTTCCTCCAAACAGCACTGTAGAATTTCAAATGTCTGGGAAGAAATGAACAGAAAACATTGAATCTCATATTCTACTGTCTTTTTCTTGATTTATTCTCCATTTCAGTATATATTTACATGTATAAAATCTCAGACTTGTCATTTTCAGACACATGATCACCCCCATTCTCAGTCGCCCTCACAATCTCTAAATATTCTTTGAGCAATAAAAGTCCTCCTCACACAGCTTTTTCCGAGGACAATAGAAGTCAGTTTAGCATTTTTGAAAGTATCGCTATCGCCCACCTTACTTGGTATTCTTCACAAACAGGAAATGATAACATCACTTTATTCCATTCTACCTCCAGTACAGCAGTGAAATGTGCAGTCATGACTTTCCTGTGAGTGATCAGTTCAGAATTGTGACATAATAATTTCCGACAAACATTCTGCATGATTGCTATAAAAGACAGAAATCATGCAGACCTATTTCCAGAAATTATGAATGTTTACATGAAATGCCTATTATTATGCCTCTGAGAAATTTTCTTGAGGGCATTATGTTTTCACCATGTCTGGTGTCCACCGTCCATCCGTTAACTTTTCGCATTATTTCAATTAACTAAATTTCTACCAGCCGGATCTTTACCAAACTTCATATGCTGGTTAGGTATGATAAGTGGATGGAGCCTATTTATTTTGACCATGATGTGCCAAAGGTCAAGGTCACAGTGACCTCCAGTGTTAAATACACTTGAAATTGGTTTCCGCACTATAGCTACAGTTCTACCAACCAGATATTTACCATACATCATATGTGAGTTAGGTATGATGAGTAGAAGAAGCCTATTTATTTTGACCATGATATGCCAAAGGTCAAGGTCACAGTGACCTTCAATGCTAAATACACTTGAAATTGGTTTCTGGTCTATGACTAAGGTTCTGCAAGATTGATCCTGTTTTTGTTTTTTTATGTAATTCTATCCATAGAATTGCAGAAGGGAGCATATACTGCAGTTCACGTTGCTCATGTTTAAGTTTTAAATTTAGACTTCAGAGACCTCCAACAGTCCCTCTGACTGTTTGAATTTAAAATTACATCAGGCACCTCATCTAAACATTTAGATATATAGATATTATCGAAGTACTCTTGAAAATGGTTCTCAATGGCTCTCCTCGTATGAATTAAGGCAGACCCAAAATTGCTCCCCTGAAGGTATTTAAGGCCAACTACTTATGACTCTCATGCAATTTTAAGAATGATGAGCGTGAAATTATCATCCAATGGTGTAAATGTATGATGACCCGACTGTGATCCAATCGTGAAAATGACTAGTTTTATGATCACAATTCTGTAACAGTGTAATAAACATATATGTACATTATCACATTATTATAGTACACATGAACAGTTGCTGTGGACTGGTCGTAATCCATGCATGGGCAGTGATGTCCATGCATGCGTTTACCAGGTAATAAAAAAATCATCATCATCAAAAGTTTAATTAATGAAGTACTGGGTTGTACCCAGTGCTTCATTAATTCAATTTTTTATGATTATTCCTATAGTTAGTGTTTGGAATCTAATATTTTTTGCATCCATGGAAATATTGCCCACATGGGGAAAGTGACTAGTCCACGGCCACTGTACTGTACCCGCAAAACTGTGGTATATTTATAAACAAGAGGTGTTATTTGGTACATGCAGTGAATGACATACGTTTACATGTAGTTTTTCTTCTGTTCAAACCTTTTCCAATTGAAGCCTATGATATTATTTTCATGTATGTGTTTTAAGGCATGACAACTTCTTCATTAGCTTAACTTGACAAAGTCAAGATAAGCTGTTCCCATCACACGTGCAGAAGTCTGTTAGTCTGTGAGTCTGTTCACATTTTCCTTTAGCACAGGTTACACCCCGTAGTTCTTGTGCGATCATCACAAAATTTCATATTGAGGTTTGGGGTCATGTCTAGACGAGAACGTCCCCTTTTGGTCACGTTCGGTTAACCTGAGCCCAAAACCTGAAAACCTTTAGCACAGTCTACAGGTCGTATTTATGAAGGGATTTTTATTGTAACTTGGTGGGTTGACTCCATATAATGTCTAGATGATAGCATCCCCTTTTTGGTTGTGATTGGTCAACTTTGCTGGCTACAGGGGCCCGAAGCCTGAAAACCTTCAGCACAGTCTACAGGTCATATTTATGAAGAGATTTCATTGTAACTTGGTAGGATGACTCCAGATAATGCCCAGATGAGAATGTCCCCTTTTGGTCATGATCATTCAACCCTGATGACTGCCCGAGCCCAAAACCCGAAAAACTTCAGCATAGACTACAGGTCGTATTTATGAAGGGATTTCATTGTAACTTGGTAGGATGACTCAGTATAATGTCTAGATGAGGACATCCTCTTTTGGTTGCGATCAGTCAACCGTGATGGCTACACAGGCCTGAAGCCCGAAAACCTTTAGCATAGTATACAGGCCGTATTTATGGTGGAATTTTATTGTAACTTGATAGGATGACTCGTTTTGGAATAATTTCACTGTAACTTGGTAACTTTCGTTGACATACATTAACTGTGAGGGCCACATACATTAACTGTGAGGGCCACATTAACACACCGCTCAATTCTTTAGTACAGTCTATATCTCATATTATATTTTTACACTATAACCCAATGGCCTAGACTAGCTGGTGCTACCTCAAAGTTATCAAGGGCCAAACACAAATTTTGAACCCCCCAATCTCCAAAATTTGCTTGCAAAACCAAAAATTAAAAGTCCTATCTGTCCCTCCATACACTTACTCTCCACGTATGCTCAGCCATCAAGAAATGACCGGAATTGGCACAAACATCATTCTTTGTTTGGCCCTAAAGTCATCAACATTGAAATGACATCTGTGCTTTAAAATATTCTTTTTTGAGGATGCCAGACACAAATCAATGCAAGAATTGGTGGATCGAAGGCTGTTATTGGATGATAGAAGTATTCAACGGTGGTTTTTGATGTTCAGGGCTGTAACTTTATAATAATTATAAAATTATTTCATGTTTCCCAATTTCAGGACATATGTCTAACGTCTTCATTTTTGTTAATGATTATTCCACTGTTTGTTAAGTATTCCTTCCCTATCCTTCCATGAACCCTTCCTGTTGAACTCTTAAGCTTTTTGACTAATTTTTATTGAAATTTTTTATTAAATTTCTTGGGAGTTTAACTTTTATTACAGAATATTATTCTGTTTTTCCCCATGGTTACGTCCTCGCCCTAGGGGTGTTAGGTCTTTTAGTCTTGCATCTCCTATCCGATGTATCGTTTCCTCTTCGTATGAAGATCTAGCTTTGCATCTGGTAGCATTAATTGTTTTCTGACTTTGGGCCTTTTTGTGTGCCTGATGTCTTGTTTACATTGATGTTGTTTACATTGACAACATCCTCATATATACATGTAGGTAGTTTTTAGCTTAACTTGACAAAGTCAAGATAAGCTATTGCCATCACGCGTGCGGAAGTCTGTTAGTCTGTGAGTCTGTTCACATTTTCCTTTAGCACAGGCTACAGCGCGTAGTTCTTGTCTGATCATCACAAAATTTCATATGCAGGTTTGGGGTCATGTCTAGATGAGAACGTCCCCTTTTGGTTGTGATCGGTCAACCGGATGGCTGCCCGAGCCCAAAACCTGAAAACCATTAGCACAGTCTACAGGTCGTATTTATGAAGGGATTTCATTGTAACTTGGTAGGATGCCTCTATATAATGCCTAAATGAGAACGTCCCCTTTTGGTCATGATCTGTCAACCGTGATGGCTGCCCAAGCCCGAAACCCCAAAACTTTTAGCACAGTCTGCAGGTCATATTTAATATGGAGGGATTTCATTGTAACTTGGTAGGATGACTCCGGATGATGTCTAGATGAGAACTTCCCCATTTGGGCATGATCTGTCAACTGTGACGACTGCCCGAGCCCAAAACCCGAAAACCTTTAGCACAGTCTACAGGTCATATTTATGGAGGGATTCATTGTAACTTGGTAGGTTGACTTCATATAATGTCAAGATGAGAACGTTCCCTTTTGGACGTGATTGGACAACTGTGATGGCTACAGTGGCCTGAAGCCAGAAAACATTTAGTTCAGTCGACAGGTCATATTTATGAAGGGATTTCATTGTAACTTGGTAGGATGACTCCAAATAACGTCTCGATCAGAACGTCCCCTTTTGGTCGCGATCATTCAGCCTTGATGGCTGCCTGAGCCCAAAAACCTTCAGCATAGTCTATAGATCGTATTTATGTAAGGATTTCATTATAACTTGTTAGGTTGACTCCATATAATGCCTAGATGATGACATCCCCTTTTGGTCGTGGTTGGTCAACTGTGACTTCTACAGGTGCCCGAAGCCCAAAAACTTTGAGCACAGTCTACAGGTCATATTTATGAAGGGATTTCATTGTAACTTCGTAGGATCACTCCAGATGATGCCCAGATGAGAATTCCCCTTTTGGTTGCGATCATTCAGCCATGATGGCTGCCCAAGCCCGAAGCCCGAAAACTATTAGCACAGTCTACAGGTCATATTTATGTAGGGATTTCATTGTAACTTGGTAGATTGACTTCATATAATGTCTAGATGAGAACGTCTCCTTTTGGATGTGATTGGGCAACTGTGACAGCTACAGAGGCCCGAAGCCCGAAAACCTTTAGCACAGTTTACAAGTCATATTTATGAAGGGATTTCTTAGTAACTTGGTAGGATGACACCAAATAATGTCTAGATGAGAACGTCTGCTTTTGGTCGCGATCATTCAGCCTTGATGGCTGCCCGAGCCCAAAAACCTTTAGCATAGTCTATAGAGCATATTTATGTAAGGATTTCATTATAACTTGTTAAGTTGACTCCATATAATGCCTAGATGATGACATCCCCATTTGGTCGTAATTGGTCAACTGTGACGGCTACAGGTGCCCAAAACCCGAAAACCTTGAGCACAGTCTACAGGTCATATTTATGAAGGGATTTCATTGTAACTTCGTAGGATCACTCTAGATGATGCCCAGATGAGAATTCCCTGTTTGGTTGCGATCATTCAACCATGATGGCTGCCCAAAAACCTTTAGCACAGTCTACAGGTCAATTGATGAATAGTCCAGGCACATTAGACATAAAAATGAGAAAGTAAGGAAAAAAATCGGAGAAAGCTGATATTTTTATACGTTTCCGGGACACACATTGCGGATAAAGTTTAAAAAGTCCCCGCGAATCCGAGTTGAGCTTTTTTAGTTATAGCGTTTTTTTTGATGAAAAAAAAATTCGACCCAGCTCCATATTTCTCATTCTTATTCACCTTAGTAGGGTGAGAATCATAAATATCGTGCTGAATTATATTGAGAATACATATCCCCAACAGAAAATGCCAACTTTGTACCAATCCTCACACTCAGTGGTGAAATATTCACGAAAATGTACAAAATTACGAAAAAAAATTTATGGTTTTCATACACACAATGGTACACAACGTCCATTAAATCAAATCTACGACTACTTTGGGAGTTAAATTATATATCAAAAATTGCAGAAAAGCAGTGGCTTTATAATGATATATAACAATAGTCATTTATTCCATAATGAACTGGTGAAACGTGTGACATATTAACCATACCCCCTAAACTCAAATTCAAACGGCATCGACTTTTGTCATTCAAATACCGTATTATACGTTTGTCCAGTGACGTTTGACCAACCACTTTATATCAAAGCAGTGGAGATTGTGTCTTCGTCAGATAAGTTGACAAAAGTTTTCGTTAGACTCGGCGTCTTCCATATGATTATGTCATATTTAGGGGCAATTGGTTCGATCATGGCTGGTAGCGGCTTGGATGAACTTTGGGGGACTGTTTATGCTGGTGGGTCAATCCATCATTTGATCAGTGGTCATGCATATTCAAGAGCAGTTCGTGCCCATTTGCTAACACAAATTGCCATTACAAAACTTGTGTTTGAAGAAAGCCGAACACTAGATAACATAGACTGCACAGAAGTCAATGAAATATTCTGTGGACTTGCCAGAGGTGACTGTACAACAGCTGACGCTGTCAATCAAGAAAGTGTCAACCATCTACTGTCAAAATTACACGAACTGCTCCAGAATACGTCCATAGGACGCACAGGAAAGCTTTGGGTACAAAGCTATGAGCAAATAGGTCTTCTCCAGTTGTTCTTGAGAGCAGAGCACACAGGCGACTGGGAACTCCACACATGTGTTCGCAATATGATTCCAGTATTTCACGCAGGTGGTCATTTTGCATACGCAAAAAGTTCTCATCTCTATTTGCAGCAGATGAATGAGCTAACAGAAATAATGCAACAGGATGATTTGAAGTTGTTCACCGAGAAAGGTTACTTTACCATAAGGTGCTCAGATAAATTCTGGGACGGGATATATTCTGATCAGACCATAGAGCAGTGTTTAATGAGAATGTTCAAGCTCCCTGGTGGTCTCACACATGGCAGGGGAATAACCGATAGCACTGTTGCGAAATGGTTACATGGACTACCTCTTTGCCTTCCGATATGTAATGCTCTCGAAAATTTTGTTCATGTTCACACTGGTCATGGCGAACAACATCGGGATCTCCGTCAAAGTTCACAATTGACTGATGCCAATGATATCACCAAATTATTGAACTGGCTCAGAGTGCATTCCCCCTTTCAGAATAGAGATCCACTACAATTAGTCTCTATAGCGACCGGGCTTGTGGCCGACGAAACTGTGAACTGTGACCAAGTTCGCAAAATTGGTGAATGTTGCGTATCGAATGTTGTAAGCAAAACGTTCAACAGCATCAAACTACGACGTGTTGACACTGTGAAGTCTTTCGCATCAATGGCAAATAGCATCAAAGTCCGTGGAAGTAAGGTAGTGATTGACCCCACAATTCTGTTCAATCGCATCACATGTGTTACTCAGTCACAAGCAGAGATGGAAGAGTATCTCAAATATGAACTCGCCCCGAAACCACCAGCATTGTTTGATTCTGCTGGAATGAGGAAGACACAGAAAAGCACGCTCGGTAAGATCCTCAAAACATACGGTTCCGAGCAAACTAAAATCCCAGAACATTCTCTGTTTGTTGTAGATGGTGGATTTTTATTGAGGGCAGTTGTATGGCCTAAACAGTCGTCATATAAGGACATATGTACATCATATTCCAATTATCTAGTGAGACATTTTGGGGCGAACGTCGTGGTTGTTTTTGATGGTTATGCTTGTACAATGTCGACAAAGGGCATGGAACAAGCCCGTAGATCTAAAGACAGGTATTCCATTGATATCAATATCTCACCCGAGTTACCAGCCACCACACCCCAATCCGATTTCCTTGCAAATGCCAAGAACAAAACCCAACTGATCGATCTTTTAATGCAGGAGCTATCTGCTATCAATATTCAGTCCAAGCAGGCCAAGGCTGATGCTGATGTACTGATAGCCGAAACTGCACTTGACATCGCTCAAGATGACAACAATGTTGTCGTTGTGGGAACAGACACAGACTTGTTAGTCATTCTTACCTCTCGAGTTCAACCGGGATGTAATATTCACATGATGTATTCCATTACCCCAAACTTACTAGTTTCAGTTAGTGACATAGCAACCAAAATGGGTGACCATAGAAGCAACCTCCTTGTAGCACATTCTGTAAGTGGTTGTGACACTACTTCAGCACTCTTTCGAGTTGGTAAGAAGAAAGTATTCAGTACAATTGTCTCCGATGTTACTAGCGACTCACAACAGTATGTCAACACAATTTTGGCAGATGACAGTACACCAAGTGCAGTAGCCGCTGCCGGGGAACAACTTCTCCTGATCTTATACGGGAGTGAAACTGTTTCCTCTCTCGACCAATATAGATATGTCACTTACAAGCGTTATGTAGCAAAATCTAAACTGAATAAACCCATCGACCTAGCCTCACTCCCACCAAGCGCTGCACAACAACATGTCTACAGATGTTATCTCCAGGTCTAACAATGGCTGGGCACTTCGCTTCCTCCGACGGATTGGGGGTGGTCGCTAGACAATGGACTTCTTGTACCGACTGCAGCCACAAAGCCATGTGCCCCCGATAACCTACTGAATCTGATCAGTTGTGGTTGCAAGAGTGCTTGTACAAAAAGGTGTGGGTGTAAGAAGGCAGGACTCTCTTGCTCAGGTTTGTGTAATTGCAGTTCGGATTCTTGTAACAACCACAGAAACACTGTCCTGTCGGAAATTTCTGAGTTCGATGAATAATATGTATATAGGTCATGTCATTTCTGTATATAGCGTTGATAATAGTCAATGTAACTTAATCCATGTTGATTGATTTGTACATTCTGTAAATATTATTTATTGATTTTTGTACATTCTGTAAATATTATTTATTGATCTAATGCTGCCAGACACAGACGTGTCTGTTTGGTCCCAAGCCCGAAAATAGTTGAGTTCTCATGCTGACAAATTTTATGCCAAAAGGGGAACTCGGCCAGAAGCAGAGGGGGTCTTCCATAATGTCTATTTTGTAAGCAATGATAAAAGTCTTCAAATGGTGGTGGATTTTTTATCGTCTGTCCAACTAACATCCCGTTCTGTACTACGACCCTTTGGGCAAATCCGTTAGGAAAATCGTCATTTTTTGCGTAAATCCGATACTTTTTTGTGAATTTTCAATAATTTTTTGCAGAAATTGTCACAGAATGCACATTTTCCTCTAGGTAAATGTATATTAGACATTATGTAGCTCGAAATACGCGTAAACAAAAAATACAGTTGGATCAATTCGAGGTTACAAAGTTCGTGCGATTTTTTTAAATTTTTTTCAAACGCGTTTTCGAAAAAAGGCTGTAGAAAAAAAAGCTCAACTGGGATTTTAGGGGACTTTTGTCTAATCGTTCAGTGACATGTACTCGACATTCCCTAAAAAATCAGCTTTCTCTGATTTTTTTCCCTAGTGAAACCTAATGTTCTTGGGCTAGAAGGGATTTCATTGTAACATGGTAGGTTAACTTCATATAATGTCTAGATGAGAACATCCCCTTTTGGTCGCAATCATTCAGCCTTTATGGCTGCCCGAGCCCAAAAACCTTTAGCATAGTCTATACGTCATATTTATGGAAGAATTTTATTGTAACTTTTTAGGTTGACTCTATATAATGCCTAGATGATGACATCCCTTTTGGGTGTGATTGGTCAACTGTGACAGCTACAGGGGCCCGAAGCCTGAAAACCTTGAGCTCAGTCTACAGGTCATATTTATGAAGGGATTTCATTGTAACTTTGTAGGATCACTCCAGATGATACCCAGATGAGAATGTCCCCTTTTGGTTGCAACCATTCAACTATGATGGCTGACCGAGCCCGAAGCCCGAAAGCCTTTAGCACAGTCTACAGGTCATATTTATGAAGGGATTTCATTGTAACCTGGTAGGTTGACTTCATGTCTAGATGATAACGTCCCCTTTTGGACGTGCTTTGGCAACTGTGACGGCTACAGGGGCCCAAAGCCCGAAAACCTTTAGCACAGTCTACAGGTCATATTTATGAAGGGATTTCATTGTAACTTCGTAGGATCACTCCAGATGATGCCCAGATGACAACGTCCCCTTTTGGTCACGATCATTCAACCATGATGGCTTCCCGAGCCCAAAACCCAAAAAACTTTAGTACAGACTACAGGTCGAATTTGTGATGGGATTTCATTGTAACTTAGTAGAATGACTTAGTATAATGTCGAGATGAGGACGTCCCCTTTTAGTAGTAATCGGTCAACCGTCATGGCTACACTGGCCTGAAGCCCGAAAACCTTTAGCAAAGTCTACAGGCCATATTTATGAAGTGATTTCATTGTACCTTGATAGGATGCCTAGTTTTGGAATAATTTCACTGTAACTTGGTAACTTTCGTTGACATACGTTAACTGTGAGGGCCACATACATTAACTGTGAGGTCATATTAACCCACCCCTCAACCCTTTAGTATAGTGTACACCTCATATTATTTTTATTAAAAACATAGCATACAGGGAACAGAAATTAACATATTCCCAATTATCACAATTCTTGTCTTATTTCATAATCTTTTCATAAACATTGAACATTATCCTTTTCATGAAACACAACACACAGACAAGTTAAGCTACAGTGTCATTGACACTTTCATTTTTATATTCTATTACTGTAGAATTACTGTAGGATACATGGATTATTATTCCAGTAGTGTAGCTAAAAAAAATTGAATTTTGCCCACACTTAGGCTCTTTTGGGATGCCTTTGGGCTCTTAATTTTCCCTTTGGGAACTTTTTCCAAAAAATATTTAGCATTAATTTTTGAGTGCTATTATTCATGTATCTTTAATATATTTACTTTGTTGTGGAGTGTGGAGGTCTGATATCGACTTGAGTCGATGCAGTCTTCCTACAGACTCTTGTCATTCTTGTGTTCACTGGAATGACTAATGTTGGAGACGGGTGTCTTGGTACGTTGTTGGCGGTGAGGTTCTGAGGGCAGGACTCTCACTGCGTTATAATTCATTTTGTTAGTTTCTATTTCAGAGGAACATGAACATGGTGATGATATTTTGACACCCATCTAAGTGTGCTACTGTCACCGCGCTCTGTGGAGCATATAGGGCTAGCTGCAGTGCTCATGATTGCAAGAGTTAGGTGCTGTAACACCGAGTAAGTCCGTTGCGATCTAAAAAGTGGATTGGGTAGGGTGAGCACTTTAATATAAACAGCTCACCCAGCGACGACGGAAATAGGGAGGAAGTCAACAAGTTTCTTGTACTCGGCAAGGTCTATAGACCGCGAGCGGGAAAGGCCCCTCTCTAACCTAACAGACATTTGGGGCCAAATGTTTTTATGAGAAACTTGCACGAGCTGGAGTATATGCCCACCCTCCACTCGGGATGCTCTGTTTAGTCTGCTACCGGGGTTGGCTTCAGTTATGGCTTCCTCCGCTATGTTTCACAAGCTAAAATGAGGTTTTCTGGTTGGAAACTTGCACGAGATGGAGCCTACGTCCTCCCACTGCTCAGGACACTCCATCTAGTCTGCAGCCAGGGTTGGCTTCAGTCTCAGCTTCCTCCGCTATGTTATTAAAGCACACACGACCGCATCCTAGCTACCCGACTTCGGATATCCAGCCTGCTGCACGAAGAAGGAACTACTCTTCACCCGTGAAGTTGGATCATCCGATAGCTAGGGAGACGAGGCCTTGATTATTAGGATGTTCGGAGAAGAGATCCATCCGTCCCAGGAGCAGCAAGCGGTTAGGAAACAGAAGACTGCTGCTCCTCAGGCCTCGATGACGGACTTGCTGTCTCAGATTGTGCAGCTGATCGCCAACGTCCTCATATATAGGTAGTTTGCAGCCTCCCTCAGTCTCAGAACCTGAGATGTTGGACGGTGCTGGATTGGTCCAGTCGTCTGTTCATGCAGATGCAAGGGACCGAGATTCGCAACTGATTCTCTCAATGGTGAAAGGGATAAGGAAGAGGATTACCCTTCCCTATCGGAACAGCACAGGGTTGCGATGGATTTCATCCATCAATACTACCCTGAATTTGTTCAGACGAATCAGAATGCTGCGATGACAAGGAAGAAACTACTGGCGTCGTTGGACACAGACTTTATCCGGACAAAGGAGGAAGTCCTTTCATTTCCGGTCCAGTCTAGGCAGGTGTCACAGGCCTCCGGCCATAAAGATGACGCCGTGTTTAACCTCTCGAGTGCGAGAAGGAAAGGCGGTTTCTAAGCTACATCTTCCTTAAACATACTGTTTCATGGACTACGTTCATTTAAAAACGGTTGGAGAAGATGATCAGAGAGCTCCTCTGCTTTTGAATGAGCAGTCTGGGGATCTAGATGTATCCTTGCCTGCATCATTCACTATTCGCCCAGACACAATTACAATGGCATTTTCATCAAGTAGAGCGAATTTGGAAGCAATGTCTTACGCAGATCACCTTGCCAGAGCTATGGCACAATGTCTCAATGGGAAGGAATTGGAGGACGTTTGTACCTCTCTTAGAGTTCTTTCCAGGGCAATTTGTATTCCTTGTATAACTCTGCACTTACAGTGGCTAATTTGGAGTTAATTCAGACGTGATGCCCTTGCGTCATCATCACTTACAGATGACAAGGTGAAGAGCTCTCTCCGAGTCGCACCGGTCTACGGACATACTATTTTGGGCGACAAGCTTTCGTCAGCCTGTGATCAGGCTATTTAGAAAGCATCAAGTGATCTGCTATTGAAGTCGACGTTTCATCAACCCGCTTCAGCAGACAAGAGTAAAGGAGGACGTTCCAGATCTAAATGTCAAAAGGGAATTCCTCATGAGGGTACAAGAAGCCCTCTTATAATTACTCTGGAGGTCGTCAATATAGCGACTTGGGAAAGGGGCGTAGGTCTGATCGGGACTATCAGTCAGACTTTCATAGGTCGATGGGATGATGTTCTTCATGGGGAGGACGTAGTTTCTCCTCCCATAAGCCTTGCAGGTCATACAGGTGATGTTCAAGACCTCTGTTGCTTGCAAGTTGGCGGAAGGGTATCATCTTTGCGAGAAACTGAACAGTTGTCACGGAAGATCAGTGGGTGAGAAGTGTAGTTTCGGACAGCCTACGGCTGTCATTCCAAGCCACACCCCCACTAACTAGATGTCTGTGTTGGTCAGATCTTCCGTCGGATCCTTTCAAAAGAGAGTCTTTCCTAGCCGAGGTACAGGCTCTATATTAAAAGAAGCAATAAAGGTCAGAATCAGGATTTTCAGGGTTTTTACAGTCACCTGTTCCTCGTACTGAAGGCAGACAACTCGTTCCGACCAGTAATAGACTTGATCTGGATAAACAAGCTTATCGTGGCTCCAAAATTCTATTTGGGGACCATTCAGTCGGTAAAAACGAGCATTCGATTGAACGACTATGTGGCAAGCATAGATCTAAAGGATGTGTGCTTTCATGTCCTGATACATCCGGCATTCAGAAAGTACCTGCGGTTAGCTGTACAAGGGAAGGTGTATCAGTTCAGAGCAATGTGCTTTGGTCTGAACCTGGTTCCCTGGGCATTCACTCGTATAATAAACTCAGTAATGTCATACTTCCGAGCTCATTCGTCTGCAGTAATGTCAGCTTACTTGGACGACATTCTTCAGAGATACGGCAACAGAATTATTCTTCAGAACGGTGTTCAGAGTCTGCTTCTTTTGTTCTGACGGCTCGGTTTCATCGTAAACGAGAAAAAGTCAGATATAGCTCCATCCAAGTCGTTCACTCACTTGGGAATGAGCCTCAAGACTCACAACAATCTGGTTCGTCAGCCATTACCCAGAGCAAAATTTGTCAGTTGTTATGCTCGCTTTTGTCTACACTCAGACGCATTAACAGCGAAGGAATTCATGTGACTGATGGCTCTGTGCAGAGCAGCTTCGGATTTTATTCCGACGAGTCGCCTGCGCAGGCGTCCCCTCCAGATATTCTTTACTCACTCAGGACGGGAGTGCGATGACACATTCGCTCGAAACTAGTATTGTTTTAACGGACCTAGTAAATAGGGGTTCAGAATTGGGCAGATATTCAATGGTTAACTCAGGAAGTTCCGCTGCAACTGCCAGATCCAGCTTTCACGAATATTGACGGATGCGAGTCAGGCGGGTTGGGACGCGACCCTAAGTCCCACAGACTTGAGGTGTCAGGGTCTTTGGGACCCTCAGTTCCTAGAGAAGTGCATAAACATCACAGAGATGATGTTAATTTGGTCAGCGCTACAACATTGGATTCACCTAATAGCGTACGTCCGTGTTCAATTTTTGTCGGACAATTCGACAGTAGTAGCTTACATCGGGAAGGCGCACTCATTCAATGCCGTTATGCGAATTAACAGAGAAGATTCTCCTATACATCATGAATCATCATGTTCATCTTTTTGTCCATCATATACCAGGTCGTCTGAATGTACTAGCAGACTCGCTCTCGGAAAGGTCACCTGTTGCCAACAAGCGAATATTCAGGCAGATTTGCCACCAGTGGGATTGTTCCATGATAGATCTGTTTGCGACACACAATCATTTACCGACGTTCATGTCGTCATGCCAAGATCATCAAGTGTACACAGTAGACGCTCTGTTGATCTCATGGGACGGTATGATAGGATAGGCATATCCTCCAACTCCTTTGAGTTAGTAGATTCTGTTTAGTTCAAACAGTCTCATTGCGAAATCCTCATAGTAGCATCTCTGTAATAATGTGGGTGAAGGGGGTTCGTTATGATTTCGAATCCCCCCTCCCCCCCCCCCTCCCCCCCTCCCCCACACACACACTGCCAATGTGTTAAGAGGTGATTACTGGGCAAGACGTAGCTTTCTTTCCGGTAGCCTCCTATGCATTTAAGTACATACATGCATTTCATGACGTCTCGATTGGCGGCTGGGTCATGTTCTATGGCAACCTCATGGGCACATTCACTTTCTAGTTGGTTGGTTTCCTGTGATTTTCGTCCATATGTCATATACGAGCATATGATTCATTGTCAATAAATTGATAGCCTTGGGGTACCTGGGAGGCTGTCTAGTCAGTTAACTGGTTTTCAGATGATTACATGCAGGATTTCAATGCTCACGTGGATAATAATCGCATTATTAGGAAGACGTATTATTGTATGTTACGGACTTCGAAACAATGAATTATTTCGGGGGCGGTCTGTGGCAAGTCTGTTAATCATAGCTCGATCCATTTCTAGATCCAGCTTTCTATTAATGGTGGTACCCAATCGAATACATCTTGTCTTGCACTCTTGTATATTCGCACATTTCCAGGAACATAGATATCGGATAGAACACGTCTGGGAGTGTTATTTACTGGAATTTATTGTACACCTGAATGGGGTCGCCTGTGGGTTACCTTGGAAGTGTGTTTACTCTCCAGAGATCGTCCATTGTGATTCTATTGGACATGTGTATGTTACACATTATATAACCGGTTTTCGACCCATCTCCGTAGGCCGACTCCGGTATACGTAACTAACGGGCGATATTAATTACCTGGATCGCCACTATAGCCTTAGCTTCTGAAGTGGCGTTAAACACCAATTTATTAATAATAATTAATACCTGGGTGTCTATTTGACAAATATTAATATTTTTATTTTGTACCGCTTTTACTGATTCTATAAGCACTCCCCTCTTCTTTTTGAAGATTCCTTCAAAAAGGGGCGGGGGGATTTTTTTCCTCTCCTCCGGCTTGATAAGTATGTAACTATGAGTGATGCTGTTTTGTCTGTAGATTCTATCCTGGATACAGCCTGTGTTTGTTGTATTATATATGGGGTATGTTTGTGGGAGATAGCCTCTCATTCTCAAATACGCCATCCTAATTTTTGGGGCTTAGTCCGGACAAGCCTTAAAAAATTGGGAACTTGTTATATCAAATTAGCATAGTCTTCATGCTAAGAATATGGAATTACTTGAATGTGGCTCCTCATTTATGATATGTCTTCTCTATTACTGTATAGAGAGACATAAATTCCTTTTAAATTTTATTTCCTTTCACCTTGGATTACAGGATTGAAACTATGTTGATCTACTAATTCTGAAGTCCTAGGCCCTCCACCTTTTTACGATTCAGCTAGTGTGGGCCATTGGGTTATAGTGTAAAAATATAAATTTAAAATAATTTGTGTATTTTTATACTTACCAATGGCCCAGACAGAGATGGCCCTCCCATGATTCAGGGCTTGCCTTGAGTCGGGGCTGATCAGCCCAGGCCCCGAGATCAGCCCCGAGGAGCACTTGCTGGGGGCTTTTTTTCAAGCCATGACATTTTCCACAAAAAAGCACTAACAATAATGGACAAAATGGAAAATCAGCCCCGAAAAGGCCCCGACCTCAATATGTGGGGGACTTTTTTTAGGCCCCGACCATTTTACTCAAGGCGAGCCCTGATGATTGGGCACTCATTCCTCCCCGCTGAATTATTATGTGGTACTCTCTTCTACAAAGAGTGATGTTGGCGCCATTTCCGGTCACTTCCTGACGGCTGCGCATGCGCGGAGAGTGAATGTATGAAGGGCCAGATAGGACTTTTAATTTTCGATTTTGCAAGCAAATTTGGGGATTGGTGGGGGGTTCAAAATTTGTTTGGCCCTTGATAACTTTTGAGTTAGCACCAGTTAGTCTGGGCCTTGGTAAGTAGAAAAATATACAAATTAAAAATTAAAATTTTTATTGAAAACATTGCGTACAGGAACAGAAATTAACATATTCCCAATTATCACAATTCTTGTCTTATTTCATAGTCCTTTCATAAACATTGAACATTATCCTTTTCATCAAACACAACACACAGACAAGTTAAACTACAGTGTCATTGACACTTTCATTTTGGTAAAATTTATTAATAAAAATTTATTATTTTAAATATTATTTTTTTAAATTTTTAAAATTTTAATAAGAGGTCACATGATTTGGTGGTTTTGTTGAAATTTTTTGTTTCTTTTGAATTTGTAAATTGTGTGGGCAGATGCGACTGATTCGTTAGGTAATGGATTAACATTGTACATGTACATGTAGACATCCCAAAAGCTGGCAAATAACCTAAAAAACCCATCCATTGTACCTTATCAAAGCAGATATGAAGGTGAATAATAGAGCTTTCGTTTAATATACAGTACTGTGATTACGTAAGTGTTCTCAGAATTTTGAATGCATTGCGATTGCTGAAAAGAGCTGATCTTGCATGTTTATTGCAGTACTGTGCAAGCCTGAAAATAAGCAGACCGTCATCTTCAGAATGAGGGCCCCAGAGGGTGAATTTGGGGATTCTACCATGCACAAGAGGGTAGCATAACTAAATTTACCCTCTATGAACCTCAGTCTGAATCAAGGTCTGAAGCCTAAACAGCAAGAGGTGCCCACAGGATAAATTGGCACACCGTATGGGATAGCATCAGCAAATTCACCCTCTGGGGACCTCATTCTGCAATGACAGATTACGTATTTTCAGGTTTTGTACTTTGATCACAAAAGTGGTGTTTTTCTCGATCAGATCAAGATTGGATCACTACCCACTTACAGTTAAAACTAGAAGTCCTGTCATGACATGCGCACAAATTGCACGTTGATATGCGCGTTAATGTGCGCATTATGGCCCAAGTAAAGCTATCAAATTCTATACATATGGCCTGTGCACAAGCAATGTTTCCGCCAATGGACCTCCGGGTAATCCGGAGGTCCATTGGCAGAAACATTGCATGTGTTTGCTATGAGTAACCAGGAGAACCTGCCGTGCTTTGGATGCCATTCGATATGGCAATTGCGTGCAATTCCATCGCGCAATTAAACCTAGATAAGCGCACTATGTGTGACAGGACTTCTAGTTTTAACTGTAGTATGTTTATTCCGGGGTCGAAATTTCCTGAATTAAATGTCAATTGAAAGAGACTCTATTGTGCTGAGGGTGATGAGTGGAAAGATGGTTTCAACTGGATTGCACCCATACGTGATCCGGTCGAAATTTTCTGTCTGCTTTTGTGATCACAGTACTGTATGTTACTAGTCTGCGATGGAAAAATTTTCTCTTTGAAAACTTCAAAATATGTTTTGCAGAAGTTTCCAAAGGGTACAGTACTGTCGCCATGGAATGGTCATAATTCACGCATGGGCAGTGATGTCCATACATGCATTCACCAGGTAATAAAAATTATCATTAGCTAAATTTTAATTATTGAAGCACCAGGTTGTACTCGGTGCTTCATTAATTAAATTTTTGATGATCATTCCTATAATTAGTGTTTAAAATCTAATATTATTGTTTCCATGGAAATATTGTCCCCCACAACACCCCACCCCCACCCCACCCCAAACACCCCAAACACCCCCCACCCCCGTGGAAAGTGACCAGGCCACAGGGGCCATACTGTAAATGATACCTTTGTTATTTCAGGTACGATTATCTTTGATTTTGCTTTGTTTCCTCTTTCTTTTCGAACATGATGTGTACATATAACATGATTCTTTTTCATTGAATTAAAAATATTGTTTAAACTAAAACAGTTGAGAGATAAATACAGTATTGTGATTACAAAAGCAACAGAGAATTTTCATTGGATCGCAACTCCCATCACAGTCTGGTCGAAGTTCTCTGTCCGCTTTCTTCCCTATCCACCATGGAATCTCACCTTTGAAAAAATAATCCAAGAACCTTGAATCTCTCAGATGCTATTTTCATTTGTTTTTCTTGATTCAGTTTTGATATTGCAATATTTTATTTATGAAATCTCTATGCACTGGTGTAAGTGTTTTCACAGGGCCACATTATGGCATAATAATATACAGACTGTGAAATAGACTGGCACAGAATAATTTATAGATATTTTCTATCATGGTAGAGACAGGGCTGATAAATGTTAAGTGAAGTCAGTATGAGAACTGGAAGTGTTACTAGTATACAGGCAACATTCCGCAGAATTATATTATCTTCTCCATCTTAGCAGTACAATACAATTTCAGGTAACTACTACACCCAAGTAATCATGAGGACTTCATCTAAAAATCCAGATTCCAGCCATCATTTTTGACAGTGTGCAATGGTCTAGTGGTTTAGGTGTTGGACTCCTGATTGCCAGGCGATGTTACCAGGGGTTTAAATACCGACGTGGGATCAGAAACCAACATTCCAAATTTCTCTAAAACATGATGGTGTCATTTGAAAAACACACACAAGCCTGTGCCAGTCTTCGTCTGAAGCCATCCACAGCACTTTTGTCATACTGTGGCCAGCACGTTCCACACTTTCATGCTGCTGCCGAAAGGAAGGTGAACCAAGTAATCACAAGGACTTCATCTAAAAAGCTAGATTCCAGCCATCATTTTTGACGGTGTGCAATGGTCTAGTGGTTTAGATGTTGGACTCCTGATTGCCAGGTAGTTATGCCAAGAGTTCGAATCCCGGCGGGGGATCAGAAACAATCATTACAAATTCCTCTAAAGCATGATTGTGTCATTTAAAAAACACTCAATTCTCCTGTTTGAAGCAATTTGCTATTCAAAATTTTGAAATAAAATCAGTCATTGGTTTTAAACATGGTACTGTACCCTTTGTGCCAAAATATATGTAAATCAGTTCTGCCTGATTGAGTCCAGCCCAAACTTTTGTATATTTAATCTTTCAGAGTTTTTCCACATTTAAAGTAAAGAATTGTGTCATCATACAAGTTTAAGAAATGTCTGACGCCATTGATATCGAAGAGAGAACTCCAACTCACTCACCAACCTTACCAGGATCACCACGTCCATTTGCAATGCCAAGTCCACTTCCAACTCGAAGAACAAGAACTTATTCTGCGTAAGTACATGTTAAGGTGTTATTCAGTGCCAAATTTGTCATTTCTAAAGTTGTTTTACTCATTTAGAAATTCAAATAAATTCTATAATCATATTCCAGGCCTCATTTTCTGAAAAATCTTGGAGGAGAGTGATTCACTGTCCTAAAGTTTTGGGCCAATTTAGAAAAAAGTCTTCTCTTTGTATGCTCTCCTAGCTTGCAAATTTCTGGCTTTTACATCCTCAGGACAGGTACCCTAAATTATATGCAATTATGAGGAGATCCTGCTAAACATAGACACCTTGGGAGTGGTTTCTGGTCAAGTCTTGGCTGCCAAAATGGGCAGGCAAGACTTGACTAGAAGTCACTGCTTAGTTACTGGCAATGCGCTTGTGGTGGCTTTCGGGTTTTCATGAAATTTGTCTCGGCCCTTTAGGCAGGGTTTCTGCTAGCGGAAAATTTGTCGGTCCGGTAGTTTAAAGAAAGTGAAACTCAGACACTGAAGGGTCCCCAAGGAAAATTTTGATTTTTAGGTGCTCTCTGGTGGCCTCTGGGGGCATTCTGATCGCTAAAATGCTGAATAATTGAAGTGGAAAATATGTATTTTTTCCTCCTACAATTCTCTAAATTCCCACGGGACACACAATACTACATCTGGTCGGAGGTTTCATAAAAATACAAACCCAAAACAACACAAATTCCATGAATCCTGACAGTGACTGTGACGCTTGACCTCAAATTTTTTTTATACAACCTGATACGTGCCAACGTAAATAATTGGAAATGCAGAGAGATCGCTTATACCGCCTCTCTTTGTGGCTAATTTTTTAGTAAACTTTGTGTGTGTGCTTGAGCTTTGTTTACAACCGCTCGCGGTAATACTCAAAAAGAACCATGATGCGGACGTGTGACGTCATGCACGTGCAATTACATCATTTATCGCTCGAAATAAAAGCCAGTGATTTTGGACAAAACACGACAATTTGAGTCCGAAATTTTATAGGCGACGTTTAGGATTTGAACTTTGTTTCCCCCTCTCGTCTGGGGGTTATAAAATATCAGGGTGTCACCAGTAATAGTAGGCATAGTATACAACATAATTATGCCTAAATTACGTGGAAACAAAGGATCCTGAGTGTCGTTACGATACAGCATTGTACTGGACATTTTAACCACCAGCTTTTCTGACTGATCATAGTATGATCGGCGGAGGAATGGGTCCGGTTGACGTACCCGCAGCCGGTCTAGCGGAAACCCTGCTTTAGGGCTAAACAATTAAAATTCTTATTTGTAGCTTCACCTTTGTAATAGGCATGTACATGTATTTTTGTTGCAATAATGACTATCTATATATGGAATAAAATCTTGAACAGAAAACAGAACTCATAGTTGCATTTAATCCTTTACCCAACGCAGAGAATATCAAAATTTATTATTTTGAACACTATTTTTTAAATTTTTTCAAAAAATTTCAACAAAACCATATTATGTGACCACTCATTGGAACGATGAGCTCATTCCAATGAGGGGTCACATGATATGGTTTTGTTAAAATATTTTTAAAAATTAATTTTTTTCAACTGCCCAGTTTGCAAATTACGCGGGTGGATTCAGGCGATTCGTTAAGGACCACTCTGCAATGTAGCATTTATTATTTTACCCAAATGGAAAACAAATGTATGGTGAAGCCAGAAGATAATATAGTTACAAATTACATGCATCATTTTTAGGGAGTTCATACAAAAGAGTTGCTCAACTAAGTGCAAAGTGGGCGACATGTAACAAAAGGCCCAATTGTTCTCAAAAAGAAATAATGTGCGATCAAAAGCCGTAACCCCCACGCATAGACAACAATACCTATCATGGTCTGTGGTAGTGATAGGGATTTTCTTTTCTTCACCTAATGATGTACGTCTGTGAATAAGACTGGAAGCTTGGATGATCGTGTGACTGTTTGTGACATGAATTACACTGGCAATTTTCTTTATCAAGAGTGAGTCTGTAAAATTTACTCTTAACATGGGTGAATGAACTTGTCTTGTGCTTCAAAACAAACTAAATTGGTCAAACAACCCTGCTAATTTCTTGAGAATAATTATTTCAACATCATTAACTCTTTACCCTTAACTGAGAATTAGACATGAAAATTGTTGGTGCATAAAATTAACCATCAATCTTCCGGTTTTGCATTTATGCTGTAATAATGACTAAGGAAATTTATTATACCCCACGCAACGAAGTTGCGGGGGTATAATGTTTTTGACTGGTTCGTCCGTCAGTCAGTCCTACTTGTTTTCCGGACTTTTTTTCTACACGCTTCCAGATTTTGAGCTGATTTTTGGTATGTGAGTCTAACATGGTGGCCTACAAATCAAGTTTGCATTTTGTTCTGCTCCACTGATTTTTACCAAAGTTATGGCCCTTGGACTCAGAAAAATTCATCAAAATTACAGTTTTCCGGACTTTTTTTCTACACGCTTCCAGATGTTGAGCTGATTTTTAGCTCAACTTGACAAAGTCAAGCTGAGCTATTGCCATCACTTCTCGTCCATCGGCGTATGTACGTACATACGTATGTACGTACGTACGTTAGTATGTTAGTACGTTTGTACGTACGTCCACAATTTCCTTTGGCACACCTCACAGGTCGCATTGATGATCAGATTACTTTGAAACTTCTTATGCTTGTTTGGGGTGACCTCTAGATGGGAGCTATCGATTTTCTTCAATTTTCGTCAAAAAATGTTGCCGCGGCCAACATTCTTAGAACTTAGTTTAGTCAAACCACAATATTTCCCTTTGGCACACCCTACAGGGCACATTTATGATTTGATTGCTTTGAAACCTGATACGCTTATTTAGGGTGACCTCTAGATGGGAGCTATCGATTTTCTTCAATTTCCGGCAAAAAATGTTGTCACGGCCAACGTTCGTAGAACTTAGTTTAGTCAGACCTCAATATTTCCCTTTGGCACACCCTACAGGGTACATTTACAATCAGATTGCTTTGAAACCTGGTATGCTTGTTTGGGGAGACCTCTAGATGGGAACTATTGATTTTCTTCAATTTCTGTCAAAAAATGTTGCCGCGGCCAACGTTCTTAGAACTTAGTTTAGTCAGAAGACTCAATATTTCCCTTTGGCACACCCTACAGGGTACATTTATGATCGGATTGCTTTGAAACCTGGCATGCTTGTTTGGGGTGACCTCTAGATGGGAGCTATCGATTTTCTTCAATTTCTGTCAAAAAATGTTGCCGCGGCCAATGTTCTTAGAACTTAGTTTAGTCAAACCACAATATTTCCCTTTGGCACTCCCTACAGGGTACATTTATGATTTGATTGCTTTGAAACCTGGTATGCTTATTTAGGGTGATCTGTAGATGGGAGCTATCGATATTCTTCAATTTCCGGCAAAAAATACTGCCACGGCCAACGTTCGTAGAACTTAGTTCAGTCAGACCTCAATATTTCCCTTTGGCACACCCTACAGGGCCCATTTATGATCAGATTGCTTTGAAACCTGGTATGCTTGTTTGGGGAGACCTCTAGATGGGAGCTATCAATTTTCTTCAATTTCTGTCAAAAAATGTTGCCACGGCCAACGTTCTTAGAACTTGGTTTAGTCAGAAGACTCGATATTTCCCTTTGGCACACCCTACAGGGCACATTTATGATCGGATTGCTTTGAAACCTTTCATGCTTGTTTGGGGTGACCTCTAGATGGGAGCTATGTATTTTCTTCAGTTTCCATCAAAAAATGTTGCCGCAGCCAACATTCTTAGAACTTAGTTTAGTCAGACCACAATATTTCCCTTTGGCTCACCCTACAGGGCTCATTTATGATTAGATTGCTTTGAAACCTGGTACGCTTATTTACAGTGACCTCTAGATGGGAGCTATCGATTTTCATCCATTTCCATCAAAAAATGTTGCCACGGCCAACGTTCTTAAAATTTAGTCTAGTCAGACCACAATATTTCCCTTTTGTACACCCTACAGGGCACATTTATGATCGGATTGCTTTGAAACCTGGCATGCTTGTTTGGGGAGGCCTCTAGATGGGAGCTATCGATTTTCTTCGGTTTCTGTCAAAAAATGTTGCCACTGGCAAAAAAACTGACATTGGTCCCAATGATCTTCAATTTTGCCATTTCATTTATAACTTACCAAGTTCAAGTTTGTCAAGTTGAGCTACAGTGTCATTGACACTTTCATTGGTATGTTAGTCTGACATGGTGGCCTACAGATCAAGTTTGCATTTTGTTTCGCTCCACTGATTTTTACTGAAATTACGGCCCTTGAACTTTGAAAAGTTCATCAAAATTACAGTTTTGCGGACTTTTTTCCTACACGCTTCCAGATATTGAGCTGATTTTTGGTATGTTAGTCTAACATGGTGGCCTACAGAACAAGTTTGCGTTTTGTTCCGCTCCACTGATTTTTACCGAAATTACAGCCCTTCTATTCTGAAAAATGCATCAAAATTACAGTTTTCCGGCCTTTTTTTCTACACGCTTCCAGATATTGAGCTGATTTTTGGTATGTTAGTCTAGCATGGTGGCCTACAGATCAAGTTTGCATTTTGTTCCGCTCCACTGATTTTTCCGAAATTACGGCCCTTGAACTTTGAAAAGTTCATCAAAATTACAGTTTTGTGGACTTTTTGAGCTGATTTTTGGTATGTTAGTCTGACATGGTGGCCTACAGATCAAGTTTGCATTTTGTTCTCTCCACTGATTTTTACCGAAATTACGGCCCTTGAACTTTGAAAAGTTCATCAAAATTACAGTTTTCCGGACTTTTTTTCTACACGCTTTCAGATATTATCGAAATTACGGCCATTTTAGTATGTGAGTCTACCACAATGACTTACAGATCAAGTTTGTGTTTCGTTCTGCTCGGCTGATTTTTGCAGAAATTATGGGCCCTGGACTCTGAAAAATACAAGTAACAGATTTCCGGGTCATTTTCCTAAAAATTACAGTTTTCCGAGCTTGAAATATTGGGGCGCGTGGGGTATGTGAGCGTGCTCACTAAGGTTCTATATTTGCTTCATAAAATTAACCATCATTCTTGTGGTTTTGCATTTGGGTACACCTGAATATCAGCTCAGTTGTATATTTTGGTTCATCAGTCTAAAGGTAGTGATCATCCATTTGTGTTTGATGGCAGAACAGTCATATAAATGTTTGAACATTGCTGAGATTCTGTGGTATTGGGTATCAGAAAAATTTAAATCTCATATAAATTTAACCCTTAAGTTCCCATACAGCCACAAACTGCCACTTTTATATTGTTTTGAAAAAGTTGCCCCCCTAGTGTATTATTCCGTGAGAACTCAAGTGGTAGGCTACACTTATCTTATCAATATTTCTACATCACTTTTGACTGCCTTTAGAGGCAGCCATCAATCATTTAGAAATGCTGTGAAGTCATCTGCAGCTGTGGACATGTACATTGTATATACAGTAAAAATTATCGAAAAAATTAATACTTGGCATTAAGGGTTAAAGTTCAAGTGAACAAATACAAATTTTGTTCACAAATCTGTGGTGCTGGCATGCCAATAGAAGCTTTTCCAATTATAAGTATGTCATAAGTGTTAGGTTCTGTTCTGTTTCCGTATAGTAGTAGTAATCCCTGAAGTTTGTGTTCTGGTGCAAGGCACTTCATCTTGATTACCCGTGTGGGTACACGTGATACTGTGTACTAAGCCGTGCTGCACGTCGATAGTGCACTAGTCTTCAACCAATGCTAACCCTGCTTGAGCAGAGTTAGTACGTTGGGGAGTCTGTCAGTTTCTTGCCATTGCTCGGTGGTTCTCTTCAGGTACTCTGGCTTCCTCCACCTGTAAAACTGTCTGTCATGAGGTGACCCTGGCTGTCGAAGTGTTGTAAAACCCCCATAAATAAAAAAAAATAAAAATTCCTGAAGTGAAACACTGCTCAATGTGGTAAATTACTGATGTTGTAGGTTCTGGTAAGCAATGCCTTGGGTGTGAGTCCTTTAAGCGAGAAGCACAGCTGAAAAAGATAAACTGAGCATGATTTTATTATTGTAATGCAGAGGATACCCTAATGAACAAATAAAAAAAGATATAAAAAAAGGTTTTTCTGCTTCTTCAACCGCAAGGGCTAATTCCAGCTTTAGCCAATAGATGTGATCAGCATCTACCATGTTATGATGTACCCCCCACACTCCCTCTCACGCTACCTTTTTAGGTGGAGCTTAAGTGATTGCTTTTTGTCTATCGTTCGTCCGTCTTACATCTGGCGTGAGTTTTACTTTATCGACTTCTCCTCATAAACCACTAGACAGAATTGAACCAATTTGATAAGCATGTTCCCTGTCATATGTCAATGCAAGTTTTTTCAAATAAAGTTGCCACACCTACAGGGGGAACCACAAGGGGCATTCCTCTGTTAGCACCCATAAATTGTTTTCCAAAGTTGAAAAAATCTCCAGAACCATCAATTAGAATATTCTGATCTTTGGTATATAACATCTCTGGGGGGTCAGATTCATGTTTGTTCAAATCGAGTCCCTGGGTTAATATTTGGTCCCCCTATGGGAGCCCAAATTTTAATTGGTGCAATATGAGGGAATTTCTTTAAAAATCTTCTTCTTCAGATCCACCAATCAAAATGCTTTCATATTTGGTATATAATATCTCTAGGGGGATCAGATTCCCCTAGAGATATTATGTAGTGTACCATAGTCCCCTGTCTTAATATTTGGGTTCTATAAGGGGGGAGGGGGGGGGGGGGTTAGGAGTGGGCAGGGGGTGGTAGGCATGGGCAGGGGGAGGGAGGGGGTAGGTTAGGTTCAGGGTTGTTCAGATCCATTCCTTAGTGTTTTTCCATAACATTTGCATTTCAAACTACCGTGACATAACAACCCTTGGAAGTTTGGCAGTGCTTGTCTGCAGCTGATAGAATAGGAAGCAGGAAGACCTATGATAATAATCATCTGACATGGACGAAAGAGTTATGAATAATTTCATGACTTCATTCCTCAGTAGTGTTGATGACCAGGACTAACTGAATGTGACTGAAAATACTTCTTTGAACTACTTTGTCAGGTGAACGATTAAGGCCCCTTGGGGCCTCCTGTTTCCAAAACAAATCACATGTTAACATAAGCAGCGCATTAAGTCTTGTCAGAAAATGGCTGAAATGAACTTGAGTTAACTTTCATAGTAAGTATCAGTTGTGATGTTAATAATATGGTAAATCCAAGGTGAAAACAAAACTCTAGGTAAAGAACACATTAAAATGTGCCTGCATATTGTTTGAATCAAGTTGCGTATTTTCGTTGCTTTTGCTAAACAAACTATGAACTACCATTATGAAAGTCTTAACAATCTAAATGCCTTCATATAAATAATGTGTTGTATACTTATGTTGTATGTTAGAAAGGGAGTGAAATATGAAGCGATTGACAGTAACTGTCTTCTTTGTCAGGGTTGTTCACATCCATTCCTTAGTGTTTTTCCATAACATTTGCATTTCAAACTACCGTGACATAACAACCCTTGGAAGTTTGGCAGTGCTTGTCTGCAGCTGATAGAATAGGAAGCAGGAAGACCTATGATAATAATCATCTGACATGGACGAAAGAGTTATGAATAATTTCATGACTTCATTCCTCAGTAGTGTTGATGACCAGGACTAACTGAATGTGACTGAAAATACTTCTTTGAACTACTTTGTCAGGTGAACGATTAAGGCCCCTTGGGGCCTCCTGTTTCCAAAACAAATCACATGTTAACATAAGCAGCGCATTAAGTCTTGTCAGAAAATGGCTGAAATGAACTTGAGTTAACTTTCATAGTAAGTATCAGTTGTGATGTTAATAATATGGTAAATCCAAGGTGAAAACAAAACTCTAGGTAAAGAACACATTAAAATGTGCCTGCATATTGTTTGAATCAAGTTGCGTATTTTCGTTGCTTTTGCTAAACAAACTATGAACTACCATTATGAAAGTCTTAACAATCTAAATGCCTTCATATAAATAATGTGTTGTATACTTATGTTGTATGTTAGAAAGGGAGTGAAATATGAAGCGATTGACAGTAACTGCCTTCTTTGTCTTGCCATTATTCTTCATAAAGATCACATTGGGTGGGGAGGGGGGAGGGGGGTGTTGTTACAACCGATAATGTTACAACACCACATAATGTTACACCAACGCATAATGTTACAAAAAATGTAGTAAACAACCGATAATGTTATGAACTCCGCATAATGTTATAACTTTTTTGAACCCGTTATGTTATAAAAATCGACGCATAATGTTATAACTTTTTTCAACCCGTTATGTTACAACAAATTAACCGATAATGTTATAACTTCTGTATACTAGTTCCAGTTACAGCTATTGCAGATGGACTTTACCACTTACCGTTTATTGCTGCATAAAAGTATGTAATATTTATACTGAAAGGTTTCTGCTCTGGTTAAGGCAAGGAGACCCCCCCCCCCGTCCCCCCCAACTCCCGGGGATTTATCATAGAATGACCTTGTCACATTACATAGACGCGGATTATCCTGGTAACTCTATTGTGTGACGTCATTACCATGATCATCCAGTGCCCAACATAGTGAATGCGGGGTTGGTGGAGGAGGGGTACTATTTTATCCGGTTGGTACGTTGACCAGCATGCGTAATCTCCGCTTCCAGAAATGTAGTGTACCATAGTTCCCTGACGCCTTTGGGTATGGGCAAATGCCTCTGTTTCTGCTTGTTTTGGGCATCTAAAACTCATTTGTCGCATATTTCTTAGTCATAAGAATATCTTATTGTTCATTAATTTGACATTTTAACAACTAACAGTGAACAAAAATGAGGTGGAGTTAAAAGTGGTCAAAAAGTTTGATGGAGCGAGGTACATATAGTGGATGTGGCGGGTTGGTAGTGTCGCTCGGAAGCCGAAGAATAGGATGCGAGACTGGGTAGGAAGAGGAATGGGGTTTAGGAGGATTGAAAGGGGTGGGCGGGGATTAGGCTGAGAAAGAGAGGAGGTCATGGAGTAGTACATCAGGGTGATTGTGCAGAGAAGGCTATCTGAGAATACTATAAGAGAGTAGTGCTATACGGTATGATAATATAGATGGTGGAGATGTTGGAAGAAGTGGAAGTGATGAATTTGGGATTACAGGTTCTGGAAAAGGCAGAATCACTAGAACTGGCAGTATAGGGAGAAGGGTGAGATTCAAGTTTGTTCAAATCAGGTCCCTGGGTCAGTATTTGGGCACCCTATGGTAACCCGAATTTTGATTAAGTGCAATATGAAGAAATTTCTTTAAAAATCTTCTTGAGATCTACCAGTCAGAATGCTTTCATATTTGGTATATAACATCTCTAGTGGGGTAAAATTCAAGATTGTTCAAATCGAGTGCCTAAGTTAATATTTGGGCTCCCCATGGCAGCTGGAATTGGCCATGTAGCTGAAGAATTATGAATCTTTTATTAAGTACCCTCAAGAGGTGTGTAACTAGGATTAATTCACATAGGTTGTATCAAGGGGCTCCTCTTGTTTACTGTTTTATACAAGGTTTGCTTTACTGGTAAAATAGGACCCTGTCACCATTGCTTGGGGTGGAAGTCCTCTAAAATGAGCAACATAAGTATAAACGATTGACTGAACTTCTCTTTATCTCCATGTTGTGGTCATGATTAGCCATTGTGCAAAAATATGTGACCTTAAACACCAGTAAATAAATAATAAATAAATAGTTCTAAATTTTGATGGCTTGCATAGGTATTCACAACTTTTCAAGAAACAATTGCTAAGCCGCAGCATGTAGACTATTAGAGTGAGGCAGAATGTATAAAATATTTCTAGGCTTTGGAGAGTTGAGCTAGTTACATTTCTGAAATTTATTGTAATCTCTGCCATCATTACTTGATTTATTAGAATCTCAAGAAATTACTATTGTTTGTTAAGAGTTAAAAGAAAAGTGTATACCGACCACTTTATGTGTTGGTGTGATTTCTACAGGGAACAGATGAAGATTGATCTGAGTTCGAAGTAATCCAGTCTTAATCATTTCAACAAATTTACTGCATCTCATGAGTAATATACTCAATCACCGTCAATGTTTTTGTCTGTCACCTTCTAAAATAATCCGTTTACCATTTCTTTGTCTCAGAATTGAACTAATATAAATTGATATTGATCATTTTTTTCCAGTGGATAGTACACAAGGATATTTTCCCACCAGATATTTCCCCACTGGGTATTAATTAGAAAAATGCTCAACACAATGTGACATTAGTTGTTGAAAGCATCGTTAAAGTAAACCCCAATAAACAAACCATTAGAAAATGGACATTTTCCCACCATGGACAGTACTGGACATTTATCCACTTTTGCTATTTTACCAGTGGACATTTCCCCACATTGCTCTTGTGGATATTTCTCTGTCTGGCCTATATACTAGTGTAACTCGTTCTTGTCAGATCACCGAAGTTAAGCAATGTCGAGCCTGGTTAGTCTCTGGATGGGTGTCCGTCTGAGTGATTGATTCAGACTCCCATGTTGTGTCCTTGGGCAAGGCACTTAACCTCGATTGTCCACATGGGGGCACGATGATGCTGTGTTCTAAGGCGTACTGCCTGTCGATGGCGTGCATGTGTTCAACCAATCTAAGCCTGACTGTGCTGCAGTCCAGAGTTACGATGTTGAGGGGCTGGCAGCTGCTCGTTGTTGCTTGGTGGTTCTCTCCGGGGACTACAGCTTCCTCCATCCATAAAACTGTCATCGACATGATATGACCTTGGCTGTTAAAGTGTCGTTAAGCCTGAAGAAATAAATAAATATACTGGTGTAAAGAAGGGACAGTAGGTATCACATCATATCAGCCCTGGTAATTCACCCTCAGAAATCAGCAGTTCTGTGGAAACAAAATATATCCACAGCAAAAATACTGCAGAGCTTTCCAGAAACTGATGTCAGATTCTTGTGTTATCAACATAGAAGCAGTGAGATACTTAGTTTGTGGTTATACTGCATCTTATTTTCACTCATACTATACATATTGAGCAAGTCGCCTGCTCACTTCCAAGATTTTTTCTCAGCATTCACATGGCTCATAGTATTGGCATAATCTAATTGAAAGATTCTGCTCATTGATTGTGATTATATACACATATATCGGGTTATATACACATGTATTTATTGGGTTTTAAGGTCACATACTTGTGCACAATGGCTAATCGTGACTGTGACAGTTTTACGGGTGGAGGAAGCCGGAGTACCCGGAAAGAACCACTGAGTAATGGCAAGCAACTGTCAGCTTCTCAACATTCTAACTCGGTTCAAGCTCAGCTCAAGCAGGGTTACAGCGGTTGAAGGCATGTGCACCATTGACATGCAGTACACCTTAGTACACGGCGTCATCGTGCCCCCATGTAGGCAAAAGGGATAAAGTGCCTTGCCCAAAGACACAACACAGGTCATCGAACTCGGGACCTCTAGCATAGAAGTCCAACAGTCCACCACTGAGCCACCGTGCTCCCTATTATATTCACATGTATATCGAACTACTTTCACATGTTAAAGTTACTTGAAAGTTTTCACTTCACTGCATACTGCATATACATGGCAATTGAGACTATGCCCTGCCCCCTGATGATTTTTACACAATCGAACAGTCTTCACAGCAATTGCTGTAGAAGCACCAGTTTTCCACAACAATTTTTTTGCAGCGGAAACAAGGATGAATTACCAGGAATGAGATATTAAACATTTGTTTTATTTCCATAATAAAGGTAACACAATATATGAATAATATGAGTCTATGCTATACATGTACATAATAATCCAGGCAACCCTAAAAATATCATGCAGATATCTATGTACAGATACATTACAGCATACAACAAAGTGGAAGCTGACACATGCTATTAGTGATTTATTTGTGGGATATTTTCACCACATGGTGGCTTGAATATCATGATATTCTTATAGCAATAATGCTTTGGTTTTAATTTCTCCCTCTAAATGCTTCAGTCGATCGTAATTCGCCCACCAACACTCCTCATAAAACTTATTAACATCCAATATACCATGTACATGTTTGCCTGTGATTCAATAGTTGTGCAACTTACAAGCCAGAGTTGAAAGTTGAAATGTAAGGAAAACGTGCACCACAGTGATTTTCATCGTTTAATTCATGAACGACGACTGAAAATATGTATTGATTATACGTCATAACATTTTGAAAATATTGCGCTAATGCTTTAGGAATATCACCATAATATGGCACCAATATGGCATTATTAACAGGAGAATATTGCCTGATGATACACTTTGTTATTGGCTGAACTGTAATATATACTTAACTATGCATAGTCACACACAGTTTTATTTGATATATTTCGATTACATCTCTTCTCTCTGAAGATATGTAATCAAAATGTATCAACTAAAATTCTATGTGACTGCACAGAATTAATTATATATATATATCCAAGTCTTGCACAGCCTTGCATGTCTCCAGAGGCTTCTGATGTTTTACACTTGAACTCTTTACACGGCAAATGTGTTGTCCATGACCCTACTGACAACCATAAAAAAATCTTACAGATGTCCTTTTATTTTGTCAGATATCTTTGCAGCCAGAGTGTTTGTCATTTCCATTCATCTGTCTGTCTGTCCATCACAAAAATTTTCGTGTCCGCTCCATAACTCTGAGATGCTTCTTTGGATTTTGTTGAAACTTGGCATACATGTTGCTTATGGAGAGATGATGTGTCGCACACAAATTTTTAGCTCAACTTGACAAAGTCAAGCTGAGCTATTGCCGTCACTTCTTGTCCGTCGACATACGTACATCTGGGTGTACGTACATACGTCCACAATTTCCTTTGGCACACTGCACAGGTCGCATTTATGATCAGATCACTTTGAAACCTGGTATGCTTGTTTGGGGTGACCTCTAGATGGGAGCTATCGATTTTCTTTCATTTCTGTCAAAAATGTTGTCACTGGCAATGGCCTTTGAACTTAGTTTATTCAGATCTCAATATTTCCCTTTGGCACACCGTACAGGGCACATTTATAATGGGATTTCTTTGAAATCTGGAATGCTTATTTGGGGTGACCTCAGGATGGGAGCTATCGATTTTCTTCCATTTACAGCAAAAAATGTTGCCGCTGGCAACAACCCTTGAACTTAGTTTAGTCAGGCATCATTATATTCCTTTGGTACACCCTACAGGATACATTTATGATCAGATTGGTTTAAAACTTGGTATGTTTGTTTGGGGTTACCTCTAGATGGGAGCTATTGATTATCTTCCATTTCCGTCAAAAAATGTTGCCGCTGGCGATGACCTTTGATGAACTTAGTGCACTTATGCATCAATATTTCCCTCTGGCACACCCTGCAGGGCACATTTATAATTGGATTAATTTGAAGCTTGGTATGCTTGTTTGGGGTGACCACTAGATGGGAGCTATCGATTTTCTTCCACTTCCATCAAAAAATATTGCCGTTGGCAACGGCCTTTAAACTTAGTTTAGTCAGACCTCAGTATATCCTTTTGGCACCCCCTACAGGACACATTTATGGTCTTATCAGTTTGAAACTTGGTATGCTTGTTAGCTCATCTTGACAAAGTCAAGCTGAGCTAATCTCATCGCTTCCCGTCCGTCGTCCGTCGTCTGTCGTCCGTCGTCTGTCGTCCGTCGTCCGTCAACACCATGTTTTGGTCTTCTCCTCCAAAGCCACTGGGCCAATTCAAGTGAAAGTTTGTGTGAGTGATGGTCCCAAAGGGGCATTTCATTTTTGTTCAACTCGGCATGCCCAGCCCCATAGGGAGGGAGTGGGGTAAAATGCTCCAAAATATTTTTAAAATCTTCTTCTCAAGAACCAGTGTGTACAGTGACTTGATATTTGCTATGGAGCTTCCATATGAGGTGTAGAATCAAGTTTGTTCAAACGAAGTTCGTAAAGTAATATTTGGCTTTGTAATAGGAGGGGTAAGATTTTTGGCCCCGCCCAAAATTTCTATTTTCTGAACCGATGGTCCGGTATGAACCAAATTTGGTTTGTGGTAGTATTGGGTCATAAGTACTTGACCCATGCAAAAAAAAAATTCCTGCATCCCCATGGGAACCCTGGGAGCTAAAAATAGAAATATTTTCAAACGCCCATATTTCCCAAACCCCACGGAACAGAGAGCTTTTATTTGGTATGAAGTATCCTTATGACCAGTAGAATTGAATGGTAAAAAAAAATTGCCATCGGTTATGTTAGGGTGTTCTGTAATGGGCATCGAAAAAATGCTGAGTCAGCATATTTGCAAAAATTTAAAAAAATCTTTTCTCCAGAACCAATCATCAGAATCTTTTGATATTTGGTATACAGCATTCATAGGGGGGTCAGATAAAAGTTTGTTGAAATAAAGCTCATTGGTTCATATTTGGGCTCTCTACAGGAGCCCGAAGTTTTAACATAGGGTAATATGGGGAATATTCTTTAAAAATCTTCTTCTTCAGAACTACCAGTCAGAATCTTTTAATATTTGGTATACATCATTGTTATGAGGGTCAGATTCTAGATTGTTCAAACCAAGCCCCTAGGTTAATATTTGGGCTTCCTACGGAAGCCCAAATTTTATCTTTGTTCAATATGGAGGGTAATTTAAAAAAATCTTCTTCTTCAGATCCATCAGTCAGAATGCTTTGATGTTTGGTATGCAACATCTCTATGGGGGACGGATTCAAGTTTGTTCAAATCAAATTTCTAGGTATATATTTGGGCTCACTATGGTAGCCCAAATTTTTACTTAGTGCAATATGAGAGAATTTTTTTAAAAATCTTCTTCTTCAGATCCACCAGTTGGAATGCTTTTATATTTGGTATACAACATCTCTAGGGGGGTCAGATTCCAGGTTGTTCAGTTCGAGTGCCTAGGTTAATATTTGGGCTCCATATGGGAACATGAAATTTAACTTAGTACAATATGAGGGAATTTCTTCAAAAATCTTCTTCAGATTCACTTGTCAGAATGCTTTCACATTTGGTATACAACATCTCTAGGAGGGTCAGATTCAAGTTTGTTCAAATTGGATCCATAGGTCAATATTTGGGCTCACTATGGTAGCCCACATTTGAACTTAGTGCAATTCGAAGAAATTTCTTTACAATTTCTCTTCTTCAGATCCAACAGTCAGAATGCTTTCATATTCAGTACACAACATCTCTAGGGAAGTCAGATTTAACTGTGTTCAAATCAAGAGTCTGGGTTAATATTTGGGCTCTCTATGGGAGCCGGAATTGGCCATTTTGCTGAAGAATTAAAAATTTTGTATTCAATACCCTCTAGAGGTACTAAGATTAATCCACATAGGTTGTATCAAGGGGCTTCATAGGGGAGCTCTACATTTTACTTTTGATCAACTGAAGAAAAGGCATGATGCCCAGATTATTTTTGTCACTCCTGAGGGACTCCAGGATTGACAGTGTAGCCTATGGAGATGGCTTGCTTAATGTAGACTCATTCTTGGACTCTGTTTAAATTGTGTTCTGTACAAGATGAGCGATTCAGGCCCCGTGGGGCCTCTTGTTTGGAGTTAACTTTAGATGGGAGCTATCGATTATCTTCCATTTCCATCAAAAAATGTTGCCACTGGCAATGACCTTCAATGAACTTAGTGCAGTTATGCATCAATATTTCCCTTTGGCACACCCTGCAGGGCACATTTATGATCGGATTGCTTTGAAACTTCGTCTGCTTGTTCAGGGGGACCTCTAGATGGGAACTGTCAATTTTCTTCCATTTCTGTCAAAAATAGTTGCCGTTGGCAACAACTGTTGAACTTAGTATAGTCAGGCATCAGTGTATTCCTCTGACATGCCCTATAGGGCACATTTATGATAGGATCGATTGAAATTTGGTATGCATGTTCTGGGTGGCTTATGGATGTTAGCTGTTGATTTCATTTTATTTCCATTAAAAATTATAGTTGTTAGCACCAGCCTTTGGACTTAGTGCATTTTTGTAGCAAATTATCTCTTTTGCACTTTCCACAGGGTATATTTATGAATTTCCATAAATAGATAAAAACACCATTGCCACCAGCCAGGACTGTCATACTCAGTGCATTTGTGCATTAACATCTTCCTTTGGCATGCCTCAGAGGGCACATTCATCATTGGGTTGTTTTGGAACTTCATATGCTTATTCGGGGTGACAGAGATAGGACCTATCGATTTTCTTTTCATTTCTATCAAAAACTGTGGCTGTCAGCAACAATCTTTGCATCTATTGCATTTACATTCTTTTTTGACATGACCTTTTGACATGGCACATTTATCGTAGGATTGTTTTTGGACTCCGCATGCTCATTAGGCCAAACCTCTACATTTCTGTGAAAAAAGTTGCCGTTTACAAAATGAACTCCGAACTTACTGCATTTGTGTATCAACATTCTTCCTTTAGCCAACCTTACAGTTTACATTTAAAACGCTTGGAGTGCTCTGACATTGTCACACACAGTGCTGTTAGGTTGGAAGTTTCACCAAATAACATTGGAACCAATGATCTTTTACCATTTCAAGTTTGTCAAGTTGAGCTACAGTGTCATTGACACTTCATTTTTAGCTCAACTTTGGCGAAGCCAAATTTGAGCTTTTGTCATGGCCCGTCGTCCGTCTGTCCGTATGACAACAATTGGATACGGTTCGGGCTAGAGGCTGTATTTATAACCGATCTTTACGAAACTTCTTGGGTACCTTTGTTATGACCGTGGGACGAGAACGAGTGTTTTTGGGTGCGGTCTGAAATTCAGGATGGCTGCCAGCTGCCATTTTGTACCGACGATGCAGAAATCTGTTTTTTGTACAGAACTTCCATATGAAAGCTCTGATTTGAATAATTTTTTGTATGAATGTTTAGTACCATGAGATACATTGCATATCATATGGGTTTTTTTCTCGTGCTTAAATTATGCAAATTAGACTAACTTTGATTTATTTAGTGTTACTTTCAGCACTGTCAGTGCAAATGCCAATACGGCTCGGTCTAGAGGCCACATTTATGAACCGATCTTTACAAAACTTCTTGGGTACCTTTGTTATCACCGTGGGACAAGAACGAGTGTTTTTGGGTCCGGACCGAAATTCAAGATGGCTGCTGGCTGCCATTTTGTTCAAAATTAGGGACAATCAGATTTTTGTGCAGAACTTCTACATGAAAGCTCTGATTTGAATAATTTTTGTATGAATGTTTAGTACCATGGGATACATCACATATAATATAGGTTTTCTTCTCGTGCAGAAATTATGCAAATTAGATGAACTTTTTTTCAGTGCTACTTACACACAGTATGTACACATGTCAATATGGCTTGGGCTAGAGGCTGTATTTATCAACCGATCTTCACGAAACTTCTTGGGTACCTCTGTTATCACCTTGGGATGAGAACGAGTGTTTCTGAGTGCGGTCCAAAATTCATGATGGCTGCCAGTGGCCATTTTGTACCGAAATTAGGTCTAATCAGTTTTTTGTACACAACTTCTATACGGCTCAGGCTAGAGGCCGTATTTATGAACCGATCTTTACGAAACTTCTTGGGTACCTTTGTTATCACCGTGGGATGAGAACGGGTGTTTTTGGGTGTGGTCCGAAAGTCAAGATGGCCATTTTGTACCAAAATTAGTGCAATCAGTCCTTTGTACAGAACTTCTGTATGAAAGTTCTGATTTGAATCAATTTTTGTATGAATGTTTAGTAAAATGGAATGCATCACATACAGTACGGGTTTTTTTCTCGTGCAGAAATTATGCAAATTAGATGATTTTTAGTCGAGTTGTGACGAAGTCAAACTCGACTTATAGTTTGGTGAATGGCGGGCGGGCGGGCGGGTGGGCGGGCGTAAACAATTTGTTTCCGGATGATAACTTGATAGTGGTTCAACTCACATTCATTAAACTTCATACGTAGGTTGGTCTTGGTGGGAGGAAGAACCCTATTGATTTTGGACATGCTACGTCGAAGGTCAAGGTCACAGTGACCTTGAACGTAGTAAATATTAAACAATTGGTTTCCGGATGATAACTTGACAATGGTTCAACTCACATTCATGAAACTTCATAGGTAGATTGGCCTTGGTGAGGGGAAGAACCCTATTGATTTTGGACTCGCTACGTCAAAAGTCAAGGTCAACATGACCTTGAACATAATAAATCGCAACAATTCCTTTCCGGATGATAACTTGATAGTAGTTCAACCTACATTCATGAAACTTCATAGGTGGGTTGGCCTTGGTGCAAGGAAGAACTCTATTGATCTTGGACTCACCAGATCAAAGGACAAGGTCACAGTGACCTTTAACATAGTATATCGCAACAATTGGTTTCCGGATGATAACTTGATAGTGGTTCAACCTAGAGTCATGAAACTTCATAGGTGTGTTGGCCTTGGTGCGAGGAAGAACCCTATTGATCTTGGACTCACCAGGTCAAAGGTCAAGGTCACAGTGACCTTGAACATAGTATATCGCAACAATTGGTTTCCGGATGATAACTTGATAGTGGTTCAACCTAGAGTCATGAAACTTTACAGGCGTGTTGGCCTTGGTGCGAGGAAGAACCCTATTGATGTTGGACTCACCAGGTCAAAGGTCAAGGTCACAGTGACCTTGAACATAGTATATCGCAACAGTTGGTTTCCGGATGGGAACTTGATAGTGGTTCAACCTAGAGTCATGAAACTTCATAGGTGTGTTGGCCTTGGTGCGAGGAACTGTTGTCACAACTCGACATTGGATCGGTGATCCTGAGCGGCATTTTTGATTTATTTAGTACTACTTATACACTGTAAGTGCACATGTCAATACGGCTCGGGCTAGAGGCTGTATTTATCAACCGATCTTCACGAAACTTCCTGGGTACCTTTGTTATCACCTTGGGACGAGAACGAGTGTTTCTGAGTGTGGTCCAAAATTCAAGATGGTTGCCAGTGGCCATTTGGTACCGAAATTAGGTCCAATCAGTTTTTTGTCACAACTTCTATACAGCTCGTATTTATGAACTGATCTTCACGAAACTTCTTGGGTACCTTTGTTTTCACCTTGGGACAGGAATGAGTGTGTTTTGGGGTGCCTTTGTTATCACTGTGCTATGAGAACAAATATTTTGGGGTTCAGTCAGACCCACTCTGGGACTCAAAGATTTCTTTTCTAGTTTAGCATCTGACTGTCACCCACCTTTACAATACTTTACCTATACATTTGTTACAGGCTACGGTCAGTATTTATGTACAGACTGTTACAATACTTTATATGTACCTTTGTTATCAGGTCATTACCTAGATGTTTGTCATTGCTGTGTCACATACTATACATGTACATGTCTTGACAAGTTGAGCTACAGTGTCATTGACACTTTCATTTTGTTCAATGGAGTTCAAGGCACACCCTGCAGGGCACATTTATGATCGGATTGCTTTGAAACCTCGTATGTTTGTTCATGGTGACCTCTAGATGCGAACTGTCAATTTTTTTCCATTTCTATCAAAAATAGTTGCCGTTGGCAATGACCGTTGAACTTAGTATAGTCAGACATCAGTATATCCCTCTGGCATGCCCTATAGGGCACATTTATGATAGGATCACTTGAAACTTGGTATGCATGTTCTGGGTGGCTTATGGAGGTTTTACACCTATGACAAAGCCACATACCAGAAATCAACCAATTATCTGAACGTATAGCGAAAAGAAGTCCTGAACACTGATTACTTCCTTGAGTTTTCATAAACTAAGTTCATGGTCAATAACTGCAGAAAATCATCTGACAGGGACAAACTTGAACTCATTTTGTAAGTATCCATGACAAAGCCACATGCCAGAAATCAGCCAAATATCTAATGGATTGCCTGAAAATGGCAAAAGCAAAAGAAAAGTCCAGAAAATTGATTCTCTGAGTTTTCACATCATGAAGTATGTTCAAGGTAAAAAAATGCATAATCATGCTACCTCGGGGCATACATGTATGTGTCGTTCTGACACATATAGTTTCTTCTCAACCTACTCACAATTGTTTACAATTGGCTGTAACGTAAGTGCAAGCCATACTTCCGAACTAACTCAAGCTAACAAACTTTTCCAAACAAGTTGGAAAAGTGATAGAGTGTAAAAGCATGAAAAAAGGTCGAGCGAGACCGGCGCTCGACATTACAGGTACTCTCTCTTGCGTTTACCGAGCGCATGCGCAACAACCATGACGTTCAATTCCTTTTATTTCCGCCATTGTGATGGTCGGAAATTTTGTGACTTGTGCTATTATTTGCTGTTATCTTCTTTGTCCTGTTCGTGCGATCAAGACTTACATTAATCGCACTCTGTTCATTCAGAGGGGTTGGAAGAGATTCTTTCTGTCTCTCATTCCCAGGAGGCAGTCTGTCTCTTCCCATTCCATTTCCAGATGGATCTCTCTTGCAATCAAGCTGGCTTATTCCAGCTTGTCTGCTTCGGATCTTGTTTCGAACCGGTTTCATGCTCATGAGGTCCGTGCCATTTCTACACCCTGAGTGTTCGCCAATTCTGTTTCGCTCCGGGATGTTATGAATGCGGCTTACTGGAGGAATGCTTCTACCTTCTCCTCCTTTTATCTCCGCCACCTACAGCAGCAATCTGAGGACCTTTTTTCTTTAGGTCCTCACGTTGCTGCTCAGGCTGTTGTGCATCCTCGTTAAATTTGTTTTTATCGGGTTTGTGCTCCGCTCAACCTTGTTCTTTTCAGGTGCCTTCTCTCTTTCTTCATTAAAGGTTTTCGCTATTATTCTCTGCCCTCCTTTCATTTCTTTCTGCTTCCCTTGTTGGTATTGGTTATGTGATTCACCTCCTCCTATTGTTTATTCGGCCAATTGTAAACAATTGTGAGTAAGTTGAGAAGAAATAAAAATTTTTTAGTAAATTTTGTTTCTTAATATACCTACCACAATTGTTTACCGGAGGCCCACCCTCCTTGGGGATATCTTTGATATCGATGCCTCCTCGCTAAATCACAAACTTCTCGTTGGCGGAAATACGGAATTGAAGTCACGGTTGTTGCACATGCGCTCGGTAAATGCAAATGGTGTGCAGAGAGAGTACCTGTAATGTCGAGCGCCGACCTCGCTCGACCCTTTTTCGATCTTTTTCGTGCTTTTGCACTCTATCACTTTTCTTACTTGTTTGGAAAAGTTTCTTAGCTTGAGTTAGTTCCGAAGTAGGGCTTGCACTTACGTTACAGCCAATTGTAAACAATTGTGGTAGGTTTGTTAAGAAACAAAATTTACTAAAAAATTTTAATTTTCATATTAAATGAAAGTGTCAAGAAAGCCAACCACAAAAAATAGAAAATAATTTCAAAATTAAAATGATCAAATATTTTACCCATAATGTGATATTGAAGAGTAACACCAAGTTCCCAAGGTCATATATGTGTGGACCAGACTGTGGACCTAGTCTGTTCTATTTTATGTGGATGCTTTAGTGTTGGGAAGAGAGATATTTATGCTCAAATCCTTCAGTTGAATGATTGATACAGTAAACTGCTGGACTAAAAATAAGCAATAAATATACCTTCAATACTTTCAACTCTTGAACTTTGCTAAACAGGAACACCGAAGATTTTTATCGTGGCTAAATAAATCAACAAAAGGTTCTCCCTCCCCACACTCACTAAAATACTCTCTCTACTCTTCCTCTATCCCAGCAGACATACACAGAACAACATATGTGTGTGAATGGGTAATCGATATGGCCCGAGTGTCAGCATGGTAGGATAAAACAAGGCTGCAGACTTCAAGTTTTACCCTTCCGTGATGACACAAGTGCCATATCGATCAACATATGCATGTGTCATTCTGTGTTTATTACACGCCTATTAAGCAATTATTAGAAGGACACTCAGCAATTCATTGACAACTTGTCCCATGAGTTCCAATGTGTTCTATGAGGCAGTAAGCAAATAAAACACATTGGAACTCAGGGGACAAACTATCAACAAAAAGATCACATTTTATCGAGGACAACATGTATTACTATTTTTAGCTTTTGCTAGCGATTCCAATTTTAATTGCAGCGTATGATTTGTAGAAAATTTCAGTGAAATTTCTCTTCAATCTAAAAATAGTCTGTAAACCTTCCATACATCTATGCGGAATGGATTTTCATTTTCCGCTTGGTTTAGTGTTGTTATATCCAGGTGAGCCTCTGTTTTTTTTCAAATGCTCAATTTGTAAATTATGTAGGTAGATGTGATCGATTCATTATGTAAAGGGTTAACATTTCAAATTCATGCTGAAAATTTGGCAGATGATTTATTGTTTGGAAGTCAGATGCAATTAACAGAAATATTCAATTGAGTGGGTGCCACTGTGCTTGGAGAAGTGGGGAAGGTTTGCCACAACAGAGAACCTGTGAGGTTTACATTATTGAACAGTTGATAACTGACCCCCAATGTCTTTGACACATGTAATCTAATTAGCACAGTGATGATCCGAATACCCTGAAATCAGGAAATACTGAATGACGTATCACAAGAACTGCCTCCTTTAATCAGAAAATCTATACATTAGTACAGTTAGGATTTACAGAAATGTTTAACTATCCAGTGGTGTGTGATTTGGCCCTCTGGTGAAGAAAGGTGACCCTAAAATAACTGTGTTACCTTTTTTTAGCTCACCTGACTGAAAGTCAGGATGAGCTATAGTGATCACTCACTATTCGTCGTCTAGTATCCGTTGTCCGTGGACATGTTGTTTGAACCTGCCCCTCCTAAACTATTGAACCAATTTTAGTTGTATTTGAGGTGATTGCTTGTTCTGACATTGCAGTTTGGTTTTTATGTGTACCCATACTATGTATGGTACACATAATGCTGGCATCCGGGGTGGCCATCCTTTGTTCGTCCTTCCTTTGTCCATCCATCTGTCTGTCTGTCTGTCTGTCCATCCTGCGTCCGTATCCATTTCTTTGGCATTCAATAACTTGAAAAATATTACTTGGATTGTCAAGTTACTTTATATTTGTGTTCAGGTTACTGATTTTCCGAGCTGTATAGTTTTTGGTGTAAATCTGATAATTTAATCCTGCGATATTAACCCTTTATCCTTCAAATTGAAAAATCCTCCAATCCCTTTGGTATTCGATAACTTGAAAAATATTGCTTGGATTGTCTAGTTACTTTATATTTGTGTTCAGGTTACTGATTTGCCAAGCTGTATAGTTTTTGGTGTAAATCTGATGATTTGATCCCGAGATATTAACCCTTCATCCTTCAAATTGAAAATTCCTCCAATCCCTTTGGCATTCGATAACTTGAAAAATTTTGCTTGGATTGTCAAGTTACTTTATATTTTTTGTGTACCCATACCATGTATGGTACACATAATGCCGGCATCCGGGGGGGGGGGCCCTCCGTCGTTTGTTCATCCTTTGTCTGTCCGTTTGTCCATCCGTCAGTCCATCGTACCTTCTGTTTGTCCATCCGTCTGGCATCCGTATCCATTTTTTGGCATTCGATACCTTGAAAAATATTGCTTGGATTATCAAGTTACTTCATATTTGTGTTCAGGTTACTGATGTGCTGAGCTGTATAGTTTTTCGTGTAAATCTGATAATTTGATCCTGAGATATTAACCCTTTATCCTTCAAATTAAGAATTCCTCCAAACCCTTTGGCATGAGATAACTCAAAAAATATCAATCCAATTGTCATGCTACTTTATATATATCTTCAGGTTACTGATTTTCCGAGCTGTATAGTTTTTGGTGTAAATCTGTTATTTTGATCCTGAGGTATTAACCCTTTATCCTTCAAATTGAAAATTCCTCCAATCACTTTGGCATTCAATAACTTGAAAAATATTGCTTGGATTGTCAAGTTACTTTATATTTGTGTTCAGGTTACTGATGTGCCGAGCTGTATAGTTTTTTGTGTAAATCTGATAACTTGATCCTGAGATATTAACTCTTTATCCTTCAAATTGAAAATTCTTGCAATCTCTTTGGCATTCGATAACTTGAAAAATATTGCTTGGATTGTCAAGTTACTTTATATTTGTGTTCAGGTTACTGATGTGCCGAGCTGTATAGTTTTTGGTGTAAATCTGATAATTTGATCCTGAGATATTAACCCTTTATCCTTCAAATTGAAAATTCCTCCAATCCCTTTGGCATGAGATAACTCAAAAAATTTCAATTCGATTGTCATGTTACTTCATCTATGTGTTCAGGTTACTGATGGGCCGAGCTGTATAGTTTTTTGGTGTAAATCTGATAATTTGATCCTGTGATATTAACCCTTTATCCTTCAAATTGAGAACTCCTCCAATCCATTTCTTCGGCATGCGATAACTCAAGAAATATTAATTCGATTATCAGGTTACTTTATATATGTATTCAGGTTACTGATGTGCTGTGCTGTATAGTGTTTTATGTAAATCTAATAATTTGATCCGGAGATATTAACCCTTTATACATCAAATTAGGCACTCCTCCAATCCATTTCTATATGTACCCATACATGTATGGTGTACATATTGTCGGCATCCGGGGTGGCCCTCCGTCATTCAGCTTTCTACTAGTTGCGCATATGGGTACACATCTGACGATTTAATCGGCCTATTTTTAGCTCATCTTGACAAAGTCAAGCTGAGCTAATCTCATCGCTTCCCGTCCGTCGTCCGTCGTCCGTCAACACCATGTTTTGGTCTTCTCCAAAGCCACTGGGCCAATTCAAGTGAAAGTTTGTGTGAGTGATGGTCCCAAAGGGGCATTTCATTTTTGTTCAAATCGGCATGCCCAGCCCCATAGGGAGGGAGTGGGGGAAAATGCACCAAAATATTTTTAAAATCTTCTTCTAAAGAACCAGTGTGTACAATGACTTGATATTTGCTATGGAGCTTCCATATGAGGTGTAGAATCAAGTTTGTTTAAACAAAGTTCGTGAAGTAATATTTGGATTTGTAATAGGAGGGGTAAGATTTTTGGCCCCGCCCAAAATTTCTATTTTCTGAACCGATGGTACGGTATGAACCAAATTTGGTTTGTGGTATTATTGGGTCGTAAGTACATGACCCATGCAAAAAAAAAAATTCCTGCATCCCCATGGGAACCCTGGGAGCTAAAAATAGAAATATTTTCAAACGCCCATATTTCCCAAACCGCACGGAACAGAGAGCTTTTATTTGGTATGAAGTATCCTTATGACCAGTAGAATTGAATGGTAAAAAAAAACTGCCATCGGTTATGTTAGGGTGTTCTGTAATGGGCATCGAAAAAATGCTGAGTCAGCATATTTGCAAAATTTTAAAAAAATCTTTTCTCCAGAACCAATCATCAGAATCTTTTGATATTTGGTATACAGCATTCATAGGGAGGGGGGGGGGGGGGGGGGGGGGGGGGGGGGGTCAGATAAAAGTTTGTTGAAATAAAGCTCATTGGTTCATATTTGGGCTCTCTACAGGAGCCCGAAGTTTTAACATAGGGTAATATGGGGAATATTCTTTAAAAATCTTCTTCTTCAGAACCACCAGTCAGAATCTTTTAATATTTGGTATACATCATTGTTATGAGGGTCAGATTCTAGATTGTTCAAACCAAGTCCCTAGGTTAAGACTTGGGCTTCCTACGGAAGCCCAAATTTTATCTTTGTTCAATATGGAGGGTAATTTAAAAAAATCTTCTTCTTCAGATTCATCAGTCAGAATGCTTTGATATTTGGTTTGCAACATCTCTATGGGGGTCAGATTCAAGTTTGTTCAAATCAGATCCCTAGGTAAATATTTGGGCTCACTATGGTAGCCCAAATTTTTACTTAGTGCAATATGAGAAAATTTCTTTAAAAATCTTCTTCTTCAGATCCACCAGTCGGAATGCTTTTATATTTGGTATACAACATTTCTAGGGGGGTCAGATTCCAGGTTGTTCAATTCGAGTCCCTAGGTTAATATTTGGGCTCCATATGGGACCATGAAATTTAACTTAGTACAATATGAGGGAATTTCTTCAAAAATCTTCTTCTTCAGATTCCCTTGTCAGAATGCTTTCACATTTGGTATACAACATCTCAATGGGGGTCAGATTCAAGTTTGTTCAAATCGGATCCATAGGTCAATATTTGGGCTCGCTATGGTAGCCCAAATTTGAACTTAGTGCAATTTGGAGAAATTTCTTTACAATTTCTCTTCTTCAGATCCAACAGTCAGAATGCTTTCATATTCGGTACACAACATCTCTAGGGAAGTCAGATTTAACTGTGTTCAATTCAAGAGCCTGGATTAATATTTGGGCTCTCTATGGGAGCCGGAATTGGCCATTTTGCTGAAGAATTAAAAATTTTGTATTCAGTACCTTCTAGAGGTACTAAGATTAATCCACATAGGTTGAATCAAGGGGCTTCATAGGGGAGCTCTACATTTTACTTATGATCAACTGAAGAAAAGGCATGATACCCAGATTATTTTTGTCACTCCTGAGGGACTCAAGGATTGACAGTGTAGCCTATGGAGATGGCTTGCTTAATGTAGACTCATTCTTGGACTCTGTTTAAATTGTGTTCTGTACAAGATGAGCGCTTCAGGCCCCGTGGGGCCTCTTGTTTTAAATCAACTTGCCCAGCCTCATAGGGAGAGGGTGGGTGAAAATCTGCCAAAATTTTCTTTAAAATCTTCTTTTCATGAACCAATGGGTACAGTGACTTGTTATTTGTTATGTAGCCTCCTTTTGAGGTGTAGAATCAAGTTTGTTCAAACGAAGTTAATGGAGCAATATTTAGGCTTTTCCCTCTGGAAAAGACTATTGTTTTTCTACGGAGTTTGTTTTTTTTTTTGGGGGGGGGGGGGGGGGGGGGTTGGGGGGGGGAGGTTGGATTGGGTTTTTTTCCCACACATATTGTCTGTACGATGCAGAAGCCATTTTGGAACCGATTTTCACAAAATTTTGCACACTCATAGAGGGGCACAAAATCTAAAAATGGACCAAAGCGTAATTTTCAATTTAACCCTTGTTTCATCAGAATTGGCAAAAAACTGTCAACATAGGGGTTTATCGGCACTTTCTCTAAACACGTCTTGTAGATTTTTTTTAAACATTCATCATTGCTAGACCTGCCTGTGACACGACCATTGATATACAAGACATATTAGGCAATGTATATGGTAACCCTCCACAGGCTGCCAAACATCGAAATTTTAAATGAAATGGGCTGTTTTTCGGGCCCCCACAGCACCCAAACGATGCAAGAGAGATAAACAGAACTCCCTTTATTGGAAGTGGAATTCACCGAGGATCATTTTTGTAAGTAATAAAGCTATTCAAAAAACCAAGTGTTAACCCATTTTGGGCTGGTTAAACTGCAATACCCCTCAAAAGCTCAAAAATGCATGTTTTCTGTGGGTTTCTCTAAACGAGTCTTGTAGATTTTCAAGAAAAATCGGCCATGCGCCTTGGTGCGACAATAGAAGTTGCATGGACAAAATACTTCGGTGAGCATTTGTTACCCCTCCACGGACTGCTAAAAGTTAAAATTGGGATAAAATGGCCTGTTTTTGGACACCAACAGCACCCAATGGGTATGTCACAAAGAAAAGTGCCTTCTTTTATTGAGCGCACAGTTTATACGGAAACATTTTTGTAAGTAGTAAGGGTATTCAAAAGTCTTAAGTCTTAACCCATTTTGGGCAGGCTAAAGAGAGATACCCCTTAAAAGCTTAAAATCCCATTTTCTGTTGGTTTCTCTAAAAGCAACTTGTAGGTTTTCCAGAAAAACAGACTTTTCGCAGGTCTTTGTGCGACATTACAAGTTGCATGGACAAAATATTCCGGTGAGCATTTATTGACCCTCTTCAGGGTGTCAAGCATAGTAATTTTGTTGAAATGGGCTGTATTCAGTCGCGCACAGCACCCAATGCATAACCGAGGAATAAACCTAATCTACTTTGTGGAAGTGGAATTCACCGAGGACCAAATTTGTTAGTAATAAGGGTATTCAAAAAACCAAGCGTTGACCCCTTTTGGGATGATTAATAGCAATACCCATCAAAAGCTTAAAAAATTCATGTTTTCCCTGAATTTCTTTACAAATATCTCATAGTTTTTCAAGAGAAAATGTCCATTAATAGGTCTTGGAGTCACATTACCAGTTGCATGGATAAAATATTCTGGTGAGCATTTGTTAACCCTCCATGGGCTGCTAAATGACAAAATTTTGAAAAGATAGTCTGTTTTTGGACACTAACAATGTCAGATGGGAATGACACAGAGAAGTGTAACTTCTTTTACCGGATGCAAAACTGCTAGGGAAATTTTTTTCTATGTAGTAACAGTATTAAAAAATCGAGGTCAAAACCCATTTTTGACTGGTTAAGGAGATATACCCCTTAAAAGCTTAAAATTCCAGTTTTCTGTGGTTTTCTCCAAAAAAAATTTCAAGAAAAATTGACCATTCGCTGGTGTTGGAGTAACATTACAAGTTGTATGGACAAAATATTCCGGTAAGCATTTGTTAACCTTCCAGAGGCTGCCAAGCATTGATATTTTTAGAAAATGGGCAGTTCTTGGGCACCCATAACACCCGATGTGTGCCTGCGAAATAAAGAATAACCTCCTTTATTGGAAGTGGAATTCACCGAGGATCATTTTTGTAAGTAATGAAGGTATTCACAAAACCAACCATTAACCCGTTTAGGGCTTTTTTACAGAGTGATACCCCTCAAAAGGTTAAAAATTCATGTTATCCGAGGATTTCTCTAAAACGATCTTGTAGATTTTCAAGAAAAATTGGCCATTCTCAGATCTTAGTGTGACATTACAAGTTGCATGTACAAAATATTCCAGTAAGCATTTGTTAACCCTATGCAGTTTCTCAAACATCAAAATTTTGATAAAATGGGCTGTGTTTGCGTACCCACAGCACCCAAAGTTAAGAGGAGAGATCAACATAAGTGGAAGTAGAATCTACCGAGAATTATTTTTGTAAGTTATAAGGGTATTCAAAAACAACCCTTAACCCGTTTTGGGCTGGATAAACAATGATATCCATCAATTTCTTAAAATTCAAGTTCTCCCTGGATTTCTCGGAAAACATCTTGGAAGATTTTAAAGAAAAAATGGCCATTCTCAGTTCTTGGTGTGACATTACAAGTTGCATGGAAAAATATTACTGTTAGCACTGTTAACCCTCTACAAACTGCCAGACATCAATATTTTGGATACATTTGAGATAAAATGGACCATTTTCAAATAGCCACAACACTCAGTCGGTATGCGTCAAATAAACATAACTCCTTTGTTGGTCATTAAATTGTCGGATGACGATATTGATATTAACCCTCCCCACCATTAATGATGCCTTTTACCTCAACATTTTTTTATCAAACTGAGTCATTTGAGACTACTATACCGACCTTTCTCAAAACATCAATAAAGGAACTTCACTGAGACAGTTAAAAACAATTCATCAGACACTCTGGGGGATCATGAAAAATCATGGACTCTCATCTGGAAAAGCCATGATTCTCCAGAATAATAAAGTCTAGTTGCCTTTGTAATGGTAAGGGCAAGATTTTTGGCCCTGCCCAAAATTTCTAATTTCTGAACTGATGGACCGACTTGAACCAAATTTGGTATGAATATGGTATTATTGAGTCATAAGTACTTGACTCATGCAAAAAAAAAAAAAAAAATTCTCCAGAATCCCCAGTCTTAATCTTTTGATATGTGGTATATAACATCCTTCAAGTTTGTTCCAGTAAAAGTCCCTAGGTTGATATTTGGACACCCTAGTTTTCCATTACTGAAAATCTGGGCATTATTTCTGTGGTAGCATCCCAATACTACAAAAATTCCTCTGTTGTTTTAACTAGCCTTAAATGGTTTTTAAATCATTTAAACAACTTTGGTCAGGTGAGAACCTATCATTTTTAGCTCAACTTGACAAAGTCAGGCTGAGCTATTGCCATCACTTCTCGCCTGTCGAAGTTTTATTAGTTTGTTTATTAAGCGAAAAAATTAACCAGGATCCACTTTTCATGCTTGTGGATATTCATATACTCCAATGTCTGACACATGATGCCTTTGTCACAGAGAGTTGAAATTTGTTTCCCCCCCCCCCCCCACACCCCTTGGGAACCCCAGGAACTGAAGAAGTGGTTGTTTATTGTGGTAAATAAGCCTTGTTTTCCATGTAAAATAGGACCTAGTCACCAATGCCAGGGGTGGAAATCCTTTAAAATGGGCAGCATGGGTATAAACTATTGGCCGTACCTGACTTTATATCCATGTTGCAGTCATTATAAGCCATAGTGCAGAAAAATGTGACCTTAAATACCCATAAATAAATAATGGAATGAAATTTGTTCAGTCAAAGTGTCTACAATGCTACCTTTTGTGTTTTGGTTTGGTCTGTACCAAATGTTATCTGCTATTCAGTACCATCACAGAGTAGCGCATGGGCATCAAAATGAAGGTTGTTGTAAATAGAACCTGCATTAATGCATGTCTGTAAGTTAACCCTTTGAACTCCAGAGACCGTTTTTCCGGCCTCATCACAAGCTACATCACAATGTCATTAGGGGGATGACTGCAAGGTAAATGTGTGGTGTAGCCCTAAGGCTGCACGTTGAAACTATTAGTTGGTCTACCCCAAAATAATAAATATGGGCTCTTCCTATTGCTGCCATGGAACTGACATGGAAGATACCACCAGGGTTCAAAGGCTTAATGTGTAGAAGTGGGTTTCATTAAATCCTGAAAGTCTGCTACTACATTTGTACGAAAACTGTGAAAGGAGGAAAATTATATCAAAACCATTTATGGTGAAGTTTCCCCAAATATCCGAGAACTAAGGTAGAACATGTGATTGGCTGATTTGGCAACAGCAGGCATATGTGAAGAAACCTTAATATTTTTCAGTGGGGAAACATCATTTTTAGCTTAACTTGACAAAGTCAAGATAAGCTATTGCCATCATGTGTGCGGAAGTCTGTCAGTCTGTTCACATTTTCTTTTAGCACAGGCTACACCCTGTAGTTCTTGTCCAATTGTCACAAAATTTCATATGCAGGTTTGATGTCATGTCTAGATGAGAACGTCCCCTTTTGGTCGCGATCGGTCAACAATGATGGCCGCTCAAGTCTAAAACCCTAAAACCTTTAGCACAGTCTCCATGTTGTATTTCTGAAGGGATTTCATTGTAACTTGGTATGATGAATCTATATAATGTCTAGATGAGAACATCCCCTTTTGGTCATGATCTGTCAACCATGACATCTGCCCAAGCCCGAAACCCTAAAACTTTTAGCACAGTCTACAGCTAACAGGTCGTATGTAATATGGAGGGATTTCATTGTAACTTGGTAGGATGACTCCGTATGATGTCTAGATGAGAACTTCCCCATTTGGTCATGATCATTCAATCGTAATGGCTGCCTGAACCCAAAACCCAAAAACCTTTAGCACAGTCTACAAGTTGTATTTATGGAGGAATTTTATTGTAACTTGGTAGGATGACTCCATATAATGTCTAGTTGAGAACGTCTAAAAAGTGTCTAGATGAGAACGTCCCCTTTTGGTCGCGATTGGTCATCTGTGACGGATACAGGGGCCCAAAGCCCGAAAACCTTTAGCACAATCTGCAGGTCGTATTTATTAGGATGACTCCAGATAATGTCTAGATGAGAATGTCCCCTTTTGGTCACGATGGTTCAACCGTGATGGCTGCGTACCCTCATTTTTATGTGTACCCATACTATGTATGGTACACATAATGCCGGCATCCAGGGTGACCATCCGTCGTTCGTCCATCCTTTGTCCGTCTGTCTGTCCATCTGTCCGTCCATCTGTCCGTCCGTCTGGCGTCCGTATCCATTTCTTTGGCATTCGATAACTTGAAAAATATTGCTTGGATTGTCAGGTTACTTTATATTTGTGTTCAGGTTACTGATGTGCCGAGCTGTATAGTTTTTGGTGTAAATCGGATAATTTGATCCTGAGATATTAACCCTTTATCCTTCAAATTGAAAATTCCTCCAATCCCTTTGGCATTCGATAACTTGAAAAATATTGCTTGGATTGTCTAGTTACTTTATATTTGTGTTCAGGTTACTGATTTTCCGAGCTGTATAGTTTTTGGTGTAAATCTGATGATTTGATCCCGAGATATTAACCCTTTATCCTTCAAATTGAAAAATTCATGCAATCCCTTTGGCATTCGATAATTTGAAAAATATTGCTTGGATTGTCAAGTTACTTTATATTTATGTTCAGGTTACTGATGTGCCGAGCTGTATAGTGTTTGGTGTAAATCTGATGATTTGATCCCGAGATATTAACCCTTTATCCTTCAAATTGAAAAATTCCTGCAATCCCTTTGGCATTTGATAACTTGAAAAATATTGCTTGGATTGTCAAGTTACTTTATATTTGTGTTCAGGTTACTGATGTGCCGAGCTGTATAGTGTTTGGTGTAAATCTGTTATTTTGATCCTGATATATTAACCCTTTATCCTTCAAATTGAAAATTTCTCCAATCCCTTTGGCATTCGATAACTTGAAAAATATTGCTTGGATTGTCAAGTTACTTTATATTTGTGTTCAGGTTACTGATGTGCCAAGCTGTATAGTTTTTCGTGTAAATCTGATAATTTAATCCTGAGATATTAACCCTTTATCCTTCAAATTGAAAATTCCTCCAATCCCTTTGGCATTCGATAACTTGAAAAATATTGCTTGGATTGTCAAGTTACTTTATATTTGTGTTCAGGTTACTGATGTACCAAGCTGTATACTTTTTGGTGTAAATCTGTTATTTTAATCCTGATATATTAACCCTTTATCCTTCAAATTGAAAATTTCTCCAATCCCTTTGGCATTCGATAACTTGAAAAATATTGCTTGGATTGTCTAGTTACTTTATATTTGTGTTCAGGTTACTGATGTACCAAGCTGTATAGTTTTTGGTGTAAATCTGTTATTTTAATCCTGAGATATTAACCCTTTATCCTTCAAATTGAAAATTCCTGCAATCCCTTTAGCATTTGATAACTTGAAAAATATTGCTTGGATTGTCAAGTTACTTTATAATTGTGTTTAGGTTACTGATGTGCTGAGCTGTATAGTTTTTGGTGTTAATCTGATAATTTGATCCGGAGATATTAACCCTTTATCCTTCAAATTGAAAATTCCTCCAATCCCTTTGGCATGAGATAACTCAAAAAATATCAATCCGATTGTCATGTTACTTTATATATTTATTCAGATTACTGATGTGCTGTGCTGTATAGTTTTTTATGTAAATCTGATAATTTGATCCAGAGATATTAACCCTTTATCCATCAAATTAGGCACTCCTCCAATCCATTTCTATATGTACCCATACCTTGTATGGTGTACATAATGTTGGCATTCGTGGTGGCCCACCGTCATACAGCTTTCTACTAGTTGCGCGTATGGGTACACATCTGACGATTTCATCGGCCTATTTTTTTGAAAGCCTTGATAGTGTCTTCTAGCACACAACCAGTTGAAGGCCTCAAGATTTTATACAGTTGTGTTATACCTTGTTAGTCTACATGCTATATAGGCAGCCAAGACTTCCCAAGAAACATTTTAACAAATATCAAGGTACTTTGAATGGAACTTTAAAGTTTACCCAGAAACTGCATATTGGGGCACCTGTTCTGTTGCAGTTAGGCAGTAAAATATGATCAAAGTCAGAATTAGGCCTTTAAGGATTATGAGAGTCTTTCGACTTTGAGGTATGCCGTCGTTCTTGTATGCCATCACAAACCAATATTTTTTTTTTTTTTTGCAAGTGGTCTACAGCATCAGCTCTGTCTTGTGAACTATTAAAGTCTGTTCATGCAAAAAGGGCCAAATAATACAATGCGTACACAGAAATATTGACAGTATTCCATGAATTATTAAATTTTAAACTGTAACCAGGGTTTCTGCTAGGGTGACCTGGGATCCCCTGAACAGCCCCATTCCCCTCATCCTAAATTCCTCTAACCATGCTACAAGAAGTTTGAAATTAAACTCTCATGCTACCAACGCAATGCATTCGATGGTAATAATCATGGGTTACACCAAACAGGAGCAGGAAATGCGTTGTACAGCTATACACAAATGTCGGTCAAAGATCAATCAGTGACACTCTCCTAGTTTGCAAAGACCACGTGCAGGTCATGCGACAGTGTATGAGAGCATCGGCAAACTTCAAGTCAATCTGTGACTGATGTCACAACTGCATGGTTTTTGATTTCTGGCTGATCCCTTCTGAGTAAACTGTTGTGACATATAACAGTTCTTTTAGTGGTCAGACACATTTGAATAAATGAGTCACAAGGAAGATAACGAAAGCTGCGACCTGGTTTTGTTGGTATGAATGATTTTTCACCTGAATTTCTCCTCATTAGTACTTATTCTTCCGCAATTACCGGCTCTCGGAATGAAAACCTACATCAATATTGCAGTGAATAACCTCAAAATGTCCCTCAGATGTAACGAAATGAGGGTTTTGGGGCCCAGGAATTTAAAATTTTCCTACCACAGGCCGAACCATTGTAGCAATGACTCTACTTTGACCCATTACAGACTCTTTGTATTCCCCTAGCGGAAACAAGGACAGTTTTCCCCAAATTATCAGCCCAGACATTTTTACCCTAGCAGAAAACCTTGCTATAACATTCCAAGACTTCAAACTAATCACATTTTGCTGTAAACAAAAATTGCTGTGTAAACAAAGCTTTTGATTCAGCAAACATCGATGGTAGTATGCAATGTATGCAATGCAAGTAATCTCCCTTGATATACATAAATATTAAAATGTCAAGGGCAATCTCTAATGTTAAACATAGCACATTAAAGAATGTTTTTTGTCCATCAGAATTTACAAACTTGTACCTCAGGGTTCCCGCAGATCCTTGAAAGTCCTTGAATTTCAAAACCCCTTCACAGGACCTGGAAACCTCTTGGATTTAGAAACCTCTCCTGGAAACTCCTGGAAAATGGTGTTGATGATGATCAGTTGGAATGCATTCTTTCAGAATTAAAAATATGGCCGAGGTGAAGACGTTTTGATTATGACTTTCGTTTATGGAAAAGACTGATCGCTTTTGGAGATCAATCGGCATCAGTGCAGGGTATTATTTTAGCCAGTTGAAGCATGCAATTCTGTTCCATCATGAAGAACTTTTCCAGTAAAATCTTAACATTTTATATGCTTCTCTGTGGTTGTTAATCAATCGTAATGGAATTTTAATGGCCTGGATTGTAAATTTATTTTTCTAAGTAATACCAGGTGGAAAGTGTAAATTTCAAGAACAGTGGTTGCAGAAACAAGACTACATGTATGCTTCATGGTTTGAGCCAGTTGTGGGTGACAAAACTCAGCACTTTATTGTCTATGTTTAAAAACGTTCAGTGTGGCGAATATGGGAGAGTCTGCGCTGAGCTAGCATTTTATATCAACAAAGCATATTAAAAATGAAAAAGAAAAATCTAAGATGATGTCAGTTTCAGCTTTATGTACAAAATGTGTGTCACCAAACTGACCAGTCAGTTTCTCAATCGTCGTGTCCAAATGAAATACAAGATGATAGCGGTGTTGACAAAAGTACTATGCTGACAGTGAATACCAAATATACAGACTTGGGATCAAGGTCTATTCCAGCATGTGAGTGGCAGCAGTGTTTTATCTGCTGAGATTTTATGGGCAGTAATGTTCGGTTGGACGAGACTTACCTGTAAGCCGAAGTTCGACTGGAATTCTACTCTAATTTCACTGGAAGCAGGGGTCACATGAGATGCACATGCGCTATTATGAATCAGTTTTCAAAGAGAAATGAGAAGTTTGTGAATGTTTGGGTCGGGTGCCCTCGATTGGGCAGGATGTGACCCCTGCTTCCAGTGAAATTAGAGTAGAATTCCAGTCGAACATCGACTTACAGGTAAGTCTTGTCCAACTGAACATTCTACTCCAATTTCACCCAGCAGGGATCACATGAGACTTTAAAGCCAAAAAATTCTCATTTCTTATTAGCTTAACTTGACATATTCAAGATAAGCTATTGCCATCACGCGTGCGGAAGTCTGTTAGTCTGCGAGTCTGTTAGTCTGTGAGTCTAATACGTCTGTTCACATTTTCCTTTAGCACGGGCTACACCCCGCAGTTCTTGTCTGATCGTCACAAAATTTCATATGCAGGTTTGGGGTCATGTCTAGATGAGAACGTCCCCTTTTGGTCGCGATCGGGCAACTGGTATGGCTGCCTGAGCCCAAAACCCGAAAACCATTAGCACAGTCTACAGGTCGTATTTATGAAGGGATTTCATCGTAACTTGGTAGGATGCCTCTGTATAATGCTTAGATGAGAACGTCCCCTTTTGGGCATGATCTATCAACCGTGATGGCTGCCCAAGCCCGAAACCCAAAAACTTTTAGCACAGTCTGCAGGTCGTGTTTAATGTGGAGGGATTTCATTGTAACTTGGTAGGATGACTCCTTATGATGTCTAGATGAGAATTTCCCCATTTGGGCCTGAACTGCCAACCATGACGACTGCCCGAGCCCAAAACCCGAAAACCTTTAGCACTGTCTACAGGTCATATTTATTGAGGAATTTTATTGTAACTTGGTGGGTTGACTTCATACAATGTCTAGATGAGAAAGTCCCCTTTTGGAAGTGATTGGGCAACTGTGACGGCTACAGGGGCCCGAAGCCCAAAAACCTTTAGCACAGTCTAGAGGTCATATTTATGAAGGGATTTCATTGTAACTTGGTAGGATGACTCCAAATAATGTCTAGATGAGAATGTCCCATTTTGATCGTGATCATGCAGCCTTGATGGGTGCCTGAGCCCAAAAACCTTTAGCATAGGCAAAAGGTCATATTTATGGAAGGATTTCATTGTAACCTGTTAGGTTGACTCCATATAATGCCTAGATGATGACATCCCCTTTTGGTCGTGATTGGTCAGTTGTGATGGCTACAAGTGCCCGAAAACCTTGAGCACAGTCTACAGGTCATATTTATGAAGGGATTTCATTGTTACTGTCAATGTAACTTCTTAGGATCACTCCAGGTGATGCCCAGATGAGATTGTCCCCTATGGTTGCGATCATTCAGCCATGATGGCTGCCCAAGCCTGAAGCCCGAAAACCTTTAGCACAGTGTACAGGTCATATTTATGAAGGGATTTCATTGTAACTTGGTAGGTTAACTTCATATAATGTCTAGATGAGAACGTCCCATTTTGGTCGTGATCATTCAGCCTTGATGGATGCCCGAGCCCAAAAACCTTTAGCATAGGCAAAAGGTTATATTAAAAGAAGGATTTCATTGTAACCTGTTAGGTTGACTCCATATAATGCCTAGATGATGACATCCCCTTTTGGTCGTGATTGGTCAACTGTGATGGCTACAGGTGCCTGAAGCCCGAAAATCTTGAGCACAGTCTACAGGTCATATTTATGAAGGGATTTCATTGTAACTTCATAGGATTACTCCAGATGATGTCCAGATGAGAATGTCCCCTTTTGGTTGCGATCATTCAACCATGATGGCTGCCCAAGCCTAAAGCCCGAAAACCTTTAGCACAGTCTTCAGATCATATTTATGAAGGGATTTCATTGTAACTTGGTAGGTTGACTTCATGTAATGTCTAGATGAGAACAGCCCCTTTTGGACACCATTAGGCAACTGTGTTGGCTACAGGGGCCCAAACCCCAAAAATCTTTAGCACAGTCTACAGGTGATATTTATGAAGGGATTTCATTGTACCTTGGTAGGATGACTCTAAATAATGTCTAGATGAGAACGTCCCCTTTTGGTCGTGATCATTCAGCCTTGATGGTGGCCCGAACCCAAAACCCCAAAACCTTTAGTATAGTCTATTGGTCATATTTATTGAAGGACTTCATTGTAACCCGTAAGTTTGACTCCATATAATGCCTAGATGATGACATCCTCTTTTGTTCGTGATTGGTCAACTGTGACGGCTTCAGGGGCCCAAAGCTCAAAAACCTTGAGCACAGTCTACAAGTCATACTTATGAAGGGATATCATTGTAACTTTGTAGGATCACTCCAGGTGATGCCCAGATGAGAATGTCCCCTTTTGGTCGTGATCATTCAACCATGATGGCTGCCAGAGCCCAAAGCCCAAAAACCTTTAGCACAGTCTACAGGTCATATTTATTAAGGGATTTCATTGTAACTTGGTAGGTTGACTTCATATAATGTCTAGATGAGAACGTCCCCTTTGGACGCAATTGGGAAACTGACGGCTACAGGGGCCCGAAGTCCAAAAACCTTTAGCACAGTCTACAGGCCATATTTATGAAGGAATTTTAATGTAACTTGATAGGATGACTCGTTTTGGAATAATTTCACTGTAACTTGGTAACTTTTGTTGATATACGTTAACTGTGAGGGCCACATACATTAACTGTCAGGTCATATTAACCCACCCCTCAGCTCTTTAGTACAGGGTACACCTCATATTATTTTTATCATAAACATAGCATACAGGGAACAGAAATGAACATATTCCCAATTATCACAATTCTTGTCTTATTTCATAATCCTTTCATAAACATTGAACATTTTCCTTTTCATCAAACACAACACACAAGTTAAGCTACAGTGTCATTGACACTTTCATTTTCAAAATATCAGAGAGGCAGATGGACAGGAACATACCGTATATTGATACATGTAAGTATGCATCAAGTGTAAAAATGATGTACTGGTATATTTAAATATAAATAGCTACTCCCTCCTCAGGTTACTGTAACATGGTGTCTATGGTAGCATTGGCTGAATCATCATTGTCCACCAACGGCTTGTTATAAAACTTTGCAAATGTCCCTGCATTTGACCAACCGGCAGTACGTATGATGTGCGAGTAGTCCAGTCCTTTTCTGCTGGTAGCTGAAGTGGAAGCCGCCTTTGCAGTGTGAGCCTGAAACACTGCTGTATCTATACCAGCCCGTTGCAACGTCAGTTTAATCCATCTTGCTATAGTGTCTGTACCAACAGCCGCATATGGGCAGACCGTACTGATAAACAGCCGACTGGAAATACAAATATCCTGTGTGCACTGAATATTATGTTTGACGGTGTGGAAAGCACAAACCCATATGTCATCCTCAAACTGTGGCAGCATAATCTCCAAAGAGTTCGAGATTGTTTAAACTTACCAATCACATGAAAAATCAAAGGATTATCTTTTTCCAACATTGATGAAAGGTCTAACAATTGTAATGTTTGGCATCTTTGTGCCATAACTAATGCCACTAAAGCTACTGTACGAAGAGTTAAATCATGCAGCGATAAATATTTCACTAATAACTGTTTTCGAAAAAATTGTAACACAACATTGACATCCCATATGACAGTATACCGTGGTAAGGATGGTCGAAGTTTGGAGATTCCTTTCATGAAGCGAGTCTTCAGAAGATGCGATCCGACGTCGCTCCCCCGTCACTGTGAATGATAACTGACAGAGCCGACCGAGCCGTATTAAGTGCACTGTAGCCCTGGCCACCCTCAGAGAGCTGAGTAAGAAACTGCAACACATGTCCAATAGCAGGGGTAAGGATGCTGTAATCATATTCCTTACAAAATTTTATCCATTTGTTGAGATATACAATGTACTTCTTCTGGGTAGATCCACACCAGGAGCTTAATAGAGACTCTTTTGTTGAAGCAGTGAGGCCGTGTCGTTGGAGACAGCCCCTGAGACATGACAAGCCATTAATTTCAGTTTGCTGCCGAGAGGGTGTTGACCAGAGGAATGAGACAGCGTGAGAAGATCCTTCGTCCACAATAGGTTCTTGGGAGCATCCAGCACTAACTGATCCAATAAGGGTACCAAGGTTGCTTTGGCCACTGAGGGACGATCAAGATTCCTGTGTCCATGTCTTGCTCGATCTTCCAGAGGACTTTGTTTACGATGCTGAAAGGTGGGAAAGCACAGATGATAAATTTCTTCCAGGAAATAGAGAATGCATCCACAGCGAGGGCCTCAGGATCTGGGCCAAAGGAAATATATGCAGTGAGTTGTTTATTTAGGCGTGATGCAAATAAATCTATGGTAGGCGTGACAAATTGGGAGCAGATCTGCTTGACGACTTCTGTATTAAGTTTCCATTCCGTTTGATCATCAAAAATTCAAGATTTTTTATCTGCTAGCATGTTGAGACTCCCTGGTAAATAAGCTGCTGACCACCACAATGATCTGTCAATACACCGCAACCAAATAGTAGCAGCCATAGAATTGCACTGTTCAGATCTGGAGCCACCCATGTGGTTAATATACGCGACTGCTGTGACATTGTCCATATGTAATTGAATATGCAAGTGTTGTGAGGCCATAAAAAATGTCTGCAAACCCATGAATGCGGCTTTTAATTCCAAAAAATTTATGTGTAATTGTTGTCCGTGTAGATCCCATCGACCACCAACACCACTCTATGCGACCTGGTCAAGTACAGCACCCCAACCATCTAAGCTAGAGTCAGTGGTCAAGACATGGTGTGGTGGTGGACGGTCGATATTCTTGTTCTGCAATAACAGGTTGTCAATCCACCAGTGTATCTCTGTTTTTACCGAAGGAAGCAATGTGAGGGAAGCCAAAAAATCACCATGCGATTGTGACAGCAATGTGGTCTTTTGACGATCAATATGTCTGTAATGCAGCGGCCCATATTCGACCCCAGGAAAGGTTGCCACCAAAGTGCCCAACAGTTCTGCCAAATCCTGAATGCATGGTGTCTGTTTTACCAGTAAAGCTTTACACATGCCGATAATCTTGTATTGTTTGAGCGCAGTCAATGTGACAGACATATCAACAGAATCAATGATAAAGCCTAAATGTTCTAGACGCTGTGTCGGTGCCAAAACATATTTTTCCCAATTTATGATAAAGCCTAGAGACTGCAACAAGTCCAACGTATCAGCTATGTTTTTCTGGCAGGCTGTAAAATCACGTCCTGCCTAAAAAACATCATCAATGTATGCACTGGATAGGTGACCCTGTATGCGTAATGTCGACAGCGGAGGCTTGAGCAACTTCATGAAAATGCGTGGAGTAGAGGAAAGCCCATTTGGTAGACAAGTAAACTGGTGAAGAGACTTTTGCCACACAAACTGTAAGAATTTCCAATGAGAAGGATGCACACTGATAGAATAATGAGCATTTTTAAGGTCAACAGATGCCATTAGCAACCCGAGCGGACAAGACTGATCACAGTGTCCAAGGTGTACATTTTAATATGGCGATACACAAGAAATGTATTTAAACTGCTAAGGTTCAGAATAACTCTGTAAGTATAATTTTTCTTTGGCCGCACAAAAATGTTAGAAATAAACTCACCAGAAGAGTGTGCAACCTCTTCTAGAACACCCAGTTCAATGTATTGTTGCAATTCTGCATCAATGATTTTAGTTTCCTTAGCAGTAAATTTCATGGGTTTGGGAACAAAAGTTTGCCGAGGCGTGGCCATAAATTCCAGGCGAACTCCATCAATTGCCTGCAAAATAAATGAGTCAGTTGTAAGTTTGCTCCAATGGTGCAAAAGGTTTGGTGCATTCAGCTGTAAAAGCAGGAGCCACCCCTGTCTCACCGGCAATGCCATGTTCAGCTGCAGGATCATGAACCACAGAGTGTTCGTCACTTCGGTGACGGTGCATGTTGCATTATTATGTGCAAGGTTTTTTGTTAATGCAGAAGTTTGAAGGCCTGGAGCCATAATAACTGAGTTGTCCGTAGGAAGGCACAAAATATGTGTAGATCGTTTGGTAAAACATTGTCTCAAAGTCTTATTTTGCAATTGAGTGGAAACATAACTAACCTTTAAATTCTGTGTGGGGCAGGCCACAGAGCATGTTGACCCCACGATTGTCGAGACGCATGTCCCCGTCATTGGTGCCAGTAGGGCTGTTTGTTGGGGCCTCCGCCTTAAAAAGACTGCCTGAATTTATTGCGGATCCACGACTGGCATGAAGCTGGCATGGAGTGTGATTGAAACTGCCTCGATTTGTTACTGTGGTGACTGCGGGATGAAATGCGGTTCGAAACGCGATTCGTATCAGTTTGGCAAATCCAACCCAAACAGCAGGTCATTAGCACTATCAGAAGACGAGCACAATTCCTTGAATTCATAGTCCCGTCGATGCTGATTCAGTTTGTGTGTGGAGTGCATAAACAAAGCCAAAGAATCCACCAGCTTCCTCAAAATGACATCCTTGGAGATCTCGTTTTTCGCGAGAGCATCTGCAGCTTGCATCACGGCAATCATACCCTTGACCAACGAAGACTGAACCTCAAGAGAGGAGCCCAAATAATTAACTTAGGGTGCTATGGGAAATAAGCTTAAAAAATCTTATTCAGATCAAACAGTCAGATTCTTTTAATACTTGGTATACAACATCTCTACAGGGGTCAGATTGAAGTTTGTTCAAATTCAGTCCCTGGGTTAATATTTGGGCTTCCTGTGGAAGCCCAAATATTAACTTGGAGTAATATGGGGAATAATCTTTAAAAATCTTCTTCTTCAGATCCACCAGTCAGTTTCTTTTGATATTTGGTATGCAGCATCTCAAGGGGGGGTCAGATTCAAGCTTGTTCAAATGGGATCTCTGGATAAATATTTGGGCTCTTCATTGGAGCTCAAATTTTAACTTGGTGCAATATGAGAAAATTTCTTAAAAAATCTTCTCTTTCAGACCCACTAGTGAGAATCCTTTCATATTTGGTATGTGACATTTCTAGAGGTGTAAGATTTGAATTTGTTCAAATCGATTCCCTGGGTTAATATTTGCACTCCCTGTGGGAGCCTGATTATTAACTTGGAGGAATAAGGGGGAGATTCTTTAAATATCTTCTTCTTCAGATCCACCAGTCAGATTCTTTTGATATTTGGTATGCAGCACCTGTATGGGGGTTAGATTCAAGTTTGTTCAAATGGGATCCCTGGATGAATATTTGAGCTCTGTATAGGAGCCCAAATTTTAACTTAGTGCAATATGAGAAAATTTCTTAAAAAATCTTCTTTTTCAGACCTGCTATTGAGAATCCTTTCATATTTGGTATGTGACATCTCTAGAGGTGTAAGATTCAAATTTGTTCAAATCAAGTCCCTGGGTTAATATTTGGGCTTCTGGTGGGAGCCTGAATATTAACTTTGTGCAATGTGGGGAATAACCTTTAAAAATCTTCTTCTGCAGATCCACGAGTCAGATTCTTTTGATATGTGGTATGCAGCATCTCTAGGGGAGTTAGATTCAAGTTTGTTCAAATGGGATTTCTGGATGAATATTTGGGCTCTTTATTGAAGCCCAAATTTTAACTTAGTGCAATATGAGAAAATTTCTTAAAAATCTTCTTTTTCAGACCCACTAGTGAGAATCCTTTCATATTTAGTATGTGACATCTCTAGAGGTGTAAGGTTCAAATTTGTTCAAATCGAGTTCCTGGGTTAATATTTGGGCTTCTGGTGGGAGCCTGAATATTAACTTTGTGCAATGTGGGGAATAATCTTTAAAAATCTTCTTCTGCAGATCCACGAGTCAGATTCTTTTGATATGTGGTATGCAGCATCTCTAGGGGAGTTAGATTCAAGTTTGTTCAAATGGGATTTCTGGATGAATATTTGGGCTCTTTATTGAAGCCCAAATTTTAACTTAGTGCAATATGAGAAAATTTCTTAAAAATCTTCTTTTTCAGACCCACTAGTGAGAATCCTTTCATATTTAGTATGTGACATCTCTAGAGGTGTAAGGTTCAAATTTGTTCAAATCGAGTTCCTGGGTTAATATTTGGGTTCTCCAAGGGAGCCCAAATACTTAGTGCAATATAGGGGAATTATCGTTTAAAATCATCTCCTTGAGATCCAGCAGTCAGATTGTTTTGATATTTGGTGTACAACACCTCTGGGAGGGTTAGATTGAAGATTGTTCAAATCAGGTCCCTAGGTTCATATTTGGGCTTTTTATTGAAGCCCAAAGTTTTAACTTAGAGCAATATGAGAAAATTTCTTGAAAATTCTTCTTCAGATCCACCAGGGACAGTCCTTTTGTATTTGGTATGTAACATCTCTAGGGGTGTCGAATTCAAGTTTGTTCAAATCGATTCGCTTGTTGTTTTTTTTTTATTTGTATTTTTTTGTTTTTTTTGTTTTTTTTTAGGGGGGGGGGGGGCGCTAGAGAGAACCACAGTAGTTTAAAACAAAACAAAAATTTTGTTCGGTTGTTGTTTTTTAATACTTCACAGAACAGAGTTTGCTAGGAAGCTTTCCTAGGACCAGCAGAAATGAATGGCCAAAAAACGTTGCCTTTGGTTGTGTTATAGCAAATCAAAAAAATTGCTCTTGCTGCTGATCACTTGCTGATACACTCATCTGTTTTGACAATTTGAGCCAGGTGAACATTTTAGGCTCACTTGAGCCTCTGGTTTTATTATTATTTCTGAACAAATAGGCCTAAAAGGTTAAAAAAAACCTGTTTCTCAGGCCCTCCAACATGGTTCTTTTGGCTGCCGCATGCTCTCTTTTTATAACCAATGCAAATTTAAAAAAATAAAAATTAAATAGTTTATGTCTGATATTTTTCCCAAGTTAATAAAATTGATAAATGTGTCCCTTCACTGCAGCAAGGCTTTGCAGTGCTGTAGCATTGCAAAGCCTTCTTGCACTCAAGGGACAAAATACACCACCACCCATGCTATTCTGTAGATTATGAAGCCTAAAACAAACAAAAAACCAAGAACATGAACTTTTGATGGCAAAGAAATAATTACAAAAATAAAATTAAAAAAAGCCTGCCCATATTCAACTTTACACAAAAATGCCTGAGAAACAGAAGATCTACTTTGTGGGGCCATATTTAGGGACATCTGACAAAATTTGTGATAAACATTCTCCAGAGAATCTGCTGTGTTCCAATGTCAAAGTAAAGTGTGCTCACACTTGAGAATGTACCCTGGAACAAGTTAAAAATTTGTGAGCCATGCCAAAAGTTAGTCATATTGCTCTCATTAGCGGTGAAGAGACAACTGCTTTCTTTTCTCAAAGACAAGTCAGGGCGTCTTTACAAAAGCCAACCCAACAAATCAAAATCATTGATGTTTTTCTTGAAAACATTATTCCCCAGATACCATGACTAAACAATGGTGTGCCTCATTTCAAATGGTAGCAAGCAGTATACAGTGTGCCTCCTGTTTTCAGAATTGAAACACTGGGTTAAAGAGTCCTTTCCCACGCTACTCATATATTGGAGAACAGCATTTTATCAACAGGGATAAAGATACAATAACCTTGCATTATTGTTGTTAAGTAAGCCGTGGAACTAGACAGCTAAACATTGTTTTAGCTTGCAGCTGTACTTCTTCTTATTCCTAAGAGGTCTTAATGCTTAATTAGAAAGTCAAACACAGTTTGAATGGACAGTGATAATTTAGAGGAGTAATCAAAAGGTTGTATATTTGCAAATGGATTACAGTTCTTCCTATTCTCAAGAAAGCAAATGCAGGTAATGTCTCATTATAATTAACAGCTTTGTTTTTCTGAATATAAAATATACAGGCAGCCAACAATAATGTAGAAACACTGGTAAGTCATCTGTAGCTTGTACATGTATATACGGTAGTTATTATCATAAAAATAATCCAAGGATTTAAGGGTTAAAATTTGAAATTCATCTTTGACAAAGTTTGTTTTCTTGCAATAACTGAAATCATGAGCAAGCCTGCAAATCTTTGTTTTTTGGTGCCTGTCATTGTAATAGGTACCAACAGTTTTGTGTATGTCATGCCAAATCTTGCTACAGTAAACTTGGTTATTGCGAAGTCAAAGGATCCCAAAAATGAATTTGTTTTCACTGATATTCATAAGGAATCATAATACAGTAGAATCCTCTTAATTGAAAATCCATTTTGCCAGTGAAAATTATTCAGTTAACAGGAGTATACAATTAACAGGGATTTGGTTGGTTTCCTGTGTTCTGGAGGTAAACTGAGCATTTATTCTATTATATCTTGTTTGACAGAGCTCATAGAGCTCTGTCAAACAAGATATAATAGAATAAATGCCTGTATTGGATGTAGTGAGGTCAAAAAGGTTGATAAATAAGGGGAATTTGGTGCGTGTCACAGTAATTTTTTTGACATATTACAAAATTTATATGCAATTAACAGGAGTTCACTCTACAACCCATATGCAATTAACAGATCAAATTTGTACTGAAGGTATGGTAAGTGGTTTTGTGTTTAAAAATTATATTCGATTAACAGTGATATACAAAAAAAGATATCCAATTAAGTGGGCTCCACTGTATCTGAATTATGTGCAAAAGACATAACACAAACTTCAAATACACTGAAATATGGTATATTACATGTATGAACAACAAAATCAAACATTTTTACATTTTGGTATCCTTTTTTTAGCTCAACTTGTCAGTGTCAAGTATGAGCTATTGGGATGGGTTACGATGCATCGTCTGTCCGTATGTCCGTACGGACATCTGTCCGTCCATCCGCAATTCCTTTAGCACACCCTACAGGCTGCAGCTTTCACCTGATCAGTTCCAAATTTCATATGTGGCTTTGGGACAATGTCTAGATGGGAGCTATTAAATGTTTCCAAATTTTGTTGAAAAACATGGCTGCCAGTGGCCATCTTAGATTTGGCATATAAATTGTCAACAATTCCATTGGCACACCCTACAGGCAGCATTTCTGACCTGATTTTTTTCAAATTTCATATGTAGCTTTGGTGTGATATATAGATGGGAGCTATTGAATTTTTCCAAATTTCGTTGAAAAGCATGTATGTCAGCAGCCATCTTGTATTTGGTTCATAAATTGTCAACAATTCCATTGGCACACCCCACAGACTGCATTTCTCACCTGATCTTTTTAATTTTATGTGTAGCTTTGGTGTGATGTCTAGATGGGAGCTATCAAATTTTTCGAAAATTTGTTGAAAAACATGGACTCCAGCCGCCATCTTGGATTTGCCACATAAATTGTCAACATGTCCATTGGCACACCCTACAGGCAGCATCTCTCTCCCAATCAGCTCCAAATTACATGTGTTACTTTGGGTAATGTCTAGATGGGAGCTATTGAATTTTTCGGAATTGCGTTGAAAAACATGGCCGTCAGCTGCAATCTTAGATTTATTTATTTATTATGGTTTAACAACACCTTAACAGCCAAGGTCATATTGTGTCGGTGACAGTTTTACGGGTGGAGGAAGCCGGTGTACCTGGAGAGAACCGTCGAGCAATGACGAGCAGCTGCCAGCTCCCCAACATCGTAACTCCGTACTGCAGTACAGGCAGGGTTAGATTGGTTGAAGGCAATCTTAGATTTGGCATATAAATTGTCAACAATTCCATTTGCACACCCTACAGGCCACATCTCTAACCCCACCTTTTTCAAATTTCATATGTAGTTTTGGTGTGATGTCCAATGGGAGCTATTGTATTTTTCCGAATTTCGTTGAAAAACATGGCCACCAGCAGCCATCCTGGATTTTGCACATAAATTGTCAACAATTCCATTAGCACATCGTATTGGCCACTTTTCTCACCCAATCTTTTTCAGATTTAATATGTAGCTTTGGTGTCATATCTAGATATGAGCTATTGAATTTTTCTAAATTTGAAAGGAGTAGGTATTGGCAGAATAGCTGTCAGTCTGTAGTCCTTGTATGGCCTGGTCAGTGTAAGAGAAAACTCATGGCCCTACCTGTCGAAAAGCATTTTTCTGGTGGATAAAATGACTACATTTAAGACAGAGGGAGGTCTCAATCCATCTCAGGGGGTCAAAAATTTAAAATATTCCCCTGGGGAGACCCTACCCAGACACCCCTCCTCCAACCATTGAGAGGGAAATGCCCCCACTCAAACTCTCCCCCAACACCACCCTGCGTGCCCTCGGGACATGCCTATGGCATGTTGTGTTGGAACCCCAACTCCAGTTAGAAATCTAACTGATCATGCATCCCCATTAAAGACCCTCTAGCTAGGTCCCTGTCTGTACATGTAGGTATATGAAGCAGCATTACTGTATTGGGCAGTACACCCTCACCCTGTAGAAGATACATGTAGGTTCTGATTCATTCATTCAAGCCAAGAAATATTTAAGTCATTCTTTAATACCCAACAAAATCATATTATGTGACCCTCTCATTGCAACAAGTTTATCAAGCTTCTACCAATGAGATGTCACCTGACATGATTTGTTGATTATGATTCCAGTGAATAATTACAGTGGTGCCCACTTAATTGGATATCTCTTAGAATAACCCTGTTAATTGAATATAATTTCCCAACACAAAACCATTTAACATTTCTCCAGTACAAATTTGACCTGTTAATTAAATATAGGTTATAGAGTAAACTCATGTTAATTGAATAAAACATCTTGTAACCTGTCGAGAAATTACCCTGTCTCCAGTTTTCCTTTGTTTATAGACCTATTTGGCTTCAGTACATCCAATACAGGCATTTAATCTATTATATCGGTTATTTCCACTTTGGTCAATTCCACTTTGATCAATTCCACTTTGACCAATTCCACTTTGATCAATTCCACTTTGATCAATTCCACTTTGATCAACTTGACATAAAGAGTAATTTTCTGGTGAATTCCACTTTGACCAACAAGATAAAAAAAAATGTTATTTATTCTTATTTTTTTCTTGATTTTTGTTATTAGGTAATGATATTTTGAGTACTTATTTGTTTTGAATTTTTTAGACTTATTTTTTTACAAGATAAAAGATAGTATTAGATATTGATTTGAGTAGCTATTTGTGATGATTTTTGTCCGCAAATTTGTTATTAGACACTGACAATTGTATGTATTTTGTTATGTGTGTTGACAATGTTCAATAATTAATGTTTCTTACTGGTATTTTCAATGGTAAAAACATTTTGCATAGTTAGGACTTGTGTAGTTCAGACGCAATAGAAGCATATCTACGGGAAAAGTCTAGGATAAAGTTGTTTTACTATCATTAAAAATACCAGCCTACGATATTGAAAGTTATTTGCTATCTTTAAGAATGTTACTTGCTGGAATTTTCTATTTTTAATTTGATGTAGTGCTAAAGATATATGATTAATTTTGCCAGCTTTGTTTTTCTGAATATAAAATATACAGGCAGCCAACAATAATGTAGAAACACTGGTAAGTCATCTGTAGCTTGTACATGTATATACGGTAGTTATTATCATAAAAATAATCCAAGGATTTAAGGGTTAAAATTTGAAATTCATCTTTGACAAAGTTTGTTTTCTTGCAATAACTGAAATCATGAGCAAGCCTGCAAATCTTTGTTTTTTGGTGCCTGTCATTGTAATAGGTACCAACAGTTTTGTGTATGTCATGCCAAATCTTGCTACAGTAAACTTGGTTATTGCGAAGTCAAAGGATCCCAAAAATGAATTTGTTTTCACTGATATTCATAAGGAATCATAATACAGTAGAATCCTCTTAATTGAAAATCCATTTTGCCAGTGAAAATTATTCAGTTAACAGGAGTATACAATTAACAGGGATTTGGTTGGTTTCCTGTGTTCTGGAGGTAAACTGAGCATTTATTCTATTATATCTTGTTTGACAGAGCTCATAGAGCTCTGTCAAACAAGATATAATAGAATAAATGCCTGTATTGGATGTAGTGAGGTCAAAAAGGTTGATAAATAAGGGGAATTTGGTGCGTGTCACAGTAATTTTTTTGACATATTACAAAATTTATATGCAATTAACAGGAGTTCACTCTACAACCCATATGCAATTAACAGATCAAATTTGTACTGAAGGTATGGTAAGTGGTTTTGTGTTTAAAAATTATATTCGATTAACAGTGATATACAAAAAAAGATATCCAATTAAGTGGGCTCCACTGTATCTGAATTATGTGCAAAAGACATAACACAAACTTCAAATACACTGAAATATGGTATATTACATGTATGAACAACAAAATCAAACATTTTTACATTTTGGTATCCTTTTTTTAGCTCAACTTGTCAGTGTCAAGTATGAGCTATTGGGATGGGTTACGATGCATCGTCTGTCCGTATGTCCGTACGGACATCTGTCCGTCCATCCGCAATTCCTTTAGCACACCCTACAGGCTGCAGCTTTCACCTGATCAGTTCCAAATTTCATATGTGGCTTTGGGACAATGTCTAGATGGGAGCTATTAAATGTTTCCAAATTTTGTTGAAAAACATGGCTGCCAGTGGCCATCTTAGATTTGGCATATAAATTGTCAACAATTCCATTGGCACACCCTACAGGCAGCATTTCTGACCTGATTTTTTTCAAATTTCATATGTAGCTTTGGTGTGATATATAGATGGGAGCTATTGAATTTTTCCAAATTTCGTTGAAAAGCATGTATGTCAGCAGCCATCTTGTATTTGGTTCATAAATTGTCAACAATTCCATTGGCACACCCCACAGACTGCATTTCTCACCTGATCTTTTTAATTTTATGTGTAGCTTTGGTGTGATGTCTAGATGGGAGCTATCAAATTTTTCGAAAATTTGTTGAAAAACATGGACTCCAGCCGCCATCTTGGATTTGCCACATAAATTGTCAACATGTCCATTGGCACACCCTACAGGCAGCATCTCTCTCCCAATCAGCTCCAAATTACATGTGTTACTTTGGGTAATGTCTAGATGGGAGCTATTGAATTTTTCGGAATTGCGTTGAAAAACATGGCCGTCAGCTGCAATCTTAGATTTATTTATTTATTATGGTTTAACAACACCTTAACAGCCAAGGTCATATTGTGTCGGTGACAGTTTTACGGGTGGAGGAAGCCGGTGTACCTGGAGAGAACCGTCGAGCAATGACGAGCAGCTGCCAGCTCCCCAACATCGTAACTCCGTACTGCAGTACAGGCAGGGTTAGATTGGTTGAAGGCAATCTTAGATTTGGCATATAAATTGTCAACAATTCCATTTGCACACCCTACAGGCCACATCTCTAACCCCACCTTTTTCAAATTTCATATGTAGTTTTGGTGTGATGTCCAATGGGAGCTATTGTATTTTTCCGAATTTCGTTGAAAAACATGGCCACCAGCAGCCATCCTGGATTTTGCACATAAATTGTCAACAATTCCATTAGCACATCGTATTGGCCACTTTTCTCACCCAATCTTTTTCAGATTTAATATGTAGCTTTGGTGTCATATCTAGATATGAGCTATTGAATTTTTCTAAATTTGAAAGGAGTAGGTATTGGCAGAATAGCTGTCAGTCTGTAGTCCTTGTATGGCCTGGTCAGTGTAAGAGAAAACTCATGGCCCTACCTGTCGAAAAGCATTTTTCTGGTGGATAAAATGACTACATTTAAGACAGAGGGAGGTCTCAATCCATCTCAGGGGGTCAAAAATTTAAAATATTCCCCTGGGGAGACCCTACCCAGACACCCCTCCTCCAACCATTGAGAGGGAAATGCCCCCACTCAAACTCTCCCCCAACACCACCCTGCGTGCCCTCGGGACATGCCTATGGCATGTTGTGTTGGAACCCCAACTCCAGTTAGAAATCTAACTGATCATGCATCCCCATTAAAGACCCTCTAGCTAGGTCCCTGTCTGTACATGTAGGTATATGAAGCAGCATTACTGTATTGGGCAGTACACCCTCACCCTGTAGAAGATACATGTAGGTTCTGATTCATTCATTCAAGCCAAGAAATATTTAAGTCATTCTTTAATACCCAACAAAATCATATTATGTGACCCTCTCATTGCAACAAGTTTATCAAGCTTCTACCAATGAGATGTCACCTGACATGATTTGTTGATTATGATTCCAGTGAATAATTACAGTGGTGCCCACTTAATTGGATATCTCTTAGAATAACCCTGTTAATTGAATATAATTTCCCAACACAAAACCATTTAACATTTCTCCAGTACAAATTTGACCTGTTAATTAAATATAGGTTATAGAGTAAACTCATGTTAATTGAATAAAACATCTTGTAACCTGTCGAGAAATTACCCTGTCTCCAGTTTTCCTTTGTTTATAGACCTATTTGGCTTCAGTACATCCAATACAGGCATTTAATCTATTATATCGGTTATTTCCACTTTGGTCAATTCCACTTTGATCAATTCCACTTTGACCAATTCCACTTTGATCAATTCCACTTTGATCAATTCCACTTTGATCAACTTGACATAAAGAGTAATTTTCTGGTGAATTCCACTTTGACCAACAAGATAAAAAAAAATGTTATTTATTCTTATTTTTTTCTTGATTTTTGTTATTAGGTAATGATATTTTGAGTACTTATTTGTTTTGAATTTTTTAGACTTATTTTTTTACAAGATAAAAGATAGTATTAGATATTGATTTGAGTAGCTATTTGTGATGATTTTTGTCCGCAAATTTGTTATTAGACACTGACAATTGTATGTATTTTGTTATGTGTGTTGACAATGTTCAATAATTAATGTTTCTTACTGGTATTTTCAATGGTAAAAACATTTTGCATAGTTAGGACTTGTGTAGTTCAGACGCAATAGAAGCATATCTACGGGAAAAGTCTAGGATAAAGTTGTTTTACTATCATTAAAAATACCAGCCTACGATATTGAAAGTTATTTGCTATCTTTAAGAATGTTACTTGCTGGAATTTTCTATTTTTAATTTGATGTAGTGCTAAAGATATATGATTAATTTTGCCAATGAAATTATAGAAAAGTCCTATTTAACTAGGGTAATGTCAGCTAATCCTCTTAGGTATGTCTTATTATGATGTCCATATCACATTTTTACCTAATCCTAATTGAGTAATTTTAATCCTGATTATTGAGTAATTTATGGCGACATTCCATGTTTTCATACTTTTATGCAATAAATAAACATTTAAATAATTTTGATTTTTTATCAACCCTTGAATCACACACTCCACCCCCACCCCCTACCCACATTTGGTCCTTGTACAAATAATTCCACTTTGATCAATTCCACTTTGACCAACATTGGCCAAAATGGAATTGATCAAAGTGGAATTGATCAAAATGGAGTTGGTCAAAGTGGAATTGATCAAAGTGGAATTGACCAAAGTGGAACACACCATTATATCTTGTTTGACAGAGCTCATAGAGCTCTGTCAAACAAGGTTTAATAGAATAAATGCTACGTCTATCTCTAAAATACAGGAAAGTGACACAATCCCTGTTAATTAAATACTCCTGTTAATTGAATAATTTTCATTGGCAAAGTGGCTACTCAGTTAACAGGGTTCTGCTGTATTAGCCTGTGGAAATGAAACAGCTTTGATGTATTGCATGAGAGAGTGGGTTTTTTGCTGGGTCACTTTTGTGGTTGAACTTCGATTGGGTATATCACTTACAATTTCTAATCGAGCATGAAGAGCACTTACAAATATTTTAGCGCATTGACCCCTGGGTGTATGGAAGTGGTTTGTGGACTGAGGACATGATTCTTGAGTGATGCACTTGGAGATTGGTAGTAAATTAGCTTGTGAACACATCCACTGAACTGAATACAAATTTTGTAATCAAGCCTGAAAATAATTTTCATTGCACTTCCAGACAAAATGTCAGACACCAAATGAATCATGTCTGTCATTTAAGAATGATATCTGACATATTACAAAACTGAGTTTGAGTATTTGAAATAATGTGTTTTTGGTGTACATATACCTTCATCTTAAAACTGCTCAGAATTCATCTAACCATACTTTGTTTGGCAGGGCTAAATGAGTCCTGCCACACAAGGTATGATTGGTTTCATTCTGAATTGGAACTGAATTACCCTTCAGACAAAATTTAGATACATGCATGGCTATATCAAATCGAATTCCTTCACATGCTGTTAATACTGACCAGCTGTACAGTCACTTTCTTCACACTTCCCAACTTGCCAGAAACAGAAATCACAATAATCATTAATTTTAGGTTTAGGCTTTGCTAGTTATGTACATGATTTCCAGCATGCATGATGTTCTGATCACCAAACTTCATTGATAATTTTGGCATTAGACATTTTGACTGATGATTTTAAACCTCAGTCAGATATTGGTCTTTTTGTACCTGACATTGTCCTTGTCTGACCACTTATTTTCTGGTATGTTTGTAATACAGTGGAGCCCACTTAATTGGATATCTCTTAATTGTATATCCCTGTTAATTGAATATAATTTTCAAACACAAAACCATTTACCGTACCTTCAGTACAAATTTGATCTGTTAATTGCATATGGGTTGTAGAGTAAACTCCTGTTAATTGTATATAAATTTTTGTAATATGTCAAAAAAATTACTGTGACACGCACCAAATTCCCCTTATTTATCAACCTTTTTGGCCTCACTACATCCAATACAGGCATTTATTCTATTATATCTTGTTTGACAGAGCTCTGTGAGCTCTGTGAAAGAAGATATAATAGAATAAATGCTCAGTTTACCTCCAGAACACCGGAAACTGATCAAATCCCTGTTAATTGTATACTCCTGTTAATTGAATAATTTTCATCTGCAAAATGAATATTCAATTAAGAGGATTCTACTGTATATCAAAGAATTACATTAACAAGCACTGAATTTCCTATGTTTAGAGATGTATTTGGCCTCAGTAAATCCAGTGTATGTATTCATTATATGCTAAACGATAGATTATCGAAGAAATTGCAGAAAGATAGAAATCGTATCCCCCACTATGAAGATATAGAAATATTCACTTTCACAATATCAATAAAAATGGCGACTTTCAAAGCATCACTTGGAAGGTGAATGCGAGTCAAATAATCACTGGAAATTATCAGTCTGTCTTAAAAACGTATAATGATAAGTAAATCTAGTGTTTTGAGTGGATACCGATCATTTCCAGCAATAATTCAACACATATTCACCTTGAATTGATGCAGGAAACCCGCTAGTCCAAGCATGGCCTGAAAGTCTGCAATGTATGTTTTTGGTTTTGTACATCCTTTCAATGGACGTACCAAGCCAAAAACTTATATTACAGACTTTCAGGTCATGTTTGGAAAAGAAACCCACCAGCTGAATCAGATTGCAAGATGCTATATGTTCCGAGTATCAATCAAATCACTTCCGTGTTTCAATGATTCAGTGTTCTATTTACTTTCACGCTTCAATACAAGGTTGAAACGAGTGGAATTATCAGATAAAATCTAGTGTTTTGAGTGGATAACGAAAATTATCTCACTTGGGACTGAGACAAATGGTTATTTTTGCTTGCGCAAGCGCTTGCAAAAAATGAACATTTCTCTTGGTCACTCATGAGATAATTTTCGGTATCCACTCAAAAACACTAGATATCCTCTATTTATTCAGGGTTTCCATCAGAAAAAATAGAGAGTTGTAGTCGCAACCAATTTGTTGTAAAGGTTGTGTGGGGTGTCTTTTTTGATGATTTCATTAAAAAAGCCAACTATTTCTGAAGTGCCCTTTGCATCTTTTTGCATTAACTTTCATTTCTAAAATCCTTCTTTACAACTTATTGTGGATTTCCAAATGATAATAATATTGTATAGAAGTATATCTTGGCACTGGAAAGCAACATGTTGGGGATGTATGGAGGGCATGTTTTTCACAGGGTGACCTTATTTCCCATTTGGTTTGATGTACTGATTTCTCTGATCATCACATTAATGATTGATGTCGGAATTTCAGAGTGCCTTGTGGCAAAGCTTTTAGATTGCCCTGTGTGAATTTTGGATTACTTTGATCTTAGCCATCCTCAATGTATGATGATTCTGTGCCAACTGTTTATTCATTGATACATCTACATCTTTTGCCGACGACATCACTGTATGCTCTTCGGTCCCAAATGTTGACAAAGTAGTAATTGATACAAATATACTACATTAGAGAAAATATTCGAATGGTGTTCAGTAAATCTGTTAGCAGTCAATGCCAATAAAACAAATTTTATTGTAATGAGTCCTGGGCAAAGCAAAGAAATCCTTAATAATGTTATTACAAACTGTCAAACTATAAATAGAGTGAGCTCCGATAAAGATGATAAGTCACTGAAGTTCTTGAGAATAAATCTGGTAGATAAATATCATTCAAAACTCATATTTTAATATATCATCGGTCGCGCGCCAACAGCCTATGGAGCAACCCGCTTCTGGGCGTATTCGACCGTGCCCGTCGGTACAGTTGGTTGAAGCATTTTCAGCCTTGGACTCTATGCTAAGTTCCAAGGCTATGAAGGCTCCGTTCTTCACCAGGGTTGACACCTTTTTGCCTCCGGCGCGTTATCGTTCCTACGATTCCGCCAATCCGTCGGTCTACCAGACTTTGACGGTTTTGGATCAGGACTCCAATTCCCTCGGGCTTTCCAAGTCCAAGTGTGCCGTCATTCCGATGACGACTCTGGAGTTCACATTGGGCTTATCGAGAGAGATGCTTGGTATGCTTTCTCTCTCCGATCACGTCGTCTCAGCTTTAGCTGCTTATCTGCCTCCAGATAAGTTTGACGAGGTACAGGCTCCTTTGCGTGTGCTGTCCAAGGCGCTCATGCATCTTACTCACACGCATGCCTGTAACACGGCTAATCTGGAATTAGTTCGAAGGGACTCTGTGCTGAACACGGGCCGATCCCTTCCTGAGGAGCAGTGCGCTACTCTTCGATCTACTTTTTTGGCAGGTCCGCAACTTTTCCATGGTTCTGTGTTGACGGTCCGGGATGACATCCTACGTCATTCCAACGATCAGCTGCTGTTTCTTCAGCTTGATCAGCCTTGTAGGGTAGGCACGGGCCGTTCCAAGCCTAACAAGTACCCTCTGCTTCCTCTGCGAAGCAAAGGGGCTGATCCTTCTGCCACCGCTTCTACTTCTTACTCAAGGGGTAAGGGTAAGCGTCGGCAGTCTTAAGGGAAGTCCCAGGATTCTTCATTCAGTAGAGGAGGTGTTTTCTCCTCTCGCAAGCCTCGTCGGGGTTCGAAATGAAGGTCCTCACCTCGACTCGTCCCAGGTTGGAGGAAGGATAGCAGAGTTCACAGACCGTTGGGCCGTTGGGCCTCAGCCTGGTTCCTTGGGCCTTCACCAGACTGATATCGCATGTGATAGCTTTCCATCGCACACAGTCCAGGGTGACTACTTCGGCATATCTGGACGATATCCTCCAGGGGCATTCCAATGCTGCCTTACTGGAGTCGGATGTCGCCACTCTGTTGAGCTTGCTCACGTCGCTAGGTTTTAGAGTCAACGAGGAGAAGTTGGACCGGGTCCCTTCTCAGTTGTTTTATCATCTGGGGATGGCTTTCCGCACACAATTCAATTTGGTGGCGGTTCCCCAGGCCAAGGCTGTGATTCTCTCAGCTTTTGCTCCGACTCTGTCCCAGTCCACATCCGCGATGGCTCGAAGTATTCTCCGGCTAATCGGTCTTTGCTGTTCGGTGACAGATCACATTCCTCTAGGTCGGCTGTGTGTCAGACCTCTCCAACACTTTCTGCTCAGTTGTTGGAGGTCGAATGCAGATTTTCTGGATCTGGTGCTTCAGTTTCCAGAATATCTTTATCCTCACCTTCTCCTCTGGGTGGATGTCCAGTGGCTTTCACAGGGTGTTCCGTTGGATTTACCCACGTTCGATCGCGTTCTGACGACAGATGCCAGCGATCTCGGATGGAGTGCGACGTTGGATCCTCTAGGTCTTTCTATTCACGGGATGTGGGACCAGGATCATGCAGCTCTACACATCAACCAGAAGGAGCTTCTTGCTCTCCTCCTGCACTTCAGGCAGTGGATCCCTCACCTGTCAAATCGCCAGGTCCTTCTGTTGTCCGACCATTCGACAGTGGTTGCTTACATTCGGAACCAGGGCGGCACGCACTCTGTTCCAATGTACGAATTGGCTTGGGATCTTATACTGCTCGCTCAGGATGTCCACGCCGGGGTGGCTGTTCGTCACATTCCCGGTCACCTGAACGTCCTAGCCGACTCCCTGTCCTGTCGGGGCAGGGTCATTTCCACCAGGTGGATACTCCACATGGCGGGTTCCATCGATCTCTTGTGACTCGTTGGAACCATCCGGTGGACACTTTCGTGTCCCTGTATCCAGATGCTCTGGCTTTCGCTGTGGATGCTCTGGCCCTCCTTTGGGATGGTCTTGTCGGCTACGCCTTCCTACCGGTTCCGATTCCACCTCAGGTTCTCACCCAGATATGAACCTGCAATCGTCGAATTCTTTTGATCACACCCGTCGCCTCGGTGGGTGTGGACTAATCTGCTCCGCTCTCTGTTAGCGGCGGTTCCGGCATGTCTCCCTCTACCTCGCGACTTTCTTTGCCAAAATCGCCCGGGGAGGTTTTCAAGTTGACCCGACTTCATTGTGCCTTCGCACATGTCTTTTATCAGGTCCTGTCTCCTCCATAGTGGTTTTTCGAGACACGCAGTGGAGTTGCTTTTTTTCTTCAAGGAGGCACTCACTCCACTGGTTTAGCCTCTGTGGCTAAGTGGAAGGTTCTTCTGTCGATTGTGTGCGATCACTCTGTTGCTTCTGTCACTCCTTCGATCACACCGCTTGCGGAGTTTCTGGTATATGTTTGTTTCTGCGGGTCTCCAGCAATGGGTACATGTCCATGCTTCGGAGACTTTTTTCCTATGTGATACCGCATTGTTTAGACACTCATCCTTGCCTCTCCAAGCTTGTTCAGCTCTTTTCCTTGAAAAGGCCTAGGACTTTGCCGTTTACTCCAAGATGGTCACTTTCTTGGGCGCTGCTCTTCTTGGGGGTGGGGGGCATTCACGCCTTTCTCCTGGATGATTATGCATTTTCCCACATGCCAGATTTCTCCTGCATCCTTTTCTTGATGGACTTGTCTTGCTATTCGTGCAGCTTCCACTCGTCTAGCTACTGGTGATTGTATTACCAATTGTTTTTTCTGCCACAAGGTGCGTGCATTGTCTTTCTCTTTTAATAACTCTGTCATGTTGTCGGATGACTGATGTTATACTGGCAGCCTTCTGGAGAAATGCTACTTTCTCCTTTTATCTGCGACAGTTGCAGGAACCGACAGAGAACCTTGGGGCCCTCTTTCTTCGGTTCAGGCTGTTGTCTATTCCAGTCTTTCAGCTTTTTTCAGGGTCAGTTCCAGCTTTGTGCTGTTGCTGCCCTTTCTGTCTGTGCGTCGCACTTCACCATACGCCTCATCTTTCATTGTCTTTTCTAATGTTTGTGTTGCTATGGTTTGATAGGCCTAGGGATCTCTTCCTCTGTCCACGGTCCCAGTGCTATTGAGTTATGTGTGGGTTGGTTATGTGATTCCCCCCAGCCTTTTGTCTATTCAGCCTGTAGTAAACAATTGAGGTAGGTTGATAAGAAGTATAAATTTTATAGTAAATTTCCTTTCTTATTATACCTACCGAAATTGTTTACATGGAGGCCCTCCCAGCTTCTTATTCAGGTAAGAATCCTTCCTCCCTGCTGATCACATAACTCCTGTGTTGTTCGGAATCAAAAGAATGACGAATTGACGCATTGCTCACTGTGTTACGGAAGTCGTGGATTTGTACTATGGAAGAGCGTCCCATACTGGGTGTGCGCCGATGGTGCTCGACCCAGTTTTGGCTTATTTTTTCGTGGTGTTTTTACACCACTTTTCTTTCCCAAATCTTGGGAAAGATTAAAATAGAGAGTATTTTATCCGAGTTAGGTTCTTCCACTGTAGTGCAAGCCTGTAGTAAACAATTTCGGTAGGTATAATAAGAAAGGAAATTTACTATAAAATTTATACATTTCTATGTTCATATCATCCTATTCACAGACGATAGAGTGTGATAACCCATACTACCCGGACTGTGCTATTTAATTGCAACAAGGCTATTGTACTAATTTTACTTTGGACGCTTATTTTGCTGCATCATTCCAGCATACATCCTGTTTTGACAAACTATCAACATGCTATGTAAATCGGTAGCTCGCTGCTTCACTGCTTTAGTAATTCATTCCTAATATAGTATAGTACAGTATGGTATGGTACGGTACGGTGCAGTGCGGTACATTACAGCACGGTGTGGTGTGATACATTACGGTACGGTATGGTATGGCACGGTATGGTATTGTATAGTATAAGATAGTATGAGTTAGTATAGTATAGTGTAGTATATTGTATAATAGTGTGGTGTACTGTACAGGGGTGTAGTAATGGCATAGTATAGTATTGTATGGTAGGATATAATATAGTTTGATATCGCATTTTATAGTATTGTATAGTATAGTGTGGGTGGTGGGCTGCAGTATTGTATGGTTTCTTGGTATGGTCTGGTATAGTATGGTACAGTGCGGTACGGTATGGAGTGGTGCTGTATGATACTGTGCAGTGCGGTATGGTATTGTATAGCTTTTCCTAAAGTTACAGTAGAAGCTGTCTTGAGAGACTGCCCTTAGGGCCACACAAAAGTGGCCTCTCAAGACAGGTGATCTCTCATAACAGGCTTCAGGTTTTCCCAAGTCAGTGAATAACCAACCACAAAATTCAGAAATGGAGAAGAATGGATTTTTGTAATTACTTTGTAGTTGTTCTTTTTTATGAAGTTTTTGTAACAAATTGAAATGGACTGTTATAAAAATTATAAAAATAAATTAGTGTTGAAAATCTTCATTGAAGATTTTCAACACAAATTTATTTTTATAATCCTATCTGTCACATTTCAGGTATGTATGAAATTGTTGATTCAGCAATAATCCTAATCTTTTCACAGGGGTCTTATAAAAACATCTCAATGAGTTATGTAACTGAATAGCAATTGAAACCTAAGTAAGAGCTTTTAATTATGTTAGTATAACCACATTGGATTTTCCAATTCCAGAACAGGTAAAAAGTTTTTGTCATGGTTTCAGTCTTCGAAGGTCGTTGTTGCTTTCCTTCAAAAAGTCCAACCAAACAGAGACAGCCTGAGCCAGATTATACTTGCCGGTGATGGCCATCATTCAAAATCATCCTCGAAGTGGCAGACTATACTTGCCTGAAAATCCAAATCGACTGCACCCTCGGGGAGAGGTAGTACCTTTGTGAGAGGACCCAACCTCTCACACTGGTCCTCACCCGAGGGTTCAACCGACATCAGCCAAGAGACCATCACGACGCAACCGTTGACACCTGCCGAGTACCTGAAGCCGTTCCTCCCTCGACACGCCTAGGCATGTGAAAATTAATCATCTACAGTCACTGAGGGTCGAAAGGGGCTTGTTTCCTATACTGTCCCTGCCGCCTTCGGCACACGAAACCATTCCTTTCCCCAGTCTTCAAAGGGGCGGTCTCTCAAGACAGGTCCATTATGGCATAAAAATACAAGTTGGTACCAGGTCACAGTGGTCTCTCAAGACCGGTGGTCTCTCAAGACAGGTGGTCTCCCATAGCAGGTCCATTATAGAGTAAAACCAGTCGGTGCCTGGCAGATGTGGTCTCTCAAGACAGGTGGTCTCTCAAGACAGTGGTCTCTCAAGACAGGTTTTACTGTACTCCTAGTCTGTATTACCTTCTTTCTCTAATTTTTTGTTCAGTGAGTTGGTCAAACCATGGATGTGACTTGCAAATACCATTGGGATCTACCCTGCATCTATCTTGCATTTACCCTGCGTTTACCTTTCATGGTGCACCCATATCTCCGGAGCCACCCATACAGTATTTGCAATAGTGCTGTGCGGCATACTGAATTTTCGGTACGGTTTCGGTATTATAGTGGTACCAAAAACCGTACTGAAACCAAATCAAAATACTGCTTATTTCGGTATTTATATTTTTCTGCGAAATTGCCAGAAAGTCCTCATCAAGGTTGATCAGAAATCTAAAAGCCTGTGGGCAGCATATTTTGATAGAATTGATCAGAAAACCCACAAATGTGAACTGTGTAAGTGGCAGGTAGGCAGCAGACGCTGCGAATATGTCCGAGAAAGAAATAAAAAAGTGATGGCAGAAAAACGAAAATTGGCAGGTTGTTAACTTGGTATACTTCCGTTTCTGAAGAAATACGGACTGGTTCCAGTGTTTCCAACATTTTGGCTGATTCAATGTATTTTCTGGAAATTACTGTGTGATTTATTCACAGGTGACATTGGGGGTCAGTGTTTGACTGGTGACATTTGGTTGGAAATAATCTACTGGTTTTGAAAATTCAATACGCTGACAACTTGACATACAAACGTGCCAGTGGTTATTGTGTCTCGGCGATGTTTTTAATAGCATTTCTTTCAATTCAGCATTAATAATTTAAGTTGCAGATACTTTTAACAACTGATAATATTATTAAAATAAAAGCCCCAAAACTTTTAACACCCAATCATCTGCTTTATATTCTTTCGAGTAAATAATTTATACTTCACACCAGCACACATAGGAAAGACGTGATTGACCTTAATTTTGGGACATATTAAAAAAACAACATACGGAAGCCAACAGGCATCATTAGATTTAGCATTATCTAAGTTCATTTGGTCGATCGAAGTGCGGCAAAGGCTTTGAAAATGATTTGCTGTTATTAGTAAATAATCGATTTGTGCATTTTTTTTCATGGAAAATGAAAATTTACCCTAGTTTGTCATGGAAAATTGTCTGGATTTTCAGAAACATGTATGAGGCCAAGAACCAGAAGTGAAGTTAGTGCACACTGATAAGAGTTATTTCACTCAAAATCCCCTATAACAGCAACTAGGTGAATGTCATAAAACATGTTATTTTAAATGTTTTTCAAGGATGAACCCAAACAATGAAAGGTAGATGACACCATGTTATTGATGCATTGCATGATTGGTAACCGAGGTATTTACCAGAAAAATACCGATACCGAATCTGAAATTTCAATACTGCACAGCTCTAATTTGCAATTGACCACTTATCAGCATTCAGTTCTGTATTAATGTCGCACATATTGTTTCTCTTTGTAATTCAGAGAATATCAGGTAGACAGCCAATCTGGCTGTGGTATCCCCTAGCGGTATACATTTTATTTTTTATCAGAATAGTTAATCGTATGCATTGTATTGTCTGCTTTTATGTACTGCTCAATAAAGTTATCTTCTTCTCATGAACCAATGTGTCAGAAGTTCATACATATAAAAATTTCAAAGAGTCATAAGAATGGGAGTTGTGATACATGTTGTAAAGAAATGCCATAACAATACTTTTATCCGTGGACAAATTTGACTTTTGGGGCTATGATATCACAACAAAAAATAACTAATTCCACATCCGTAAATAAGTTTAATTCAACATTTTTCTAACCATGACTGGCAAGGGGAATGGGTCTGATTACCGGACATAAAACTAGCCTAGTAGAAACCCTGATTTATTTTAATACATTTTCTTTCACAGTGCTCCCTGAGCTCTATCAAATAAAACATAATGGAATAAATGATTATTTTGTCACAAGAATTATAGATAGGCACTTGATCCCAGCCGTTTGATGAAATGAAAAAGTTGAGAAAAAATAATCCCAACCAATAATAAATATAAAGAAGGTGTAACACTTGGAAATCAGGAAGTAAGAGAAACTCTCGCCTCAACTTCGGAAAAGTTCATGTTTCAGTCGATTCCCAGCAGATATATTATAATTTTACACCTTGTCATATTATGTCTATCCGCCCATTTCCCAAGCTTTAATATTATCTATACAGGCACAAATTAGGCAGAACAGCATTTTTTCAAAAAATGATCACCGTCTTCAGCGAATTGGAATTTGAGTGTTGCAATGTTTGTTATTGCAATGAAATAATGATAACTTGCACATTTCTTCCAGTATCTTTCAACATTTTTGTAACTACTTTCATAAAAAAATTCTTACATGCCCCTCCCCCACCCACTTTGACCCAGAACAACTATGTTATGCTAGAATCAATATTCTACATCCTCGGATGTCAAAATCATTTGTACCATGTACTTTACGTCACCTAAAAATAGAAATTCCCCTGCATGTTCTGACCAATCAGATCTCCTCCTCGGAATGAAGGCTGTATCAGATGACCACTTCTGGACACTAGGCTCGGCAAAGGAGTAATCATTTTCCAAAAAATTAATTTGCCGGGGAATCGGAATGAATTTATTGAACATGCCATACCGCAAAAAAACTTACAGTAAAGCAGGTGCTTCTAGTAAAGTGTTGTCTGCCTATTCAGGCAGATGACACTTGACTAGAAGCACTTGCTCAGTGTTTAATTCTCCCCTAGCCCAAAGATAGCCGAACTGTCATCGCCAGATTACCTGCTGTATTACATCACAGGCAAGGAAACTTGACTCCTGGCTACTAAGAGTTAACACATGATATTAACGTTTTTGAAATGGAGAGATAGAAATATTACAACTTGCTTAGATGTGAAAATATTATATACCTGCTGGGAATTGACTGAAACATGAACTTTTCCGAATTTGAGGGGAAGGTTTCATCCACTTTGTGATTTGTGAGTGCAATAACTTCTTTATATTTATTTTAGGTAGGGAAATTTTTTCTCGGTATTTTCATTTCATCAAATGACTGGGAGTAAGTGCCTGTGCTAGAATACAGAAAAATGATAAAATTCCTGTTAATTGGATACTCCTGTTAATTGAATAATTTTCACTGATAAAGTTGCTACTCAACATGGTTCCACTATATATATAGTCACAATCAAATTAACTTGAACAATAGAAAATAAAAGTGCATATTTTCAAGTGATCACTTTTGTCTTTTTAGTTCAGAGAGAGCTTTGCAAGGACCAACTCACCACGGAGTCGTGAAGTCCTTTTGTCGACAGAAAGGTCATGGTTTTGTTAAGCCAAATGATGGAGGGGAGACTCTTTTTATTCACATATCTGAGTGAGTATAAATGTTTTTAATTTTTGAACAACTTCTTTGGTTAGCTTAACTTGACAAAGATGTGTGCGGGAGTCTGTGAGTCTGGACGTCTGTTCACATTTTCTTTGGCTCAGGCTACACCCCGTAGTTCTTGTTCGATCATCACAAAATTTAATATGCAGGTTTGAGGTCATGTCGGGAGCGCGGTGGCTCAGTAGGTAGAGGTGCAGGCTGCAAGCCGAGAGGTCCTCGGTTCGAATCCCACCTGCGGCAACCGCGTTGTGTCCTTGGGCAAGACACTTCATCCCCATTGCCTATGCACGTGGGGGCACGATGACGCCGTGTGTACTAAGGCGTACTGCACGTCGATGGTATGCATGTCTTCAACCAATCTAACCCTGCCTGTGCTGCAGTGCGGAGTTACGCTGTTGGGTAGCTGGCAGCTGCTCGTCGTTGCTCGGTGGTTCTCTCCTGGTACTCCGGCTTCCTCCACCCGTAAAACTGTCACGGTCATGATTAGCCATTGTGCATAAATATGTGACCTTAAACATCAATAAATAAATAAATTGAGGTCATGTCTAGATAAGAATGTCCCCCCTTTGTCACAATCAGTCAACCGTGACAGCTGCGAGAGCCCAAAACCTGAAAAGCTTTAGCGTATGACTCTGTATGATGTCCAGATGAGAATGTCCCCTTTTGGTCATGATCAGTGAACTATAATGACTGCGAGAACCTGAAAATCTTGAGCACAGTCTTCAGGTCATATTTATGAAGGGATTTTATTGTAACTTGGTAGGATGACTCCATATAATGTCTAGATTGGAATGTCCCCTTTCAGTCAACAGTGATGGCTGCCTGGGCCCGAAGCCCGAAAACATTTAGCACAGTCTGCAGGTCATATTTATGAAGGGATTTTATTGTAACTTGGTAGGATGACTCTATAATATCTAGATGAGGACGTCCTATTTTGGCCATGATCATCATGGCAGGCACACAAGCACATGACCTAGATTTGTTTAGCACAGTCTACAGTTCATATTTATGAAGCAACTTGGAAGGATAACTTGATGAGAGTGTCTTATTTTGGTCATGAGCGGTCAGCCATTACCGCCACCTGGTCACTTGACCTAGATTCCTTTAGCACTGCTTACAGGTTGTTTTTATGAAGGGATTTCATTGTTACTTGGTAGGATAACTTGGTATGATATCTAGATGAGACTCTCCTCTTTTGGTCACACATTACTGTTATAATCCTCAAATTTTATTTTAATAACCTGTTTGTGTGATACTGTCAAGGCTTGGCTGCAAGGCAGTTATGCATCTTTTCATTTCTCATTGGTTAGTTTTTTGTCCATCCAGAAATTTGTTCATGTGAGATTAGTTGACCTTTAGTTACCAATAATTCTAAATTATTTTTTGTGTGCTATTTTATATAACCATTGACTTGGACAAGTTCGAAAAGTACAATGTTTGTTTGAAAAGTAAGAGAGTTATTGCCCTTAGGTCGATGAATTTTGCTAAAAATTTCATTGTTTATGCAATAACTTCAGCAGTAACAAATTGTTTATGCAATAACTTCTTGAAAATTGGGGCATTATTGCCCTTTGTTTCTTCTATGTTATTTGAATTTTTAGCTTAACTTGACAAAGTGAAGATAAGCTATTGCCAGCACGCGTGTGTAAGTCTGTTAGTCTGTGAGTCTGTTCACATTTTCCTTTAGCACAGGCTACATCCTCGTAGATCTTGTCCGTTCATCACAAAATTTTTGTTTAGATGGGAACGTCCCCTTTTGGTCATGATCGGTCAACCGTGATGGCTGCCCGAGCCCAAAACCCGAAAACCTTTAGCACAGTCTACATGTTGTATTTATGAAGGGATTTCATTATACCCCCTGCAAACAAAGTTTGGGGGGGGGGGGGTATATAGAAATCACCCTGTCCGTCCGTCTGTCCGTATGTCCATCCTTGTAAGCGCAACTCCTCCTAAACCGTTTGAAGAATTTTCATGAAAGTTTACACAATGGAAGAACTCCATATGCAGATGTGCATGAAGCAATATAATTCCGTTCTGACATTTCCAAGGGGAGATAATCTAACTTATACCGTCTGTCCATCCTTATAAGCGCAACTCCTCCTAAACCGTTTGAAGAATTTTCATCAAACTTTACACAATGGAAGAACTTCATATGAAGATGTGCATGAAGCAATATAATTCCGTTCGGACATTTCCAAGGGGAGATAATGTAAGTTATACATTTCAGGTGTGGGGGGGGGGGGGGGGGGTATCACTTTGTGAGTTTGCTCACAGTACCTCTAGTTATAACTTGGTAGGCTGACTCTGCACAATGCCTAGATGAGAACGTCCCCTTTTGGTCATGATCTGTCAACAGTGGTTGGCTGCCCAAGCCCGAAACCCCAAAACTTTTACACAGTCTACAGGTCATATTTAATATGGAGGGACTTCATTGTAACTTGGTAGGATGACTTCGTGTGTTGTCTAGATGAGAACTTCCCCACCATTTGGTCGTGATCTGTCAACCATGATGGCTGCCCGAGTCCAAATCCTCAAAACCTTTAGCACAGTCTACAAGTCATACTTTTTAGCTCAACTTTGGCGAAGCCAAATTTGAGCTTATGCCATGGCCTGTCATCTGTCTGGCCGTCTGTCCGTCAACAATTCAATATGGCTCGGGCTAGAGGCCATATTTATGAACCGATCTTTACGAAACTTCTTGGGTACCTTTGTTATGACCGTGGGTCGAGAACTAGTGTTTTGGGGTCCAATCCGAAATTCAAGTTGGCCGCTGGCAGCCATTTTGTACAAAATTAGGTGCAATCAGATTTTTGCGCAGAACTTCCATATGAAAGCACTGATTTGAATAATTTTTTGTATTAATGTTTAGTACCATGGGATACATCACATATAATACAGGTTTTTTTCTCGTGCGTAAATTATGCAAATTAGACTAACTTTGATGAATAAAACTTGACTCTGCTATTATTGAACTTGAAGTTTACTCAAACCTGCTGAACATAACAAGAATTCCTAGCCAGTCTAATAATGAACCCTTTATCTAATATAATGTCAAAAATGGCCTGCTTTTCACAAAAACATCATTCTTGGCATTTTTTAGCTCAACTTTGGCGAAGCCAAATTTGAGCTTATGCCATGGCCAGTTGTGAGTCTGTCCGTCAACAATTCAGTACAGCTCAGGCTAGAGGCCATATTTATGAACCAATCAGTACGAAACTACTTGGGTACCTTTGTTATGACCATGGGACGAGAACAAGTGTTTTTGGGTCCGATCTGAAATTCAAGTTAGCCACTGGCAGCCATTTTGTACAAAATTAGGTGCAGTCAGGTTTTTGCTCAGAACTTCCATATGAAAGCGCTGATTTGAATAATTTTTTGTATGAATGTTTAGTACCATGGGATACATCACCTATAATACGTGTTTTTTTCTCGTGCGTAAATCATGCAAATTAGACTAACTTTGATGTTTTTTGGTGTTACTTTCAGCACTGTAAGTGCAAATGCCAATACGGCTCGGTCTGGTGGCCGTATTTATGAACCAATCATTACGCAACTTCTTGGGTACCTTTGGTATCACCGTGGGACGAGAACAAGTCTTTTTGGGTCCGAAATTCAAGATGGCCGATAGCAGCCATTTTGTACAAAATTAGGTGCAATCAGATTTTTGCACAGAACTTCCATATGAAAGCACTGATTTGAATAATTTTTTGTATTAATGTTTAGTACCATGGGATACATCACATATAATACAGGTTTTTTTCTCGTGCGTAAATTATACAAATTAGACTAACTTTGATGTTTTTTGGTGTTACTTTCAGCACTATAAGTGCAAATGCCAATACGGCTCGGGCTAGAGGCCGTATTTATGAACCGATCTTTACGAAACTTCTTGGGTACCTTTGGTATCACCGTGGGACGAGAACGAGTGTGTTGGGGTCCGGTCCGAAATTCATGATGGCCGATGACAGCCATTTTATACAAAATTATTGCAATCAGATTTTTGCACAGAACGTCCATATGAAAGCGCTGATTTGAATAATTTTTTGTGTGAATGTTTAGTACCATGGGATACATCACATATAATACACGTTTTTTTCTTGTGCAGAAATTATGCAAATTAGATGAACTTTGATTTTTTCAGTGCTACTTACACACAGTAAGTACACATGTCAATACACCTAAGGCTAGAGTCTGTATTTATGAACCGATCTTCACGAAACGTCTTGGGTACCTTTGTTATCACCTTGGGACAAGAACGAGTGTTTTTGGGTGCAGTCGAAAATTCAAGATGGCTACCAGTGGCCATTTTGTACCGAAATTAGGTCTAATCAGTTTTTTGTACACAACTTCTATACGGCTCAGGCTAGAGGCCATATCTATGAACCATTCTTTACAAAACTTCTTGGTTACCTTTGTTATCACCGTGGGATGAGAACAAGTGTTTTTGGGTGTGGTCCGAAAGTCAAGATGGCCACCAGCAGCCTTTTTGTACCAGAATTAGTGCAATCAGTCTTTTGTACAGAACTTCTGTATGAAAGTTCTGCTTTGAATCAATTTTTGTATGAATGTTTAGTAACATGGAATACATCACATATAGTACGGGGTTTTTTTCTCGTGCAGAAATTATGCAAAGTAGATGAACTTTGTTTTTATTCAGTGCTACTTATACACTGTAAGTGCACATGTCAATACGGCTCTGGCTGGAGGCTGTATTTATGAACCGATCTCCATGTAATGTCTAGGTGAGAACGTCGCCTTTTGGTCGCGATCGATCATCTGTGATGGCTTCGGGGGCCCAGAGCTCGGAAACCTTTAGCACAGTCTACAGGTTGTATTTATGAAGGGATTTAATTGTAGCTTGGTAGGGTGATTCCATATAATGTCTAGATGAGAACTTCTCCTTTTGGTCGCGATCATTCAATATTGATGGCTGCCCAAGCCCAGAACCCGAAAACCTTTAGCACAGAATACAGGTCGTATTTATGAAGGGATTTTATTGTGACTTTGTAGAATGACTCGGTATAATGTCTAGATGAGGACGTCCCATTTTGGTTGCGATGGGTCAGCCATGATGGCTACACAGGCCCAAAGCCGAAAAACCTTTAGAACAGTCTACGGACCATATTTATGAAGGGATTTGGGGGGCGCGGTGGCTCAGTTGGTAGAGGTGCAGGCTGCAAGCCGAGAGGTCCTCGGTTCGAATCCCACCTGCGGCAACCGCGTTGTGTCCTTGGGCAAGACACTTCACCCCGATTGCCTACCTGGGGGCACGATGACGCTGTGTACTGAGGCGTACTGCACGTCGATGGTGCGCATGTCTTCAACCAATCTAACCCTGCCTGTGCTGCGGTGCAGAGTTCAGAGTTACGATGTTGGGGAGCTGACAGCTGCTCGTCGTTGCTCGGTGGTTCTCTCCGGGTACTCCGGCTTCCTCCACCCGTAAAACTGTCACGGTCACGATTAGCCATTGTGCATAAGTATGTGACCTTAAACACCAATAAATAAATAAATATGAAGGGATTTCATTGTAACTTGATAGGATGACTCATTTTGGAATAGTTTCACTGTAACTTGGTAACTTGGTTGACATATATTAACTGTGAGGGACACATTAACCCACCCCTCTGTTCTTTAGTACATTCTACACCTCAAATTACTTTTATTGAAAACATAGCATTCAGGGAAAAGAAATTAACATATACTCAATTATCAAAATTCTTGTCGAATTTCATAATCCTTTCATAAACATTGAACATTATCCTTTTCATCAAACACAACACACAGTCAAGAACGCACAGTCAAGTTAAGCTACAGTGTCATTGACACTTTCATTTATGTTTATGTAATTGTGTCTCACCTTCACCGAAGGGAGACATATTGTTTTACCCTGAATTCATCTCCTTCTCGTTATTGTTGTTGTTGTTGTTCTTCTTCTTCTTTCTTTTTCTTCTTTTCTTCTTCTTCTTCTTTTCTTCTTCTTCTTCTTCAACCGTGTCCGGGCCAGAACTTTTTCATCTTTCGACCTAGGCTTATGATATTTAGCATGTAGGTGTATCACCATGAGACGATGTGTCGCGCACCGTCATGACCCACATATGACCTTGACCTTTGACCTCAAGGTCAAATTACTGATTTTTTGGCAAGTAAGCTTGTCCATGCAAGAACTTATTTACCTTTTCACCTTGGCTTATGATATTAAGCATGTGGGTGTATCACCATGAGACGATGTGTCGAATACTATCATGTCCCACATATGACCTTGACCTTTGACCTCAAGGGCAAATTATTGATTGTTTTTGGCTCACCAACGATAGTTGTGTGAGCCTATGGCATAGTCCTCATGTCGGTGTCTGCGTCCGGATTCATTCATTTTGAACTTTTGTGTGCAGGTTTTGATTTTTTTTTTTTTTTTTTTTTTTTTTTTTAATTATGTCTGCATGCTTTTCAGGGATGGTAATATTTTATTCAACCCTTTCCATGCTTAGTTACTTGAATTTTGGACTTTTGTGTATAGGTTTTTGACTTTTCTGTGCAGGTTTTTGACTTTTCTGTGCAGGTTTTTGACTTTTGTGTACAGGTTTTGAAATTTTGTATGCAAGTGGAGTTTTACCTTACTGGCATATTGCCATGGTGGTTTCCTTAACATTTCAGGGTATTTTTCTCAATTTTAACCCTTTGAAACAAATGTGATGCTTTTTTTACTTTTATGTGCAGGTTTTGAGGTTTGTCTTTCTTTTCTTCCAAGTGGATATTTTTCAAGTAGAATTTCACCTTACTGGCATATTGCCATTGTGGTTCTGTGACAGGGTATTTTTCTCAATTTTAACCCCTTGAACCAAATGTGATACATTTTTAGCTCAACTTTGATGAAGTCAAATTTGAGCTATTGTCATGGCCCGTCGTCCGTCTGTCCATCCGTCCGTCTGTCCATCTGTCCATCTGTCCGTACGTCAACAATTGGCTATGGCTCGGGCTAGAGGCCGTATTTATGAACCAATCTTTACGAAACTTCTTGTGTACCTTTGTTATGACCCTGGGACGGGAACGAGTGTTTTTAGGTGTGGTCCGAAATTCAAGATGGCTGCCAGTGGCCATTTTGTACCGATGATGCAAAAATCAGTTTTTTGTACAGAACTTCTGTATGAAAGTTCTGATTTGAATAAAGTTATGTATAAATGTTTAGTACCATGGGATACATCACATATAATACGGGTTTTTTTTCTCGTGCATAAATTATGCAAATTAGACTGACTTTGATTTATTTAGTGTTACTTTCAGAGCTGTAAGTGCCAAGCTGCTATGGCTCGGGCTAGAGGCCGTATTTATGAACCGATCTTTACGAAACTTCTTGGGTACCTTTGTTATGACCGTGGGACGAGAACGAGTGTTTTTGGGTGCGGTCCGAAATTCAAGATGGTTGCCAGCCGCCATTTTGTACCGATGATGCAGAAATCTGTTTTTTGTACAGAACTTCCATATGAAAGCTCTGATTTAAATAATTTTTTGTATGAATGTTTAGTACCATGGGATACATCACATATAATACGGGTTTTTTTCTCGTGCGTAAATTGTGCAAATTAGACTAATTTTGATGTTTTTGGTGTTACTTTCAGCACTGTAAGTGCAAATGCCAATACGGCTCGGGCTAGAGGCCGTATTTATGAACCGATCTTTACGAAACTTCTTGGGTACCTTTGGTATCTCCGTGGGACGAGAACGAGTGTTTTTGGGTCTGGTCCGAAATTCAAGATGGCCGATGGCAGCCATTTTGTACAAAATTAGGTGCAATCAGATTTTTGCACAGAACTTCCATATGAAAGTGCTGATTTGAATAATTTTTTGTGTGAATGTTTAGTACCATGGGATACATCACATATAATACGGGTTTTTTTCTCGTGCAGAAATTATGCAAATTAGATGAACTTTGATTTTTTCAGTGCGACTTACACACAGTAAGTACACATGTCAATATGGCTCAGACTAGAGTCTGTATTTATGAACTCATCTTCACGAAATGTCTTGGGTACCTTTGTTATCACCTTGGGACGAGAACAAGTGTTTCTGGTTACAGTCTAAAATTCAAGATGGCTGCCAGTGGCCATTTTGTACCGAAATTAGGTCTAATCAGTTTTTTGTGCACAACTTCTATACAGCTCAGACTAGAGGCCATATTTATGAACCAATCTTTACGAAACTTCTTGGGTACCTTTGTTATCACCGTGGGATGAGAGCGAGTGTTTTTGGGTGTGGTCCGAAATTCGAGATGGCCACCAGCAGCCATTTTGTACCAAAATTAGTGCAATCAGTCTTTTGTACAGAACTTCTGTATGAAAGTTCTGATTTGAATAAATTTTTGTATGAATGTTTAGTAACATGGAATACATCACATATTGTAAGGGGTTTTTTTTTCATGCAGAAATTATGCAAATTAGATGAACTTTGATTTATTCAGTGCTTCTTACACAATGTGAGCACACATGTCAATACGGCTCAGGGTAGAGGCTGTATTTATGAACCGATCTTCACAAAACTTCTTGGGTACCTTTGTTATCACCTTGGGACGAGAATGAGTGTTTCTGGGTACTGTCCAAAATTCAAGATGGCTACCAGTGGCAATTTTGTACCAAAATTAGGTCCAATCAGTTTTTTGTCACAAGTTCTATACAGCTCGTATTTATGAATTGATCTTCACAAAACTTCTTGGGTACCTTTGTTTTCACCTTGGGACAGGAACAAGTGTGTTTTGGGATGCCTTTGTTATCACTGTGCTATGAGAACAAATATTTTGGGGTTCAGTCAGACCCACTCTGGGACTCAAAGTTTTCTTTTCTAGTTTAGCATCTGACTGTTACCCACCTTTACAATACTTTACCTTTTCCATTTGTTACAGGCAACGGTCAGTATTTATGTACAGACCGTTACAATACTTTATATGTACCTTTGTTATCAGGTCATTACCTAGATGTTTGTCATTGCTGTGTCGCATACTACACGTGCATGTCTTTGTCTTGACAAGTTGAGCTACAGTGTCATTGACACTTTCATTTTACTTTTGTGTGCAGGTTTTGAGGTTTGTCTTTCTTTTCTTCCAAGTGGCGACTTACCTTGTAGAATATTGCCAATATTTCCTATTTTATGTTAGGATGCTTCTTGGGGCTAGTATTATATTATTTAACCCTTTAGCTGCTTATTAACTTTAATTTTGGACTTTTGTGTGCAGGTTTTGGACTTTTGTGTGCTGGTTTTGATATTTTTTTTAAGTGGAGTTTTACCTCACTGGCATATTGCCATGGTGGTTATTGTAACATTTTCAGTGTATTTTTCTAAATTTTAACCCTTTGAAACAAATGTGATACTTTTTTGACTTTGATGTGCAGGTTTTGAGGTTTTTCTTTCTTTTCTTCCAAATGGATATTTTTCAGATAGGGTTTCACCATACTGGCATAATGCTATGGTGGTTGCTGTGACATTATCAGTATATTTTTCTCAATTTTAACCCATTGAAACAAATTTGATACTTTTTTTTTTACTTTTATGTGCAGGTTTTGAGGTCTGTCTTTCTTTTCTTCAAAGTGGAGACTTACCTTGTAGCATATTACCATGGTTCCTATTTTATGTTAGCATGCTTCTTAGGGGCTATTATTATATTATTTAACCCTTTAGCTGCCTATTTTCTTTATTTTTGGACTTTTGTGTGCAGGTTTTGAACTTTTTTTTTACTCCAGCCACCCTTTTACATTGGCCACCTGTTGGTGAGCCACAGGGTACTGATACCCCCTCTAGTTATCTTTTGACCTAGGCTTATGATTTTTGGCATGTGGGTGTATCACCATGAAATGATATACCATCATAATCCACATGACTTTGACCTTGACCCATATATTAAATTACGGCCCTTGAACTTTGAAAAATGCATCAAAATTACAGTTTTCTGGACTTTTTTTCTACACGCTTCCAGATATTGAGCTGATTTTTGGTATGTTAGTCTGACATGGTGGCCTACAGATCAAGTTTGCATTTTGTTCCGCTCCACTGATTTTTACCGAATTTACGGCCCTTGAACTTTGAAAAGTTCATCAAAATTACAGTTTTGCGGACTTTTTTCCTACACGCTTCCAGATATTGAGCTGATTTTTGGTATGTTAGTCTAACATGGTGACCTACAGAACAATACCGTTGAAACTACAGAACACTGTTTTCTGCTGTATTCCTAGAATCTATGTTTATTTTTAAAAAATGATTAGAGCTTGAAATATCGGGGCGCGTGGGGTATGTGAGCGTGCTCACTAAGGTTCTTTATTTTTAAATCTTTTGATCTAGGAATATGATTTTTTGCATGTTAGTGTATCACCAAAAGACGGATGTTTTACACACCATCATGACCTACCTTGACCTTTGACCTCAAGATCAAATTATTGATTTTTAGCTAAACTTGACAAAGTCAAGCTGAGCTATTGCCATTACTTCTCGTCCGTCGGCGTACGTGCATACGTCCACAATTTCCTTTGGCACACCTCACAGGTCGCATTTATGATCAGATCGCTTTGAAACTTGGTATGCTTGTTTGGGGTGACCTCTAGATGGGAGCTATCGATTTTCTTCAATTTCCGTCAAAAAATGTTGCCGCGGCCAACGTTCTTAGAACTTAGTTTAGTCAGACCTCAATATTTCCCTTTGGCACACCCTACAGGGCACATTTATGATTGGATTGCTTTGAAACCCGGCATGCTTGTTTGGGGTGACCTCTAGATGGGATCTATCGATTTTCTTCCATTTCTGTCAAAAAATGTTGCCGTGGCCGACGTTCTTAGAACTTAGTTTAGTCAGACCTCAATATTTCCCTTTAGCACACCCTACAGGGCACATTTATGACCGGATTGCTTTGAAACCTGGCATGCTTGTTTGGGGTGACCTCTAGATGGGAGCTATCGATTTTCTTCCATTTCCATCAAAAAATGTTGCCACGGCCAACAACGTTCTTAGAACTTAGTTTAGTCAGACCTCAATATTTCCCTTTGGCACACCCTACAGGGCATATTTATGATCGGATTGCTTTGAAACCTGGCATGCTTGTTTGGGGTGACCCCTAGACGGGAGCTATCGATTTTCTTCCATTTCCAAATGTCGCTGGCAACGATCTTTGAACTTAGTTTTGTCAGGCATCAATATATTCCTTTGGCACACCCTACAGGGCACATTTATGATAAGATTGGTTTGAAACTTTGTATGCTTGTTTGAGGTTACCTCTAGATGGGAGCTATCGATTTTCTGCTATTTCCGTCATAAAATGTTGCCATTGGCAACAACCTCTGAGGAACTGTGTAAAAACTTAGTGCAGTTAAGCATCAATATTTCCCTTTGACACACCCTGCAGGGCACATTTATGATTGGCTCACTTGCAAACTTGGTGTGCATGTGTGGGGTGACATCTATATGGGAGCTGTCGATTTTCTTCCATTTCTGTCGAACAATGTTGCCGCTGACCTTTGAACTTAGTTTAGTCAGACCTCAATATTTCCCTTTAACACACCCTTCAGGGCACATTTATGATTGGATCACTTTGAAACTTGGTATGTGTGTTCGGGGTGACCTCTAGAAATAAAAAATTATTGTCGTTATCACCAGCCTTTGAACTTACTGCATTTGTGCATCAACTTATCCCTTTTGCACTCTCTGCAGGGTATATTTATGAATTTCCATAAAGAAAAACAAAAAAAAAAAACATTGCCGCAAGCATTGACCTTCTACTTAGTACATTTGTGCATTATCATCTTCCTTTGGCATGCCTCAGAGGGCACTTTCATTATCAGGTTGTTTTGAAAATTTGTATGCTTAGGCAGGGTGACAAAGATAGAAGCTATTGATTTTCTTTTCATTTCCGTCAAAAACTGTTGCTGTTAGCAACAATCTTTGAATTTATTGCATTTGTGCATCAACATTCTTTGACATGGCCTACAGGCCACATTTATCATAGGATTGTTTTTAGCTCAACTTTGGCGAAGCCAAATTTGAGCTTATGCCATGGCCCGCCGTCCGTCTGTCCGTCAACAATTGGATACGGCTCGGGCTAGAGGCCGTATTTATGAACCGATCTTTACAAAACTTCTTGGGTACCTTTGTTATGACCGTGGGACGAGAACGAGTGTTTTTGGGTGCGGTCCGAAATTCAAGATGGCTGCCAGCCACCATTTTGTACCGACGATGCAGAAATCTGTTTTTTGTAGAGAACTTCCATATGAAAGCTCTGATTTGAATAATTTTTTGTATGAATGTTTAGTACCTTGGGATACATCAAATATAATACGGGTTTTTTTCTCGTGCGTAAATTATGCAAATTAGACTAACTTTGATGTTTTTTGGTGTTACTTTCAGCACTGTAAGTGCAAATGCCAATATGGCTCGGGCTAGAGGCCGTATTTATGAACCGATCTTTACGAAACTCATTGGGTACCTTTGTTATCACCGTGGGACGAGAACGAGTGTTTTTGCGTTGGGTCCGAAATTCAAGATGGCCGTTGGCAACCATTTTGTACAAAATTTGGTGCAATCAGATTTTTGCACAGAACTTCCATATGAAAGCGCTGATTTGAATAATTTTTTGTGTGAATGTTTATTACCATGGGATACATCACATATAATACGGGTTTTTTTTCTCGTGTAGAAATTATGCAAATTAGATGAACCTTGATTTTTTCAGTGCTACTTACACACAGTAAGTACACATGTCAATACGGCTTGGGCTAGAGTCTGTATTTATGAACCGATCTTCCCGAAACGTCTTGGGTACCTTTGTTATCACCTTGGGACGAGAACGAGTGTTTCTAGGTGCGGTCCAAAATTCAAGATGGCTGCCAGTGGCCATTTTGTACCGAAATTAGGTCTAATCAGTTTTTTGAACACAACTTCTATACGGCTCAGGCTAGAGGCCGTATTTATGAACCGATCTTTACGAAACTTCTTGGGTACCTTTGTTATCACCGTGGGATGAGAACTAGTGTTTTTGGTTGTGGTCCGAAATTCAAGATGGCCACCAGCAGCCATTTTGTACCAAAATTAGTGCAATCAGTCTTTTGTACAGAACTTCTGTATGAAAGTTCTGATTTGAATAAATTTTGTATGAATGTTTAGTAACATGGAATACATCACATATAGTATGGGTTTTTTTCTCGTGCAGAAATTATGCAAATTAGATGAACTTTGATTTATTCAGACCTACTTATACACTGTAAGTGCACATGTCAATACGGCTCGGGCTAGAGGCTGTATTTATGAACCGATCTTCACAGAACTTCTTGGGTACCTTTGTTATCACCTTAGGACGAGAACGAGTGTTTCTGGGTGCGGTCCAAAATTCAAGATGGCTGCCAGTGGCCATTTTGTACCGAAATTAGGTCCAATCAGTTTTTTGTCACAACTTCTACACAGCTCATATTTGTGAACTGATCTTCACGAAACTTCTTGGGTACCTTTGTTTTCACCTTGGGACAGGAATGAGTGTGTTTTGGGGTGCCTTTGTTATCACTGTGCTATGAGAACAAATATTTTGGGGTTCAGTCAGACCCACTCTGGGACTCAAAGATTTTTTTCTAGTTTAGCAACTGACTGTCACCCACCTTTACAATACTTTACCTATACATTTGTTACAGGCAACGGTCAGTATTTATCTACAGACTGTTACAATACTTTATATGTACTTTTGTTATCAGGTCATTACCTAGATGTTTGTCATTGCTGTGTCACATACTATACATGTACATGTCTTTGTCTTGACAAGTTGAGCTACAGTGTCATTGACACTTTCATTGAACTTGGTGTGCTCATTAGGCAAGACCTTTAGATAAGAGCTATTGATTAGCATTCATTTCTGTAAAAAAAGTTGCCATTTACAATAACCTCTGAACATACTTCATTTGTGTATCAACATTCTTCCTTTAGCCAGTCTTACAGTTTACATTTAAAAATGCATGGATTACTCTGACGTTGTGCACACACAATGCTGTTATGTTGAAATTTCATCAAATAACATTGGTACCAATGATCTTCAATTTTGCCATTTCATTTATAACTAACCAAGTTCAAGTTTGTCAAGTTGAGCTACAGTGTCATTGACAATTTCATTTTTTATCTTTTCACCTAGGCTTATATTTGGCATGTGGGTGTATCATCATAAGACAACATTGTATCATGTACTGTTGTGATGACAGATGACCTTGATCTTTGACATCAAGGTCAAATTATTGAATTGTTCAGCTAGGTTTATGATATTTGGCAACAGCCAGGCTGATGTGTCACATTCTGTCTTGAACTTCCATGATCTTGACATTTGACCTTTAGTTTAATCTTTGTTAGTCGTAAGTTGGAAGCATGAAACTAATCGAAGGGGAGACATGTGTTTTAGTTCACTAAAACAGTTCCCTTTAATTACTTGAAATGTAAACATCAGATTTCAATAAATTTTGATCTACAGCTTTATATTAACTTTGTCTTGAACAGTTTGAAAAATCATGGTGATTTGTCAGATATTGAGGGAGTTATTACCCTTTGTCTGTTTTTTTCTCTTTCAAATATTTTTGGATGTTTATGTTCAAGCAAAGTTATTTTCAAATTTCAACAACTTTTTATGTGCTGTTTTATATTAAAATTGTCTTGTACAAGTTCAAAACTCGTGATGATTTGTTGAAAATTTAGAGAGTTCTTGCTCTTTGTTTTTTTTGAAATTTCAATGATTTTGTGATGCATTGAACAGTAATTATCAGATGTTAATCATTTTTAGTTGTTCATCACACATATACTCAGGCTATTGTTCATCAGAGGTGTGTGGGCATTTGTGTAGCAATGCAATGCTTTTTTAGCTCACCTGATTTTCAGTCAGGAGAGCTATAGTGATCACTCACCGCCCGTCGTCCGTGAACATGGTATTTGCATCTTCTCCTCCCAAACCGCTGAACCAATTTAATTGATATTTGAGATAATAGTTTGTTATGACATAGCAATTTGATTTTGTTCAAATCAATTTGCCTCGACCCTCGGTAGGGCCATGCCCAAAAAGTGTGCTTAAATCTTAAAAAATCTTCTTCTCATGAACCAGCAGTAGCAGAGACTTGATATTTGGTGTGCAGCTTCCTTTTAAGGTGTAGACTCAGATTTGTTCAAGAGAAGGTCGAGGAGCTATATTTGCCTTCGTTATGGGAGGGGCAAGAATTTTTGTCCCGCCCAAAATTTCTATTTTCCAAACCGAGAAGCAGATTTGAACCAAATTTGATATGAGGGCTTTTTGGGTCATAAGTACTTAATTTATGCCCAAATATTTTTCCCAGTGCCCCATGGGAACTGCAGGAGCTAAAAATAGAAAAAATTAAAATGCCAATATCTCCAAAACTACATGGCACTGAGAATTCTTATTTGGTGTGAAGCTTCCTTAGGACCAACAGAATGGAATGGTCAAAAATTTTACTATCGGTTTTATCATGGGGTCCTTTTTGGGGACTTTGAAAAAGTGCTGAGTCTGCATTTTTTAACACTGTGAGTAATGGGAAAAACATTTAAGACTACTTTTCTCCCAAACCACAGCTCCAAAAGCTTTCAAATTTCGCATACAACATCTTTGGAAGATTATTTCACATGTTTATTGAAATCAAATCCCTGGGATATGGGAGCCCAAATGTTTAATTTAGTGCAGTATGAGGAATATTATTCTTCTTCAGATCTACCAATCAGAATCTTTTAATATTTGGTATGCAGCATGCTTAGGGGGGTGAGATTCAAGTTTGATCAAGCCAAGTCTCTGGGTTCATATTTGGGCTCACGTTGGGAGTCTGAATTATAACGTAGTTCAAAATGAGGAATTTTCTTTAAAAATCTTCTTCAGATCCAGCAGTCGGAATGTTTTGACATTTGGTATGCAGCATCCTTGGGAGTGGGGGGGGGGGGGGGGGACTTTCAAATTTGTTCAAACTATGTCCCTAGGTTCATATTTGGGCTCACTGTGGGAGCTCGAATTGTAACTTAGTTCAAAATGAGGAATTTTCTTAAAAAATCTTCTTCATATCCAGCGGTCGGAATGTTTTGATATTTGGTGTGCAGCATCCTTAGGGGGTGAGATTCAAGTTTGTTAAAACCAAGTCCCTAGGTTCATATTTGGGCTCCCTGTGGGAGGCCAAATTATAACTTAGTTCAATATGAGGAATTTTTCTTTAAAAATCTTCTTCTTCAGATTCAGCAGTCGGAATGTTTTGATATTTGGGATGCAGCATCCTTAGGGGGTGAGATTCAAGTTTGTTCAAGCCAAGTCTCTGGGTTCATATTTGGGCTCACTGTGGGAGCTTGAATGATAACTTAGTTCAAAATGAGGAATTTTCTTTAAAAATCATCTTCTTCAGATCCAGTAGTCAGAATGCTTTTGATATTTGGTATGCAGCATCCTTAGTGGGGTAAGATTCAAGTTTGTTCAAGCCATGTCCCTAGGTCCCTATTTGGGTTCTGTGGGAGCTCGAATTGTAACTCAGTTCAAAATGAGGAATTTTCTTCAAAAATCTTCTTCTTCAGATCCAGCAGTAGGAATGTTTTGATATTTGGTGTGCAGCATCCTTAGGGGGTGAGATTCAAGTTTGTTAAAGACAAGTCCTTGGGTTCCTATTTGGGCTCCCTGTGGGAGTCCAAATTACAACTTAGTTCAATATGAGGAATATTCTTTAAAAATCTTTTTTTTTTTAGATCCACTGGTCAGAATCTTGGGATATTTGGTATAAGCTTTTCTTAGGAGGGGCAGATGCAACTTGTTGAAATCAATTCCCTGAGTTGATATTTAGTCTACTTTGTCAGGTGAGCACCCTCAGGCCCCATGGGGACTCTTGTTTTTGTTTGGCTTTGTTATGGGATATACAATCTTAAATGTCATTTCTACGCTGATGATACACAGCTATATATTCACTTCGGTCCCAACACTGAAAATCCTGCTTGTGGTGTTATTGAACAGTGTTTTATTGTTGGTGTACCAAAGAGATAAGGGAATGGATGTCAAGTAATTTCCTCAAGCTTAATGATGAGAAAACTAAGGTAATGTACATCGGAACGTCCAATCAGCTCTGTAAATCATCTTGTTCTAACATCCACAAATCAGGGCACAAAATTTGGTGCGAATGCTCGTTACGTTCGCGTTCCGGTTACGCAAATCAAAATCCATTCGAACAGGCGAGCAGTTAATGTAATAAAAGTTGGAACAGCTACATCTTGTACAGCAGGGTCTGGCCTAGTCTGAATAATTTAACCAGGCTTTCAACTTCCAAGTCATCGTTTTTCACATTTATCTTTTCATCTTTTATTTACATTTATATTTTCATCTTTTACTATGCGCAAACACAAAAAATTACAAATGTAAACTATGTACAAACTATATTTATGATAAATAAACGAAATACGTAACAGGGAATTCTTGGAAAATCCCATTTCACAACGTTACAAGAGTGCAATAAAAGAAGTAACTCTATTTCTACACAATGACATTGATAACCGTGAAGTCCAAAAAAGTGTCCCTGTATTATTGTTTACTTCCTCTGAATTTTTTTCTCTTTGTTCAATTACGCTCAGTTACTGATTAATGTGTTTTGGACTTGTTTTCAAATAATAACATGACTGATAAACAGCCAAACAAGCTGAAAGAAACTGTAAACGTAAAAACTTTCCAAAAGTGTCCTTTTGAAGATGATTTCAAAATCATTTCAGAAGACGGTGACAAGAACATAACTGAACTTTAGTGTACCGTCTGTGCCAAACTGTCGAACACATTTCTGGGTCATGTCGGAAGGCACAGTGACGTGGTGTCAAGGGTGTTATTCACATATACATATATTGAAAACAATGACATAACCAAACGATCAGTTAGCCATCCTGAAACAAGGTGAATGGTCAATCGGCTGGGGTCATTTCTGAAATTTTGTGCCCTGGCATTGGGGAAGCTGAAGTAAACCCCACATCTCACGTTTGAAATTTTCACCTGTCTCTTTGACAACAGCGTTACTTTTGACAACCATGTCAACTAAATCTGTCGATCAGCATTCTTCCATTTTTGAAATATTAGCAAAATACGATGCCTTATTGATAAATAGTTGTTGGAAGAACTCGTTTATGCATTTGTAACCAGTCATCTTGACTACTGCAATTCTTTGCTTTATGGATCTAAGCAATGTAACATTGACAAGCTCTGAGTACAGAACTGCTGCCCGCCTCATTACAAAAACTGTAAAATCATGCCATATCACTCCAGTTCTTTTTAGATTGTATTGGCTCCCTATTAAACAAAGAATTGATTTTAAAGTGCTTTTGTTGGTTTATAAATGCCTGAACAGGTTGACCCCAACTTATCTATCAGATCTGCTTGAATTACTATCAACTTCTAGAGCACTTCGGTCATCCAGCACACTAAGCTTGAAACAGCCTAGTCACTAGCTGCGTGTTGCTGGTGATAGGGCATTTTCCATATGTGGTCCTAAACTATGGAATCCACTTCAACATCATATTAAACAAGCTAATTCAGTTTCTACTTTCAAATCAAAGATTAAAACTTTTTTATTCTGACAGGCTTTTATTGATCTTTTATAACTCTCTGTGTTTCTCTCAGATTTGTTTTCTTTTAGTGTGTTTTATGTATATGTCAGCATTATGTACAACCAAAGAGCATTTTTAATGGAACTTTAGGCTAAATAAATTATTATTAATTATTATTATTATTAGGATATCTGTTGAATTGGGGGTTTTGTCTGATGGTTAGTAAGAATTCATTGTAAGGTGTCTATTGATAGAGGGAATCTTGCCTCTCAGGTCAGTGTCCCAGGCCCCCCTGGGCCTCTCCCAAGAAAATGCACAAGAAATGGTAAACTGTCATGTCATGAATTATTATGTAGCAATTTGTCATCCATATCCCAATAAATCTGTCCTTGAAGTCAGCTACAACCAAACCTGTCATTTGCAGAATGAGGTCCCCAGAGTGTGAATTTGCTGATGCTATCCCATACATACAGAATCCCCCAATTTTTCCGCTGGGTACCTCTTTCTGTTTAGGCATGAGACCTTTATTCAGAGTGTGGTTCACAGAAGGTAAATTTAGTAATGCTACCCCGCACAACAGGGTAGCATTACCAAATTCACCCTGTGAGGACCTCATTCTGCAGGTGACAGTTTACAGGCGTGGCTACAACAATCAGCATTGCTGTAGTAAATGATGTTTCAGTGGGAGCACGGTGGCTCAGCTGTAGACTGTTGGACTTCTGTGCTAGAGGTCCCAAGTTCGATCCCCGTCTGGGACAATCTGCATTGTGCCTTTGGGCAAGACACTTTATCCCAATTGCCTACATAGGAGCACGATGCCGCCGTGTACTAAGGCGTACTTCACGTTGCTAGTGCACATGTCTTCAACTGCTGTAACCCTGCTTGAGCGGAGTTTGAACAGAGTTAGAATGTTGAGCTGACAGTTGCTTGTCGATGCTTGGTGGTTCTCTCTGGGTTCTCTGGCTTCTTCCACCCGTAAAACTGTCACAGTCACGATTAGCCATTGTGCACAAGTATGTAACCTTACACACCAAATAAATAAATAAATGATGTTTCAGTCTGTCAAGACTTTAACCAAGGTATTCTGATTGACATGGCTAATTTCAAAGATAGAAAAGATGTGCTTTTTTGTGCTATTCCTCAACAATTGTAAAACTTGTGTTTTAGATGAAATCCACTCTCCCTGTAGTCTAAGGAGATTGTAAGGTTCAGTTTGTATCATTGGAAAACATTCTAGTTACAGTATGATAAAGTCATAGACCCTTTCAGGAACCTTAAACACTGTTAATACATTACATTCCAATTACAAAAAAAATTGTTTTTATACAGTCATGAGGATTTGATTTATTTTATGTTTATCACCTAGTACTATGTTGAGTGTGTTAGCATGTTATTCTGCAATAAAATAACATCTATGGGAATACATCTACTAGAAGGGGTCCTTGTTTATGGAGGCAGGGTTACACTATTTGAGAAAACTTATCTCTTTAAGAATGTCAGGCAAGTAAATAGAAATTGTGTATATGAATAGTTTCTCTTGCAAAAAATTATCTTATTCCACTGGCAGAGACACTAAATTGGTCAGATTTTACACCGACATATGGAAGATTGAATCAAAGTATGCAGTGTCTGTGTGGAATCATCATTGCTTACAATATCATAATTATGGTTTACTGTCGTAGTCATAGAAACTCAGTTTTCTTCTGATCTTTTTTACTGCAGTTTCCAACAGTGCAGTGAAGCCATGCTTCAAGATATCACAGAAGTAACACATTTATTTCTTCAAATTTCTTATGAATTTTTAATTCAGCAGGCTAGTAGTTTTGAAAATCTCAGGGGGTGGGGGTGGGAGGGCTTTATTTTTCATGGAATAAGGGATATTGCTGCCACATTTTAGCAGTCATTTCATGAGAATGGGTAACCCTGTTCCTGTTTGACAGGCCCCTTCTTTATTACAGAGTTCCCATAGAGCCATGGATTCAAGGAATGGCCTTAAATTTAACTAAGGGTCATTCAAGGCCAGAAATCCTTAAAAAAACATTTTCTATTGTAGGGCCTTGAAAAAAGCTGAAATATATTGAGAAATGACCTTGACTAGCCTTGGAATTTATCAGTCCTTGCCTGAAGGAACCCTGTATTAACATCCCTCTTGAGGTCTTAACTTGTAAAGGCCCATATCTGACTGAAAAATTTCATTATACCCTGACTTTCTAGCTTACCTGACTGAAAGTCCGGATGAACTACATGTACATGTATAGTGATCACTTTCCATCCATCATCCATCATTTGTCATCCGTGAACATGGTGTTTGTGACTTCTCCAAAACGCTGAACTGATTTCAGTGAAATTGAAGGTGATTGTTTGTTCTGGCATCACAGTTTAATTTTGTTCAAACCAACATAGGGGAGGGGGAGGAGGGAAATACTCCCAATTTAAAAAAAAATGTACCATCCTAGGTGGGTGAGATTCAAGTTTGTTCAAATCAAGTCCCTGGGTTCATATTTGGGCTTCCTATGGGAACTCAAATTTTAACTCAGTGCAGTATGAAGAGAAATCTTTTTCATCTACCTTCTTCAGATCTACCAGTCAAAATCGCTTGATATTTGAAAGACAAGGGTTTCCGCTAGGGTAAAAATGTTGGGCCGGTAATTTGGAGAAAATCATAGAACAAGTGATTGCGCCGTGAAAATGTTATTTTGTTTCCATTGATGATGTTGTTGATATCAGAGTATTATATAATTAGGTTGCCACTATATTAGTTTGAATTAATAATTGGGAAGAGATTATAATCAAACCATGTTCACTTATAAATTCAAACTATTTAGTAGAATATTCACCATAACAATTTACCTGCATTCCTCGTACACATTGATCACAACAGCTTTCGTTTATAGTAACCTTCCTTGTGACTCATTTTAGCTCACCTGACTGAAAGTCAGGGGGAGCTTAAGTGATCACTTTTTGTCTTATCATCCATTCGTCCATATGTCAGTCTGTCCGTCCATCCATCATCTATCCAGCATGAACTTTACATTACTGACTTCTCATAAACCACTGGGCCGAATTTGATGTGCATGTTCCTTATCATATGTTAATTCAAGTTTATTACATGGCCGCTCATATGAACGGGCCGTATTATGGTATGGCAATGTCCATCTGTCCGTTTGTTAGCTTTTGTTTGTCCACGCATATAACTTGAAAACAATACATCCAACAGATACTGTTTTTGTATGGTTGATTAGTCATGACTAGAGGATGGTTCCTTTCGATAACCAACATTCTGGCATATCCAGTATGGCCACCATTGCAGCCATCGTGGATTTTCACGGACTTTTGATTGTCCATGCGATAACTTGAAAACTATAAATCCAACAGATACTACTTTTTTATGGTTGATTAATCATGACTAGAGGATGGTTTCTTTCGATATCCAGCATTCTGGCATGTCCAATATGGCCGCCATGGCAGCCATCTTGGATTTTCAGGGACTTTTGATTGTCCATTTGATAATCCAACTGATGCTGTTTTTTATGGTTGGTTAATCATGACTAGAGGATGGTTCCTTTCGATAACCAGCATCAATGTCCATCCGTCCATCATCCATCTGTCTGTCTGTCTGACTGTCCATCCATCCGTTAACTTTTGTTTGCCCACACGATAACTTGAAAACAATACATCCAACAGATACTGTTTTTTTATGGTCCACGTCCCTGGGTTAATGTTTGAGCTCCCTAATTTTAGCTTAGTGCAATATGATGGAATTTCTTTAAAAATCTTCTTCAGATTCACCAGTCAGAATCCTTTCATATTTGGTATATAACATCTCTAGGTAGGTCAGATTCAAGTTGGTTCAAAGCTGGACCCTGTGTTAATATTTGGTCTCCCTATAACTTTCTGCAATATGAGGAACTTTCATTAAAAATCTTCTTCAGATCCATCAGTCAGAATCCTTTTCATATTTGGTATACAATATGCCTGGGGTGGGGAGTGGGCAGATTTAAGTTTGTTCAAATCAGGTGCCTTGGTTAATATTTGGGCTCCCTAACTTAGTGCAATATGAGGGAATTTCTCCTAAGGCGTACTGCACATCGTGCCCCTATCTGCAACCAATGCTAACCCTGCTTGTGTGGAGTTGGTATGTTGGGGAGCTGACAGTTGCTTGCCATTGCTTGGTGGTTCTCTCTGGGTCCTCTGGCTTCCTCCACCCTCCATGTAGAAGCCCAAATTATAACTTAGTGCAATATGAGGAAATTTCTTTAAAAATCAGAGGGTGCGGTAGCTCAGTAGGTAGAGGTGCTGGCTGCAAGGCGAGGGGTCCTCAGTTCGAACCCACCTGCAGCAACCACGTTGTGTCCTTGGGCAAGACACTTCACCTCCATTGCCCATGTGGGGGCACAGTGGCGTTGTCTACCTAAGGCGTACTGCACATCATGCCCCTGTCTGCAACCAATGCTAACTCTGCTTGTGTGGAGTTGGTATGTTGGGTAGCTGACAGTTGCTCGCTATTGCTCGGTGGTTCTCTCCGGGTCCTCCGGCTTCCTTCACCCGTAAAACTGTCATGGTCTTGATTAGCCATAGTCCAGAAATATGAGTCATTAAACACAAATAAATACTTTATAAATCTTCTTCAGATCCACCAGTCAGAATACTTTCATATTTGGTATACAAAATCTCCAGGGGGATAAGATTCAAGTTTGTCCAAATCAGTTCCTGGGTTAATATTTAGGCTCTCTATTAGAGCCCAAAGTTTGACTTAGTGGAATATGAGGAAATTTCTTTAAAACTCTTCTTCTTCAGATCCACCAGTCAAAATCTTTTCATACTTGGTACACATCTCTGGGCAGGCAAGATTCAAGTTTGGTCAAATTGGGTTCCTGATTTGGTATTTGAGCTCTCTATGAGAGCCTGAAAAGTAACTTAGTGCAATATGAGGAAATATTTGGTTTACAACATCTCTGGGGGCAGATTCAAGTTTGTTAAAATTGAGTTCTGGGGTTAATATTTGTGCTCCCTATGGGAACTCAAATTTTAACTTGTGCAGTATGAAGGAATTTCATTAAAAAACTTCTTGAGATCCACCAGTCAGAATCCTTTCATGTTTGAACACATGTCAAGGACTTTCAGATTTAAGTTTGTTCAAATCCAGTCCCTGGGTTAATATTTGGGCTTCCTATGGGAACCCAAATTTTAATTTAGTGCAATATAAGGGAATTTCCTTAAAAATCTTCTCCAGAAACCATCCATTAGAGCACTGCCAATAGAATTGGAAGCATCAGGAAGACCTATGATAATAATCATCTGATATGGACACCAGAGTTATGAATAATTTCATGACTTCATTCCTCTGTAGTGTTGATGAACTATGACTAACTGAATATGACCCAAAATACTTCTTTGAACCACATTGTCAGGTGAGCGATTAAGGTTCGTTGTGCCTCTTGTTTTTAATGTGTCTGACCGCTAGAACAACAATTACATGTTGCAACAGTTTACTCACAAACAATCACGCAGAAAGAAAAAAATATGCAGTTGTGATGTCGGACACTGATTGACTTGAAGTTTGCTGACGCTATTGTACACTGTCGCACGACTCGCACGTGGTGTTGGCAAACGAGCAGAGTGTCATTGATGGATCTCTGACCGACATTTGTGTAGAATTTTACGATACGTGTCCTGCTTCTGTTTGGTGTAACCCATGATTATTACCATTGTATGCATTGTGTTGGTAGCATGAGAGTTTTATTTCATATTTTCCCCGATGTAAAACGTCTTGTAGTAATTTATATGAACTATGGAATGCACGGTTAGGTGAATTTAGGGCAAGGGGAATGGGGTCATTCAGGGGATCCCAGATCACTCTATCTGAAACCCTGGATATACTACAGTTTTAGGGAAATCAGCTTTAAGTTTGCTCAAATTAAGTCCCTGGCATCATATTTGGGCTCCTTGTGTAGTCGATATCTGGGCGGGGATCGAACCATGGACCTATCAGTTTGAAATCCAATACCCTGATCACTAAGCCACAGTGCTCCCCAGAAGTCCATAGTTCAGTTGATAGTGGTTGGATGTTAATGAAATCGTACATAGATGTTTACCATAACATGCCCTTTCTGATGCTCTCTACCCATTCCACTTATTTCCCTTTTTCCATTGAGAATTATTAAGCACTGTCAAGCATGATAAAGTTGGTTGTGTTTGCAACTGCATTATGGGAAATTTTAACAGTTGAAAAGGGTTAATACTGAAAGGAGTTAAATTCTGTTTTGTGGATTAACAAATAAAGCCTCACTCCCTCATCACAAAATTGAGGAACAATTGCCAGAAAAAAAAAATTATAGGCCTTAGGTTGCTGATATGATAGTGATAGGACATTGGAATGCGAAATGTTGAGTACAAATTCCCTTTTCTCACCGATACCGAACCTGAAATTTCAATACCACACAGCCCTAGATGGAAGCCCATATTTGGGCTTCATTTTGAAGTTCAGGTACCACAACTTGAAGGCTTTATATTCAGTGGATGTGCTTCTAATTATCTTTGAAGTGAAATTATTTAGTCTGTATGGATTTGCCTGTTAAAATTTGTGGGAGAGTGCCTTTAGACACCATCCCACAAATTGTAATGAGGCAAACACATGTGAACAAATTTTGAGGACTAAAGAAAAATTTAGCACTCTGCCAGTTAACTCTGAGAAGTAGTCCAAACACTCTACTGCACCACACTCTGTGAGTCTGGCAGATTGGCATTGATATCTTGCCAAGTTTTGGCTGACAAGAGGTGGATAGAAACCATGTCTTCTTCTAGTAGTTGTGTATTGAAGCACCTGTCCAGAGACCACAAAGTCGAATATAAACCTTTAAAGGTTAACTCCCAGAAAATGGTATTAACACTTTGCACACTGATGGTGAAACACCAAAACTTCAAGCAACAATTTTATTATCTCCTCATACTATTAGGATTTTAACCAATTTAATCTTGTTGGACAGAGGTTAGTGGTTACCACCCAGGGAATGATATCAACCAACCCTCAATCCATCTTGTGAACCCTGGAAAGTGAAGCAGTGCTTATTTAAGGTGACAAACAAGCTCTGTTTTACCAGTAAAATAGGATAATGTCACCAATGCCTGGGGTGGAAGTCCTCTGAAATGATGGGCAACATGGGTAGAATTGATTGACTAACTTTACTTTATTTCGTTGTTGCAGTTACAATTAGCCATTGTGCAGAAACGTATGACCTTAAACGCCAATAAAATAAATTAATTAATCTGCCCTCAATGGTGAGAACTCCCAGGGAATGATGTCAACCCTCACAGGTTAACTCCCAAGTAATGGTGTCAACCCTCCATGATTAACTCTCATGGGAATGGTATCAACTGTCAAGGGGGGCACGGTAGCTCAGTAGGTAGAGGTGCAGGCTGCAAGCCGAGAGGTACTCGGTTCGAATCCCACCTGCGGCAACCTTGGGCAAGACACTTCACCCCCATTAAGGCGTACTGCACGTCGATGGTGCACTTGTCTTCAACCAATGCTAAACCTGCTTGTGTGGCGTTAGTATGTTGGGGAGCTGACAGTAGCTCGCCGTTGCTCGGTGGTTCTCTCCGGATACTGTAGCTTCCTCCACCCGTAAAACTGTCATGGTCATGATTAGCCATTGTGCAAAACTATGTGACCTTAAACCTCAATAAATAACAATAAATATCAACTGTCAATGGTTAACTCTCAAGAAATGGTATCGGCTCTCAATGGTCAACTCCCAGAGAATGGTTTCAACCCTAAATGGTCAATTCCTAGGGAATGGTATCAAACTTTGGTGGTTAAATTCCAGGAAATGTTATTGACTATCCATGGTTAAATCTCAAGGAATGATATGAACCCTCAAGAGTTATCTCCCGGGGAATGGTATCAACCATCAATAGTTAACTTCTGGGAATGTTATCGACTCTCAATAGTTACATTCCATGGACTGGTATAAACCCTCGACAGTTAACTCTCAGGGAATGGTATAACCTCTCAATAGATAATCAGTGGAATGGTATCAGTCCTCAAAAGTTAACTTCCAGGAATGGTATAAACTCTCAATAGTTTACTCCCAATGAATGGTATCAACCCTCAATGGTTAACTCCCAGGGAAAGGCATCAACCCTCAGTAGTTAGCTTCTGGGTGTGATATTAACTCTCACTAGTTAAATCCCGTGGAATGGTATAAACCCTCAATAGTTAAGTCCCAGGGAATGTTACCAACCCTCAATAGTTAACTCCCAGGGAATGGGTTCAACTCTCAATAGTTGACTTCTGTGAATGGTATCAACTCTCAATAGTTAACTCCCATGGGATGGTATAAGCCCTCAATAGTTAACTTCCAGGAAGTGGTATCAACCCTCGATAGTTATCTCCCAGGGAATGTCATCAACTCTCATTAGTTAACTCCCATGGAATTGTTTCAGCTCTCAGTTGTGAACTTCCAGAAATGGTATCAGCTCCCAATAGTTAACTCCCATGGGATGGTATAAATCCTCAATAATTAACTCCCAGGGAATGATTTCAGCTCACAATTGTTAACTTCCTGGGAATGGTATCAACCCTCAGTAGTTAAGTTCAGGGAGTGGTATAAACCCTCAATAGTTTACTCCCAGGGAATGGTATCAACTCTCACTAGATAATTTCAGGGAATGGTATAAACCCTCAGTAGTTTACTCACAGGGAATGGTATCAGATATAAACTTTCAATACATAACTCCTGTGGAATGGTATCAACCCTCAATAGTTAACTTTCAGGAATGGTATAAATTCTCAATAGTTTACCTGTACTCCCAAGGAATGGTATCAACCCTCAATGGTTAATTCCCAGGGAAAGGCATCGACCCTCAATAGTTAACTTCTGGGTGTGGTATCAGTTCTCACTGGTTAAATCCTATGGAATGGTATAAACCCTCAACAGTTAACTCCCAGGGAATTGTATCAACCCTCAATAGTTAACTCCCAGGGAATGGTTTCAGCTCTCAGTAGTTAACGTCCGAAAATGGTATCGGCTCTCAATAGTTAACTCCCATGGGATGGTATAAACCCTCAATAGTTAACTCACAGGGAAAGGTTTCAGCTCTCAGTAGTTAACTTCCAGGAATGGTATCAATTCTCAATAGTTAACTCCCATGGGATGGTATAAATCCTCAATAGTTTACTCCCAGTGAATGGTATCAACCCTTAATAGTAAACTCCCAGGTAATGGTATAAACTCTCAATTGTTAACTCCCAGGGTGTGGTATCAACCCTCAGTAGTTAACTTCAGGGAATGGTATAAACCCTCAATAGTTTACTCACAGAGAATGGTATTAACTCTCAATAGTTGTACCCAAAAAAAATTTTTACTTGATGTGCTTGTTTGGGGTGATCTCCAGATGGGAGCTATTGATTTTCGTCTATTCCCATCAAAAAATATTGCAGCTGGCAACGACCTTTGAACTTAGTTTAGTCAGACCTCAATATTTCCCTTTGGCACACCCTACAGGGAATGTTTATGATCGGATTGCATTGAAACCTGGTATGTTGTTTGGGCTGACCTCCAGAGGAGAGCTATCGATTTTCTTCAATGACCTTTGAACTTAGTTAAGTCAGGCGTCAATATATTCCTTTAGCATGCTCTACAGGACACCTTTTTGATCAGATAGGTTTGAAACTTGCTACGCTTGTTTGGGGTTACCTCTAGATGGGTGCTATTGATTTTCTTTGATTTCCATCAAAAAATGTTGCCTGGCAATAGCCATCAATGAACCTAGTGCAGTTATGCATCAATATTTCCCTTTGGCACTCCCAACAGTGCACATTTATGATCGGATTGCTTTGAAACCTGGTGTGCCTGTTTGGGGTGACCAATAGATGGGAGCTATCCTTTTTCTTCTATTTTCGTCAAAAAATGTCGCATCTGGCAACTAGTGCTCGGAGGTTAACCTAAAATACATCTCGTTTCGGTTATTTAAAAACGCTGACCGACCTGAATGTGAGATAACTGGCTGTCGGGACACTCACGGTTATTTAAGTATACAATCTTGAATGCTGTCACTTCATGTAATGTGTTAAGTGAAAAGGGCAGAAATCACAGAAAAAAATCAGAGCCTGGTAGGCCTAATTAATAACTTTTTTGGTCCCATAATATAATTGTATTTACGTATTAAAAAAACGTTCTTTCAAATAACAAATGAATGAAATGATAAAAATCACCCGATTCAGTGTGAGATTGAAAGCGCCGCCTGGCTTTGGACAAAAATAAAATAAACATCGAATTACCAAAATTGACCACACACTTCACTTGAATGCAATATCCATGCATCTGCTGGTCACTGTCAGTAATTCTATAAGAGATGAGACGATTAATCGGTGTAACATCGGCACTCAGCTGATAAGCACCCATCGGTTCATCATCGGCACTCGATGGTTCAACATCGGCCCTCGCTGGTTGTCTGAAACTCTGTGAAAGTGTTGTGGATGATCTGTAATGAACTTTCTTCCCCTTTGTGGGACAACCAGTGGCAAGCGATCGGTATGTCACTTGTCTGCTACTGATATTAGGTAAGTGATGGTTCGTGAAAGAAAAGGCAGAATATTATATTAAAGATTTTGATTGTGTAACTGTGTACCAAGTTGTTTTTTATCCATCATGTGAATACGGATGCTCTTCACTTCACAAACTGTACTGCATTCTGCAAAATGTCGCAATATTTCTTTCAACCATGCTCATCGTCTCATTAAATATATATAATGGGCATTCTTTATTCCTATAAATTCCTCCATATTAGTAATCCGTGTTAACTGTGAGAGGTTTGGGTGCAATAAGTTTAATATCTGGCCATTCGGGGTAGGATTTATCAACACGAAGCCACTGAATTTTTCTCATGTTGAAATGTGTGGAGCACGTTATAAAAATAGATAATGCAGTGCAATTCAAACCGCATCAAAAGTTCAAAACACAATTTACTGTGACGATGCACGTGATGAGTTCTTGACTTAGTTGTTAGCTGTTTATTTTAAATCGAAAATATACTGTACTGATGGTGCTTCATTGACATAAAATTAACCCTTTGATGTCTGTTATTTAACTTATTTAAGTGAGTATTAAAAGTGTGTTATCTTCCAGGTTGATGGGGATTAATGGCACATAAATTCTGATTACTGTAAATCAGCCAGCTTCTGCAGTAAGCTTGAATAATAAAGAAACCATCTGACATCGGCATACAGTATCGGCCAATTGTTGTCTAAAATAATCGGCATTCATCTGATGGGGCATTTTATTAAACGACTCAAGTCTAATTTCTATGTATATGTTTGAACGGAATTAAAAAAAAACAGTTGTACACTATACTTGCATCAATAACATTTTCAAGACTGCAGGCCAAGATTCAGGGCTTTCAGTATCAATACACAAATCTCAACATGGTATTCATTAATTTTCATGACCTTCAAGTTCAACACCAGTGGTAAAACACTGACACTGTATCTATAAAATGATCAATTTATCAAATGCAGTTTCCTTTGCTGAACTGGAACTTACCATTTGCTCCGCTTTTACATGTTCTCTGTCCACTATATATATTTCTACATGTATTTTTGAAAGCTTTAACCTCAAAATAGGTTTCAAATTCACAGTTGAAATCTAATAAAAATTAGGGTTACAATAACCTAAGTGAGCGACTTTTACTTTGTAAACTTTTTAGGGTCGGGATAATTGTTTAGGGTCCGTGGTGGTACCCCAAACAAAGGGATTTCTTTTCTTTGGCCTGACATTTCTCAACATTACATCTTCAGCATTTTTTACCCAAGTTGTGCATTTTCCTCTTGTCTTGGTGTTTGTGTGTGTGTGTGTGTGGGGGGGGGGGGGGGGGGGGGGGGGGGGGGGGGGGGGGGGGGGGTAGCTGCCAAAGCCACTCAACCGTATATCCAGGGCTCTGTGAACAATCTTCACTGTCTTCTGGATTAATGGTTCACTGTACATGTGCTGCGCTATATATAATCTCATAATTTTAGAGAGAGGGGAAGGTAGCCTACTTGCACTTTGAACTTTTATTAAAACTAATATTTGTGGAAAAAACCCAAGTGTTTATAGTATTTAATACTTAACTTGACATAGTCAAGATAAGCTATTGCCATCACGTGTGCAGAAGTCTGTGAGTCTGTGAGCCTGTGAGTCTGTTCACATTTTCCTTTAGCACGGGCTACATCCTGCAATTCTTGACTGATCATCACGAAATTTCATATGCAGGTTTGGGGTCTCGTCTAGATGAGAACGTCCCCTTTTGGTCTCGAACGGGCAACCGGTTTGGCTACCCGAGCCCAAAACCCAAAAACCATTAGCACAGTCTACAGGTCGTTTATGAAGAGATTTCATTGTAACTTGGTAGGATGCCTCTGTATAATGCCTAGATGAGAACGTCCCCTTTTGGGCATGATCTATCAATGATCTATGCAACCCAAAAACTTTTAGCACAGTCTGCAGGTCTTGTTTAATATGGAGGGATTTCATTGTAACTTGGTAGGATGAATCCTTATGATCTCTAGATGAGAATTTCCTCGTTTGGGCGTGATCTGCCAACCGTGACGACTGCCCGAGCCCAAAACCCGAAAACCTTTAGCACAGTCTACAGGTCATATTTATTGAGGAATTTCGCTGTAACTTGGTGGGTTGACTTCATACACTGTCTAGATGAGAAAGTCACCTTTTGGTCCTGATTGGGCAACTGTGACGGCTACAGGGGCCCAAAGCCCGAAAACCTTTAGCACAGTCTACAGGTCATATTTATGAAGGGATTTCATTGTAACTTGGTAGGATGACTCCAAATAATGTCTAGATGAGAACATACCATTTTGATTCCCCGTGGGAACCCCGGGAAGTAAGCAGCACTTGTTTACTGTGGTAAACCAGTTCCGCTTTACTAGTAAAATAGGACCCAGTCACCAATGCTTGGGGTGAAAGTCCTCTAAAATGGGCAACATGTTGATCAACGATTGACTAAACTTGACTTCATCTCCATGTTGTGTCACAATTAGCCATGGTGCATAAATATGTGACGTTAACCACCAACAAACAAACAGACATCCCATTTTGATCGCGATCATTCAGCCTTGATGTGTGCCCGAGCCCAAAAACCTTTAGCATAGGCAAAAGGTCATATTTATGGAAGGATTTCATTGTAACCTGTTTGGTTGACTCCATATAATGCCTAGATGATGACATCCCCTTTTGGTCGTGATTGGTCAACTGTGATGGCTACAGGTGCCCAAAGCCCAAAAACCTTGAGCACAGTCTACATGTCATATTTATAAAGGGATTTCAGTGTAACTTCGTAGGATCATTCCAGATGATGCCCAGATGAGATTGTTCCCTTTTGGTTGCGATCATTCAACCATTATGGCTGCCCGAGCCTGAAGCCCGAATACCTTTAGCACAGTCTACAGGTCATATTTATTAAAGGATTTCATTGTAACTTGGTAGGTTTGATTTTATATATTGTCTAGATGAGAACGTCCCCTTTTGGACATGATTGGGCAACTGGGACAGCTACAGGGGCCCAAAGCCCAAAAACCTTTTGAACAGTCTGCAGGTCATAATTATGAAGGGATTTCTTTGTATCTTGGTAAGATGACTCCAAATAATGTCTAGATGAGAACGTCCCCTTTTGGTCACGATCATTCAGCCTTGATGGCTGCCCGAGCCCAAAAACCTTTAGCATAGTCTATAGGTCGTATTTATGGAAGGATTTCATTGTAACTTGTTAGGTTGACTCCATATAATGCCTAGATGATGACATCCCTTTTGGTCGTGATTGGTCAACTGTGATGGCTACAGCCCAAAAATCTTTAGCATAGTCTACAGGTCATATTTATGAAGGGATTTCATTGTAACTTCTTAGTATCACTCCAGATGATGCCCAGATGAGAATATCCCCTTTTCGTTGCGATCATTCAACCATGATGGCTGCCTGAGCCCAAAGCCCAAAAACCTTTAGCAGAGTTTTCAGTTCATATTTATGAAGAGATTTCATTGTAACTCGGTAGGTTGACTTCATATAATGTCTAGATGAGAACAGCCCCTTTTGGACACCATTAGGCAACTGTGACAGCTACAGGGGCCTGAAGCCCGAAAACCTTCAGCACAGTCTACAGGTGATATTTTTGAAGGGATTTCATTGTACCTTGGTAGGATGACTCCAAATAATGTCTAGATGAGCACGTCCCCTTTTGGTCACAATCATTCAGCCTTGATGGCTGCCCGAGCCCAAAACCTTTAGCATATTGTATAGATCATATTTATGGAAGGATTTCATTGTAACCTGTTAGTGTGACTCCATATATTGCCTAGATGATGACATCCCCTTTTGATTGTGATTGGTCAACTGTGACGGCTTCAGGGGCCCGAAGCCCGAAAACCTTGAGCACAGTCCACAGGTCATATTTATGAAGGGATTTCATTGTAACTTCGTAGGATCACTCCAGATGATGCCCAGATGAGAATGTCCCCATTTGGTTGCGATCATTCAACCATGATGGCGCACAAGCCCAAAGCCCAAAAACCTTTAGCACAGTCTACAGGTCATATTTATGAAGGGATTTCATTGTAACTTGGTAGGTTGACTTCATATAATGTCTATATGAGAACGTCCTCTTTGGACGCAATTGGGAAACTGACGGCTCCAGGTGCCCGAAGCCCAAAAACCTTTAGCACAGTCTACAGGCCATATTTGTGAAGGGATTTCAATGTAACTTGATAGGATGACTTGTTTTGGAATAATTTCACTGTAACTTGGTAACTCGTTGATATACGTTAACTGTGAGGGCCACATTCATTAACTGTGAGGTCATATTAACCCACCCCTCAGGTCTTTAGTACAGTGTACACCTCATATTATTTTTTATCAAAAACATAGCATACAGGGAACAGAAATGAACATATTCCCAATTATCACAATTCTTGTTAGCTCACCTGACTTTCAGTCAGGAGAGCTATAGTGATCACTCACCGTCCGTCATCCTGCGTCCGTCGTCCGTGAACATGGTGTTTGCGCCTTCTCCTCCCAAACCGCTGAACCAATTTAATTGATATTTGAGATAATAGTTTGTTATGACATCGCAATTTGATTTTGTTCAAATCAAGTTGCCTCGCCCGTGGGTAGGGCCACACCCAAAAAGTGTGCTGAAATCTTAAAAAATCTTCTTCTCATGAACCAGCAGTAGCAGAGACTTGATATTTGGTGTGCAGCTTCCTTTTGAGGTGTAGACTCAGATTTGTTCAAGAGAAGTTTGTGGGGCTATACTTGGCGTCGTTATGGGAGGGGCAAAATTTTTTGCCCCGCCCAAAATTTCTATTTTCCAAACCGAGAGGCTGATTTGAACCAAATTTTATGTGAGGACTTATTGGGTCATAAGTACCTAATTTATGCTGATTTTTTTTTTCCCGTAGCCCCATGGGAACCGCAGGAGCTAAAAATAGAAAAAAATTAAAACGCCCATATCTCCAAAACTGCACGGCACCGAGAATTTTTATTTGGTGTGAAGCTTCCTTAGGACCAACAGAAAGAATTGGTAAAAAAAAATTGCCATCGGTTTTATCATAGGCTACAGTTTCGTGACTTTGAAAAAGTGCTGAGTCAGCACTTTTTAACACTGTAGGCAATGGGAAAAACATTAAAAAATCTTCTTCTCCAGATCCAGCAGGCAGAATCTTTTGATATTTGGTATGCAACATTGTAGGGTGGATCTGATTCAAGTTTGTTCAAATCGGCCCCCTGGGTTCATATTTGGGCTCAGTATAGGAGCCCGATTCAAACTTAGTGCATTTCAGACAAATTTCTTAAAAAATCTTTTTCTCCAGATCCAGCAGGCAGAATCTTTTGATATTTGGCATGCAACATTGTGGGGTGGATCTGATTCAAGTTTGTTCAAATCGGCCCCCTGGGTTTATATTTGGGCTCAGTATAGGAGCCCAAATTTGAACTTACTGCATTTCAGGCAAATTTCTTTGAAAATCTTCTTCTCCACATCCAGCAGGCAGAATCTTTTGATATTTGGTATGCAACATTGTGGGGTGGATCTGATTCAAGTTTGTTCAAATCGGCCCCTTGGGTTTATATTTGGGCTCAGTATAGGAGCCCAAATTTGAACTTAGTGCATTTCAGGCAAATTTCTTTGAAAATCTTCTTCTCAAGATCCAGCAGGCAGAATCTTTTGATATTGGGTATGCAACATTGTGGAGTGGATCTGATTCAAGTTTGTTCAAATCGGCTCCCTGGGTTTATATTTGGGCTCAGTATAGGAGCCCAAATTTGAACTTTGTGCTTTACAGGCAAATTTCTTAAAAAATCTTCTTCTCCAGATCCAGCAGGCAGAATCTTTTGATATTTGGTATGCAACATTGTGGGGTGGATCTGATTCTATTTTGTTCAAATCGGCTTCCTAGATTCATATTTGGGCTCACTATAGAAGCTCGAATTCGAACTTAGTGCATTTCAGGCAAATTTCTTAAAAAATATTCTTCTCCAGATCCTGCAGGCAGAATCTTTTGATATTTGGTATGTAACATTGTAGGGTGGATCTGATTCCAATTTGTTCAAATCGGCCACCTGGATTCATATTTGGGCTCACTATAGAAGCCCAAATTCAAACTTAGTGCATTTCAGGCAAATTTCTTCAAAAATCTTCTCCAGATCCAGCAGGCAGAATCTTGTGATATTTGGTATGCAACATTGTGGGGTGGATCTGATTCAAGTTTGTTCAAATCGGCCCCCTGGGTTTATATTTGGGCTCAGTATAGGAGCCCAAATTTGAACTTAGTGCATTTCAGGCCAATTTCTTTGAAAATCTTCTTCTCAAGATCCAGCAGGCAGAATCTTGTGATATTTGGTATGCAGCATCCTTAGGGGGGTGAGATGCAAGTTTGTTCAAGCCATGTCCCTAGGTCCATATTTGGGCTCACTGTGGGAGCTTGAATTGTAACTTTGTTCGAAATGAGGAATTTTCTTAAAAAATCTTCTTCAGATCCAGCAGTCGGAATGGTTTGATATGTGGTGAGTAGCATCCTTGGGGGGGGGGGGGGGGGGGGGGGGGGGGAGGGATTCAAGTGTGTTAAAGCCAAGTCCATGGGTCTATATTTGGGCTCCCTGTGGGAGCCCAAATTATAACGTAGTCAAAATGAGGAATTTTTCTTTAAAAATCTTCTTCTTCAGATTCAGCAGTTGGAATGTTTTGATATTTGGCATGGAGCAACCTTAGGGGGCTGAGATTCAAGTTTGTTCAAGCCAAGTCCCTTGGTTCATATTTGGGCTCACTATGGGAGCCTGAATGATAACTTAGTTCAAAATGAGGAGTTTTCTTTAAAAATCTTCAGATCCAGCAGATGAATGCTTTTGATATTTTTTATGCAGCATCCTTAGGGGGGTAAGATTCAAGTTTGTTCAAGCCATGTCCCTAGGTCCATATTTGGGCTGATTGTGGGAGCTTGAATTGTAACTTGGTTCAAAATGAGGAATTTTCTTTAAAAATCTTCTTCTTCAGATCCAGCAGTCGGAATGTTTTGATAATTGGTGTGCAGAATCCTTAGGGGTGTGAGTTTTAGGTTTGTTAAAGCCAAGTCCCTGGGTTCATATATGGGCTCCCTGTGGGAGCCCGAATTATGACTTAGTTCAATATGAGGAATATTCTTTAAAAATCTTTTTTTAGATCCACTGGTCAGAATATTTGGATATTTGGTTTCAGCTTTTATTAGGAGGAGCAGATGCAACTTGTGGAAATCAATTCTCTGGGTTGATATTTAGGCTACCATGTCAGGTGAGCGCCCTCAGGCCCCCTGGGGCCTCTTGTCTTATTTCATAATCCTTTCATAAACATTGAGCATTATCCTTTTCATCAAACACAACACACAAGATAAGCTATTGCCATCACGCATGCAGAAGTCTGTCAGTCTGAGAGTCTGTTCACAGTTTCCTTTAGCACAGACTACACCCTGTAGTTCTTGTCCGATCGTCACGAAATTTCATATGCGGGTTTGAGGCCATGTCTAGATGAGAACGTCCCGTTTTGGTCGCAATCGGTCCACCGTGATGGGAGCCCGAACCCAAAACCTTTAGCTTAGTCTACAGGTCGTATTTATGAAGGGATTTCATGGTAGCTTGGTAGGATGACTCTGTATAATATCTAGATGAGAGTGTCCCCTTTTGGTGATGACCTGTCAACCGTGACAGCTGCCCAAGCCCGAAACCCAAAAAGTTTTAGCACAGTCTGCAGATCATATTTAATACAGAGTGATTTCATTGTAACTTGGTAGGATGACTCTGTATGATGCCTAGATGAGAACTTCCCCATTTGGTCGCGATCTGTCAACCGTGATGTCTGCCCAAGCCCAAAACCTGAAAACCTTTAGCAAAGTCTACAGGTTGTATTTATGAAGGGATTTCATTGTAACTTGGTATGATGGCTCTATGTAATGTCTAGATGAGAACATCCCCTTTTGGTCATGATTTGTCAACCGTGACGGCTGCCAAGCCCAAAACCCAAAAACCTTTAGCACCGACTACAGGTCGTATTTATGGAGGGATTTCATTGTAACTTGGTAGGATCACTCCATATAATGTCTAGATGAGAATGTCCCCTTTTTGTCGCGATCAGTCAACTGTGACAACTACAGGGGGCCTGAAGCCCAAAAACCTTTAGCACAGTCTACAGGTCGTATTTATGAAGGGATTGCATTGTAACTTTGTAGGAGGACTCCAGATAATCTCTAGATGAGAACATCCCCGTTTGGTCATGATCATTCAGCCATGATAGCTGCCCAAGCCCAAAACCCCAAAACCTTTCGCACAGACTACAGGTCGTATTTATGAAGGGATTTCATTGTAACTTTGTAGGATGACTCAGTATAATGTCTATATGAGGACATCCCTTTTTGTTTGGGATGGGTCAACCGTGATGGCTACACAGGCCTGAAGCCCAAAAACCTTTAACACACTCAACAGGCCATATTTATGAAGAAATTTCATCGTAACTTGACAGGATGACTTATTTTGGAATAATTTCACTAACTTGGTAACTTTGGTTGACATACATTAACTGTGAGAGCCACATTAACCCACCCCTCACTTCTTTAGTACAGTCTATACCTCAAATTATTTTTTATTGAAAACATAGCATACAGGGAACAGAAATTAACATATTCTCAATTGTCACAATTCTTGTCGTATTTCATAATCCTTTCATAAACATTGAACATTATCCTTTTCATCAAACACAACACACAATCAAGTTAAGCTACAGTGTCATTGACACTTTCATTGGGTTTTCCCAATGTTTCCCGATGATAACTTCAGTTATAGTTGGCCAAATCAAATTAAATTTGGTATCTAGGTGTATCAACATAAAATACAGGTCAAGTTCAAATCGGGGCATGGTCAGACAATTTTTGTGAGAGTTATGCCCCTTTTTCGACTCCGAAAATTTTTTTTTTTTTGTTTTCCGATGATAACTTTAGTAGTTGTTGACCGATACAAATAAAATTTGGTATGTAGGTGTATCAGTATAAAGCACAGGTCAAGTTCAAATTGGGGTTTGGTTTGTCTTCCAAAGTTATGTCCCTTTTTTCAACTTAGAAAAATTCAATTTTTTTCAAATACCTCGAATTGCATACTTTTTCGGATGTGTCCGGGCAGCCTTTTATTAAATCACAGGGAATGGTATCAACCCTTTGTAATAACTTCAGGGATGGTATAAACCTTCAATAGTTTGCTCCCAAGAAATGGTATCAACTCTCAGTAGTTCACTCCCAGGGAATGGTATCAACCCTCAAACTTCAGGGAATGGTATCAATTTTCATTAGTTTACTCCCAGGTAATGGTATCAACTCTCACTAGTTAATTCCCAGGGAATGTTATCAACCCTTAATAGTTAACTTCAGGGAATAGAATCAACTCTCACTAATTTACTCCCCGTGAATGCTATCAACTCTCAATAGTCAACTCCCAGGGAATGTATCAACTCTCAATGGTTACCTCCCCAGGGAATGATATCAACCCTCAATTGTTTACTCTCTGGGAATGGTATCAACCCTCAATTGTTTACTCTCAGAGAATGGTATCAACCTTCAGTTGTTAACATCAGGGATGGATATCAACTCTAAGTAGGTAACGCGCAGGGAAATTGTTTTCAAATGTGGCATTTACAACACATTTGTTGCTAGCACTAGAAGTTTCTCTGTTATCTGCTTTCTTTAAAAATTAGGGAATAATGTCAGTTGGTTAAATTTTTTTGCTTTAACAAATTTACTCCCCTGTGGGGACCCCAGAAATGAATAACTAACATATTTACAATGTCAAGTTAAGTTTTAAATACACATGCATTTATAGCACATCAATACGTTAGGATTTAATGTTCAAAAGGTTTAATTTCATTTATTGGTTTTGCCCTAATGCAGTGCTGTGATTTCATTCACATCGACACCTCTTGAATATCTAGTCCCAATGTGGACCGTTAGGCCGTATTTTTTTTTTAAGCTTTGTCGTCCTTTACATCCTTACAGTCCATGGTTAGACGAAACCTGTCCATTCAATTTTGGGAAAAAAGAGAAAATTTTCCCATCCAAGAGATGGGAATCAGGTCACTGTGCATTAGAAAAATTATTTGAAATTGAATCAGATAAGTTTATAATTGAAGCACATTTTTAGCTTAACTTGACATAGTCAAGATAAGCTATTGCCATCACGCGTGCGGAAGTCTGTTAGTCTGTTAGTCTGTGAGTCTGTTAGTCTGTGACGTCTGTTCACATTTCCTTTAGCACGGGCTACTCCCCGCAGTTCTTGTCTGATCGTCACGAAATTTCATATGCAGGTTTGGGGTCATGTCTAGATGAGAACGTCCCCTTTTGGTCACGATCGGGCAACCGGTATGGCTGCCCGAGCCCAAAACCCGAAAACCATTAGCACAGTCTACAGGTCGTATTTATGAAGGGATTTCATTGTAACTTGGTAGGATGCCTCTGTATAGTGCCTAGACGAGAACGTCCCCTTTTGGGCATGATCTATCAACCGTGATGGCTGCCCAAGCCCGAAACCCAAAAACTTTTAGCACAGTCTGCAGGTCATGTTTAATGTGGAGGGATTTCATTGTATCTTGGTAGGATGACTCCTTATGATGTCTAGATGCGAATTTCCCCATTTGGGCATGATCTGCCAACCGTGACGACTGCCCGAGCCCAAAACCCGAAAACCTTTAGCACAGTCTACAGGTCATATTTATTGAGGAATTTCATTGTAACTTGGTGGGTTGACTTCATACAATGTCTAGATGAGAAAGTCCCCCTTTTGGACGTGATTGGGCAACTGTGACGGCTACAGGAGCCCGAAGCCCGAAAACCTTTAGCACAGTCTAGAGGTCATATTTATGAAATGATTTCATTGTAACTTGGCAGGATGACTCCAAATAATGTCTAGATGAGAACGTCCCATTTTGATCGCGATCATGCAGCCTTGATGGGTGCCCGAGCCCAAAAACCTTTAGCATAGGCAAAAGGTCATATTTATGGAAGGATTTCATTGTAACCTGTTAGGTTGACTCCATATAATGCCTAGATGATGACATCCCCTTTCGGTCGTGATTGGTCAGTTGTGATGGCTACAAGTGCCCGAAGCCCGAAAACCTTGAGCACAGTCTACAGGTCATATTTATGAAGGGATTTCATTGTAACTTCTTAGGATCACTCCAGATGATGCTCAGATGAGATTGTCCCCTATGGTTGCGATCATTCAACCATGATGCCTGCCCAAGCCCGAAGCCCGAAAACCTTTAGCACAGTCTACAGGTCATATTTATGAAGGGATTTAATTGTAACTTGGTGGGTTAACTTCATATAATGTCTAGATGAGAACGTGCGATCATGCACCCATGATGGCTGCCCGAGCCCGAAGCCCGAAAACCTTTAGCACAGTCTACAGGTCATATTTATGAAGGGATTTCATTGTAACTTGGTAGGTTAACTTCATATAATGTCTAGGTGAGAACATCCCCTTTTGGACATGATTGGGCAACTGTGACAGCTAAAGGTGCCCGAAGCCCGAAAACATTTAGCACAGTCTACAGGTCATATTTATGAGGGGATTTCATTGTAACTTGGTAGGATGACTCCAAATAATGTCTAGATGAGAACGTCCCCTTTTGATCGCGATCATTCAGCCTTGATGGGTGCCCGAGCCCAAAAACCTTTAGCATAGGTAAAAGGTCATATTTATGGAAGGATTTCATTGTAACCTATTAGGTTGACTCCATATAATGCCTAGATGATGACATCCCCTTTTGGTCGTAATTGGTCAGCTGTGTTGGCTACAAGTGCCCGAAGCCCAAAAACCTTGAGCACAGTCTACAGGCCATATTTATGAAGGGATTTCATTGTAACTTCATAGGATCATTCCAGATGATGCCCTGATGAGATTGTCCCCTTTGGTTGCGATTATTCAACCATGATGGCTGCCCGAACCCGAAGCCCGAAAACCTTAAGCACAGTCTAAAAGTCATATTTGTGAAGGGATTTCATTGTAACTTGGTAGGTTGACTTCATATAATGCCTAGATGAGAACGTCCCCTTTTGGACATGTTTGGGCAACTTTGACGGCTAAAGGTGCCCGAAGCCCAAAAACCTTTAGCACTGTCTACAGGTCATATTTATGAAGGGATTTCATTGTAACTTGGTAGGTTGACTCCAAATAAGGTCAAGTTGAGAACGTCCCATTTTGGCCGTGATCATTCAGCCTTGATGGGTGCCCAAGCCCAAAAACCTTTAGCATAGGCAGAAGTTTATATTTATAGAAGGATTTCATTGTAACATTGTTAGGTTGACTCCATATAATGCCTAGATGATGACATCCCCTTTTGGTCGTGATTGGTCAACTGTGATGTCTACAGGTGCCCGAAGCCCGAAAACCTTGAACACAGTCTACAGGTCATATTTATGAAGGGATTTCATTGTAACTTCGTAGGATCACTCCAGATGATGCCCAGATGAGATTGTCCCCTTTGGTTGCGATCATTCAACCATGATGGCTGCCTGAGCCCGAAGCCCGAAAACCTTTAGCACAGTCTAAGGTCATATTTATGCAGGGATTTCATTGTAACTTGGTAGGTTGACTTCATATAATGTCTAGATGAGAACGTCCCCTTTTGGACACGAGTGGGCAACTGTGACGGCTTCAGGGGCCCAAAGCCCGAAAACCTTTAGAACAGTCTACAGGTCATAATTATGAAGGGATTTTATTGTAGCTTGGTAGGATGACTCCAAATAGTGTCCAGATGAGAACGTCCCCTTTTGGTCACGATCATTCAGCCTTGATGGCTGCCTGAAGCCCGAAAACCTTTAGCACAGTCTACAGGTCGTATTTATGGAGGGATTTCATTGTAACTTGGTAGGTTGACTTCATATAATGTCTAGATGAGAACGTCCCCTTTGGACGCAATTGGGAAACTGACGGCTACAGGGGCCCGAAGCCCGAAAACCTTTATCACAGTCTACAGGCCATATTTATGAAGGGATTTTAATGTAACTTGATAGGATGACTCATTTTGGAATAATTTCATTGTAATTTTGTTGATATATGTTAACTGTGAGGGCCACATATATTAACTGTGAGGTCATATTAACCCACCCCTCAGATCTTTAGTACAGTGTACACCTCATATTATGTTTATCATAAACATAGCATACAGGGAACAGAAATGAACATAGTCCCAATTATCACAATTCTTGTCTTATTTCATAATCCTTTTATAAACATTGAACATTATCCTTTTCATCAAACACAACACACAAGTTAAGCTACAGTGTCATTGACACTTTCATTTCAAAAGTGTTTGGGAATTTATATCAACTAAAGTTGATGAAATGATGACAAATTATGATATAGATATTCTCAAGTGATTTATATTTTCAGTATTGATGGTGAATTTGTACCACATGAAGATGATGAAGTGACGTATAAGTTATGTGCTATTCCTCCAAGGAATGAGAAGTTCCAGGCTGTGCATGTCAGAATCACACACTTGGCTCCAGGAGTAAAGCATGAGAGATGGGATTCACCAGTTCAAACAAACAGTCCAAAAGTATCCCCTCACTCCTGATAGTGTATAAGCCAGAAAATAAGCAGACTGTCATCTGCAAAATGAGGACCCCAGAGGGTGAAGCAGGGTAGCATCACTAAATTTACCCTCTGAGAACCTCAATCTGAATCAGGGTCTCAAAACTAAACAGAAAGAGGTACCCAAAGGGGAAATTGGCCCACTGTATGGGATAGCTTCATCAAATTCACCCTCTGGGGACCTCATTCTGCAAATGTCAGATTGCTTATTTTCAGGCCTGATGGTGTATCAGATTTTTCATAACCTATTTTTGTAGTCATCCAAGAAAATAATCACCATGACCCTGTAAAGTTTGTCAATGATTTTGAATAAAGATAGAATGGCATGTAAATCCAATCAAATGTATTTCATTGGATAGAGAATTTCTATTCTTGCTAACTACAGTGGAGATTGAAAATATGAGTGAAAGTGGAAAGGTGTACCATAACCGATACTGAGAAAGAAACACTGGATCAAACTATTACTAACGTTTACTAGTCTTATACTAACACATCTTTTTCTAAAGATACTGCAGACAGAAAAGGGCTGTAATGAGTCATATCCACCTCATTCTCACCTTAACCTTTTCCTAACATGACTAAGGGTATGGCTGCCGTGGACTGGTCACTTTCCATGTGTGGGCATTATTTTCACAGATGCAATAATATTGGATTCCAAATACTAATTGTAGGAATAATCATGAGTGATGGGATACATGTCACCAGTTTCATCCAAAAGAGGAGTAGCTAAAAAAAATGATTTGTAGGCAGATATTTGTATGGTAGTTATCCCCCGAAAAAATGTTGTTGGGGATATAGCTCTGGCACTGTCCATCCATCTGTCTGTCCATCTGTAGACAAAGTTTGTTTCTGCTCTGTAATTGAAGTTCTGCTTGGCTGATCGAAACCAAACTTGACGTGTTGCTTGGGTATGATGAGAGGAAGAACCCTATTTATTTTTGGGTCATTGAGCCAAAGGTTAAGGTCACCATTTTCTGTCCAGTTTTTCTCAGATCACCGAAGTTAAGCAACGTCAAGCCCGGTTAGTCCATGGATGGGTGACCGTCTGAGCGATTAATTCAGACTCCTGCAGTGTGTCCTTGGGCAAGGCACTTCACCCCGACTGTCCACTTGGGGGCACGATGACGCCGTATACTAAGGCGTACTGCATGTCGATGGTGCTCATGTCTTCAACCAATCTAACCCTGCCTGTGCTGCAGTGCAGCGTTAACGATGTTGGGGAGCTGGCAGCTGCTCATCATTGCTCGGTGGTTCTCTCCGGGTACTCCGGATTCCTCCACCCATAAAACCGTCACCGAAATGATATGACCTTGGCTGTTGAAGTGTCGTTAAACCTTAATTAAAGAAAAAAACAAACATTTTCCGTGAGTTGGCTTCCCTTAAATAAAATGCCACTGTCCCGATCGAAACATGAGAGGAAGAACCCTATTTATTTTTGGGTTGTGTCAATGGTCAAGGTCACAGTGACCTTTAACTTACAGATTTTCCTGATTTTCACTCTAATTGAAGCTCCTCTTGACCTGTAGAAATCAAACTTAACATGTGAGTTGGGTATGATGAGAGGAAGAACCCTATTTATTTTGGTGTCATTGTGTCATGGTGACCTTTGACTTAAAAATTTTCCAGTTTCACTGGGCTGATGTATCAGTGCATTTCTTCAGGGGAGGAGGGGGTGGGAGGTGGGGGGCTTTTCAAACCAATAGACATTGTTGTAATTTGAACCCTGGCTGCCAGTTCAAATTACAACAATGTCTATTGGTTTGAAAATAAATTCTACTTAGAAGATATTTTGTCATTAATCGGCCATATTTTGAGTTTTTAAAAAATATAATTTCTGTTATAAAGTTGATACAAGAAAAGTGAATATTGCTAAATGGGTTTAAAAAACTTGAGTTTGATTGTAAAACATTTACTAATCAGAATAGTTATAAAATAAAACAGAGTTCTGAAAACGAAATCAGATTTTCATTTTTCATTTTCAAAATAAGTGATGTGATATAGGAAATTTGAACAAACCTTTGGAGTTTGTTTTAACAAGGGACCAAATGTCATGTCAAGTAACCCCAAATGATATGAATACTCTGTTTGTCATGAACATATTACACACTGTCAACAGATACTCCGACACCCACTGCCAATAAACTGCCCATTACAAGACCTGAAAGTGGTATAGATATAATCTGGTTCGTATTTAACAAAATTTTAATGAGTGAATGAAATATTTTCAGCACATCCAAGGCACACAGGGATGATGTGGGATTGAAATCCCTTGCAACCCGAATAACTTTATTTGCTTTATGACTTTATTTGCTTATGTATCCACAAGAGTCGGAAGCGAGAGCCAATAATATTTGGTTTGAGTGTGCGCACTAGCAGTAGGGTAGAGGGTTCAGATCCCCAAGAACCTTGAACTGGATGATGACTAGGAAAAAAAAATTTTTATGTTCTTCTTTACTGAATCAGTCCATTTACCATTGACCTCCTGACTTCATATTTCTTAAATCTTTTACTGAAGTTTTAAACCACAAGAAACAGTGAGAATCAGCAAAAGAGTGGATTCATACTCTTACTGTTGAAAGTGTCTTTGAACTAGGGTCAGGCGAACATTCAAGATTCGTTTCGATTTTGAATCTGGTCACTAATTCATTTTGATTCGAAACCAACTCGATTATTCGAAAAAATCAAATCCTGGAAAGATTTGGATTTCATACAATTCCTTCTTTCATGTCTAACTATACAGCACAAATTCTGTCCTAAAATTCATAAAAAGCACATTTGAAGTGACAGTGGTGATTGTGTATGGCTCATTTGCACAATATACCGTCCGTTAAGTGCACTAAGGCACCATCTGCAATGCTTTGGCATTGCAGATGATGCTTTGTTGCACTCAAAGTACAATAAATGTTTTTTCCTTCTACACTTTTGTAATACCTAGCAATTTTCTAATAGTGTAGTGTGTCTATTGATCTTGGGTTGACGGTGGAGTTAGCAAGCACCAGTGGACTGTAGTATTGTAACAATTGAAAAGTGGATTCGATTCAAGATTTGATTTGGTTTTGAACCTTTGCATGATTCGATTGGAGATTCGATTTGAGAGGAACATTGTGATTCGTCCGGGCCGACTTTAAACCCTAATAAATAATCTAATACTTGAACCATTTACCTAATACGACTATTAGATAAACACTTTAAAAAACAATTTTTGAGTAACTAAATATTTTCATTTTTTGCCTCCGAAACCATAGCTTATGACCGCTCCTTGTAATGAGGTTACTGAACTTGTGCTAGGGAGGTTTCATAAGCCTTGTTTTGTGGCCACAGTTGTAAAGTTAATACACTTTGAATGGCAATTCTTTTAAATATCACTCACCTGATTTTTCCCTCACATTAGGTAAAGAGTTAGTTATTTTCTGCTTTAGTATCAAAGCTGCTAATATGAATAGACTGGTTCATTTTTTATGTACATTTCATAAACTTGTTATTTAACATAAGTTGAATTCAGTAACTAAAAGTCAGCAGCATTGCGAAGATGATCGATTGGGTCCCTACTGTCATGGTTCCAGTCCTGACTAATAAGATATTCCAACTGCATCATTAAGGAATACCTTCATCAAAGGCATGCCTTGATGGTGTAGTTGGAATATTAGTCAGTGACGATTATAGTTAAAAAAAATTCAGGAAATTTGTTTGTGGATGAATACATGTAGTGGTTGTCATGCATGGGTTTCTCAACTTCTGATTTAACCCTTTAACCAACACAGACGATATTAAAATTTATTATTTTAAATATCATTTTTTGGAATTTTTTCAAAAAATTTCAACAAAACCATATCATGTGACCCCTCATTGGAACAAGCTTGACAAGCTCCTTCCAAAGAGGGGTCACATGATATGGTTTTGTTGAAATTGTTTCAAAAATAATATATTTTCAGCTGCTGAATTTGCATATTACGGAAAGGGATGCAGCCAATTTGTTGGGTAAAGGGTTAGTCAATGTGTACCTTATTCCAAATTGGTTATGCTGGGCCCTCAACAGCCAAAATTTGGAGCCCACAGACTCCCATTTGTATGATGAAATGTGAGTGTGACATAAGTCCATGTAGCAAATCTTGTCTCTTAAGAAAGTATGTGTTTACTAGAAAGAGCAAATTGATATCTTAGACTCCAATCCTGATGAACATGCCTTGACTGGAAAATTATTTCGAGGGGGAGAAGGGTCACCCCTACACCTCCTTCCTTTAGTTACACCCTGCTGAAAGTGCTTGGTGGCTGATTTGCCTATTTGTTTATTGGGGTTTAAGGATTTTTTTAGCACAATTGGCTCTTTTGTGACTACAGCATGAGCCAGTTAACACTTTATCCTGTGCAGACAATTTCAAAATTTATTATTTCAAATGTTTATTTTTTTTAAATTTAAAGAACAATTTCAACAAAACCATATCATGTGACCCCTCATTGGAATCAGCTTATTCCAAAGCGGGGGCACATATGGTTTTCTTGAACTTGAAAAATTTTTTTTTTAAATTTCTACTGCTGAATTTGCTTATTATGCAGGTGGATGTGGCCAATTCGTTAGGTGAAGGGTTAAGCCAGTTATTACTATGTTGGACACGTTAGATGACTTTCATTATTTACCAGGTCCTATTGAGGGCACAGTGTTGTGCGCACAACCGGTTCTCGTCAGATCACCGAAGTTAAGCAACTTCGAGCCCGGTTAGTCCTTGGAAGGATGACCGTCTGAGCTATCGATTTGGACTCCAATGTTGTGTCCTTGGGCAAGGCACTTAACCCTGATTGTCCACATGGGGCACAATGACGTCCTGTACTAAGGCGTACTGCACGTCAATGGTGTGCATGTCTTCAACCAATCTAACCCTGCATGTGCTGCAGTGCGGAGTTACGATGTTGGGGAGCTGGCATCTGCTCGTCGTTGCTCAGTGGTTCTCTCCGGGTGCTCTGGCTTCCTCCACCCATAAAACTTTCACAGACACGATATGATCCTGGCTGTTAAAGTGTCGTTAAACCTTAATAAATAAATTATCAGGTCCTATTGTACTAGTAAAGCAGAACTTGTTTACCAGAATGAATAATTGCTGACCTCTTCATTTCCTGGATGTTCCAGAGTGAGCTTGTGAATTGTAGACAGCTAGATCTTCCATACAAATGGGTCTGAACCTCGCAAATAAAGACAGAGTGATACAATCTAACACCCAAGTAAGTCAGCGGTCTAAAATTGTTCTCATGAAAGGTACTTCTGGCTGTCTGTAACTGATAGAGCAGACCTGTGAAGGATCATTCAGGTTACTTGTGCATTACTTCAGTTGTAAAATACATGAATGAACTACAGGTTATGACAAAGTAATACAAAATAACTTTATTGAATTATTAATCTCACATGTTTTACAACAAAGACTTGACGATCTTTCAGAACTACCCAGTATCTTGATTCCAAGGTTGAGTATTGCATGCACATATGAATAGATTCTGCAATTGAACTGACATGGATGAGACCACCAGAGTTCAAAGGGTTAAGTGTTAAATGTGGATGAATGGTAATTTTATTCACATATCGCTTCCCACAAAACAGTTAAGGAGGCTCTATTTTCATCACCTGCATTTCAATACTTCAGACAGATTATTATTTATTAGCTCACCTGAGCGAAGCTCAGCGGGAGCTTTACTGATCGTGATCCATCCGGCGTCCGTCCGGCGTTAACTTTACATTATCGACTTCTCCTCCTAAACCACTAGCCCAATTTTATTCAAATGTTGGCTAAATGTTTATTACCTAATGCCAATTCAGATTTGTTCAAATGAAGTGGCCCCTCCTCCTGGGTGGTGACACGCCCCCAAGGGGCACCAAAATCTTTGTAAATCTTCTTCTCATGAACCAGCAGTAGCAGAGACTTGATATTTGGTGTGCAGCTTCCTTTTGAGGTGTAGACTCAGATTTGTTCAAGAGAAGTTTGTGGGGCTATACTTGGCGTCGTTATGGGAGGGGCAAAATTTTTTGCCCCGCCCAAAATTTCTATTTTCCAAACCGAGAGGCTGATTTGAACCAAATTTTATGTGAGGGCTTATTGGGTCATGAGTACTTGATTTATGCAAAAAAAAAATTTCCTGTAGCCCCGTGGGAACCGCAGGAGCTAAAAATAGAAAAAATTTAAAACGCCCATATCTCCAAAACTGCATGGCACTGAGAATTTTTATTTGGTGTGCAGCTTCCTTAGGACCAACAGAAAGGATTGGTAAAAAAAAAATTGCCATCGGATTTATTATAGGGTACAGTTTCGGGACTTTGAAAAAGTGCTGAGTCAGCACTTTTTAACACTGTAGGCAATGGGAAAAACATTAAAAAATTTTCTTCTCCAGATCCAGCAGGCAGAATCTTTTGATATTTGGTATGCAACATTGTAGGGTGGATCTGATTCAAGTTTGTTCAAATCGGCCCCCTGGGTTCATATTTGGGCTCAGTATAGGAGCCCTATTTCGAACTTAGTGCATTTCAGGCAAATTTCTTAAAAAATCTTCTTCTCCAGATCCAGCAGGCAGAATCTTTTGATATTTGGTATGCAACATTGTGGGGTGGATCTGATTCAAGTTTGTTCAAATCGGCCCCCTGGGTTTATATTTGGGCTCAGTATAGGAGCCCAAATTTGAACTTACTGCATTTCAGGCAAATTTCTTTGAAAATCTTCTTCTCCAGATCCAGCAGGCAGAATCTTTTGATATTTGGTATGCAACATTGTAGGGTGGTTCTGATTCAAGTTTGTTCAAATCGGCTCCCTAGATTCATATTTGGGCTCACTATAGGAGCTCGAATTCGAACTTAGTGCATTTCAGGCAAATTTCTTCAAAAATCTTCTTCTCCAGATCCAACAGGCAGAATCTTTTGATATTTGGTATGCAACGTTGCGGGGTAGATCTGATTCAAGTTTGTTCAAATCGGCCCCCTGGATTCATATTTGGGCTTACTATAGAAGCCCGAATTCGAACTTAGTGCATTTCAGGCAAATTTCTTAAAAAATCTTCTTCTCCAGATCCAGCAGGCAGAATCTTTTGATATTTGGTATGCAACATTGTGGGGGTGGATCTGATTCAAGTTTGTTCAAATCGGCTTCCTAGATTCATATTTGGGCTCACTATAGAAGCTCGAATTTGAACTTAGTGCATTTCATGCAAATTTCTTAAAAAATCTTCTTCTCCAGATCCAGCAGGCAGAATCTCTCATATTTGGTAAGCAGCATTGTGGGGTGGATCTGATTCAAGTTTGTTCAAATCGGCCCCCTGGGTTTATATTTGGGCTCAGTATAGGAGCCCAAATTTGAACTTAGTGCATTTCAAGCAAATTTATTAAAAAATCTTCTTCTCCAGATCCAGCAGGCAGAATCTTTTGATATTTGGTATGCAACATTGTGGGGTAGATCTGATTCAAGTTTGTTCAAATCGGCTTCCTAGATTCATATTTGGGCTCACTATAGAAGCTCGAATTCGAACTTAGTGCATTTCAGGCAAATTTCTTAAAAAATCTTCTTCTCCAGATCCAGCAGGCAGAATCTTTTGATATTTGGTATGCAACATTGTGGGGTGGATCTGATTCAAGTTTGTTCAAATCGGCTTCCTAGATTCATATTTGGGCTCACTATAGAAGCTCGAATTTGAACTTAGTGCATTTCATGCAAATTTCTTAAAAAATCTTCTTCTCCAGATCCAGCAGGCAGAATCTTCTCATATTTGGTAAGCAACATTGTGGGGTGGATCTGATTCAAGTTTGTTCAAATCGGCCCCCTGGGTTCATATTTGGGCTCAGTATAGGAGCCCGATTTCGAACTTAGTGCATTTCAGGCAAATTTCTTAAAAAATCTTCTTCTCCAGATCCAGCAGGCAGAATCTTTTGATATTTGGTATGCAACATTGTGGGGTGGATCTGATTCAAATTTGTTCAAATCGGCCCCCTGGGTTTATATTTGGGCTCAGTATAGGAGCCCGATTTCAAACTTAGTGCATTTAGGCAAATTTCTTTGAAAATCTTCTTCTCCAGATCCAGCAGGCAGAATCTTTTGATATTTGGTATGCAACATTGTGGGGTGGATCTGATTTAAGTTTGTTCAAATCGGCTTCCTAGATTCATATTTGGGCTCACTATAGAAGCTCGAATTTGAACTTAGTGCATTTCATGCAAATTTCTTAAAAAATCTTCTTCTCCAGATCCAGCAGGCAGAATCTTCTCATAATTGGTAAGCTACATTGTGGGGTGGATCTGATTCAAGTTTGTTCAAATCGGCCCCCTGGGTTTATATTTGGGCTCAGTATAGGAGCCCAAATTTGAACTTAGTGCATTTCAAGCAAATTTATTAAAAAATCTTCTTCTCCAGATCCAGCAGGCAGAATCTTTTGATATTTGGTATGCAACATTGTGGGGTGGATCTGATTCAAGTTTGTTCAAATCGGCTTCCTAGATTCATATTTGGGCTCACTATAGAAGCTCGAATTCGAACTTAGTGCATTTCAGGCAAATTTCTTAAAAAAATTTCTTTTCCAGATCCAGCAGGCAGAATCTTTTGATATTTGGTATGCAACATTGTGGGATGGATCTGATGCAAATTTGTTCAAATCGGCTCCCTAGATTCATATTTGGGCTTACTATAGAAGCTCGAATTCGAACTTAGTGCATTTCAGGCATATTTCTTAAAAAATCATCTTCTCCAGATCCAGCAGGCAGAATCTTTTGATATTTGGTATGCAACATTGCGGAGTGGATCTGATTCAAGTTTGTTCAAATCGGCCCCCTGGATTCATATTTGGGCTCACTATAGAAGCTCGAATTCAAACTTAGTGCATTTCGGGCAAATTTCTTCAAAAATCTTCTTCTCCAGATCCAGCGGGCAGAATTTATTTGATATTTGGTATGCAACATTGTGGGGTGGATCTGATTCAAGTTTGTTCAAATCGGCCCCCTGGATTCATATTTGGGCTTAATATAGAAGCCCGAATTCGGACTTAGTGCATTTCGGGCAAATTTATTAAAAAATCTTCTTCTCCAGATCCAGCAGGCAGAATCTTTTGATATTTGGTATGCAACATTGTGGGGTGGATCTGATTCAAGTTTGTTCAAATCGGCTTCCTAGATTCATATTTGGGCTCACTATAGAAGCTCGAATTCGAACTTAGTGCATTTCAGGCAAATTTCTTAAAAAATCTTCTTCTCCAGATCCAGCTTCAGAATCTTTTCATATTTGGTAAGCAACATTGTGGGGTGGATCTGATTCAAGTTTGTTCAAATCAGCCCCCTGGGTTTATATTTGGGCTCTGTATAGGAGCCCAAATTTTAACTTAGTGCATTTCAGACATATTTCTTAAAAAATCTTCTTCTCCAGATCCAGCAGGCAGAATCTTTTGATATTTGGTATGCAACATTGTGGAGTGGATCTGATTCAAGTTTGTTCAAATCGGCCCCCTGGTTTTATATTTGGGCTCAGTATAGGAGCCCAAATTTGAACTTAGTGCATTTCAGGCAAATTTCTTTGAAAATCTTCTTCTCAAGATCCAGCAGGCAGAATCTTCTGATATTGGGTATGCACCATGCTTAGGGGGTGAGATTCAAGTTTGTTCAAGCCAAGTCCCTGGGTTCATATTTGGGCTCACTGTGGTGGCCCGAATTATAACTTAGTTCAAAATGAGGAATTTTCTTTAAAAATCTTCTTCAGATCCAGCAGTCGGAATGTTTTGATATTTGGTATGCAGCATCCTTAGGGGGTGAGATTCAAGTTTGTTCAAGTCATGTCCCTAGGTCCATATTTGGACTCACTGTGGGAGCTCGAATTGTAACTTAGTTCAAAATGAGGACTTTTCTTTAAAAATCTTCTTCTTCAGCCATGTCCCTAGGTCCATATTTGGACTCACTGTGGGAGCTCGAATTGTAACTTAGTTCAAAATGAGGACTTTTCTTTAAAAATCTTCTTCTTCAGATCCAGCAGTCGGAATGTTTTGATATTTGGTGTGCAGCATCCTTAGGGGGGTGAGATTCAAGTTTGTTAAAGCCAAGTCCCTGGGTTCATATATGGGCTATTATTATAACTTAGTTCAATATGAGGAATATTCTTTAAAAATCTTCTTTTTTTTTTAGATCCACTGGTCAGAATCTTTGGATATTTGGTATAAGCTTTTCTTAGGAGGAGCAGATGCAACTTGTTGAAATCAATTCTCTGGGTTGATATAAATTTAGGCTACCACCATGTCAGGTGAGCGCCCTCAGACCCCTTGGGGCCTCTTGTTTTTATTTATTGGTGGTTAAGGTCACATATTTCTGCACAATGGCTAATCATGACCTCGACAGTTTTACGGGTGGAGGAAGCTGGAGTACCCGGAGAGAACCACCGAGCAACGGCGAGCAACTGTCAGCCCCCCAACATACTAACTCCACACAAGCAGGGTTAGCATTGGTTGAAGACAGGTGCACCATCGATGTGCAGTACACCTTAGTACACAGCGTCACTGTGCCCCCACGTGGGCCTGCACCTCTACCTACTGAGCCACCACGCCCCCTTCAGACAGATGCCATGTAAATTAACGTAAACTGCTTTTGATTCCCATTTGAATGAATTCATGTTTATATCCCCCAGTGTGTGTTTCTGTAATATACAAGATTTGTTTTACTAGTATAATAGGACCTGGTAACAAATGCCCACGTTTATAGTCCTCTAATATGGACAGAATGAGTATAAACAATTGGTTAAACTCAAGGTTTTAATACCACTTTGAAATTCTTGAAAAGTATGAAATCTGTGTTGGTCTGAAAAAGGTCTTGAAAAGTATTGAAAAACGTCAGGCCTTGAGGTTATTGAAAAAATATGGAGTTTTGAACAAATATTCTTGTCCACAGTAATATTAAATGTTCAAGAAGTGAATATTTCCCATAATGCAACTAGGAATTTAACCAAATTAATCTTATTTGACAGAGCTCAGTGAAATCCTTCAAACAAGGTTGAATTGGTTAAAATCCTAGTCGCATTATGGGAAAAATTTGCTGTTTGAGAGTTCGGTTTCTTTTCAACCTACTCACAATTGTTTACAATTGGCTGTAACATAAGTGCAAGCCCTACTTCGGAACTAACTCAAGCTTTTAGAATCTTTTCCAAACGAGTTGGAAAAGTACTAGAGTGCGAAAGCACGAAAAAGATCGAAAAAAGGGTCGAGCGAGACCAGCGCTCGAAATTACAGGTACTCTCTCTGCACACCTCTTGCGTTTACCGAGCGCATGCGCAACAACCGTGACGTCAATTCCTTTATTTTCCGCCATTGTTCATGGTCGGAAATTTTTGTGACTGTGCTGTTTATGATATTAATTCTTCGTGAACAACTTATTAATCGTCTTTAGTGTGCTACTGGATTGTATCCTTTTTCAAGCTACCAAATTATTACTCTCATTTAATGTTAATTTGTATTATTATTGCTGTGCTTTTCACACTTTATCTTGCCTTTCCCCCACGTGTGAACACGACCTTCGTTCTGTTTTCCGTCGGCGGGAAGCTTGATTGTTGTATTTATATCATGCCTAAGACTATTCCTTGTACCTCTTGTTTGCAGGTGAAACATGTGGACGATTCCCATACCACATGTGTCACTTGCAACAATTGCACTCAGGCCCAATCATGTGGTATCTGTGGGGTTTGGTCCTCTAAATTTTGGGCTTCTGTTAACAAGGTGGTTCTTTCCAGAGCTAGAACCCCTCGTTCTCGGGGTAAGGGTAGCCGTGCCGTTGCAGACATTTCTGCTGGTGCACATGGTGACTCTGTCACACAGGATTCGGATCTGACTTCTGTGGCGAGCTCCTCTGCAACTGTTGACGGTGTTTGTTCTGTGATACCTGATGAGGAGACCGCGGTCTCTTTGTCTTCGGATGTCACTATTGAGGCGTCTGTTTTCGTTGAGAGCTTTTCCGAGGTCAACTCGGTAACCCTCTCCGATCTGCCTCCAACACCGTCGACCATTGTTGAGGGGGTTGCTACTCCAGATCCTATTCTGTCTGATGGTGGCTCTTCCATCTCTTCTGGGGATGGTCTACAGTCTCGGGGGACCGAGGCTGTATCTGCTGGTGTGTCTGTGTGTTCTCAGCCTCCCCCAGCCTCGCGGCGAGGCTGTGCGGGTTTGCTGTCTGCTCCGTCTCATCTGGCTAGGTTTGCTCCTAGTCGGTTGAGCCGGCCGGTCGCTTCGGCAGCGATTCCTCGTCCCTCGAGTGAATCGTTTATTGTTCCACCTTCGCCTGCTAGTGTGCCGGCTAGCGGGATGGTGTTGGGACGTTGGCATCCAGGGCCTGCTGTTCGGCAGCGGTCAGTGACAGCCCCGGTTAGCTGTCACTCTTGGAACCTTCCTCCGGTGATTCCTCACTGTGTTCCGAGTCTGGGTGTCGATCGATGCTTGCCGTCGGTCTCAGAGGATAGGCAGTTGGGGCCGTCTGCTGCGCAGAGGTCAATGACAGGTTCCTGTCATTCTTGGGACAATCCTCCGGTGTCTTCTCACCGTGTCCTAGGTCCAGCTACCGATCGACGTGCGCCGTCGGTCCCTTTCGAGGATTTGCAGGCAGGGCCTTCTGTTTCGCAGAGGCCAGTGATGGCTCCTGGGCGTCACAATCGGGACTATCCTCCGGTGTCTTCTCACCGTGCTCCTATTCTGTCTGCCGATCGACGTTCGCCGTCGGTCTCTTCTGAGGATTTGGGTTCTTCTACCAGAAGGGTCCATTGGGAGGACACTCCGTCGGGCGATTCTGCTGCGACGGATTCTCAGGGTGACCTGCGCCAGGTCGTTTTGGCGCTCACCCAGTTGCTTTCTGGCAACCCTCAAGTTGGCCTCCCTGTGCCTCCTGAGGCACAACCTCCTTTGGTCGGTCGCCGAGATGTCTCGCCTGGCCCCTTGGATACTGCACAGTATTCACAGGAGGTTTCTGCTGGTCAGCCCGAGTTGGGCTACGTCTCCTCTGCTACGGAGGATGACGAGTATCTTGAAGGTGATGGTCCCCCCTCGTCAGTCTTGGGGCAGGCTTTGGATTTCGTCTTTGGCTTATTGCCGGACGTTCTACCTTCCGACCAGCCTTCTGTGACCGTCCGGCCGCGGTCCACTGTGGAGCGTCGTAACCCTGTTGAGCCTTCTAGTTCCGGGGCTTTGCGTCCTCTGCAATCGGCTCAGGTGGTTGAGTCCTTCCAGGGCTTAGACGCCAAAATGCGTTCTAAGGCCCTCAAGGGTTCCTTCTTTTCTAGAGCTGATGCCTTCCTGCCTCCTTCGCGGTTTCGTGCTTACGATTCCGTCTCTCCACCAGTCTTCCAAGGGATGACTACTGTGGATGAGGATTCTTCTTCCCTCGGGTTGACTAAGCCTAAGTCGGCAGTTCTCCCGATGTCGGTAGTTGAGTCTATGGTGGGCCTGTCCCGAGAGATGCTGGGTATGTTATCTCTCGCGGACCATGTCGTCGCTGCTCTGGCTGAATATTTTCCACCAGGGGAGTTTGATGACGCTCAGGCGCCTTTTCGCGTTTTGTCACAGGCTCTTATGAACTTGACTCACGCTCACGCCTGTAACACGGCCAATTTGGAGCTGGCACGCCGGGATGCGGTTTTGGATTCTTTACCATCCCTTCCTTCTGAGCAACGTGCTGTTCTGAGGTCTGCCTCTTTGGTAGGACCTCAGTTGTTCCATGGTTCCGTGGAAGCTGTTCGTGGCGAAGTTCTTCGTCATTCGAAGGACCAGCTTTTGCTGAGACAGCTTGACCCACCTGCTGCTGCGGGTGGGGGTCGTTCCAGGCCCGCCAAGCGTGCTGCTGCGTCTGCCTCGTCGGCGACGTCGGCTACGCCTTCGGCTCCGTCTGCTCCTTCTGCTCATAAGAAGCGCCGACGTGGCCAGGCCCGCTGGCAGCCTCAGGCTGGAAAGTCTCAGGACTCTGTCACTTCCCGAGGTGGTTTCTCCTCTCGGGGGCCTCGTCGAGGCCGCAAGTGAAGGTTCTCACCTCGATTCGCCTCCAGTCGGAGGAAGGCTGTCGCTGTTTTACGACCGTTGGACAGAGATAACGTCGGACTCTTGGGTCCTCGACGTCATTCATTCCAGTCTGCGACTGTCCTTCCATCGGCACCCCAGTTTATCTCGGGTGCCCCTTCCGACTCAGGTCCCTTCAGATTCTCTGCGTCGGGACCTTCTGGTGCAGGAGATCGACAATCTCCTCACCAAAGGGGCGATCGAGGTGGTCAGGAACACCCTTTCACCGGGGTTTTACTCGAGACTTTTCTTGGTGCCGAAGAAAAACGGCCAATTTCGTCCTGTCATCGATCTGAGTACCCTGAACGAGTACATAATTGCTCCTCGTTTCAGTATGGAGACTTTCCGGTCGGTTCGACGTTCAGTTCATCAGGGCGATTTTGCGGCCAGTATCAACCTGAAGGATGCCTACTTCCATGTACCCATTCATCTGGCGTCACGGAAATACCTTCGGTTCTCGTTTCGGGATCGAGTTTTTCAATTCAGAGCTCTCCCGTTCGGTTTGAACCTGGCTCCTTGGGCCTTCACCCGACTGATGTCACATGTGCTTGCTTTCCATCGCACTCAGTCGGCGGTGACTTCGTCCGCCTACCTAGACGACATCCTCCAACGGCACCACGATGCTGCTGTTCTGGAGTTCGATGTCCGGCAGTTTCTTTGCCTGCTAGCGTCGCTGGGTTTCAGAGTCAATCGCGAGAAGTCGGATCTTCTTCCTTCTCAGCGATTCCGTCATTTGGGGATGGATTTCGACACTCTTCACAATGTAGTGTCGGTTCCCCAGGCTCGGGCGACGATTCTTTCCGCCTTGACTCGGGACCTGCTTCAATCTTCCTCGGTCTCGGCCAGGACTTTCCTTCGGATGCTGGGCCTTTGCGGTTCGGTGACCGATCTCATTCCGCTCGGTCGCTTGTTTGTCCGACCTCTCCAACACTTCCTGTTGGATCATTGGCGTCCGAATGTAGATCCGCTGGACCTGGAACTCACTATTCCTCGGTCTCTGCTTTGTCACCTCCGCCCTTGGGCAAATATTCCCTGGCTGACACAGGGTGTTCCGTTGGATCTTCCTTTGGCCGATCGCATCCTTCCTGCGGATGCCAGCGATCGGGGCTGGGGTGCAACGTTGGACCCTCTCGGTCTGTCTACTCACGGAGAGTGGGACAGCGAGCAGGTGGGCCTTCATATCAACCAGAAGGAGCTCCTTGCTCTTCTGTTGAGTTTTCGGCTTTGGATCCCTCATCTGTCGGACCATGTTGTCCTACTTCTTTCGGACAATTCGACAGTAGTGGCCTACATACGGAATCAGGGAGGCACTCATTCGATTCCTATGTATCGGCTGTCTCGGGATCTTCTTCTGTTGGCACGGGATGTGAACGCTCGGGTGTCCATTCGACACATTCCCGGGCGTCTCAACGTCCTAGCAGACTCCCTGTCCCGACGCGACAGTGTCCTTCCAACCGAATGGATGCTACATCGGTCGGTGTTTCAGGCGATTTGCGAGCAGTGGGGTCGTCCTCAGGTCGACCTTTTCGCTACTCGCTGGAATCATCAGGTAGAGACTTTTGTCTCCCCTTGTCCAGATCCTCTGGCATTTGCAGTAGACGCTCTGTCTCTGGACTGGACAGGCTGGGTCGGCTATGCCTTTCCTCTTGCACCGATTCTTCCTCAAGTTTTAGCGAAGATTCGTGCTTGCAGTTGCAGGATCATTCTGATCACACCCCTGTCTCCACAGAGGGTGTGGATCAATCTGCTGCGGCCTCTATTGGCCGATCGACCGATTCGTCTACCTCTACGTCGCGATCTTCTTTCACAGGGTCGTCCCAGGAAGTATCACAACAACCTGGCGAGCCTGTCCCTTCACGCCTGTCTTTTATCAGGTCCAGTCTCCGACGTAGAGGTTTTTCGAGACGATCAGTGGAGTGCATTTCTGCATCGCGGCGACCTTCCACTGGAATGACTTATGCCGCCAAGTGGAAGGTTTTCTGCCGCTGGTGTTCAGATCACAATGTGAATTACCGTGATCCGTCTATCGCTCAAATTGTGGATTTTCTGGTTTTTCTTTTTGACTCCAAGGGCCTCCAGCCTATTACGATTAAGGGCTATCGGTCTATGCTGTCTGATACTTTCTCTTATGTGGGAAAGCGGTGTATCGGTCGTAATCTTTTCCTCTCCAAACTTATTCGGCACTTTTCTTTGAAGAGGCCTCGAGTTTTGCGTCTTACACCCAAGTGGAACTTGGCATGGGTGTTGCACTGTTTGGAGGGGGCGCCTTTCGAGCCTTTATCTGAGACCGACATGCGTTTTCTCACCTATAAGACGGCTTTTCTTCTAGCGTTTGCTTCTGCTCGTCGAGTCAGTGAGCTTCATGCGCTATCTGTTGATTCTGCCTTCTTCCGAAATGAGGCTAACAGTGTCACATTCACTACTGATTGCTCTTTTCTGGCTAAGAATCAACTCCCCGATTCGGTACCTCCTCCCATCTGCATTCGGGCTCTCCCTGCTGTAGATGGACGGAGGCCTCTTCTTTGTCCTGTTCGTGCGGTCAAGACTTACATTACTCGCACTCAGTTCATTAGGAGGGATCGGAAGAGATTTTTTCTGTCTCTCATTCCTAAGCGGCAGTCTATCTCTTCCCAGGTGGATCTGTCTTGCAATCAAGCTGGCTTATTCTCGCTTGTCTGCATCGGATCTTGTTTCGAACCGGCTTAATGCTCACGAGGTTCGTGCCATTTCTACATCCTGGGCGTTCTCCAATTCTGTTTCGCTCCGTGATGTTATGAATGCGGCTTACTGGAGGAATGCTTCTACCTTCTCCTCCTTTTATCTCCGCCACCTTCAGCAGCAATCTGAGGACCTTTATTCTTTAGGCCTCTCGTTGCTGCTCAGGCTGTGGTGCACCCTCGTTAAATTGTTTTTGTCGAGGTTGCGCTTCTCTCAGCCTTGTTCTTTTCAGGTGCCTTCTCTCTTTCTTCATTACAGGTTTTAGTTTTTGTTCTCTGCCATCCTTGCTTTCGTTCTGCTACTCTTGTTGGTATTGGTTATGTGATTCACCTCCTCCTATTGTTTATTCAGCCAATTGTAAACAATTGTGAGTAGGTTGAAAAGAAATTAAAATTTTTTAGTAAATTTTGTTTCTTAACATACCTACCACAATTGTTTACCGGAGGCCCACCCTCCTTGGGGATATCTTTGATATCGATGCCTCCCCGCTAAATCACAAACTTCTCGTTGGCGGAAATACGGAATTGACGTCACGGTTGTTGCGCATGCGCTCGGTAAACGCAAGAGGTGTGCAGAGAGAGTACCTGTAATTTCGAGCGCTGGTCTCGCTCGACCCTTTTTTCGATCTTTTTCGTGTTTTCGCACTCTAGTACTTTTCCAACTCGTTTGGAAAAGATTCTAAAAGCTTGAGTTAGTTCCGAAGTAGGGCTTGCACTTATGTTACAGCCAATTGTAAACAATTGTGGTAGGTATGTTAAGAAACAAAATTTACTAAAAAATTTTAATATTTTTACATTTGGATGGCAAAAGTTAAATGATATGAAAAATTTTTAAAAATTAAAAAAGACCATTAAATTAAAAAGACCATTAAAATGCGCTGTAATTTAATAGTCTTTGTCTCCTCGAACAAGCAGCTTTGCTGAATCACATGAGTACAAAGAAATAACATTTTTGCAATGTTTTTCAGAAAACAGAAATGTTAATGTTTTTTTGTGAAAATCTTTCCTCAGTCGAGATTTGTGTCAGTTGGGAGTACTTGTTCTTCAATGGGTATGAAAAATGGGTTAACATGTCTAAACAGTATGAACAAAGTAAGGAACATTTTTCCGCGGCAAGTGTAAGTACCCGTAAACTTGATTTTATACATGTGTTGTGGTCATGATATACATGTTGCTACAGATGCTGAAAATTACTCCTAATATCAAATATACATAAACATGTTTATATTAGAGAATTTTTTTAACTATTTGCAATTATAATGTCCAGTCATAAAATTTTGATAAAAGCTTTGTGTGTCTTCACTTTTGCTGATGAAATACTGCAGTGTGACACAGAATGCTTATTCTTCATGTATTTTTAACTGGTTGGATACAAAATTATTTTACAAAGCTGATATGTTACAGGTTTATTATTACTATTTATTTCATTACAGTGGAATTATTCTATTATATATTGTTTGACAGAGCTCCATGAGCTCTGTCAAACAAGATATAATAGATTAAATGCCTGTATTGAATGTACTGAGGCCAAATAGGTCTATACACAAAGGAAAACTGGGGAGAGTCAGGGTAATTTCTTGACAGGTTACAAGATTTTTTATTCAATTAACAGGAGTTTACTCTATAACCTATATTCAATTAACAGGTCAAATTTGTACTGGAGGTATGGTAAATGGTTTTGTGTTTGGAAATTATATTCAATTAACAGGGATATACAATTAAGAGATATCCAATTAAGTGGGCTCCACTGTACTACTATATTAGTTATTTATTGCCAGTAAATTGTAAAAAAGGCAGTTTATGTAACTTTTTTTTCAACTGCTGAGCAAACAAGAAGCTAATGCTTGCCGTATTGGGCCATTAAAGGGTGTTGTCTCACTTTGCCGGTCGCTATTGTTTCGGGAAAATGTGTGAAGATCAGGTAGATCAAAGGGATAAGCATTATAGTCGGTTTCCAGTAAGTTTGTTCATTTAACGCAGGTTGACTTTATTACTGACAGCCAGCCAGGGAGATGAGGCTAACCAAATTAACCCACAGGTGCTAAAAACTCAAAAGATAACTTTTAATAACTATTTTATGATAGACCCTTTTTGCCCCCTCAAAAAATATAAATGAATATATTTTTTGAGGGGGCAAAGAGGGTCGATCTTAAAATAGTTATCATTAGTTATAATTAACCAACAGGTACTTGACAAAGGATGGAATCTCGGAAAAGTGACATTTGATAACGATTTTAAATACGAGGATCGGTCAGAAAATAGTTATCAAATTTCATTTTTGTTCAAGATTTCAGCTTGTGCCGAGTACCTCTTGATACACATGTACTAAAATTTACGAACACATATATTGAATTTATTTGCATTACCCAAACAGATTAAAATGCAGTACTGTGTGAAACAAGAGTCTAAGTACTAGAGTAATCAGATTTCACCAGCTTGAAATACTCTTTTAAAATGTCCAAGTAAATTGTCAATTTTCCTGTATTTTCTTTTTCTCGGTGCCAATTTTCCTCCTGTGCTCAGCTGCAGTATCGTTGATTCCTGGAATGACTGTTCTTTCTTAAGGAAGTCTTATCATTTTGAATAAGTTGGGGTGTGAACCGGTGATAAATAGACTCAACTTCCTGTGCCACCCCTCGATGTGGTTTGTCGTACGCGGCCCAGTTGTGTCAAAATGGTTCCACATGAACTGCCCGTGGTCACCTTCCACCCAATAAGTGGTCACATAATCAGTAAATTGTTCAGCACTGGAATTGACTGGAGCCTCCTCGAGGGTTAAAAACCAAGCATCACTAACAAGATGAACAGGCACTAACGGAAGAGCAAGAGCCCTCCGCACCACACGTTGAATTTCTGCGATATCCTGATACAATGTTTTTAAACCACTTTTCTGTGCGTACTTCCAAACAGCTTGTCCAAAATGAAAAAAACATCCTTTCAGAGTCACAGTGGGAAAAGTTATCTGAATCGCATTTTGAGCTGCAGTTCATAATCCGTAAAAACTTGTCTGGGTGCAAGGTTAATTCCAAATGGTCCAGCTCTCTCTACCACAAGTCGAAAAAATCTTTCGTATGTTTGCTGGGTTTTATTGAGCAATAGCCCAAACACTAAAGGACACATCGTGTTGATGGTCCCTCCACAGCCTGCCTGGCAGCATCGCCAATGTGTCCGTTCATTGTTTCTGGCCTTTATTCTGTATTTGAACCCTTGGAATATCAGATGTCGTCCACCACGATTGTTGGGAATAAAATTAACATTCACTTGAGCGTTAGCCATGTTGATGTAAGGATGCTAAATAATGCTGCATATTTATAGACTGAAAATTCAGCGAGTACAAAAAAAAGAACTCACTTTAAAATAAACATCGGTCCTTTTAAAAATTGAAAATTCACCGAGTACAAAAAAGAACTCATTTTAAAATAACATTGGTGCTTATAAAAGGAGTTAGTAAAATAAACCTCGGTCTTTGTAAAAATAGTTAGTTAAAAAACCTCGGTCATTGTAAAAGGAGTTAGTAATATAAACTCGGCCTAACTAAATTGAGTTGGTGTGATTAGTGTCAATGCAAAATCACAACACCCGTGATCAACCATCAAAACAGACAAACACAGACAAACTTGTATGAAACAAACTATAGTTTGTTTTCTTTGCATTCTAGCTGTTAATTACTTTCAGTCGACCGGCAAAATGAGACTAACCCCACTAAAGTGGCTTTCTGCAGTTTTCAAGAGAGCCATGATAAGTTAATTAAATATTTGAAGATGACACTTGCTGTATAGTGTTTAATCTTTTGTTTCCAGAACAAAGGTTATAACTCCTCATTAGATCAAGTCTGATAAGCCTGTTCCAAATGGAGACATAAGCAAGGTTTTGGCAGCAAAAAATTGAGAAACTAAAATTAAAATGACAATTTTTATATTTTGCATTTAGGAGATTCATACTACAATGTATTGATTTGGTTATGGTCTGAGCTGATAATATACTGTTATATGACACATCATTGGAAAGAGTAATTGAGAACCCTCTACTAATGTGATGTAACAGCATTCCTTCAACAAAGATACCCTGAACTTCTCAAATCATTGTTGACTTTTTACCTAACCTCACAACCATATACGGCCTGTGCTATTCATAGAAAACACCATTCAAATTTTGTTATTTCTTTCAATTTCTGACTCCAAAATGTAGCTTATGACCCCTCATTGAAACAGGCCAGTTAAGGTCTTTCCAATGGTGGTTCATAGCATTGTTTTTGAGTCAGATTTAATGAAAATGCTTAACTTATCTCCGAAATCTTTTTTGCTAATTTGCTGATTTCAACGAATTCATGCCCAAAATGCAAAAAACAAATTGATGTAAGTTTGCTTGAAAATGGTCTTAACCCTTTATTTACCCAACATAACGGCCAAAGCCGGCCAGCGCTATTCTAAAAAATCGCCAATTAATTTTTATTATTTTTTCTCTCAAAAACATAGGTTATGACCCCTCATTGGAATGAGAGGTACTAACCTATGTTTTTGAGACAAAAAATTAAAAACATCGGTTATTCAAGAATTTTTTTTGCAAGTGTTGTCTGCTTTTTATGTTAGGTAAAGGGTTAATAGACCATTTTCACAAATTTATAGAAATAAAACATCTGTTAATCAACAGGTTCACACTGTGTACTTTTATTTTTTGAAGACATAAATTTTTAAATTTCATTCTCTTGAGAAATTACCTTGACAATCACCCAATTCCCATTGTGTACAGACCTATTTAGCCTCATTACATCCCTTACAGACATTTAATCTATCAGATTTTGTCTGACAGCACACCATGAGCTCTGTCAAACAAAATATACCAGAATAAATGCTAATTTTCTCTATAATATAGTAAAGTGACCAACTCCCTGTTAATTGAATACTTCTGTTAATTGAATAATTCACACTGCAAACATTCTGCTGTTTTATGATACTGGTTATAAATTATATGGTCATAAGGAGCAAACATCAAAGAGAAAAGCTTTTAACTCCCAGCATTCTGGCGGTATTTCAAATTTTTTCATCAATGACTCCATATTGCCCATGCAGAAAAAAAAATTAACAAAGTATATCTTGTATGACAGAGCACAATGAGCTCTGTCAAACAAGATATTATTTTTAAATTCTCAGTTGCATTGTTGGAAAAATTTGTTGCTGAAAACTTTGATATTTTGACATCAGAGTGCAGAGCGCTAAAAGAAGAATTTGTATTCTTATAAAGGAAGTAAATGACTGCTGCTGTATTCATGTGTCTGGATATAAACAGTTTATACAAGTTGATATATTACCCATATCTTATTCATAAGTCCAGTATTATACAAAAGAATTAAATAGCTGATATATATTCCAGTGTTTGTGTCTTGTGAATATAAATTGCTTCGACTTTACAGTATTAAAGGTTGTACGTTTGTGTTTTCATGTTCATGTTAGTAAGTTATAATGATGAAAATGTTAAGTGTCAGGTACGCAATAAATCATGTTCAACACTAGAACATTATTCACTATTACACATCAAGAGCTTATTTCCGACTTTGATAAACTTTGTGGCCTTGCAGGACATGTCTCCTTGCATGTCATTAGGAAGCTTTGAAGATTTCAAGTCAAGTCTTGACTGCCTAACCCTTTGCCTAATGCCATTCACAAAAAAACATGATCCTCTTTTCATTATTTGTTCAATTTTCGTCTATAAAACATATCTTATGACCCCTCATTGGAATGAGCTCATTGATGTTGTTGTGATGGGTGATCTGAGCTTTGTTTTTGAAGCCAAAAATGAAAATTTTTAGGTAATCAAAACAGGCTCTGTTTTACTGTTAAAATAGGGCCCAGTCACCAATGCTTGGGAGGTGCAAACCCTCTCTAAAATGGGCAACATGGCTTATTAACGCTCGCCCCTGGTCTTGAGTTGATACTCATGTTGTTGTCATGATTAGCCATTGTGCAAAAATATGTGACCTTAAACACCAATAAATAAATAAATTTAAGTAATCAAAATACTTTTTGCAAGTGTCATCTTCTATTTGTGTAAGGTAAAGGGCTAAACAGCAGCCAAGACTTGACTACAAATCTTTACCAAGCCATCGGACTAACATATTGTGTTGAAGTTCTTTTTCTAGAAAACTGTCCAATCCCTTAATGATTAATCGATTGGTATCCCATATTTTGCTTTTTTGCATATGGGATGTTTGGAGAGTGGTTTATTACGAAAACAACTGTGGAATGAAGTTTTCATCAAGTGAGTAATTCTCAAATCTTGTTAAAAATGAGAAATGCCTGTTCAATCATGAGCAGAAACTTTGCTTTTTGAGAGAACATGTATTTTTGCTTGGTTTTGCTTGGGTGGTATTTCAACTGTGTGGGTATTTTTTGTAGTAATCAACTCTTAACATACTGTGGATTTTCTCCCTCTTGGAAACCTGGTAACATTGTGCAGTGCTTGTTTTCTGTGGTACCAAATTTCTGTTTTTCTGGTGAAGTGGAACCCGGTAAGACTGCCTTGGGTACTTGCACTCTAAAGAGAACAGCATTAGTAAACATTAGGCTAAATTTGTCTGCATATCTGTGTTGCAGTCATGATATAGCCATAGATGCTGAAATAGACATTAACTGGCAGAGTGCTAAATTATTTTTGGCCATCAAATTTTGTACACATGTCCTTGCCTAGTTACAATTTATGGGAGAGTGCCCCATAAATTGTAACAAGGCAAACTCTTACAGACTAAATAATATCACTTTAAAGATAATACAAAGCACATTACTGAACATGAGCCATCAAGTTGTGGTACCTGCACTTTTGAATAAAGCCCACATATGGGCTTCTAGCACTCTACCAGTTAAACACAAATAAATAAATGTAAATTGTTTACATCTGGTAATGGTTCCAAATTATGTTTCAATGTTTGGTGGACAACAAAATGCTTTTAGAAATAGTATTTTACATAAAGCATATTATCATTTTGATGATGTAAACTCTTGGAATGGCCTTTTATAGAGCTGATCAAGTTAGCCTCAGCACAAAAACTAAGTCATACAAATGTTGCTAGTCATATTATGGTGAGATAGCATTTGAAAAGTTTCATATACAAGAGACTGAGTTAACCATTTATGTAAGGAACTGGCTGCAACAACCCATGTAATTTTTAAATTAAGCAGTTGAAAAAATATATTTTTAAATTTTTTTCAACAAACCCATATCATGTGACCCCTCATTGGAATGAGCCTGTTGAGCTCATTCCTATAAAGGAGTCACATATTATGGTTTTGTTGACATTTTTCAAAATTTAAAAAAACAATAATTAAAATAATAAATTTTAATAGCATGTGTAGTGGTTAAAGGGTTAAAAACTTATAAATTTTCACTCATCACTTTGGTAAGAGGCATAACAGCTCATGTTCATTAATTCTGATTCTCCCACGTTGTGTCCTTGTGCAAGGCACTTAACCCTGCATGTCCACATGGGGGCACGATGACGCCGTGTACTAAGGCGTACTGCACGTCAATGGTGTGCATGTCTTCAACCAATCTAACACTGCCTATGCTGCAGTGCAGAGTTACGATGTTGGGGAGCTGGCAGCTGCTCGGTGGTTCTCTCTGGGTACTCCAGCTTCCTCCACCCGTAAAACTGTCACGGTCATGATTAGCCACTGTGCAAAAGTATGTGACCTTAAACACCAATAAATAAATATTAATTAATTCTGATTGATGATAATCCATTGTTTCATTGTTATTTGACTCACTGCTGGAAAGGATTCAGAAAGCCTTAGCCTTCCCAGTGGAGAGCTTGTCCCCAACAGTGTGTCTTTCTTAACCCTTTACCCAGTGCAGACAATTACAAAATTTATTATTTTAATTTTTGTTTTTTCAAATTTACCAAAAAAATCCACAAAACTATACCATGTGACCACTCATTGGAACGAACTCGACGAGCTCATTCCAATGAGGGGTCACATGATATGGTTTTGTTGAAATTGTTTGGAAAAATGTAATTTTTTCCACCGCTTAATTGTTAGTTCAACTTGACAAAGTCAAGCTGAGCTATTGGCATCACTTCTCGTCCATCGGCACACGTACGTACATAATTTCCTTTGGCACACCTCACAGGTCACATTTATGATCAGATCACTTTGAAACTTGGTATGCTTGTTTAGAGTGACCTCTAGATGGGAGCTATCAATTTTCTTCAATTTCCATCAAAAAATGTTGTCGCTGGCAACGACTTTTGAACTTAGTTTAGTCAGGCATCAATATATTCCTTTGGCATGCCATACAGGGCACATTTTTGATCAGATCAGTTTGAAACTTGGTATGTTTGTTTGGGGTTACCTCTAGATGGGAGCTATCGATTTCCTTTGATATCCGCCAAGAAATGTTGCTGATGGCAACAACCTTTGATGAACTTAATGTAGTTGTGCATCAAAATTTACCTTTGGCACACCCTGCAGGGCACATTTATTAGCTTAACTTGACATAGTCAAGATAAGCTATTGCCATCACGCGTGCGGAAGTCTGTTAGTCTGTGAGTCTGTTAGTCTGTGAGTCTGTTCACATTTTCCTTTAGCACGGGCTACACCCCGCAGTTCTTGTCTGATCGTCACAAAATTTCATATGCAGGTTTGGGGTCATGTCTAGATGAGAACGTCCTCTTTTGGTCGCGATCGGGCAACCGGTATGGCTGCCCAAGCCCAAAACCCGAAAACCATTAGCACAGTTTACAGGTCGTATTTATGAAGGGATTTCATTGTAACCTGGTAGGATGCCTCTGTATAATGCCTAGATGAGAACGTCCCCTTTTGGGCATGATCTATCAACCGTGATGGCTGCCCAAGCCCGAAACCCAAAAACTTTTAGCACAGTCTGCAGGTCATGTTTAATGTGGAGGGATTTCATTGTAACTTGGTAGGATGACTCCTTATGATATCTAGATGAGAATTTCCCCATTTGGGCATGATCTGCCAACCATGAGGACTGCCCGAGCCCAAAACCCGAAAACCTTTACCACAGTCTACAGGTCATATTTATTGAGGAATTTCATTGTAACTTGGTGGGTTGACGTCATACAATGTCTAGATGAGAAAGTCACCTTTTGGGCATGATTGGGCAACTGTGATGGCTACAGGGGCCCAAAGCCCGAAAACCTTTACCACAGTCTACAGGTCATATTTATGAAGGGATTTCATTGTAACTTGGTAGGATGACTCCAAATAATGTCTAGACGAGAACGTCCCATTTTGGCCATGATCATTCAGCCTTGATGGGTGCCCAAGCCCAAAAACCTTTAGCATAGGCAAAAGGTTATATTTGTAGAAGGATTTCATTGTAACCTGTAAGGTTGACTCCATATAATGCCTAAATGATGACATCCCCTTTTGGTCGTGATTGGTCAACTGTGATGGCTACAGGTGCCCGAAGCCCGAAAACCTTGAGCACAGTCTACAGGTCATATTTATGAAAGGATTTCATTGTAACTTCGCAGGATCACTCCAGATGATGCCCAGATGAGATTGTCCCCTTTGGTTGCGATCATTCAACCATGATGGCTGCCCGAGCCCAAAGCCCGAAAACCTTAAGCACAGTCTACAGGTCATATTTGTGAAGGGATTTCATTGTAACTTGGTTGGTTGACTTCATATAATGTCTAGATGAGAACGTCCCCTTTTGGACATGATTGGGCAACTTTGACGGCTAAAGGTGCCCGAAGCCCGAAAACCTTTTGCACTGTCTACAGGCCATATTTATGAAGGGATTTCATTGTAACTTGGTAGGATGACTCCAAATAATGTCTAGATGAGAACGTCCCATTTTGGCTGTGATCATTCAGCCTTGATGGGTGCCCGAGCCCAAAAACCTTTAGCATAGGCAAAAGGTTATATTTATAGAAGGATTTCATTGTAACCTGTTAGGTTGACTCCATATAATGCCTAGATGAAGACATCCCCTTTTGGTCGTGATTGGTCAACTGTGATGGCTACAGGTGCCCGAAGCCCAAAAACCTTGAGCACAGACTACAGGTCATATTTATGAAGGGATTTCATTGTAACTTCGCATGATCACTCCAGATGATGCCCAGATGAAATTGTCCCCTTTGGTTGCGATCATTCAACCATGATGGCTGCCCGAGCCCGAAGCCTGAAAACCTTTAGCACAGTCTACAGGTCATATTTATGAAGGGATTTCATTGTAACTTCGTAGGATCACTCCAGATGATGCCCAGATGAGATTGTCCCCTTTGGTTGCGATCATTCAACCATGATGGCTGCCCGATTCCAAAGCCTGAAAACCTTAAGCACAGTCTACAGGTCATATTTATGAAGGAATTTCATTGTAACTTGGTAAGTTGACTTCATATAATGTCTAGATGAGAACGTCCCCTTTTGGACACAATTGGGCAACTGTGATGGCTTCAGGGGCCCAAAGCCCGAAAAATCTGTAGAACAGTCTACAGGTCATAATTATGAAGGGATTTCATTGTTGTAGCTTGGTAGGATGACTCCAAATAGTGTCCAGATGAGAATGTCCCCTTTTGTTTGCGATCATTCAACCATGATGGCTGCCAGAGCCCAAAGCCCAAAAACCTTTAGCACAGTCTACAGGTCATATTTATTAAGGGATTTCATTGTAACTTGGTAGATTGACTTCATATAATGTCTAGATGAGGACGTCCCCTTTGGGCACAATTGGGAAACTGACGGCTACAGGGGCCCGAAGCCCGAAAACCTTTAGCAAAGTCTACAGGCCATATTTTTTAGGGATTTTAATGTAACTTGATAGGATGACTCGTTTTGGAATAATTTCACTGTAACTTGGTAACTTTTGTTGATATACGTTAACTGTGAGGGCCACATACATTAACTGTGAGGTCATATTAACCCACCCCTCAGATCTTTAGTACAGTGTACGCCTCATATTATTTTTATCATAAACATAGCACACAGGGAACAGAAATGAACATATTCCCAATTATCACAATTCTTGTCTTATTTCATAATCCTTTCATAAACATTGAACATTATCCTTTTCATCAAACACAACACACAAGTTAAGCTACAGTGTCATTGACACTTTCATTATCGGATCGCTTTGAAATTTGGTATGCTTGTTTGGGGAGACCTCTAGATGGGAGCTATCAATTTTCTTCCATTTCCTTCAAAAATGTTGCCGCTGGCAACATTCTTAGAACTTAGTTTAGTCAGACCTCAATATTTCCCTTTGGCACACCCTACAGGGCACATCTATGATCGGATTGCTTTGAAATCTGGCATGCTTGTTTGGAGTGACCTGTAGATGGGAGCTGTTGATTTTCTTCCATTTCCATAAAAAAATGTTGCCGCTGGCAATGACCTTTGAACTTTAGTTTAGTCAGACATCAATATATTCCTTTGGCATGCCCTACAGGGCACATTTATGATCAGAATGGTTTGAAACTTGGTATATTTGTTTGGGTTTACCTCTAGATGGGAGCTATCGATTTTTAGCTCAACTTTGGCGAAGCCAAATTTGAGCTTATGCCATGGCCCGTCGTCCGTCTGTCCGTCAACAATTGGATACGGCTCGGGGTAGAGGCCGTATTTATGAACCGATCTTTACGAAACTTCTTGGGTACCTTTGTTATGACCGTGGGACGAGAACGAGTGTTTTTGGGTGCGGTCCAAAATTCAAGATGGCTGCCAGTCGCCATTTTGTACCGACGATGCAGAAATCTGTTTTTTGTACAGAACTTCCAAATGAAAGCTATGATTTGAATAATTTTTTGTATGAATGTTTAGTACCATGGGATACATTACATATAATACGGGTTTTTTTCTCGTGCATAAATTATGCAAATTAGACTAACTTTGATGTTTTTTGGTGTAACTTTCAGCACTGTAAGTGCAAATGCCAATACAGCTCGGGCTAGAGGCCGTATTTATGAACCGATCTTTACGAAAATTCCTTGGGTACCTTTGTTATCACCGTGGGATGAGAACGAGTGTTTTTGGGTCCGGTCCGAAATTCAAGATGGCCGATGGCAGCCATTTTGTACAAAATTTGGTGCAATCAGATTTTTGCACAGAACTTCCATATGAAAGCGCTGATTTGAATAATTTTTTGTGTGAATGTTTAGTACCATGGGATACATCACATATAATACGGGTTTTTTTCTCGTGCAGAAATTATGCAAATTAGATGAACTTTGATTTTTTCAGTGCTACTTACACACAGTAAGTACACATGTCAATACGGCTCGGGCTAGAGTCTGTATTTATGAACCGATCTTCACGAAACGTCTTGGGTACCTTTGTTATCACCTTGGGACGAGAACGAGTGTTTCTGGGTGCGGGCCAAAATTCAAGATGGCTGCCAGTGGCCATTTTGTACCCAAATTAGGTCTAATCAGTTTTTTGTACACAACTTCTATATACGGCTCAGGCTAGAGGCCGTATTTATGAACCGATCTTTACGAAACTTCTTGGGTACCTTTGTTATCACCGTGGGATGAGAACGAGTGTTTTGGGGTGTGGTCCAAAATTCAAGATGGCCACCAGCAGCCATTTTGTACCAAAATTAGTGCAATCAGTCTTTTGTGCAGAACTTCTGTATGAAAGTTCTGATTTGAATATATTTTTGTATGAATGTTTAGTAACATGGAATACATCACATATAGTACGGGTTTTTTTCTCGTGCAGAAATTATGCAAATTAGATGAACTTTGATTTATTCAGTGCTACTTATACACTGTAAGTGCACATGTCAATATGGCTCGGGCTAGAGGCTGTATTTATGAGCCGATCTTCACAAAACTTCTTGGGTACCTTTGTTATCTCCTTGGGACGAGAACGAGTGTTTCTGGGTGCAGTCCAGAATTCAAGATGGCTGCCAGTGGCCATTTTGTACCGAAATTAGATCCAATCAGTTTTTTGTCACAACTTCTACACAGCTCATATTTGTGAACTGATCTTCACGAAACTTCTTGGGTACCTTTGTTTTCACCTTGGGACAGGAATGAGTGTGTTTTGGGGTGCCTTTGTTATCACTGTGCTATGAGAACAAATATTTTGGGGTTCAGTCAGACCCACTCTGGGACTCAAAGATTTTTTTCTAGTTTAGCATCTGACTGTCACCCACCTTTACAATACTTTACCTATACATTTGTTACAGGCAATGGTCAGTATTTATGTACAGACTGTTACAATACTTTATATGTACCTTTGTTATCAGGTCATTACCTAGATGTTTGTTATTGCTGTGTCACATACTATACATGTACATGTCTTTGTCTTGACAAGTTGAGTTACAGTGTCATTGACACTTTCATTTTCAATTTCTGTCAAAAAATGTTGCCGCTTGCAACGACGTTCAATGAACTTTGTGTAGTTATGCATCAATATTTCCATTTGGCGGGTGCACCCTGCAGTGCACATTTTTGACTGGATCATTTTGAAACTTGGTGTGCTTGTTTGGGGTGACCTCTAGATGGGAGCTACCGATTTTCTTCCAATTCCATCAAAAATAGTTGCCATTGGTAACGACCTCTGATGAACTTAGTAAAAACTTAGTGCATTTATACATCAATATTTCCCTTTGAAACATCCTTCGCTTGGAAACTTGGTGTGCTTGTGTGGGGTGATATCTATGGGAGTTATCGATTTTCTTCCATTTCTGTCAAAAAATGTTGCCGCTGGCAACGACCTTTGAACTCAGTTTAGGCAGACTTCAATATTTCCCTTTGGCACACCCTTCAGGGCACATTTATGATTGGATCACTTTGAAACTTGGTATGTGTGTTCAGGGTGACCTTCAGATGTGAGCTATTGATTTTTTTTCATTTCCATAAAATTTTATTGTCGTTATCACCAGCCTTTGAACTTTCTGCAGTTATGCGGCAACCTATCCCTTTTGCACTCTCTGCAGGGTATATTTGTGAATTTCCGTTAAAAAAGAGAGAAAAAAACATTGTCACAAGCAATGACCTTCAAACTTAGTGCATTTGTGCATTAACATCTTCCTTTGGCATGCCTGAGAGGGAGCATTCATTATCAGGTTGTTTTGAAACTTTGTATGCTTCTGCATGGTGACAAAGATAGGAGCTATCAATTTTCTTTTCATTTCCATCAAAAACTGTTGCTGTTGGCATCAACATTCTTCTTTGACGTGGCCTACAGGCCACATTTATCAGGAGACTGTTTTTAGTTCACCAACTTTAGTTGTGTGAGCTTATGGCATGGCTCGATCAGTCGGCGTCAGCGTACGTGTCCAATAATGTTAAAGCTTCTGTTTAGGTCACTTACTCGCCCTATTTCCATATCATGGCCATTATAATGCTGCTATATGATGATTATTATCATTGTACCATGATTTAACCCCTCATACCCTGCATTTTGAACATTTTTCTTGGCATTTTTAGTTGCGTTTAGTTTTCTGTTTAGCTCAGAATTTCATGTTTAACTAAATGTTTAGGTCAGCTGCTGTGCTCCTCTTCCCATGGCACTTATATTCATCGTACATGTTCCTCAGTATCATTGTTCCATGATTAACCCCTCATACTCTGCATTTTAAACATTTTTCTTGACATTTTTAGTTGCGTTTAGTTTTCTGTTTAGCTCGGAATTTCATGTTTAACTTAGTGTTTAGGTCAGCTGCTGTGCTCCTTCTCTTCCCATGGCACTTAAATTCATCATACATTTTCCTCAGTATCATTGTTCCATGATTAACCCCTCATACACTGCATTTTAAACATTTTTCTTGACATTTTTAGTTGCATTTAGTTTTCTGTTTAGCTCGGAATTTCATGTTTAATTAAGTGTTTAGGTCAGCTGCTGTGCTCCTTCTCTTCCCATGGCACTTATATTCATCATACATGTTCCTCAGTATCATTGTTCCATGATTAACCCCTCATACTCTGCATTTTAAACATTTTTCTTGACATTTTTAGTTGCGTTTAGTTTTCTGTTTAGCTCAGAATTTCATGTTTAACTTAGTGTTTATGTCAGTTTCTGTGTTTTACTTTTAAGAGGTTGTGTTTAGGTCAGCTTTGTCGCATGTTATGAGCCTGTTTGATACAGTTCTTGTGTTTGCCAAAGTTACTATCAAAGAGGAATGTTGGTGAGCTATAGGGCGTTGGCGTCCTTCTTGTTGAACTTGGTGTGCTCATTAGGCGAGACCTTTAGATAAGAGCTATTGATTAGCATTCATTTCTGTGAAAAAAGTTACCATTTACAGTAACCTCTGAACTTATTGCTTTTGTGTTTCAACATTCTTCCTTTAGTCAATCTTACAGTTTACATTTAAAAATGCATGGATTACGCAGGCGTTGTCCACACACAATGCTGTATTTCACCAAATAACATTGGTACCAATAATCTTCAATTTTGCCATTTCATTTATAACTTACCAAGTTCAAGTTTGTCAAGTTGAGCTACAGTGTCATTGACACTTTCATTTAATTACGCGGGCAGTTGCGTCTAATTTGTTAGGTAAAGGGTTAAATCAGGTATGAACAATTCCTCTATTAGGGTTTAAATTTGATTAAATTGGAAATTGAACTGATGATTTCTGTTATGTCCATTTGGAAAATGTTTGAAGTGTTGAGATGTTCTCAAAATTCTACAAATTGTCTCCTCTTGAACTCTTCTTCTGTCATCAGGTCTCTTGAACTACTTTGATTCCTTTCTGGATTCTGGGGCTTTTTTTGTTGATTTGCCAAAACAGACAAGTTACCATTGCATACAATACTTGAGTGAAGACTGGCAATATAATTTACAGTTTATGACGAGACAATATCGACAACTTGAAAAGCTGTGAGATTTGATTTGAAATTTGCTTTGATTAAAAATCTTCTGCCTTTTAAGCTTCATGATTTGATTAGACCTGAAATTTGAGGGTCAATGGACCAAGCCTCTATCATCATTGTAAATAGCTTATGAAACTGAAGCCCTTGAAGTCCATCGATCCCATTTTATTTTTTCAACTGTAAACACTGTCATTTTTCGCCTATATATAGTTGTTAGAAAAAAAAAATTGCCACTGATTTGTATATTCTTTTGAGTGAATGATGTTTAATCCCCTGCTCACTGATGTCAAAATTTTGAAATTTCAAGTTGAACATTTTTACCAGTAGAACAACTTCGAATTTAACCAATTCAAATCTTGTTTGTCAGAGCTCTGTGAGCTCAGTCAAACAAGATTGAATTATCCAGAAATATTTTAATTTGTGAAGGTCTCAATAATCCTTGTTGAACATGCCCAGATCTTCCAAAATAATTTTTGTCACCTATTAAATTGGCCTAGTTCTCACAGCTATAAGCTGTTCATGTAAAAATAACTTGATTTTTTCTTCCTCAGTATAACCATGTCATGTTTTTGATATGAGCAATAAATTGAAATTTGTAATGCTTTTCAGGAAGAAATTTCACTCTCCGAATATTATTTAACTGGCACTCTCCAATAAATTGTGACAAACTATCTATGTTAACAGAATATTTTTGGCTTCCACCTTAACGTGAAGCACAAGGTAATTATTAAGAACTTGATCATAGCACCTGCACTTCTTAATAAAGCCCAAATATGGACTCCCCACTCTCAACCAGTTAAAATAAGTCTAAATTTGACTTTAACTCTTTACCACAGCCCAAATAGCAGATAACACTTGTAAAAAATATTCTTGAATAATTAAAATTTTATTTTTTACCTCAGAAACATGGCTTATGATACCTGATTGGACAAGCTCAATGATTGAACTCTGTTTTTATACGCCCGTTTTGAAAAAAACGGGTTGTATTATGGTACACCACTGTCCGACTGTCTGTCCGGTCATATGTCGTACGATAACTCAAGAACACTTTGAGAGATTTTCTTGATTTTTGGGTAGGTGGTGTATATCGATGGAGGGAAGCTCCCTTTCGTTTAGTGTCGCCGTTCGATTAGTCATTCCAGAGTTATGGGACTTTATTACTTAGAAAATTGTTGATTTTTTACACGTTGTACGATAACTCGAGAACGCTTTGAGAGATTTTCGTGATTTTTGGGTAGGTGGTGTATATCGATGGAGGGAAGCTCCCTTTCGTTTAGTGTCGCCATTCGATTAGTCATTCCAGAGTTATGGGACTTTATTACTTAGAAAATTGTTGATTTTTTACACGTCGTACGATAACTCGAGAACACTTTGAGAGATTTTCGTGATTTTTGGGTAGGTGGTGTATATTGATGGAGGGAAGCTCCCTTTCGTTTAGTGTCGCTGTTCGATTAGTCATTCCAGTGTTATGGGACTTTTTTACTTAGAAAATTGTCAATTTTTTACACGTCGTACGATAACTCGAGAATGCTTCGAGAGATTTTCACGATTTTTTGGTAGGTGATTTATGTTGATGGAAGGAAGCTCCCTTTCGGTTGGTGTCGCTGCTCGATTAGTCATTCCAGAGTTATGGGACTTTATTTTTCACATGTCAAACAATAACTTGAAAATGCTTAGAGCAATTTTCATGATTTTTTGGTTGCAAGTATATGTTGATAGAAGGAATCTCCCTTTCGATTTGTGTCGCTGTCCGATTTGTCATTCCAGAGTTATGGGACTTTATTCATCAAAATATAGGCAATTTTCCACATGTTGGACTTTGAGCAATTTTCATGATTTTTTGGTGGCAAGTATATGTAACCTGACAAGTACACATGTATACTCATATTGTGTGGTTCCCTCTTGTAATTAATAACGGGCGTATCATGCACTCATGGCACAGCTGTTTATTAAGACTTAAAATGAAAAACATAATGAAATTTAAAAGGCAGTTTTGGTGAATACCACAGGGAGTTTTGAGCATTACCTTAGCTGAAGGGGTCAATTATTGCTGGCGTACTTGACTGAAACAAAATTTCTCTCACTCAGTATGTTAATGCACCTATTTCTGTGAACAGTATTTAACATATCAGTCATTATACCTCTCTCGAGGGAGATACCATGATCGGAGGGTCTAGTTGTAAAATCAGAATTCTGAAAATATTAATTGCATTGTTGGAAGATAAAGCATAGCGAACATACCATGATTAATCTGCTTGTTGGCAAAATGCCATTATCTGTAGAGGGAATGGCACATCCAAGGAGCTACAACCAACCAACCCCCCCCCCCCCCCCCCCCCAGCTTTTGTAGCTCTGTGACAAGAGGACATGGCCACAGCATTTTTATGCCATAGCAAATGTTTTTGAACATCAAGTGCAGCCATAACTCCATTAGGGTCTGGTGAACGTTTGCAATTTGATTTGTTTTCAGATCTTTTCATTAATTCAGTTCGATTCAAAACCATCGAGATTATTTGAAAAAATCTAATCTATGAGAGTTTTTTATTCCATGCATTTCTTTATTGTCGTGTTTCTGAAGATGGCAACTTATTTTGCAGTTTTCTGAGGAACAAGATTGACCATATAGAGCCCAAGTAGATAAGACAAAATTCCTCAAATTGTCATATGACGCAATAGCAGATATTGCATTACATCCTGTTTGTACATAAATCGTTCCTTGAGGGGAACAAGGTGCTATCTGTAATGCTTTAGAATTGCAGATGGAGCCTTGTTCCACACGAGGGACAGTATATGTCTTTTTATTGATCACCTTGATGAAGGCAGGTCAGTGATCAATTCTTGCTTGAATCTGGTCCCATTGCTGAGCAAGCCAGAAAATAAACAGACTGTCATCTGCAAAACGAGGTCCCCAGAGTCTGAATTTAGTGATGCTACCCTGCACAGCAGGGTAGCATCACTAAATTTACCCTCTGTGAACCTCAATCTGAATCAGGGTCTCAAAACTAAACAGAAAGAGGTACCCAGAGGATAAATTGGCCCACTGTATGGGATAGCATCATCAAAGTCACCCTCTGGGGACCTCATTCTGCAAATGTCAGACTGCTTATTTTCAGGCCTGTTGCTAAGATAATTGTGGGGTGAGTTGCCACCACTGGTATATTAAAAACAGTAAAAGTCAAAATTTGTTTTGGTGGTGATACATTCAAAGCTATTGCTTCGAGTAATTTGAATGTCAGTGCACCAGAACCCATCCTATACAGTTCTAATATTAATGAAAGTATGTTGTAAATCGGAATCATGCACTGGTGCTTGCCGAAATTTCTACATGGAATACTCCCCACGGGAACCCCAGGAAGTGAAGCAGTGCCTGTTCACTGTGGAAAACAGGCTCTGTTTTGCTGGTAAAATAGGACCCAGTCACCAGTGCTTGGGAGATGCAAACCCTCTCTAAAATGGGCAACATGGCTTATTAACACTCACCCTTGGTCTTGAGTTGATACTCATGTTGTCATTAGCCATTGTGCAAAAATATGTGACTTTAAACACCAATAAATAAACACACGGAATACCATTGGTTGCATTATGAATAAATTGCTCAACTTTAAGAAACAAGTGATAAACCATTTGCTTGTACTTGCAGTTTGTTGTGCGAAATATCTAACCAGTACACATGGATACTGAGTACACATGAGAGATAGATAGTACTACAGTGGAACCCTCTTAATTGAATAGCCACTTTGCCAATGAAAATTATTCAGTTAACAGGAGTATTCAATTATCATGGATTTGTGTCACGTTTCTGTATTCTAGAGATAAACTTCGCATTTATTTTATTATATCTTGTTTGACAGCACTCCATGAGCTTTGTCAAACAAGATATAATTGATTAAATGCCAGTATTGGATGTACTGGAGCCAAATAGGTCTATAAACAAAGGAAAACTGGAGAGTGTCATGGTAATTTCTTTACAGGTCACAGGATTTTTTCTTCAATTAACAAGAGTTTACTTTATAACCTATATTCAATTAACAGGTCAAATTTGTACTAGATGTATGGTAAATGGTTTTGTGTTGGAAATTATATTCAATTAACAGGGTTATTCAGTTAAGAGATATCCAATTAAGTGGGCGCCACTGTAGTAAGATAACTGTAGTAACATAACAATTGGAAAGTTGATTCGATTTTAGATTTGATTCGATTTTGAATCTTTTACCTGATTCTATTTGAGATTCAGTTTGATTTTGAACCTTTTGCCTGATTCTGTTTGAGATTTAATTTGATTTTGAACCTTTTGCCCGATTCTATTTGAGATTCGATTCGTGTAAAATATCGGGATGTGCAGGGCCTTCAACTCCATTGATGCTGCAGATGGATATGCCATGAAAGATAACAAATATCTAGAATTAGGGCTGAAACGGTTGGCTCATTTTCGTAACCGACTAACCGAGAGCTATAACCGGATAATATCCAGTTATCCGTGGCCATTATTTTCACCGAATATGGGATCAAAACTATAGGAATTGGAAAGCAGTATTCTCAAACTATTCCATAGTGTGTATACAAACAAATGTTGTCGAGTACTCGACAACGTTAGTTTGTTTACACACTACGGAATAGTTTCTGCGATTCCTCATTACTCACGGAAACTGCCGATCATTAACGGAGTCTTGAATGCCAAAGTTGATTATTTCTCAATATATACTACTCGGCTTCAATGTGTAATCTATAACAAAGGAGAAGCGGTGGATTCACTATGTTTTAAACGTGAAATGACGATCACTATCGATATTTCAGATAACCGGTAGACATTTTTTCTAATCAGTTAGGTAGCTAACTGGCTTCAAACCGATTATCTGGTTAACCATTTCAGTAGTATCTAGAATAAGTATTATGTGGGTACTTTCAATCTATTTATTTATTTATTGGGATTTAATGACATTTTTGACAGCCAAGGTCATTTTGTATCCAACAGTTTTACTAGTGGAGGAAGCAGGAGTAACCAGTGAGAACCAATGAACAGCAGTGAGCAACTGTCAGACTTCTGAACATGCTAACTCCACACACGCAGGGTTAGCAATGGTTGAAGTGTACCATCGACATTCAGTACACCTTAGTACACGGTGCAGCCGTGCTCCCACATGGGCAGTTAGGATTAAGTGCCTTTCCTGAGGACACAACACAGTTACCCCTGGCGGGGATCAATCCATGAACGTTTCAGTTTGAAGTCCAATGCCTTAACCACTTAGCCACCGTGCTCCCTGGGTACTTTTAATCGCAGCTTCCTTTGTGAAATTGAAGTTACTTTTGACCCAGTTATTTCTGAGTTAAATTTCCATAAATGTTTGACCATATCTTTTCTTGGCTGCTTCACAGATTTGATGAAAAATATTTTTAAAATTATCCAGCAAGTTAAGAGTTAACCCTTATCTAAGATAATGATCATGTCTGGTCTCCAAAATATAACTTATGACCCTCTTATTGGAATGAGTTTATTGAGGGTCTTAAGCTATGTTTTTGGGGCCAAAAATGGAAAATTTACTTTCAAGAAAATATTATTATAATATTTGTTTATTATTTGTTTTAATTATCTAGTGAATGAATACACTTTTAAGAATGAGCTGTAGTATCATGACTGACTTAGAATAGCTTTAGCATGAAAATTTATTCAAATTAATCTAATTTTCTAAAATTGCAGGAACCTTGAATACATTTCCTGTCCTATCGTTCGTAGGAGTGACAAAATCATACTGAATGGTGATCAGTCTATCATTGGATTGTCCTTGATGAACTGCTTGCACTCTGGTGCATTGGGCTCAATGAGATAATGTAATAAAGACATTTCTTCTCACATCAGAATTTTGACACACTATGATAACGGTAATTTGAGCCTTGCCATCAACAAGTCAAGTACAACCAGTAATTAAACTGCATCCAGTATCCAAACTTTACCCACTAAACCCCCCACCCTCCACCCCTTGGGAACCCCGGGAAGTGGGGCAGTGCTTGTTTACTGTTGTAAAGAAGCTCTGTTTTACTGGTACAATAGGACCCAGTCACTAATGCTTGGGGTGCAAGTCCTCTAAATTAGGCAACATGGGGTATAAACTTTTGACTGATCTTGACTTTATCTCCATGTTGTGGTCATGGTTGGCCATTGTGCAGAAGTATGTGACCTTAAACACCAATAAATAAATATTACCCTTTAACCATCGCTGACATCAAAATTTATTATTTTAAATATTTATTTTTTCAAATTTTTAAAAAACTTTTTTAAAAAACCATATCATGTGACCCCTTTTTGGAACAAGCTTATTCCAATGAGTGGGGTCACATGATATGGTTTTGTTGAAAATTTTTGAAAAATAATATTTGTTCAACTGCTGAATTTGTATATCGTGTGGGCGGATGCAGTCAATTCGTTAGGTAAAGGTTATTCTCTTAATTGAATAACACTGTTAAATTCTTAACTTCCAAATGCCAAATCATTTACCACTCGCTCACTGCATATAGATGATAGAGTAAAATTCGGGTAATTAACCATTTACCTAATGAATCGCCCGCATCAGCCAGCGTAATTTGCAAATTGAGTAGTTGAAAAAAATTGATTTTTCAAAATATTTAAACAAAATCATATCATGTGACCCCTCTTTGGAATGAGCTCATTGAGCTCATTTTAATGAGGGGCTACAGGGGTTTTTTTGGTTGAAATTTTTTTGAATAATTTTAAAAAATAGTAATTAAAATAATAATTTTTGATAATCTCTGCTTTGGGTAAAGGGTTGAATAAAAAATATTCTGATCTGTCAAAGAAGTGCTCTGTTCAGCCAATGAATTTGCCATTTTTAAAGCCGTATTTGACCTCAGTACATCCAGTATTGGCATTTCAGTTATTACTGGTATATTTGTTTGACAAATCTCAATGAGATCTGTTAAATAAGATAGAATAAATGTTCAATTTATCACGAGAAAACAGTAAAATGAACCAAATCCTGTTAATTGAATACTGCTGTTAACTTAGCTTTTAAAATCCTTGGTGGAATGAAATCATATTTGGTATGAAAGTGTGTCATATTAATACACAATCCCAGGTTTAATGCAGGTGTTATTTGGAGTATTTTTCTCAAGAGTTATTGCCCTTTATGCACTTGGACATTTTTACCATCCATTGCAACTTAGGTGCAAACTCACAATTTATCAATGGCAAAGTGACTATTCAATTAACAGGAATCCACTGCATAGTTTTGATGCAACAGTTTGTTTCATCAAAATTATAATCAATGATTTTCATGCTTCAAATTACCATTGGTATCAGTGCATTCAATATTTGTTAGTGTTTTAAAGCAATGCTCAAACTTGAGATATCACATTGCATCGAAATTCCAAATTGAGAAAATAAAATGGTAAATATCACTTCACAATCAATGGTTCATTTGATCAAAATTATAATCAATGATTTTTATGTTTTAATTTGCACTTTGGTCTCAGTTCAGTCAGTATTTGCGTGTGTTTTAAAACAAGGCTCAAACATTGGATATCGCACTGTATCAAAATTCCAAATTGAGAAAATAAATTGGTAATTATCACTTCACATAATCAAAGCCAAAGCTCACATCTTGTTCAGTGAGCAACAGTCTTGGGCTTTTTTCCTGTATATCTTTGAAATTTCATCTTTACAGAACCTAGTCTTCAGGAAATTACCAGGTAAATCAGTTATGTAATGTACCTGGTAACCTCAATCCAATTGCTTTAAATATCAAGCATTTGTCTGGTGGAGTGCTGAAAGCCCATATCTATGCTTTATTCTGAAGTGCAGGAATGCGATCTTAAAGGCTTCATACTCTGTGGATGTGCTTCATATTATCTTTGAAGTGAAATTATTTTGTTGTTTGGGATTTGCCTTGTTACAATTGATGGGAGAGTGCAGTCTCCCATGAATTGTAACAAGTCAAAGAGTTGTGATCAAATTTTGAAAGTGAAAAATAATTTAAAAATAACTCTACCAGTTAAAGATTTAGCATACTTTTGAATGTTTTATGATATGAATGTTTATGTATTTTATATAGTGCTGTATGAAATGTATTCTAAGGCACCTCTCATGTAGTCTTATGAAAATAAATGTTCAATTTTCTGCAGATATATGTTTTTTTTTTTTTATTTATGACATTTTGTACGATCTCCACAGAATGGGTGTCCACATTCATGTGTGTCGTTAATTTATTGAGGCCTACTCCTCTCTGAAGTCAAGTCTACTCCTCTCTGATGTTGTATATGAATTGCACTGACATATACAATTTGAATAATATTGAGTAGGAAAAATGGTATAATCTGAGTATATGTTACTAGCCAAGTGAGGCCTGCCTATTTAGTAACAGCTGCTTGGCAATGAGATTGATAACTTCAGTTTACTGCTTGTTATTATCTCACCTACTAAAAAGTAGGGGAGTTCATACTCTTTCTGACCCCGGGTGCATTGGCATCCATGTCCAGTTTATAAAAGTTTAATTTAGTGCAGTTACTTTGAATCCCATGGCTACAAAGCTTTTATATTGCAGGTATGCAACTTTTGTGCAGCAGGATGAATAATCTTTGAAAATCGTCTTATGCAGATACACGTTTTGGAATCTTTTGATATTTGGTATACAGCATACTAAGGAGGTCAGATCCAAGTTTGTTCAAATTAAGTTCCTGGATTGATATTTAAGCTCCCAATGAGGGCCTGAATTTTAACTTAGTATAATGTGAGGAATGTTCTTTGAAAATCTTCTCCAAAACTACAAGTGAGAATCTTTTGATATGTGGCGTACAACATCCTTACATGATCAGATTAGAATTTTTTCAAAGCAAGTCCCTCGGTTTATATTTGGGCTCTTTATAGGAGGCTGAATTTTAACTTGGTGCAATATAGGGAATATTCTTTGACAATTTTCTTCTCCAGAATCACCAGTGAGAATCTTTTCAGTGATATGTGATATACAACATCCTTACAGAGATCAGATTCAAATTTGTTCAAATCAAGTCTCTCGGTTAATATTTGGGCCCTCTCACTGTGGGTGACCGGCGCTTACAGAATCAGTTCCTTTCGTGTTTTTATGCTGATTCGTTCCGACAGCGTGCAGATTCGTTTCCGATTTTGAAAAAAGTTTGGAAGCTCTGTTTTTTTTTAAAAGATTACAGAAATATGAGTATAACATGAGTATTTTGTCAAATATTGGTTATGGACGCTTCGCCTGAATAAAATTACGGTAATAACTTTATTTTAGCATCCTTGAATAGTTTTGTGGCATCTAATACAGCCACATGCAGAATGAGTGCATTTTCCATTGGGAAATTATCGAAGTGGTTGTTGGAAATTTCCAGCACATGCATAAATTGTATTCTGACTGATTCAGACAGATCTGTAAACAGTGAAAGAATTGGGACCAAATCAGAAGTATTTTATGAGTACGAAGTGTTTGAAATTACCATATGATGAATGCGCGAATTCGTTTGCGATTTTATGGTTCCGATCACGCTCGTTCATCTTTATCTTCATCTGTGCAGCTGCTACATCTTACGATATTTCTGCAGCCACATCATGTGACATCCGACAAGAATTTAGAATTTTATGATGTTGTTTTGCTGTACTACTTTCCCTCTAATGGCCCGGGTAAAAGTCTCTATTGAAGTTATTGAGTTGTTTGCTTTCAGAATCAGACTCTCATCCACAGCATTCCAGTCTCGTATGGTGTTCGGAATAAAACTATATTTATATATGTTTGTCCTGGCGTGACGTGGTAGAAAATGAAACGTATGTGAATGTCTGGTCAAACGGTCTGGAGTTTTCAAATGATCTTTTGGTATGGTGGCTTTGCCTTTGATTCCCTTATATAGTAGGATAAGTCTATTTTCTTTTCTACGCTGTAATAATGGTTTCCATTTGAGTTCATTTGTTATAGCTGTCATGGATCCTGGCTTGTAGACATAATTATTTGTCACAAAGTGGGCAGCACGGCGTTGAACTTTTTCTTTTTCTTCTTGCATATTATTATAATAAGGATCTCATACTGTACTTGCGTACTCCAAAAGTGGACGTACAAGTCCTTCAAAAGCAGTTTCTTTAACATCCTTGGTGCAATTTGTTAAGTTTCTTCTCAATAAACCTAATGTTCGATTGGCTTTAAGACATGTATTTATTATATGTTTATCCCAACGTAAATCGCTAGTTATGGTTACACCTAAATATTTAATGGCGCCGAGTGTTACTAGGTCTGAACCTTCCAAGGAATATGTATGAATTATTGAATGTTTTAATTTTCTAGATAACTGCATTATGTTACATTTAACCGGCTGGAATCTCATATCCCATTTTCGGGCCCATTTCCCAAGAGAATTGATATCATTTTGAAGATTTTGAATGTCAGTTTGGCCTTTAATAGGTCTGTAGCAAACACAGTCATCGGCAAATAATCGAATTTCGGATTTTATATCATCTTGAATGTCATTTATGAACAGTGAAAACAGAATTGTGCCTAGAACAGTACCCTGTGGTACACCAGAGACTACATATGACCAGTCTGACTTAGTATCGTTTGCTGTGACGCACTGCTTCCGATAGCACAGAAAGGAGTCAATCTAATTGATGACGCTAATTGCTATACCACATTTATTTAGTTTAGATTTTAAAAGTTCATGGGGCACGGTACCAAATGCCTTTTCAAAATCCAGTATGAATACATCAACCTGCCAGTGGTTTCCTTTTTCTTGATGTTTCGCCCAGTCATCAATGACAGTTATAAGCTGAGATTCACGACTGTGATTTTGTCTAAAAGCATGTTGTATAGCCGACAAAATCGCATAATTATTTTTAAGTGGGTCATCATACGAGAACAGATGACATGCTCTAAGACTTTGCACAAAATGCACGTTAATGACACTGGCCTGTAATTTGCTGGAATGCTTCGGTCGTTTTTTTTTTTTTTTTGTAAAGAGGGCAGATGTTAGCAAGTTTCCAATCCTCTGGAGTTTCTCCGTTATGTAATGATTGTTCAAACAAATGAGCTAGTGGTGGGCCTAGTTCATCTGCAAGTTCTTTTAAGAGCCTTGGATGAATGTGGTCCGCACCACAAGCTTTAGATGCATTTAAATATTTTAGGATTTTTGTAACTCCGGCTGCAGATATTTTAATATCGGGCATGCGTGGATGTTGTGTTTTTATAAGCGGAACTGAGTCATTTTTCATATGGGTGAATACACTACAGCATTGTTCATTTAGGAATTTGGCCTTATCTTCATCTGTCACAGCAATTTCATTCCCTACTTTTGATTTAAGGGGTGGGATACCATGTGTATCTATTTTCTTTGATGAAATATATTTCCAAAATGCTTTCGGATTATTTTTATGTCACCGATCATGTCATCAACATACTTCTGGTGAGATATTTTATTTCTTGCTTTATTAAGTGATTTCCATTTATTTATAAGTATATCGCTTTTAATTTTGTTTTGATTTAGCATGAGTTCGATCTCTACCACGAATTAATCGTTTAATCCTAGGCGTTATCCAAGGTAAAGATGGTTTGCTCTTAGAGAGTTTAGTTGGTATGTTCTTTTCAGATGTTTCTTTTAGGAATGATTTAATTAAATCCCAATTTGTGTTTATAGTTTGTGCATTCTCTTGACCGTTAAAATATTTACATTTATTGAATGTTATAGTTTCATTTTTTGTTGGGGCATAATCCCCTTTATTATATAGGAAATACTTCCTCTGGGGACGCTTTTTGGGCTGTGGTTTTATATCAAGTGTACACGATACCGCACAATGGTCGCTTAGACTTGTAGGAGAATGAACATTTTAGCTTAACTTGACAAAGTTGCCATCACGCGAGCGGAAGTCTGTTAGTCTGTGTGTCAGTTAGTCTGTGAGTCTGTTCACATTTTCCTTTAGCACAGGCTACACCCCGTAGTTCTTGTCTGATCGTCGCGAAATTTAATATGCAGGTTTGGGGTCATGTCTACATGAGAACGTCCCCTTTTGGTCGTGATCGGTCAACCGGTATGGCTGCCCGAGCCCAAAACCCGAAAACCATTAGCGCAGGCTACAGGTCGCATTTATGAAGGGATTTCATTATAACTTGGTAGGATGCCTTTGCATAGTGCCTAGATGAGAACGTCCCCATTTGGTCATGATCTGTCAACCGCGATGGCTGCCTAAGCCCGAAACCCAAAAACGTTTTGCACAGTCTGCAGGTCATATTTAGTATGGAGGGATTTCATTGTAACTTGGTAGGATGACTTCGTATGATGTCTAGATGAGAACTTCCCCATTTGGTCGCGCTCTGTCAACCGTGACGACTGCCCCAAACCCGAAAACCTTTAGCACAGTCTACAGGTCATATTTATGGAAGGATTTCATTGTAACTTGGTAGGTCGACTTCATATAATGTCTAGATGAGAACGTCCCCTTTTGGACGTAATAGGGCAACTGTGACGGCTACAGGGACCCGAAGCCCGAAAACCTTTAGCACAATCTACAGATCATATTTATGAAGGGATTTCATTGTAACTTGGTAGGCTGACTCCAAATAAATGAGAACGTCCCCTTTTAATCGCGATCATGCAGCCTTGATGGCTACCCGAGCCCATAAACCTTTAGCATAGCCTATAGGTCGTATTTATGGAAGGATTTCATTGTAACTTGTTAGGTTGACTCCATATAATGCCTAGATGATGACATTCCCTTTTGGTCGTGATTGACGGCTACAGGTGCCCGAAGCCCGAAAATTTTGAGCACAGTCTACAGGTCATATTTATGAAGGGATTTCATTGTAACTTCGTTGGATCACTCCAGATGATGCCCAGGTGAGAATGTCCCCTTTTAGTTGCGATCATTCAACCATGATGGCTGCCCGAAGCCCAAAAACATTTAGCACAGTCTACAGGTCATATTTATGAAGGGATTTCATTGTAACTTGGTAGGATGACTCCAAAGAATGACAAGATGAGAACGTCCCCTTTTGGTCGCGATCATTCAGCCTTGATGGCTGCCCGAGCCCAACAACCTTTATCATAGTCTATAGGTCGTATTTATGGAAAATTTCATTGTAACTTGTTAGGTTGACTCCATATAATGCCTAGATGATGACATCCCTTTTGGGTTGTGATTGGTCAACTGTGACGGCTACAGGTGCCTGAAGCCCGAAAACCTTGATCACAGTCTGCAGGTTATATTTATGAAGGGATTCCGTTGTACCTTGGTAGGATGACTCCAAATAATGTCTAGATGAGAACATCCCCTTTTGGTTGCGATCATTCAGCCTTGATGGCTGCCTGAGCCCAAAAACCTTTAGCATAGTCTATAGGTCGTATTTATGGAAGGATTTCATTGTAATTTGTTAGGTTGACTCCATATAATGCCTAGATGATGACATACACTTTTGGTCGTGATTGGTCAATTGTGACAGCTACAGGTGCCCGAGGCCCGAAAATCTTGAGCACAGTCTACAGGTCATATTTATGAAGGGATTTCATTGTAACTTCGTAGGATCACTCCCGATGATGCCCAGATGAGAATGTCCCCTTTTGGTTGCGATCATTCAACCATTATGGCTGCCCGAGCCCGAAGCCGGAATACCTTTAGCACAGTCTACAGGTCATATTTATGAAGGGATTTCATTGTAACTTCATAGGATCACTCCAGATGATACCCAGACGAGAATTCCCCTTTTGGTTGCGATCATTCAACCATGATGGCTGCCCGAGCCCAAAGTCCAAAAACCTTTAGCACAGTCTACGGGTCATATTTATGAAGGGATTTCATTGTAACTTGGTAGGTTGACTCTATATAATGCCTAGATGATGACATCCTTTTTTGGTCTTGATTGGTCAATTGTGACGGCCCGAAGCCCGAAAACCTTGGACACAGTCTACAGGTCATACATATGAAAGAATTTCATTGTAACTTCGTAGGATCACTCGAGATTATGCTCAGATGACAACGCCCCTTTTGGTCGAGATCATTCAACCACGATGGCTTCCCGAACCCAAAACCCGAAAAACTTTAGTACAGACTACAGGTCGTATTTGCGAAGGGATTTCATTGTAACTTAGTAGAATGACTCAATATAATGTCGAGATGAGGACGTCCCCTTTTAGTTGCAATCGGTCTGATCTCATGGCTTCACAGGCCTGAAGACTGAAAACCTTTAGCACAGTCTACAGGCCATATTTATGAAGGGATTTCAATGTAACTTGATAGGATAACTCGTTTTGGAATAATTTCACTGTAACTTGTTAACTTGTGTTGACATACGTTAACTGTGAGGGCCACATAATTAACTGTGAGGTCATATTAACCCACCCCTCAGCTCTTTAGTGCAGTGTACAGCTCATATTATTTTTATTAAAAACATTACATACAGGGAACAGAAATTAACATATTCCCAATTATCACAATTCTTGTCTTATTTCATAATCCTTTCATAAACATTGAACATTGTCGTTTTCATCAAACACAACACACAAGTTAAGCTACAGTGTCATTGATATTTTCATTTGTTAAACCGGGAAGCGTTGTAAATATAAGATCTAGGGTGTTTTCAAGTCGGGTTGGAAATTTAATTATCTGTTCCATATAGTGATCCCTAATAAAATCAATTAATGATTGACCTTCTAATGGGGCTAATAAAGTTTCATCTGATTTTAAAAGACTGTTCCAGTTTATTTTACTGTAATTAAAGTCACCAAATAGACGAATTTGTGGTTGACCTTTTGACGAATGTCCTGCTCGAATCTTAGAAAGCTGTTCTTGCAGCAAAAATATTTCATCATGTGGGCTACTTGGTTCATGATACCAATTCGAAGGCGATTCAACATTGATTTCATTTGGTAATCTGTGTACAATAGAAGTTTATGCATAAAAATCCACAAGCCCGACCTCGATATACGTTTTGTTATTAATACATGATATATGGAAGAGCTGTGTTGATGCCGGTTTACTTGCTGGTGCTAAATTTCAACAGTACATTGCAGTAAAGTATGTGGGGGTAGATTGTTGCTATCTCACGGTTATGTAGATTTTCCACTCGAAAAATTTCGATAATTTTGCAATCAAAATACAAGAACCACTAACAAAATTTCATCTCATAGACCACCGAGTAGCACCCGGTGGTCCATTGGGTGAAATCTAACCCACCGCGATTTAGCGACAATCCACCCACCACGTACTGTACATGGATAATTATGTTCGGGCTGAAACGGTTGGCTCATTTTCACAACCGACTAACCGAGAGCTATAGCCGGTTAATATCCGGTTATCCATAGCCATTATTTCACCGAATCTGGAATCAAAACTATGGGAATTAGAAAGCAGTATTCTCAGAAACTAGTCCGCTGTGTGTATACAAACGAACGTTGTCGAGTACTCGACAACGTTCGTTTGTATACATACTACGGAATAGTTTCTGCGGTTACTCAGTACTCACGGAAATTGCCGATCATTAACGAAGTCTTGAAGCCAAAGTCGATTATTTCTCAATATATACAACGCGGCTTGGAGGCGTATCTATCTCAAAGGAGAAGCGGCAGATTTACTACGTTTTAACAGTGGAATGGCGATCACTATCGATATTTCGGATAACCGGTTGACGTTTTTCAAATCGGTTAGATAGGTAACCGGTTTCAAACCGGTTATCCGGTTAACAATTTCAGTACTAAATTATGTTCATTGTTATTCCCCCGACCTCCAGAGGAGGATTCAGAAATATCTAGTGAAGACCTCCGTCCTTCCATCTGTCTGTCTGGCCGTCTGTCTGTACAAACGGTTTGGATTGTAATTTCAAAACCATCAGTCGGATTTGGATCTCCTTTAGTTTGCTGATAAACCCGCATGGTGGAACGGATATGCACAAAGAATGGGTTCCGTTCAATAATTTTTCCCAGAGTTATTGACCTTTTTTACTCTTTCGACTTCGAAATTTTTTATGGACTTCTGTATTGCATTCACTGCAAGTTGAATTTGATTTATTATACCCCCCGACCCCCGAAGCAGGATTCGGGGGTATCTAGTGGAGACCTCCGTTCGTCCATCCATCTGCCTGTCCGTCTGTCTATACAAATATTTTGTATTGTAATTTCAAAACCATTGGGATCTCCTGTGGTATGCTGGTAGACCTTCTTGGGGCAACGGATATGCACAAGGAACGGGTTCCGTCCAATAATTTTCCCCTAGTTATGACCCTTTTCATTCTTTCGACTTAGAATTTTTTTCTGTCCCACTATACCTATAAGGCTACTTCGAACATGTATACGGGTCGGGGGCAGTGTCTGATACTTTGCGTAGCCCTTGTTAATATTGTTTCGCTCAACTCCTCCGAGGTTCCTCTGACAATTCCCCTTTTAAATCATCTGGGACTTAGCCCAGGTGTTTAAAGGGACGTGTCAGAGGAAGCTCGGGTTAGATAGAGACACACACCAATTACTTTTATTCTTCGTCTAGCGCTGAAGTATACACATGTCGAGTTTAGTGTTAAGGGCAGACCGCATATCAGAGAGCCGACGGATAGGAAAATCGTGAACATATGTGGTCTTACATGTACATATTACATGCATCTTTTGAAAAAAGTGTTATATATATAATCCGGTGTGCAGAGAAGTCGGCCCATTGCGAAGTCGGCCCCGGAGAAGTCTGCCTCCGAAGAAGTCGGCCCAAACAATTTCGGAGAAGTCGGCCCACGAGAGAAGTCGGTATCGCAAAATACAGGAGAACTCGACCCATAGGAGAAGTCGGCCCCAACAATTTGGCAGAAGTCGGCCCACGAGAGAAGTCGGCCCCACAAACTACAGGACTACTTCCAATGGTCTTGGGACCTGCTCTCGGCCATTTGATGAAATAAAATGTTGAGAAAAATCTCCCTCCCTATAATAAGAGTAGTGTAACTACTAAATGTAGCCTTATTTTCAAACCATTCAAAATACCAGTACGTAACATTAATTCCTAGAAAGCCCAAAGAGCTTTCTAGGAACTGATGTTAGGTAGTGGTATTATCAGTGATAAAAAAACAAGACAGCGTTATCACCTATTATTTACTTGTTATTTATTTCCAAAAAAGCTACATTTAGAAGTCCAAAAATGCAAGATTCAATGTTTATTAGCTCACCTGGCCTGAAAGGCCATGTGAGCTTTCCTCATCACTTGGCGTCCGCCGACGTCCATCGTCCGTAAACTTTTCACATTTTCATCTTCTTCTCTGTAACCGCTGAACCGGTGTGAACCAAACTTGGCAAGAATGGTCTATGGGAGGTCCTCTACAGACGATCCTCATTTTGTTCCCGTCTGATGAAAAACATGGCTTCCAGAGGCATTCTTTGAGTTTGGTTGGTGGATTTTCAAAAATCTTCTTTGAAACTGCCAGGCCAAATGTTTTGATACTTCATATAAATGATGACTGGGACCCCCTCTACCAACGATCCTCATTTAATGTCGATCGGGAAGTAAACATGGCGGCAATTGCGGATTATAGTTACTATAGAAACCCTATGGGGAAATCACATTTTCATCTTCTTCTCTGAAACTACTGAGCCGACGTGAACCAAACCTGGCAGGGATAGTCTGTGGTTGGTCCTCTACAAAAGCTGCTCATTTTTGTTACCGTGCATCGAAAAACATGGCTGCCAAAAGCATTTTTTTTTTTTTGGTACTGATTGGTGGATTTTGAAAAATCTTCTCTGAAACCACAAGGCCAAATGTTTTGAAACTTTGCATGGTTGATGACGGGATACCCTCTACCAACGATCCTTATTTAATGTTGATCGTGTTGCAAACATGGCCACAACTGCGGTTTATAGTTACTATAGAAACCCTATGGAAAATCACATTTTCATCTTCTCTGGAACTACTGAGCCGACGTGAACCAAACTTTGCAGGAATGGTCTTTAGGAGGACCTCTACATACGATCCTCTTTTTGTTCCCGTTGATTGGAAAATATGGCCACCAGAGACATTCTCTGCCTCTCCTGTCTGCACGAAGATCGGTACTGTCAGCAAAATACTTGGTTTTTGAGAATCTGGTAAGGGTTGGCTCCAGTTTTCTCCATTGAGAACTGGGAAAAAAATCAAAAATATTGTGTATATAGTACAAATCAAAATAAGTTGTAGCATAACCGCAATAAACTAAGTAAACTGCTGCTCCTGCACTGACAAGATCAGAATCTGGCAGCATTAGCTTAACTTGACAAATTCAAGATAAGCTATTGCCATCACGCGTGCGGAAGTCTGTTAGTCTGTGAGTCTGTTCACATTTCCTTTAGCACGGGCTACACCCCGCAGTTCTTGTCTGATCGTTACGAAATTTCATATGCAAGTTTGGGATCATGTCTAGATGAGAACGTCCCCTTTTGGTCGAGATCGGTCAACCGGTATGGCTGACCGAGCCCAAAACCCGAAAACCATTAGCACAGTCTACAGGTCGTATTTATGAAGGGATTTCATTGTAACTTGATAGGATGCCTCTGTATAATGCCTAGATGAGAATATCCTCTTTTGGGCATGATCTGTCAAACGTGATGGCTGCCCAAGCCCGAAACCCAAAAACTTTTAGCACAGTCTGCAGGTCATGTTTAATATGGAGGGACTTCATTGTAACTTGGTAGGATGACTCCTTATGATGTCTAGATGAGAATTTCCCCATTTGGGCGTGATCTGCCAACTGTGACGACTGCCCGAGCCCAAAACCCGAAAACCTTTAGCACAGTTTACAGGTCATATTTATTGAGGAATTTCATTGTAACTTGGTGGGTTGACTTCATATAATGTCTAGATGATAAAGTCCCCTTTTGGACGTGATTGGGCAACTGTGACGGCTACAGGGGCCCGAAAACCTTTAGAACAGTCTACAGGTCATATTTATGAAGGGATTTCATTGTAACTTGGTAGGATGACTCCAAATAATGTCTAGATGAGAACGTCGCGATCATTAAGCCTTGATGGGTGCCCGAGCCCAAAAGCCTTCAGCATAGGCAAAAGGTCATATTTATGGAAGGATTTCATTGTAACCTGTTAGGTTGACTCCATATAATGCCTAGATGATGACATTCCCTTTTGGTCGTGATTGGTCAACTGTGACGGCTTCAAGGGCCCGAAGCCCGAAAACCTTGAACACAGTCTACAGGTCATATTTATGAAGGGATTTCATTGTAACTTCGTAGGATCACTCCGGATGATGCCCAGATGAGAATGTCGTCTTTTGGTTGCGATCATTCAACCATGATGGCTGCCCAAGCCCAAAAACATTTAGCACAATCTACAGGTCATATTTATGAAGGGATTTCATTGTAATTTTGGTAGGTTGAATTCATATAATGCCTAGATGATGACATTCCCTTTTGGTCATGATTGGTCAACTGTGATGGCTACAGGTGCCAGAAGCCCGAAAACTTTGAGCACAGTCTACAGGTCATATTTATGAAGGGATTTCATTGTAACTTCGTAGGATCACTCCAGATGATGCCCATATGAGATTGTCCCCTTTGGTTGCGATCATCCAACCATGATGGCTGCCCGAACCCGAAGCCCGAAAACCTTTAGCACAGTCTACAGGTCATATTTATGAAGGGATTTCACTGTAACTTGGAAGGTTGACTTCATGTAATGTCTAAATGAGAACGTCCCCTTTTGGACACGATTGGGCAACTGTGACGGCTACAGGGGCCCGAAGCCCGAAAACCTTTAGAACGGTCCACAGGTCATAAGTATGAAGGGATTTCATTGTAGCTTGGTAGGATGACTCCAAATAATGTTTTGATGAGAACATTCCCTTTTGGTCGCGATCATTCAGCCGTTATGGCTGCCCGAACCCAAAGACCTTTAGCATAGTCTATAGGTCGTATTTATGGAAGGATTTCATTGTAACTTGTTAGGCTGACTCCATATAATGCCTAGATGATGACATCCCCTTTTGGTCGTGATTGGTCAACTATGATGGCTACAGGTGCCCGAAGCCCGAAAATCTTGAGCACAGTCTACAGGTCATATTTATGAAGGGATTTCATTGTAACTTCGCAGGATCACTCCAGATGATGCCCAGATGAGAATGTCCCCTTTTGGTTGCGATCATTCGACCATTATGGCTGCCCGAGCCCGAAGCCCGAATACCTTTAGCACAGTCTACAGGTCACATTTCTGAAGGGATTTCATTGTAACTTGGTAGGTTTGACTTCATATAATGTCCAGATGAGAACGTCCCCTTTTGGACATGATTGGGCAACTGTGGCAGCTACAGGGGCCCGAAGCCTGAAAACCTTTAGAACAGTCTACAGGTCATAATTATGAAGGGATTTCGTTGTAGCTAGGAAGGATGACTCCAAATAATGTTTAGATGAGAACGTCCCCGTTTGGTCGCGATCATTCAGCCTTGATGGCTGCCCGAACCCAAAAACCTTTAGCATAGTCTATAGGTCGTATTTATGGAAGTATTTCATTGTAACTTGTTCGGTTGACTCCATATAATGCCTAGATGATGACATCCCCTTTTGGTCGTGATTGGTCAACTGTGATGGCTACAGCTGCCCGAAGCCCGAAAATCTTGCTCACAGTCTACAGGTCATATTTATGAAGGGATTTCATTGTAACTTCGTAAGATCACTCCAGATGATGCCCAGATGAGAATGTCCTTTTGGTTGCGACCATTCAACCATGATGGCTGCCCGAGCCCAAAGCCCGAAAACCTTTAGCACAGTCTTCAGTTTATATTTATGAAGGGATTTCATTGTAACTTGGTAGGTTGACTTCATATAATGTCTAGATGATAACAACCCCCTTTGGACACCATTAGGCAACTGTGACGGCTACAGAGGCCTGAAGCCCGAAAACCTTTAGCACAGTCTACGGGTGATATTTAAGAAGGGATTTCATTGTAACTTGGTAGGATGCCTCCAAATAATGTCTAGATGAGAACGTCCCCCTTTGGTCGCGATCATTCAGCCTTGATGGCTGCCGAGCCCAAAACACCAAAACCTTTAGCATAGTCTATTGGTCATATTTATGGAAGGATTTCATTGTAACCTGTTAGTTTGACTCCATATAATGCCTAGATGATGACATCCCCTTTTGGTCGTGATTGGTCAACTGTGACGGCTTCAAGGGCCCGAAGCCCGAAAACCTTGAACACAGTCTACAGGTCATATGTATGAAGGGATTTCATTGTAACTTCGTAGGATCACTCCGGATGATGCTTAAATGAGAATGTCGTCTTTTGGTTGCGATCATTCAACCGTGATGGCTGCCCGAGCCCAAAAACCTTTAGCACAGTCTACATGTCATATTTATGAAGGGATTTCATTGTAACTTTGGTAGGTTGAATTCATATAATGTCTAGATGAGAACGTCCCCTTTGGACGCAACTGGGAAACTGACGTCTACAGAGGCCCGAAGCCCGAAAACTTTTAGCCCAGTCTACAGGCCATATTTATGAAGGGATTTCAATGTAACTTGATAGGATGACTCGTTTTGGAATAATTTCACTGTAACTTGTTAACTTTCCTTGATATACGTTAACTGTGAGGTCATATTAACCCACCCCTCAGCTCTTTAGTACAGTGTACACCTCATATTATTTTTATCAAAAACATAGCATACAGGGAACAGAAATGAACATATTCCCAATTCTTGTCTTATTTCATAATCCTTTCATAAACATTGAACATTATCCTTTTCATCAAACACAACACACAAGTTAAGCTACAGTGTCATTGACACTTTCATTTTATGGAAAGCTATCAGTGAGAGCTTTCCAGAAAATGATGTCAGCTTCTGGTCTTATCAGTGCCCGAAGAGAAAGATATATAGTTTATAGTGGTTATCCTACAACTTATTTTGACAAGTACTGTAAACAGGTTTGCAGCTGTAATTATGTTAATACATGTATTGCTCTCAAGTTACTTTTCAGAAATACTGATTGATGACATGTGTTTGAAAAGCATGGGCGTTTTGTTTATTTTGTTTTCCCATCATGTAGAGCTGACCAGTCAATTATGACATCATTTAAGATATGACAAATTATTTGAATGAAATGTTGTGTTTCCTGTAACCCTTTACCTATCCAAAGCTATTTGAAAAAGAGAATACTGTCTGAAAAAAATTGTAATTATCAAAATATTTAACATTCTTTTACTGATTTTTTTTATTGAAATAGAATTCATAAATGTGTGGATTTTCAAGAAATTCTCTTTGAAACTACAAGGCTAAATGTTTTTAAACTTACTGTGACTGATGACTGGAACACCCTCTACCAATAACCCTCATTTAATCTTCACATGGTTGCAATTATGGCTGCAATTGCGGCTTATAGTTATAATAGAAACTCTACAGGAAATCACATTTTCATCTTCTCTGGAACTACGGAGCCAATGTGAACCAAACTTGGCAGGCATGGTATATGAGAGGTTCTCTACAACTGTTACTCATTTTATTCCTGTTGGGCGAAAAACGTGGCCGCCAGAAGCATTTTTTGATTCTGATTGGTCGATTTTGAAAATTCTTCTCCTCTGAAACTACAAGATCAAATGTTTTGAAACTTCACATGATTGAGGACTGGGACACCTTCTACCAATGATGCTCATGTAATGTTGACGTAATGTTGCAAACATGGCCACAATTGCTGCTCATAGTTGCCATGGAAAGCCTATGTGAAATCGCATTTTTCTATGTAGTTCTGCCAGGTGAGTGATTACAGGCTCTTTAGAACCTCTAGTTTAGACACCCTATGCGTTCGCACAGGTCTGCTGTGTGAACATTACTATAAACGTTCATGACCCAACATGCAACGACCATTGCGTTCATTTCTCAATCACCCACATACCCGGTGGTAATCAATCAATCAATCGTTCAGTAAATCAATAAAGAGCGTGGATGATGAATTGTGAGAGCTTTGTGAGAATCCCCTTTGGGAATTCACACACTTTGTTGAATTTCTCTGTCGGTCAAAATGCAATGACCGCAATGGATCTGCCATTCATTTCTCACAACACCTATAGTTTGCAGTTAGTTGGAGGGAGTGTTAGAGCTATGATATGGCGGAATAGGAAAACATTGTATGCTTATTCGAAACACTTCGCTGGGTGTGTTCGTACTGGAGAGGCTCGGTTGGGTAATTCCTTGTCTACGAAACACCTAAAGTTCTTAGCACAGGAAGCTGTATGGGTGTCCATTTCATATTTATGTTTAATACAATATGTGATAGAATATCCTTTATACCGCCCAATCAATATGCCGATGATTCAAACTGATATACTTCATAAGTTGGTCAAGATTATATACTTTATAATACTTCTATAGGCATAGTATTGCTAGAAAGAATTATTTCTTGTTCTCGACCGCGCTGAGTTACATGTGATACTGATCATAATGTGAGAACTATACCGAGAAGTCTCAGAGATTTGCTTTGCAACGATTCTGAGCCCATCAGATCTGCCTGCCTACGAATCTACACCATTGGTGGAAAGAATAAGCGCCATAACCTGTCTCAAAATTTCTTCATTGGCTTCAAAACTACGTTAGATAATATTACTATTTAACTTATGCTGAACCTTTGAGTTATAGAACTAAAGATTTCGTGAGAAATTGTGTTTCTCTGTTATGTTTTTCATACAACAATCTTGTTCGGAAATCAGGTTTTATGGAAAAGCTGCGAGAACTGAACTGATCAGTGCCAGTTTTCACATGAAATGGAAACAAAATACGTTCCCATTTTGTAACTGGAGGTGCTCGAGGACCCAGTCGGACCAGAGCAATTGTAATAATCTCCGTGTTCTTTTCTGGTTAAATTTTCACCATATTTATGTCATTTGTTGTTGATAAACATGCATCTTCTTATTAAAATCGGAAGGAATCTGCGCAAAAATTGCAAAGGGATCCGACCAGAAGTAATGAACGAACTGATTCTGTAAGCGCCGGTCACTCCCAGTGTCTCTATGGTGGGCTGAATTTTAACTTAGTGCAATATGGGGAATGTTCTTTAAAAATCTTCTCCAGAACCACCAGTAAGAATCTTTTGATATTTGGTATACAACATCCGGGTCCCACTAAGTAACGAATCTGACCCTCCAAAGTGTAATTACATACATTTCTCACTTAATTTCTTGCTATTATGGGTGTTTAGTAATGATAAAAAGTATTTTAAATGAAAAAAAAAATGAAAAAGTCCCGGAAAATATTTGTTTTTAGGTAATAAGTTCCATTATTGAGGTCGTACTAACGTTCATTTTGTGCTCCCAACTACCTCCCTATTCTCACGCTACTTCTCTCCTCCCAACACTCAGAGAATCACTCACTAACCACATGTCCTTCATTCTCCCATCCCACTTCCCCATTACACTGCTAGTGAATCTTGTTCTTTTAGACTGATATTTTGGTAATTCTAGTAGAAAGTGTTCCAGAGTCTCCACCACGCCTAAATTACACATCTGGCACTCCTGTTCACTGTTAATTGTGTCCAATTTTTCCCCTTAGCTCTAGGGATCGCGACCTCAGCTTGAACAACAATGACCCCCGAAGGTGTCATCAAGGTACTCTTCAAAACCAGACTTCTCTTTATCACGCATGCTGTCACGGAGTTGCCCCTACCTCTAGGTCCGTGATCTCCAATGAGTAGTTCACTATTGACTCCCTCACTTGGACCATCCACCCTGTCTTGGTATTTCAGTTGAAAACTCTCTGGAACAAAAAATGTTATTGTGCCGAAATGCAAACTGAAGCAGTAAGGCCCTAAGTTAACTGTCTTAGGTGAGTTCCTAGTTTATAGTGAAAGTTACGGAATGAGTTCAGTATATTAGGTCTGGTGACTCTGGACAGAGTCTTTAGCGAGATCCAGACCTACTTTACGGGACGCATTTCGAAAATTTCACTAAAAACTGTGCGAGTTGAAGTTTTTCGTAATCCATCTACTCGTGCATGCATCTCTCTCTCTCTCTCTCTCTCTCTCTCTCTCTCTCTCTCTCTCTCTCTCTCTCTCTCTCTCTAATTTTCTACGAAATTTCGAAAATGAACTCGATACTGCTCAGAAAACAGTTCAGTGACAATTATCGCAAAAAAAAAATATGCCTTCACTTTTGATTTGATTGCTCACTGAAACAACTTGATGCAGCCCTGCTGCTGAACAAACACGAATTGATAATAATATCACAGGGTTGTTATTTTAAGGTCATTCTAAATTTTAAAAATAAGTAAACAATTCGAGTTATTTAGAATAAATGCAAGAAAGAAACTTTTTAATAATCAGTGTGAGTAAACTGGGTAAGCGCATTAATTAATTATTAAGTTCGTATTCGGAAAGTGTTCTTTGTTCAGTCGCTGTCATGCAGGGATTGTGTAAACAATGCATTCCAAATTAGAACTTATTGAAAAGTCAGTTCATGTCACTGCAAGTCATCAAAGCCGTCTTTTCTAAATTAGCACCTTTGCCCAAATCAAGTTTTTGATTGGTGATGCGCGCGCCTATATAAGACCCCTCGAGTTAACTTCAAGACAGGTACTCAGGTACCCCCCCCCCCCCCCCCCCCCCCACTCTCCGCAGAAATTTTAGAAAAATTAATTGGAACCTCTATCGTGACATCATCGATGTCAAACTCACAAACACCCCCCCCCCCCCCCCCCCCATCCAATGCAACGGAACTCGAAGCCCAATGCGAGGGCATAGAGAAAATCATTAACTCAACCCTAAACGAAATATGCCCAAAAGAAGAAGTACGCCCCTGGAGAAATACTATCTCGGGCGACACACTCTCACTAATCAAAACTAAACGGAAAGCTCTTCGCGCTCTCAAAACCGAAACTGACCCCGGTAAGAAAGCTGACCTCAAAAAAACATATAACCGCCTTCATGGGGAGGTCAAGAAAGCCCTCCAAGCTGAAAAACAAGCAAACTGGGAAAATGCAACAGCCGATCTAAACGGAGTCCAGGATGCCAAAAAATTCTGGGACTCCTTCAAAACCCTAACTGGGCAAAAAAACAAAAGCCGCAAAGCCGCAGGCAAACCTCTTAAGAAGGAAGACGGTTCCTTCACGCGCACCGACAAAGACAAGGCCGACACCTTTGCTAAGAAAAACGCATCGCCCGCATCAAGACGCCATTGATGACTACATCAATGAACACCCTGATATCTTCCGTGACCCCAAATTCGATAACGAGCCAGAAGACGGGGATGACGATGACCTCGTCATCCCCATCACTAACGACGAAATCATCAATGTCATAAAAAAATGCAAAAATTCCTCCTCACCCGGCGAAGACGAAGTAAGCTACAAAATTCTAAAACAAAGCCCATACTCCCTAATCGAAAAACTAAAAAAACTGTTCAACGCATGCCTCACCCATGGCTATTTTCCAAAATGTTGGAAAAAAGCCATCGGTGTCATGATACCAAAACCGGACAAGGACCCCTCCGATCCAGCCAGCTACCGCCCAATCAGCCTACTCAGCTGCATTGGTAAGACATTCGAACGAATCCTTACCAATCGGCTCAGGGGGCACCTTGAAGACAACGATTTTTTTAATAAATGGCAAAGAGCCTATAGAAACCGCAAAGAAGGCATCGAACATGTCTACCAACTAGTTACCCAAATGAAGGCCGCTATCAATAATCAGCAAATATGCGCGGCAGTCCTATTAGACGTCGAAAAAGCATTTGACTCCGTCTGGCACAATGGAATGCGCTACAAATTATCAGAAATGAAACTCCCCAAAAAACTGCTCAGATTACTATCCTCTTTCTTAAATGATCGCGAAATTAAAGTCAGAGTGAACAATGAAATGTCTGACAGTGTCCCCCTTGAAGCAGGCACCCCCCCCCCCAGGATCCGTCCTGAGCCCCCTCCTTTACATCCTCTATGTAAATGACCTTAACTTCTCCGAAGATCGTGTACAAGTCTCCCAATTCGCGGATGACAAGGGCCTTTGGGACTCTAACAATACGGCCAATCTGCTCCAAAAACCCCTGCAACGCGCTCTCGATGACCTAGAACAATGGTGTGCCAAATGGAGAATTAAGCTAAACGCCAATAAAACCCAACGAATCACCTTTACTCGCAAGAAAAATAAACGAGATTTTGACCTAAAACTTATGGATAACACCCTCCCAGAATGCAAAGAAGCGAAATTCCTGGGCATCACCATTGATCAGAAACTGTCCTTCAACAAACATACCGACGACATGGCGAAAAAAGCTACTAAACGAATCAACTTACTGAAAATGCTCAAGGGAACTTCATGGGGGGCCAACCAGTCCACCCTACTCAAACTATACAAATCCTTTGTGCGCCCAATACTCGAATACGGTGCAATAATACTAACTGACCTCAACCAAACTAATATGGGAAAACTCCAGAGGGTCCAAAATCACGCGCTTAGAGTTGCCCTCCGCGCCCCATGGGACACACCCATAAAAACACTTCACGACAGGGCCGATATCCCCACCATTAAAGACCGCCTAGCCACCCTGGCCGCGAAAAATCATGACCGGTTAGCCGACAGCGAACTAATCTCCGATCTAGGAGTAATTTGCGAAAGCCGACAAAAGCCCAAAAATTGTAATCAAAACTAAGACCGCTCGAATAAAAACTAGGGAATGACAAGGTGAACTGCGATCCCCGACGCCCGCAAATACCCCTAAACTAAACTAAAATAAATAAGTCCGCAACCAGCGAAGGGTACAACAGGAAAGAAACACCCTCGGGTGTGGTCTAGTGTGCTAGACATGTTGCTCTCCCGCTGACAGCCTCGGAACTCAACCCGCATTAAACGATCGCGATCCCCGACACCCTCAACTTCAAATAAACTTAAACTAACCTAAATAAGGCCACTTCCAGCGAAGGACACAACAGGAAAGAAACACCCTCGGGTGTGGTCTAGTGTGCTAGACCTGTTACCGTCCCGCTGCAAACTAGGAAGTTCAGCTCACTTAAAACGCTCGCGATCCCCTACACATTAAAACTAAATAATAAATAGGGAACGATTGGGGTCCCAAGCACGAGAGGATGTTACTGCTCTTACGAATGTAAAGATTCGTGCATTTCATACTCTCCCCCATAGCGACAAGCACACGCACAGCACAACACCACACGAGAGTATGTTACTGCCCTTACGAATGTAAAGATTCGTGCATTCCATACTCTCCACACACACACAGCAGACACCACAAGGACACGCAACTAAAGAGGTGCTACTTTTATCTTTACAGTTTACATATTCTAACGAAAACTAATTCTACCTTCTTCTTTTAAGCAGGTACACAGAAGATGTTTTTTTTTCTTCTTCTTCTTCTTTTTTACCAGCACCCCAATAACCGCTACAGACAGTCTAACCGTTATGGAAACAGTCACCCCCACGGTTCCTGAACATCCTCCGCTCCATCCCTAAAAGTGGTCAACCACTTTAAGGGAGGCGAGCGTTGGTCCTGCGTCCCGCCTCTGCCCCTTTTGTAAGCGCAGTGCGCATCTTTTTGTCCCAACCCAGTAGGATTACAATGCAGGCCTGCCCCCGAACCAGGGAAGTTCGGGTCTTCTTCTTGGTGGTCCCCGAAAAGGGTCGTTGTTGTTTCCTTCAAAAGACATCCTATCTAACTGAGACAGCCTGAGGCAGATTATACTTGCCAGTGATGGCCATCATTCAATATCATCTCCGAAGTGGCAGACTATACTTGCCTGAAAACCCAGACCGACTGCACCCTCGGGGAGAGGTAGTACCTTTGTGAGAGGACCCAACCCCTCACACTGGTCCTCACCCGAGGGTTCAACCGACATCAGTCAAAGAGACCATCACGACGCCGCAACCAATGACACCTGCGGAGTACCTGAACCTGTTCCTCCTTCAACACGAGTAGACATGTGGAAATTAGTCACTTACAGTCAGCGAGGGTCGAAAGGGGCTTGTTCCCCATATCGTCCCTGCGCGCCTTCGGCGCGTTAAACCATTCCATTCGTTCTTGAAGACAGACTCGCTAGGATGGAATAATCGTTAGTTCACGCGGTGTAGTAAAGAGTTAATGTATTTGTGTGGTTCCGGTAAGCCGTCATTTGGACGACAGGACGACAGGATTCCCGATCTGATGATTTGCATCGAGGGGAGACGCCGAAGAAGAACCGATGAGTATATGTAGTATTTAGTTTATAGTATTTAGTTGTGATAACACGTCGTAGTTACATAGTTATTAGTTAACAGTTTTAAGTGTATTAGTGAATCTGTGTTATTAGATGATCAGTTGTTATTATTGCGAGTTAGAAGCACTATTAGCAGGAATTGTAGGTGATAAGATATTCTAAAGGGTGAAATTTAGTATTAAAGGTAATTCCCCATAATGTGGTAGGCGCAACAGGATAAATGCGCGCATGAGCGGTTGAGTGAAAGATTTCGTGATTTCTTGTCAGTAGTCGCAGCTTCGACCTTTCTCTACGAATATAAATTTGGGAAACAATTTAATTTTAGACAATATTTTAGTACTTGTTTTCGGTGGGATTCAGTGACTAGTCACAAAACTCATTTCAGTAGTGTTGAGATTATTTATTTAGGATTTGTTGGCTATTTGTAAATAAGAGTATAGAAGATTTATATATAAAAATTGTTGGATTGTTAATAGTCTTTATCTTATTAATGAAGAAGCCCTGAGTACCCTAGGAATTGATGGAACCTCAGCCCCGCCAAGAAATTAGCCCATGCTAGGTCATTACCGTTGAAAGCAATTGATTAAAGCGCGGCGCTACTCTGTGGCTTGTGAATAAGCAATTGCGATCTACAAAAGTGAGCTAGTGAAAATCCCCTGTCCACGGTGAAAGAGTATCTTAGGTCCCCAGCAAAGTTGATCAACCCCAGCCTTGGCCCTCCGCTGACAAGCGCCCTCTGGCAAATAAATATTCACTCTCTCCAAGACGTTGCCACAGCGGCGTTCCTGGGGACAGTAATTTCTATTTATCAGAAAGTGCTAACACCTGTATAGACACCTGAATGAGCGATTCCCCAGTGGAAGTAACGCGTTGTTCCACTTTACAGGCGGACCGTTTGGTCATAATAATCTGATGTATGTTAAAACAAATCACACGTCGGTCGTCGGCGATTATCAAAGAGGCTATTTGAACCTTCCCAATAAATTGGATAATGACTCTAAAATACAAAATTCGCAAAATTTTTACCGCGACTTTTTCATTAAAACTGATTTTTATGCTAGTAGATCAGAGAATAGTAGGAAAGTAAGTAGAAAGTATCTCTGATTAATCTTTTGGGGGTCAGATTCGGTGATATTCGGTATTTAGTGACACCGCAACATCCTTATGAGGGTCAGATTCAAATTTGTTCACATCAAGTCCCTAGGTTAATATTTAACTTTTAACTTGGTGCAGTATAAGGAATATTCTTTAAAAATCTTCGTACGAACCCCGGTCAAAATCTTTTAATATATGGTATACGTTATCCTGAGGAGTGTCAGATTCAAGTTTGTTAAAATCAAGTTCCTAGGTTAATATTCGGGCTCCCTAATTTTAATTTCCTTCAATATGAGGAATAATCCTTTAAAATCTGCTTCTTGAGGTACACTAGTCAGAAGATTTGATATACAGCATCCTTAGAGGGGTCAGATTCAATTTGTTCAAATCAAGTCCCAGAGTTTGATAATTGCATTGTCTTTGGGAGCCCAAGTCTTAGCTTAACGCTATATTGGAAATATTCTCTAAAAATCTTCTTCTCCAGAACCACAGGTTAGAATCTTTTGATATTTGGATACAACATTATTGGGGTTTGGGGGGGGGGGGGGGGCAACTTATTAAAGTTTGTTCAAATAAAGTCGCAGGTTAATATTTGGGCACCCTATGTGAGTTCGAATTTTAACTTGGTGCAAAAGAGTAATATTTTTTTACATCTTCTCAAGAACCACTATTTAGAATGTTTGGTATACACAACTCTGGCCAGGCCCAGTTTCAAGTTTGTTCAAATCCAGTCCTTTCTTTCATTTCAGTTTTGTGTAATTTGACAATTAATCTTAAAAAGCTCCTTCTTTAGATCCACCTTTCAGAATATATTGATATTTGGTATACAACATCCTGGAGGAGGGGGTTCATGTTCAAGTTTGTTCAAGTTAAGTCCCTAGGTTGATATTTGGGCTCCCTGGTTTTGCATTACTGGAAATCTGGGCATCAATTCTTATCTGTGGTAGCATCTCAATATTAGAAAAAAATCATCAGACATAGACAACAGAGTTATAAATAATTCCATGACTTCATTCCTCTGTAGTGTTAACTAGCCAAAGAGCTAGTTAAATCCTTCTTGAAACAACCTGTCAGGTGAGTACCCCCTGCGGCCTCTTGTTTTCTGTTGTCAGAGTTTGCATTTACGTCAGCATTATTGGTTCAAAGTCTTCCATTGCAGTTCAGTTAATGCTTTTGATTTTTTCAGATGTTGTTTTGGGCTTTGATAACTTCTACAGTACAGTCGCCGTGGACTGATCACTGTCCACAGACACAAGATTAGATGCCAAACACTAATAACTGGAATAATCATCAAAACTTTAATTAATGAAGCACAGGGTACAATCTGGTGCTTCATTAATTAAAGTTTTGCTGATGATGATTTTTATTACCTGGTAAACACAAGTATGGACGTCACTGCCCACACGTGGATTATAATCAGTCCAAGACAACTTTACTGTATTAACCTCTTAGTGTAGGTATAGATGGTTTTGTGTCAATTTTTAACATTTTTAGATCAGCATTGTTGCTTCCAGTCCTTCTATTGTAGGGCACTTCATTTTATCAGATACTGTTTTGGGCTGTGGTCAGTTCTGTTAACCTTCATAGTCTAGGTATGGATGGGGTTTTTGTCAACTTTTGTTTCATAACAATATTTTACTTAGTGCCTGCTGCTACTATTAAATTTCGTCAGTAACCCAAAGGGGACGGCTTGTACAAGCTAAAAGCTTACTGCTGAATCCTTTCAAACATATCTCGTCCTTGACTCACTGCTTTAATGCATACCATTGTATTGTGCACTCTGTATGACAATCATTTTGTAGTTTATTATATGTATGCATCGTATTTTCTCATGAATGAATATTGTTTAAACTAACTTTTGTTTCATTTTTCTGCCAAAGATGATTTACTTTCTGGTTGTAAGAATTTATGATTATCACTTCTGTTAACCTTTATATTCCATGTATGGATGTTTTTTTGTCAATTTTTTTTTTTACAGTTTTTTGCCAAAGATGACTTACCTTCTTGAAATAAGAATTTATGTTTTACTCAGCTGTGGTGTATTGAGTAAGAGTTTGTGTTCAGCTCAATTACATTGAATTCCATTGATTGCAAAGCTTTTTATGACCAGTTATGTATTGTTTAGGACTATCCCAGTGGCGGATACAGGAATTCTCAAAGGGGGGGGGGGGGGGGGGGGCGGATCGTGCAGATGCCAAAGGCATTGGGAAATGAGCGACCAAATGGGGCATTCTGGTGGTTTCTGGGGTGGAAATCCTCTTGAATTTTTGAACGGCTAATTAACACTTTTTAAACAGCATGTTTCAGAATTTCAAATTCTGTCATACGTTCATGACAGAATTAGAAAATTTGAAATATGCTCTTCAGATCCGTTTACTATAATACTGTATTTTGGACACACTGTTTACAGTCATAACCGACTTAACCTCAGGAGAACATTGCGATCTGTCAGCGTTTGAAAGTGTTCAGCAGTCAGCCCTCTAGGCTTAGGTACGCCATGACTATGCCAATTAAGATCCTGACCCATAACTGGCATAGCCATGGGGTACCTGAGGCTAGGGGCATGTAACACCACAAAATCATGCTGTGTCGGTGACGCTATAAATGGAGGCGACCAGTAGATATATTTTGCATAATTTCAACGGTATATTTGTTTTCCATAGCGAATGGTGATGGAGGAAATAAATGTTGTTGTATGTTTTTACTTCAATTCATGTATTGTCCCCAAATGAAAATCCTGGCTACGCCCTACATACGAGACAAACACGAGCTAAGGGGGGGGGGGGGGGGGGGGGGCGACCGCCCCCCCCCTGTATCCACCATTGGACTATCCCAACACTGTTTAACCAGACATGTTAAGTCTCACTATTTCAGAGGGAGACTCACTCTCTTCCAGAATAAATATTTTGTTAAATGAGCTAAAAATTGGGATTTTTAACTATTAAAGTTTACCATTCATCAGCTTAACGTATCTTGTGTTTAACGCTTGTACTGTGTATATTTTGGTAAAGTTTTTTAAAAGGTGAATGTTATTGATTTTCAGTTGTCCGAATTAGTGTTTAGGTCCCCATTGTAGATGCAAGTCCTTCTCTTGTAGGGTAGTTAATTTTTTCAGATGTTGTTTTGGGTTATGATCACTTCAATTTACTCTTTGCATGCTGCTGGCGGATATTCCTGCCCAGCACAGGGTTTCTCTTGTCTCTGAAATAAGTATAATTTGTGCATATTTAATCATATTGTCTCAATGTAAATGGAATGGATTTTTCACCAATGATTTCTTGCGTTACATTTAGATTGATTTTTCATCAAATCTAGTCATGGCTGCTTTAAAGCAGCCATGACCAGATTCGATGAAAAATATCTAGAAAATACTCAGAACATTAAGAGATAACCTTCTTAGTCTTGGTATGCATGGTGTTTGTCAACTTTGTTTTAACATTTTCTGCTAAAAATGACTTAGTTTCTGGCTGTGAGAATTTTTTTTTTACTCACCTGTAGTATATTTAGTTAGAGGTCATGTTTTTAGCTCAATTAAAATGAATTCCATGGCTGAAAAGCTTTTATATTGCAGTTATGTATTATTTAAGACTATGCAGCACTGTTAACTCTTGTAATGCGTATATTTTTCTGGAATTATTTTTTTCAGGGTAAATCTTAGTCATTTTCAATTGTTAAAAAATGTGTTTAGGTCTGCATTGTAACTTGAAGTTCTCCTATTGCAGAGGAGTTAATATTTTCAGATTTTTTTTTCTTTTGGATCAGGGTTACTTCTATTAACCTTCATAGTCTTGAAATTCTTGTTTTTTAAACTTTTTTTTTCCCCATGGATGAATTACTTTTCAGTTGTAATTCTCAGTTGTAATTCTTAGTCAGTTTCTTTGAACCCATGGCATTCATATTGCATTTGTGCCTTGTTTTTTTTTAAATCTTCAGTCAAAAATTAGTTATGTGCAGCTTTTTTTTTTTTTTTTGCATCTGATATGGAACATTCTTGACATAACTATCATGGAGTTTGTCAAAGTAACTATCAGAGTGTAATGTGTTAGCATCCTTCTTTTTTCCTCTTCCCACTCACTGAAGTTTATCATCATAATTAGTCTGTGTGAAACACAGACTAGTTTTTGTATGTTTTTTTTTCTATATTTTTTTTCTTCTTATTTTTCTTTTTGTCATCACCCACTTCCTTGTCCACACAATAACTTGAATACCAATCTTCCTATCTTGATGCTTTTTGGCATACTGACAGACAGTCACTAGTGCTTGGCCAGCTATGTTTTTCATGTACATGGGGCATTGGGATGTCCTTAGGGGTGTTTGGAAAGTGGGTCATGCTCATATCTCAAGCATGGTATGTCCTTTGGACCTGGGAACACCCAACAAGTCAAAACTCGTTGGATGTTCAAAATCACATTTTCGGCATTCCTAATGCATTCCCAAAGTTCATACATGTATTTCATCAGAAGGGTGCAAAGCAAAATATTTTGAAAGTGGGACACACTCATACCATGAGCATGTTATGACCTATGGGTCTGGGATTAACACCAAATGAGTCAAAACTCACTGGAGATTCAGAATTTGGGTACAAGTACAAGTAACTAGGGTCACCCAGGGGCCATTATGTGCATTTTTTCTGAATTGGTGGAAATTTCGTTTTATAATCCCCAAATGCATTTCAGAAATTCATGCATGTATTTTTCTTTATTCCAAAAAGTTGGAGAAGCCCAAAATATTGATTTCTAATTCCTTTCTAGAACATGTTGAATGCTATGCACAGAAGTTATTTCTGGTTTCTTGAAACATTTTAGTTGATTCCTGTATGAAAATCTTGATGTTGTTTACATGAACCCATTTCTGATTTCTTAAAAAGATATTTTACTCACGAAAATAAGTCTCCATAAATTCTCTTTCTATATAGTTTAGTTCTGATGCTTTCACTATTTTCACACAGACTGATCACAGTAAGTTCTGTTTGCCGAGTGAACTGCCCACTTTGTTCATTAGTGATAAAGACAATGTGCAGTAAAATGCTATTTATCACATAATTACTACCTACATGTAACATGCTGTGTTGTATGCGTAAATAACCAACATTTGTTATCAGAGTGGTGGTTGTCGTCCATTTAAAGTCCTTAACTGAAAAATGCATTTTTAAAGCCACGAAAGTACATGAAATTTGTGCATTAGCCTTGAAAGTCCTTGATTTTTAAGAATTAATGCATCAAAATTTTAATTTTTGGTTAAATAAAACATTTAAGCATTTTTAAAAATTAATTAAAGACTTTACCAATTAAAATCTCCTTCTTTGTTCTATCAGATATTGAGCATGTTTCTTCTTCATTCATGATCTAAAACCATCCTTATTTTTAACCCTTTGAACGCTGCTGGTATCTTCCATGTCAGTTCAATAGGAGCAATTGGAAGAGTCCATATTGATTATGTGGGGACAGACCAATTAATATTTTCAACGTGCAGCCCCAATATTGATTGGTCTACCCCACATATTCACTTAGTAGCCATCATATTTAATGAAATTATGACATATCATGTTCCTGGCCCAGAAAAGCTTTCTCTCGGGTTCAAAGGGTTAACTGATATCTTTATATCTTAATCAAAGGTTGATTTTCGATGCTATATCAAAATGGGGTGTATCAATGTCTAAAATTATGTAAAGAGGTCCTTCAAAATGGCTTGAATAGGTTCTTATCCTTGAGACAATGAGCCCTGGTAATACAGTTGTGGCTAAAGATGTGTCTTCAATTCCCTTCCCATCTGTTGTCTATCCACCATCCTTCCAGCATAAACTTGGCATTATCAACTTCTCCTCAAAAACTACTGGACCAAATTTGATATGGATGTTCTTTACCATATGTCAATTCAAGTTTGTTCAGGCTACAGGAATCTCTGCAAGGGGGTTTTGTCATTTCCACCAGTCAAAATCTTTTGATATTTTGAAAACAGCATTCTTAAGAGGGTCAGATTCACGCTTGTTCAAATCAAGTGCCTGGGTTAATATTTGCCCCCCACTTATGCCTTATATTTAACTTGGTGCAATATGAGGAATAATCTTTAAAAGCCTATTCCAGTACCACCACTCAGAATGTTCTGCTCTTCAGGGTGGAAATTGCAGCAAGTCAAAATGCTGGGATATTCATAATGGGTAATATAAGACGAAACAGGTCGAAAAGCCAAAATAATTGTATCTGATGCACCCATAACTAGTCTCTGCAAGACTCAGCCTCACCCCAGGCCCATCTGAGCTCATTCAAGCCCAGATCGATCTGATATGAGGTTGAGTCTTGCAAAGACTAGCACACAACATGTCAGCTTCACCTGTGGCATAACAGCTGATTTAGCTGTAATAGCAGACAGTTCACAACCAAATTCAACAGCAAAGAACAAAACACCACAGATGTACCATAAAAATCACAGTGGTTAGAAATCTGCAAACTATGACGCAGGAAGTTTATTCAAATTCAGAGTACAAATAACTCTACAAGAAGAATATTCATGTCCCTGAGCATAGACTTGGAAAAGTGAAAAACAGTAACAAAAACCCGGAATTCTGTAAAAAGCAGTAAAACTGACATCCCTGCAATGTGAGGAAAACTCTTTAAAAATCCTTTCTTCAGAGCCACCAAGCAAACTCTTGTGATATTTGATATACAGCATCCTTAGGGGGTCTGATTCCGATTTGTTCAAATCTTTGTGTCATTTTTGAGTTTGAAGGGTTTCATGTGTGATTTAATGTAAAAAAAAAATCATTGTGCTGCCCCTTTACCCCCCTCCAAATATTTAGGTGGCAAAACCACTTGAAATCCTTCAAAACTCATTTTAAAGCTAAAAAAAATTAAAATTCAACCAATGAAACCTGCACCCTCCCAGGTCATTGGTAAGTATAAAAAATATATAATTTACTATAAAATTTTTAACATTTTTATACTGTACCAATGACCCAGACTTAGCTGAATAGTAAAAAGGTTGGAGGGCCTAGGACATAAGGAAAATCCAATAGACTCAATTACCTATAACAGACCTATCTCCTTAAGGAGAAAAGGAGAGATAGTCTTACATGTATCTTTCTTATTTGTAACAAAAAAGAAAGACACAATACTATTCTGTAATTGAGCACAATAACATCAATGATTTCTATAAACATCCAGTATAACCCTTTATACTAATATTTTTAAGGAAAGCCAATAAATACGGGAGTCTAGAGAAATGAGATTCTATACACTCATTTAAAAGTGTTCGAGGATTGTATATTAATGCTCAATTAATCACGTGAAATATACGAATGCTTCACACCAATCAACACTTAAAAAATATTATACAGATGAGTAAACATAGGCTTAACCCTAAAATCATTTCGGAACCGACACGGAATTACTAAGTCCAAGGGAGGTATTCCCTTGCTTTACACTATAAAGCAGGTGACCTAAGGGAACACCCGCCCCCCCCCCTTTCCCTTGCCCTGGATCAAATACTCCAGAGCAAAGAGGGCAGCAGGACAGAGTCCCTGTCGGAACCGAAAGCCTATACACACATGTTTAGTAGACGACATTCTGAGTAAAAAATAGCGGACCTAAACAATGTAGATCTGCAGAAAAGGACTCAATATTCTCAGAAACAAAAACGTGAAAATGGAGGGCTAACACCAATATGCAGCCCTCATTAAATATGTAATGAAAGTGTCAATGACACTGTAGCTCAACTTGTCAAGACAAAGACATGTACATGTATAGTATGTGACACAGAATTGACAAACATCTAGGTAATGACCTGATAACAAAGGTACATATAAAGTATTGTAATGGTCTGTACATAAATACTGACCGTTGCCTGTAACAAATGTATAGGTAAAGTATTGTGAAGGTGGGTGACAGTCAGATGCTAAACTAAAATCTTTAGAGTGGGTCTGACTGAACCCCAAAATATTTGTTCTCATAGCACAGTGATAACAAAGGCACCCCAAAACACACTCGTTTCTGTCCCAAGGTGAAAACAAAGGTACCCAAGAAGTTTTGTGAAGATCAGTTCATAAATACGAGCTGTATAGAACTTTTGACATAAAACTGATTGGACCTAATTTCGGTACAAAATGGCCACTGGCAGCCATCTTGAATTTTAGACCGTACCCAGAAACACTCATTCTCGTCCCAAGGTGATAACAAAGGTACCCAAGAAGTTTTGTGAAGATCGGTTCATAAATACAGCCTCTACCCTGAGCCATATTGACATGTGTGCTTACATTGTGTAAGTAGCACTGAATAAATCAAAGTTCATCTAATTTGCATAATTTCTGCACGAAAAAAAACCCCTTACAATATGTGATGTATTCCATGTTACTAAACATTCATACAAAAATTTATTCCAATCAGAACTTTCATACAGAAGTTCTGTACAAAAGACTGATTGCACTAATTTTGGAAAATGTCCGCTGGTGGCCATCTTGAATTTTGGACCACACCCAAAAACACTCACTCTCATCGCACGGTGATAACAAAGGTACCCAAGAAGTTTCGTAAAGATTGGTTCATAAATATGACCTCTCGTCTGAGCTGTATAGAAGTTGTGTACAAAAAACTGATTAGACCTAATTTCGGTACAAAATGGCCACTGGCAGCCATCTTGAATTTTAGACCGCACCCAGAAACACTCGTTCTCATCCCAAGGTGATAACAAAGGTACCCAAGACATTTCGTGAAGATCAGTTCATAAATACAGACTCTAGTCTGAGCCGTATTGACGTGTACTTACTGTGTGTAAGTCGCACTGAAAAAATCAAAGTTCATCTAATTTGCATAATTTCTGCACGAGAAAAAAACCCGTATTATATGTGATGTATCCCATGGTACTAAACTTTTACACATAAAATTATTCAAATCAGCGCTTTCATATGGAAGTTCTGTGCAAAAATCTGATTGCACCTAATTTTGTACAAAATGGCTGCCATCGGCCATCTTGAATTTCGGACCGGACCCCAAAACACTCGTTCTCGTCCCACGGTGATACCAAAGGTACCCAAGAAGTTTCGTAAAGATTGGTTCATAAATACGGCCTCTAGCCCAAGCCGTATTGGCATTTGCACTTACAGTGCTGAAAGTAACACCAAAAGACATCAAAATTAGTCTAATTTGCACAATTTACGCACGAGAAAAAACTCCGTATTATATGTGATGTATCCCATGGTACTAAACATTCATACAAAAAAATATTCAAATCAGAGCTTTCATATGGAAGTTCTGTACAAAAAACAGATTTCTGCATCGTCGGTACAAAATGGCGGGTGGCAGCCATCTGGAATTTTGGACCGCACCCAAAAACACTCGTTCTCGTCCCACGGTCATAACAAAGGTACCCAAGAAGTTTCGTAAAGATTGGTTCATAAATACGGCCTCTAGCCCGAGCCGTATCCAATTGTTGACGTATGGACAGACAGACGACGGGCCATGACAAAAGCTCAAATTTGGCTTCGCCAAAGTTGAGCTAATAACAATATTAATAGCTTAAGCCCATGAAGTAGAAGAACTCTTACTTCATGAGCTTAAAACTAAAACACAGACTGCTGAATGACGATATAATCATAAGCAGAACTGACTGTAGATTGAATCCATCTGACCATAGAATGGACCGAAATGTGGAGGAAGCTTCCACGGCATGTCCCACAACAGACACCTGAGTAAATTAGTCCACAGTCTTTGTGGAGCTAGAGAAGCTACCAACAGAATTTGCTTTAAAATAATTACACTAGAGCAATATCTGCTGAATCAACAGTGCTGGAAGATACGCATATCTTATTATTCCGTCTAACAAGATCGATAGAGCGTTTACTGCAAATGCTCGAAGATCCAATCTGTAACTGATTGTTGAGATGCGTCGCGAATAAGTCGATCATTGGCCGCTTGCCTTGGTAGCGATCTGATTGAAAACTCGTTTGTTGAAAGCCGATTCTGGTGGCAACAAACAGCCCCTCTGCGAAGGGAGTCCGCTAATACATTCAGACGACCCGGAATATGACGGACCGATAGGAGAACTTGATGTTCTAGTAGCAACCGAAAGATTCATTCCGTTGACATGAATAACAGGATGGAATGAGTGCCTCCATAATTCCAAAATACGCTAATACCGTCGAGTTGTCGGACAGAATTAGCATATGAACATTCTGAAATACGTTATCCAATAACGTAGCGCAAGCCAAAATGACATCATACTTGATGTTTGAGTGCTTGATAAGGAACTACGGAATCAAAAGACCCTGGCACTTCAATCCGTTGGGCTCAATGAAACGACCCAACCTGTTTTACTGGCATCCGTCAACTGTAAAACTCGGATCCGGCAATTGCAGTGGAACTACCTGAGTTAAGCCCAGAAAACTTGCCCAAGTCTGAATCTCTTATTCACTTGATTTGACAAGAAGATGTCTGTATCGAGCGAAAGAATCTTCACCCTCCAATTCTGAATTAAAGAAATTTGGAGAGGAGCAATGCGTAACCGCCCCATCGGAATAAAATCGCGGCACTTCCGCCTAAACGTATCAGTCTCATAAGATCTCTCGCTGAGACTTTGTCTGAGCGAAGACAATAGTGAGCATAACAACTGAATAATTTCGTTCTGGGTAATGGCAGACGAACGAAAAAGTTGTGCGTAACGAAGCTCATCCCCCGGTGGGTGAATGACTTGGATGATACCAGATCCGACTTCTCCTCGTTTACTTAAGAAACCGAGATGTCAGAGCAATAGAAGCAGATTCTGCACATAGTTCTGAAGCATTAACTCATTGTCGTACCTGTATGAACGTCGTCCAGGTAGGCCGACATTATCGCAGACGAATAAGCTCGGAATTGAGTCATTACCGAGTCTGTTATTCGAGTGAAGGCCCAGGGGGCTAGATTCAGACCGAAGCATATTGCTTGGAGCTGATATACGACTCCTATGATAAAAAAGCGAAGATACTTTCTGACGCCTGATGTACCATGACGTGAAAGTACGCATCTTGAGATCTATGCATGTAGCATAATCGTACACCCGAATACTCGCTCTGACCGATCGGGTGGACTCCATATATAAACTTGGAGCCACGACCAGCTTGTTTATCCAGTTCCGAATAATGAGTGAACGGAATGAGCTTTCTGGTTTTTGGAACCAGAAAAGGATGGTTGTAGAAACCTGGAAATTCCTGGATTTCTACGATCACCATCGCAATCATTCCAGAAGAGACTAGACTTCTGATCGAAGCGAGCCTCTATCCTACTGACTTGGCGGAAGCTGAGTCCATCTTGGACTCCAAGTTAACTGAGGATTTCGTTTGAGGAACAATTTAGTCCTTCCGAAATCATCCCTTGAATACAAGGGACGTCCGTAATCTATTCCCAAATAATTGAGAAACTCGACAGTCTTCCGCTCACTAGTACACGATAGAGGTTAAAACCATTACCTCCTGGTCCTGCGAGGCTTGCGTATGTATTTCATTAGTTCAGCGATCTGAACGTAGTGGTTACCCCTCTACGTTCAGATTCTTCCCATTCAATCCTATAGAAAAAGTTCCCATCAACTTTTTATGGGAACTCAAAACTCGAAATTAGGAATATAGATCAAGCTTTCGCCCTTATTACCGGCTGCAATCGATAGTACACGTTTTTCCTTACATTTGGGAAGAGTTTATTAATCCAAACTAGGTTTTATCCTTTAAATGTCGTCATTTGTGTACTCGTGAGGCGGCGACGGAGATTTCAAAATCGGCCATGTTGTTGTTTAAATATAAAACAGTAAAAACGATAACCCGATAATGGCGCCGAAACGAATAGAACTTTTCATCGATGCGGAATAGGAAATTCGATCGCAATTGTGCAGAATGGGTTTGATAATCTGCTCTGTGCGAATGCGACCGAGTTTGATAGCCTCCTCTGCGCGAATGAGATCGAATTTCCTATTCCGCATCGATGAAAAGGTCTATTCGTTTCGGCGCCATTACCGGGTTATCGTTTTTACTGTTTTATATTTAAACAACAACATGAACGATTTTGAAATCTCCGTCGCCGCCTCACGAGTACACAAATGACGACAATTAAAGGATAAAACCTAGTTTGGATTAATAAACTCTTCCCAAATGTAAGGAAATACGTGTACTATCGATTGCAGCCGGTAATAAGGGCGAAAGCTTGATATATATTCCTAATTTCGAGTTTTTAGTTCCCATAAAAACTTGATGGGAACTTTTTCTATAGGATTGAATGGGAAGAATCTGAACGTAGAGGGGTAGCCACTACGTTCAGATCGCTGAACTAGTATTTCATCAGAAGGGTGCAAAGCAAAATATTTTGTAAGTGGGACACACTCATACCATGAGCATGTTATGACCTATGGGTCTGGGATTAACACCAAATGAGTCAAAACTCACTGGAGATTCAGAATTTGGGTACAAGTACAAGTAACTAGGGTCACCCAGGGGCCATTATGTGCATTTTTTCTGAATTGGTGGAAATTTCGTTTTATAATCCCCAAATGCATTTCAGAAATTCATGCATGTATTTTTCTTTATTCCAAAAAGTTGGAGAAGCCCAAAATATTGATTTCTAATTCCTTTCTAGAACATGTTGAATGCTATGCACAGAAGTTATTTCTGGTTTCTTGAAACATTTTAGTTGATTCCTGTATGAAAATCTTGATGTTGTTTACATGAACCCATTTCTGATTTCTTAAAAAGATATTTTACTCACGAAAATAAGTCTCCATAAATTCTCTTTCTATATAGTTTAGTTCTGATGCTTTCACTATTTTCACACAGACTGATCACAGTAAGTTCTGTTTGCCGAGTGAACTGCCCACTTTGTTCATTAGTGATAAAGACAATGTGCAGTAAAATGCTATTTATCACATAATTACTACCTACATGTAACATGCTGTGTTGTATGCGTAAATAACCAACATTTGTTATCAGAGTGGTGGTTGTCGTCCATTTAAAGTCCTTAACTGAAAAATGCATTTTTAAAGCCACGAAAGTACATGAAATTTGTGCATTAGCCTTGAAAGTCCTTGATTTTTAAGAATTAATGCATCAAAATTTTAATTTTTGGTTAAATAAAACATTTAAGCATTTTTAAAAATTAATTAAAGACTTTACCAATTAAAATCTCCTTCTTTGTTCTATCAGATATTGAGCATGTTTCTTCTTCATTCATGATCTAAAACCATCCTTATTTTTAACCCTTTGAACGCTGCTGGTATCTTCCATGTCAGTTCAATAGGAGCAATTGGAAGAGTCCATATTGATTATGTGGGGACAGACCAATTAATATTTTCAACGTGCAGCCCCAATATTGATTGGTCTACCCCACATATTCACTTAGTAGCCATCATATTTAATGAAATTATGACATATCATGTTCCTGGCCCAGAAAAGCTTTCTCTCAGGTTCAAAGGGTTAACTGATATCTTTATATCTTAATCAAAGGTTGATTTTCGATGCTATATCAAAATGGGGTGTATCAATGTCTAAAATTATGTAAAGAGGTCCTTCAAAATGGCTTGAATAGGTTCTTATCCTTGAGACAATGAGCCCTGGTAATACAGTTGTGGCTAAAGATGTGTCTTCAATTCCCTTCCCATCTGTTGTCTATCCACCATCCTTCCAGCATAAACTTGGCATTATCAACTTCTCCTCAAAAACTACTGGACCAAATTTGATATGGATGTTCTTTACCATATGTCAATTCAAGTTTGTTCAGGCTACAGGAATCTCTGCAAGGGGGTTTTGTCATTTCCACCAGTCAAAATCTTTTGATATTTTGAAAACAGCATTCTTAAGAGGGTCAGATTCACGCTTGTTCAAATCAAGTGCCTGGGTTAATATTTGCCCCCCCACTTATGCCTTATATTTAACTTGGTGCAATATGAGGAATAATCTTTAAAAGCCTATTCCAGTACCACCACTCAGAATGTTCTGCTCTTCAGGGTGGAAATTGCAGCAAGTCAAAATGCTGGGATATTCATAATGGGTAATATAAGACGAAACAGGTCGAAAAGCCAAAATAATTGTATCTGATGCACCCATAACTAGTCTCTGCAAGACTCAGCCTCACCCCAGGCCCATCTGAGCTCATTCAAGCCCAGATCGATCTGATATGAGGTTGAGTCTTGCAAAGACTAGCACACAACATGTCAGCTTCACCTGTGGCATAACAGCTGATTTAGCTGTAATAGCAGACAGTTCACAACCAAATTCAACAGCAAAGAACAAAACACCACAGATGTACCATAAAAATCACAGTGGTTAGAAATCTGCAAACTATGACGCAGGAAGTTTATTCAAATTCAGAGTACAAATAACTCCACAAGAAGAATATTCATGTCCCTGAGCATAGACTTGGAAAAGTGAAAAACAGTAACAAAAACCCGGAATTCTGTAAAAAGCAGTAAAACTGACATCCCTGCAATGTGAGGAAAACTCTTTAAAAATCCTTTCTTCAGAGCCACCAAGCAAACTCTTGTGATATTTGATATACAGCATCCTTAGGGGGTCTGATTCCGATTTGTTCAAATCTTTGTGTCATTTTTGAGTTTGAAGGGTTTCATGTGTGATTTAATGTAAAAAAAAAAATCATTGTGCTGCCCCTTTACCCCCCTCCAAATATTTAGGTGGCAAAACCACTTGAAATCCTTCAAAACTCATTTTAAAGCTAAAAAAAATTAAAATTCAACCAATGAAACCTGCACCCTCCCAGGTCATTGGTAAGTATAAAAAATATATAATTTACTATAAAATTTTTAACATTTTTATACTGTACCAATGACCCAGACTTAGCTGAATAGTAAAAAGGTTGGAGGGCCTAGGACATAAGGAAAATCCAATAGACTCAATTACCTATAACAGACCTATCTCCTTAAGGAGAAAAGGAGAGATAGTCTTACATGTATCTTTCTTATTTGTAACAAAAAAGAAAGACACAATACTATTCTGTAATTGAGCACAATAACATCAATGATTTCTATAAACATCCAGTATAACCCTTTATACTAATATTTTTAAGGAAAGCCAATAAATACGGGAGTCTAGAGAAATGAGATTCTATATACTCATTTAAAAGTGTTCGAGGATTGTATATTAATGCTCAATTAATCACGTGAAATATACGAATGCTTCACACCAATCAACACTTAAAAAATATTATACAGATGAGTAAACATAGGCTTAACCCTAAAATCATTTCGGAACCGACACGGAATTACTAAGTCCAAGGGAGGTATTCCCTTGCTTTACACTATAAAGCAGGTGACCTAAGGGAACACCCCCCCCCTTTCCCTTGCCCTGGATCAAATACTCCAGAGCAAAGAGGGCAGCAGGACAGAGTCCCTGTCGGAACCGAAAGCCTATACACACATGTTTAGTAGACGACATTCTGAGTAAAAAATAGCGGACCTAAACAATGTAGATCTGCAGAAAAGGACTCAATATTCTCAGAAACAAAAACGTGAAAATGGAGGGCTAACACCAATATGCAGCCCTCATTAAATATGTAATGAAAGTGTCAATGACACTGTAGCTCAACTTGTCAAGACAAAGACATGTACATGTATAGTATGTGACACAGAATTGACAAACATCTAGGTAATGACCTGATAACAAAGGTACATATAAAGTATTGTAATGGTCTGTACATAAATACTGACCGTTGCCTGTAACAAATGTATAGGTAAAGTATTGTGAAGGTGGGTGACAGTCAGATGCTAAACTAAAATCTTTAGAGTGGGTCTGACTGAACCCCAAAATATTTGTTCTCATAGCACAGTGATAACAAAGGCACCCCAAAACACACTCGTTTCTGTCCCAAGGTGAAAACAAAGGTACCCAAGAAGTTTTGTGAAGATCAGTTCATAAATACGAGCTGTATAGAACTTGTGACATAAAACTGATTGGACCTAATTTCGGTACAAAATGGCCACTGGCAGCCATCTTGAATTTTGGACCGCACCCAAAAACACTCGTTCTCGTCCCACGGTCATAACAAAGGTACCCAAGAAGTTTCGTAAAGATTGGTTCATAAATACGGCCTCTAGCCCGAGCCGTATCCAATTGTTGACGTATGGACAGACAGACGACGGGCCATGACAAAAGCTCAAATTTGGCTTCGCCAAAGTTGAGCTAATAACAATATTAATAGCTTAAGCCCATGAAGTAGAAGAACTCTTACTTCATGAGCTTAAAACTAAAACACAGACTGCTGAATGACGATATAATCATAAGCAGAACTGACTGTAGATTGAATCCATCTGACCATAGAATGGACCGAAATGTGGAGGAAGCTTCCACGGCATGTCCCACAACAGACACCTGAGTAAATTAGTCCACAGTCTTTGTGGAGCTAGAGAAGCTACCAACAGAATTTGCTTTAAAATAATTACACTAGAGCAATATCTGCTGAATCAACAGTGCTGGAAGATACGCATATCTTATTATTCCGTCTAACAAGATCGATAGAGCGTTTACTGCAAATGCTCGAAGATCCAATCTGTAACTGATTGTTGAGATGCGTCGCGAATAAGTCGATCATTGGCCGCTTGCCTTGGTAGCGATCTGATTGAAAACTCGTTTGTTGAAAGCCGATTCTGGTGGCAACAAACAGCCCCTCTGCGAAGGGAGTCCGCTAATACATTCAGACGACCTGGAATATGACGGACCGATAGGAGAACTTGATGTTCTAGTAGCAACCGAAAGATTCATTCCGTTGACATGAATAACAGGATGGAATGAGTGCCTCCATAATTCCAAAATACGCTAATACCGTCGAGTTGTCGGACAGAATTAGCATATGAACATTCTGAAATACGTTATCCAATAACGTAGCGCAAGCCAAAATGACATCATACTTGATGTTTGAGTGCTTGATAAGGAACTACGGAATCAAAAGACCCGGGCACTTCAATCCGTTGGGCTCAATGAAACGACCCAACCTGTTTTACTGGCATCCGTCAAGACTGTAAAACTTGGATCCGGCAATTGCAGTGGAACTACCTGAGTTAAGCCCAGAAAACTTGCCCAAGTCTGAATCTCTTATTCACTTGATTTGACAAGAAGATGTCTGTATCGAGCGAAAGAATCTTCACCCTCCAATTCTGAATTAAAGAAATTTGGAGAGGAGCAATGCGTAACCGCCCCATCGGAATAAAATCGCGGCACTTCCGCCTAAACGTATCAGTCTCATAAGATCTCTCGCTGAGACTTTGTCTGAGCGAAGACAATAGTGAGCATAACAACTGAATAATTTCGTTCTGGGTAATGGCAGACGAACGAAAAAGTTGTGCGTAACGAAGCTCATCCCCCGGTGGGTGAATGACTTGGATGATACCAGATCCGACTTCTCCTCGTTTACTTAAGAAACCGAGATGTCAGAGCAATAGAAGCAGATTCTGCACATAGTTCTGAAGCATTAACTCATTGTCGTACCTGTATGAACGTCGTCCAGGTAGGCCGACATTATCGCAGACGAATAAGCTCGGAATTGAGTCATTACCGAGTCTGTTATTCGAGTGAAGGCCCAGGGGGCTAGATTCAGACCGAAGCATATTGCTTGGAGCTGATATACGACTCCTATGATAAGGAAGCGAAGATACTTTCTGACGCCTGATGTACCATGACGTGAAAGTACGTATCTTGAGATCTATGCATGTAGCATAATCGTACACCCGAATACTCGCTCTGACCGATCGGGTGGACTCCATATATAAACTTGGAGCCACGACCAGCTTGTTTATCCAGTTCCGAATAATGAGTGAACGGAATGAGCTTTCTGGTTTTTGGAACCAGAAAAGGATGGTTGTAGAAACCTGGAAATTCCTGGATTTCTACGATCACCATCGCAATCATTCCAGAAGAGACTAGACTTCTGATCGAAGCGAGCCTCTATCCTACTGACTTGGCGGAAGCTGAGTCCATCTTGGACTCCAAGTTAACTGAGGATTTCGTTTGAGGAACAATTTAGTCCTTCCGAAATCATCCCTTGAATACAAGGGACGTCCGTAATCTATTCCCAAATAATTGAAAAACTCGACAGTCTTCCGCTCACTAGTACACGATAGAGGTTAAAACCATTACCTCCTGGTCCTGCGAGGCTTGCGGAAGGAGAAGACATGTCCTCCACGGTCCCCACCTCGCCCTGCCAACCTAGGGACGTCTGACCGGAATTACAGCCCCTATATGAGTCGCTACCCTGATGGTCTCTAGAATAAGACCTAGAGGATGCATAGGAACCTCTATAGGAACTTCCCTTGGACGTATTCATCCCAGAAGTGCCTGTCCTACTCTTCTCTGCTGAATCCGACTATATGGAAGCGAATTTTAATAGCAGAGAGTCAAAAGCTTTCTTAGTTAACTGATCATAGACTGCGGAAAGCTTGCCGTTGAAGAAAACTCTACGGAGACCGGAGCGACTCTGAGAGAGTTTTTCACCTTACTATCTACACGTGTGGATGTAGCCAGGGCTGCGTCACGTCTAACCAACTCTATATTGCCACTAAAGGACAGAGTTTTACGTGAGGCCCTTGAAAGAACTCTTAAGGATATTATCATCCTAGAATTGTTTTCCCTATGAGACGTAATGATAACGTTCTGGTAAGGTGATCTGCGTACGATGATGTGTCTAAGCTGACCCTGCTAGACGATATTATTATTTTCAACATTGTGGTTGGAATTGACATAGACGACAGTAAAAAACAATACTAGGCCCTGCCCTGGTCGTCTAGACACAGAGAACTCTCAGAATGCTCTGTCCTGCCATTTCAAAATATTCATTGAATTGATGAAAGGCAGATGTAGAGCATATTACCGATAAGAAACCTGACCTGCCCATTTAGGTAGCAAGTTAAATAATTATAGCATTGTTCAACATATCAAATGTCCGTGAGACATATCTGGACTATGTCGGAAACTGAGGGATGATGTCCCTAAACCGATTAAGAATTGTATGTCAAGTGGCGCTATCAGTCTCTTATCCGGCAACACAGCATTTTGGTCCGGAGGAACAACGTCCGATGATAATACCGGATGCACTCTACGGCATCATGTTGTTCCGAAAAGGGAAAATACAACTCATCCGTATCCCTTTTGCCATCCTGTCAGACCACTTGTAATTCTTGGTCGTCCGTGCCTGAACATGCAGCGGAACGTACCAACCCAGCTTCCTCGGATAATTCCTGATCCGACAGAGTTACTGTCGGTTGCTGGGATGCTGCGATAATTTGTGCTATCTGCGATAGCATGTCCGTAAGAGGCCTGTGGAGCTGCGGTCTTATAGGATTTAGCCGCTGGAAGCTCCTTGGACGTTCACTCCTGCATGCATCTAATATGCGAACGTCGAGATGAAGGCCTCGTATCCTTGGCTACCGGATGGCGTGACCTGGTCGCCGTAGAATCCCTGGTCGGCGATGTTGGTTGAATATCACAGGTCACGTAGCCAAGGTGTGGTCGTGTGTGCTGCCGTGAGGATGAGGAAGCCGAAAGAGCAGTCTCTCCGGACTGTCTATATAACGGAGCGTCCCAAGTGGTGGATGTATGCTTCGACTGAGGAACATTTTGTACCACATCATCTAGGCCCAGATGTTGTAATACGAGAGAGGAACCTCTCTCGCTCACAGCCCGGATGGACCTGGACGAGCTAGGAACCGGACTAATAGGCTTCCTCCGTACCATCCTCGTATCCATCATCACTGGGTGTGCACATTGTATTTTATAGTGCTTGCATCACCCAAAACTCCTTCCTGGACCCCAACGGACGGACCAGGGTGCTGAGCCATTCGGCGAATGGTCGTGACACCGTGCAGGCTAGCGGACACCAACGTCGTCGATCCTACTTGGGACCTCTTAGGCAATTGACGTATCTGCATGAGCACTTTACCGCTAGCTCTTCATTTGACTGTGACAACGGAAGCACACTTACAAAGACATTATGGTAACAATACCTAGTTCATGTTACCCTATGAGACCTGTGGAGCCGCGGTCCTACGTGAAATATCCGTTGGAAGCTCCCGGGACGTTCATTCCTGCATTTATATAATATGCGGGCGATCAATTGCTTTCGATCCTACTAGGGAACTCTTCAGCAATTGTCGTAATACCTTGTGCACTTCCCGCTAGCCCTAATATTGCAACGACGGAGACACACTTATTGAAGACATCACGGAAACATCACTCTGAATTCTGAAAAAGAAACTGATAATATATAGTGACCCTATGGAGAGAGGACCGTAATGGACCCCTCACCACTAATAAAATACTGTGACACACGTCTCCAACGTTGTCATATCAATCAACACACACAGAGCAAGAATTAAGGCGACTACATTGACTATAAGAAACACAATGAACTTGTGAATTAGAGGAAGATATCCTCGCATTACGAATGAAGAATATTTTTTCCAACCACAAAAAATATACACCGTCATATTACTCGCACTAACCCTTGAAATAAATATACATAATATATTAATTCATTATAACATCTCAAAAGAAAATAATTTTCGAAAAAAAAACATTTTTGAAAAAATTTTCAGAAGAGCCCAAGTTCCCAATGGGAACCTTGAGCCCAAAGGATCCCAAAAAAGCCTAAGTGTGGACAAATTTTTTTAATCATTTTGAAAAATTAATGTAACACTTACGGACAATATTAATGTATCTTGCTATGAACTAAATTAAGCAGAAGACAAGTAATCACTGTCAGAAGTAACAGTTGTCCACACAAGTAAAAGTGTCAACAAACCGGAAACATGACTCCAGGCACTGAAACAAACATAGCCCGAAATCAGTTACCAATTTAAACACTATCTGATGCAAAACTGAGGCTTCTAGAGAAGAAACTGTAGAACATCAGATGGTAGATGCAGACCAAAATGCCTAAACACCCCTAGGGTGAGGACGTAAACATGAGGAAAAAACAGAAAATAATTCTGTTACTAAGCCAAAACTGCCAAGAAATTTTAGTAATAAACATTACAAAAAATAAGCCAAAAGCATGGGAGAATAGCTAGGGGGGAAGGGAATAAAGGGAAGAGAGAGAGGAAACACTGATTAAACAATGGAACATTCATAGCAAGAATGACAACAAGGTCATGCCTCGAAAATGGGTAACATGAAATAATTTCGTAAAAAAATTATAAGTTACAGCCCTGAACATTTGTTTCCACTGTTTTTTCCTCTCCACCTTCTATTTCCACCATATATCCACCATTTCTCTCATAATTATGCATCTGGCATCTTTAAAACTGAGTTTACAAGCGCAAATAACAGTGAAGTGTAACTGTATTGAGGGCCAAACAAATGAAAGTGTCAATGACACTGTAGCTCAACTTGTCAAGACAAAGACATGTACATGTATAGTATGTGACACAGCAATGACAAACATCTAGGTAATGACCTGATAACAAAGGTACATATAAAGTATTGTAACGGTCTGTACATAAATACTGACCGTTGCCTGTAACAAATGTATAGGTAAAGTATTGTAAAGGTGGGTGACAGTCAGATGCTAAACTAGAAAAGAAATCTTTGAGTCCCAGAGTGGGTCTGACTGAACCCCAAAATATTTGTTCTCATAGCACAGTGATAACAAAGGCACCCCAAAACACACTCATTCCTGTCCCAAGGTGAAAAAAAAGGTACCCAAGAAGTTTCGTGAAGATCAGTTCACAAATATGAGCTGTATAGAAGTTGTGACAAAAAACTGATTGGACCTAATTTCGGTACAAAATGGCCACTGGCAGCCATCTTGAATTTTGGATCGCACCCAGAAACACTCGTTCTCGTCCCAAGGTGATAACAAAGGTACCCAAGAAGTTTGGGGAAGATCGGTTCATAAATACAGCCTCTAGCCCGAGCCGTATTGACATGTGTACTTACAGTGTATAAGTAGCACTGAATAAATCAAAGTTCATCTAATTTGCATAATTTCTGCACGAGAAAAAAACCTGTACTATAAGTGATGTATTCCATGTTACTAAACATTCATACAAAAATTTATTCAAATCAGAACTTTCATACAGAAGTTCTGTACAAAAGACTGATTGCACTAATTTTGGTACAAAATGGCTGCTGGTGGCCATCTTGAATTTCGGACCACACCCAAAAACACTCGTTCTCATCCCACAGTGATAACAAAGGTACCCAAGAAGTTTCGTAAAGATCGGTTCATAAATACGGCCTCTAGCCTGAGCCGTATAGAAGTTGTGTACAAAAAGCTGATTAGACCTAATTTCGGTACAAAATGGCCACTGGCAGCCATCTTGAATTTTGGACCGCACCCAGAAACACTCGTTCTCGTCCCAAGGTGATAATAAAGGTACCCAAGACATTTCGTGAAGATCGGTTCATAAATACAGACTTTAGCCCGAGCCGTATAGGGATTTGCACTTACAGTGCTGAAAGTAACACTAAATAAATCAAAGTTAGTCTAATTTGCATAATATAAGCACGAGAAAAAAACCCATATGATATGTAATGTACCTCATGGTACTAAACATTCATACGAAAAATTATTCAAATCAGAGCTTTCATATGGAAGTTCTGTACAAAAAAAAAATTTCTGCATCGTCGGTACAAAATGGCTGCTGGCAGCCATCTTGAATTTCGGACTGCACCCAAAAACACTCGTTCTCATCCCACGGTCATAACAAAGGTACCCATGAAGTTTCGTAAAGATTGGTTCATAAATACGGCCTCTAGCCCGAGCCATAGCAGCTTGGCACTTACAGTTCTGAAAGTAACACTAAATAAATCAAAGTCAGTCTAATTTGCATAATTTACGCACGAGAAAAAAACCCGTATTATATGTGATGTATCCCATGGTACTAAACATTTATACAAAACTTTATTCAAATCAGAACTTTCATACAGAAGTTCTGTACAAAAAACTGATATTTGCATCATCGGTACAAAATGGCCACTGGCAGCCATCTTGAATTTCGGACCACACCTAAAAACACTCTTTCCCGTCCCAGGGTCATAACAAAGGTACACAAGAAGTTTCGTAAAGATCGGTTCATAAATACGACCTCTAGCCCGAGCCATAGCCAATTGTTGACGTACGGACAGACGGACGGACGGACGGACGGACGGACAGACGGATGGACAGACAGACGGACGACGGGCCATGACAATAACTCAAATTTGACTTCGTCAAAGTTGAGCTAAAAATGACTTTTGGCGGCAATTTTCGAGACCTCTTTGACACTGCGCATATGCAGTGGAGTAAAGGTATGGAGGACCATATAGGACATGTAATTTTCGGTTTTAGATGCAAATTTTGGGGATTGGGGGGTAAAATTTGCATTTGGCCCTAAATATTTTAGAGTTAGCACCAGCTAAGTCTGGGTCATTGGTACAGTATAAAAATATGGATGTGTGTTGAATAATTTAAGACTGCTAAGGTCAAAATGGTTTGGCATCTTTTTCATTTGAATGAAATGAGATATATTATTTCTTAAATAACTCTTTAAAAGTGACTCTGACTGGCTGTTTTTATCAACATGGATCCCCACAAGATGTCACCTCCAACAGTTTTGGGGGGTGGGGAGCATTTGGTATGCAGTGCTTACTGAAAGAAGTGCTTAATGAAAGTTCAAATTTGTTTGGAAATCTCTTTTGGAATATATGGTTAAACTAAAATTCAGCATGGATTGATAGTATAGGGTTGTAGGTTTGATGTGTACAAAATTAATAAGGCAAAACACTTTCAACTAGGTTTAATAATTTTAATAAAAAAAATATACTTTATTAATACACTCATATGATGCTACTAGTGCTGAAAATGTTAGTGGTCATTTAATGGAGTTGGGATACCCAAGCATGCTTTCCGACATTCTTCATATTTATTCCTTTTATTCCTTTTATTCCTTATAACACTTTCCTCAAGAAATGTCATGTGATCAAATGCTTTACTGAATAGGAGATGACACATGCAAAAAATTTCTTTCATTTTTTACCACCAAAACATAACTTAACCCTTTAACCAAGGCAGACGATATCAAAATTTATTATTTTAAATATTATTTTTCGAAACTTTAAAAAAAATTTCAACAAAACCATATCTTGTTACACCTCACTGAAATGAGCTTGATGGGCACATTCCAATGAGTGGTCACATGATACAGTTTTGTCAAAATTTTTTGAAAAATAATAATATTCTATCTGCTGAATTTGCATGTTACGCAGATGAATGTGGTAGACACATTAGGCAAGGGTTAAGGCCCCTTGTTAGAATGGGTTCTCAACAAGCTTGTTTCAATGAGATGTCACCAGCCATGTTTTTGAGGCAAATATTGAAATGAAAGTGTCAATGACACTGTAGCTCAACTTGTTTAAGACATGTACATGTATAGTATGTGACACAGCAATGACAAACATCGAGGTAATGACCTGATAACAAAGGTACATATAAAGTATTGTAACGATCTGTACATAAATACTGACCGTAGCCTGTAAAAAATGTATAGGTAAAGTATTGTAAAGGTGGGTGACAGTCAGATGCTAAACTAGAAAAGAAATCTTTGAGTCCCAGAGTGGGTCTGACTGAACCCCAAAATATTTGTTCTCACAGCGCAGTGATAACAAAGGCACCCAAAAACACACTCATTCCTGTCCCAAGGTGAAAACAAAGGTACCCAAGAACTTTCGTGAAGATCAGTTCATAAATACAAGCTGTATAGAAGTTGTGACAAAAAACTGATTGGACCTAATTTCAGTACAAAATGGCCACTGGCAGCCATCTTGAATTTTGGACCGCACCCAGAAACACTCGTTCTCGTCACAAGATGATAACAAAGGTACACAAGAAGTTTTGTGAAGATCGGTTCATAAATACAGCCTCTAGCCCGAGCCGTATTGACATGAGCACTTACAGTGTATAAGTAGCACTGAATAAATCAAAGTTCATCTAATTTGCATACTTTCTGCACAAGAAAAAAACCTGTACTATATGTGATGTATTCCATGTTGCTAAACATTCATACAAAAGTTTATTCAGATCAGAACTTTCATACAGAAGTTCTGTACAAAAGACTGATTGCACTAATTTTGGCTGCTGGTGGCTATCTTGAATTTTGGACCACACCCAAAAACACTCGTTCTCATCCCACGGTGATAACAAAGGTACCCAAGAAGTTTCGTAAAGATTGGTTCATAAATACGGCCTCCAGCCTGAGCTGTATAGAAGTTGTGTACAAAAAACTGATTAGACCTAATTTCAGTACAAAATGGCCACTGGCAGCCATCTTGAATCTTAGACCGCACCCAGAAACACCCGTTCTCGTCCCAAGGTAATAACAAAGGTACCCAAGACGTTTCGTGAAGATCGGTTAATAAATACAGATTCTCGCCCGAGCCGTATTGACATGAGCACTTACAGTGTATAAGTAGCACTGAATAAATCAAAGTTCATCTCATTTGTATAATTTCTGCACGAGAAAAAAACCCGTATTATATGTGATGTATCCCATGGTACTCAACATTCACACAAAAAATTATTCAAATCAGTGCTTTCATATGGAAGTTCTGTGCAAAAATCTGATTGCACCTAATTTTGTACAAAATGGCTGCTATCGGCCATCTTGAATTTCGGACCGGACCCAAAAAGACTTGTTCTCGTCCCACGGTGATACCAAAGGTACCCAAGAAGTTTCGTAAAAATTGGTTCATAAATACGGCCACCAGCCCGAGCCGTATTGGCATTTGCACTTACAGTGTTGAAAGTAACACCAAAAAACATCAAAGTTAGTCTAATTTGCATAATTTACGCACGAGAAAAAAACACGTATTATAGGTGATGTATCCCATGGTACTAAACATTCATACAAAAAATTATCCAAATCAGCGCTTTCATATGGAAGTTCTGCACAAAAATCTGACTGCACCTAATTTTGTACAAAATGGCTGCCAGTGGCTAACTTGAATTTCAGATCGGACCCAAAAACACTTGTTCTCGTCCCACGGTCATAACAAAGGTACAAAAGGAGTTTCGTAAAAGATTGGTTCATAAATACGGCCTCTAGCCCGAGCTGTATTGAATTGTTGATGGACAGACGGACGACTGGCCATGGCATAAGCTCAAATTTGGCTTCGCCAAAGTTGAGCTAAAATATGCCAAGAATGATGTTTTTGTGAAAAGCAGGCCATTTTTGACATTATATTAGGTAAAGAGTTAATTATTAGACTGGCTATGAATTCTTGTTATGTTCAGCAGGTTTGAGTAAACTTCAAGTTCAATAATAGCAGAGTCAAGTTTTATTCAAAGTAAATTTACAGGGTTGGTAAATCTACCAGCAGAAGGACATCAAAGAGTGAATAATCATTTTTCTGTATTATAAAAAGTAATTTTATTATTCATTTTGCACATGGGCCTGAGTATACTCAATATCTTTGTTAGTTTTATGGCAACTTTCATTCAAGTTACAGGCGCAACACTTTGTTGAAACTGCAAGTTGAAAATGAGCATTAATTACTAAGAGGGAAGCCACAAAGTTTCTGCCACAAAGATTATTCCCAAAAATATGCACCAATGATCCAAGGAGAGGCAGTGATAGAAATTGTAGACTGTGTTTGTCAGTCCTTATGAGAGTAATAACCTTAAAGTAAGCCGAGTAGAAAAAATCATTAATTGTTACTTTACCTCATCACTCACATCAAAAGTAATCATGTGTGTTAACCCTGAAGGGCCTGGAGATTTTTATACGTTTTCGTTATACTTTGAAAAACCACCTCCAGTGGCTTTCCAGTTGTTTCTAGTCAAGTCTGCCAGGAAACAATTGACAAGGTACTTAGAAAGCAAGTTTTGAGTTCACCCAAACAATGCATGTTGAAGCACCTTTTCCTTTGCATTAAAAAGTTATCAAAGTCAGAATTAGGCCCTTATGGATTAACAGCCTTTATTTTTGAGTTTCTCTTATAAGCAGGTATGCTGTTATTTGATACATTATAGGAAAGAACTCAGTGAGTGCTTTCCATCAGAACGTCGCATAACATCATCTGCTAACCCAAAACCCCAAGAGTTGACCTTCATTAAAATAGATTACAGCACTGAATCACTGAGCGATTACATGGTTTGCCTTATATGGTAATGTCATTCCAAAGCAAGCCAACAGTAATATGATCACAAAAGTGGTATTTTTCTCGATAAGATTGTCTACAGTTCGCAAAACACTTACATCATTGGGTCGAGATTTCATGAATAAAATGCAGCAAATTGAAGTTTTGGGGAAGGAAAGCAAACAAAAATAGCTTATAATAATCAATGTTGTCACATTTCTTTTTCAATGGGTGGCATTTTATTGTACTGATGGAAGGAAAGCAGGCAGAAAGTTTCTACAATGACAATCATGATCCAGTCAAATTCTCTGTCCACTTTTATGGGTAACATAAAACATTTTATTACACATCTGTTCTATGAAATCCCTATCTACAGCCACATTAAACCATGTGGAATGAAAGTGTCAATGACACTGTAGCTTAACTTGTGTGTTGTGTTTGATGAAAAGGATAATGTTCAATGTTTATGAAAGGATTATGAAATAAGACAAGAATTGTGATAATTGGGAATATGTTCATTTCTGTTCCCTGTGTGCTATGTTTATGATAAAAATAATATGAGGTGTACACTGTACTAAAGAGCTGAGGGGTGGGTTAATATGACCTCACAGTTAATATATGTGGCCCTCACAGTTAACATATATCAACAAAATTACAATGAAATTATTCCAAAATGAGTCATCCTATCAAGTTACATTAAAATCCCTTCATAAATATGGCCTGTAGACTGTGCTAAAGGTTTTCGGGCTTCGGGCCCCTGTAGCCGTCAGTTTCCCAATTGTGTCCAAAGGGGACGTTCTCATCTAGACATTATATGAAGTCAACCTACCAAGTTACAATGAAATCCCTCCATAAATACGACCTGTAGACTGTGCTAAAGGTTTTCGGGCTTCAGGCACCTGTAGACATCACATTTGACCAACCACGACCAAAAGGGGATGTCATCATCTAGGCATTATATGGAGTCAACCTAACAAGTTACAATGAAATCCTTCCATAAATACGACCTACAGACATGCTAAAGGTTTTTGGGATCGGGCAGCCATCAAGGCTGAATGATCGTGACCAAAAGGGGATGTTCTCATTTGGACACTATTTGGAGTCATCCTTCCAAGCTACAATAAAATCCCTTCATAATTATGACCTGTAGACTGTTCTAAAGGTTTTCGGGCTTTGGGCCCCTGAAGCCGTCACAGTTGCCCACTCGTGTCCAAAAGGGGACGTTCTCATCTAGACATTATATGAAGTCAACCTACCAAGTTACAATGAAATCCCTTCATAAATATGACCTTAGACTGTGCTAAAGGTTTTCGGGCTTCGGGCTCGGGCAGCCATCATGGGTGAATGATCGCAACCATAGGGGACAATCTCATCTGAGCATCATCTGGAGTGATCCTAAGAAGTTACAATGAAATCCCTTCATAAATATGACCTGTAGACTGTGCTCAAGGTTTTCGGGCTTCGGGCACTTGTAGCCATCACAACTGACCAATCACGACCGAAAGGGGATGTCATCATCTAGGCATTATATGGAGTCAACCTAACAGGTTACAATGAAATCCTTCCATAAATATGACCTTTTGCCTATGCTAAAGGTTTTTGGGCTTGGGCACCCATCAAGGCTGCATGATCACGATCAAAATGGGACGTTCTCATCTAGACATTATTTGGAGTCATCCTGCCAAGTTACAATGAAATCGTTTCATAAATATGACCTCTATACTGTGCTAAAGGTTTTCGGGCTTCGGGCTCCTGTAGCCGTCACAGTTGCCCAATCACGTCCAAAGGGGGACTTTCTCATCTAGACATTGTATGAAGTCAACCCACCAAGTTACAATGAAATTCCTCAATAAATATGACCTGTAGACTGTGCTAAAGGTTTTTGGGTTTTGGGCTCGGGCAGTCGTAACGGTTGGCAGATCATGCCCAAATGGGGAAACTCGTATCTAGACATCATAAGGAGTCATCCTACCAAGTTACAATGAAATCCCTCCACATTAAACATGACCTGCAGACTGTGCTAAAAGTTTTTGGGTTTCGGGCTTGGGCAGCCATCACGGTTGATAGATCATGCCCAAAAGGGGACATTCTCATCTAGGCACTATACAGAGGCATCCTACCAAGTTACAATGAAATCCCTTCATAAATATGACCTGTAGACTGTGCTAATGGTTTTCGGGTTTTGGGCTCGGGCAGCCATACCGGTTGCCCGATCGTGACCAAAAGGGGACGTTCTCATCTAGACATGACCCCAAACCTGCATATGAAATTTCGTGATGATCAGATAAGAACTGCGGGGTGTAGCCCGTGCTAAAGGAAAATGTGAACAGACGTCACAGACTCACAGACTAACAGACTCACAGACTTCCGCACGCGTGATGGCAATAGCTTATCTTGACTATGTCAAGTTAAGCTAAAAATGAAAATCTGTTCCGTACACATGGGCCAAATAGACATCATTGATGGACTATTTTTGGATGATCACATCATGTGTCAAAACTTAACATAATCCCCCCCCCCCCCCCCCCCCCCCTGGAATTTCCATTTGACCTACAATCACGGAAGCCTTGCAGTTTAAACAAATCGATTGCATTTTAAAAAGCAATTGCAAAGATAATAAATTAAATAAAAACATCTTTGTGTATAGAATAACTACTAAAGTTTAGAAGGGAGAGTTCAAACCAATCATTATTAGCTGTATAATGATAACAAATTGAACAGAACTCAAATATGCTTGTACTACGATAGTATAAAAATATGTACAACACATGTTTGGCTTATTTATAAATCTGCCCTAAAATTAAATTCCCCCAAAATCGCACATGTGTTTGTAAACATTAGCAGATGATGGATTACCTGAAACTGAACCGATTGCGAAATAACTTGTTGATAGTTGTCAAATGAATTGTTGAGTGTCCTTCTAATAATTGTTTTTATAGATGTGAAGGCCTGTAATAAACACAGAACGACATGAGCATGTGAATGGGTTAAGTGATATGGCACTTGTGCTGTCATGGAAGGATAAAACATGTATCATTCATGTATCATTCTGTGTATGAATTATTGGAGATCATGCTTGAAATAAAAGTAAATTGACATGAATAGTTCAGTTTCCGATTGATGTTTCATGATTTTACATTGAAGCAAACTGCACGTGTGTTATTTACCCATGGTGACATTTAATTCTTAACCCACGGAGTACTTTAAAGATATTTTTTATCAAGTCTAGTCATGGCTGCTGTAAAGCAGCCAGGACTAGGTTTTATGAAAAATTTATCTAAATTTAACTCAAGAAATCAATTGTGAAAGAATCTATTCAATTCATCAGAGGAACATTTGATTAAATGTGCCCAAACTATACTTATTTCAATGACAAGAGAGATTATGTTCTGGGCAGGAATATCTGCCAGCAGCATGTAAGGAGTTGAACACAAAACCAGGTAATCATGTCTTAACCTAATGATTGTGTGTGTTAATGACTGAAAAACATTTCTTTCAATTGTTTTACTGTATCTTCTGGATTCTCTACTCTGTGACCTATCGTTCTTGAATCTTCATATATTTCATGATCATTTCCACCCTAATAAATGAAAATTAATAAGTAAATTTACAGTATTAGGCACTATAAAGCATCGAGTTAATCAATATAAAGATGTAGAACAACAACAAATTAACATTTCTTTGTACAGATATAGACATCAGAATATTTAACAAAGACAAGTGAGGTAAATTTCATCTTGAGAATGACAGAGTACCAAAATTGTTATTTTACATAGTTCAGCATGACTAAATTAATTAATTGTTTTGAAAATTTAATTTTCATTCAAATTTCAGATGACACAAAAGAAAATCAAGTTTATGTGAATTACTACTGAGACAGAAATTTCCATTAGCACTTGTTAAAGATCTATAAAAGCAAATACAGTGGAACCCCTGTTCATTGAATAGCCACTTTGCTAATGAAAAGTATTCAATTAAAAGGAGTATACAATTAATAGGGATTGTGTCACTTTCCTGTATTCAAGAGATAAACTTAGAATTTATTCTATTATAGCTCCATCTATGAGCTCTGTCAAACAAGATATAATAAATTAAATGCTTGTATTGGATGTACTGAGGCCAAATAGGTCTATAAACAAAGGAAAACTGAGAAGTGTCAGGGCAATTTCTTGACAGGTTACAAGATTTTTTATTCAATTAACAGGAGTTTACTCTATACCCTATGTTCAATTAACAGGTCAAATTTGTACTGGAGGTATGGTAAATGGTTTTGTAGTTGGAAATTATATTCAATTAACAGGGTTATTCAGTTAAGAGATATCCATTTAAGTGGGCTCCACTGTACTGGTGGAAAAATAAACAACATTATTACAATTCTGTTCACTTTGGGTTTCAGGTATTTTTCTGAACAAAACATTGTTTCTTGATTAAACACAAGCTTGTTGGCTCTCACCTGTATTCTGGTGAAAAACTGAGAGCTATTCTGAAAAACAAACTATTCAAAGGAGAAAGCAAAGCAATAGTAATATAATGCCTAAGTACATGTATTTCATTTACAATAGAAATATAAAAAAAAACACATTGGTGTCACGTAAGTGGAAATATTAATTAGTGTCCATTTTATGTAGCCAAGTTAGAAAAAGATGCAGCATGTATGCACATCCATGTCTGTCTTGTTGGTGACATTGGTAACTCATTTCCAGTTAAAGAAAATAGTAAGTCTAAAACAAAGGAAAAACCTGGAAAAGAACTATATATTTGCCTATTTACTCTACAATACATAATGACGAATATTAGATGATTTAGAAATGTGATCAGCAGGTAGAAGTTTGTTTGAACAAGAGGCCCCAGGAGGCCTGAGAGCACTCACCTGACACTAACAACTATCAACCGAGGATCCTGATTTGAACAAACTTGCATCTGCCCCATTGGGGGTGTGGTGGCTCAGTAGGTAGAGGTGCAGGCTGCAAGCCGAGAGGTCCTCGGTTCGAATCCCACCTACGACGACCACATTGTGTCCTTGGGCAAGACACTTCACCCCCATTGCTCACGTGGGGGCACGGTGGTGCTGTGTACTAAGGCGTACTGCACGTCGATGGTGCACTTGTCTTCAACCAATGCTAACCCTGCTTGTGTGGAGTTAGTATGTTGGGGAGCTGACAGTTGCTCGTCGTTGCTCGGTGGTTTTCTCCGGTTACTCCGGCTTCCTCCACCCGTAAAACTGTCATGGTCATGATTAGCCATTGTACAGAAATATGTGACCTTAAAAACACCAATATATAAATCTGCCCCATTAAGAAAACCATATACCAAATATGAAAACATTCTGACTGGTGGATCTGAAAATTAAAAAAAAAAAAATACTTAAATTGACCTAAGTTATAATTTGGGCTCCCACAGGGAGTCCAAATATGAACTCAGGGACTTGGCTTGAACAAACTTGAATCTCACCTTCCTAAGGATGCTGTATTCCATATATCAAAAGATTCTGACAACTGGATCTCATGAAAAATATTTTTAAAAAATATTCCTCATGTTGAACTAAGTTATAATTTGGGCTCCCACAGGGAGCCCAAATATGAACCCCAGGACTTAGCTTTAACAAATCTGAATCTCACCTTCCTAACGATACAGTATACCAAATATCAAAAGATTCTTACTGGTGGATGTGAAGAAGAAGATTTTTAAAGAATGTTCCTCATATTGAACTTAGTTACAATTTGGTCTCCCTCAGGGAGCCCAAATATGGATTCAGAGACTTGTCTTGAACAAACTTGAATCACACCTCCCTAAGGATACTGTATACCAAATATCAAAACATTCCGACTGCTGGATCTGAAAAAGAAGATTTTTAAAGAGAATTCCTCTAACTATAACTAAGTTATAATTTGGGCTTCCATAGGGAGCCCAAATATGAACCCAGAGACTTGGCTTGAACAAACTAGAATCTCACCCCCCCTAAGGATGCTGCATACCAAATATCAAAAGATTCTGATTGGTGGATCTGAAGAAGATTTTTAAAGAATATTCCTCATAATGCACTAATTGTTAAACATTTGGGCTCCCATAGAGAGCCCAAATATGGACCCTGGATTTGATTTCCACAAACATGTGAAACAGTCTTCCAAAGATGTTACATGTGAAATTTGAAAGCTTTTTGGAGCAGTGGTTTGGGAGAAGAAGAGTCTTAAATGTTTTCCCCATTACCCACAGTGTTAAAAATGCTGATTCAGCAGTTTTTCAAAGTCCCAAAACAATACCCTATGATAAAACCAATAGCAATTTTTTTGAACGATTCCATTCTGTTGGTTCTAAGGAAGCTTCACACCAAACAAAAATTCTTAGTGCTGTGTAGTTTTGGAGATATGGACGTTTGAAATTTTTTCTATTTTTAGCTCCTGTGGTTCCCACGGAGGCATTTTAAAAAAAATTTTTGCATCAATCAAGTACTTATGACCCATTAATACCTCATATCAAATTTAGTTCAAATCAGCCTCTTGGTTTGGAAAATGAAAATAGAAATTTTGGGCAAGGCAAAAATTCTTGCCCCTCCCGTAACGACGACAAATATTGCCCCTCGAACTTCTCTTGAACAAAATTAAGTCTACACCTCAAAAGGAAGCTGTATACCAAATATCAAGTCTCTGCTGGTTCATGAGAAGATTTTTTTAAAAATTGGGGCATTTTGGCCCCACTCCCTCCTCAATATGAGCAGAAATCCAATTTGAAGAAAAAACCAAAGGCCCCTATATAACCACTACTCGTGTGAAATGTCATTAAAATGTGGCCAGTGGTTTGGGAGAAAAAACCCAAACACCACCTTCGCGATGGACAACAGACAAAAAGTGATCAAAATAGCTCACCCAGACTTTCAGTCAGGTGAGCTAAAAAGCTATGAAACAGAATACACATCTGCCAGAAAATGGTCCTCGTGCACAACACTGTTGTTAAACACAAAAATTTATTTTTAGCTTGTCATTTCACAAGTGGTCAATCGATACCTTGCAATCTCTACGTTTTTCCGCTGATTGATAAATCTGGTGTGTGAAAAAAAAAAGTTTTACCTTTGCCGTCAATATTCCTTCAATTTATTGTGTGACAAATCAGAATTTTTTATTTTCAATTACTCTACAATTAGTGATCCTGCAACTGTGTATTATTCTATGAAATTCACTGTAAACAACCTTGACTTTTCATGAATGCAGTAACCAGAAATGAGGGATTGACGACATAGTATTGACAGGTTCTGCTTTGAAACACAAAAGACTAAATATTTCTGTCCCCACTTTGCAGTATGATCTTCAAAATTTCTATTATAAAAGAATTGATTATTTCTTTTAGATGGACTGACGTTCATTTGTTGAATGACCGTTTCTTATACAATAATATTTGAAATTAACCCTTATTTACAAGATGCTTTACTTCTCCTTTAAACCTTAAGGGCCCAATTCTGACTTTGATAACTTTTAATGCAACAGAACAGGTGCCCCAACATGCATTGTTTGGGTTAACTCAAAACTTGTTTTCCAAGTACCTTGTCAGTTGTTTCTAGGCAAGTCTTGGCTGCCTTGGTAGCCCCCCCTCCCCCTCCCCCCCCCCCCCCCCCCCCACCAAGACTTGACTAGAAACAACTGCAAAGCCATTGGAGGTAGACTTTCTAAGTATAGTGAAAATGTATAAAAATCTTCAGGCCCTTGATGGTTTATATTCAAAATCACAGTTCTCATTTGAAAACCACATCTGTCAAGCCAACATATTACTTTAACGTTCTGCACAAATCTATGGTAACCAACCTAGGAAATAAATGCAACACTGCAAAAATTATGTCTGACTGAATTAAATGGATACTGATAGACAAATAAAATGCACAAACAATGAAAAGAACTCCTACATATCCCATCTCTTGCATTATCCTAAGTCTTAACCCTTAAGTACTGAATAATTTTTTTTTAAATTCTACCATATTACAACCTACTTAGTCGAGTGGTATTGCAGCAGATTCTTGTCTCATCTTGGATAGGCAGCCAAGACCAGACCAGAAACCACTGTCAGGGTGCTGATACTATTGTCTGAAAGGGGAGCATGGTGGCTCAGTGGTAGACTGTTGGACTTCTATGCTAGAGGTCCTGAATTCGATCCCCATCCGGAACGACCCATGTTGTGTCCTTGGACAAGGCACTTTATCCTGGTTGCCTACATGGGGGCACGATGATGCTGTGCACTAAGGCGTATAGCACGTCGATGGTGCTCATGTCTTCAACCATTGTAACTCTGCTCGAGTGGAGCTGGAAAAGAGTTACAATGTTGAGGAGCTGACAGTTGCCTGTCGATGCTCAGTGGTTCTCTCCAGGTACTCCGGCTTCCTCCACCCGTAAAACTGTCATGGTCGCAATTAGCCATTGTGCATAAGTGTGTATAAATAAATAAATAAATAAATAAATAAATAAATAAATAAATAAATAAATAAATAAATAAACAAATAAATAAATAAATAAATAAATTGTCTGAAAGGCAAACTCAAGACTGCTTGTTGGGACACCTGTTTCAAGGCTAGAGTGAAGGACAAAAGTTAGGATTAGGCCTGTAAGAGTTAATTAGTTTTTCCTCCTCTTATTATTTTACATTTCAGGAAGGTGCTTCTCAAGTGTAAAGACTGATGACCAGTGCCTGCTACATGAACTACATTCACCAAGTCTATAACCTGTACACTGTTTGTATATGCATGTCCTGTATTAAGAGAACTGCATTATAACTCAATCCTTTACTTAACATAATGGCCATATTTGCACAGAACATTCAAATTACCATTCAAATTGTATTTTTGGCCCTCACAACACTGCTTAAAACCTCTCATTAGAACACATACATCAAGCTTGTTCCAATAAGGGTTCATATGATATGTTTTTTAACTCTTGAGGGCCTGAAGATATTTTTACTACACTGAAAGTTACATCCTGTGTCATTACGGCTGTTTCTCGGCAAGTCTTGGCAGCCTTTTCACAGACAGACAAGACTTGTTTCGACACATGTGCCAAGGAACTCAAAAGGTAAACTGCAAGTTACAAAGTGTTGGGAAACTTGTTCTATTGTAGGAAGAAGTGAAGTGATCAAAAGCAGAATTAGTCCTTTGAAAGAGAGGCTGAAAATGAAGATTTTTTTTAATCTATTAATTGGTAGATAGTCCAGGCACATTAGACATAAAAATGAGAAAGTAAGGAAAAAAATCGGAGAAAGCTGATTTTTTTATATGTTTCCGGGACACACATTGCGGATAAAGTGTGAAAAGTCCCCGCGAATCCGAGTTGAGCTTTTTTAGTTGTAGCGTTTTTTTGATGAAAAAAAAAATTTTAAAAAAAATTCGACCCAGCTCCATATTTCTCATTCTTATTCGCCTTAGTAGGGTGAGAATCATAAATATCGTGCTGAATTATATTGAGAATACATATCCCCAACAGAAAATGCCAACTTTGTACCAATCCTCACACTCAATGGTGAAATATTCACGAAAATGTACAAAATTACGAAAAAAAATTTATTGTTTTCATACACACAACGGTACACAACGTCCATTAAATCAAATCTACGACTACTTTGGGAGTTAAATTATATATCAAAAATTGCAGAAAAGCAGTGGCTTTATAATGATATATAACAATAGTCATTTATTCCATAATGAACTGGTGAAACGTGTGAAATATTAACCATACCCCCTAAACTCAAATTCAAACGGCATCGACTTTTCTCATTCAAATACCGTATTATAGCATCATTGTTTCAATTTCCATGTTCGATTAAATCACATAATGTGGTGTTCGCCTACACTCAAGATGCATTGGCATGTAATGTGTGCACGCCCTTGATGTGTACTCATAAACAAATTTGTCATATTTAGGGGCAATTGGTTCGATCATGGCTGGTAGCGGCTTGGATGAACTTTGGGGGACTGTTTATGCTGGTGGGTCAATCCATCATTTGATCAGTGGTCATGCATATTCAAGAGCAGTTCGTGCCCATTTGCTAACACAAATTGCCATTACAAAACTTGTGTTTGAAGAAAGCCGAACACTAGATAACACACAGAAGCACATAATAGCACAGAAGTCAATGAAATATTCTGTGGACTTGCCAGAGGTGACTGTACAACACCTGACGCTGTCAATCAAGAAAGTGTCAACCATTTACTGTCAACATTACACGAACTGCTCCAGAATGCGTCCGTAGGACGCACAGGAAAGCTTTGGGTACAATACTACGAGCAAATAGGTCTTCTCCAGTTGTTCTTGAGAGCAGAGCGCACAGGCGACTGGGAACTCCACACATATTGTGTTCGCAATATGATTCCAGTATTTCACGCAGGTGGTCATTTTGCATACGCAAAAAGTTCTCATCTCTATTTGCAGCAGATGAATGAGCTAACAGAAATAATGCAACAGGATGATTTGAAGTTGTTCACTGAGAAAGGTTACTTTACCATAAGGCGCTCAGATAAATTCTGGGACGGGATATATTCTGATCAGACCATAGAGCAGTGTTTAATGAGAATGTTTAAGCTCCCTGGTGGTCTCACACATGGCAGGGGAATAACCGATAGCACTGTTGCGAAATGGGTACATGGACTACCTCTTTGCCTTCCGATATGTAATGCTCTCGAAAATTTTGTTCATGTTCACACTGGTCATGGCGAACAACATCGGGATCTCCGTCAAAGTTCACAATTGACTGATGCCAATGATATCACCAAATTATTGAACTGGCTCAGAGTGCATTCCCCCTTTCAGAATAGAGATCCACTACAATTAGTCTCTATAGCGACCGGGCTTGTGGCCGACGAAACTGTGAACTGTGACCAAGTTCGCAAAATTGGTGAGTGTTGCGTATCGAATGTTGTAAGCAAAACGTTCAACAGCATCAAACTACGACGTGTTGACACTGTGAAGTCTTTCGCATCGATGGCAAATAGCATCAAAGTCCGTGGAAGTAAGGTAGTGATTGACCCCACAATTCTGTTCAACCGCATCACATGTGTTATTCAGTCACAAGCAGAGATGGAAGAGTATTTCAAATATGAACTCGCCCCGAAACCTGCTGGAATTAGGAAGACACAGAAAAGCACACTCGGTAAGATCCTCAAAACATACGGTTCCGAGCAAACTAAAATCCCAGAACATTCTCTGTTTGTTGTAGATGGTGGATTTTTATTGAGGGCAGTTGTATGGCCTAAACAGTCGTCATATAAGGACATATGTACATCACATTCCAATTATCTAGTGAGACATTTTGGGGCGAACGTCGTGGTTGTTTTTGATGGTTATGCTTGTACAATGTCGACAAAGGGCATGGAACAAGCCCGTAGATCTAAAGACAGGTATTCCATTGATATCAATATCTCAACCGAGTTACCAGCCACCACACCCCAATCCGATTTCCTTGCAAATGCCAAGAACAAAACCCAACTGATCGATCTTCTAATGCAGGAGCTATCTGCTATCAATATTCAGTCCAAGCAGGCCGAGGCTGATGCTGATGTACTGATAGCCGAAACTGCACTTGACATCGCTCAAGATGACAACAATGTTGTCGTTGTGGGAACAGACACAGACTTGTTAGTCATTCTTACCTCTCGAGTTCAACCGGGATGTAATATTCACATGATGTATTCCATTACCCCAAACTTACTAGTTTCAGTTAGTGAAATAGCAACCAAAATGGGTGACCATAGAAGCAACCTCCTTGTAGCTCATTCTATAAGTGGTTGTGACACTACTTCTGCACTCTTTCGAGTTGGTAAGAAGAAAGTATTCAGTACAATTGTCTCCGATGTTACTAGCGACTCACAACAGTATGTCAACACAATTTTGGCGGATGACAGTACACCAAGTGCAGTAGCCGCTGCCGGGGAACAACTTCTCCTGATCTTATACAGGAGTAAAACTGTTTCCTCTCTCGACCAATATAGATATGTCACTTACAAGCGTTATGTAGCAAAATCTAAACTGAATAAACCCATCGACCTAGCCTCACTCCCACCAAGCAGCGATGCTGCAAAACAACATGTCTACAGATGTTATCTCCAGGTCCAACAATGGCTGGGCACTTCGCTTCCTCCGACGGATTGGGGGTGGTCGCTAGACAATGGACTTCTTGTACCGACTGCAGCCACAAAGCCATGTGCCCCCGATAACTTACTGAATCTGATCAGTTGTGGTTGCAAGAGTGCTTGTACAAAAAGGTGTGGGTGTAAGAAGGCAGGACTCTCTTGCTCAGGTTTGTGTAATTGCAGTTCGGATTCTTGTAACAACCACAGAAACACTGTCCTGTCGGAAATTTCTGAGTTCGATGAATAATATGTATATAGGTCATGTCATTTCTGTATATAGCGTTGATAATAGTCAGTGTAACTTAATCCATGTTGATTGATTTGTACATTCTGTAAATATTATTTATTGATTTTTGTACATTCTGTAAATATTATTTATTGATCTAATGCTGCCAGACACAGACGTGTCTGTTCGGTCCCAAGCCCGAAAATAGTTGAGTTCTCATGCTGACGAATTTTATGCCAAAAGGGGAACTCGGCCAGAAGCAGAGGGGGTCTTCCATAATGTCTATTTTGTAAGCAATGATAAAAGTCTTCAAATGGTGGTGGATTTTTTATCGTCTGTCCAACTAACATCCTGTTCTGTACTACGACCCTTTGGGCAAATCCGTTAGGAAAATCGTCATTTTTTGCGTAAATCCGATACTTTTTGTGAATTTTCAATAATGTTTCACAGAAATTGTCACAGAATGCACATTTTCCTCTAGGTAAATGTATATTAGACATTATGTAGCTCGAAATACGCGTAAACAAAAAAATACAGTTGGATCAATTCGAGGTTACAAAGTTCGTGCGATTTTTTAAAAATTTTTTCAAACGCGTTTTCGAAAAAAGGCTGTAGAAAAAAAAGCTCAACTGGGATTTTAGGGGACTTTTGTCTAATCGTTCAGTGACATGTACTCGACATTCCCTGAAAAAATCAGCTTTCTCCGATTTTTTTCCCTAGTGAAACCTAATGTTCTTGGGCTATAGAGTGCTAAATTTTTTCTGAGCCCCAAAATTTATTCACACATTTTTGTCTTGTTACAATTCATGGGAGAATGCCTATAGGCACTCTCCCATAAATTGTAACAATGCAAATCAATGGAGATGAAGTAATTTCACTTACAAGATAATATGAAGGACAGCCACAGAATATGAAGCTTTTAACAATAAGTACCAGCAGTTCAGAATAAAGCTCAAATATGGGCTTCTAGCACTCTACCAGTTAAAGAAAAAATAGCAAATGTTTTATCTGGTTGTGTAAGGTGAAAGGTTAAAAAGCCAGATATTTCATCACAGAAGATCAAATTGTAATAATGGTGTAAATGCAAAGCAGACGTTGTTCATGTTTATCTATTTTCTATGGTAACAACTTACTTTGAATGTTTTATCTCCAAAGAAATGTATTGTTTTAATAGATTTGTCTTTCTGTATAAACTGTAAACAGAATGTTTTGTCCCATCCTACTGGAAATACATCAATACTGATCTGTCCTCCAATTGCAAATTTTAGTCCTGCATCAGGAAAATTCTCTTCTAAAGCTTTCACAAATTTTTCTCGCACTTGATGTTTCTGAGAATATAAATAACAAGACATCAATGATCACATCAATGAAATTCACAATGCCAGGTATATCTGTACAGCAATTGGGGCATCTTCAAATACTGTGTGTATCGCATTAGAAATTGCAGTCAAAAGACCCACAAACATCAAACATGGCACTGAGGTCGATAATCATAGGAAAATGTGAACAGTAAAATTATACACCCCATACCCCATCAGCTAGATGTAGGGATTTTGCAGTGCATTATGGGAAAGGGTCGGAGAACCGATCCATTGGAAATTTAGTGATGTATTATATCAAATTGGGAACTAATATTTGCAGCCAGACCATTCTCTGTAAGAATCATCTCCAACCGAAAGCCAACCTGGGCTCTTAACCCAGATAGGTCTGGGTTAGGGGTAAAGTCTTACAGAGATGACAATCAGCCCTGAATTTCATGATCTCATCAAGTTACTGTTAGCAGAGCCATAGAACTTATTTTTGCTCTACTGAATCTAGTGTTAGGCAATTGTGGTTTTACAGTTGGTAATTGGGAAACTATCTGACTGAATAGAAATGGGAATAGGGCCAATAAATGGGTCCTGTAGACTACTAGGAGAATTCCTGAGATCAAATAATTTTATCAATTGTTGTACGATTCAAATAACACAGTAATTTATTTATTTATTTTTTTAAAGAATCAATTATTGAGGTATATTAAGAAACAAAATTAACAAATTTAATTATTTATTTATTATCCCTTGCCAAAATGAAGTTTGCGGGGGATATAGAAATGGGTTCTGTCCATTAGGGGCACCTGTTCCGCTGTGACAACTTTGGACCTTCATATCTCAGTCAGTGGATGTTGGATTTAAATGATCTTTGGTATGCTAATAGACCACAATGGGGGAAAGGATATTCACAAGTAACAGGTTTTGAAACCCTTGGTGGGGGATACTTATGGCATTGCACCTTATTTATTTGGGTTTAATGACACTTTCAACAGTCAGGGCCACCTTGTGCCAGACAGTTTCATGGTTCTCTCAGAGTACCTGGAGAGAACCATCAAGCAGCTGAGAGCAACAGTCAGTTTCTCCAAATTACTATCTCTACATAAGCAGGGTTAGCACTAGTTGAAGACAAGTGCACCATCAGCATACAGTATGCCTTAGTACACACCATGCCCCCACGTGGGCAACTGGGATTAAGTGACTTGCCTAAGGACACAATGCAGCTAACCCTGGCAGGATCGAACTGTAAACCTTTTGGTTTGAAGTCCTATGCCATAACCACTAAGCCACCATGCTCCCAAATTAAGAAATAACATAATCTATAATAACAGGTAAATAGCGATGCATGGTCCTGAATATTTTTCAAATGATACCCTTCTGTGATGTACAGGATTTCATAAATTGAATGTTTTTTTTTAACTCTTTTCAACATGATCATTGTACTCTTCCAGAAATTATGATCTCAGAAGAGAATTCTTTCTTGTTAACCCTTTACCCAACGCAAACGATATCAAAATTTATTATTTTAAATATCATTTTTTGAATTTTTTCAAACAATTTCTACAAAACCATATCATGTGACCCCTCTTTGGAATGAGCTTGATGAGCTCATTCCGAAGAGGGGTCACATAATATGGTTTTGTTGAAATTTTTCGAAAAATAATATTTTTTCAGCTGCTAAATTTGCATATTATGCGGGTGGATGCGGATGATTCGTTGGGTAAAGGGTTAACTCTTTTTCTTGGTTTAGCTGTTTACCTAACAAATCGGCTGTATCCACCCACATAATTTACAAACTGAGCAGTTGCAAAAAAAAATGTTTCAAACTTCAACAAACCCATATCATGTGACCCCTCATTGGAATGAGCTTCTTAAACTCATTCCAGTGTTCGGTCACATGATATGGTTTTGTTGAAATTGTTTGAAGGCAAAAATAATTAAAATAGAAAATTTTGAAATTGTGCATTGGGTAAGGAATATAAACAAGAGGGATGTTACATCCCAACGCTCACCTACATTCGCGCTTGATAATGTCGTTCCAATGTAACATGCCTAATATTTAGTTAATATAAATCATTAACTAGGCATCAAATGATTAATGTGGTTTATGTGATGGCTTTGGAAAGTCTATATTTCTGCATTTATTACATATCAATTCAACATAGAATCATTGGATACATCTTTTAGAAATGTTTATGATTAAGAATATGAATGGTGAGGCCAGATATTAAATCATAAATAAGAATTAGGAAAGGCTTTCATAAATCACTGAAATTTTAATTGATGTACATTCATTGGTTAAAGAGGAGTTGCAGAAAAACATTCGTTCAAGAAAGTGACTATAAGTCCCAACAAAAATACATCACATCAACAACTAAAATAAGCCTTAATGTTACTAGTAACAAGTATGAAAAAGTATTAAATAATAAAAAAAAAAAATTAAAAAAAAATTTTTTTTAAAGAAAGTGAATATAAGTCCCAAAAATCCCCATCAAATTCCTCAAATATGCATGTAATAAGGGCGCAATGTTACCGCAATGTAGTTCAGTAACCCACGCGTACAATATCAATTGCCTGAAAAGACACATAGAAACAGAACTCACCTTAACACCTCACCTTAACACAAACTTTTAGAACTTAAAATTGAGTAAGTCAGACAAAAACGTGAACATTGTGAATGAAAAAAAGAAAAGAAATCAGTTAATTTCTGCATACAGTAGGGTTAATACATACAGTTGTTATTGAAATGAGAAAATAAACAGTAATGAGAGGTGAAGGCACCAAAATCTGCACAAAAGCTGACTTTAACGCAAATTCTTACAACACCTAAACGCTAATTCTTACAACAAGTTTTGGCAGAAAATCAGCCTCAAATTCCTCAAATATGCATGTAATGAGGGTTAAATATTACTGCAGTGGAGTTCAGTAACCCAAGTGCAGAATATTAATCGCCTGGAAAGACACATAGAAACACAAGTCACCTAAACACAAAGTTTACAAAGTTTTACAACCTAAAATTTACTAAGTCCGAGAAAAACATGAAAATTTTGACTGAAAAAAAAAGAAAATTTCCGTTAAATTTCTGCATACAGTAGGGTTAATACCTACAGTTGTTATTGAAATATGAAAATCAACAGTAATGAGAAGTTAAAGCAGCACAATCTGCACAAAAGCTGACTTTAACGCAAATTCTTACAACACCTAAACGCAAATTCTTACAACAACTTTTGGCAGAAAAGTTTAGGTGAAATTTGAAAAAAGGTCATAGGCCAGGGTTAAATACTGTTCTGATAGTCCCCTACAACCTACATATGCAATATCAAAGGCCTGAGCCCACTGATCTTTGAGAACTCACCTTAACACCTCACCTTAACACAAACTTTTAGAACTTAAAATTTACTAAGTCCGAGAAAAACATGGAAATTTTGACTGAAAAAAAAGAAAATTTCCGTTAAATTTCTGCATACAGTCGGGTTAATACCTACAGTTGTTATTGAAATATGAAAATCAAGAGTAATGAGAAGTTAAAGCACCACAATCTGCACAAAAGCTGACTTTAACGCAAATTCTTACAACACCTAAACGCTAATTCTTACAACAAGTTTTGGCAGAAAATCAGCCTCAAATTCCTCAAATATGCATGTAATGAGGGTTAAATATTACTGCAATGGAGTTCAGTAACCCAAGTGTAGAATATTAATCGCTTGGAAAGACACATAGAAACACAACTCACCTGAACACAAAGTTTACAAAGTTTTACAACTTAAAATTTACTAAGTCCGAGAAAAAACATGAAAATTTTGAGTGAAAAAAAAGAAAATTTTCGTTAAATTTCTGCATACAGTAGGGTTAATACCTACAGTTGTTACTGAAATATGAAAATCAACAGTAATAAGAAGTTAAACCAGCACAATCTGCACAAAAGCTGACTTTAACACAAATTCTTACAACACCTAAACGCAAATTCTTACAACAACTTTTGGCAGAAAATTTTAGCTGAAATTTGGAAAAAAGTCGTAGTTTCAGGGTTAAATACTGTTCTAATAGTCCCCTACAACCTACATATGCAATATCAAAGGCCTGAGCCCACTGATGCTTGAGAAATTCACCTTAACATTAAATCTTACAATATTGGACACGCCGGACGCCGACGCTGACACCCAAGGTTATCACAATAGCTCACCACATCTTACAGATGTAGGTGAGCTAAAAATAAAATTAGTTTTCATCTCAAATGATATTTTTAAAACTTTACTCACCAGAAGTTCAAGAAAATTAAAGCTTCTCAAAACTTGTTTATTTATTAATTTAACAGTGTTTAATGTCACATATTTCTGCACAATGGCTAATCGTGACCAGTACTTGGAGAAAAAGTTAAGTGTAGTCAATCGTTTATACCCATGTTACCCAGCATTGATGAGTGGGTCCTATTTTATCAGAAAAACAGAGCTTGTTTACCACAGTAAAGAAGCACTCCTTCCCTTCCCAGGGTTCCCAGGAAGGGGGGGGGGGGGGTCAGAACTCATTTCGAAAATTTCATTTCAGATGAACCCTAAATTCATATCCTCTCATTTTTTTTGGTAATTTTATCAAATTACTGGGAAGGTTGATTGTGTCATAAAGAGCACAAAATTTGCATTTTCTTTACATTCTGCCTCCATATAAAGATTTCGTGCAAATGAACACATCTGGTTATGAGGATAAAACATCATAGTATCAATACCCTTGAAACATGGACCCCCTGCCAAAATAACAGAAATTTCCTTAATTTTCTTCCCAGCCAACCCCCATCATTAGAGCTCCATCTCAATTCTTTATTCTCTATTGGCAAACGTGAAAAAAATGCTGAATAACCTGACTGTTGGGAGACTTGATGAACAAGAGCAAAGCACTGGAGTCTATAATAGGCCTCTGCTGGTCATTCTTTCTGGACTTCTCATACAGTCTTATGAACAATAAAATGACCAAACTGCAGCCATCCCCCTAAAGGCTGCAGGGAAGGTATTACATCCAGCAGATGATATATTTATTTACTTATGGGTGTTTTATGTCACTTTCAGCATCAATGGCTTATGATGATTGCAACACAAGCATGATTTCAAGTTTCACCAACCGTTTACACTTACTCTGCCCACATCAGAGGACTTCCACCCCTGGTATTGGTTACAGGGTCCTATATTACAAGTAAACCAGGATCTGTTTACCACAATCAAGAAACACTACTCTACTCTCTGGGTTTCCCTCAGGGATCCAGCAGATGATTAGAAATTAAATATCAACGACTGAGTAGAATCTGAAATATTGGCTGTTTAGCAGTACTTATCCATATCATCCATCTCTGACACCAGAGATGCATACCAGTATCTGCAGTTAGACGGACGGGATGTAACCAAATTCTGTCTTTAAAATGGAGTGAGAACACACAATTAATTTCTCAAACAACAGGTCTTCCATCTAGAATACCATATTTACTCTATGTATTGGGACAGCTAAAAATAAATATTTTCACAGATGTCCCACATCTTAGAAAATGGGGAAAAAACACAAGCTGGTCTTGTTTTGATGCTGAATCAAGTTGTGTGATTCGTTTTCCATCACTATATATGAAAATCGCCATCCAATTGTTTTTTAGATTTTCATTTTTTGCTTCCAAAACATAGCTTATGCCCCTCATTGGAACGATCGCATTGCGCTCGTTCTAATGAGGGGTCATAAGCTATGTTTTGGAAGCAAAAAATGAAAATTTTTAGTTACACAAGAATTCTTTTTATGAGTGTCATCTGCCACTAGCATTCGGTAAAGACGGTCACAATGTAATATTAAATAGTCTTCCTCATGTCAGTCCTGCAAATATTAAAACTTAGGAACAGATTTAAATAAAAACAACACAAATCAGTATGTATGATCAATTTTTTATTGTTTAAAAAGGAAAATTAAACACAAATTTAGCTTTAATATTGAGCATTTTGCACTGTTTTCAGGTGACTGGGTCAACTGGAAACAAGTCTCCTGAGTGTCCCAAACATTGGAGCATAAAAAAAATATTTTTCTGGAAAAAATGTGTGTCCCAAATTATAGAGTGTCCTTATATATAAAGTAAATACGGTAATATTTCTCAATTATCAGCCACTCAGTATTAGTCACAAATCTTTCTTGCAAATTTATAGCATGGGGCAGAAATTCACTTGATGTCACACTGAAGTGTAATTTACAAGACCCCATTTTGTAGTCCAATCATTCTAGTTTCAACATTTGGTTGTTGCGAGAACAGTCTCTGTGGCAAAGTAGTGTTTTTAATCCCTTTTAATTGGGTACCCATCCAATTTTTGGGTGATATTTTGCACCTCGCTGCCTATTTTCTGATGTGCATGAACAAAAACATTACCAATAATTACATTTTATTCTGATGTATTCTCAAACAATGGTGTTTAACCCCCTTCACTCTGATGTCAAAATACCAAAATTTCAGGAAGCTGTTTTTTCCCATAATGCATCTAGAAATTTAACAAATTCAATCTCGTTTTACAGAGCTCAATGAGCTCTGTCAAACGAGATTGAATTGGTTAAATTTCTACTTGCATTATGGTAAATTTTTTCTGCCTGAAATTTAGATATTTTGACATCAGTGTGGAGGGGGTTAATTATTTATTCCCAAAAATATCAGGTTGGTAATCCTGTATCATTTTTAGCACATTATTTATGATAAAGTTCACACCAGTTCAACATTACCCAACTCTTTCAATTCGCATAGAAATATATTTTTAAACCATTGTCAGACATATTTGGTGTTTTTCTAACCTCAAAAGTATGGGGGAAATGACTGATGTAGAAGTCCAAGAATATTACACATGGTATGCAGCTATGATGTATAAGCTTACCCCTTCCCCTTTCCAGCCATATAAACACTGTCACAATTTGGCAATTTTAGGCACACTCTTTCAATTATTACTTATTATTACATTCTGTGGTTCAGGTCATGTATTGAATACCAATCACTGAATCAAGCCTGAATATAAGCAACCCATCATTTGCAAAATGGGGTCCGAGAGGGTGAATTTGCTGATGCTATCCCATACAGTGGGTATATTTATCCTATAGGTACATCTTTCTGTTTTTGGTTTGAGACCTTGATTCAGAATGAGGTTCACAGAGGGTAAAGTTTGTGATGCTACCCTGCTGTGCAGGGTAGCAACACCAAATTCACTATCTGGGGACCTCATTTTGCAGATGACAGTCTGCTTATTTCCAGGCTTGCATTGCATCAGGAAAAAAATTAAAAAATATTTTACAATGTAACCCTGTTGAATAGCCACTTTGCCAATAAAAGATATTCAATTAACAGGAGTATTCAATAAACAGGGAGGTGATCACTTTCCTGAATTCCAGAGATATACTGAGCACTTATTCTATTATATCTTGTTTGACATAGCTCAAAGAAGATATAATGGATCTTAACCAGCTGAGGATTTTAAAAATATTTTTCATAAAATCTAGTCAAGGCTGCTGTGAAGCAGCCATGACTAGATTTAATGAAAAATTCATCTAAATTAACTCAAGAAATAATTGTGCAGAATGTACATTCTATTGGTGGTGGGGGTGGGGGAATTTGGTTAAATGTGCCCAAATTATACTCATTTCAGTGACAAAAGATTTTGTATCCTAAGCAGGAATATCTGCCATCAGCATGCAAAGAGTTAATGCCTGTATTGGAGTACTAAAGCTAAATAAGTGTAGAAACAATGGGAATTTGGTGATTGTCAGGGTAACTTCCTGACATATTACAAAAACATTTTCTTCTATTAACAGGCATTTACTCTATAACCTATATGCAATTACTAGTAACAGGTAAAATCTGTATTTAAGGTATGGTGATTTGTTTGTGTTTTGAAGTGATATTCAATTAACAGGGTTATTCAATAAAGAGATATCCAATTAATCTTTTACCTAAGAAACGGCCACATCCTCTTGTGTAAACTACAAATTCAATAGTCGAAAAAAACCTTATTCTTAAAAAAATACATATCAGGTGACTCATCACTGGAATGGGCTCGTCGAGCTCATTCCGTGATGTCACATAATGTGTTTTTTTAAAGATTTTTTAACAAATCTAAAAAAATGATATTTAAAATAATAAATTTTGATATCCTCTGCTTTTGGTAAAGGGTTAGGTGTGTTTCACTGTACCACTGTTCTTATTACCTCGTCAAAGTTTACAAACTGTAGTCTTTCTTGTTGAGAGCAGCTTCTTCCCACTGGACATATGTTTATCATGCCTGTTCTAAATTCCACAAATGTTCCTCTGAAAGAAAACAATATCCATTCCTTGATAACTGTCAGACACTGTTTATTAATTCTTTGTGTGAGTGCAACAGATTAATCTTTATGCAGCAAACACTATTCTTGGGGTCTAACAAACTGAGCAAAAATATTTTATAATCGTTATATAGTAGAAAAAAAAAACATTTTTTTTAAAGAAGCATCATTGGGCATTGGCATAATTATATGTCCAGTTAATGTAAATTCAGTCATTTTATCAGCCAAATGTGCAAAATATACCTCACACATTTCAAATACATCTCAATTTACTGCAAGAACCAGAAAAATGGGATCCATCAGTCATTTTTTTTTTCAAGCTATTGCTCAGACAAGCAAATATCAGAAAAATAAAAGATGGCTGCCATGCATGTGGGATATGCAAAAATGCTTACAAGTTATTGAAAGAAACCTCCATACACTCAAACGTAATCCACCAGAAAATAATTGGATTCATTGCTCATCCCTTCTTCAAGTTATTGCTTAGACAAGCAGAAATTACAAAAAACATCCAAGATGGCAGCCTTTGTGTGAAATCAAGTTTGTTCACATGAAGTTTGCAGAGCAATATTTGCCTTTGTAATGGGAGGGACAAGATTTTTGCACCCCCCCCCCCCCCCCCCCACCTCCAATTTCTATTTTATGAACCACTGAGTTGAAATGACCCAAATTTGGGGGTGGAAGAGGTGGTAGGTGTAGGGAGATACAAGTTGTTAAATTAAGCTCCATTGAAAATCTTCTTCAGATGCACCAGTCAAAATATTTTGATTATTTGGTAAAGATGATCATAAAGGTCAGATTCAAGTTTGGTCAAATCAAGTCCTAGAGTTGATGTTTGGGCTCAATATGAGGTTCTGAAATTTCACGCAGTGCATTATGGGGAATTTATAAACATTTTCTTCTCCAGAACCAACAGTCAGAATCTTTTGATATATGGTATACAACATCCTTGTGGGTGGAGGCCGATTAAAATTTGTTCAAATCAAGTCCTTTGGTTAATATCTGGGTCCCCTATAGGAGGCAAAATTTTAACTTGGTAAAATATGAGGAATATTCTTTAATGAAAGTGTCAATGACACTGTAGCTCAACTTGTCAAGACATGTACATGTATAGTATGTGCCACAGCAGTGACAAACATCTAGGTAATGACCTGATAACAAAGGTACATATAAAGTATTGTAACGGCCTGCACATAAATACTGACTGTAGCCTGTAACAAATGTATAGGTAAAGTATTGTAAAGGTGGGTGACAGTCAGATGCTAAACTAGAAAAGAAATCTTTGAGTCCCAGAGTGGGTCTGACTGAACCCCAAAATATTTGTTCTCATAGCACAGTGATAACAAAGGCACCCCAAAACACACTCATTCCTGTCCCAAGATGAAAACAAAGGTACCCAAGAAGTTTCGTGAAGATCAGTTCATAAATACGAGCTGTATAGAAGTTGTGACAACAAACTGATTGGACCTAATTTCGGTACAAAATGGCCACTGGCAGTCATCTTGAATTTTGGACCGCACTCAGAAACACTCGTTCTCGTCCCAAGGTGATAACAAAGGTACCCAAGAAGTTTCGTGAAGATCGGTTGATAAATACAGCCTCTAGCCCGAGCTGTATTGACATGTGCACTTACAGTGTATAAGTAGCACTAAATAAATCAAAATTCATCTAATTTGCATAATTTCTGCACGAGAAAAAAACCTGTACTGCATGTGATGTATTCCATTTTACTAAATATTCATACAAAAATTTATTCAAATCAGAACTTTCATACAGAAGTTCTGTACAAAAGACTGATTGCACTAATTTTGGTACAAAATGGCTGCTGGTGGCCATCTTGAATTTCGGACCATACCCAAAAACACCCGTTCTCATCCCACGGTGATAACAAAGGTATCCAAGAAGTTTCGTAAAGATCGGTTCATAAATAAGGCCTCTAGCCTGAGGCGTATAGAAGTTGTGAACAAAAAACTGATTAGACCTAATTTTGGTACAAAATGGCCACTGGCAGCCATCTTGAATTTTGGACCGCACTCAGAAACACTTGTTCTCGTCCCAAGGTGATAATAGAGGTACCCAAGAAGTTTCGTGAAGATCGGTTGATAAATACAGCCTCTAGCCCGAGCCGTATTGACATGTGTACTTACTGTGTGTAAGTAGCACTGAAACAAGAGGCCCCAAGGGGCCTGAGGGTGCTCACCTGACATGACATGGTAGCCTAAATATCAACCCAGAGAATTGATTTCAACAAGTTGCATCTGCTCCTCCTAAGAAAAGCTTATACCAAATATCCAAAGATTCTGACCAGTGGATCTAAAAAAAAAAAGATTTTTAAAGAATATTCCTCACATTGAACTAAGTTATAATTCAGAGCCCATATATGAACCCAGGGACTTGGCTTTAACAAACTTGAATCTCATCCCCCCCCCCCCCCCCCCCCAACCACCCTAAGGATGCTGCACACCAAATATCAAAACATTCCGACTGCTGGATCTGAAGAAGAAGATTTTTTAAAGAAAATTCCTCATTTTGAACTAAGTTACAATTCGAGCTCCAACAGTGAGTCCAAATATGGACCTAGGGACATGGCTTGAACAAACTTGAATCTCACCCCCTAAGGAGCCTGCATACCAAATATCAAAATATTCCGAATGATGGATCTGAAGAAGATTTTTAAAGAAAATTCCTCATTTTGAACTAAGTTATCATTCGGGCTCCCACAGTGAGTCCAAATATGGACCTAGGGACATGGCTTGAACAAACTTAAATCTCACCCCCCTAAGGATGCTGCATACCAAATATCAAAACATTCTGACTGCTGGATCTGAAGAAGACTTTTAAAGAAAATTCCTCATTTTGAACTAAGTTATAATTCAGGCTACCACAGTGAGCCCAAATATGAACCCAGGGACTTGGCTTGAACAAACTTGAATCTCACCCCCCTAAGCATGGTGCATACCCAATATCAAAAGATTCTGCCTGCTGGATCTTGAGAAGAAGATTTTCAAAGAAATTTGCCTGAAATGCACTAAGTTCAAATTTGGGCTCCTATACTGAGCCCAAATATAAACCCAGGGGGGCGATTTGAACAAACTTGAATCAGATCCACCCCACAATGTTGCATACCAAATATCAAAAGATTCTGCCTGCTGAATCTGGAGAAGAATTTTTAAGAAATTTGCCTGAAATGCACTAAGTTTGAATTCAGGCTTCTATAGTGAGCCCAAATATGAATCTAGGGAGCCGATTTGAACAAATTTGAATCACATCCACCCCACAATCTTGCATACCAAATATGAAAAGATTCTGCCTGCTGGATCTGGAGAAGAAGATTTTTAAAGAAATTTGCCTAAAATGCACTAAGTTCGAATTCGAGCTTCTATAGTGAGCCCAAATATGAATCTATGGAGCCGATTTGAACAAACTTGAATCACATCCACCCCACAATCTTGCATACCAAATATGAAAAGATCCTGCCTGCTGGATCTGGAGAAGAAGATTTTTTAAGAAATTTGCCTGAAATGCACTAAGTTCGAATTCGAGATTTTATAGTGAACCCAAATATGAATCTATGGAGCCGATTTGAACAAATTTGAATCAGATCCACCCCCACAATGTGTTTCATACCAAATATGAAAAGATTGTGCCTGCTGGATCTGGAAAAGAATATTTTTTAAGAAATTTGCCTGAAATGCACTCAGTTCAAATTTGGGCTCCTATACTGAGCCCAAATATAAACCCAGGGGTCCGATTTGAACAAACTTGAATCAGATCCACCCCACAATGTTGCATACCAAATATCAAAAGATTCTACCTGCTGGATCTGGAGAAGAATTTTTAAGAAATTTGCCTGAAATGCACTAAGTTCGAATTCGGGCTTCTATAGTGAGCCCAAATATGAATCCAGGGGGCCGATTTGAACAAACTTGAATCACATCCACCCCACAATCTTGCATACCAAATATGAAAAGATTCTGCCTGCTGGATCTGGAGAAGAAGATTTTTTAAGAAATTTGCCTGAAATGCACTAAGTTCGAATTCAAGCTTTTATAGTGAACCCAAATATGAATCTATGGAGCCAATTTGAACAAATTTGAATCAGATCCACCCCCACAATGTTTCATACCAAATATGAAAAGATTCTGCCTGCTGGATCTGGAAAAGAATATTTTTCAAGAAATTTGCCTGAAATGCACTCAGTTCAAATTTGGGCTCCTATACTGAGCCCAAATATAAACCCAGGGGGGCCGATTTGAACAAACTTGAATCAGATCCACCCCACAATGTTGCATACCAAATATCAAAAGATTCTGCCTGCTGGATCTGGAGAAGAATTTTTAAGAAATTTGCCTGAAATGCACGAAGTTCGAATTCGGGCTTCTATAGTGAGCCCAAATATGAATCCAGGGGGCCGATTTGAACAAACTTGAATCACATCCACCCCACAATCTTGCATACCAAATATGAAAAGATTCTGCCTGCTGGATCTGGAGAAGAAGATTTTTTAAGAAATTTGCCTGAAATGCACTAAGTTCGAATTCGAGCTTTTATAGTGAACCCAAATATGAATCTATGGAGCCGATTTGAACAAATTTGAATCAGATCCACCCCACAATGTTGCATACCAAATATCAAAAGATTCTGCCTGCTGGATCTGGAGAAGAAGATTTTTGAAGAAATTTGCCTGAAATGCACTAAGTTCAAATTTGGGCTCCTATACTGAGCCCAAATATAAACCCAGGGGGGCCGATTTGAACAAACTTGAATCAGATCCACCCCACAATGTTGCTTACCAAATATGAAAAGATTCTGCCTGCTGGATCTGGAGATGAAGATTTTTGAAGAAATTTGCCTGAAATGCACTAAGTTCGAATTCGAGCTTCTATAGTGAGCCCAAATATGAATCGAGGAAGGCGATTTGAACAAACTTGAATCAGATCCACCCCACAATGTTGCATACCAAATATGAAAAGATTCTGCCCGCCGGATCTGGAGAAGAAGATTTTTGAAGAAATTTGCCTGAAATGCACTAAGTTTGAATTCGGGCTTCTATAGTGAGCCCAAATATGAATCCAGGGGGCCGATTTGAACAAACTTGAATCAGGTCCACCCCACAATCTTGCATACCCAATATCAAAAGATTCTGCCTGCTGAATCTGGAGAAGAAGATTTTTGAAGAAATTTGCCTGAAATGCACTAAGTTCAAATTCGAGCTTCTATAGTGAGCCCAAATATGCATTTAGGGAGCCGATTTGAACAAACTTGAATCAGATCCACCCCACAATGTTGCATACCAAATATCAAAAGATTCTGCCTGCTGGATCTGGAGAAGAAGATTTTTGAAGAAATTTGCCTGAAATGCACTGAGTTCGAATTCGGGCTTCTATAGTGAGCCCAAATATGAATCCAGGGGGCCGATTTGAACAAACTTGAATCAGATCCACCCCACAATGTTGCATACCAAATATCAAAAGATTCTGCCTGCTGGATCTGGAGAAGAAGATTTTTGAAGAAATTTGCCTGAAATGCACTAAGTTTGAAATCAGGCTCCTATACTGAGCCCAAATATGAACCCGGGCGGCCGATTTGAACAAACTTGAATCAGATCCACCCTACAATGTTGCATACCAAATATCAAAAGATTCTGCCTGCTGGATCTGGAAAAGAAGATTTTTTAATGTTTTTCCCATTGCCTACAGTGTTAAAAAGTGCTGACTCAGCACTTTTTCAAAAGTCCTGAAAAAAGTACCTTGTGATCAAACCGATAGGGATTTTTTTTAACCATTCTATTCTACTGGATAGAAGTAAGCTTTATACAAAATAAGAATTCTCTGTGCCATGTAGTTTTGGAGATATGGCAGTTTGAAGGTTTTTCCTATTTTTAGCTCCCGAGGTTCCCACGGGGCAATGAGAAAATTTTTTTTGGCATCAATCAACTACTTATGACCCATTATCATCTCATATCAAATTTGGTTCAAATCGACCTCACCGTTCAGAAAATAGAAATTTTAGGCGTGGCCAAAATTTTTGCCTCTCCCATAACGAAGGCAAATAATGCCCGACAAACTTCTCTTGAACAAACTTGATTCTAAACCTCAAAAGGACTCTGTATACCACATATCAAGTCTCTGCTACTGGTGGTTCATTAGAAGAAGATTTTCAAAAAATTTGGCCATTTTTTCCCCACACCTCTGCTCAATATGAGCCAAAACCTAATTTGGATAAAAATCAAAATGCCCCTATATAACCACTAATTACATGAAATTTCATTAAAATGTGGCCAGGGGTTTAGGAGAAAGAGGCTCAAACACCACCTTCATGCAGGACGAAGGACGACGGATGGACGACGGACGAAGAGTGATAAGAAAAGCTCACCCTGACTTTCAGTCAGGTGAGCTAAAAATCAAAGTTCATCTAATTTGCATAATTTCTGCACGTTAAAAAAACCCGTATTATATGTGATGTATCCCATGGTACTAAACATTCACACAAACAAATTTTCAAATCAGCGCTTTCATATGGAAGTTCTGTGCAAAAATCTGATTGCACCTAATTTTGTACAAAATGGCTGCCATCGGCCATCTTGAATTTTGGACCGCACCCAAAAACACTCATTCTTGTCCCACGGTGATACCAAAGGTACCCAAGAAGTTTTGTAAAGATCGGTTTATAAATACAGCCTCTAGCCTGAATCGTATTGGCATTTGCACTTACAGTGCTGAAAGTAACACTAAATACATCAAAGTTAGTCTAATTTGCATAATTTACATACGAGAAAAAAACACGCATTATATGTGATGTATCCCATGGTACTAAACATCCATACAACAAATTATTCAAATCAGCGCTTTCATATGGAAGTTCTGCGCAAAAATCTGATTTCACCTAAGTCTGTACAAAATGGCCGCCAGCAGCCAACTTGAATTTCGGATCGGACCAAAAAACACTCGTTCTCGTCCCATGGTCATAACAAAGGTACCCAAGAAGTTTCGTAAAGATCGATTCATAAATATGGCCTCTAGCCCGAGCCGTATTGAATTGTTGACGGACAGACGGACAACTGGCCATGGCATAAGCTCAAATTTGGCTTCGCCAACGTTGAGATAAAAATCTTCTCCAGAACCCCCGGTCAGAATCTTATATGATACACACAATTCTAAGAGGAGTCAGATTCAAATTTGTTAAAATCAAGTCCCTGGGTTAATATTTGTGCTCCGTACTGGAGATCCATGAGTCAGAAATGTGATGGGGGTGATCAGTTCAAGTTTGTTCACATTATGTCCCTAGTTTGATATTTGAGCTCCCTAGTTTTGCATGACTGGAAATCTGGGCATTTTTTGTTTGATGGGGTCTCAATACCAGAAAAAAATCATCTTACTTGGACAACAGAGTTATGAATAATTACATGACTTCATTCCTCTGGAGTATTAACTAGCCATAGATGCTAATTAAATCCTTCTTTACAGAACTTTGTCAGGGGACTCTTATTTATTTTAAACATGCTATCCAATACCCTGGGTGTAGCTCAGTTTTGTTTAAATATTTTTGTATAATTTATAAAACCCTCACCTTTTACATGGTAATGTCAATTCTGACATGTACTTTAATGCAAAATTTATCAGTTTCTGCAATACTTCATCACCAATGTGTTTCTGTATGCTCTGTAATATAAGAATAAAATTATGGCAGAAAATAAAACACATGTTTTAATTCCTAACTGTTTTTGACTTCTGTTAAAATATTAGAAAAAATATGAACACATGGTTTACTCATAGTGTCAGATGTTTCGACCATTTGCTTCTTCATTGGCAAGAATGAAAGAAAATAACATATAGAACAGTTTTCAACACACAAAGTTCATATATAATCAGACAGAACTGACCTTTTATAATTATTTATGAAGAGACCGCCATTACATTATACACCTCCGTAGAGTTCAGTATGTGATTTCTTTCATTCTTGTCACCCAGGAAGGCAATGTATCCTAAATGTTTGATAATATTTGTGAACCATGCATTCATAAACTGTTAATCCATTCCCTTATAACAGAACTATATATCTCTCCAATCAGTTATAAAAAAATAATTTGTTACATTTGTTTCTTACATCATAAATCAACTTGCAAAAGAATTCGGAGGACAAGAATTCAACAATTTGGTCCATAAACTCAATCCCACCCATCTCCACAAATTCCGAATAAATGGATTGGGTAACAAAATAATCATGTCAAAAACAAAACGGCTTGAAATCATTACTGCCAAAGACCTGTGGAAGCCTTTTATGAGATTACACAATTGCCTTAGGTAGAAATCTTCACCAAAAGGTTATTATTCTCATCACCCCTGAATGAATAAAACTGAAAAATATTCCCAGTGGCTGATGTTTTGCTTCTATGTGACATGCTATTGGGAATGGCTCAAACAGCCCCTCCCAACAATTTGTCACATAACAGTATTTAATCACAGAAGCAACAATATCCAAAAGATTCTGTTCCTATTCTTGAATAAATCATGCATTTAACACTTACCTGCTGATATTTAATTATTTATTTATTGGTGTTTAAGGTCACATACTTCCATACAATGGCTGATTGTGACTGCAACATGGATATAAAGTCAAGTCCAGCTAATCATCTATACCGATGTTGCCCAGTTAGGAGGACTTCCACCACAGGCAATGGTAACCAGGTTTTATTTTACCAGTAAAACAGAGTTTGGTTAGCACAGTAAACAAGCATTGCTTCACTTCCTGGGGTATCAACAGGGAACTGTTTAACTTCTGAGAATTTACTTTAAAACTTTTTATAAAATTCTGTCATGGCTGCTTCTCAGCAGCCATGACTAGGTTTGATAAAAAAAAATCAAATCAAATAAAGCTCAAAAGGATTGATGAAATGCTTCATTCAGTTTATAGGGATACATTTTCTTAGAAGCAGGACTGAACCTATTCTGGGACAAGAGTATTGCTATCCTGGTGGAAATCTCTACAAGCAGCATGAAAAGAACTGAGAGTCAACATGACACTCAAAAGTTGTCTTTTTTTCTCCAAATTTTTATTACATAACTGACTGGGTATTAAAGGATCCTTATTTAGGCTCCACTGAAAAGTGAAAGTTATACAGTTATAAAAGGTTTTAAATTCTAAGGTTATGCTTCATAATGAGTAAATAATTTGTTCATATGAAAATTGAAATGAATTATCTGTCACATGATCAGAGAATGAATAAGAGATAGGTGTGTTACATTTCATGGAGTGCTTAGCACTTAATACTAAACTTACTAGAGATGGGCAATATTGGAATATTGAGTTCGGTATTGGTTTCAGTATTTTTAGAGGCATATACCTTGGTATCAGTTCAGTATTCGGTATCTAACTTGACTAAGTTTAGCTAATAATACCAAAGAGGAATTCACGTTGGGGAAAAACAGAATAAGTTGTTGTAGTATCATTTTACCACAACGCTATAAATAACATTGCAATGAGCTCAACATTGGCATTCTTTTACAACCACAAATCGTATCTACAGTAATTTTGTGGCTTGTTCCAAATGCACCTTAATGTTTAAAGACCTATTTCAGGCTTTAGCGATCTCAGAGCATGTGCCCTGGCCATGCCATCTTTAGGAGGCCCTGCTAACAATAGACAAAACACCTGGGCAGTGATTTCTAGTCAGATCTTAGATGCCTTAACAGGCAGCCAAGACTTGTCTAGAATTCACTGCTAAAGCCACACAAAGTAGACCTTCTGTTTCTCAGGCCATTATTTGTAAAATTACATGTGGGCGAGCATTTTTTTATTTTATTTTTTATTTTAGTAATTACTTCTTTGCCATCAAAAGTTCATGTTCTTGGTTCAAGTTTTAGGCCTCATAATCTACAGAATAGCATGGGTGGTGGTGTATTTCATCCCTTGAGTGCAAGAAGGCTTTGCAATGCTAAAGCATTGCAAAGCCTTCTTGCACTCAAGGGACAAATTCATAAATTTTTTCAACTTGGGTAAAATATCAGACATAAACCATTTAATTTTTATTTTTTTAAAGTTTAAATTGGTTATAAAAAGAGAGCATGCGGCAGCCAAAAGGACCATGCGGGAGGGCCTGAGAAACAGATTTTTTATTTTTTTAGGCCTAAATAACTGGACATGTACAAGTTGTAGTCTAGTGGGAATCCAGGACAGTTGCCCAGTCCATTGAGGGTTAGCAAAGCTGAACAGAAAATCAGTCACTTCTTTCATGAAAATGAACTCATCAACCGCTATCAAGCCTCAACAGGGTAGGCTATGAGCCAGTATATATGTATGGTCACGCTCCCCAATTAGGAAATTTTCCAGATTATGTTTTAGTACAATAATTAAGAAACATTTTAAGTCATGTTTGCCATCTGGCAACTGGGGCATTTATAAGCTACAGGCGTTTGATGAATCCACTTATAAAAGCATGTGTACAAAATTTCATGAAATTGCCTATGAGGTTTTCATAAACAGGCTGAAAATTTGAAAGATGTTACCCCACATAATTGAGTATACTGTCTTGGCTATGAATCAGTATATAGTCATGCCAACCCTACAACTCAAACCGGCCTGCATCCCACCCGAGCCCACCCAACACTAACTCACCCCACCATAATACATGTACTATCAACATTAAATTTTCAAAAATGTTGTTTTTGGAAATCCAACATTCAAGAAATGTTTTAAATCATGTTTTCCAGATCGTGACTGCAGCTTTTATAATTTACAAGCATTTTGTTGTCCTGATTATAAAAACTCGTGAACAACTTTTTAAAAAATTGTGTACAAGGTTTTATAAGCAAGCTAACCATTTAAATTAGTTAAAATTGATCATACCATGAAGGCTGTGGGCTACTATATTTTTAGGGCACAATTCTACCTTCTCAAACCTCAAACACTGCAACCCCCCCCCCCCCCCCAACACACACACACACACACACACACACACAGAGTCTTGTCTACCCTACATACCGAGGTACGCCATTGTTTGTCCTTTGTGTGGACTAACGGTTTCTACCTCGTTTTGCCAGTACAGTTTTGGGAAAACAACCGAGGTAAAGGGTTTCTTTTGTCTTTTGTACCTCGGTAAGGCGAAACACGCAAACTCTTTTGTCTAGTTACCTCGTCAAGTTGGTAAGACAAACCCAGTCTTGTTTTCCCTACATACCGAGGTACCCCATTGTTTGTCCTTTGTGTGGATTAACGGTTTCTACCTCGTTTTGACGGTACAGTTCTGGGAAAACAACCGAGGTAAAGGGTTTCTTTTGTCTTTTGTACCTCGGTAAGGCGAAACACGCAAACTCTTTTGTCTAGTTACCTCGTCAAGTTGGTAAGACAAACCCCCACACACACACACACACACACACACACAGTCTTGTTTTCCCTACATACCGAGGTACCCCATTGTCTGTCCTTTGTGTGGACTAACGGTTTCAACCTCGTTTTGCCGGTACAGTTCTGGGAAAACAACCGAGGTAAAGGGTTTCTTTTGTCTTTTGTACCTCGGTAAGGCGAAACACGCAAACTCTTTTGTCTAGTTACCTCGTCAAGTTGGTAAGACAAACACACACACACACACACACACACACACACACACACACACACACACACACACACACACACACACACACACACACACACACACACACACACACACACACACACACACACACACACACACACACACAATCTACCTCACACCATACAACATCCCCTTTTCATCACATGTGCTGCATGTGTTGTGAGCACTTTGCGCATTAGCACATATTGGCACATCCAGCATGCAATATATACACATTGTGCATTAGCACACATGCACATTCCATCAACCACCAGACTCACGTTCTGTGGAATCCCTTTCTAGTGTCCGACTATACTTCTGGAATCCCTTTTTCATCATTTTTGCCAATGAGCTGCATGTGTTGTGCACACACACACAGACACACATCAGCACATCCAATGTGCTGCATGCAAGGTGTACACATTGTGAAACTATGTGTATTAACACATAAGCACATCTCGGTTCGATCAACATACAATTTCTTATATGTAAAGTAGTCTAGCTTGCACGAGGTGTACGCCTAGTATAAACTGATAAGGCTTAGATTAATGGAGCAATCTGGTTGTGCCTGTTAAAGACCTGACCTTGGGCAGAGTCAAGACAGGGTCACACATAGCTAGTAAGTATGAAGTAGTGCTACAAGTCAACAGCAATGGTACAAAGCTGTAAGTGTGGTAGAAGACCATAGTACTGGGGGACTACAATAGAGGCAAATCATAGGACAGATAGTTGACGACAAGATAGAAGCTGATGGTAAGATTACCTGCAGTTATAGGAGGTTGGAATCCCACTTATGGTATCCCTTTTACAGAATCCCTAGAGAATCCCTTTTTATTGAAATGAGTCGAAGAGCAATATGTGGAGTCACTCGTTCAAGCAATTGCTCAATAGCTCATTTGCTCGGCAGAAGTGTACTAAGAGATGTAGTAATACCACATGTTAGTAATTGTTGACACACTCTACCGTGGGACAGAATAGTGGTAGCCAATAGTAATGATATATGGCAACAATGGTACAAGGCTGCAACTGTGGTAGAACACCATACTAAAGGTGAATACAATGCAAACTGATCATCGGACGGATAGTGGTGACCATGATGAAGTCAGTAGTGGAAGTCTTGAAGCTATGAAGGGAATAGGGGGGTGAGGGTGGGGGGGGTGGGGGTGGGGGGTGGGGGGGATGGGGTGGGGGGTTTAAAAGCCAAGAGCTGAATAGGGTTAGGAGACATAACTATCTTCAGATAAATATCCTGCAAAAGGTATTCTTCAAAAAGTATCCACAACAGGTATCCTCAAAAGGTATCATAATATAGAACATCACTGTGTCATAAGTATCCTGAAATACCTGTGCCTATGTGCTGCATGCGATGTGTGCACATAGTGCACTAGCATAGCACATATCAGCACATCCAGAATACTTCATAGGGAGATTGGGGAAGTCATAATATAGAAAGGACAGACCAAGGAATGGAGAGAATAATAAGCTGTGGAATAGAGTAGGATAGACATAAGCAGGGGATTCCAAAGGAATATGAACTAGTAAGCAATTGTCGGGTTGTTTGTGGTAGTTCTGGGGAATTAGAGTGACTCTTATAAAAGGAACACACCTTATACCTCTACGTGCTAGTTTTATAAGCCTCTAGGTGATACTGGAAGCCTTTATGGTCCTATAGCATTATTTGCTCCTATTAAAATGAGGATTCTCAAGGAATCCGAATTAGTACAACTTGTTGAGTTGTTTGTAGTAATTCTAACAGAGAATTCTGGGTAATTAGATTGACTCTTATACAAAGGAATGTGCCTATTATTGGAGGAAGGAGGATTCTGGGGAAATTTGACAATCCGTACCAAGTAAAGTGACTTTGCATTGATTTTTGTGATTTATTGGAGGTATTACCGGGTCTAATTGGGTAATTAAATTTACTCCTATTCAATCAAACACACCCTCCAAACATGCCCCTTTGCTATTTGAGGGTTTTGGGTCACACAGCAACCAAGTCTTACAAAAGAAACCAAGATGGTGACCTCCAATATACAAAAGAGACGAAAACACTTATCACCTTAACAACACGTGGTGCAATGTTGTGCGGTCATGGTAAAAACATGCATAATTCATATACAAACCAAGGACAAATTTAACACTGTTAACAGTTAAATTTGTTTAGCCGAGATCCGACGTGGTATTTACATGCACATTAAGCAGTAATGCCCCAACTCTTAATGACAAACATTGGTGCAAATTGTAGCATTTTGAATAAGCTTTCAAAAAATCATAACCTTGAAAATTCCCTAAAATGGGAGGGGGGGTGGGGGGGGGGGGGGGGGGCAAAAGGGTCTGTAGGCAGCTCAAGCACTAGGGCCTTATATATAGTGAATTATAAGAAGATTTGAAAATTCAGACATTTTCATTATTCAATGATTTGTTCGGTTCAGGGTTTTTTTGGTATGCTCATGATATCGGTATTGGTTTAGTTTTTCGGTATATTACCCATCTCTACAATAAGGCAACAGATAATTCATTCCAATTCCAATAATTTAATTTAAAGCATTTGTTTACTACGTTAATTACTTACTTTTGCAAATTGCGTGTAAATAGATGTTAACCTAACTTCTCTTTCAATGTGTGAAATTTTAACATATTCGCCATTGAGCACCTGCACAAAAACACCCTATCCCAACAAGTTACTTTGTATATATTGGTCATCAAATGGGTAACCCAACCTACCTGTACACAAGGGTCATACAAACCAGTAGATGGAAATGTATGTTATTGTCTAGAGTTTATTTTGTACTCGGTCAAAATGGCAGAATTTGTTACTGTAGGAGGTAAATTTTTGTATGTTACTGTACATTTTTAAAAACTTAATGTTTATTACACAGCATGCAGAACTGTTAAATTAAGTCTAGCATATTTAAACAAAACCTCAAATCTTTGAAGCTTAAGCAAACACTCTGACAAAGATTGAACAACTTTTGTGATCGACAATAGAAAACATTTGAAGAAATTTTGGACTTAGTCAAAGTTCTGATTGACCAAAAATGTAATGAGATTAACACAAATGGATGAGTATTACCAGTAATTATAGAAGTTTGCGGAGTGATGTAATTGCACATGACATTTAAATTTACCCCATAATGAACCAAAAAGTTCATGAGGAGTCTGAAGTCAGCCACAGAATCAATGGTACCGTACTAACTCCAGAATAAGCCCAGGGGATGTGTGAAGTAAAAGAGGGCAAAAGTATATGAGTGGGCTTATTTTCGAGAGGTCAAGCCTGAAGAAGAATTTGGATGCAAAGTTGACACAAAGTTAGGTGACTTGGTCAATCCCATAAGAAAAATGTACTTACCCTTCTTCTAATGAATCAGATGGATGTGCCAGTGTAAATTTCAAATTAAACACTTGAAAATACATGTGAAATAATTTCAACAAAACCATATCATGTGAATCCTGCATTGGAACATGCTCATTGAGCTTGTTCCAATGACGGGGTTACATGATATGGTTTTGTTGAAATTTTTTAAATATTTGAAAAAGATATAATTAAAATAACAAATTTTGATATCATGTGCATTGGGTAAGGGGTTATTTTTTGTTGTAACAACTTACATGTACCAGCATGACTGTTGTTATTACAAAGTCAGGGACTGGGCTTATTTACAAGGAGGGGTCTTTGAAACAGAAATCTAGGTGGGCATATTTTCAATTATGGGCCTATACTCAGGTCAGTATGGTATCAGCATTTCTGTAGAAGACAATTTTATGGTTTACAACACAGAATCTCAGATATGTTAAGGAATAACTAGTATGAATAACTCATGTGAATAAAAAATTGTAAATTAAGTTATCAGAACTATCATGAATGTAGCCTTGTTCACTGCACGCCAAGTTCACCAGGTCTTTAAATTAATTTATTTTGGGCACGCCATTTTGCCCTAATTTGGGAACATTAAAACCAGAAATAACAACCTTATCCTGTTATGTTTTATTGGGGGAGGGGGGGGGGGGGGGGGAGGGTGGTGGTTCAGTTGGTAGAGGTGCAGGCTGCAAGCTGTGAGGTCCTCGGTTCAAATCCCACCTGCGGCAACCGCGTTGTGTCCTTGGGCAAGACACTTCACCCCCATTGCCCACGTGGGTGCACGGTGATGCTGTGTACTAAGGCGTTCTGCACATCAATGGTGCACCTGTCTTCAACCAATGCTAACTCTGCTTGTGTGGAGTTGGTATGTTGGGGAGCTGACAGTTGCTCGCCGTTGCTTGGTGGTTCTCTCCGGGTACTCCGGCTTCCTCCACCTGTAAAACTGTCACGGTCATGGTTAGCCATTGTGCAGAAATATGTGACCTTAAACACCAATAAATAAATAAATATGTTTTATTGCCATGCCTTTCTTTGTGTTTCTATAGTCATATTATGATGGAAAAGCTATTCTCAAATGTAGAAGAGGCATGGAGAATTTATATATTTTTCTTGATGTCTTCACACATTTTCTAACTTGGGCAACCATGCAAACAGTGTGAAAGTGGGGTAATCTAAAGGCCTGTGTACACGTCTACAATTTTATGACAGATGGTCTGGGAAAAAAAGCAAAAACATATATACAATCATACAATAGGAAAAACATTCATCAAATTAGGAAAAAATTAACTGAACCAATCATATACAAGCTAATCGATTATCCCTGAAGAAAACTAAATTATGTGGATTCATTTTGTAGCAATTTATTGTAGAGTGCCAACAGGTAATCTGCAAAGCAAGATATAATATGATAAATGCTTAGTTTATCTTTAGAATACAGGAAAGTAACTAAATCCTTCTTAATTGAATACACGTGTTACTGAATAAATATCACTAATAAAGTGGCTATTCAATTAACTCTTTGCCTAACACAAAGGTTTTGAAAGAGCAGACGACACTTGCAAACAAAATTCTTGAATAACCTTTTTTTTCATTTTTGCATCAAAAACATAGCTTATGAACCCTTACTGGAATGAGCTCATTGAGCTCATTCCAATGAAGGGTCATAAGCTATGTTTTTGAGACAAATGAAAGAGTCAATGACTCTCTAGCTCAACTTGGATATGACAGGAATTAGTACTTGCTGTGACCAAGACAACTGAACAATGAATATGACAGGAATTAGTATTTGTTTTGGCCCAGTCAACAATAATAAAAGAATTACAAGGTGACTGTAATGGACTACAGATTAAGACCAATCATTGTAGATTATTATTTTTGTGTGGAAATTTTCAGTCCCCCAAATTTTCAGTGTAAAAAAATTTTTTTTTTTTTTGTCTTAAAATTGACCAAAACGCATAAAAAAACAAAAAACTAATTTCCAGATTTTGGTCCAAAATTTTCTAAGTCCCACCAGGACCCCTAATTTGCATAATTTATTCACGAGAAAAACTCTGTATTATATGTAATGTATCCCATGGTACTAAACATTCCTACAAAAATTTATTCAAATCAGATCTTTCATTTGGAAGTTCTGCGCAAAAATCTGATTGCACTTAATTTTGAACAAAATGGCTGCTAGCGGCCATCTTGAATTTCAGACTGGACCCAAAAACACTCCTTCTCGTCCCACAGTGATAACAAAGGTACCCAAGAAGTTTCATGAAGATCGGTTCATAAATACGGCCTCTAGCCCGAGCCGTATTGGGATTTGCACTCACAGTGCTGAAAGTAACACTAAATAAATCAAAGTTAGCCTAATTTGCATAATTTACGCACAAGAAAAAAACCTGTAATATATGTAATGTATCCCATGGTACTAAACATTCATACAAAAAATTATTCAAATCAGAGCTTTCATATGGAAGTTCTGTACAAAAAACAGATTTCGGCATCGTCGGTACAAAATGGCTGCTGGCAGCCATCTGGAATTTGGGACTGCACCCAAAAACACTCGTTCTCGTCCCACGGTCATAACAAAGGTACCCAAGAAGTTTCGTAAACATTGGTTCATAAATACGGCCTCTAGCCCGAGCCATAGCAGCTTGGCACTTACAGCTCTGAAAGTAACACTAAATAAATCAAAGTCAGTCTAATTTGCATAATTTACGCACGAGAAAAAAACCTGTATTATATGTGATGTATCCCATGGTACTAAACATTTATACAAAACTTTATTCAAATCAGAACTTTCATACAGAAGTTCTGTACAAAAAACTAATTTTTGCATCATCAGTACAAAATGGCCACTGGCAGCCATCTTGAATTTTGGACCACACCTAAAAACACTCTTTCCCGTCCCAGGGTCATAACAAAGGTACACAAGAAGTTTCGTAAAGATCGGTTCATAAATACGACCTCTAGCCCAAGCCATAGCCAATTGTTGACGTACGGACAGACGGACGGACGACGGACGGCGGGCCATGACAATAGCTCAAATTTGACTTCGTCAAAGTTGAGCTAAAAATGAAAAAAATAATGAAAATTCAATTTACAAGAGGAAAGATGGATTAAATATGCCTGAATAATGCATTTTAGTGGCAAGAGAAATCCTGTCCTGGACAGGAATATCTGGGAGCATGGTGGCTCAGTGGTAGACTGTTGGACTTCTATGCTTGAGGTCCCGAGTTCGATCCCCGTCCGGTATGACGTGCATTGTGTCCATGGGCAAGACACTTTATCCCAGTTGCCTACATGGGGGCACAATGATGATGCACATGTCTTCACCAGCTGTAACCCTGCTTGAGTGGATCTTGAACAGAAATAGAATGTTGAGGAGCTGACAGTTGCTCGTCGATGCTCGGTGGTTCTCTCCGGGTACTCTGGTTTCCTCCACCCGTAAAACTGTCATGGTGATGATTAGCCATTGTGCATAAGTATGTGACCTTAAACACTAATAAATAAATAATAAATTCAGGAATATTCACCAGCAGCATGTAAGGAGTAAATGGAGACCTGTATACATAGTAGATTACCAGTACAACACTGGTGTAGTGCACTTTCCATCTAAACAGAAAGTATCAGTCTGTGCATAACAAGTTGAGTGCTGGAAGCCTTTACATGGGTTCCATTCATAAGTGCTGGTAACACAAAACACTTCATATACTGTGTATGCACTTTTCGTTCTTGGAAGCCAAACTATTTTGTTTATTATCATTTGTCTTGTTACAATTTACTGAAGATGACATTTTTTATTTCTGTATGTCCAAGAGACCATTTTCATGAACATTCAACCCTTTATCTAGCATAATGGCCAAAATTGGCCTGCAATATTTACAAAGATCGTCACACAAATTTCATTAATTTTTTGTCTTAAAAATGTAGCTTATGATCCCTCATCTGAATGAGCTCATTCCAATAAGTGGTCATAATAAGCTATATTTCAAGGAAAAAATTAAAATTTTTACTAGTAATTCACAAAATTTTTTTGCGAGTGCCATCTGCTATTTATGTTGGTTAAAGAATTCAAAACAAACTGCAACAGAAATTACTGTGTATAGTGGATAATTTTTGCCTTAAATTTAACCCTTTACCTAACATGAAATGTAGACGATACTTGCAAAATAAAATTCTTGAATAACTATTTTTTTTCATTTTTTGTCTGTTTGTTTGTTTGTTTGTTGGTGGTTAACGTCACATATTTATGCACCATGGCTAATCGTGACACAACATGGAGATGAAGTCAAGTTTAGTCAATCGTTGATCAACATGTTGCCCATTTTAGAGGACTTTCACTCCAAGCATTGGTGACTGGGTCCTATTTTACTAGTAAAGCGGAACTGGCTTACCACAGTAAACAAGTGCTGCTTACTTCCTGGGGTTCCCACGGGGATTCATTTTTTGTCTCAAAAACATAGATTATGACCCCTCATTGGAACGAGCTAGATGAGCTCGTTCCAATGAGGGGTCATAACCTATGTTTTTGAGACAAAAAATAAAAAAAGAATGAAAATTAATTGGCGATTTTTGAGAATCGCGCTGGCTGGTTTTGGCCATTATGTTGTGTAAAGGGTTAAAGAATATACTGAAACCTTGCTTTTTTCAGCCGAGTTGAATCGTGTTTTTACATAATTTTACAATATTTCAGTATTTTACATTCTCATGCCTCATCAGATGTTTGGTTATTTGTTTGGCTATGCTCTTGTGTGCTACCCCCATGTGTCAGACAAAGCATTTCTTTAACAAACTGAAAGGCCTTCTTTATCAAAATATCACAAATGTTTCATATCGATATACATTCTAGATATAATCATAGAATATGCATTGCCACCTGACTTATAGATTACATTATTTTGCTGGAAGTGGAAATGATAAAAATATTGATCTTACTTGTTCACCAATCTGTTCACCATCTTTGTAAGCCATTAAACCATTCTCAGAGAATACATAATCATATTTCTTTGTCACTGTTAAAATAAAAATAAAATTATTCTCTGAAGATATGCATATTCATTAATTCAAATACAGTAAACTCTTTAGAATTAACTCTTGACTTGGCAAGTATTTTCTTGGATTTCTCATAAAATGAAAATCATGGCTGCTTTATAGCAGCCATGACTTAATTTGATGAAAAATAGGCTGATGAAATCATCAGATGTGTACCCATATGCGCAACTAGTAGAAAGCTGTATGACGGAGGGCCACCACGGATGCCGACATTATGCACACCATACAATGGATTGGAGGAATGTCTAATTTGATGGATAAAGGGCTAATATCTCCGGATCAAATTATCAGATTTACATAAAAAACTATACAGCACAGCACATAGCACATCAGTAACCTGAATAAATATATAAAGTAACATGACAATTGGATTGATATTTTTTGAGTTATCTCATGCCAAAGGGATTGGAGGAATTTTCAATTTGAAGGTAAAGGGTTAATATCTCAGGATCAAATTATCAGATTTACACCAAAAACTATACAGCTTGGAACATCAGTAACCTGAACACAAACATAAAGTAACTTGACAATCCAAGCAATATTTTTCAAGTTATCGAATGCCAAAGGGATTGGAGGAATTTTCAATTTGAAGGATAAAGGGTTAATATCTCAGGATCAAAATAACAGATTTACACCAAAAACTATACAGCTCGGTACATCAGTAACCTGAACACAAATATAAAGTAACTTGACAATCCAAGCAATATTTTTCAAGTTATCGAATGCCAAAGGGATTGGAGGAATTTTCAATTTGAAGGATAAAGGGTTAATATCGCAGGATTAAATTACCAGATTTACACTAAAAACTATACAGCTCGGCACATCAGTAACCTGAACACAAACATAAAGTAACTTGACAGTCCAAGCAATATTTTTCGAGTTATCGAATGCCAAAGGGATTGGAGGAATTTTCAATTTGAAGGATGAAGGGTTAATATCTCAGGATCAAAATAACAGATTTACACCAAAAACTATACAGTTTGGCACATCGGTAACCTGAATACAAATATAAAGTAACTTGACAATCCAAGCAATATTTTTCAAGTTATCGAATGCCAAAGGGATTGGAGGAATTTTCATTTTGAAGGATAAAGGGTTAATATCTTGGGATCAAATCATCAGATATACACCAAAAACTATACAGCTAAGCAAATCAGCAACCTGAACACAAATATAAAGTAACTAGACAATCCAAGCAATATTTTTCAAGTTATTGAATGCCAAAGGGATTGGAGGAATTTTCAATTTGAAGGATAAAGGGTTAATATCTCACGATCAAATTATCAGATTCACACCAAAAACCACACAGCATGGCACATCAGTAACCTGAACACAAATATAAAGTAACTTGACAATCCAAGCAATATTTTTCAAGTTATCGAATGCCAAAGAAATGGATACAGATGCAGGCTGGCCGGCCGGCCGGCGGGACGGACAGACGGCTGGCTGACCAGACAGAAGGAGGGATGGATGGACAGACAGACGGAAAAAACTATACAGCTCGGCACATCAGTAACCCAAACACAAATATAAAGTAACTTGACAATCCAAGCAATGGAGGAATTTTCAATTTGAAGGATAAAGGGTTAATATCTCAGGATCAAAATAACAGATTTACACCAAAAACTATACAGCTCGGCACATCAGTAACCTAAACACAAATATAAAGTAACTTGACAATCCAAGCAATATTTTTCAAGTTATCGAATGCCAAAGGGATTGGAGGAATTTTCAATTTGAAGGATAAAGGGTTAATATCTCATGATCAAATTATCAGATTTACACCAAAAACTACACAGCTCGGCACATCAGTAACCTGAACACAAATATAAAGTAACTTGACAATCCAAGCAATATGTTTCAAGTTATCAAATGCCAGGCAGGCAGGCAGGCAGGCAGGCAGGCAGGCGCGCGGCACATCAGTAGCCCGAACACAAATATAAAGTAACTTGACAATCCAAGCAATGGAGGAATTTTCAATTTGAAGGATAAAGGGTTAATATCTCAGGATCAAAATAACAGATTTACACCAAAAACTAGACAGCTCGGCACATCAGTAACCTAAACACAAATATAAAGTAACTTGACAATCCAAGCAATATTTTTCAAGTTATCGAATCCCAAAGGGATTGGAGGAATTTTCAATTTGAAGAATAAAGGGTTAATATCTCAGGATCAAACTATCAGATTTACACCAAAAACTATACAGCTCGACACATCAGTAACCTGAACACAAATATAAAGTAACTTGACAATCCAAGCAATATTTTTCAAGTTATCGAATGCCAAAGAAATGGATACGGACGCCGAACGGACAGATGGACAGACAGGCAAACGGGCGGACAGACAGACAGACAGATGGATGGACGGATGGGCAAAGGATGGATGAACGACGGATGGCCACACCGGATGCCGGCATTATGTGTACCATACATAGTATGGGTACACATAAAAATTAAATAGAGGCTGGCAAAAAGAAATTATTGACAAGGAGTATACTCCTGCTTGTAGGGTCGAATTTTGTGAATACAGGCCAGAATTCTTTATTATCTATTGACTAAAGTGAATTTTTTGATTTGATTGGTTGATAGATACGTGGTATGAGACCATATTCATTGAAACCCACGATACGTCTGCCCAGCCACTGACAAATTTCCCATACCCAGTGGCAGCCTCATTCCGAAATCTACAAATTGTCCATACATAATAATTTTTTTATACTAGTCATATCGGCATATTTTCACAAAAACTCTTTTGCACAAAGAAACCTGTATGGCTCAACAATGGAAGATAAAAGGTTTCATGCTGTGTGTGTTCACACATGAAATAGATTGTACTTCTAAAACGGAAAGTCAATAGATAAATTCGTTACCCCGTCTCTGATCACGTGGTACAGGTTTTTACCTACCCGAAGCCAGCCGTATCCCATTCGGCCTTCAGCCTCATGGGATACGGCTAGCTTCAGGTAGGTAAAAACCCGTACCATGTGATCAGAAGGCCGAATGGGATATGGCTGGTTTCGGGTATGTAAAAACCTGTACCACGTGATCAGATGCGGGGTAACTAATAATCCCCCTGCAGCAGGGAAAGAGTGAAAAAAAAAAATCTTTTTTCACGGCGAGAGATGATTAATTTAGTTTTTTTTTGTCTACTGGGGTTTTAACGAGCTTTTGAACAGCCAGGATGACATCATGTCAGACAGTTTTAGAGATGGAGGAAGCCAGAGAAACCAGAGAGAACCATTTATCAATGACAAGCAACTGTCAGACTCTCCAACTTACTCTGTACAAGCAATGCTTGAGGGAAAGTGCACCATCAATGTGAGCTATACCTTAGTACACAGCACTACAGGGGGAATCAGGATTAAGTGCTTTACCCAAGAACACAATGCAGTTACCAAAGGAAGGGATCGAATCATGGACCTTTTCAGTTTCAAACCCAATGCTATAACCACCCAGCTATTGCACTCCCATCAATTCAAGTGAAATCACTTTTGTTCTGCACACAAAATACATAGAGACTTACACTAACAATACACTGGAAAATTCCACAAACACAGTGTGCAAAATTTCAAAAATGACTCTACACCGATTGACCATTCATGTGGTTTGGAGATAGCTAACCAAATGATTAGCTATGAAAAAATTCTTGGAAAACTGCTTTTTTTATCATTAACAAGTATCCATATATTGCATGGGATTGAAATATATATTGAGTCAAAAAAAGTATAATAAACTTTGAGGAGCAATTTTTTTAGTATTTTCGACCATAATCCCAAACAAATTATTGTAAATTTGTATTTCGAATATAGCTGTATGAATTTGCATAATTTCATGTTCTTACTGTTGCCAGCGTCACGTCAGGACATCACAATTCAGACATGGGGTGAAATGGGGTGAAATGAAAAGTTCACACATGCAGTCAATAGCGTGTATGTCCACCGTTTGTCTCTTGGATGGCAAGACATCGACGGCGCATTGACCTGATAAGACTCTGGATGTCACCCTGTGATATTGCATTCCATTCCTGCCTTAGAACATTACATAAATCGCTTAACGTCTGAAGATCATGAAGTCATACCCGATGGTCCAATTGATCCCAAAGATGCTTGATTGGCGACAAATCTGGTGAATGTGGAGGTCAGGAAGAAGTTCGATGCTCTGCTCCTCAAGAAAGTCACCACGCCTATTGCAGATTAGATGTTGAGCGAATCTGTTGTGGACAGTTTGTGTGCTGATTCTATTGTTAGTTCTGCCAAGAGGAATTGCTGCTGTCCACGTCGCCGGAAGGAAGCGATCCCGCAAGTGAGACGTCCTGATGTGTTGGTCTTGTGCAGGGGTCGTAACTCTTGGTCGACCTGAACGCGGTCGGTCGGCAGTAGATCCAGTGGTTCTATACCTTCCAATGAGATGGTAAATAGTGGCTACAGTGACTCCAAACTCAGCAGTGAGCTCATTTGGAGGTATCCCAGCCTCATGCATACCAATGGCACGCAACCTCTGATTTTCGGTTAACCTTGGTATCTTTTAAAATGTCTGAAGACAAAAACTAGCGTGTTTTCTCAATAACCCAGGCTCTCTAGCACAACATAACACAAAGATAATCGTCGGTCACCCATTCAATTTGACATTCTCGGGTAGCACATGCTATTTTGAAATCCGTAGCAAAATTGTAAATGGTTGGGTGGACAACAACAACATGTCATTAAACTTTTTGCATGACTTCTTGTCCACAAACATGCAACATTAGAACTATTATATTTCATCCTTTATGGTATTTTTTCACATTTGTTTCTGTTATACTTTCTTTTTTGACTCAGTATATATACACTCTCAAGGCAAAAGTCTAAAAATCTATCGAGACAGAAGAAAGGCTGGTTAACTGGTAGAGTGCTATAAGCCCATATTTGGGCTTTATTCTGAATTGCAGGTACCTAAAGTTGAAGACTTCATATTCCGTGGATGTCCTTCTTATTATCTTGGAAGTAAAATTACTTAATCTCTATCGATTTGCCTTGTTACAATATATGGGAGAGTGCCTATAGGTACTCACCCATAAATTGTAACAAGACAAAAATGTGAGAACAAATCCTGAGATGGAGAAATTTTTTTAGCACTCTACTAGTAAAGTTACTCAGACTTTACCATTCAAGATGCAACTTTTGGCTAACCGGTCATCCGTTCTCGTAAAGTTAAATTTGCATAACCGCCACATGAATGAAACAAGCGTTCTCGTCAAATTTTGCACACTGCAAACATACACATACTTAGAACTCACACTTCTATGAGACCTGGAGGTCATTTTTATGACTTCCATTAAAGTGCTCAAGCCATTATGATCTCCTGACTTCTTGTTTTTGCTTTAATAATGTACCAGAACAGTGAAGTCATTTTAGTTCATATAAAGTCGGTTCCTCAACGGGTTTTACAAATGTCAATGTCTGACAAAACTGTAATAATATCAGGGCTTTCTATTTACTTTGAATTTATCTGTCACTATTTATTTATTTATTGGTGTTTTAAGGTCACATATTTCTGCACAATGGCTAACCGTGACCATGACAGTTTTATGGGTGGAGGAAGCCAGAGTACCCGGAGAGAACCACCAAGCAATGTCGAGCAACTGTCAGCTCCCCAACATACCAACTCCACACAAGCAGGGTTAGCATTGGTTGAAGACAGTGCACCATCGACGTGCAGTATGCCTTAGTACATAGCATCACCGTGCCCCCACGTGGGGAATGGGGGTGAAGTGTCTTGCCCAAGGACACAACGCAGTTACCGCAGGTGGCATTTGAACCGAGGACCTCTCGGCTTGCAGCCTGCACCTCTACCAACTGAACCACCACGCCCCCATCTGTCACTCAGATAAGTATTTCACTTGCCTAAATGCAAATCTTGATTTCCATGTTTTATGTTAAAAAAATATATAACAGAAAATTAATTAATTTCTAAAATATACGTTGTGAATGAAATTGAATACAAAATCATCAAGATGGTAGGTAAAAAATTGAAGAAGATACAGTTAATCCATCAACTGGATGAGAACATCTTGTCATCCCACAAATTAAAGGATTTCATTGGATTTAAGTTGTCACATGCAGTCTGTGCATTTATTGCACAATATTAACATTTGTTCACAGCATCCCAGAATGTGTGATAAAAATAAAGATGTATCAAACATATGTGTGATACAAGATTATGCACTTTTTCAAAACAAGAATGGAACCAGTCATACCTCTGGGGAAAAATGGATGCATTCCAATACAATAGAACATTTATTTTGATACTGTAACCTGTATGTTATCCGTCTGCAGTACTTAATTTCTGTTATATTTGTGTAAACTCAGGTACATCTGACAGCAAGGTGCAATACCACTGGTATCTCCACCATGGGTTTCTAAGTTGAAGGGTTTCTTAGTTGAAACAAGAGGCCCCACGGGGCCTGAAGCGCTCATCTTGTACAGAACACAATTTAAACAGAGTCCAAGAATGAGTCTACATTAAGCAAGCCATCTCCATAGGCTACACTGTCAATCCTTGAGTCCCTCAGGAGTGACAAAAATAATCTGGGCATCATGCCTTTTCTTCAGTTGATCACAAGTAAAATGCAGAGCTCCCCTATGAAGCCCCTTGATACAACCTATGTGGATTAATCTTAGTACCTCTAGAGGGTACTGAATACAAAATTTTTAATTCTTCAGCAAAATGGCCAATTCCGGCTCCCATAGAGAGCCCAAATATTAACCCAGGCTCTTGATTTGAACAAAGTTAAATCTGACTTCCCTAGAGATGTTGTGTACCGAATATGAAAGCATTCTGACTGTTGGATCTGAAGAAGAGAAATTGTAAAGAAATTTCTTCGAATTGCACTAAGTTCAAATTTGGGCTACCATAGCGAGCCCAAATATTGACCTATGGATCCGATTTGAACAAACTTGAACCTGACCCCCCTAGAGATGTTGAATACCAAATGTGAAAGCATTCTGACAAGTGAATCTGAAGAAGAAGATTTTTGAAGAAATTCCGTCATATTGTACCAAGTTAAATTTCATGTTCCCATATGGAGCCCAAATATTAACCTAGGCACTCGAATTGAACAACCTGGAATCTGCCCCCCTAGAGATGTTGTATACCAAATATAAAAGCATTCCGACTGGTGGATCTGAAGAAGAAGATTTTTAAAGAAATTTTCTAATATTGCACTAAGTAAAAATTTGGGCTACCATAGTGAGCCCAAATATATACCTAGGGATATGATTTGAACAAACTTGAATCTGACCCCCATAGAGATGTTGCATACCAAATATCAAAGCATTCTGACTGATGAATCTGAAGAAGAAGATTTTTTTAAATTACCCTCCATATTGAACAAAGATAAAATTTGGGCTTCCGTAGGAAGCCCAAATATTAACCTAGGGACTTGGTTTGAACAATCTAGAATCTGACCCTCATAACAATGATGTATACCAAATATTAAAAGATTCTGACTGGTGGTTCTGAAGAAGAAGATTTTTAAAGAATATTCCCCATATTACCCTATGTTAAAACTTCAGGCTACTGTAGAGAGCCCAAATATGAACCAATGAGCTTTATTTTAACAAACTTTTATCTGACCCCTCTATGAATGCTGTATACCAAATATCAAAAGATTCTGATGATTGGTTCTGGAGAAAAGATTTTTTTTAATTTTTGCAAATATGCTGACTCAGCATTTTTTCGATGCCCATTACAGAACACCCTAACATAACCGATGGCAATTTTTTTTTACCATTCAATTCTACTGGTCATAAGGATACTTCATACCAAATAAAAGCTCTCTGTTCCGTGGGGTTTGGGAAATATGGGCGTTTGAAAATATTTCTATTTTTAGCTCCCAGGGTTCCCATGGGGATGCGGGAATTTTTTTTTTTGCATGGGTCAAGTACTTATGACCCAATACTACCACAAACCAAATTTGGTTCATACCGGACCATCGGTTCAGAAAATAGAAATTTTGGGCAGGGCCAAAAATCTTACCCCTCCTATCACAAAGCCAAATATTACTTTACGAACTTCGTTTGAACAAACTTGATTCTACACCTCATATGGAAGCTCCATAGCAAATATCAAGTCATTGCACACACTGGTCCTTGAGAAGAAGATTTTTAAAGTATTTTGGAGCATTTTACCCCACTCCCTCCCTATGGGGCCGGGCATACCGAGTTGAACAAAAATGAAATGCCCCTTTGGGACCATCACTCACACAAACTTTCACTTGAATTGGCCCAGTGGCTTTGGAGGAGAAGACCAAAACATGGTGTTGACGGACGACGGACGGGAAGCGATTAGATTAGCTCAGCTTGACTTTGTCAAGATGAGCTAAAAAGTGGAAAAAGGCCCATAACTCTAGAAAACAAAAATGGACAAAACCTGTTCCTTGTGAATATCCTTTCCCCCATGGTGGTCTATCAGATACCAAAGATCATTTAAATCCAACATCCACTGGCTAAGACATGAAGGTCCAAAGTTGTTATGGATAGATGGATGGATGGACGGATGAATGAACGGACAAATGTATGAATGAACAGACGGACGTACAGACCCAATTTCTATATCCCCCGCAAACTTCGTTTTGGCGGGGGATAAAAATTTATTAATTTGCCAAAAAACATTCTGAATACTGACAAAATGACTTTAACAGGTTAAGTATGACATGGCACTGGCAGATATGTAGTTCAAACTACGAACAATACAGACAGAATCTGAAAGCATTCTTTTAATCACTTCGAAAGAATGAGAGCACACAAACACGTTTTTAGGTCACAACAATACAAATTCAAAACAAAGTGTGCACCATATAACTGCATGATACTCACTGGAATTTGTTTGATTTCAGCACCAATATTAACTGCTACAGTGCTGGAAGCCCATAATTGAGCTTATTCTGAAGTGCTAGAGCCACAACTTAAAAGCATCATATTCTGTGGATGTGCTTCATATTATCTTTGATGAGACATTGTTCAGTCTGTATAAATTTGACTTTTTAGAATTTATGGGAGAGCACCAGTAAACACTCTCCCATAAATTGTAACAAGACAAAGACCTGTGTACAAATTTTAATGTTTAAAAATAATTTAGCACTCTACCAGTTAAACCCTGTAAAATTGAATTTAGTGAATGATGAAGGGCATAGTGAATTATATGTCATTTTTCTTGGATAATAGGGAAATAACTTCAATTTACGTAGAATGAATCAACAAAGACATCCATAATCTTGACTAGAATCTTAACTGGTGAATCGTCAATGCTCGCTGGTTCTCTCCGGGTACTCCGGCTTTCTCCACCCGTAAAACTGTCATGGTCATGATTAGCCATTGTGCATAAGTATGTGACCTTATTAAACACCAATAAATAAATAACTTGCGAATAACAGCAGCGGCATGACAGTCAAGAAAACCTGCAAGTTTATTATTATTTCTCACTGTAATATTTTTCTGAATGTATTATTTGTTGTGAAAGTATAGTGACTTGTTAGTGGCAATCACATTAGCCTTTCATGATTGATGTTATAAAAGTGAAGCATGTTTATCTCACTCATTTGGTTTGGCACAGAATACCATGCAACGCCATTATTACAGAAAAAAAATACAAGTAATTTTGGTTTGAATAACATTATATATGTATTAGTAGTACAGTGGAACCCTTTTCAAGTTGCAATATACAATTAATTAGCAGGAATATTTTATTACCCAGAATATGGACATTTTCTATATTCTTGTAAAAAATTTAGTATTTAATCTTTTGCATCTTGATCAACACAGCTTATTGAGCTCTGTCAAAAAAGATATAAAAGAATAAGTGCACACATTGGAAGCAGTGGGGGTGAAAGATATCTGAACAGCAAAGGAAACTGAGAGTTGTCAGTATAAGTTTCCAGTACATCAAATTTTTATTCGATTAACAGGGATTTCTACATATCATACTGGTTTATACAATTAACAGAGCAAATTTGTACTCAATGAAGGGTAGGTGGTTTGATGTTCAAGAGTATATAATAACACTTTGGCCAGCCGCTGATTTGTCGCGGTTCTCGAACGAGAAGGCCTTGGTTACCCCTGAACTCCCAACTGCCTCCCTGTTCCCACGCTTCTCCTCTCCTCCCAACATTCGGAGACGAACTGCTTGATGACATCCCTTACCCCATTCTTCCCAATCTCTCCGATTAGCACATTAACCCTCTCCTTTGAGTCTCCCCCTAACCACATGTCCTTCATTCTCCCATCCCACTTCCCCATTATACTCCCAGTGAATCTCATTCTTTTAGACTGATACTTTGGGCATTCTAGAAGGAAGTGTTCCAGGGTCTCCACCATGCCCAAGTTACACATCTGGCACTCCCTTTCACCGTCTTTCCCAATTTTTCCCCTCAGCTCTAGGGATCGCGACCGCAGCTTGAACAGCAGTGACCCCCCAAAGGTGCCATCAAGGTACTCTTCAAAACCTGGCCTCTCTTTATCACGCAGGCCACCCAAAGACCTCTTTGATTTGACCCCCTCTCGCCAATTACGGTTACAATCCTCCAAGACCCTTTCTCTGACGATTTTTTTACCCTGGTTTGCCCCAACGTCCAGGTCCGAGATCTCCAATGAGTAGTTCTCTACTAGCTCCCTCACTTGGATCATCCACCCCGTTTTGATATTTGAGTTGAAGATTTGCAGGAACATTACTTTACACCATCGGCTGTCGGGGAGATTCACCAAATAATTAAGATAACCGAGTTTCAACAGGTCTATCCTGTCCTTGATCCTCATCCACCCAAGCTCACCCCTGATTGCTTCTAGCGCTGCGGCATTGCTCGACCCCGTTATCCATCGGCCTGCATCGTTCTGTAAGATTTCCAAGCTCTTTATGGCCGTCTGGTTTAGAGGTACCACTTCCGTACCGTATGTTATACTTGGCAGCCCCACCATTTCCCAAATGGTTTTCCCCACGAAAACCTTATTGAAACTGTTTCTCCCTATAAGTTTCATTTGGTTAAGGATTCGCTTCCCCTTCAGAATCAATTTGTTTGTGTGGTTTCGGTAGATGCCTCTTCCTGTAATGTTTATATTTACCCCCAAATACTCGTAATCACCTGTCTCTCCTACATTGAGAAGTTTGCTGCTCCCTTCCGGAATGCAGAACTCACCCACTCTCCACCTTCGAGTGGGGTCCACTTGGCGGCCCACAGGTATAACTTTGCTCTTGCTTTCATTAAGTTCGAGTCTCCATTTGCTCCCATATTTCCCAACAATTCCCAGCATTTTCGTTAGCCCCTCTTCGCTTTCTGACACTAGAACCATATCGTCTGCAAAAAATAGCCCTGGGATCTTCAAGTTCCCAACTGCTACCCCCTCGTCGCTACGCAGGAGTTCATCTCCTAAACCTTTGATGTACAATGCAAACAGAATTGGCGAAAGGATACACCCCTGTTTTAGGCCTATCTCCATAGGCACACGTTTTGTTGTAATGTTTCCCAGACTAAGTTCACTCTGTACATCTTTATATAATGCTTTCATAATTCCAACAAACTCGCCTCCTAAGCCCAGAGCCTCCAGCTTGCGCCACATACCCTCCCTCCATACTCTATCGTATGCCTTTTTGACATCCAAAAAGGCCATAAACATCTTTTTCTTTTTTGCTTTCGCGGATTCTATCATTTGGGATAGCGTGAAAAGATGGTCGGTTACTCTCCTTCCCTTCCTGAAGCCATTCTGGATTTCTCCCAAAAAACCCTTCTCCTCAATTACCTCCTCTAGTCTCCCATAAAGGACTTTACAGAAAACCTTTCCAATGTTGCTACTGACAGAGATCCCTCGATAGTTATCCAAAACGTCTTTTTCCCCCTTTTTGTGAATAAACGTCACTTTGCTTTCCCTCCACTCCTTTGGGACCTCTTGTTTTTCTATGGCTAAATTGAATAGGGCAGTCAGGCTTTCCAAGAGTTCCTCTCCCCCTTTTTTGATAAACTCGTTAGGAATTTCGTCCACCCCTCCCGCTTTTCCATTCCTCAATTTTGAGATCACCCTTCGCACCTCCTCGGTTTTGATTTCGCTGCACACGAAGTCCGAGAGATTTTCCTCGACCTGGTTCGGACACTCCGGTGGGTTCCCCATGCCCCATCGCTTATCGTTTACCTTTTCCCAGTGCTTGACTAGTTCTAATGCGATTTGATCTCGCTCTTCTGTAACTCTGCCATCTACTTTAATGCTCTGTTGGTTATTCCCTTTGTTACGTTTGTTCACCCATTTCCAAAATACGCTCGAACTCGACCCCCCTGTCGTTCTTATCGTCCTAATAAGACTGCTATTTCGCACTCTCCGGTTGTCGTCTTTAATCTTATTTACTTTATTTCGTGCTTGTTATATGAGCATTCTTGACAAGATAAAAAATAACCTTACACATGTGCCTGTCACCCAGCTGCTCTGCAATCTTCCCAAGATCAGATCCACCCACAATGCCTACCAAGACTCTGGTTTTAAGTTTTTCAAGAAATTCCTCCATTTCTTTCTTAATTTTCTGAAAGAGATCAAAGTAAAAGTAATTTAATATAGAATAGAAAAAAGACTTGAGTATTCTATTAAAAGAGAAAAAAAAATAATAGCAACAATTTTCTCCAAAAAAAACAAAAAATGAAATCTGCCGATTTTATATAGTTTAAACTGTTCTTTGACATTGTTCAGAAATATATGACCACAAACACTAATAAGTAAATAACTGTTCTAGTGCCAAGGCATGTGATCAGACAAGTTTCTAGAGATTCTTCCAAACAGTTGATATCAAGTAGCTGGGTGACACAGTGACACTGCTGGTAAGGGCTCGGAGAGCATTTCACTGGAAATGAAAGTGTCAATGACACTGTAGCTTAACTTGTGTGTTGTGTTTGATGAAAAGGATAATGTTCAATGTTTATGAAAGGATTATGAAATAAGACAAGAATTGTGATAATTGGGAATATGTTCATTTCTGTTCCCTGTATGCTATGTTTTTGATAAAAAATAATGAGGTGTACACTGTACTAAAGAGCTGAGGGGTGGGTTAATATGACCTCACAGTTAACATATATCAACGAAAGTTACCAAGTTACAGTGAAATTATTCCAAAACGAGTCATCCTATCAAGTTACATTGAAATCCCTTCATAAATATGGCCTGCAGACTGTGCTAAAGGTTTTCGGGCTTCAGGCCCCTAGAGCCGTCAGTTTCCCAATTGCATCCAAATGGGACGTTCTCATCTAGACATTATATGAAGTCAACCTACCAAGTTACAATGAAATCCCTTCATAAATATGACCTGTAGACTGTGCCAAAGTTTTTTGGGCTTGGGCAGCCATCATGGTTGAATGATCGCAACCAAAAGGGGATATTCTCATCTGGAGTGATCCTACGAAATTACAATGAAATCCCTTCATAAATATGACCTGTAGTCTGTGCTCAAGGTTTTCAGGCTTCGGGACCCTGAAGCAGTCACAGTTGACCAATCACGACCAAAAGGGGATGTCATTATAGGCATTATATGGAGTCAAACTAACAGGTTACAATGAAATCCTTCGATAATTATTACCTATAGACTATGCTAAAGGTTTTGGGCTCAGGCAGCCAGCAAGGCTGAATGATCGTGACCAAAAGGGGACATGCTCATCTAGACATTATTTGGAGTCATCCTACCAAGGTACAATGAAATCCCTTCATAAATATCACCTGTAGACTGTGCTAAAGGTTTTCGGGCTTCAAGCCCTTGTAGCCGTCACAGTTTCCCAATGGTGTCCAAAAGCAACTGTTCTCATCTAGACATTATATGAAGTCAACCTACCAAGTTACAATGAAATCCCTTCATAAATATGAACTAAAGACTGTGCTAAAGATTTTCGGGTTTTGGGCTCGGGCAGCCATCATGGTTGAATGATCGCAACCAAAAGGACACATTCTCATCTGGGCATCATCTGGAGTGATCCTACGAAGTTACAATGAAATCCCTTCATAAATATGACCTGTAGACTATGAGCAAGATTTTCGGGCTTCGGGCACCTGTAGCCATCACAGTTGACCAATCACAATCAAAAGGGGATGTCATCATCTAGGCATTATATGGAGTCAACCTAACAAGTTACAAAGGAATCCTTAGACTATGCTAAAGGTTTTTGGGCTCGGGCAGCCATCAAGGCTGAATGATCGTGACCAAAAGGGGGCGTTCTCATCTAGACATTATTTGGAGTCGTGCTACCAAGCTACAAAGAAATCACTTCATAATTATGGCCTGTAAACTGTTCTAAAGGTTTTCGGGCTTCGGGCCCCTGTAGCTGTCACAGTTGCCCAATCGTGTCCAAAAGGGGATGTTCTCATCTAGACATTATATGAAGTCAACCTACCAAGTTACAATAAAATCCCTTCATAAATATGACCTGTAGACTGTGCTAAAGGTTTTCGGGCTCGGGCAGCCATCATGTTTGAATGATCGCACCCAAAGGGGACAATCTCATCTGGGCATCATCTGGAGTAATCCTACGAAGTTACACTGAAATCCCTTTATAAATATGACCTGTAGACTGTGCTCAAGGTTTTTGGGCTTCAGGCACCTGTAGCCATCACAGTTGACCAATCACAACCAAAAGGGGATGTCATCATCTAGGCATTATATGGAGTCAACCTAACAGGTTACAATGAAATCCTTCCATAAATATGACCTTTTGTCTATGCTAAAGATTTTTGGGCTCAGGCACCCATCAAGGCTGAATGATCTCGATCAAAATGGGATGTTCTCATCTAGACATTATTTGGAGTCATCCTACCAAGTTACAATGAAATCCCTTCATAAATATGACCTGTAGACTGTGCTAAAGGTTTTCGGGCTTCGGGCCCCAGTAGCCGTCACAGTTGCCCAATCAGGACCAAAAGGTGACTTTCTCGTCTAGACAATGTATGAAGTCAACCCACCAGGTTACAATGAAATTCCTTAATAAATATGACCTGTAGACTGTGCTAAAGGTTTTCGGGTTTTGGGCTCGGGTAGTCATCATGGTTGGCAGATCACGCCCAAATAGGGAAATTCTCATCTAGAGATCATAAGGAGTCATCCTACCAAGTTACAATGAAATCCCTCCATATTAAACATGACCTGCAGACTGTGCTGAAAGTTTTGGGGTTTCGGGCTTGGGCAGCCATCACGGTTGATAGATCATGCCCAAAAGGGGACGTTCTCATCTAGGCATTATACAGAGGCATCCTACCAAGTTACAATGAAATCCCTTCATAAATACGACCTGTAGACTGTGCTAATGGTTTTCGGGTTTTGGGCTCGGGCAGCCATACCGGTTGACCGATCGCGACCAAAAGGGGACGTTCTCATTTAGAAATGACCCCAAACCTGCATATGAAATTTCGTGATGATCAGACAAGAATTGCGGGGTGTAGCCCGTGCTAAAGGAAAATGTGAACAGACTCACAGACTAACAGACTTCTGTACGCATGATGGCAATAGCTTATCTTGACTTTGTCAAGTTAAGCTAAAAAACCAAATGTACATGTACTCAAATATGTTGTTCCCAAGCTAGAATATATGATAAATCACTGTACTAAAACAGAAAATGTAGAGTTTTGAAATTCAATTTGATATCATCTTGATGAGCCAATTTGAGTCATGCTTTTTACATTGTTGAAATGTTCTCAAAATCCTGCCAACCATCTCCTCTTGAACTCCTCTTCTATCATCAGGAGACCTGATGATAGACGAAGAATTCAAGAAGGTTCTGCTTCCAAATATTCCACTTTTTTAATGACTTGGACACTGTCAACACTGTAAACATGAGGGGAAAATGGTAACATTTAAGAAGGTGCAATATTTACAATTTGGAAAGCTGCGATATTCGATTTGATTTGAGAGTTAATACAATTTGATATCACCAACCTGATTCGAATTTGGGATTCAATTAACCAAAATCTGAGATTCACAGGGCCAAAAACTGTATCCCAACATCTATGATTACATGAAGACAGTAAGACAGGTATTAAGTCATGTTCAGCCAAATATTTATATTTCTATTGTGGATTTTAAAGCCCCTGCATCACAGACATTGGCAATCAGGTTCTTATATCATAGAACAGCTTATGCCATATCAGTTCAATGATGTGCATATATATAGGAAGATTCCATATGTGATTTGTGGTTAGATGAATTAATATTTTCAACTTGCAGCCCAATTGTAGATGCCTAATGATAGTAGTTGGTCTGCTCTGTAAATTGATTCAGGGATGTGCTCAAACCAGGTAGTGATGGGTATGAATGCTTGGTAGTGCTTCAGTCACCCAGGATTCCTGACTATTTCAAAGAATACACCAAGCAATTAATTTGTCACTGCTGTACTGACGAAACAGCTCTATTTCAGCTCAAAAATAACAAGCTGCTTGATGATACATCTGAAGGAAATACCATACTACATTTAGTCATTTAACAATCAAGCAAAATCAGTGATCACTGGTTAAAATCAGCCAAAACAAAGACAATCCCAACTGTCAATGAGAGCAAGTTTCTTTTACACTGTCAATTTTGCAAATATTTTGCAGCCATCCATGCAAAAGGTGTGACCAAAACTGATCACATCTGTAATACCTGTAATATTCTTGTTCTGCTGACAGTCACTTGTCTCATTATTTCTAGGTTTGAGATACGGCAAGTACTGCAGTCAGTCAAATATTAAAATAAGTGTGCACAATTTTTGGTTTTCTAAGGATAAAGAAGTGTGCTTTAAATGAAAAAAATGGAACTGCTGAAACTACTTTGGGAAAAACATGGTAAACCATTTTCCAAAGATGTTGTTTAAAGTAGTTAACTGCAGAATGTATCCATGTTATGGAGCCCTATGGATGATATCAGAATTGATATGTTCATGGTTAATAATAATAATAAAAAAAAAAATTCTATTATCACTTTGGATGAGAGAAAGCAGACTGGTTGGTTTGGTGATAGCTTATTTGCACTGGATGAATTTGAATGTATCCATTACATGTTTACAAATACTGTTACACAGGATCTATTGTTACCTCACCGATTATTTAATTAGGGCACACTTGTTTCCTTGAAATTAGACAGAATGATCTGAAAACTTAATGAGGTGATTTAATTGAGCCAATCAGGGATTAGTGGAACAAAAGAACAGTATAAAAATTTCTCTTTCAGGAACTTTCCACCTAATCATTGTATATAAAATTCTGTCAACATACCCGAGGCATCTGGTGGTTTTATCTCACATACACGGCATTGATAAATAAGACAGCGCATTCCTTTCATATTGGACAAATGTTTCTAATTTTTTTAAGAGAATTTATTCTTCATGTGATCCAGGATTTACAGGATTACTTCCAAACTACCTGTGGTGCCAGTACGTGTTGGATATTATTTCTATTTGAATTTTATTGAGTGTTTTGTTAGAATTTATTGGACACTGCTGGATTTTGCATTGAACCTTTCTGACAGAATACTTCATTACAATTTATCAGGTACTGTTTCTACAGAAAATTCTAGGATACTGCACAATACCAGTAGGAAAGTTGCTTCATCATACCTGTTACTGGATTTTAGTGAATAGTATTTTGGACTAACCGATATTAAGTATTTCCATTTTATTTTTCTGTAAACCATACAGTGTAAAATATATTGTGCCACTTTTCTTTCAAATATATTTTTATTAAATTTCAGAATAGTTAAATTGGAGGTATTGTTGTTGGATCTCAAATTTTTTTCTGTTACCAGAATTATTATTTTTCCACACCATAATAATCCCCCATAATTTTCACATAAAGAGTAGACCTCACTTTCACGATTTTGAGTTTGGTATCGGTTTCAGTATTTTTAGGAGGTAAACTTCCGGATCAGTTAAGTATTCGGTATCTGACTTGACTTGAGATTTGCTGATAGTACAAAAGCGGGCCTGGCATTTTTAGGAGAGCAATTTATGCGCTCGCCTACTGCTCGGCTTAAAAAAATTAAGGAGGTCGAAAACTAGTCCTCCTTGCCTTAGAAAATAATGATTACCATAACAGCCTATTCCAAAAACCCACATCTTTTCAGATCTCTGCTATGTTAGTGATCTCTGTAAGATGTTCACACTGCCCTTCCCACACTTCTGGGCCTTGCCAAGTCCCAGTGGTGTTGGATAGAGCTGAGCGATATACCGTTTTTTGATAATGGCGATATTAAGATCAAAACTGGTTTCAATATCAAGGCCTGTACAAAATATCAAAATACCGGTATATTTTCGGTATGATGAATGGAGGCCACGGTTCCCATGATATACTAGATATAACAGTAATTTCCCCAAAAGCTGGCAGTTAGATTTCTTGTATATCACCCATCACAACGTAACATTTACTTACTCCACAGTGTCCGCACAGTAAACAATTAACATACAGCTGTCAGCATGTCACTGTCAGTATGTGACTATGTGTGCACAACTGCACATGCCCTAACCTGCAATTACGACCCCCCAATGACCCGATTCTCGTTTTTAATCTGATGACATTCTGAATTTCTGATCTATTTTTATCACACTGACTTTGGAAGAACAGCGCAGAAGAAGAAGTTGAGTGCTACTGTCTGTTGGATGTCACATATTTGGAAGTGTTGCGGTAGATACACATGAGGACCATGATGATGTGGTCCGAGTTGAACCAGCTCTAGTTCAGCTCTCTGAACGTTGCAGCTACCCCACTAGTCAAGTGGGACAGCCACAACGTTCAGAGAGCTGAACTTAACCAGCTCTTGCTATTGGACATCGTCAGCAGACTCAGCAGACAGCACTAAACTGTGTTGTTAGATTTGCGCTCATACAGACACAGGTACATGTACCGTTAATACTTACGACCGTTAGTTCAGCTATCCAAACTTTGTGGCGGCCCCGTAATTGGCAACCACAACGTTCTGATAGCTGAACCAATATTTTTTACCCTCATCCCTCATTGTTGTTCGTTCATGTAGATTATCCTATATGAAATGCACTGAAAATAATATCGTGATAATATCGAATATCGCAATATTTTTGGAAAATATTGCGATTTGTTTTTTCCCCAATATCACCCAGCTCTAGTATTGGAGGGGTAGTGTAGCCATCTCACAGAGACTTAACCTTGGTAGTAGCACCAAGTAAAATGTACAAAGCCCATTAGGCAAAACTTCATTTTACCATTTTTAGCTTTTGTAAGCTTGAGGAGAGCTAATCGCTCCCTTAGGCCATGCGAGGGAAGCAATTTTTGCCCTCCTGCATTTTTAAGAATGCCAGGCCTGCAAAAGAGGACTTCACAGAATAAGTTGTTGTATCATTCTACCACAACACTATAAATGACACTGCCAATGAGCTCAACAGAGAGGTATTCTATTACGACCACAAATCATATCTACAGTAATTTTGTGACTTGTTCTAAACAAACCTTAATGTTTAAAGACCCATTTCAAGCTTTTGCGATCTCAGAGCATGTGCCCTGACCCTGCCATCTTTAGGAGGTCCTGCTGACAATGACAAAACACCTGGATAGTGATTACTAGTCAGGTCTTGGTGGCCTGAACAGGCAGCTAAGACCTGACTAGAAATCACTCTTAAGCAATTGGACATGTGTAGGTTATAGTCTAGTGGGAATTCAGGACAGCTGCCCAGTCTATTGAGGGTTAACAAAACTGAAAAGAAAATCAGTCACTTCTTTCATGAAAATGAACTTTTCAACTGTTATCAAGCCTCAACAGTCAACAGGGACTTATAAATAGTGAATATATGAAAATTTTAATTCGTTTTTTCAGTATATTGCTCATCTCTAATTATATCTTGCTTGACTGTGCTCAATGAGCTCTGTAAAACAGAATAAATTCTTAGTTTATGACCACAAGACAAACTAGAGATGGTCTGTCATCCAGTATACCCCCACCATGGCATATCGCCTAGGTGGGTGACTGAAAAGGGGCATTCAATTTTTCTAATTAAAAAAAATCCAATATGGCCACCAGGTGGCCATCTTGAATTTGATCCGAAAAATGAAAGTGTCAATGACACTGTAGCTCAACTTGTGTAAGACATGTACACGTATAGTATGTGACACAGCAATGACACACATCCAGGTAATGACCTGATAACAAAGGTACATATAAAGTATTGTAATGGTCTGTACATAAATGCTGGCTATAGCCTGCAACAAATGTATAGGTAAAGTATTGTAAAGGTAAGCAACAGTTAGATGCTGAACTAAAAAAGAAATCTTCAAGGGGTTAATGTTGCAATGGGAATCCTTGTATGGTGCACCATAAGCCAAATGTTAGCAATTGTGGTGGCCCGTTTGATTCAAATCCATCTAAGGTCGATTCATACTGATTAATAAATATTTGTCCTTCTTAAAATATAGGTATTTGAATTTTTTATCTTTAGCTCATAGGGTTCCCACGGGTGAGGAGGTTTTATTTTTCTCATTGTAAATAGAAAATCGGGTTGTGCTAATAATGTTTACCCTCCCCAAACAACAACAAATATTAACACAGGAACTTGGCTTCAACACATTTGAATATACATATCCTAGGGATACTGAATTCAAGAAACTTTATTTTGTCTGGTGTTTTTGGAAAATATTTTTAATTATCTCCCTTTTTGAGTCCCAGAGTGGGTCTGACTGAACCCCAAAATATTTGTTCTCATAGCACAGCGATAACAAAGACACCCAATAAATTTATAGCAAACATTACTGACATAAAAAATCTTCTTTACACAGAATTCCCGTAAATATGACTGCCAACAGGCATTTTTGAATTTTTGGCCGAGCCCCAAAGCAATCATTACCCTCCAATGATGATGACAAACATAGTCCTAGAAGTTCTGTACAAAAAACTGATTGCACCTAATTTCAGTATAAAATGGCCGTTGGCAGCCATCTTGAATTTTGGACCGCACCCAAAAACACTCGTTCCTGTCCCAAGGTGATAACAAAGGTACCCATGAAGTTTTGTGAAGATCGGTTCATAAATACAGCCTCTAGTCCGAGCCGTATTGACATGTGCACTTATTGTGTATAAGTAGCACTGAATAAATCAAAGTTCATCTAATTTGCATAATTTCTGCATGAGAAAAAAACCTGTATTATATATGATGTATTCAATGTTACTAACCATTCGCTCAAAAATTTATTCAAATCAGAACCTTCATATAGAAGTTCTGTACAAAAAACTGATTGTACCTAATTTTGGTACAAAATGGCCACCGGCAGCCATTTTGAATCTCCCACACCCCAAAACACTCGTTCTTGTCCCAAGGTGATAACAATGGTACCCAAGAAGTGTCGTGAAGATCGGTTCATAAATACAGCCTCCAGCCAGAGTTGTATTGACATGTGCACTTACTGTGTATAAGTCGCACTGAATAAAACAAAGTCCATCTAATTTGCATAATTTCTGCACAAGAAAAAAAAATGTATTATATGTCATGTATTCCATGTTACTAAGCATTCATACAAAAATTTATTCAAATCAGAACTTTCATACAGAAATTCTGTACAAAAAACTGATTGCACTAATTTTGGTACAAAATGGCTGCCAGTGGCCATCTTGAATTTCAGACCGCACCCAAAATACTCGTTCTCATCCAATTGTGATAACAAAGGTACCCAAAATGTTTTGTAAAGATCAGTTCATAAATGCGGCCTCTATCCTGAGCCGTATTGAACTGTTGACGGAAGGACAGATGGACAGACGGACGATGGACAATGGGCTATGGCATAAACTCAAATTTGACTATGCCAAAGTTGAGCTAAAATTTATGTCACACACTGCTCCTCAATGTGTCGATCATTTATACTGAATTTCATGAAAATGCAGCAAAAACTGTTGTAGTTCACTCCACAAGTATTTTGTAAAATCCAATATGGCCACCAGCTGGCCATCTTGAATCTGATCGGGAAAAAGACTGTCACACACTTTCTCTCATCATGTTGATCATTTTTGTGAAGTTTCATGAAAATGTGACTAAAACTGTGGAAGCAGTTCACTCCACAAGTTTACATGTGCAATGGACCGATGATGGCAGACCGACCGATGAAGAAGTTGACTCCTGTATACCCCCCCCCCCCCCCCCCTCCCTAAACTTCGTTTTGTGGGGGTATAAAAATTGACCCAATTTCTGCTAACTGAATATTATATTCTAGGGCAAGGTGGCTACACAATAAGATTTAAGAGGGTTCCATTGTACATGCATATAAAACTTGATTACATGCAGAGTTTAAAATCTAATCTATCAAGGCATTTTACCTGATACTCTAATGCATGTTTTGAAAGAAGAGAAGCATATGTATGTTTAATACATGCACCTTCAGTTGCATTTATCAAGACCTGAGAATCAAGAAAAGTGGAGTTTTGTGGAGTAATGTCTCAACTTTTCTCCCACCTGAACAAACCATCAGTCAGCCTGCTGCATCTTGCACATAAAATTTTATGCCTCGCCGGTCTTTGGATTTTGCACTCAGGTACATGATATCCTCCTGTTGTTTGGTTTTCCCAGCTTGAAAAATATATCAGCCACAGCAAAACAGGGAGCCCTTCTATGACCTTGGCAAAAGATACATGTACTTCAAAATTTAGAGAGTGTGAAAACTGTTTCCACACACTTGCATTTTGTTGTACTGTAAACTTGATAATAGAAACCACAATCACTAAGAGGCTTTTATCAAATCAATAGACTTTTCACCTGCATGGTCAAATAAAAATGCAGATCTTGTCAGAACATATAAACAGGGCTTTAGTATTTCCAATAAAAGGCCCATACTGTGACAGATTTGTGAGCCTCTCACTGGAAAAAGTCAAACTAGATTAAAGTGGCTTCATTTGATGGCTGATCAAATGTTATATTCATATCCACAGATCCTGTAGAATGATCTGAGCACAGTTTCTCATAATTCCAATTGTACACAATGCCCTCTCCGTGGAAAAGGTCAAACAAAACACTTATATGACTCCAATGGAACCACTTGTTCACTGGGGAAAGATCTGACACCATTAAGTACATCTGTAGATGTGGATCACCTGAGCACATTATTTTTCATTTTACATACCCTAACCTGGAAAGTTTTTGCAAAAAGTGTAGAGAAAAAAAACCCCACACAAACGTGGTTCCAGTGCAGAGGAACAACATGCCCAATCCAATATCTTAAGACTTTTATAGCCTGAAATCACAAGTCTCCAGGAGTCAAATTTTTGAAAATTGTTTCTTGTAAACCATTATACGTACCCTATTAAACAATGATAAAAAATTGTATTATACCACACATTTTTTTCAGATGGGAAGATACTTATGGTTTGTTTGTTTGTTTGCTTATCAGGATTTAACGACACTTTCAACAGCCTGGGTCACATCGTGTTAGACAGTTTTATGGGTGGAAGAAGCTAGAGTACCTAGAGAGAACCGCCGAGGAGCCAACGTGCTAAACTGGCACGAGCAGAGTTAGCAGTGGTTGAAAGCAAGTGTACCACTGACGTGCAGTACATTTAGTACACAGCACTGCTATTTCCCCATTTGGGCAGTTGGAGTTAAGGGTCTTACTCGAGGACAGGAGTCAGGATCAAACTATCAACTGTCCAATGCTCTGACCAAAGAGCCACTCTGCTCCAATATACTTACAGTGAAAATTGTTTGTCTTGTTAACCAACCAAGAACATGTAGCTCTTGGTCCCATATATTTACTAAGTGACTAGGATAAACAATACACAAGCAAAAGCATACAATAGTGGAGAGAGCTTTCATACAATAGAAAGAAATGGTATGGAAAAGTTTTGATAATCAGCTATTTGCAGGGCTAATGGGAAGACGTGGGAGTTGGGGTAGTAACTTCCAGACCTGGAGATTGGGGTTACAAAGTTGATCTAGCCTAGCAATACAAGTTTGCCACTGAATTTTAATAAAAGCTGACATTCATTCACAAAATTTAAGGGCCCCATCTGTTGTTTCTTTATAATTTTATTCATTTCACAAAGAGCCTGATTTGAGAAAATAGAAACTTGTGCCATCCAAATTTGGCGATATATGCCATGTTCCCAGTTCCTCCCTCTCAGTAGTTTGAGACTCGGGGCCCATATGTTTGACACCATTAGAGATTGAGCCTATCAAAGAGCCTGCAGGACTCCTAACAGAATTCAGTCTGGTGACCCAAATTCCTCTTGCCTCCTTTGTTATTTGTGTGAATGTAGGTCTCATCATGACTTGGATTCCCATATTCTCCTCAAGAGTCAGTTTTGATCATGATCCATTTGTAACTCATCTTAATTGATGAAAATTGTTCATCTTTATCCAACAATGAAGATTTCAGTATCAATCAGTGTTGGGGGGGGGGTCTTGAAAAATTTCCTATACACGAGGCCGGGGTGGGTGGGTGGTCTGCCTGAGAAAAAAGTGACTTTTTTCCTTGCAATGAAATAATGCTTATTTTTTATTTTAAATCTGATATAAAACAATATTTGACACTTATACTATATGCAGAGGGGCAGCCAGAGCAATAACCTCATAAATGGAAATCAAGGGGAGGGTGGGGTGGCCTAATAACTACCCTATATGTGTTGAAACACAAATATTGTTCAATAATGGCAATTTTCATGAATAAGAACATGAGTCGGCTTGACCAGGATTTTTGTCAGTTTCAACTAAATGTTTTATCATAAGAAGAATCAGGTAGATCACATACATATTCACAAGTAGATACTTGTGATGATTCAGAAAATTGAGATGAACATGGTCGATCTGACACAGACGGTGTCATTTCACACTGTTCTGTTAAACATTCTGTAGTATGTTCACTTTCAGTCTGAGAATGTTCTACCCAAGGTTGCTTAGTTGAAGACTCCTTGAAGAATTGAGTAAGCAGAGTATTTTGGGGTGGTCGCCTTTTTCGACAAGATGTTTCATGCCTCTGTAGGTTCACATAATTACAATTTTCAAAAATTTTGGAACAATGTTTGCATTTGAGAGTTAACGTTGATTTTGTCTTCTTCGGCACATCAGTTTGGTCAGACATTATTGATTATAGTTACTCCTTAGAAAATAAGAAAAATCTATTAGAAACTCAAGACTGAATGACATTTCATACAAAGACAAACATCTTAGAGTATTAAAGTTTAACCCTTTACCAAATTTACTCAAACTATCAATCATAAGCGGCCAAAGCTATATACAAAGAAAATCCAGATTTTTTTTACATTTCCTTTTATGTGCAGTTTTGTGTCTCAAAAACATAGCTTATCAGTCCTATTGAAACTAGCTTGTCAAGCTTGTTTCAATGAGGGATCATAAGCTATCTTTTTAAGACAAAAAATGAAAAAATCCTTGGTATTTGAAAGTATCATTTTATTCCTGTCTTGGTTAAAGGGTTAAAGCTGATTTAAACAAGCAATTTCAGGGAATGTATCAGGTTAATTAAATGGTATAGTATAATTACATGTGAAACCTAGGAAAAAGTTGTGTAAAACGTGGGGTTTTGGTGTTACTAGGGAGTGGGTCCCCTCTCAGAAAAGGAAAAAAAAAATTTTCCTCCTCAAAATGGGGTGGTGGGTGGTGTTGGGGCGGAAATTTTTTTTTTCAGCCTCGTGTATGGGACTTTTTTCCAGACCCCCCCCCCCCCCCCCTCCCCCCTGTATCAATGAGAAAAGATTGAATTTCATTTTCATACTTTTTTTAAAGCAAAACTGAGCAAATTTTAAGTAAAGTAAAATATTATTAGTTTGCCAATATACTTTTGAGCTGGGAAATATTTATTTATTTGCTGAAAGAGTGTGGTTCAAAAATCTTATGCTGTTTTAAAAAATGCAGATCCTCTGTGTAAGACCAGCTGAAACCAAACAAGTTTGTTTTCATCCTTCAGAATCAGTCATTTACCTCCCTTGATTTGCAAAACAATTGTACGTGATATTTTGTAGTCGAAAAATATTGAAGCCTCGCGAATAATCAGAGAAGTATACGGTATATTTCTATCGTTGGGTTTTGTTTCTGTATAGAATATGTGTTTTCTACATAACTAAAAACGCGTCAATGACACAGTGCAAAGAAAGAGAAAGTGGCAGATTTCCCGAATCTTCCCTAAGTTCGAGCTATCGGTACAGAAGTTCAAACACAAGAGACGTCATCTTCAGTTTGGTTAGAGTACGCCAGCGATTTTCTTTTTTTTAAAAGGTTAATTTTTTTAAACAAATCTTAAACCTGTCGAGATCCCGTCAGCGTCCCGTCCACATCAAATAAGCAAAGCGTCGACGTGTCTTTCTCAGCCATCTTCTCCACTTTCTGTGACAATTGAGTTATATCCCCTTGAGCACCTGCAAATCTGATGCAATTCAAAATGCTTTTTAAATTACAATGTTTTATCGTAATACAATACAGTGGGCGTTGAATTGCATATCGATCATAGTTGAAATGCACTAAACACACTTTCAGTGTTACTGGGTGTGATGTTTATTGGCTCTGGACTGAAGTGCATGCAAAAACTAAGTTCTTGATACACATATATTATATATATATATATATATAAATACTACAAAAAATCTACATGTAAGGCTAAATATGTACATATATACTTGTGGCAAATATATATGTATCCATATTTTTATATGTCATTTATAGTTCATGCCTCTTACATGACCCATCCCCTCCCCCCCCCCCCCCCCCCCCCCCCCCCCCACACGCACACACACTCCAGCCAAGCCTTTCACCATCTTATTCTACCTGTAGCCTTTTCTGGTGTAATTCATAAGCAGCCTCTCCAATTAGAACTGGTAACAGGTTGGAACTTGTATAATCTATTTACTCTACTGGGGCCCCATTAACTGATTGGCCACTTTGCCAATAAAAATTATTCTATCAACAGGAGTATTCAATTAATAAGTTAACTTTCCTGTATTCTGTTCCAATTTCTTCACTTTCCTCTATTCTGGAGATAAACTGAACACTTATTCTGTATTATACTTTATTTGACAGAGCTTCATGAGGTATGTCAATCAAGATGTAATAGATTAAATGTTTGTGTAGGATGTACATGTAGTAGGCCAGATAGGCTTATAGACAAGGGTATTTCAGTGATTGTCAGGGTAATTTCATAACATATTTATATTTTTGTTTTCATTCAGTTAACAGGAGTTTGTGCTATAACATGAAATTAACAGGTTAAATTTGTATTGAAGGTATGGCATGTGTTTGGGATTAATATTCAGTTAATATGGTTATTCATTTAAGAGCTCTCCAGTTAAGTGGGTTCCAAATGTTCACATGTTATTACAGTTCACCTGCATGTACATCACAATTCAAAATAAACTGGATGCAACCCGAAAGAAACCTTCACACATGCTTTTCAGTATTTATAATATTACAGCCTCTGATGTTGATTCTTGATAAAAAGTCTCAAGTTCATAAAACAGTGCCAGCTAGATCCAGTTATTATTAATGGAAAAAATAAGAATGAATTTTATATTGGTATTCCATAACTTTTTTCAACTGGAAAACAAGTTGTAGGATACTTCAAGAAAAACAGAATCATATTTTTTCTTCCAACTCCTCCTTACACTGAAAATTTTGAACACCAGCTGAGAGTATTCAGTAAGTTCCAACTATTATTAGGGCCCCGCCATCAGGCGGATGCCCTATAATGATCACTCTGTCCGTGCGTCCGTCTGTGCATACGCACGTCCATCCGTCCATAACAAAAGTTGTCCGGGCTGTAATCTTTCTCTCTTAATAGATAGGCTTTTGATATTTGGTATGTGGGTACATTATCTCAAAACGACATGTCGTGTACCAAGGTTGCCATGCTTTGACCTTGAAGTTTGACCTCAAGGTCAAATTATTCAGAATTTTGACAAGTTCGTGTCCGGGCTGTAAATTGTTTCCCTTAATAGGTAGGGTTTTGATATTTGGTATGTAGGTAGATTATCTCAAGGCGACATGTCGCGTACCAAGATTGCCATGCTTTGACCTTGAACTTTCCATGAACTTTCACCTCAGGGTCAAATTATTCCAAATTCGGGGTTCTTTTCTGACAAGTTTGTGTCCAGGCTGTAACTTTTTTTCCTCAATAGATAGGATTTTGATATTTCTAATTATAGCAAATGATATATTACTAAATTCAGATTTTGATTGTATTCTTTATTGGGATTTCCGAAAGGAAAATATGAACTTCAAACATCTCAGTCATGTGTTAACTTCCCTCTTCTCCATCTCCTTCATGTTCAAACAAACTTTAACTCTCTGCACTCTGGTGTCAAAATTGTACACCTACATACAGTAGTTGCCTCCCTTTATGTAGTCAATGGTTCAACAATTAGTGTGGTGCTTGACAGACCATTCAGAGCTCTGTGAAGCAATCCGCTAGTTACTGAAGTACTGACTACAAAGGGGGAGATAATTTATATTGAAAATTGAAGATTTCGACATTTGTGTGCAGGGGGTTCATTTTCCTTTATATTTTATATAAAACAACAAAATTTAAAGAAATTGTCATGTCATTTCCTGACATGATTATATTTATTGAAACAGGGAAGGGATTTTAATCAGATTTTACCTATTGTTTGAAATATTTTAGTATTACGGTTCACATCAGTTTATACCTAACATCGGTTAGTTGCTGCGGGGCACGCAGAGATGGATTCCATCTCCGTGATATCTAGTTTTCAAAGCTTTTATTGTGAGTATGGAGGGGGGGGGGGGGGGGGGCGGACAATAGAGAAAATTGTGGTCACTTAGTCCTTTATTTCCCCTGATACTGTAGTATGGAGTCATAATTCAGAGCCCTCTTCACACATCGTCACTCCTTGGAGTATTGGTTTTGTGAAAAATACAGTCAACATACTTGCACATGTTATGCAAGCAACCAAGGTGCACAGAGAAATTGGTATACAAATGTTTTGCTAGAGGGATTTTTTTTGTACTTCCCAAATGTATGGTAGGCAGTATAGGAAGAAAAAACAACACAGTGATGCTTCCCTGGGGGAATGGTGTTCCCCTGAAGAGTACATTTTTTCTGAATGTTCTTTTGAACACAGTTCAAGGAGTTGTAATAACTTGATCTTCACTGGTATCCAACATAGTGAGCACTCATTCATCTTGCTAGCCATTGAAGATATTTAGCAGTGCTTAAGCTATTTGTTTACCATACTTTTATGTTTAGTAATATATAATTATCTTTTTTTATTGGGCTTTAATAACACTTTTGACAGCCGGGGTCACCTTGTGTCTAACAGTTTTACAGGTGGAGGATGCTGGAGTACCAAGAGGGAGCCACTGATCAGTGGCAAGCAATTGCCAGATTTCCCAATGTACTAACACTGCACAAGCAGGTTGCACAATGACCAAAGACAAGTGTGACATTGACATGCTGTATGCTTTAGTACACAGTACCACCATGCTCCTCCATGGACAATCGGGATTACCCGGTAAGTGCCTTGCCTAAGGACACAATGTGGTTATCCATTGTGCGGATCGAACCACAAACCTTTTGGCTTGAAGTTCAATGCCATAAATGTGATGTGACAAAAGTGGCGTCTTGATAAATTACTCCCAAGTCAAATAATTATGTTCAGTGATTTTGATAGCCTGAACAGTTATGGTTGTTGGTGTCGTAGTTAGAGTGGTTGGTGTTGTGGCACTGGGTGTCATAGCATACATGTATAAAATTGATATTGGTGTGTCCCTTGGTGTCATATATTTATTTATTTATTGGTGTTTAAGGTCACATACTTATGCACAATGGCTAATCGTGACCGTGACAGTTTTACGGGTGGAGGAAGCTGGAGTACCCGGAGAGAACCACCGAGCAACGACGAGCAGCTGTCAGCTCTCCAACATCGTAACTCTGAACTCTGCACCGCAGCACAGGCAGGGTTAGTTTGGTTGAAGACATGTGCACTATCGACGTGCAGTACGCCTCAGTACACAGCGTCATCGCGCCCCCATGTAGGCAATCGGGGTAAAGTGTCTTGCCCAAGGACACAACGCGGTTGCCGCAGGTGGGATTCGAACTGAGGACCTCTCGGCTTGCAGTCTGCACCTCTACCAACTGAGCCACCGCGCCCCCCCCCCCCCCTTGGTGTCATAGTTACTTTAGTTGATGTAGTAGTTGTAGTGGTAGGTGTAGTGTTTTGTAGTCCATGTAATTGGTGTAATAGTTGTACTGGTTGGTGTTGCAGTGGTTGGTGTTGTAGAGGTTGGATGCTGTTAGTGTAAGTCATTGTGTTAGTGTTGTAGCAGTTGGTGTTGTAGTTGTAGCTCTTGGTTTAGTTGTAGTAATGATTTGTGTTGTAATGGTTAGTGTTGTAGCTGGTTTTGTAGGTATAGTGCTTTGTGTGGTAGTTGTAGTGGTTTGCATTATGGTTGTGGTTGTCAGACCAATGTAGGTGTCAGGCTTTTAAATTCCTTTATTGTGGGCAGTATGCCCCAATTTGGGCGCATTAAAACCAGAAGTAACAGCCTTATCCTGTTATGTTTTATTTCCATGCCTTTCTTTCTGTTTCTATTATCATATTATGATGGAACTTATTCTCAAATATTAAAAACCACAGAGAATTTATATATTTTTCTCGATGTCTTGACACCTTTTCTAATTTGGGCACACTGGTCTGCAAACGGCGTGAAATTGGGGGAATCTAAAGGCTTGGTAGGTGTAGTAGTTGTCATGGTTGGTGGTGTTGTTGGCATGGTGGTTGTAGTGGTTAGTATTGTAATAGTTGATGTAATAGGTGTTGATGTAGTGGTTGTGTTGGTTGGTGCTGTAAAACTTAGTGTTTTTAATGAAGTAGTTATAGTGGTTAGTGTAGTAGGGGTTGTTGTTGCAGTTGTTGGTGTAGTAGTTGTTGATGTAGTGCCTTTGTACTGTAAAGGTTGGTCTTTCGATGTTTTGAAAATGGGAGGCACCCTGCTCATTACCATTTAAAGTGAGGAGCACTATTGTTGAGTCCCAGCTTCAGGAAAATGTTTTCAAGAGAAACATTAACAAACATCTGCACACCATTCACTCCACTAGTGCTCAGTAAGTACATGTAGGGATTCAAAAAATATTACCTGATTTTCCGAATGAGCATGTTTCAGCAATAATCAAATTTATTTGAGTTCAGTATAATACATGAAATGCAACTTCAGCGGAGCAAGTGTCAGTCAATCAGTTAATTCTCTACTAAATGCATGAATGAAAAGAAAGTGAGTAGCATTAGCGGCCTTTGAAGTTTGTCGAATTATGTTGTTCATGTACCAATTCTCAGAAAGTGAAGTTTGCTTAGTTTGAAGTTGTTGAATGCTACAGCTTATATTTCATAGTATATTGTTCACATTTTCAAGCCCGTATTGTATTATTTAACCTATTTCCTACAAACAGATTTTAACTCTTTACATAAAACACATGAAATCAAAATTTGTCACATTAATTTTTTTTTCCCAATTCTTAAACGAATTTCAACAAAACCTCATCATGTAACTGCCTCATTGGAATGAGCTTGACAAGCTCATTCCAATGGAGGCTCACAGAAGATTTTGTTGAATGTTTTTTACTGCACAATTTGTATGTTATGCAGCTGATGCAGCTGATTCGTTACATAACGGTTAATTGCTAACTGGGAGGAACCAAGACATGCTGTTGTCAGCTCACAAAAACTAAAATTGCAGGTGCGATGGAATACAAGAGCAACAGTTCATTTCAAAATGTAAAGACAGAGTAGTTGTTTTTTGATGAAGTAGAATAGTGGTTAGTGTAATGGTGGTTGGTATAGTAGTTGTTGATGTAGTAGTAGTGGTGGTTAGTACTGTAAAGACTGGTGTTGTAATTGTTTTTGGTGAGCCAATTGTAGTGGTTAGTGCAGTACAGTTTAAACTAGAAGTCCTGTCACAAACTGTGTGCTTATCTAAGCTTAATTGCACGTAGGAATTGCGTGCAATTGCCATATTGCTTGTGCCCAGGCCATATGTAGAGATTTGGTAGCCTTACTATGGTCCTAACGTGTAAATTAATGCGCAGATCGACATACTATTTGTGCGCATTTCACGACAGGACTTCTAGTTTTAACTGTAGTTGTTGATGTAGTAGTTGTGGTGGTAACTACATGTAACATGAAATTATGAATTCGCTCAATTGAAATTACTCATAATTACAAGATAGTAGATTGAAGTTATAAGTTAATAAATTGTAATTGCAATTTAGTATCTTACTTATAGTAAACATTCTGGAGTGGCATTAATCAATCATTGAATATCAACCTTTTACAGTCAACGCACAACGATTTGGTACTTGGTCACCTGTTGGGTGGATATGGGCCCATACTGTAACTTGCTGAACTAGTAGAAACTTCAGCAAAATTACCAACAAATTTGCAGCTCATAGACCACTGGGTAGCCAGTCTCCAAATATACTACATGGACTGTTAACCCTTTACCCAACGTAACTGCAAAAACCAGCCAGCGCTATTCACAAAAATTTTTGTCTCAAAAACATAGGTTATGACCCTACTTTGGAATGAGCTCGTCGAGCTCGTTCCACTGAGGGGTCATAACCTATGTTTTTGAGACAAAAATAAAAATGAAAAAAAATAGTTATTCAAGAATTTTTTTTTTTTTTAATCTAATAGAAGCAGTTTCACTTGAGTCAAGCCTGAAAAGCTGGCAGTCACTTTTGAAGATTCTTTCCAGGTCTTGGTCCCCAGCTTTGTCTACCTGCAAGACAGTGCTGTGGCTCACCAAATATAATGACAGGCACAAACAGCTATATGTACTCTCCATCTAAATGTGAGAAAATATTTTTATGAACAAAACGTTTTTTACCAAATTAATAAACTGTACACAACAGTATGAACAAGGACTCCAGCACTTTCCAGCGTTGTCCAACTTTGAGCTTTTAGCTTGGACTTGGAGTCAGTTATATATAATTTATTGACATGAATAATAAAAACAAACCGTAATATCTATAATGTTAGGTTTATTTAATGTCCAGTGCTCTAATCTGACACTTCTTTATTAAAAAAAACATTCTTGATTTTATATGGTAAGAATACAAGAGAATCAGCTTAATGTATTTAGTTTGTAAGTTACTCCAAAGTTAATCTACCTTCTTATGGTACACACAGGATGATTTGATATACTTCCACCTGTTGATTGGATATAATGTATGGCCTATAACAAAGTATGCCATTTGGCAACATTATCCTTGCTATTGCAATCTGGAAATAATCAAGCGATTTGAAGATGATATTCTTTCGTTTTATGTGCTGTTACCTCCTCCTCATCCGAAAAGATAATTTGCAGGAACATTTTCTCTTCAATTACTTCAAGTATTTAAAAATATCTCCATGCCCCAAAGCCAGCTTGGAAATCCTTTAATTTTTGTTTTGCAAGCGTTTAGCAAAGTTTTTTTGCCATATTGTATTAACTGGTAGAGTGCTGGAAGCCCATATTTGGGATTTATTCTGAGTTACAGATACCACAACTTAAAGGCTTCATATTCAGCGGAAGTGTCTCATACTATCTTTGAAGTAATATTATTATTCAGTTTATAAGATTTGCCTTGTTATAATTTATGGGAGAGTGTCATTTGACATTCTTCCATAATTTGTAACAATGCAAACTCAAGTGAACAAACTTTGATGACCAATAATAATTTAGCACTCTACCAGTTAACATATATGGCAGCAAATATGGCATCATTAAAACCGTAGTTACCCCTTGTCCCTCAGCTTTCCACTTTATTATAGGCTTTAGTGATGACCACATCCTTACATACTAGACCAGTAAAAATTAGAGGAACCAGAAAATAGTTTTCCATATGCGCCTGCACCAAGCCACTGTCTTGTACCATACATGTAGTTGTCAGTCCTAGATTATACATAAACAACTTATCTATATGAAAACAGCCTAGTATAAGCTTCCAGCTTGTTGCTGAATCCATTCTCATTAATGTTTTTTGCTTGCTGATACTTGTATCATTAATACTTGATTTTTAGCTCAACTTTGACGAAGTCAAATTTGAGCTATTGTCATGGCCCGTCGTCCGTCTGTCCGTCCGTCCGTCCGTCTGTCCATCTGGCCGTCTGTCCGTCTGTCCGTACGTCAACAATTGGCTATGGCTCGGGCTAGAGGTCGTATTTATGAACCGATCTTTACGAAACTTCTTGTGTACCTTTGTTATGACCCTGGGACGGGAACGAGTGTTTTTAGGTGTGGTCCGAAATTCAAGATGGCTGCCAGTGGCCATTTTGTACCGATGATGCAAAAATCAGTTTTTTGTACAGAACTTCTGTATGAAAGTTCTGATTTGAATAAAGTTTTGTATAAATGTTTAGTACCATGGGATACATCACATATAATACGGGTTTTTTTCTCGTGCGTAAATTATGCAAATTAGACTGACTTTGATTTATTTAGTGTTACTTTCAGAGCTGTAAGTGCCAAGCTGCTATGGCTCGGGCTAGAGGCCGTATTTATGAACCGATCTTTACGAAACTTCTTGGGTACCTTTGTTATGACCGTGGGACGAGAACGAGTGTTTTTGGGTGCGGTCCGAAATTCAAGATGCTGCCATTTTGTACCGACGATGCAGAAATCTGTTTTTTGTACAGAACTTCCATATGAAAGCTCTGATTTGAATAATTTTTTGTATGAATGTTTAGTACCATGGGATACATCACATATAATACAGGTTTTTTTCTCGTACGTAAATTGTGCAAATTAGACTAATTTTGATGTTTTTTGGGGTTACTTTCAGCACTGTAAGTGCAAATGCCAATACGGCTCGGGCTAGAGGCCGTATTTATGAACCGATCTTTACGAAACTTCTTGGGTACCTTTGGTATCACCGTGGGACGAGAACGAGTGTTATGGGGTCCGGTCCGAAATTTAAAATGGCCGATGGCAGCCATTTTGTACAAAATTAGGTGCAATCAGATTTTTGCACAGAACTTCCATATGAAAGCCCTGATTTGAATAATTTTTTTGTGTGAATGTTTAGTACCATGGGATGCATCACATATAATACGGGTTTTTTTCTCGTGCAGAAATTATGCAAATTAGATGAACTTTGATTTTTTCAGTGCGACTTACACACAGTAAGTACACATGTCAATACGGCTCAGACTAGAGTCTATATTTATGAACTGATCTTCACGAAATGTCTTGGGTACCTTTGTTATCACCTTGGGACGAGAACGAGTGTTTCTGGGTGCGGTCTAAAATTCAAGATGGCTGCTAGTGGCCATTTTCTACCGAAATTAGGTCTAATCAGTTTTTTGTACACAACTTCTATACAGCTCAGACTAGAGGCCATATTTATGAACCAATCTTTACGAAACTTCTTGGGTACCTTTGTTATCACCGTGGGATGAGAGCGAGTGTTTTTGGGTGTGGTCCGAAATTCAAGATGGCCACCAGCAGCCATTTTGTACCAAAATTAGTGCAATCAGTCTTTTGTATAGAACTTCTGTATGAAAGTTCTGATTTTAATAAATTTTTGTATGAATGTTTAGTAACATGGAATACATCACATATTGTAAGGGGTTTTTTTTCGTGCAGAAATTATGCAAATTAGATGAACTTTGATTTATTCAGTACTACTTACACAATGTGAGCACACATGTCAATACGGCTCAGGGTAGAGGCTGTATTTATGAACCGATCTTCACAAAACGTCTTGGGTACCTTTGTTATCTCCTTGGGATGAGAATGAGTGTTTCTGGGTACGGTCCAAAATTCAAGATGGCTGCCAGTGGCCATTTTGTACCGAAATTAGGTCCAATCAGTTTTTTGTCACAAGTTCTATACAGCTCGTATTTATGAACTGATCTTCACAAAACTTCTTGAGTACTTTTGTTTTCACCTTGGGACAGGAACGAGTGTGTTTTGGGGTGCCTTTGTTATCACTGTGCTATGAGAACAAATATTTTGGGGTTCAGTCAGACCCACTCTGGGACTCAAAGATTTTTTCTAGTTCAGCATCTGACTGTCACCCACCTTTACAATACTTTACCTATACATTTGTTACAGGCAACGGTCAGTATTTATGTACAGACCGTTACAATACTTTATATGTACCTTTGTTATCAGGTCATTACCTAGATGTTTGTCATTGCTGTGTCACATACTATACATGTACATGTCTTTGTCTTGACAAGTTGAGCTACAGTGTCATTGACACTTTCATTGTAACTTTTTTTAAACTTTGGAAATAAATATTGTTCAACTCCTTTCATGCTGCTGACGATATTCCTGCCCAGGTCAAGTTTTCTCTTGCCAGTGAAATATGTATAATTTGGCATATTTAATCAAATTTTCCTCCTGCAAACGAATGGATGTTTTCACCATTGATTCCTTGGGTTAAATTTAATTAATGTTTCATCAAATCTAGTCATGGCTGCTTCACAGCAGCCATGACTAGATTTGATGAAAACTATTTTGAAAATTCTCAGCAAGTTAAGAGTTAAAATAAAATAGTTTTCCCCAGTGTTTTGCTGCATGCAAACTTTGCTTTTTTGGATCCTCAAGTTTCTATTGATGTATCTAATACGTGTAAGGATACAGAACAAATTCCTATCCATTAGGTAGTCAAGTACCAGATCACCTTTACATACCTATTCAAGATCTTAAAATTTGTTTCTTGTACATTTCAGACTGAGTATGTCAAGAGTTACATCCTTTTGTTTGAATATAGCTGCTTCATCGAAGAAATGTTTGTGCCAACAACAAAAACTACTTTCTCAAAGCACGATCTTTCAAAGAAATCAGTTTAAATGGAGCTACAGATCAAGTAATCAAATCTCAGGCCAAGAATCAGAATACTCCTCTCTTTCAGCTCATGAAAAATTGTGTGAATACACTGAGAGCAGACTTTTGAAGCCTTGTTTAAGAGATATTTATGCTTCAGATTCCAGAAAATTACATAATCGATCACAAGATTCCAGAGTTGAATACAAACATGGTAAAAAATCCAAGAAGAATAAACCTGATGCTCTGGAATACAATCTTCATCACAGAAGTAGGAATTTAAATCCAGCAGATAGAGAACAAGGTGACCCTAGATTTATAGCACCAAGACAAATTTACAAAAAGAGGTTGAAGCCTGAGGATTCCTTTGGCACTTTGGCAAGTGATGAGCCAGAAGATTTTTCAGAGTCCTATGCTTCACTAGTTGGATCTCACAATGAAAGGTAAATACATTGCTCCTGTTCAATCTCAAACCTAGATTTACTATGTTACCTGGATACAACCATGGCCAATGAGAGACACTGGATTCTTCTGCCGCAATAATATGAGTTCTAAATGTTTTCACAGTCCAAGTGTGACCTCTGTACTGGTACCCTGAAAGGGAGCTGGAGAGGGTTTGCCCTTCTCTCTGTGTTAAACTTATGAATTTGTACATTTAAACGAAGCAATTTCCTTGACTCTGGGATCAGATTTTTATATATTTCACAGTGCAGTTTTAATATAAGATCACAGCCTTCTTGCATCTTCAAATGGTTGTGTTTCATGTTCTAATTTAATCTGATAGTCATTAAAGGTAGTGATGCTGGCCTGGAAATAAAGGGATTACATCTTAACCTGTTGGTATGTTACACTTTATAGCATGGTGGTAAGACATAGGAAAAAATTGTGTTGTGGTGCTTCAACCCCTTCATGTTTTACTTTGCCAGTTATGTTTTTTTGTACGTCTTAATGGGATTTCCAACTATATATAAATATCAACAACTAATGTGCAATCTTGCCAAAGTGAGATCGCACATTGGTTATTCCTATTTATTTTGGCGGAAATTTTTTTAATAAAGAAACTGCATTCCATGCTCTTCATATGTGAATCCAATTCTCAACCTTTCAGTTGCGATAGTTCTGAAAGACTGTCAAGTATTTCTTGTAAAACATGCGACTTTAGTAATTTAATAAACTTATGTTTATGTATTACTTTATCGTAACCTATAGTGCATTTGCTTATTTTACAATTGACGTAACCCACAGAAAACTTGAATGGTCATTTGTGAGTTATTTCTAGGCCTATAATGATGACATGTTATACATGCAGTGATAGTTTTTCAAAGTGATGTTAAACGCTGAACAATTGATGATGCAACAAAACTAGGCATCTCTCTCCCAACTCCAAAGCATAACTACATGTTATAAATCATTTTGTAATGGTCTAATTTGATTAATATATACTTGTGGCCCAGGCTCTTGTGGGCCGTCATGGAACCTGTCACCCCAGTGTAACTGCACAGGTTGCATACCTCTATTTGTTAACTCTGGATACATTTGTCAAATGTGAAACCGTTCACAAAATCTTCAGCAATGCTTAAAATTAAAATACATTTGCTATATCACACAAACTCCTGGCATGGTTTTCTGGTTTCAGTATTTCAACAGCTTTTCTCTCTAATGACTTGAATGCTGTGACCATACAGTTAATAATGTTTTACCAGCAAGTTTAAATATTAACTGGTGATATTGATCTATTAAAAGCTTTTGGCCCTAAACATTCTCTCTCTGAATTCATTGTGTACTTTGCATTTAATCGAGTATGTAATGCTATCTGATGCTAGTAAAACAGGTGAAGGCCTTTGGTCAAAAGCTTTTAATAGAGCAGTTTCACCATTTAATAATATGGTCACTTTATCTAGATTTCATGGAACAGGTTAACCCTTTACCTAACGCATCGGCCACATCCGCCCATTTAGAATTTATTTTTCAAAAAGTTTCAACAAAACCATATCATGTGACTCCTCATTAGAACGAGCTCATCAAGCTTGTTGCAATGAGGGGGGTCAAACGATATGGTGTCATTGAAATTCTTTGAAACATTTTAAAAAACAAATAATTAAAATAATAAATTTTGATGTCCTGTGTGTTGGGTAAAGGATTATTATGGTGGGTTAGATAGGACACAAAAACTGTACCTGACATTAACCTCCTGACAAGGGGGCGTGTGGGGTTGTGGTAAACGGTTCTCATCAGATCACCGAAGTTAAGCAATGTTGAGCTCGGTTAGTCCTTGGATGGGTGACCATCTGACCGATCGATTTGGACTCCCACGTTGTGTCCTTGGGCAAGGCACTTCACCCTGATTGTCCACATGGGGGCACGATGACACTGTGTACTAAGGTGTACTGCACGTTGATGGTGCGCATATCTTCACCCAATCTAACCCTGCCTGTGCTGCATGCTGCAGTGCGGAGTTACGATGTTGGGGAGCTGGCAGCTGCTCGTCGTTGCTCAGTGGTCCTCTCCTGGTACTCAGGTTTCCTCCACCTGTAAAACTGTCACCAGCACGATATGACCTTGGCTGTTAAAGTGTTGTTAAACCCTAATAAATAAATAAATAAATAAATAAATAAATAAATAAATAAATAAATAAATAAATAAATAACCCCCTGACAGGTTACTTGGACTGAATATTACGAACCAGTCATTCCATAACATGATTTATTCTAGTGAGAGATTAACATTGTTGTTAATGTTCCTGAGGTCCTTTCTAACAGTATGTCACATAATATACATGTACCATCAGTTTAACCCATTACCCAATGCAGACGATATTATTATTTTAAATATCATTTTTAGCTCAACTTTGACGAAGTCAAATTTGAGCTATTGTCATGGCCTGTCGTCCGTCCGTCCGTCCGTCTGTCGTCCATCTGTCCGTCCATCTGTCCGTCTGTCCGTCTGTCCGTACGTCAACAATTGGCTATGGCTCGGGCTAGAGGCTGTATTTATGAACCGATCTTTACGAAACTTCTTGGGTACCTTTGTTATGACCCTGGGACAGGAACGAGTGTTTTTGGGTGCGGTCCAAAATTCAAGATGGCTGCCAGCCGCCATTTTGTACTGACGATGCAGAAATCTGTTTTTTGTACAGAACTTCCATATGAAAGGTCTGATTTGAATAATTTTTTGTATGAATGTTTAGTACCATGGGATACATCATATATAATACGGGTTTTTTTCTCGTGCGTAAATTATGCAAATTAGACTAACTTTGATGTTTTTTGGTGTTACTTTCAGCACTGTAAGTGCAAATGCCGATACGGCTCGGGCTAGAGGCCGTATTTACGAACCGATCTTTACGAAACTCCTTGGGTACCTTTGTTATCACCATGGGACGAGAACGAGTGTTTTGGGGTCCGGTCCGAAATTCAAGATGGCCAATGGCAGCCATTTTGTACAAAATTTGGTGCAATCAGATTTTTGCACAAAACTTCCATATGAAAGCGCTGATTTGAATAATTTTTTGTGTGAATGTTTAGTACCATGGGATACATCACATATAATACGGGTTTTTTTCTTGTGCAGAAATTATGCAAATTAGATGAACTTTGATTTTTTCAGTGCTACTTACACACAGTAAGTACACATGTCAATACGGCTCGGGCTTGAGTCTGTATTTATGAACCGATCTTCACGAAACATCTTGGGTACCTTTCTTATCACCTTGGGATGAGAACGAGTGTTTCTGGGTGCGGTCCAAAATTCAGGATGGCTGCCAGTGGCCATTTTGTACCGAAATTATGTCTAATCAGTTTTTTGTACACAACTTCTATACGGCTCAGGCTAGAGGCCGTATTTATGAACCGATCTTTACGAAACTTCTTGGGTACCTTTGTTATCACCATGGGATAAGAACGAGTGTTTTTTGGGTGTGGTCCGAAATTCAAGATGGCCACCAGCAGCCATTTTGTACCAAAATTAGTGCAATCAGTCTTTTGTACAGAACTTCTGAATGAAAGTTCTGATTTGAATAAATTTTTGTATGAATGTTTCAGACATGTTAACTCTCCCGGAATGCCCGGGAAAATCCCGGAATTTCAGTGTAGTTCCCGGCCTCCCGAACGGGAGTCAGTTTTGGACCAAAAATCCCGGAAAACAACAGTCAAATATTTCGTTCCCATTGTAACTTATGAAAAACGTTCGGAGTCAAATCATATGCATTTCAAACTCTGGTAAAAACTCACTAAGCAGTAAAATATGGATTTAAATTAAATTTATTTAAGAAAAGGCTATTTTGTGATCTTTATTTCAACTGTGTTCATGTTTATTTCTGGGGTTTTTCTTCGGAGATTCGTGATGAATCTGCGAGTGTCGAAGAGAAAATGTGTGACTTACTTTCAAAAATTGAAAACTCCACCTTCATTTAAATGCAGTTTTTAGAAATTAAAATATATGAAAAGGAATTAAATAATATATATTTATTTATTCCTTCATAGAATAGCTTTAATTCTCATCCCTTTTCCAAAATCAAAATGTAAACAACAACTATTTAGCACAGCTTAAAAGTAGGTTAAAGTTGCTTAGGATGCCGAAAAATTATGACAGCATATTTAAACACAATGGACTTTTTTTCTAACACCACATTTATTCTGTTGTGCTAACTACAGAACTGTTAACTGTTGGCCATCTGTGACCAGAAAATTTTGAATGGAATTAAACAAAAATGCTTCAGTGATGAAAAGAAAAGTTTTGTGTAGGGCACAAGCGTCCCACATGCATGAAGTTTGCTAAAGATACTTTCTGAGTACTAATGTTCTTGAAGTAACTGAATATCAGGACATCTTTTCCTGTTAACATTTCCAGATTTGGGAAATTTTTAGCTAAGTAGACTTTGATAGGAGCAAACCACAGGTGGATGTGCTCTGTGGGACAGTGTGGGTGGGTGGTGGGGGGGGGGGGGGCTCATGAAGAAAAGGATCCCGGGGGGGGGGGGGGGGTCAAATCAACAGTTATTTTATGATTTTTTAACATAGCATAAATGCATCAGCATAGTTGACAACTAGTTCTGGATATAACCTGGTGTTAATAGTGGTCCGTGAGCTGAAAATTCAAAAGTTTTTTCTTTTATTTTTCCCCCGCGCGAACTTTTCCCTGAAATCCATCCCATTTCCCTGAAAATCACCCTCAGGTTCCCTGAAAAATTATTCTGGAGGTTAACATGTCTGGAATGTTTAGTAACAAGGAATACATCACATATAGTACAGGTTTTTTTCTCGAGCAGAAATTATGCAAATTAGATGAACTTTGATTTATTCAGTGCTAATTATATACTGTAAGTGCACATGTCAATACGGCTCGGGCTAGAGGCTGTATTTATGAACCGATCTTCACAAAACTTCTTGGGTACCTTTGTTATCACCTTGGGACGAGAACGAGTGTTTCTGGATGCGGTCCAAAATTCAAGATGGCTGCCAGTGGCCATTTTGTACCGAAATTAGGTCCAATCAGTTTTTTGTCAAAACTTCTACACAGCTCATATTTGTGAACTGATCTTCACGAAACTTCTTGGGTACCTTTGTTTTCACCTTGGGACAGGAATGAGTGTGTTTTGGGGTGCATTTGTTATCACTGTGCTATGAGAACAAATATTTTGGGGTTTAGTCAGACCCACTCTGGGACTCAAAGATTTTTTTCTAGTTTAGCATCTGACTGTCACCCACCTTTACAATACTTTACCTATACATTTGTTACAGGCAACGGTCAGTATTTATGTACAGACCGTTACAATACTTTATATGTACCTTTGTTATCAGGTCATTACCTAGATGTTTGTCATTGCTGTGTCACATACTATAATGTACATGTCTTTGTCTTGACAAGTTGAGCTACAGTGTCATTGACACTTTCATTTTTAATTTTTCAAAAATTTCTAACCAAACCACATCATGTGACCAGTCATTGGAACAAGCTCGACAAGCTCATTTCAAAGAGGGGTCACATGATATGGTTTTGTTGAAATTTTTTTAAAAATAATATTTTTTTAGCTGCTGAATTTGCATATTACGATGGCGGATGTTGCCGATTTGTTGGGTAAAGGGTTAATGGAAGAAACTCCAAACATGACCTGGGATAAATGAGGTTGACCTTTTTTTGGGATGCCATTCATGACACTGGGTACCGTCCAAGACTATTTAGCACTGACACATTTTGACCAGTGTATTTGTGGGTAGAGCTGTAAGATTTGGGTTTTTCAGATTCGGTTTCGGTTCAGTTTCAGGAAAAACCTTTGGCTTTGTTTCAGTTTTTCTTTGTGTTAAGATCACATAGTAAACAGCATTTCAGGCTCTTTAACTTAGAAAAAACACAATAGTTTGTACGACACCACTCACCAAGAAAGGTGGTGTCTAGGGCTGCACGGTATATTGATAAACCGATATATACTGGTATTCAAACCAATATCGATTGAATACCGGTGCAATTACAAAAATACCGCTTTATCGTCATTATTTATTTCCTCACAATTTAATTTTCAAATTGTCTTGAGATTTTTAACCCCGAATGAATAATATTATCCCTTTACCAAAGGAATCGTCTGCATGTGCTCATGTAATATACAATTTCAGCAGATGAAAAAATAATTTTCAAAAATTTCAACAAAACTATATCATGTGACCCCTCATTGGAACGAGTTCATTGAGCTTGTTCCAATGAGGGGTCACATGATATGGTTTTGTAGAATTTTTTTTGGAAAATCTGATAAACTTTTCAAAAAAGTATTTTGATATCGTCTGCCTTGGGTAAAGGTTTTTAGAACCGCATAATCAAGGCATGCTAATTCATAACGACTGTGATGCATCAAGCCTCGGTTGTGGTTCTTATGTTCATTTTTCTGAACAGTTTTCGATATACCGGTATACTGCGGTATTTTCTTGAATACTGATACCGGTATTCACTTTTGAATATCGTGCAGCCCTAGCAGTGTCTGTAAACTTCTACCTAGGGTTCAGACTACATGTGACTTCCCTTTTGATCATTCTTAGGGGTTCTAGGGGATCAGTTGCTAGGCCTATTGAGTCAGAAAAAGAAGATAAATTAGGGTAACAAACGAATAAAATTCATCTAATCTATGTTGTGTTCTCATTGTCACATTTTCTCCCTTTCATGGACGGGTAAATATGGGAGAAAATGTGACAATGAGAACACAATGTATTCACCTATTTGCTGGATAGACTAAAAGTCCATGGTGACGATTAGTCCAATTCCATCCCAGTAGGGTAGTTTGATCAGTTTATGCACAAACACTGTAAAACCATTTCTGCCATTTGTTTTGCTGGGTCTTGTGGTTTGGTTTTCTGGTTTGCCACAGAAGAAATGAACTTGGTTGGAAGTTTGCTGGAAGAGAAATCTTGTTGAGTGGTTAGTTGTTCATTGGCCTGAATTTGGTTTTGCCTGGCCACTATAAGACCTCCAGTGGGTTAAAGCTATTGACTATCTCTGCTAAACTGTACATCAATTTTTAGCCAAAGGCAATGGGTTTGGGGAGTTGGATCATCCAAGCCTTTGTGCTGTTTGCTACCACTCTCCCCTGAACCAACCAGTTGATTCCCAATGTATAAAATACTTAGTACTCCTTTCCCAAATCATTACACTAGACAGTAATCCAATGCATTGTTACTCATCTCAGTCATTCATTCTATTAAATCGAAAGTCTTCAGTTTGTCAACTACATGTACAAAATACTTTTCAGGGGAGCTATCCGCCACTCACCCAGAGTGTGTCAGAGGAGAGCCCCTATCCTAGGGCTGCATGGTATATTGGTAAACTGGGATTTACCAGTATTTAAAATGATACTGTGTCAATACCGGCATTGTTTTAAAATACTAGTATATCATAAGTAACAGTACAGTATAAAACTATCATCAATGAAATCAGATAACAATTTGCTACACTCGCTGATCTAAGAACATGTTCCCAAGTATATATTAATTCCCAAAAGTGTATCCTACATGAAGGTTTATGGCAATAATTAAAACCATGCATGGGATAAGCACATTTTTGTTTTGAATTAGGTGACAATGACCTCCCTTCAGGTCAAGATCATTGTCAAAGAGCCCAAACGCACTTGTTAATTTCTGTTATGAAGAGCCTGATACACTTGTGAATATGTAATAACATTACCTTCTAAAAGTTTTAAATTTTTTTCTTAGATTCAAAGATGAAGAAGACGAAAAATTTGAAAAGCCACATATTCGTTTATCAAGAATAAACAGAAGGCAAATACCTTTCTGGTATTCCAAACAAATGATCAAATATGGTAAAAAGGGACAGGTATTATGCAATAATTATGTAATATGATTTTTTTTTCTAAATTCTAGAACTGTTGAGAGAATGAATGTTAAGGCTAAAAAAAGTAAAAAATCTGATTCTCAGACCCTCCCACATGGGCCTTTTGACTGCCGTATGCTCTCTTTTTATAACAAATGCAAACTTACAAAAATAAATGGCTTATGTCTGATATTTTACCCAATTTAATAAATTTGATAAAATTGTCCCTTGTGTGTAATAAGGCTTTGCAATGCTTTAGCATTGCAAAGCCTTCTTGCACTGAAGGGTTAAAATACATCACTACCCATGTTATTCTGTAGATTATGGAGACTAAAACATAAAACAAACCAACAGCGTGAACTTCTGATGGCAAAGAAATAATTCCAAAAATAAAAAATAAAATAAAAAACCGTCCGTCCACATGCAGTTTTACAAAAAATGGCCTGAGAAACAGAAGATCTACTTTGTGGGGCCTAAGTATGCTTCTCATGATCCTATAACAAGTAGGATTAATTATTTAGCCCTTTACTTAATAAATTGGTCACATCTGGCTGCATAATGTACAAATGGAGTAGCTGAAAACAACATTTGTTCAAAAACATTTCACAAATCTATATCATGTAACCCTTCATTGGAACAAGCTCACTGTTTTGATGAAATTTTTTGAGAAATTTGAAAAAAAAAATAATTAAGATAGCAAATTTTGATATTGAGTGTGTTGGGTAATGGGTTAACCTGTATGCCTTAGTGAATGGGTTGAATGATTGCTGCTACTAGTGGGATAAAAAGTTTATGGTGACACACAATGTATTTGTATTATATATCTCATAATGTTTTCCTACAGTCTTGGGGTTTAAAGAATGAACATTTATGATAAAAAGTTTAAACATTTGTTTGTTACCATAATGGAAGTGTCACATTGTTACCTCCTCGTGGGAATGTAATCACATTAGTGATGTCACACTTACTAGAGGTATAAACTTTTTCCAGGTTAAATGTATGGAGCAAGTTTATTACCCGCGAATGGACATGAAGCAAAATATTTTCTTAAACTTGTTATTCATGTGGCAGATGTCTAAAATTTTACCAACCACTATAGTTTCTTTTCTATGCTGGCATTATCTTGCTTCAGTAATTCATCTTAATAGAATAACCCCCCTATTATATGAATATATCTCACATGACTTTCCCTCCCTCTGATTTGCTGAGAAGTACTGTGCTTTTTCCGATTGTTTTACCTATTGCAGGTTCTAAGAATAACTGTGCATCATTCCTGTGTATTATATACTTTCTAAAAATAACCATAAAATGCCTGTCATGGACAAGGGTTCTAGACAATAGGCAGTGTACTTAGGATCAGATTGCTGAGATAGCAAAATTCTCCCTAGGTTTGTTTGATATAATAAAATAATCATTGCATGACATGTCATTACTGGCGGTTTTTGGTTTTTCAGTTTCGGTTCCATTTGTTTCTGGAAACTGAAAAACCGAACCGAGATTTTCCTGGAAAACCTTCTTCACGATTTTCTGTGAATTTCTGTCCACTACAACAATCACCCAGAATACACCAATCAAACGATGAACATTCTGGCTTGTACGGAGCATTGACCTTTGAAATGTCTTTATGTCCGTCGATCAATTAATATTCTTGACGATTGTTGATTTGTTATAGGGTTAGATGGCCAGTCAGAGAGCTCACAAGGCAGGCTGAGTGATGAGTGATGTTGACCATACAATTCTCTGCCCCCCCCCCCACCCCCCCCCCCCCCCCCCCACCCAAAAAAAAAACAAAAAAAAAAACGTGGATATTTACACCAAAATGCAAAAAGGGAAACTTAAATGTTCAGGTTGGTGACAATGTGAGCTGGAAATAAAAAAATACTCACAAAATCATTTTAGGGAGTGTTTGTTTTTATTTATTCTACCTATCCAAGAAAGTGATAAAACCGGGAAACACGTTGATCAGCATTTCCATGAACACTTGTCATCATTGTGAACTCTGAACTTATGAATAGTAATGACTGTTCAATGGCAATGATGAAGTGGGTAAAACGTCCCTATCACTTTCAGTACCATGTTTAAAAAATGATAAGAAGAGATATCAAACTGATTTTTTTTTCATCACTTCAGTTTATTTACACATATAATCCCAGAAAGAAACTAAGAATAATTTCAGATACACATAATATTTATATCTTGAGTTCTTAACCCTCGAAGATGGGGTAGCCCCACATCACAGGAGGTGCAGTTATGGTATATGTGCATACAAATTACAGACCACTCGGCTCAAGACCAGCCAGACCTGTTTTGAAGAAACCTCGGGCCAACATCAAAGACAGGTAGAAAGTGTTCCAGGGTCTCCAGTGCACCTAGATTACACATTTGGCATGCATTTTCATTTTCTTTCCAAGGTTTTCTCCTAAGCCCCAGCGACTGCGACCTCGACTTGAACAACAGTGACCCCTGCCCCCAATGTGACATCAAGGCACTCTTCAAAACCTGGCTTCTCCTTATGAGGCAGGCCAAAAAGGCCTCTTTGCTTTGACCCCCCCACCCCCACCCCCCTCCCCACCCCACCCCATCCACTCGGCAGTTAATATTATAATCCGCCATGACTCTTTCTCTAACGATTTTGGTCAGACTTGTCTAAAAAACTGGTCAGAGTTGTCTTCAACATTGGTCCGACTTGTCTTTGATGTAGGTCTGAGTTGTCTTCCAAACAAGTCCGAGTTGTCTTCAAAACAACTGGTCCGAGTTGTCTTCAAAACAACTGGTCCGAGTTGTCTTCAAAACTGGTCATAGTTGTCTTTAACACAGGTCCGAGTTGTTTTGGAAACATGTCAGAGTTGTCTTTGAAACAGGTCCTACTTGTCTTGGGCTGAATGGTCTTTGGTCCGAGTTGTCCTCCTCAGTGTTCATACACATGATGGAGAAACAGAAACAAAGATAAAGAGAGGCCCCCACAATACTGATCTATTAAGACATTTATAATGACAACTTAGTGAATATTAATGACAAAAACAAGCAACTGGGCATAGATATTAACACTAAAAATGCAATAGCTCATGTTAGTCATGTATAAGAAGAACCACACAATGGAGATCAAAACGCCGGGTACAAAGTGCCCACATCCATAAGGCATAACAGCTGCATTAATTAATAATATTCATAAACGAATGAAACGTAGTGACTGCAGTGACTTAATGGTGGCATGATGTTTTCGAACTTCGAAGAAAAGGTCATAGTACTTAATTATTTGTCCATATCTTGTGATTTTAAAACAAAATAATAAAATAACACTGCATGCTCCCAAAAAATATAACAGCGCTCAAAGTGTGAAACCTTCCAAATAGATTTCCGTTAAAACATCAAAATATTCACTCAGTTGCAAATATTCACTATGGTACATGTTCCAAAACATAGGTGTAAGACATTTGGAGATAGGTCATTCTCATTTGCTTGCCCTCACTTGTGGAATAATTTACCAGAACACCTAAAAAGACTGTCAAATGTCAACCTTTTCAAGAAAGATCTCAAAACATACCTGCTTCAAAAAGCCTATAAGTGATGTTCTGGACTGTAAGATACTGTATATATTCCATTTGTATATTTGCATGAGCTCAATAACATGTACAGCGCCTTAGAATATGGTTCTGTATCTTCTGAACTATAATTTTGGCGCTATATAAATGTGTATATTATTATTATTATTAAATAGTTTTTTTTTGGATCCTAGAATTGAAAATTTTTCTGCCGGCGGATGAACCATGGTTGGTCCCTGGTATAGCGACATCCCTTCGTCGCCCCATCATGGCGGCCTCATTTTTTCACAAGCAGATACACTTACAGTGATTGGGGGTGGTGGGGGGGGGGGGGGCATACCAATCAACAATTCCGACTTCCCTTGCAATAAAACGCCAATTTCTTATTTGAAGTGCTTTGTCTCTCAAGTTCTCAACACTATTTTTCTCGCACAGAAATTCCAAAACAAGCTATAGAAATGTTATAGACTGTTTTGTATCTGGTCAACCGATTATTCAAAATATACTGGGAACGAAATGACAGCAAGAACACATGGATTGAATGGATTCAGTTGTTTTACTCACTAATTTGTCAGAAAATACATAGGTGTCATTTCCATGGCGTTTTTTCAACGTTCTGCAGCAAATTTCTTATTTACCACCCATGATACCAGTGACGGCACTTGTTAAATACTATAAAGCAAACAGTTTGACAACTTGTTCTGACATAATGGCTCTGTCGAAAGCTAGGCCCTATATCTTGATTGCCACTATCCATTATTCAATTACGATTGTTCCTAGAATAAACCTGTTCATAATACGTCCATATATAAAAACTTTTCAAACAGAAAAACCAAAACTGGAATCGAAACCAAGGTTTTTTCCTCCAAAAAAAAAAACGAAATCGAAACCGAACTTCAAAAAACGAAACCGCCAGTCTCTAGTCATTAACTGTGCAAAAATATAATACCTTATGTGACTTTTCATTCCTCTTATAGGCTAACTACTAACACTCTGTTTCATGTAGTGTCCTTTGTATTAATTATGAAATAAAGGTGAAAAACAGTGAAAATGAGCCATGATACATGAGATTAATGTGTTTTATCAGGGAAAAAGATTTGATGCAGAGTGGAAATTTGAGGAAAAATGGTATTGGAGAAGCAGAAAAGACCAAGTTAAGCTGATACCGAATCAAAAATTTAACTGATATAGTGGAACCCTATCAGTTGCATAATTACTTTGCCACTGAAAATTACTGATATGACATGAGTATCCTATTAACAAAAATGTGATTAATTTGCTGTGTTCTAAGTGGTAAACTAAGCATTATTCCATTATATCCTCCCTGTCAGAGCTCACAGAGCCTCATCAAACAAGGTACAATGAATATAATGCCTTTACTGAATGTACAGAGGCCAAACTGGTTAATAAGAAGAGGAATTTGGTGATTGACGATGAAGTAATTGGCCTAAATGCAATTAACAGGTCAGATTTGTACTAAGGTATGGTAAATGGTCAGATGGCTGGAAATTATATTCAGTTAACAAGGACTATTTGTCCTTGTACTTAAAAACAAAATAATAAAATAACACTGCATGCTCACAAAAAATATACCGGCGCTCAAAGTGTGAAACCTTACAAATAGATCTCTGTAAAAACATCAAAATATTCACTCAGTTGCAAATATTCACTATGGTACATGTTCCAAAACATAGGTGTAAGACATTTGGAGATAGGTCATTCTCATTTGCTGACCCTCAATTGTGGAATAATTTACTAGAACACCTTCCCCGTGGGAACCCCGGGAAGTAAGCAGCACTTGTTTACTGTGGTCAACCAGTTCCGCTTTACTAGTAAAATAGGACCCAGTCACCAATGCTTGGGGTGAAAGTCCTCTAAAATGGGCAACATGTTGATCAACGATTGACTGAACTTGACTTCATCTCCATGTTGTGTCACGATTAGCCATGGTGCATAAATATGTGACGTTAACCACCAACAAACAAACAAACAAACTAGAACACCTAAAAAGATTGTCAAATGTCAACCCTTTCCAGAAAGATCTCAAATCATATCTGTTTCAAAAAGCCTATAAGTGATGTTCTGGACTGTAAGATACTGTATATATTCCGTTTGTATATTTGCACGAGCTCAATAACATGAGCTCGTGCTCAATAACATGTACAGCGCCTTAGCATATGGTTCTGTATCTTCTGAACTATAATTTTGGCACTATATAAATGTGTGTATTTTTATTATTATTAAATAGGTTTTTTGGGGATCATGGAATTGAAAATTTTCCTGCCGTGGGACGATCTATGGTTGGTCCCTGGTATAGCAACATCCCTTCGTCGCCCCATCATGGTGGCCTCATTTTTTCACAAGCAGATACACTTCCAGTGATTGGAGATGGTGGGGGGGGGGGGGGGGGGAGGGGCTATACCAATCAACAATTCCAACTTCCCTTGCAATAAAACGCCAATTTCTTATTTGACGTGCTTCGTCTCTCAAGTTCTCAACACTATTTTTCTTGCACAGATATTCCAAAACAAGCTATAGAAATGTTATAGTCTGTTTTGTATCTGGTCACCCAATTATCCGAAATATTTAGGAACGAAATGACAGCAAGAACACATGGATTGAATGGATTCAGTTGTTTTATTCACTAATTTGTCGGAAAATATGTAGGTATCATTTCCGTGGAGTTTTTTTTCAACATTCTGCAGCAAATTTCTTATTTACCACCCATGTTACCAGTGACGGCACTTGTTAAATAATATAAAGCAAACTGTTTGACAACTTGTTCTGACATAATGGCCCTGTCGAAAGATAGGCCCTATATCTTGCTTGCCACTATCCATTATTCAATTATGAATGTTCCTAGAATAAACCTGTTTGTAATACATTCATATATAAAAACTTTTCAAACAGAAAAACCGAAACCGGAATCGAAACCAAACCAATCGAATCTGGCATGCTTGTTTGGAGTGACCCCTAGATGGGAGCTATTGATTTTCTTCCATTTCCATCAAATCATGTTACCGCTGGCAACAACTTTCAAACTTAGTTTAGTCAGGCATCAATATACTCCTTTGGCACGCCGTACAAGGGACATTTTTCATCAGATCGGTTTGAAACTTGGTATGCTTGTTTGGGGTTACCTCTAGATGGGAGCTACCGATTTTCTTCGATATTTGCCAATAAATCTTGCAACAACCTTTGATGAACTTAGTGCAGTTAGCATCAAAATTTCCTTTTCGCACACCTCACAGGTCGCATTTATGATCAGATCGCTTTGAAACTTGGTACACTTGTTTGGGGTTACCTGTAGATGGGAGCTATCGATTTTCTCCAATTTCCGTCAAAAAATTTTGCCACGGCAAACATTCTTAGTTTAGTCAGACTTCAATATTTCCCTTTGGCACACCCTACAGGGCACATTTATGATCAGGGTATGTTTGTTTGGGGTTGCCTCTAGATGGGAGCTATTGGTTTTCTTCAATTTCCATCAAAAAATGTTGCCGCGGCAAACATTCTTAGAACTTAGTTTAGTCAGACCTCAATATTTCCCTTTGGCACACCCTACAGGGCACATTTATGATCAGGATGGTTTGAAACTTGGTAAGTTTGTTTGGGGTTGCCTCTAGATGGGAGCTATCGATTTTCTTCATTTTCTGTCAAAAATAGTTGCCATTGGCAATGACCTCTGATGAACTTAGTAAAAACTTAGTGTAGTTAAGCATCAATATTTTCCTTTGACACACCCTGCAGGGCACATTTATGATTGGATTGCTTGCAAACTTGGTGTGCTTGTGTGGGGTGACATCTATATGGGAGCTGTCGATTTTCTTCCATTTCTGTCAAAAAATCTTGCTGCTGACCTTTGAACTTAGTTTAGTCAGACCTCAATATTTACCTTTTACACACCCTTCAGGGCACATTTATGATCAGGGTATGTTTGTTTGGGTTGCCTCTAGATGGGAGCTATCGATTTTCTTCAATTTCCGTCAAAAAATGTTGCCGCGGCAAACATTCTTAGAACTTAGTTTAGTCAGACCTCAATATTTCCCTTTGGCACACCCTACAGGGCACATTTATGATCAGGATGGTTTGAAACTTGGTAAGTTTGTTTGGGGTTGCCTCTAGATGGGAGCTATCGATTTTCTTCAGTTTCCGTCAAAAATAGTTGCCATTGGCAATGACCGCTGATGAACTTATTAAAAACTTAGTGCAGTTAAGCATCAGTATTTCCCTTTGACACATGCTGCAGGACACATTTATGATTGGATTGCTTGCAAATTGGTGTGCTTGTGTGGGGTGACATCTATATGGGAGCTGTCGATTTTCTTCCATTTCTGTCAAAAAATCTTGCCGCTGACCTTTGAACTTAGTTTAGTCAGACCTCAATATTTCCTTTTTACACACCCTTCAGGGCACATTTATGATCGGATCACTTTGAAACTTGGTATGTGTGTTCAGGGTGACCTCTAGATGTGAGCTCTTGCTTTTTTTCATTTCCATAAAAAATTATTGTCATTATCACCAGCCTTTGAACTTACTGCATTTGTGCATCAACTTATCCCTTTTGCACTCTCTGCAGGGTATATTTATGAATTTCCATAAAAAAAAACATTGCCACAAGCAATGACCTTCAAACTTAGTGCATTTGCGCATTAACATCTTCTTTTGGCATACCTCAGAGGGCACATTCATTATCAGGTTGTTTTGAAACTACATATGCTTATGCAGGGTGACAAAGATAGGAGCTATTGATTTTCTTTTCATTTCCGTCAAAAACTGTTGCTGTTAGCAACAAGCTTTGAATTTATTGCATTTGTGCATCAACATTCTTCTTTGACATGGCCTACGGGCCACATTTATCGTAGGATTGTTTTTGAACTTGGTGTGCTCATTAGGCAAGACCTTTCGATAAGAGCTATTGATGAGCAAGTTGCCATTTACAGTAACCTCTGAACATACTGCATTTGTGTATCAACATTCTTCCAATGCTGTTGTGTTGAAATTTCATCAAATAACATTGGTACCAATGATCTCAATTTTGCCATTTCATTTATAACTTACCAAGTTCAAGTTTGTCAAGTTGCACTACAGTGTCATTGACACTTTCATTTCTTTAACCATTATAAACTTCCATAAAACAATGTTCTTGAACTAAATTCCAGCACATCTTTAATGAAGCTGCTTATTGAAATCTGTGCTCAGAGAAAGGTATACATACAATATTATAGCCCTTATATTCAGTTTCCGTCTTTTCTCCTTTTAGCTGTGCCAATCCATACATAGTGCCTGGACAGGGTGTTCAGTCCATATGCAGTACTGCCACCATGGATGGGCAATATTTCCAGAGATGCAGTAATATTAGATTCCAAACACTAATTATAGGAATAATCATCTGGTGCTTCATTAATTAAAATGTTGCTGATTATTATTTTTATTACCTGGTAAACGCATGCATGATCATCTCTGCCCATGCATGGATTATGACCAGTCCGTGGCAACTGTACTGTAAGTACTGGATGTTGCAACCTTGCAAGGAGTAATCTCCCATTACATAAATCTTTTAAGATCACAAGGAATCCATGTACTTTTATTTGCAGATTTGGAACCAGATATTTGCAGATTTGGTAAAGGCTAAGTCAACAAATTTTGTGGTACTGCTGAGAAAATCATCCCTTGTTGATGCTCATGCTTAGCTCTGTATATATGTAAACTTTGTTGCCTACTCAAATGGTAATCTTAAAAAAACAAAGATGCAACTGCATTATTAGTTTTGAATAAGAGTAGGATCTGTTGGATAAATTTTTTGATTGAGGCAGATACTAAAAAGACGGTTTAGAAAAATTTGTAGATGCAAATTCATGAAGAAAAACATGACCAATAATGTTGTATGAAATTTAATTGCAGAAACAGTTTAAACATGTACAAAATTCAGCATATGCAGACAATAAAAAGACTGTGTAAAAAAATTGGTGGATACAAATTCTTGAAGAGAAAACATGACCAATAATGTTTTATGAAATTTAATTGCAAAAACTATTTAAATATGTACAAAATTCAGAGTTTGTGATTATTGGAGGCAGTTACAATTCATTATACATTTGCCCCAGATACTAATTTTTAGATCTCAATGGATATGAACATTTCTCAAATGATGTCTATAAATATCTTGTTGGGCAAAGTCAACTTTGGGATGTGGTTGTGGTGCTTATTATACAATTATGGGCTTTTGTGGTGGTGAATATGATGTGATATGAACCTAAAAAAAAAGATTTTTAGGTTCATATCACACCATATTTACCACCACAAAAGTCCATAACTGTTTTATTATACAAAACATCCTAAAAAAAAACAATCTTCTGTTTGTTAATTAAAAAAAAATTATATCAATCAGAAATAGGTTTATTTAACAATAAAATAGCTATCATCTGCAGAGTAACATAAAAATGAACAATGTTATAGAGATTACATCGATTGAAATAGAATCAGAGAGGGGATTTCCAAAAGCTATATTTAGTTGATATTCACTTGGAAACCAGTGTACATGGATTTTTGAGTACCAGTCACATGTTTAGGATCCAGCCAATAGAAATGTGTTATTTATAAAGTATATAATAAACTAATTTTTCACTTCAAGCGATGACATCATGCATTCAGTTATTGCACAGGTAGGTTTTTATTTACAAGGCCTGGTTTCGCAAAGTGAATGTTTATCAGGCTTGTTGAAAGCGCTTGTTTCCAGAACTATCTCCATCAACATGCACTCAGCTCAAAAACTTAACTCAAAATCTGTTTTTTCTGAAGTCACTCATTATGTCCAAATCTTGGTTTGCTGCCACTTTACTTTTAATTCACATTTTATTACTGAAGAACGGCATCACACATTCATTATCAGCAAGATATCAGTTCAGCTTAATTAATTTTTGCTGTGCAACTAACACATCTTTATCTAAAGTGCCACTTAGGTCACAAGCAAACACATATTTGCATATAATTAGGACACTAACCTTATACAGTAAAGTGTAAATTAAATGAGAAAGTATTGAACTGGCCACTTTTACTCAGCCCTCTGAATAAAATGAAAAAGTATTTCAATAAGAAAAGTGTGGATGGTAAGGTTTTTACCAATCAGTCTGGCCGAATAATTTTATTTTGTAGTTAGCTAACAGACTATAAGGTGGGCCAGTACCGCTCACCTTATTAGCTTAACTTGACAAAGTCAATATAAGCTATTGCTATCACGCGTGCGGAAATCTATTAGTCTGCGAGTCTGTTAGTTTGTGAGTCTGTTAACATTTTCCTTTAGCACAGGCTACACCCCATAGTTCTTGTCTGATCGTCATGAAATTTCATATGCAGGTTTGGGGTCATGTCTAGATGAGAACGTCCCCTTTTGGTCGCGAGCAGTCAACTGGTATGGCTGCCCGAGCCCAAAACCCCAAAACCATTAGCACAGTTTACAGGTCGTATTTATGAAGGGATTTCATTGTAACTTGGTAGGATGCCTCTGTATAATGCCGAGATGAGTCTGTCCCCTTTTGGTCATGATCTGTCAACCGTGATGGCTGTCCAAGCCCGAAACCCAAAAACTTTTAGCACAGTCTGCAGGTTATATTTAATATGGAGGGATTTCATTGTAACTTGGTAGGATAGCTCCAGATGATGTCCAGATGAGAACTTCCCCATTTGGTCACGATCTGTCAACTGTGACGACTGCCCGAGCCCAAAACCCGAAAACCTTTAGCACAGTCTACAGATAATATTTATGGAGGGATTTCATTGTAACTTGGTAGGTTGACTCCATATAATGTTTAGATGAGAATGTCTCCGTTTGGACATGATTGGGTAACTGTGATTGCTACAGGGGCCCGAAGCCCAAAAACCTTTAGCACAGTCTATAGGTCATATTTGTGAAGAAATTTCATTGTAACTTTGGTAGGATGACTCCAAATAATGTCTAGATGAGAACATCCCCTTTTGGTCGCGATCATTCAGCCTTGATGGCTGCCCGAGCCCCAAAATCTTTAGCATAGTCTATAGGTTATATTTATGTAAGTATTTCATTGTAACTTGTTAGGTTGACTCCATATAATGCCTAGATGATGACATCTCCTTTTGGTTGTGATTGGTCAGCTGTGATGGCTACAGGTGCCCAAACCCCGAAAACCTTGAGCACGGTCTACAGGTTATATTTATGAAGGGATTTCATTGTAACTTTGTAGAATCACCCCAGATGATGCCCAGATGAGTATTCCCCTTTTGGTTGCGATCATTCAGCCATGATGGCTGCCGGAGCCTGAAGCCTGAAAACCTTTAGCACAGTCTACAGGTCTTATTTATGAAGGGATTTTATTGTAACTTGGTAGGTTGACTTCATATAATGTCTAAATGAGAACGTCCCCTTTTGGACGTGATTGGGCAGCTGTGACGGCTACAGGGGCCTGAAGCCTGAAAACCTTTAGCACAGTCTACAGGTCATATTTATGAAGGGATTTTATTGTAACTTCGTAGGATCACTCCAGATGAGAATTTCCCTTTTGGTTGCGATCTTTCAACCATGATGTCTCCCCGAGCCCGAAGCCCGAAAACCTTTAGCACAGTCTACAGATCATATTTATGAAGGGATTTCATTGTAACTTGGTAGGTTGACTTCATATAATGTCTAGATGAGAATGTTCCCTTTTGGTCGTGATCATTCATCCTTGATGGCTTCCTGAGCCCAAAACCCAAAAACCTTTAGCATAGTCTATAGGTCGTATTTATGTAAGGATTTCATTGTAACTTGTTAGGTTGACTCCATATAATGCTTAGATGATGACATCCCCTTTTGGTCGTGATTGGTCAGCTGTGATGGCTACAGGGGCCCGAAACCTGAAAACCTTGATCACAGTCTACAGGTCATATTTAGGAAGGGATTTCATTGTAACTTCGTAGGATCACTCCAGATGGTGCCCAGATGACAACGTCCCCTTTTGGTCGTGATCATTCAACCATGATGGCTTCCCGTGCCCAAAACTCGAAAAACTTTAGTACAGACTACAGGTCATATTTGTGAAGAGACTTCATTGTAACTTAGTAGAATGGCTCAGTATAATGTTGAGATGAGGACATCCCCTTTTAGTAGTAATCGGTCAACCATCATGGCTACAGAGGCCTGAAGCCCAAAAATCTTTAGCACAGTCTTCAGGCCATATTTATGAAGGGATTTCAATGTAACTTGATAGGATGACTCATTTTGAAATAATTTCACTGTAATTTGGTAACTTTCATTGACGTACATTAACTGTGAGGGCCACATACATTAACTGCGAGGGCCACATTAACCCACCTCTCAATTCTTTAGTACGGTCTATACCTCAAATTATTTTTATTGAAAACATAGCATACAGAGAACAGAAATTAACATATTCCCAATTATCTCATTTCTTGTCTTATTTCATAATCCTTTCATAAACATTGAACATTATCCTTTTCATCAAACACAACACACTGCCATTTTTCCTAAGCTCCAGGGACCACAACCTCAGCTTGAACAACAGTGACCCCCCAAAGTTGCCATCAAGGTACTCTACAAAACCTGGCTTCTCTTTATCATGCAGACCACCCAAAGACCTCTTTGACTTTGCACCCTCCCACCGATTAAAGTTACCATCTCTGATGATTTTTTTTAGCCTGGGTTGTTCCTACTTCTAAGTCCGAGATCTCCAGTGAGTAGATCTATATTAATTCCCACTCTTGGACCATCCTCCCTTTATTTGTATTTGAATTCCAAATATTCTGGAAATTAGTTTACACCATTGGCTGTCAGGCTGTCAGGGAGATTTACCAAATAGTTAAGATAACCAAGTTTCATTAAGTCTATCCTTTCCTTGATCCTCATCCACCCAAGCTCACCACTGATTGCTTCTAGTGCTGTCGCATTACTCAACCCTTTCATAGGTTAACAATTTCCCCAACCAGTTAACAGTTCTTGTATAGTCACCATGCAATTAACATGATATATTTGAACTGAATGTGTAGTTAATTGTTTGGCATCGGATAATTTTATTGCATTAATTAGACTAGAAAATTTCCTGACACTCATTTAAATATTAACTGAGTTTTTTAAGAGATACCAGTTGAAAAAAACCTGTCATGCTGTTCCTTTGTAGAGAGCTGGAATTAAAAAAATGTAGCATTTAACTCTTAACCCATTGAGTATTTTTAAAAATAGTTTTATCAAATCTTGTCAAGGCTACTGTGAAAAAACCCTGACTAGATTTGATGAAAACTTTTGACTAGATTTGATGAACATTTTTTAGATATGTAACTCAAGAAATCATTTGTCAAAAACTTAATTAAATTGACAGGGGAACATTTTGTTTAAAATGCCCAAATTATACTTCTTGTAGTGACAGGAGATTTGCTCTCCTGGGCAGAAATATCCGAAACCAGCATGCAAGTTGTTAACTACATGTACAAAAATTACATTTCTATAGAAACTCATTTTCTTTTTTCAGATTAAGGAAGCAATTATTGTCCTTGACAAATGGATGTTAACAAATGATCGAGTGCTACCAACAACAAACAATTTCTCTGTTTTGCTAGGATTTCTTGGTAAAGTTGGATATACGGAAAAAGCTTTCAAGATTTACAGAAAGGTGAGAAATGAATATCTGGCAACTCTTCATTCAGTGTATATTTCATCAGGTTTTTATCTCATCTTGACAAAGTCAAGCTGAGCTAATCTCATCGCTCTCCGTCCGTCGTCCGTCAACACCATGTTTTGGTCTTCTCCTCCAAAGCCACTGGGCCAATTCAAGTGAAAGTTTGTGTGAGTGATGGTCCCAAAGGGGCATTTCATTTTTGTTCAACTCAGCATGCCCAGCCCGTATAGGGAGGGAGTGGGGGAAAATGCTCCAAAATATTTTTAAAATCTTTTTCTCAAGAACCAGTGTGTACAATGACTTGATATTTGCTATGGAGCTTCCATATGAGGTGTAGAATCAAGTTTGTTCAAATGAAGTTTGTGAAGTAATATTTGGCTTTGTAATAGGAGAGGTAAGATTTTTGGCCCCGCCCAAAATTTCTATTTTCTGAACCGATGGTCCAGTATGAACCAAATTTGGTTTCTGGTAGTATTGGGTCACAAGTACTTGACCCATGCAAAAAAAAAAATTCCCGCATCCCCATGGGAACCCTGGGAGCTAAAAATAGAAATATTTTCAAACGCCCATATTTCCCAAACCCCACGGAACAGAGAGCTTTTTATTTGGTATGAAGTATCCTTATGACCAGTAGAATTGAATGGTAAAAAAAATTGCCATCGGTTATGTTAGGGTGTTCTGTAATGGGCATCGAAAAAATGCTGAGTCAGCATATTTGCAAAAATTAAAAAAAAATCTTTTCTCCAGAACCAATCATCAGAATCTTTTGATATTTGGTATACAGCATTCATAGGGGGGTCAGATAAAAGTTTGTTGAAATAAAGCTCATTGGTTCATATTTGGGCTCTCTACAGGAGCCCGAAGTTTTAACATAGGGTAATATGGGGAATATTCTTTAAAAATCTTCTTCTTCAGAACCACCAGTCAGAATCTTTTAATATTTGGTATACATCATTGTTATGAGGGTCAGATTCTAGATTGTTCAAACCAAGTCCCTAGGTTAATATTTGGGCTTCCTACGGAAGCCCAAATTTTATCTTTGTTCAATATGGAGGGTAATTTAAAAAAATATTCTTCTTCAGATCCATCAGTCAGAATGCTTTGATATTTGGTATGCAACATCTCTATGGGGGTCAGATTCAATTTTGTTCAAATCAGATCCCTAGGTATATATTTGGGCTCACTATGGTAGCCCAAATTTTTACTTAGTGCAATATGAGGAAATTTCTTCAAAAATCTTCTTCTTCAGATCCACCAGTCGGAATGCTTTTATATTTGGTATACAACATCTCTATGGGGGTCAGATTCCAGGTTGTTCAATTCGAGTGCCTAGGGTAATATTTGGGCTTCATATGGGAACACGAAATTTAACTTAGTACAATATGAGGGAATTTCTTCAAAAATCTTCTTCTTCAGATTCGCTTGTCAGAATGCTTTCACATTTGGTATACAACATCTCTAGGGGGGTCAGATTCAAGTTTGTTCAAATCGGATCTATAGGTTAATATTTGGGCTCGCTATGGTAGCCCAAATTTGAACTTAGTGCAATTCGAAGAAATTTCTTTACAATTTCTTATCAACCTACTCACAATTGTTTACTTCAGACTTGCACTACAGTGGAAGTCCCTAACTCGGATAAAATACTCTCTATTTTTGTCTTTCCCAAGCAAGTTGGGAAAGAAAAGTGGTGCAAAAGCACCGATAAAAAATAAGCCAAAACTGGGTCGAGTGCAACCGGCGCAGACCCCGTACGGGACGCTCTCTCCCAAGTACAACTCCACGACTTCCGTTGCCAGTGCGCATGTACCATCTCTAAAGACTCATTCTTTTTATAATCCGCTTCGTGTCGAGATGTTTTTGCACACTTATCAGTGTTCCACCAGCTCGATGTTTGATGATTCCTGATTCATTGTACCACAGTGTATCCTTTGTATTCTCAGGAACAGTGTTTTTTTTATATTCTCTTTTCTATTATATATCCATAATGTATATTTAATTGTTCTCTCTCGAGTCGCGCGCGAATTTCGTGTGCCATGCGGTTCGGACTTATATTATTTCACAATTATTGTTAATGCTTTTTTTGCAAAATTTTCTAATTGTGTTAGAGTTAGGTGTCAGCGGGGTACCACTCCTACAGTTTTTCTTCTTTCTTTTGAGAGTAGTCATCCTGTTGTGTGGTTCCCGGTTGACCGTCTGGGGTCTTTGTTTCTGTCACCTTTCTCTCTTCTTTGGGGGTGTTCTGTTTTCTGATTTCACCATCTCTGCTCCTCTCACCTCTATCATGCCCAGGACAATTCCTTGTGGGCAATGTCTGCTGCCAAAGCATGTGGACGATGTACATTCGTCTTGTTCCTCCTGTAATGGGTGTTCGGCCGAGCGGCCATGTGGTGTCTGTGGATCATGGTCATCCACTTTCTGGGCGTCAGTTAACCGTGTCGTTCGTTCTCGTGGCCGTGCCTCCCGCTCCCGCGGGAAAGGAGAACGTGGTCGTTCGGGGCCTCCCGAGCCGACCTTGTCTGGTGAGAGTTATTCCTCCTCCACGGGGGATGTGCAGTCTTTCCCTGTGGTGGATACTGCGGGAGCCGTTGAGTGTTCTGGTGAAGAGGTGCCTGGTTCCGGGACTATGGTCCCCCTCCAGTCGACATCTGAGGCTGTCACTAGGGTTGTGACTCCTCCTTCGGAGCCGAGCCGGTGTGCTCTCTCCACTATTTCACCAGCCTCAACGACTCTCGATGTATCTACTACTACTGCTGGTCCGTCTGCTCCGTCGTCAGTTTCAGCCGGCCTCGGCTTTTCGCTGCAGGGGACTGCAGGAATGTCCGGTACTGTAGACGTGGGATATCGGCCTCAGCCTTCCCTGACTTCAACTCGGCGAAGTCGGAAGGGGCTGCCAGCCGAACCCATCTCTGTGGTCTCTTCGCCGTCGAGCACCACAGTTGTGTCTTTGGATTCGGATGTTCTTAGTGGAAACACTATGAACTCCGTGGCATTTCCGTCTACTCATTCTGGCCTCACGGCCAGTTTTGGGGGACCAACGCCTTTCGTGCAGCCTGGACCTTCTGCCCCGCTGAGGTCCGCGGTGACTCTCATGAGTTCTCGCCATATTGATCCTCGGGGTGCATCGTACCCCTATACACGTCTGCCTTCAGATGTTTCGGCTGCCGCCCGTCGTCCCACGTCGGGTGTTTTGGAGGATCGTGACCCTTCGCTGGTTAAGAGGTGAAGCCACTTTGCCGGTTCGCTCCCCTGTCGAACCGGTTGGTACGGGCAGTGAGCTTAGGGAGGCCCTCTCCTTACTCACTCAGGTTCTTTCTAAGAGCCTTCCTGTTGCTTCCAGCGAGGCTATGAGTGGTTTCCAGGCGCCTCCTATGGCGCCACCTCCCGGGATTGGAAACAGGCCGGTTTCTGATTCCTCTGGTGTCCCGACACCATGGGAGGCGTCGGCTGGTTTGCCCACGATGGGCTATGTGTCTTCCGACTCTGGGGAGGAGTCCGACATGCTTGAGGTCGAGGGCCAGCAGTCTTCGGGAGCAGCTCTTGACTTTGTGTTTGGGTTTCTGCCTGATCTCAAGCCTGCTGACCAGCCGACAGTGTCAGCCTGGCCGCGATCATCAGTCGCGCACCAACAGCCTATGGAGCAACCTGCTTCTGGGCGCCTTCGACCGTGCCAGTCGGTACAGGTGGTTGAAGCTTTTTCAGCATTGGATTCCAAGCTGAATTCCAAGGCTTTGAAGACTTCGTTCTTCACCAGGGTTGACACCTTTTTGCCTCCTGTGCGTTATCGTTCCTACGATTCCGCCAATCTGTCGGTCTGCCAGACTTTGACGGTTCTGGATCAGGACTCCACTTCCCTCGGGCTTTCCAAGCCCAAGTCTGCCGTCATTCCAATGACGACTTTGGAGTCCACGTTGGGCTTATCTAGAGAGATATGCTTGGCATGCTTTCTCTCTCAGATCACGTCGTCTCAGCTTTGGCTGCTTTTCTGCCTCCAGATAAGTTTGAAGAGGTACAGGCTCCTTTGCGTGTGCTGTCCAAGGCGCTTATGCACCTTACTCACACGCATGCCTGTAACACGGCTAATTTGGAATTAGTTCGAAGGGACGCTGTGCTGGACACAGGACGATCCCTTCCCGAGGAGCAGCATGCTGCTCTTCGATCTGCTTCTTTGGCAGGTCCGCAACTTTTCCATGGTTCCGTGTCGACGGTCCGGGATGACGTCCTACGTCATTCCAAAGATCAGCTGCTGTTTCGTCAGCTTGATCAGCCTTCTAGGGGAGGCAAGGGCCGTTCCAAGCCTAACAAGTACCCTTCTGCTTCCTCTGTGAAGCAAAAGGCTGGTCCTTCTGCCGCCGCCGCCTCTACTTCTTACTCACGGGGTAAAGGTAGGGGTCGGCAGAATCAAGGGAAGTCTCAGGATTCTTCATTTAGCAGAGGAGGTGGTTTCTTCTCACGCGGGCCTCATCGGGGCTCGAAATGAAGGTTCTCACCTCGACTCGTCCCAAGTTGGAGGAAGGATAGCAGAGTTCGCAGACCATTGGGCCACCATCACATCCGATCCGTGGGTGTTAGATGTTGTTCGGTCCGGGCTGCGAATATCCTTCCGACGGCACCCCACTCTGTCAAGGGTGCCTCTTCCAACCACAGTTCCTTCAGACGTTTTACGTTGGGAACTTTTGTCCACGGAGATTGCCAATCTCCTGGCAAAGGGGGCGATCGAGGTCGTCAAGAACGTTCAGTCAGTGGGTTTCTATTCCCGCCTGTTCTTGGTGCCGAAGAAGGACGGCCGACTCCGACCGGTTATCAATTTGAGTATCCTGAACCAGTCTATCATTGCTCCCAAGTTCAGCATGGAAACTTTCAGGTCGGTCCGCCAATCAATTCACCAGGGAGATTTCGCAGCCATCATCGACGCTTACTTCCACGTTCCGATGCATCGGGCGTCACGGAAGTATCTCAGTTTCGCTTTTCTTGGGCGAGTTTACCAGTTCAAGGCCATGCCTTTCGGCCTCAACCTGACTCCTTGGGCATTCACCAGACTGATGTCGCATGTGATAGCGTTCCATCGCACACAGTCCAGGGTGACTACTTCGGCATATCTGGACGATATCCTCCAGAGGCATTCCAATGCTGCCTTACTGGAGTCGGATGTCGCCACTCTGTTGAGCTTGCACGTCGCTAGGATTCAGAGTCAACGAGGAGAAGTCGGACCTGGTCCCTTCTCAGTCGTTTTGTCATCTGGGGATGTCTTTCCAAACCAAATTCAATTTGGTAGCGGTTCCCCAGGCCAAGGCTGTGATTCTCTCAGCTTTTGCTCTGACTCTGTCCCAGTCCATGTCCGCGACCGCTCGGAGTTTTCTCTGGCTGATCGGTCTCTGCGGTTCGGTGACGGATCTCATTCCTCTAGGTCGGCTGCGTGTCAGACCTCTCCAACACTTTCTGCTCAGTCATTGGAGGCCGAATGTAGATTCTCTGGATCAGGTGTTTCTGTTTCCGGACTCTCTGTATCGTCACCTTCTTCCCTGGACAGATGTTCAGTGGATTACGCAGGGTGTTCCACTGGACTTACCCACGTCCGATCGCGTTCTGACGGCAGATGCCAGCGATCTCGGATGGGGTGCAACGTTGGATCCTCTCGGTCTTTCCCTACACGGGATGTGGGACCAGGATCAAGCAGCTCTACACATCAACCAGAAGGAGCTTCTTGCTCTTCTTCTGAGTTTCAGGCAGTGGATCCCTCACCTATCGAATCGCCAGGTCCTTCTACTATCCGACAATTCGACAGTGGTTGCTTACATTCGGAACCAGGGCGGCACGCACTTGGTTCCGATGTACGAGTTAACTCGGGATCTTCTACTGCTCGCTCAGGATGTTCACGCCGGAGTGGTTGTTCGTCACATTCCCGGTCGTCTGAACGTCCTAGCCGACTCCCTGTCCTGACAGGGCAGGGTTATTTCCACCGAGTGGATGCTTCACAGGGCAGTGTTCCAGTCGCTTTGCGATCTCTGGGGACGTCCCCACATCGACCTCTTTGCGACTCATTGGAACCATCAGGTGGACACTTTCGTGTCCCCATGTCCAGATCCTCTGGCTTTTGCCGTGGACGCTATGTCACTCGATTGGAACGGTCTAGTCGGCTACGCCTTCCCGCCGGTTCTGATTCTTCCTCAGGTTCTCGCCAAAATTCGAACCTGCAGTTGTCGAATCATTCTGATCGCTCCCCTGTCGCCTCCTCGGGTGTGGATCAATCAGCTCCGCTCGCTGATGGTGGTGGTTCAGGCACGTCTCCCGCTACGTCACGACCTTCTTTGACAAGGTCGCCCGAGGAGGTTTCACGTCGACCCGACTTCGTTGTGCCTTCACGCATATCTTTTGTCAGGTCCTGTCTCCTCCGTAGAGGTTTTTCGAGACGAGCAGTGGAGTGCATTTCTTCTTCAAGGAGGCACTCCACTGGTTTAGCTTATGCAGCTAAATGGAAGGTCTTCTGTCGATGGTGTGCTGATCACTCTGTTGATTATGCCAATCCTTCGATTTCACAGATTGCGGAGTTTCTGGTATATCTGTTTGATTCTCAGGGTCTCCAGCCTGTTACCATCAAGGGTTACAGGTCTATGCTTTCAGAGACTTTTTCTTATGTGGGGAAGCGTCGTATCGGCACTAATCCTTACCTCTCCAAGCTTGTTTGTTTGTCTTTGAAAAGGCCTCGGACTTTGCAGCTTACTCGACGATGGAATCTTTCGTGGGTGCTGCTTTGCTTGGGGGGGGGGGGGGGGGCGCCGTTCGAACCTTTATCCCAGGTGGATATGCATATTTTTATACTGTACCAATGACCCAGACATAGCTGGTGCTAACTCTTAAAATATAGGGCCAAACACAAATTTTGCCCCCCAATCCCCAAAATTTGCATCTAAAACCAAAGAAAACATGTCCTGAATGGCCCTCCACACTTCACCTCTACTGCGCATGCGCAGTGTCAAGGACGTTCCGAAATTGGCGCCATTAATCATTCTAAGTTTGGCCCTTCATCAGTTAACATCTGACTGATCTTTGTGCTTGTAAATCTCAGTTTAAATGATGCCAGACACATAAATATTAGTGAAATGGTGATTCTAAGGAGGATAGAGAAGGAGGAGAGGAAAAATGTGTGACAGAATATTATCAGGGCTGTAACTTAAAATTTTTTAATGAAATTATGTTAAGTTACCTATTTTCGAGGCAGCAGCCATTTTGTTGTCATTCTGATTATTTAGTTACACTGTTTTTTCAGTGTTTTCCTCTCTCCCTGTCCTTTAAGTCCCCCCTTGCTATTCTCCCATGCTTTTGGCATAGTTTTTGTAATTATTATTACTAAATTTTCTTGGGAGTTTTAGCTGAATAACAGAATGAATTCTGTTCTTTTCCCCATGTTTATGTCTTCACCTACGGGTGGTTAGGCGTTGTGTTCTGCATCTACCATCTGATGTTCTGCAGTTTCTTCCCTGGAAGTCTCTGTTTTGCATCAGATAGTGTATTTTTGGTAACTGATTCCGGGCCTGGGTGCCTGGAGTCTTATTTTAGTGTTTTTACATTCATTGTTTACTTTTACAACAGCCCTCTGTGTGAGGGGGGGATTTCTGGGAAATAATATCTTGATGTTATTTTAATCATAACTAGATACATTATTATTGTTCGTAAGTGTTGAATAAATTGTTTAAAATATTTTTAAAATTTTTGTCCACACTTAGGCTTGGGATCCATTGGGGCTCAACGTTACTTTTCAGAAACTTGGGCTGTTCTGAAAAAATATTTTTTCAAAATATTTTGATTTCAATTATTTTTTCTATATTAATGGATCATATTATTATTATGTATTTTGATTGCCAGGGGTTAGTGCGAGTACCAGGACTTGTTTTCTTTTCACATTGAAAGGATATTGATCAATTGTAATAAGAGGAAGTCTTCCTCTGACTTTTATAATCATTCTATATGTGGTCAGTGTACTCGCATTAATTCCTGTTCTGTATCGTATGATTTCGATGACAATATGGGAAGCGTATGTCACGGTATGTTAGTGGGGAATTGGACACTCCGGTCCTTTCCCCGCAGGGTCACTCTACTTTATCAATTTCTATTTCAGACGATCAAGATTAGGGTGATGTATCTGTGATGTCTTCCAACAGTGTGCCTCCGTCGTCACAATTAATGAAGAGCTAGCGGAAAAGTGCTCATGTAAATACGCCAATTGCCTAAGAGGACCCTAGTAGGTTCGACGGCCTTTGACGTCCGCTAGCTCGCCCGGTGTATCGTCCATTTACCGAATGGTTCGGCAGCCGGGTTCGTCCGTTGCGGTCTAGAAGGAATTTTGGGGTGATGCGAGCACTATAAATCAACCAAATGCACACCCAGTGACGGCGGATTAGAGGGAGAACGGAGGAAGCCTTTTAGTCCGGTTCATAGCTCGTTCTGGTCCATCCGGACGGCGAGCGAGAGAGGCCCCTCTCTCGTACAACAACATCTGGCCCCAGATGTTGTGGTACAAAATGTTTCGCATTCGGAGCATACGTCTGTCACTCGGGACGCTCCGACATATAGTCAGTCCGGAGTAGACTGTCAATAAGGCTTCCTCATTCTCATGGTAGCGCACACGACCGCTCTTGGCTACGTGACCTCGGATATCCAGTCAGCTTCGCCAGTCAGAGAATCATCGGCGACCAGGTCACACCATCCGGTAGCCAGGGACACGAGGCCTGCAGACTCCGGACGTTCGCATAGGAAGTGTGCGGGAGTCAACGTACACGGAGCTTCCAGCGGCAATGCATCGTAAGACCGCTACTGCACAGGCCTCGGGAACGGACGTGCTTTCCTAAATAGCACAGTTTATCGCAGCATCCCAGCATCAACTGAATCTGTCGCATATTTTTTATCCGACGATGCTGGGTCGGGACGCTCCGCGGAAGCGGGTACGGACGTCCGAGAAAATTTCATACGGTCCGACGGGATACCGAAAGGGATTTGGAGGATTTCGAGCTTTCCCTTTCGGAACAACATATGCTGTTGTGTATGTCATCTGAGTTGGTCTTCTACAGCTTCTTTCGTTGGACCAAAATGCTGCGATGTCGGATAAGAAACTGATAGCGTCGGTGGACTTAGAAATTTTTGGTTCGGTTCAGGGACATCGTCCCTCAGTTCCGACATAGTCCAATAATGTCACACAAACTTTCGAATTATTGAACGACGCTATATATATTATTATTATATGCTTGCTATAACCAAGCATTTCTGGTTTCTTGTTCGCAAAGTTACGGAGATGTCTTTCAAAAGTGTGCCTCTGTCGTCATAGTTAATGAAGAGCTAGCGGCAATAAGTGCTCATGGAATATGTCTATCGCCTAAGAGATCCCTTGTAGGATCGACAGAGTGACATTCGCTAGCTCATCCCGGTGTAGCGTGCATTCATCGAATGGTTCGGCTGCCGGGTTCGTCCGTTGCGGACTAGGAAGGAGATTTGGGTGATGCGAGCACTTTAATTACTTTAGTACTCACCCAGTGACGGCAGATTGAGGACAGATCGGAGGAAGCCTGTTAGTCCGATTCCTGGCTTGTCCAGGTCCATCCGGGCTGTGAGCGAGAGAGGTCCCTCTCTCGTCCAACAACATAGGGGACCGCATGTTGTGGTTCGGATATTTTACATTCGGAGCATATGTCTGTCGGTCGGGAAGCTCCGTTATATTGACAGTCCGAGAGACTGTCCATAATGCTTCCTCATCCTCACAGCAGGGCACACGACCGCACATTGGCTACGTGACCTCGAGTATCCGATCAGTTTCGTCATTCAGTGATTCCACGGTGAATAGGTCACGCCATCCGGTAGCCAAGGGACACGAGGCCTGTACACTCCGTTCGCTCGCATATTGGTAGTATGCACGGGGTAACGATCACGGAGCTTCCAGCGGCAATGCATTGTAGGACCGCTTCTCCTCAGGCCTCAGTGACGGAAGTGCTATCCAAGTTAGCACAGTTGTTTCGCAGCATCCCAGCAATCGACAGTTTCTTGGTCGAATCAGGAATTATCCGACGGCGCTGGGTCGGTGCGGTCCGCGGTTGCATCAGGTACGGACGACCGAACGCTTTATAGGGTCCGACAGGATGGCGAAAGGGATTCGAAAGATTTCGAGTTTTCCCTTTTGTAGTATCGGAAGCTGCCATTCATATCTTCTGGCATTATCTTCCAGTGATTGTTATTTCGGACTACATTGCTGCGATGTTGGATAAGAGACTTATAGCGTCATTGGACTCGGAATTTTGGATCGGTTCAGGGACATTGTCCCTGACTTACCGACGCAGTCCAATAATTTCATCACAACATGTGTTTTATTTTTCGACGCTATATATGCATACAAGCCTGCTACCAAGCATGATAGTTAAGAGCAGAGCAGGGCATACCGAGAGTTCATATGCATCTAGACGGTGTGGTTAAAGACTGGAAATATTCTTTTTTGCCGTCTATGTCTTTTCCAACCTCAATGTTGGAAACGACAATGATGTCTAGTAGACTTAACTCAGACGCTTTATCATACGTAATCCACCTTACTGAGGCGTTATCATTACGTCTTCAAGAAAAGATTTACGGGATATTATTCTCAATGTGATTTCTTTTGAGGGCAGTAGTTTGTTCACGTATAACTCCGCCCTTCAGTGGCTGATTGGAGTTGGTTAGATGTGACGCAGCCCTAGCTACATCCACGCGCGTGGATAGTAAGGTTAAGAACTCTCTCAGAGTCGCTTCGTTCTCGGAGAAGCTTCTCTTCGACGGCAACTTTTCAGCAATCCATGAATTGCTCGATTTACACGTTCTCTTGTCTATCTAGTGTTACAAGAGATTCAGACTGGGGCAAACATTCGGTGGTTGACTCAGAGAGTGCCACTGCAGTTGCCGGACCCGAGTGTTGCAGTTATGACGGTTGCCAGTCAAACAGATTGGGATATAATAGTGATCCCAACGGATTCGAAGTGCCAGGGTCTTTGGGTTCCGCAGTCTCTTAGCAACCAATTATCTTCCGCGGAATAATGTTTTTTAGGCTTGCTTTATGTCATTGCATGAACATTATTCAGAAACGCATGCCCAAATCCTGTCCGTTAATTCGACAGTAGTGGCGTATCTCCGGAACCAGGGAGGCACTCATTCGTTTCCGTTATTCAATTTAATGGAAAGAATCCGTCTGTTGGTTATAGTACACCAAGTTCTGTTTCGGTCCGTCATATTCCGTGTCGTCTGATTGTTTTACCGGACTCCCGTTCACTTAGGGGTCGCTTGTTGCTGTCAGAATGGACTCTCAACAAACAAGTATTCAATCAGATTTGCTATCTATGGGAGCGCCCAATGATGATTTATTTACGACACAGCTTGCTAATCAATTGCAGACGTATGTGTTGGCTTGTCCGGATCTCTGAGCTAATGTTGTTAACGCTCTATTGATCTATAGGACGGAATGATAGGATACGCGTATCCTCCGGCGCTGTTGTTTCAGCAGGTATTGCTAAGATAAACAACCACAACACATTTCTGTTGATAGCATCTCTATCTTCACAGAGACCATGGGTAATTTACTCTGTTGTCTACTGTGGGACTTAACGTGAAATCTTCCTCAATGAGAGGATCTTTTTTCGCTGGGTAAATCGTGTCATCTTTATCACAACCCGCAAGGTCGCAACCTTCACGTATTCCGTTGTGTGGTCCATATTGCATTGTAAGCATTGTACTGGACGAGCTTTGGACGCGATTTCTTTCTATAGGAGATCCTCTTCTTCGCTATTCTATGCGGCTAAAGTGGAGGCTCTTCCGTCGTTGGTGTAGGGATCACTATGTTGATATTGTTGATCCCTCCATACTACTCATTGCAACTTTTTAGTATACTTGTTTGACAAGATCTACTGCAGCCTGTTATTATTAAGGTTATAGGTTTATGTTACCTCATACCTATGCACTCTAGGATAGTTTACAATTGAGTCTTATGTCTCTTTATCTAAGTCAGTTAGTAACTTTTTGATAAATAGACATAGAATCTTTAGATTAAATTCCTATATGGAATTTAACTTCGGTTCTTATTTAGCTGAGTAATCATTTGAGCCTCTGGAAACAGTAGTTTTCAAATTCTGACCTTTAGACAGTAATTCTGTTGGTTTCTCTTTTACTGAAGAGTCAGTGAGTTTCATGCACTATCGATGGATGATTTTCACTTTCGTAGTTTCGGAATCACTACTTCCTTTACTATTCAGGTTGGATTTTTGCATAAGAGTTAGGCTCCTAATATCCGGAACCTATTGTTATTAAGGTCCTTCCATCTTCGTACGGGCATAGGCCTTTACTCTCTCCGGTTAGAGTTTATGTATTTATAAACAGATATCTGTTTATTACTACGGGCGTAAGCTTCTTCTGTCTTTGATGCCTAATAGAAGGACGTTACGCTCCATTCTATTGCTAATGGATTCTATTAACTATCGGTACTGCTTATGGTATATCATTGACTCAGCAGTTGTGCTTAAGATTTCGGCTCATGAAGTAAGAGTTCTTCTACATCTTGGACTTACATTAATAGTGTCGCTATTATAGATTTTTGAAGGCTGCTCATTGCGCTCAGCCATCCACATTCATGAATTTTTATCTCAGAAATATCGAGTCCATTTCTGGAGGCCTCTATTGTTAGGTCTATTATCTACTGCTCAGAATGTCATTCACTTAACAGTTGCTACTATAGCTAGGTAGGCTGTCTGTTTCGGCAGTGACTCCGTTCTGCTGCCCTCTTCGCTCTGGGCTATTTGACCCAGGGCAAGAAAAAGGGGGGGGGGGGGGAGGGTGTTCCCTTGGGTCACCTGTTTTACTATGAAAACAAGGGGATACCTCCTCCGGAGTTAGTAATTCTGAGCTGTTATTGGGATGGTTGTTTAGTGAGAAGTTTATGTTTTAAAAATTCATTCAAGTCTTAGTTTTTAAAGTATAGCTTTTGAATATTGCATGTGTCAACGGACATGATTATGCAATCCTCAGACACTTTTAAGGAGTATAAGAGTCTCTATTCTCTAGACTTACTTTATTTATTGGCTTACTTTAAAATTATTAGTATAAGGATTATATTGGATATTAATAGAGTACATGGATGTATGATGCTCAGTTTGGAAGGTGTTGTATCTTTCTAATTTATCATAAATAAGAAAGATACATGGAAGGCCTATTACTTCTTTTTCCCTAGAGGGGATGACTCTATTTTATATTATTGAGCGTATTCCATCTTGCTCTATGTCCTTGGCCCTCCAGCCTTTTTACTATTCAGCTATGTCTGGGTCATTGGTACAGTATAAAAATGTTAAAAAATTTATAGTAATTTCTATATTTTTTATACTTACCAATGACCCAGACGGGGATGGCCCTCCCAGGAGTTGGGAACTCTTGCCTCCCCGCTGAGTACATAGCACTTACCAGGCACTGGTTATTAGAATGATTAATGGCGCCAATTTCGGAATGTCCTTGACACTGCGCATGCGCAGTAGAGATGAAGTGTGGAGGGCCATTCAGGACATGTTTTCTTTGGTTTCAGATGCAAATTTTGGGGATTGGGGGGCAAAATTTGTGTTTGGCCCTATATTTTAAGAGTTGGCACCAGCTATGTCTGGGTCATTGGTAAGTATAAAAAATATAGAAATTACTATAAATTTTTTAACTTTCTCACATATAAGACGGCTTTTCTGATGGCATTTGCTTCGGCCAGACGGGTTAGTGAGCTTCACGCCCTCTCGGTTGACCCGGCCTTTTTTAGGAGCTTTCCCAACAGTGTTACTTTTACCACTGATTGCTCCTTTTTGGCCAAGAATCAGTTACCAGATACTACTCCTCCTCCTATCTGTATCAGGGCTCTTCCTTCTGTTGAGGGTAATCGCCCTTTGCTCTGTCCGGTCTGTGCTATTCACATTTATCTTGATCGGACACGCTTCATACGGAAAAGCAGGAAACGTTTTTTTCTGTCTCTCATTCCGGGTTGACAGAAGATCTCTCCTCAATCCATTTCTCGATGGATTTGTCTTGCTATTCGTACGGCTTATGGTCGTTTAGCAGCTGGCGATTGTATTACCAATCGTATTTCTGCCCACGAGGTGCGGGCACTGTCTACCTCTTGGGCTTATTCTAACTCCGTCAAGTTGACGGATGTTATGCAGGCAGCCTACTGGAGAAATGCTTCTACTTTCTCCACCTTTTATTTGCGCCAGTTGCAGGAGCAGTCGGAGGACCTTTTTGCCCTGGGTCCTCTTTCTTCTGCTCAGGCTGTTGTCTGCCATAGCCATTAGGCTTCTTGAAGGTCAGTTTCAGCCTTGTGCTGTTACTGCCCTTTTTCTGTCTGTGTGTCACACAGGCTCATATGTCTCTTTTCATTGTCCTTTACCAATGATTGCGACATTATGGTTGATAAGCCTCGGGACCTCTTCCTTCTGCTTCACGGTTCCAGTGTACTGGGGTTATGTGTGGGTTGGTTATGCGATTCCCTCCAGCCTTTTGTCTATTCAGCCTGAAGTAAACAATTGTGAGTAGGTTGATAAGAAATCTAAATTTTATAGTAAATTTCCTTTCTTATTATACCTACCACAATTGTTTACATGGAGGCCCTCCCGTCTTCTTTACGGGTAAAGAATCTTTCCTCCCCGCTGATCACATAACTCTAACGTTGGCGGATTCAAAAAGAATGAGTCTTTAGAGACGGTACATGCGCACTGGCAACGGAAGTCGTGGAGTTGTACTTGGGAGAGAGCGTCCCGTACTGGGTCTGCGCCGGTTGCACTCGACCCAGTTTTGGCTTATTTTTTATCGGTGCTTTTGCACCACTTTTCTTTCCCAACTTGCTTGGGAAAGACAAAAATAAAGAGTATTTTATCCGAGTTAGGGACTTCCACTGTAGTGCAAGCCTGAAGTAAACAATTGTGGTAGGTATAATAAGAAAGGAAATTTACTATAAAATTTAGATTTCTCTTCTTCAGATCCAACAGTCAGAATGCTTTCATATTTGGTACACAACATCTCTAGGGAAGTCAGATTTAACTGTGTTCAAATCAAGAGCCTGGGTTAATATTTGGGCTCTCTATGGGAGCCGGAATTGGCCATTTTGCTGAAGAATTAAAAATTTTATATTCAGTACCCTCTAGAGGTACTAAGATTAATCCACATAGGTTGTATCAAGGGGCTTCATAGGGGAGCTCTACATTTTACTTATGATCAACTGAAGAAAAGGCATGATGCCCAGATTATTTTTGTCACTCCTGAGGGACTCAAGGATTGACAGTGTAGCCTATGGAGATGGCTTGCTTAATGTAGACTCATTCTTGGACTCTGTTTAAATCGTGTTCTGTACAAGGTGAGCGCTTCAGGCCCCGTGGGGCCTCTTGTTTTTAAATCAACTAAGTCTGTTGCTATCACCTGATGTCAATAGTCTTTCATCCATTGTCCAATGGCTGTCATCCATTGTTCTGTATCTGTTAACTTCAACACTCAAGTTTTCTTCTCAAGAACAGCTACTCTGCATTCAGCCAATCACGACACACATCATTCTCAAGTCATTGTCATTCAGTGTTTTTAAGAAATACCCAAAATTCTTTATAAAAATCTTCATCTCATGAACTGGTAGCTGCAGTAACATGATTTAGTAGGTCCCACTTAATTGGATATCTCTTAATGGAATAACCCTGTGGATTGAATACAACTTTCAAACACCAAGCCATTTACCATAACATGATATAGTAGGTCCCACTTAATTGGATATCTCTTAATGGAATAACCCTGTGGATTGAATACAACTTTCAAACACCAAGCCATTTACCATACCTTCAGAACAAATCTGACCTGTTAATTGCATATGGCTTAAAGAGTAAACTCTTGCTAATTGAATAAAAAATCTTTAAATATGTCAAGAAATTACCCTTACCATCACCGAATTCTCCATGTTTATAGATTATGTTTTTGTTCTCAGTACATTCAGAACAGACATTTAATATATTATTTATACCATGCTCACCTATATTACTACCTGTGAAAAGCCTGTATGTTAAATTTTAGCTTTTAACCCAACTACCGGTGTGAAGCTTCTACTGCAGTTAAAATGTTTTCGTTATGAATTCCATTATAAAAATTTACAGCTATAGTAGGATCTACATCCAACTTGACCTTTGACATGACCAAATTTGCCAACTTCCATGCATTTACACTTTGCGATGTTTCATTCAAACATAAAACCTTTTACGGTACTATCTGCTACGTGCAATGACTTATTAAGTTTAAAATACCTACAATTAAATATTTGAAATAAAATTTAAGAATTGTGAATAATAATTTGACTGAAAAAGCAAGGTAAATTTAGTCAACTTTGACAATGTGTCTAGCTGTCAATCAAACATTCACATGCAGTCGGAAATACGGCCCACTGGTGCAGATGTAAACAAAACCTACCCATGTGTTCGCTCGTCTTCTGATTTTGTCCATTCTAAGTGACAAAGTCAATTATTTATTAAGAGCATGGTATGAATAAAACAAATGGGCACTAGGGCCGGTAATCAGATTTAAAACACTCATAGAATAAGGGATTTGACCACTCGGCAGATTAAAAACCTTATCCTATCGTGATTTAAAACTAATTACTGGCCCTAGTACCTACTTATTCTATATATCTCCATAAGCTAAACAAAATATAATAGAATGACATCTCAGTTTATCTCTAGAATACCAAAAATTTACAAAGTCACTACAAAGCCTTTACCTAATAAATGGGACACCATATGGGTTGAAAATAGATCAAATGGGTTTTTTTCTGTCAACTGCATGGCACAGGTAATTCATAATTGTTTTTTAGCATCCTTAGCGGTAGTAGAATGAAAATGGGTAAAAAGTCTTGTTTGGCTTGGCCTGTTGGGCATTATATGGGGGGTGGGGGAGGGGGAGGGGTTTTGGGTGGGGTTTTGGGTGGGTTAGGTTGCATGAACTCTTGAAAAAAAAGTATCACCAATGAACTGTTCAATGCAATTGTTTCAGCTATTGACATGAGCTCTTGTCAGGTACTGTAGTATCAGCATCGTTGACAGTCCTATTCAAAGTTTTGCCCCTGGTCTCTTATTAGGTGGTGACATTTTGATGTAAAATGCAAGAAGTTTGTTTGCATGTGTGTGAGTTTGTTTGTTCATTAACTTTTCCAACACCGTCCATCCAGTCACCACTGAACTTGACATGATGTAGAGGTTTCCATTTGGATTCTCGCAGTTTGCAGCAAGTAGCGGATATCCAGATGTTGTGGTTTCTATTTGGGTCCTGTTTGGAGTCTCGCAGAGTGCAAGTAGCAGACACCCAGATACTCTGCAAAATGAAAGCCCTGTTCATAAAATATCACATTGGTAACAAGTATTCAGTGTTTTTTGTCTCCTGCTTTTTTAAAAAAACGGGAGATATTAAATTCGGGGTGTCCTTCCATTCTTCCGTCCTTCCGTGTTTTTCGTTTCCAGAATCTAACTTTCCTTACAGTGGCCGGATTTTGATGAAATTTGGGTAGTAGATCACTTTCATCAATTATGGGTCCAAGTTCGAATATGGGCATATTTTTATACTGTACCAATGACCCCGACTTAGCTGGTGCTAACTCCAACAAAACCAGGGCCAAACACAAATTTTGCCCCCCAATCCCCAAAATTTGCATCCAAAACAAAAAGAAATCATGTCCTAAAGGACCTCCATAGTACGCCTCTACTGCGCATGCGCAGTGACGCAGTCGTCCCGAAATTGGCGCCAATTATCATTCTCTGTTTGGCCCTTCATCAGTCAACATCTCACTGATCTTTGTGCTTGTAAATCTCAGTTTAAAGGATGCCAGACACGAAATTTTTGGAGAAAATGTGATTCTAAGGAGGATAGAAGGAGGAGAGGAAAAAGAAGTGGCAAAAAATAATCAGGGCTGTACTTAAAATTTTTTGATGAAATTATGTTAAGTTGCCTATTTTCGAGGCATGGGCCTCTTGTTGTCATTCTTGCTAATTGTTGCACTGCTTATTCAGTGTTTCCTCTCCCCTAGCCTTCTAAAGTCCCCCCTGGCAATTCTCCCATGCTTTTGGCATATTTTTGAGAAGTTTCATTTCTAAAATTTCCTGGGAGAGTTGCTTGGTTACAGAATGTTTTCTGTTATTTTCCCCATAGTTACGTTTTCACCCATGGGTGTATAACGTTTGTGTTCTGCATCTTCCATCTGATGTTCTACAGATTCTCCCCTGGGAGTCTCTGTTTTGCATCAGATAGAGTGTAATTGATGACTGATTCCGGGCCAGTTTTTTCAGTGCCTGGAGTCATGTTTTCTAGTGTGTTTACACTGTTTGTTTTCATTGGCAACAGCCTTTTTTGAGGGGGGCTGTTTGCCTTTGTGGTAGTTTATCTCATTATAAGATACATTTATATTTTCCGAAAGTGTCTCATTAATTATTTTATATAAATTTAAAATTTTTGACCACACTTTGCCATCGGATCCATCGGGGCTCAACGTTACTTTTCAGCAACTTGGGCTTCTCTGAAAAAATATTTTTTCAAAATTATTTTGTTTTGCAATTGTTTTTTCATTTATTAATGGATCATGTTATTATGTATCTTTGTGTCAGGGGTTTTTGCGAGTAACTAGGACTTATTGTTGTTCTTTCACAATGAAGGGACATTGTTCAAATTGTAATAGGAAGAAATCTTCCTCTGACTTTCATGATCATTGTATTAATTGTAGTCAGTGTTCTCGCATTAATCCCTGTCCTATATGTGAACATTGGGATGAGGAACATTGGAAACGTGTGTCACGATATGTTGTTTCTGGAGAAAGAGCGATGCCGGCTCTTTCTCCACAAGGTCACTCTACTCTCTCAGTTTCTATTTCAGAGGAACCAGAACAGGGTGATGTTTCCATGTTATCTTCTTCAAGTGTGCGTCTGTCGTCACAAATGAATTCAGAGCTAGCGGCAAAAGTGCTCATGGAGATTAGACAAATGTCGTCCGCTAGCTCGCCCGGTGTAGCGTCCATTCACCGAATGGTTCGGCAGCCGGGTTCGTCCGATGCGGTCCAAGAGGAAATTTTGGGTGATGCGAGCACTATAAACATAATAGATGCACACCCAGTGATGGCGGATAGTAAGCGAGAACGGAGGAAGCCTTTTAGTCCGGTTCCTAGCTCGTCCAGGTCCAGCCGGGCCGCGAGCGAGAGAGGTCCCTCTCTCGTACAACAACATCTGGGACCAGATGTTGTGGTACAAAATGTGTCTTTAGCGGAGCATACGTCCGTCGCTCGGGACGCTCCGTTGTATAAGCAGTCCGCAGAGACTGTTAAGGCTTCCTCTTCTCGTCAGCGCACACGACCGCACCTTGGCTGCGTGACCGCCGATATTTTACCAGCTTCGCCGATGAAGGATTCTTCGGCGACCAGGTCACACCATCCGGCAGCCAGGGATTCGAGACCGATGGACTCCGGACGTTCGCATAGGAAAAGTATGCGGGAGCCATCTGATGCGGAGCTGCCCTCGGCGAAGCAGCGAAAGACTGCGCCTCCGCAGGTCTCGACGTCGGACATTCTTGTGCAGATAGCACAGCTTATCGCAGCATCCCAGCAGCCGACAGAAACGGTGTCGGATCGAGAATTATCCGACGGCGCTGGGTCGGTACGCTCCGCCGAAGCATCGGGGGCGGACGACCGGGAACATCGGGAGGTCCGACCGGATGGTGAAAGGGATACGGATGAATTAGAGCTATCCCTTTCGGAACAACATAAAGCTGCCGTGGACTTCATCCGGCACTTTCTCCCTCAAGTTGTTCCGTCGGGCCAGACTGCTGCGCTTCCGGACAAGAGAATTATAGCGTCATTGGACTCTGAATTTTTTGAGCGGTTCAGGGACATCGCTCCTGAGTTTCCGTCGCAGTCCAATAATGTTGCAAGAACATTTGAATTATTGAACGACGCTATATTTAAACTTGCTTCCAGGACGGGGAAAGCAGGTTTCTTGTCCGCTAATACTCTTAACCTGCCTTTCATTAATGCAAGGAATAAATTCGATACGGCAGGACAGGGTATACCGAGAGTTCCTCTGCGTATGGACGACAAGGCGGAAGACTTAGAGCTATCATTACCGTCGTCAGCTTCTATTCCAACCGCGGTGTTGGAAACAGCTATTGCGTCTAACAGAGCCAATTTAGATGCCTTATCTTACGCAGATCACCTTACTAAGGCGTTATCACTGCGCCTTCAAGGGGAAGAGTTTCAGGATATACAATCCTCTTTAAGACTTCTTTCAAGGGCAGTAGCTTATTCCACGTGTAACTCCGCCCTTTCAGTGGCAAATCTGGAGTTGGTTAGACGTGATGCAGCCCTAGCTACATCCACACTAGTGGATTCTAAGGTGAAGAACTCTCTTAGAGTCGCTTCGGTCTCAGGAGAACTTCTCTTTGACGGCAAGCTTTCCGCTATTTATGATAAAATTAAAAAGAAAGCTAATGATTCTCTGTTGTTCAGATCGGCTCCTAAAAAGTCGGATACAGCAGACACGAATAAGACAGGCACTTCTGGGTCTAATGCGCCCAAGAGAGGTTCCTATAGAGGTTCCGGTGCATCCTCTTGGTCTTATTCGAGAGACCGTCAGGATAGCGACTCTCGTTCGGGACGTCCTTCAGACCGGGACAATCGGTCGGACGCCCCGAGGTCGACGAGGCGAGGTGCGGGTCGTGGAAGACGTGGTTTCTCCTACCGCAGGCCTCGCAGGTCCAGGAGGTGATGGCTTAAACCTCTATCGCGTTCCGGTTGGCGGAAGGTTGTCGAGTTTTTCACAAGAGTGGGCGTCGATTACGGACGACCCTTGGGTGAGAGGAGTGACTTCGGAAGGTCTAAAGATATCCTTCAAACGAAAGCCTCCATTAACTCGAAGTCCAAAGTGGACTCATCTTCCGTCAAATCCACAGAAAAGAGACGCTCTGTTATCAGAGGTGCAGTCTCTTTTAATGAAGAACGCGGTAGAGGTCGTAGAAAACCAGGAATCTCTGGGATTCTACAGCCATCTGTTTCTGGTTCCGAAACCAGACGGCTCGTTCCGTCCAGTCATAGATTTGAGCTGGATAAACAAGCTGATCGTCGCTCCGAAGTTTTATATGGAGACGATTCGATCGGTCAGAGCGAGTATTCGGGTGAACGATTATGCAACGAGCATAGATCTCAAAGATGCGTACTTTCACGTCATGGTACATCCGACATTCCGAAAGTATCTACGCTTCGCAGTCCTAGGAGTGGTGTATCAGTTCCGGGCCATGTGCTTCGGATTGAATCTAGCACCCTGGGCTTTCACTCGGGTAATGAACTCGGTAATGATCTACTTCCGAGCTCATTCGTCTGCGGTAACGTCGGCCTACCTGGACGACATTCTTCAGAGGTACGGCAACGAGTTAACGCTTCAGAACGATGTTCAGAATCTTCTTCTATTGCTCCGACGTCTCGGTTTTATAGTAAACGAGGAGAAGTCGGATCTGGTGCCGTCCAAGTCATTCACTCATCTGGGAATGAGCTTCGAGACGCACAACAATCTCGTTCGTCTGCCGTTAACCAGAGCGAAATTAGTCAGTTGTTACGCTCGCTATTGTCTGCACGCAGACAAAGTCAAGGCGAGAGAATTTATGAGACTGATAGGTCTGTGCGGAGCCGCCGCGGATCTCATTCCGATGGGGCGGCTACGCACACGTCCTCTTCAAATTTTCCTGACTCAGAATTGGAGTGTGAAATTCATTCGCTCGATGTAGACGTTCTCTTGTCAGATCAAGTGAAACAAGAGATTCAGACTTGGGCAAACATTCAGTGGTTAACTCAAGGAGTTCCGCTGCAGTTGCCGGATCCGAGTTTTACCGTTATGACGGATGCCAGTCAAACAGGTTGGGGTGCATCATTAATCCCAACGGATTCGAGATGCCAGGGTCTTTGGGATCCGCAATTCCTGTGCAAGCACATAAACATCAAGGAAATGATGTCAATTTGGCTTGCGTTACGTCACTGGATGGACATTATTCACGATGCTCATGTCCAAATCCTATCCGACAATACGACAGTAGTGGCGTATATACGGAATCAGGGAGGCACTCATTCAGTTCCGTTGTTCAATCTAACGGAAAGAATCCTTCTGTTTGCGTTAGAACATCATGTTCTTCTTTCGGTCCGTCACATACCGGGTCGTCTGAATGTGCTAGCAGACTCCCTTTCACGAAAGGGTCGCTTGTTGCCGTCGGAGTGGACTCTCAACAAACAAGTATTCAATCCGATTTGCTACCAATGGGAACGGCCAATGATAGACTTATTTGCGACACATCTCAACAATCAGTTGCAGACGTATGTGTCTCCGTGTCCGGATCCAAGAGCATTTGCAGTAGACGCTCTGTCGATCCCTTGGGACGGAATGATAGGATATGCGTATCCTCCAGCGCCGTTAATTCAACAAGTATTGCTAAAGATAAAACAATCTCAATGCAAGATTCTGTTGGTAGCATCTCTGTCGCCACAGAGACCGTGGATAAATCTACTCAGGTGTCTGTTGTGGGACCTACCGCGGAAGCTTCCTCCACGAGAGGATCTTCTTTCGCAGGGGAAATCGCGCCAACTCCATCACAACCCGCAAGGTCTCAACCTTCACGTTTTTCCGTTGTGCGGTCCTTCTTGCATGGCAAGCACTTTACAGGATGAGCAGTGGATGCGATTTCTAACTGTAGGAGGACCTCCTCTTCGCTAGACTATGCGGCTAAGTGGAAGGTTTTTCGTCGTTGGTGTAGGGATCATTCTGTAGATATATTTGATCCCTCTATACCAGACATTGCAAACTTTCTAGTATACTTGTTTGACGAAATCAAACTGCAGCCTGTTACTATAAAGGGTTATAGATCTATGTTATCTGATACCTATGCACATCATGATAGTTTACAAATTGGATCTAATGTCTCTTTATCGAAGTTGGTTAGAAACTTTTCGATAAATAGACCCAGAACTCTTAGATTAATTCCTAAGTGGAATTTAGCTTGGGTTCTCCTTAAATTGAAGGAAAAGCCATTTGAACCTCTTGGGACAGTAGATTTCAAATTCTTATCTTATAAGACAGCTTTTCTCTTAGCTTTCTCTTCTGCCAGAAGAGTCAGTGAGCTTCATGCACTATCGGTGGATGATTCTCATTATCGTAGTGTTGGGAACACTATCACCTTCACTACTAATGTGGGTTTTTTAGCTAAGAATCAGGCTCCTAATAAATATCCGGAACCTATTGTTATTAAGGCTCTTCCGTCTTCAGACGGGCGTAGGCCTTTACTCTGTCCTGTTAGAGCACTACGTATCTATAAACAGAGATCTCAGTTTATCAGAAAGGGACGAAAACGTTTCTTTCTGTCTTTGATGCCTAATAGAAAGGACATTTCAGTCCATTCTATTGCTAGATGGATTCAGTTAACTATCCGTACTGCTTATGAAGATTTATCTTCTTCTCAGCAGTCTGTGCTTAAGATTTCTGCTCATGAAGTAAGAGCTCTTTCTACTTCCTGGGCTTATGCTAATAGTGTTGCTATTACAGATTTAATGAAGGCTGCTTATTGGTCTCAGCCATCCACATTTACGAATTTTTATCTCAGAAATATTGAGTCCATTTCTGGAGACCTGCATTGTTTAGGTCCGTTATCTGTTGCTCAGAATGTCGTCCACTAAACAGTTGCAACTATAGTTATGCAGGCTTTCTGTTCCGGCAGTGACTCCGTCCGGCTGCCCTCTTCGCTCTGGGCTATTTGACCCAGGGCAAGGGGAAGGGGGGGGGGGGGGGCGGGTGTTCCCTTAGGTCACCTGCTTTATAGTGAAAAGCAAGGGAATGCCTCCTCCAAGTCAGTATTTCTGAGTCGCTTCCGGGATGGTTTTAAAGTGTAATATTAATGTTTAAATTCATTCATGTCTTATTTTTAAAGTGTAGCTCGGTGTGAAGCATTTGTATATGTCAAGTGTCAAACGGGCTTTAATATACAATACTCGGACACTTTTAAATGATTATAAAGAGTCTCAATTCTCTGGACTACTTTATTTATTGGCTTGCTTTAAAAATAATTAGTATAAGGGTTATACTGGATGTTAATAGAGAACATGAATGTTATTGTGCTCAATTATTAAGGGTAGTGTATCTTTCTAATTTAATATTAAATAAGAAAGATACATGTAAAGCCTAATACTCCTTTTCTCCTTAAGGGGTTACCTCTTTACTATATAGTTGAGCTTATTGGATTTTCCTCTATGTCCTAGGCCCTCCAGCCTGTTTACTATTCAGCTAAGTCTGGGTCATTGGTACAGTATAAAAATGTTAAAAAATTTATAGTAATTTATATATTTTTTATACTTACCAATGACCCAGACGGGGATGGCCCTCCCTGGAGTTGGGAACTCTTGCCTCCCCGCTGAGTACATAGCGCTGACCAGGCACTGCCAGTAAGAATGATAATTGGCGCCAATTTCGGGACGACTGCGTCACTGCGCATGCGCAGTAGAGGCGTACTATGGAGGTCCTTTAGGACATGATTTCTTTTTGTTTTGGATGCAAATTTTGGGGATTGGGGGGCAAAATTTGTGTTTGGCCCTGGTTTTGTTGGAGTTAGCACCAGCTAAGTCTGGGTCATTGGTAAGTATAAAAAATATATAAATTACTATAAATTTTTTAACTTTCCACACATATTTAATTAGGTTGCTGAAATTTGATTGGCTGACGGTTTCCAGACTCTAACTTTCCTTAAAATCCACCAATTTCGATGAAATTTCATCTATGGATTACTTTTATCAATACCTGAGTCAAGTTCGAATGTGGGAAATTTTGTACCAAAAATCTGTCCATCTGCCTGTCCATCTGCCCTGTGCGTCAACGCACCTTGGACTAAAAGCCGTATTTATGAACTGATCTTCACAAAACTTCTTGGGTATCTTTGTTATCATTGTGAGACCAGAATATGTGTTTTGGGGTTTGGTCCAAAATTCAAGATGGCCACCAGGGGCCATTTTGTTCCGAAATTGTGTGTAATCAGTTTTTTGTACAGAACTTCTTTATGAAAGTTCGGATTTGAATAAATGTATGAATGTTTAGTAACATGCAATACATCACATATAGTACAGGTTTTGTTCTCGTGCAAAAATTATGCAAATTAGGGAAACTTTGATTTATTCAGTGCTACTACTAATACACATTACACAGTAAGTGCACACCTTCCATGTTGTTCGTTTCCAGACTCTAACTTTCCTTACAGTCAGTCGATTTCGATGAAATTTGGGTAGTAGATCATATTCATCAATTGTGGGTCCAACTTTGACCATGGGCATTTTCCACGCTTATTTAATTAGGTTGCTTAAATTTGATTGGCTGTTGGTTTCCAGACTCTAACTTTCCTTAGAGTCAACCGATTTCAATGAAATTTCATATATGGATTATTTTCACATCAGTTTAATGTAATATGTCTTATCATACAGTCTTAATTTTTAGTGATTCTCACAACTATACCCCACATCACTTTACTTGCATTGACAGTGACATCTGTGAAAATAAATCTGATAACCTCTGTCTGAAGCACTGTCGGTTCTGTCTCTTCTAAATAACTTCCACTTGCAACTCAACTATACTTCACTGGATGCATTAATTCCCCTTGAAACTGCTGCCCAGCAGGAGACATGAATTCACTGAATTTGCCTGTTATATTTTGATTTATCATTTTGTCTCTTTTTATCCCCTTGAAAAAATTTTGGGGGATATAGCCGTGGTGCTGTTCATCCATCTGTCTGTCCGTCTGTAGTTGGAGTTGGTTTCTGCTCTCTAACTACAATTCCACTTGACCAGCTGGAACCAAATTTGGCACATGGGTTAGGCATGATAAGATGAAGAACTCTATTTATTTTGGGATCATTGTGCCAAAGGTCAAGGTCACAGTGACTTTGAACTTCAATTTTTATCAATGTTGGTTTCCACTCTGTAATTAAAGTTCCACTTGGCTGACTGAAGTCAAACCTTGCATGTGGGTTAAGCATGATGAGAGGAAGAATCCTGTTCATTTTGGAGTCATTGTGCCAAAGGTCAAGGTCACAGTGACCTTGAACTTCAGTTTTTTATCAGTGTTGGTTTCTGCTTTGTAACTGAAACCCAACTTGGCATGTGTGTTAGGCATGATGAGAGGAAGAACCCTATTTATTATGAAGTCATTGTGCCAAAGGCCAATGTCACACTGACCTTGAACTTAAACATTTACCAGAGGTGGCATCTCTAATTGAAATTTTGCTTGCCTGATCAATACTAAACTTGGCTTATGGGTTGAGCATGATGAAAGGAAGAACCCTATTTATTTTTTAGGTCATTATGCCAAAGGTCAAGGTCACAGTGACCTTGAAATTAAAATTTTATCAGGTGGAGATGGTTTTGACTCTCTTAATTATTAAAATTATGCATTCCCGATCAAAACTTAACTTGGCACATGGGTTGAGCATGATGAGAGGGAAAAACTCTACATATTTTCAGGTCATTGTTCCAAAAGTCGAGGTCACAATGACCTTGAACTTAAAAGTATATTGGTCCCGATCGAAACCAAAATTGACATGTCATCAGATACAGGTAATCTTATCTGTATTATTTGATTAAATAATACCAAGAGTGGTTGTGTTAATTTAATGTAATATATTGCCAAGGTTACTGTATCAGGGTGTTTTTTTTTTTTTGGGGGGGGGGGGGGGGGTGATTGGCCATCCCTGGCAAGTCAACTTTAGGCCTTTTTACATTCTGCCTGTCATAAAAGAACATTCTTTTTTACTTTCCTACAGAAAACTTGTGCAAGAATCATGTTTTATTTTTTGTTTATCACAGTGATTTTGAGTATGCTGTCACTGCTCCTGTATTGTATACAATGCAGTGGAGCCCACTTAAATGTATATCTCTAAATTGAATGAAACTGATAATCAAATATAACTTCCAAACACCAAACCATCTCCCATACCTGTATACAAATTTAAATGAAAAAATCTTTGGATTTGCGAAGATTTACTCTGTTTATGGACCTATGTTTATGGATCTACCCAATACAGACATTTAATCTATCACATCTTGTTTGACAGAGCTCCATGAATAAATAAACTAATGCTCAGTTTATTACTAAAATGCAGGAAACTGATAAAATTCCTGTTAATAATATATTCCTGTTAATTGAATATTTTTACTGGCAATGTGGCTATTCAATTGACAGGTTTCTACTGTATTATAATTGATTTACCTCTTATGGATTACTTTTGGCAGCAACTCTAGCTCCAGCGACAGTCTGTTTTGTTCCATAAAATTTTTAAAAAAGCTTCCAGTAAAGATAAAAAATAATAATAATATCAGTAGGGTCCTCTAACATGTAGTCAGAAAATGTGACCTTTTCTTTGAACTTTTATGAGTGAAATATTTTCTATTCTTTTATAGATGAAAGAACTTAAGGTACCAGTCAAACCATTTATCTATACATCACTGTTTAATGCCTGCGCTAACTCTCCATGGTCAAATGATGGACTACGAAGGGCTACAAGACTTCTTTCGGAGATGAGGAAAAAAGATATTCAGCCCAATCTGACAGTTTATAAAGCAATCATTAAAGCATTTGGAATGTGTGGGGATTTGAGAACTGCCTTTGCCTTGATGGATGAAGCTGCACAAAGATTTAAATTGGATGCAGAAATTTTTAGTCCCTTATTGATGGCTTGCATCAGTGATAAAGAGGCTGGATTTCAACATGCCATTAAGGTATGACAATCTGGATTTAATTGTGAGAGCTTATTGTGTTGATGTTCCTTGAGTAGGATCCTGTTTATGAACACCGAGAATGCAAGAAATGTAGAAATTTTTTACATGGATATCCAGATACCAATCCTCTTTTGTCTTGAAGATGTTTGTTTTTTATGAAGATAAAGATATCTTGTGTTAGAATTACTCAGCATTATCAAGTCCTATTTTGATCTTTTTACCTCTCAACTGGTTGAGGTGCATATTTGGGCTCCATTCTGAATAGCAGGTCCTGCAACTTGAAGAATGCATCATATTCTGTGGATGTGCTTCATATTATCTTTGAATTGACATAATTTTGTCTGTATGGATTTGTCTTGGTACAATGTATGAGAGAGTGCCTTCAGGCACTCTCCCATAAACTGTAACAAGGCAAATACATAAAAAGTTTGATGGCCAAAAATAAGTTTGCTCACTACTAGTTAACCCTTTACCCAACGAATCGCCCGCATCCGCCCACGTAATATGCAAATTCAGCAGTTGAAAAAATATTATATTTTTATACTGTACCAATGACCCAGACATAGCTGGTGCTAACTCTTAAAATATAGGGCCAAACACAAATTTTGCCCCCCAATCCCCAAAATTTGCATCTAAAACTAAAGAAAACATGTCCTGAAAGGCCCTCCACACTTCGCCCCTACTGCGCATGCGCAGTGTCAAGGACGTTCCGAAATTGGCGCCATTTATCATTCTAAGTTTGGCCCTTCATCAGTTAACATCTGACTGATCTTTGTGCTTGTAAATCTCAGTTTAAATGATGCCAGACACATAAATATTAGTGAAATGGTGATTCTAAGGAGGATAGAAAAGGAGGAGAGGAAAAGAATGTGTGACAGAATATTATCAGGGCTGTAACTTAAAATTTTTTAATGAAATTATGTTAAGTTACCTATTTTCAAGGCAGCAGCCATTTTGTTGTCATTCTGATTATTTAGTTACACTGTTTTTTCAAGTGTTTTTCCTCTCTCCCTGTCCTTTAAGTTCCCCCTTGCTATTCTCCCATGCTTTTGGCATAGTTTCTGTAATTATTATTACTAAAATTTCTTGGGAGTTTTAGCTGTATAACAGAATGAATTCTGTTCTTTCCCCATGTTTACGTCTTCACCTACGGGTGGTTAGGCGTTGTGTTCTGCATCTACCATCTGATGTTCTGCAGTTTCTTCCCTGGAAGTCTCTGTTTTGCATCAGATGGTGTATTTTTGGTAACTGATTTCGGGCCTGGGTGCCTGGAGTCTTATTTTAGTGTTTTTACACTCATTGTTTACATTTACAACAGCCCTCTGTGTGAGGGGGGGATTTCTAAATAATAATATCTTTATGTTATTTTAATCATAACTAGATACATTATTATTGTTCGTAAGTGTTGAAAAAATTGTTTAAAATATTTTTAAAATTTTTGTCCACACTTAGGCTTGGGATCCATTGGGGCTCAACGTTACTTTTCAGAAACTTGGGCTGTTCTGAAAAAATATTTTTTCAAAATATTTTGATTTCAATTATTTTTTCTATATTAATGGATCATATTATTATTATGTATTTTGATTGCCAGGGGTTAGTGCGAGTACCAGGACTTGTTTTCTTTTCACATTGAAAGGATATTGATCTATTGCTTTAAGAGGAAGTCTTCCTCTGACCTTATTATCATTCTATATGTGGTCAGTGTACTCGCATTAACTCCTGTTCTGTATCGTATGATTTCGATGACAATATGGGAAGCGTATGTCACGGTATGTTGTTGGGGATTTGGACACTCCGGTCCTTTCCCCGCAGGGTCACTCTACTTTATCAATTTCTATTTCAGACGATCAAGATTAGGGTGATGTATCTGTGATGTCTTTCAACAGTGTGCCTCCGTCGTCACAATTAATGAAGGGCTAGCGGAAAAGTGCTCATGTAATACGCCAATTGCCTAAGAGGACCCTAGTAGGTTCAACGGCCTTTGACGTCCACTAGCTCGCCCGGTGTAGCGTCCATTCACCGAATGGTTCGGCAGCCGGGTTCGTCCGTAGCGGTCTAGAAGGAATTTTGGGGTGATGCGAGCACTATAAAATTAACTTAATGCACACCCAGTGACGGCGGATCGGAGGGAGAACGGAGGAAGCCTTTTAGTCCGGTTCATAGCTCGTTCCGGTCCATCCGGACGGCAAGCGAGAGAGGCCCCTCTCTCGTTCAACAACATCTGGCCCCAGATGTTGTGGTACAAATGTGTAGTTAGCGGAGCATACGTCCGTCGCCCGGGACGCTCCGTTGTATAGGCAGTCCGCTGAGACTGCTAAGGCTTCCTCTTCTCGTCAGCGCACACGACCGCACCTTGGCTGCGTGACCGCCGATATATTACCAGCTTCGCCGATCAAGGATTCTTCAGCGACCAGGTCACACCATCCGGCAGCCAGGGATTCGAGACCGATGGACTCCGGACGTTCGCATAGGAAAAGTATGCGGGAGCCATCTGATGCGGAGCTGCCCTCGGCGAAGCAGCGATAGACTGCGCCTCCGCAGGTCTCGACGCCGGACATTCTTGTGCACATAGCACAGCTTATCGCAGCATCCCAGCAGCCGACAGAAACGGTGTCGGATCGAGATTTATCCGACAGCGCTGGGTCGGTAGCCGGGGACTCGAGGCCTGCAGACTCCGGACGTTCACATAGGAAGTGTGCGGGAGTCAACGTACACGGAGCTTCCAGCGGCAATGCATCGTAAGTCCGCTACTGCACAGGCCTCGGGAACGGATGTGCTTTCCTTAATAGCACAGTTTATCGCAGCATCCCAGCATCAACTGAATCTGTCGCATATATTTTATCCGACGATGCTGGGTCGGGACGCTCCGCGGAAGCGGGTACGGACGTCCGAAAGTTTCATCCGGTCCGATGGGATACCGAAAGGGATTCGGTGGATTTCAAGCTTTCCCTTTCGGAACAACATATGCTGCGATGCCGGATAAGAAACTGATAGCGTCGGTGGACTTAGAAATTTTTGGTTCGGTTCAGGGACATCGTCCCTCAGTTCCGACATAGTCCAATAATGTCACACAAACTTTCGAATTATTGAACGACGCTATATATATTATTATTTTATGCTTGCTATCCAAGCATTTCTGGTTTCTTGTTCGAAGAGTTATGGAGATGTCTTTCAAAAGTGTGCCACTGTCGTCATAGTTAATGAAGAGTTAGCGGCAATAAGTGCTCATGGAATATGTCTATCGCTTACGGAGTGATATTCGCTAGCTCACCCGGTGTAGCGTACATTCATCGAATGGTTCGGCTGCCGGGTTCGTCCGTTGCGGTCTAGGAAGGAGATTTGGGTGATGCGAGCACTTTAATTACTTTAGTACTCACCCAGTGACGGCAGATTGAGGACAGATCGGAGGAAGCCAACAACATAGGGGACCGCATGTTGTGGTTCAGATATTTTACATTCGGAGCATATGTCCGTTGCTCGGGACGCTCCGTTATATTGACAGTCCGAGAGACTGTCTTTAATGCTTCCTCATCCTCACAGCAGGGCACACGACCGCACATTGGCTACGTGACCTCGAGTATCCGATCAGTTTCGGCATTCAGTGATTCCACAGCGAATAGGTCGCGCCATCCGGTAGCCAAGGGACACGAGGCTTATACACTCCGTTCGCTCGCATATTGGAAGTATGCACGGGGTAACGATCTCGGAGCTTCCTGCGGCAATGCATCGTAAGACCGCTGCTCCTCAAGCCTCAGTGACGGACGTGCTATCCGAGTTAGCACAGTTTCGCAGCATCCCAGCAATTGACGGTTTCTCGGTCGAATCAGGAATTATCCGACGGCGCTGGGTCAGTGCGGTCCGCGGTTGCATCAAGCTACGGACGACCGAACGCTTTATAGGGTCCGACAGGATGGCGAAAGGGATTCGAAAGATTTCGAGTTTTCCCTTTAGTAGTATCGGAAGATGCCTTTCATATCTTCTGGCATTTCTTCCAGTGATTATTTTTCGGACTTCATTGCTGCGATCTTGGATAAGAGACTTATAGCGTCATTGGACTCGGATTTTTCGATCGGTACAGGGACTTTATCCCTGACTTACCGACGCAGTCCAATATTGTCATTACAACATGTGTTTTATTTTTCGACGCTATATATTTATATATATATACAAGCCTGCTACTAAGCATGATAGTTTAGTTTCTTGTCCGCGTGGCTCATTTCTGCCATTTTATCTTTTTTACATATAGTTTTTTTTGGCAGAGCAGGGCATACCGAGAGTTCATATGCGTCTAGACGGTGTGATTAAAGACTGCATATATTCTTTTCGCCGTTATGTCTTTTCCAATTTCAATGTTGGGAACGACATTATGTATAGTAGACTTAACTTAGACGCTTTATTATACGTAATCCGCCTTACTGAGGCGTTATCATTACGTCTTCAAGAAAAGATTTACGGGATATTATTCTCAATGTAATTTCTTTTGAGGGCAGTAGTTTGTTCACGTATAACTCCGCCCTTCAGTGGCTGATTGGAGTTGGTTAGACGTGATGCAGCCCTAGCTACATCCACGCGTGGATAGTAGGTTAAGAACTCTCTCAGAGTCGCTTCGTTCTCGGAGGAGCTTCTCTTCAACGGCAACTTTCCGGCAATCCATGAATTGCTTGATTTATACATTCTCTTGTCTATCTAGTGTTACAAGAGATTCAGACTGGGGCAAACATTCGGTGGTTGACTCAGAGAGTGCCGCCGCAGTTGCCGGACCCGAGTGTGGCTGTTATGACGGTTGCCAGTCAAACAGATTGGGATATATACTGATCCCTACGGATTCGAAGTGCCAGGGTCTTTGGGTTCCGCAGTCTTTTAACTATCAGTTTAACTTCCGCGGAATAATGTTTTTTAGGCTTGCTTTATGTCATTGCATGAACATTATTCAGAAACGCATGCCCAAATTCCTGTCCTTTAATTCGACAGTAGTGGCGTATCTCCGGAACCAGGGAGGCACTCTTTCATTTCCGTTATTCAATTTAATGGAAAGAATCCGTCTGTTGGTTATACTACACCAAGTTCAGTTTTGGTCCGTCATATTCTGGGTCGTCTGATTGTTTTATCACACTCCCGTTCTCTTACGGGTCGCTTGTTGCTGTCAGAATGGACTCTCAACAAACAAGTATTTAATCAGATTTGCTATCTATGGGAGCGCCCAATATGTTTTATTTATGACACAGCTTGCTAATCAATTGCAGACGTATGTGTTGGCTTGTCCAGATCTCTGAGCTAATACTGTTAACGCTCTATTGATCTATAGGACGGAATGATAGGATACGCTATCCTCCGGCGCTGTTGTTTTAGCAGGTATTGCTAAGATAAACAACCACAATACATTTCTGTTGATAGCATCTCTATCTTCACAGAGATCATGAGTAATTTACTCTCTTGTCTACTGTGGATCTTAACGTGAAATCTTCCTCTATGTGAGGATCTTTTTTCACTGGGTAAATCGTGTCATCTTTATCACAACCAGCAAGGTCGCAACCTTCATGTATTCCGTTGTGTGGTCCATATTGCATTGTAAGCACTGTACTGGACGAGCTTTGGACGCGATTTCTTACTATAGGAGATCCTCTTCTTCGCTATTCTATGCGACTAAAGTGGAGGCTCTTCCGTCGTGGTGTAGGGATCATTATGTTCATATGGTTGATCCCTCCATACTACTCATTGCTATTTTTTAGTATACTTGTTTCACAAGATCTACTGCAGCCTGTTGTTATTTAGGTTATAGGTTTATGTTACCTCATACTTATGCACTCTACGATAGTTTACATTTGAGTCTTTTGTCTCTTTATCTAAGTCAGTTAGTAACTTTTTGATAAATAGACTTAGAATCTTTAGATTAAATTCCTATACGGATTTTAACTTCGGTTCTTATTTAGCTAAGTAATCATTTGAGCCTCTGGAAACAGTAGTTTTCAAATTCTGACCTTTTAGACAGTAATTCTGTTGGTTTCTCTTTTACTGTAGAGTCAGTGAGTTTCATGCACTATCGATGGATGATTTTCACTTTCATAGTTTCGGAATCAATACTTCCGTTACTATTTAGGTTGGATTGTTGCATAAGAGTTAGGCTCCTATTATCCGGAACCTATTATTTTAAGGTCCTTCCGTCTTCGTATGGGCATAGGCCTTTACTCTTTCCGGGTACAGTTTATGTATTTATAAACAGATATCTGTTTATTACAAGGGCGTAAGCTTCTTCTGTCTTTGATGTCTAGTAGAAGGACGTTACGCTCCATTTTATTGTTAATGGATTCTATTAACTAGCGTACTGCTTATGGTATATCATTGGCTTAGCAGTTGTGCTTAAGATTTCGGCTCATGAAGTAAGAGTTCTTCTACTTCTTGGGCTTACATTAATAGTGTTGCTATTATAGATTTTTGAAGGCTGCTCATTGCGCTCAGCCATCCATTCATGAATTTTATCTCAGAAATATCGAGTCCATTTCTGGAGGCCTCTATTGTTAGGTCTATTATCTACTGCTCAGAATGTCATTCACTTAACAGTTGCTACTATAGCTAGGTAGGCTGTCTGTTTCGGCAGTGTCTCCGTTCGGCTGCCCTCTTCGCTCTGGGCTATTTGACCCAGGGCAAGAAAAAGGGGGGGGGAGGGTGTTCCCTTGGGTCACCTGTTTTTTACTATGAAAACAAGGGGATACCTCCTCCGGAGTTAGTAATTCTGAGCTGTTATTGGGATGGTTGTTTAGTGAGAAGTTTAAGTTTATAAAATTCATTCAAGTCTTAGTTTTTAAAGTGTAGCTTTTGAATATTGCATATGTCAACGGACATGATTATGCAATTCTCACACACTTTTAGGAGTATAAGAGTCTCTATTCTCTAGACTTACTTTATTATTGGCTTACTTTAAAAATTATTAGTATAAGGATTATTGGATATTAATAGAGTACATGGATGTATGAAGCTCAATTTTTGGGAGGTGTTGTATCTTTCTAATTTATTATAAATAAGAAAGATACATGTAAGGCCTATTACTTCTTTCCCCTACAGGGGATGACTCTATTTTATTTTATTGAGCGTATTCCATTTTGCTCTATGTCCTTGGCCCTCCAGCCTTTTTACTATTCAGCTATGTCTGGGTCATTGGTACAGTATAAAAATGTTAAAAAATTTATAGTAATTTATATATTTTTTATACTTACCAATGACCCAGACGGGGATGGCCCTCCCAGGAGTTGGGAACTCTTGCCTCCCCGCTGAGTACATAGCGCTTACCAGGCACTGGTTATTAGAATGATAAATGGCGCCAATTTCGGAACGTCCTTGACACTGCGCATGCGCAGTAGGGGCGAAGTGTGGAGGGCCTTTCAGGACATGTTTTCTTTAGTTTTAGATGCAAATTTTGGGGATTGGGGGGCAAAATTTGTGTTTGGCCCTATATTTTAAGAGTTAGCACCAGCTATGTCTGGGTCATTGGTAAGTATAAAAAATATATAAATTACTATAAATTTTTTAACTTTTCAAACAATTTCAACAAAACCATATCATGTGACTGCTTGTTGGAACGAGCTCGCCGAGCTCGTTCCAACGAGGGGTCACATGATATGGTTTTGTTGAAATTTTTGGAAAAAATTTAAAAAATGATATTTAAAATAATAAATTTTGATATCGTCTGCATTGGGTAAAGGGTTAAAGGCCCAATTCCAACTTTTATCACTGTTGACTTCAACAAAACAGGCCCCCAAGCATGCATGTTTTGGGTAAAACTGCAAGCTACATTCTAAATACTTTGGCAGTTGTTTCCTGGCAGATCTTAGCTGGGTATATAGGCAGCCTAGACCTGCTTAGAAACAACTGCAAATCCACAGAATGCAGACTCAAAGTATAGCAAAAATGTATAAAAATACCCAAGCCTTTAACTGGTTAAGTGCTGAAAGCCCATATTTGGGCTTTACTCTAAAGTGCAGGTTCTGCAACTCAAAGGCTTCAAACACTGTGGATGTCCTTCATATTATCATTGAATCTAAATTATTTAGTCTGTATGGATTTTCCTTGTTACAATTCATGGGAGAGTGCCTATAGGCACTCTCCCATAAATTGTTACAAGGCAAAGACATGTGAACAAAATGTGATGACTAAAAATAATTCAGCACTCTACCAGTTAAGGGTTAAAGATGTTCATTGTTCAGTTTTCTTTTAGAAGTTCACCAACACTACTAGTAGGAGTACAAGGTAGATGATTTCTGAAGTAACTACTGTATACTTTGTCCACAGAACTGACATAGATAGCTTGTGGGTAGATTGGATGGGTTCACATGAATTGAATGTCTTAAATGTGCACAAGCTTATATTTTTATACTGTACCAATGACCCAGACTTAGCTGGTGCTAACTCCACAAAAAACCAGGGCCAAACACAAATTTTGCCCCCCAATCCCCAAAATTTCCATCCAAAACAAAAAGAAATCATGTCCTAAAGGACCTCCATAGTACGACTCTACTGCGCATGCGCAGTGACGCAGTCGTCCCGAAATTGGCGCCAAATATCATTCTCTGTTTGGCCCTTCATCAGTCAACATCTCACTGATCTTTGTGCTTGTAAATCTCAGTTTAAAGGATGCCAGACACGTAATTCTTGGAGAAAATGTGATTCTAAGGAGGATAGAAGGAGGAGAGGAAAAAAGAAGTGGCAAAAAATAATCAGGGCTGTACTTAAAATTTTTTGTTAAAATTATGTTAAGTTGCCTATTTTCGAGGCAAACGCCTCTTGTTGTCATTCTTGCTAATTGTTGCACTGCTTATTCAGTGTTTCCTCTCCCCTAACCTTCTAAAGTCCCCCCTTGCAATTCTCCCATGCTTTTGGCATATTTTTGAGAAGTTTCATTTCTAAAATTTCCCTGGGAGAGTTGCTTGGTTACAGAATGTTTTCTGTTATTTTCCCCATAGTTACGTTTTCACCCATGGGTGTATAACGTTTGTGTTCTGCATCTTCCATCTGATGTTCTGCAGATTCTCCCCTGGGAGTCTCTGTTTTGCATCAGATAGAGTGTAATTGAGGACTGATTCCGGGCCAGTTTTTTCAGTGCCTGGAGTCATGTTTTCTTCTGTGTTTACACTGTTTGTTTTCATTGGCAACAGCCTTTTTTGAGGGGGGCTGTTTGCCTTTGAGGTAGTTTATCTCATTATAAGATACATTTATATTATCCGAAAGTGTCTCATTAATTATTTTATATAATTTTAAAATTTTTGACCACACTTTGCCATCGGATCCATCGGGGCTCAACGTTACTTTTCAGCAACTTGGGCTTCTCTGAAAAAATATTTTTTCAAAATTATTTTGTTTTGCAATTGTTTTTTCATTTATTAATGGATCATGTTATTATGTATCTTTGTGTCAGGGGTTTTTGCGAGTAACTAGGACTTATTGTTGTTCCTTCACAATGAAAGGAACTTGTTCAAATTGTAATAGGAAGAAATCTTCCTCTGACTTTCATGATTATTGCATAAATTGTAGTCAGTGTTCTCGCATTAATCCCTGTCCTGTATGTGAACATTGGGATGAGAAACATTGGAAACGTGTGTCACGATATGTTGTTTCTGGAGAAAGAGCGATGCCGGCTCTTTCTCCACAAGGTCACTCTACTCTCTCAGTTTCTATTTCAGAGGAACCAGAACAGGGTGATGTTTCCATGTTATCTTCTTCAAGTGTGCGTCCGTCGTCACAATTAAATACAGAGCTAGCGGCAAAAGTGCTCATGGAGATTAGACAAATGTCGTCCGCTAGCTCGCCCGGTGTAGCGTCCATTCACCGAATGGTTCGGCAGCCGGGTTCGTCCGATGCGGTCCAAGAGGAAATTTTGGGTGATGCGAGCACTATAAAAATAATAGATGCACACCCAGTGACGGCGGATAGTGAACGAGAGCGGAGGAAGCCTTTTAGTCCGGTTCCTAGCTCGTCCAGGTCCAGCCGGGCCGCGAGCGAGAGAGGCCCCTCTCTCGTACAACAACATCTGGGACCAGATGTTGTGGTACAAAATGTGTCTTTAGCGGAGCATACGTCCGTCGCTCGGGACGCTCCGTTGTATAAGCAGTCCGCAGAGACTGTTAAGGCTTCCTCTTCTCGCCGGCGCACACGACCGCACCTTGGCTGCGTGACCTCCGATATCTTGCCAGCTTCGCCGAGGAAGGATTATTCGGCGACCAGGTCACACCATCCGGCAGCCAGGGACTCGAGACCGATGGACTCCGGACGTTCGCATAGGAAAAGTATGCGGGAGCCATCCGATGCGGAGCTGCCCTCGGCAAAGCAGCGAAAGACCGCTCCTCCGCAGGTCTCGACGTCGGACATTCTAGTGCAGATAGCACAGCTTATCGCAGCATCCCAGCAGCCGACAGAGACGGTGTCGGATCGAGAATTATCCGACGGCGCTGGGTCGGTACGCTCCGCCGAAGCATCGGGGGCGGACGACCGGGAACATCGGGAGGTCCGACCGGATGGTGAAAGGGATACGGATGAATTGGAGCTATCCCTTTCGGAACAACACAAAGCTGCCGTAGACTTCATCCGGCACTTTCTTCCTCAAGTTGTTCCGTCGGGCCAGACTGCTGCGCTTCCGGACAGGAGAATTATAGCGTCATTGGACTCTGATTTTTTCGAGCGGTTCAGGGACATCGCTCCCGAGTTTCCGTCGCAGTCCAATAATGTTGCAAGAACATTTGAATTATTGAACGACGCTATTTTTAAACTTGCTTCCAGGACAGGGAAAGCAGGCTTCTTGTCCGCAAATACTCTCAACCTGCCTTTCATTAATGCAAGGAATAAATTCGACACGGCAGGTCAGGGTATACCGAGAGTTCCTCTGCGTATGGACGACGAGGCGGAAGACTTAGAGCTATCATTACCGTCGTCAGCTTCTATTCCAACCGCAGTGTTGGAAACAGCTATTGCGTCTAACAGAGCCAATTTAGATGCCTTATCTTACGCAGATCACCTTACGAAGGCGTTATCACTGCGTCTTCAAGGGGAAGAGTTTCAGGATATACAATCCTCCTTAAGACTTCTTTCAAGGGCAGTAGCTTATTCCACGTGTAACTCCGCCCTTTCAGTGGCTAATCTGGAGTTGGTTAGACGTGACGCAGCCCTGTCTACATCCACACTAGTGGATTCTAAGGTGAAGAACTCTCTTAGAGTCGCTTCGGTCTCAGGAGATCTTCTCTTTGACGGCAAGCTTTCCGCTATTTATGATAATATTAAAAAGAAAGCTAGTGATTCTCTGTTGTTTAGATCCGCTCCTAAAAGGTCGGATTCAGCAGACACGAATAAGGCAGGCACTTCTGGGTCTTATCCGCCCAAGAGAGGTTCCTATAGAGGTTCCGGTGCGTCCTCTAGCTCTTATTCGAGAGACCGTCAGGATAGCGACTCTCGTTCGGGACGTCCTTCAGGCCGGGACAATCGGTCGGACGCCCCGAGGTCGACGAGGCGAGGTGCGGGTCGTGGAAGACGTGGTTTCTCCTACCGCAGGCCTCGCAGATCCAGGAGGTGATGGCTCAAACCTCTATCGCGTTCCGGTTGGCGGAAGGTTGTCGAGTTTTTCTCAAGAGTGGGCGTCGATTACGGACGACCCTTGGGTGAGAGGAGTGACTTCGGAAGGTCTAAAGATATCCTTCAAACGAAAGCCTCCATTAACTCGAAGTCCAAAGTGGACTCATCTTCCGTCAAACCCTCAGAAAAGAGACGCTCTGCTATCAGAGGTGCAGTCTCTTTTAATGAAGAACGCGGTAGAGGTCGTAGAAAACCAGGAATCGCTGGGATTCTACAGCCATCTGTTTCTGGTTCCGAAACCAGACGGCTCGTTCCGTCCAGTCATAGATTTGAGCTGGATAAACAAGCTGATCATCGCTCCGAAGTTTTATATGGAGACGATTCGATCGGTCAGAGCGAGTATTCGGGTGAACGATTATGCAACGAGCATAGATCTCAAAGATGCGTACTTTCACGTCATGGTACATCCGACATTCCGAAAGTATCTACGCTTCGCAGTCCTAGGAGTGGTGTATCAGTTCCGGGCCATGTGCTTCGGATTGAATCTAGCACCCTGGGCTTTCACTCGAGTAATGAACTCGGTAATGATTTACTTCCGAGCTCATTCGTCTGCGGTAACGTCGGCCTACCTGGACGACATTCTTCAGAGGTACGGCAACGAGTTAACGCTTCAGAACGATGTTCAGAATCTTCTTCTATTGCTCCGACGTCTCGGTTTCATAGTAAACGAGGAGAAGTCGGATCTGGTGCCGTCCAAGTCATTCACTCATCTGGGAATGAGCTTCGAGACGCACAACAATCTCGTTCGTCTGCCGTTAACCAGAGCGAAATTAGTCAGTTGTTACGCTCGCTATTGTCTAAATACAGACAAAGTCACAGCGAGAGAATTTATGAGACTGATAGGTCTGTGCGGAGCCGCTGCGGATCTCATTCCGATGGGACGGCTACGCACACGGCCTCTTCAAATTTTCTTGACTCAGAATTGGAGTGTGAAAATTCATTCGCTCGATGTAGACGTTCTCTTGTCAGATCAAGTGAAACAAGAGATTCAGACTTGGGCAAACATTCAGTGGTTAACTCAAGGAGTTCCGCTGCAGTTGCCGGATCCGAGTTTTACCATTATGACGGATGCCAGTCAAACAGGTTGGGGTGCATCATTAATCCCAACGGATTCGAGATGCCAGGGTCTTTGGGATCCGCAATTCCTGTGCAAGCACATAAACATCAAGGAAATGATGTCAATTTGGCTTGCGTTACGTCACTGGATGGACATTATTCACGATGCTCATGTCCAAATCCTATCCGACAATACGACAGTAGTGGCGTATATACGGAATCAGGGAGGCACTCATTCAGTTCCGTTGTTCAATCTAACGGAAAGAATCCTTCTGTTTGCGTTGGAACATCACGTTCTTCTTTCGGTCCGTCACATACCGGGTCGTCTGAATGTGCTAGCAGACTCCCTTTCTCGAAAGGGTCGCTTGTTGCCGTCGGAGTGGACTCTCAACAAACAAGTATTCAATCAGATTTGCTACCAATGGGAACGGCCAATGATAGACTTATTTGCGACACATCTCAACAATCAGTTGCAGACGTATGTGTCCCCGTGTCCGGATCCAAGAGCATTTGCTGTAGACGCTCTATCGATCCCTTGGGACGGAATGATAGGATATGCGTATCCTCCAGCGCCGTTAATTCAACAAGTATTGCTAAAGATAAAACAATCTCAATGCAAGATTCTGTTGGTAGCATCTCTGTCGCCACAGAGACCGTGGATAAATCTACTCAGGTGTTTGTTGTGGGACCTACCGCGGAAGCTCCCTCCACGAGAGGATCTTCTTTGGCAGGGGAAATCGCGCCAACTGCATCACAACCCGCAAGGTCTCAACCTTCACGTTTTTCCGTTGTGCGGTCCTTCTTGCATGGCAAGCACTTTACAGGACGAGCAGTGGACGCGATTTCTAACTGTAGGAGGACCTCCTCTTCGCTAAACTATGCGGCTAAGTGGAAGGTTTTCCGTCGTTGGTGTAGGGATCATTCTGTTGATATATTTGATCCCTCTATACCAGACATTGCTAACTTTCTAGTATACTTGTTTGACGAAATCAAACTGCAACCGGTTACTATAAAGGGTTATAGATCTATGTTATCTGATACCTATGCACATCATGATAGTTTACAAATTGGATCTAATGTCTCTTTATCGAAATTGGTTAGAAACTTTTCGATAAATAGACCAAGAACTCTTAGATTAATTCCTAAGTGGAATTTAGCTTGGGTTCTCCTTAAATTGAAGGAAAAGCCATTTGAACCTCTTGGGACAGTAGATTTCAAATTCTTATCTTATAAGACAGCTTTTCTCTTAGCTTTCTCTTCTGCCAGAAGAGTCAGTGAGCTTCATGCACTATCGGTGGATGATTCTCATTATCGTAGTGTTGGGAACACTATCACCTTCACTACTAACGTCGGTTTTTTAGCTAAGAATCAGGCTCCTAATAAATATCCGGAACCTATTGTTATTAAGGCTCTTCCGTCTTCAGACGGGCGTAGGCCTTTACTCTGTCCTGTTAGAGCACTACGTATCTATAAACAGAGATCTCAGTTCATCAGAAAGGGACGGAAACGTTTCTTTCTGTCTTTGATGCCTAATAGAAAGGACATTTCAGTCCATTCTATTGCTAGATGGATTCAGTTAACTATCCGTACTGCGTATGAAGATTTATCTTCTTCTCAGCAGTCTGTGCTTAAGATTTCTGCTCATGAAGTAAGAGCTCTTTCTACTTCCTGGGCTTATGCTAATAGTGTTGCTATTACAGATTTAATGAAGGCTGCTTATTGGTCTCAGCCATCCACATTTACTAATTTTTATCTCAGAAATATTGAGTCCATTTCTGGAGACCTGCATTGTTTAGGTCCGTTATCTGTTGCTCAGAATGTCGTCCACTAAACAGTTGCAACTATAGTTATGCAGGCTTTCTGTTCCGGCAGTGACTCCGTCCGGCTGCCCTCTTCGCTCTGGGCTATTTGACCCAGGGCAAGGGGAAGGGGGGGGGGCGGGTGTTCCCTTAGGTCACCTGCTTTATAGTGAAAAGCAAGGGAATGCCTCCTCCAAGACAGTATTTCTGAGTCGCTTCCGGGATGGTTTTAAAGTGTAATATTAATGTTTAATTTCATTCATGTCTTATTTTTAAAGTGTAGCTCGGTGTGAAGCATTTGTATATGTCAAGTGTCAAACGGGCTTTAATATACAATACTCGGACACTTTTAAATGATTATAAAGAGTCTCAATTCTCTGGACTACTTTATTTATTGGCTTGTTTTAATAATAATTAGTATAAAGGTTATACTGGATATTAATAGAGAACATGAATGTTATTGTGCTCAATTATTAAGGGTAGTGTATCTTTCTAATTTAAATATTAAATAAGAAAGATACATGTAAAGCCTAATACTCCTTTTCTCCTTAAGGGGTTATCTCTTTATTTTATAATTGAGCTTATTGGATTTTCCTCTATGTCCTAGGCCCTCCAGCCTGTTTACTATTCAGCTAAGTCTGGGTCATTGGTACAGTATAAAAATGTTAAAAAATTTATAGTAATTTATATATTTTTTATACTTACCAATGACCCAGACGGGGATGGCCCTCCCTGAGTTGGGAACTCTTGCCTCCCCGCTGAGTACATAGCGCTGACCAGGCACTGCCAGTAAGAATGATATTTGGCGCCAATTTCGGGACGACTGCGTCACTGCGCATGCGCAGTAGAGTCGTACTATGGAGGTCCTTTAGGACATGATTTCTTTTTGTTTTGGATGCAAATTTTGGGGATTGGGGGGCAAAATTTGTGTTTGGCCCTGGTTTTTTGTGGAGTTAGCACCAGCTAAGTCTGGGTCATTGGTAAGTATAAAAAATATATAAATTACTATAAATTTTTTAACTTTTGACACTAGGATTCCCTTCATACGGTAATTTACTCCTTTGCATCAGACTCCAACTTGAGAACCCAAACTTCAAATTCTCTTGTCCAACAAATAGCCATATGTAATTATATATCTGATACTAAAAATATATCTCCAATTTACATGGCATTAGTTTCAAAAAATGCCCTATATTTAGAACTTCACTCCTGTGCAATAGTGCGAAACTGTAGAGCGGAACTCTGATGTCAAAACACAAATGTTTCCCACAATGCAACTAGGAATATAACCAATTCAATCTTGTTTGACATAACTCAATGAACTCTGTCAATCCAGATTGAATTGGTTAAACCTTAGTTGCACTATGGGGAAAATGTGCAGGTTGAAGTTTTGATGTTATGTTTCATTGTGCAGAGGATTATTGAATAACTTTTGTCAATTGATTATAACTTCCAAACACAGAACCATTTACAATACCTTCAATATAAATTTGACCTGTTATTTGCATATATGTTATAGAGTAAACTCCTGTTAATTGAATAAAAACTCTTCTAATATGTCAAGAAAATACCCCGACAAACACCAAATTCCCCATGTTTATAGACCTATTTGGCCCCAGTTCATTAAATACAGGCATTTAATCTATTATATCTCCATGAGCTCTGTCAAACAAGATATAGTATAAATGCTCAGTTTATCTCTAGAATACAGTAAACTGACCAAATCCTTGTTAATTGAATACTCCTGCCAATTGAATAATTTTCACTGGCAAAGTGGCTATTCAATTAACAGGCTTCCACTGTAACTGCAATGAAATATTTAAATTGAAGAATGTTTTCATTCCAGGTGTGGCAGTCAATTAGACAGTATAAAATTAAGCCTGATGTTTTTCTTTACAATCTTTTTCTTCGTTCAGTAAGAGACTGTGGAATTGAAGATGATAATTTTATTACAAAACTTTTACAGCCAGTCACTGATGAAAAAGCATTTAAAAAATATGGGTCTGAAGATGTTAAATGCCTAGAGTCATATCAACACAGTGTTCAGCTTAGAAAAGATCTTAATGTCATCAATACAGACAAAGTTCTCACACACGAGAAAGCAAAAACTTCAAGCTCATGGAAGGAGGATAATACTTCTGAAGCATACACACATTCATTGGAAGTGATACATGAACAACATAATGGAATGCAATTGTGTGAAATGCCTAATATTTTGGATCTGCCTTCATCATGTGATACGCGCATCATAGGAATCAAACCAATAAAAACTGCTGAAGATCGTCTAGCTCTGATTGGAGGTGTAGACCGATTTCTCCATCAGTTAAAATTAGATGATGTAACACCTGATATAAGGACCTTCACACAACTGTTGGATGTTGTACCATCAGATTTAACATCAGAAAATAAATTATTGTCAGTAATGAAAGAACATGAAGTAACCCCAGATATTGATATGTTAAATTTATTGATCCGAAAAAGGAGTTTGAGAAGGGATGATGAGAATGCAAAGGTAATCTGTATTTGTATTTTTCACTTTCAACTCATTTTATCATGAGGAGTAATTATTGTTCACTGCTCCAGTACAAATGCAGATTTCTTGTTTTATAATCTTCTTGCTTGTTTTATCTTTCTAATAATTATTCGTGGTCATGTGACTTATGACAAAAGTAGAAGCTTGTTAACTGGTAGTGTATGCTGGAAGCCCATAATTGGGTTTCATTTTGAAGTGCAGGTGCCATAACTTAAAGGGTTAGTATTCTGTGCATATGCTTCATATTATCTTTGAAGTGAAATATTTTACTCTATATGGATTTGCCTTGTTACAATTTATGTAGGCACTCTCCCATAAATTTTAACAAGTCAAAGATTTATGATTTTTCAGAATTGTATTTCTTATCAACCTACCTTACAATTGTTTACAACAGGCTTGCACTACAGTGGAAATCCCTAACTCGGAAAAAATACTCTCTATTTTCTTCTTTCCCAAGTGATTTGGGAAAGAAAAGTGGTGCAAAAGCACCAAGAAAAAATAAGCCAAAACTGGGTCGAGTGCGACCGGCGCACACCCAGTAGGGGAACTCTTCTTCATGTACTAATCCACAGCTTCCGGAACCAGTGTGCAGACATATAATCAACTTGTCATTCTATTTTTATCCGCCACGCTCCATGGAGGCAGATCGTCTCCCTCTTCAACAGTGATACCTTTTGACTCTATGTTAACGATGTTTCCTGTTCTGTTATGTTGATTCATAGCTGTTTCTTCATTATCCAGATATACAGGGCTGTGTTTTTAGCTCAACTTGGCAAAGCCAAATTTGAGGTATTGTCATGGCCCGCCATCTATCTGTCCATCTGTCCGTCCGTTGTGCCATCAACACGGATCGGGCTAGAAGCCGTATTTATGAACCGATCTTTACGAAACTTCTTGGGTACCTTTGTTATCACCGTGGGATGAGAACGAGTGTTTTGGAGTCCGGAACGAAATTCAAGATGGCTGCTGGCAGCCATTTTGTACAAAATTAGATGCAATCAGATTTTTGCGCAGAACTTCCATATGAAACCTCTGATTTGAAAAAATTTTTGTAGGAATTTTTAGTACCTTGGGATACATCACATATAATACAGGTTTTTTTCTCGTGCGTAAATTATGCAAATTAGACTAACTTTGATATATTTAGTGTCATTTTCAGCACTGTAAGTGCAAATGCCAATATGGCTCGGGCTAGAGGCCGTATTTATGAACCGCTCTTTATGAAACTTCTTGGGTACCTTTGTTATTACCGTGGGCCGACAGTGACCGTTGGGAATGGCGAGCGATCGCGCCAGCGCACCATCGCGCACCGCTTTTTCGTATACCGCGAGTAATTAGTCGCGCACGTTTATCTTCCGGTTGTGTTCAAAGCCTTCGTCGGAGAAGTGCAAAGTACAGAAGAACCTGTCATGAGCAGGGGTCAGCCGAGTGGTCGACTTGGGCGAAGAAGTCGCCTTGTCATTCCTCAAGTCGCCTTGGCTTACATTGGGGGTGAAAGTCAAGTCGCCCTCCCAAACTTCCTTGGGAGACATGGCAGTTTACTGTATTTTCTTATGTTTTATTTTTTAAAAACACACGCTTCCACAAAAAACAGTAAACACGGTTGCTGTTAAAGTCCGTCACACGGCTATGAAAATAGCGTAAACTAGCCCAATATTATATTTCTGAAAAGAATTGCAATGGCGTAGTCGTTCGAACAATTCGCCCCAACTGATAGCAACCAGCACAAAATGGCTATTTAAAAACAAAGTACCAGACAACAACGAATCACACAAGACACGCATCGAGTTAATTGGAATTTATTAAAGTTAACCATCGTTTCAAAACAAAAAAAATGTATTGGAGACAGTCCGTCCATATCGAAATTGCTTGCGGTTACGCTCTGTTCCACTGAAAAATTGGCTGCATTGAAATTCGCCCCACAATTTGCATTGAATGTTTTTCTTTGAAAACTTGTGAAGTTTGTTGGAAGGGGGTTAAATGTAATAAGGCTACAATAGAAATCACAGGTATTTGGATGGATAAGAATGGCAGACCTTCAAAGCACCAATCGCACGTGTCAGTGAAAGATGGTTGGCAGAAATTGTCAGTTTCCTGAACAGTGTATTATTAGTTTACCCAGCGCAGCCGGGAAGGGAGACAACTGAAATGTTTTGTCATTTACCAAAGAAATTAATTAACTCAAATTGTTAATAACGCTTAATTTACGAAGGATATCGAAAACTTTTTTAACTACGCTTTTCAACTCAGTTAGGGTATTCAGAAACCATGAATGACCCAGCTTCTTACATGAACTTGAAATTTATTTTAAACACTTTAAATATTTTTTTAAAAAGAATATACCTTCTGTTACAGAGAAGAACACTCTCACCATGGGTCATACTAAATTTCAAATCCACATCGTTGAGGCAAATACAAAATCAACTGCACGGTAACCTTAGTCATCACTGTTAGGCAAAGAGTTGAGGGGTATTCAGAAACCATGAACGACACAGTTTTTTGTAGGGTGGGGTGGGGGATTTTAACCTACATTCTGTTATGTAACCATCTTGACTTAGTTTTGTGTGTGTTTGTATAAACTTTTATTTATTTTTTTCTCCACAATTGTGTCCTCTATGTTCATTTATTTTGTCACGATGTCATATACGTTTTATGGTTTTTTTTTCTGATTTCTCCTTCATGTCCACTGACTTCTCCCTCCTGGGTCCTGACTTCTCCCTAAAGTCTCTGAAGGGAGAAGTCACTTCTCCCTAAAATCAGCTGCCAGGCTGACACCTGGTCATGAGCGACCACCCTTGGGACTTGCCAAAAATGGTCGTTAAAGACAGGTGGTCGCTGACGACAGGTTTGCTGAGAAGGGGTGCATTTCGAGTTTCGCTTTCACGATGCTTGAAGAGAGAAACGAAATGCGCCGATACTGGCGATAGCATACTTTAACCCCTCCACACAATCACATCTAAAAAAGAATTACCGAATGTGAAGACGTTTCGGCCCAATTTCTAAGACGTTTTGGCCTCTTAGGGCCGAAACGTCTCAAGGCCAAAACGTCATAAAACCAATTATTTTGGAAATCGTGCGTTATTAGGCCTACTGATTTCTCAACAGCAATCACCACCAATCCTTGTTATTCCACCTGGGGGCGAATTGGCCCGAGGCATTATTTTAAAAATCACTCTCCTAAAATTTTTCACTCTCGTAAAATCTAAAAGTGGAGAGTGAATTTCCACTCTCCTGCTCTCCCGCTCCCAACGGTCACTGGGCCGAGAACAAGTGTTTTGGGGTCCAGTCTGAAATTCAAGATGGCCGCTGGCAGCCATTTTGTACAAAATTAGGTGCAATCAGATTTTTGCGCAGAACTTCCGTATGAAAGCGCTGATTTGAATAATTTTTTGTGTGAATGTTTAGTACCATGGGATACATCACATATAATACAGGTTTTTTTCTCGTGCGTAAATTATGCAAATTAGACTAACTTTGATTTATTTAGTGTCATTTTCAGCACTGTAAGTGCAAATGCCAATACGGCTCGGGCTAGAGGCCGTATTTATGAACCGATCTTTACGAAACTTCTTGGGTACCTTTGTTATCACTGTGGGCCGAGAACGAGTGTTTTGGGATCCAGTCTGAAATTCAAGTTGGCTGCTGGCAGCCATTTTGTACAAAATTAGGTGCAATCAGATTTTTGCGCAGAACTTCCATATGAAAGCGCTGATTTGAATAATTTTTTGTGTGAATGTTTTGTACCATGGGATACATCACATATAATATGGATTTTTTTCTCGTGCATAAATTATGCCAATTAGACTAACTTTGATCTATTTAGTGTTACTTTCAGCACTGTTAGTGCAAATGCCAATATGGCTTGGGCTAGAGGCCGTATTGTGAACCGACCTTTCGTTCTGTACTTCTTGAGTAACTTTTTTATCACCGTGGGACGAGAACGAATGGTTTTGGGTGCGGTCCAAAATTCAAGATGGCCACCAGCAGCTATTTTGTACTTTAGTTAGTGCAATCAGTTTTTTTGTACAGAACTTCTGTATGAAAGTTCTGATTTGAATAAATTTTTGTATGAATGTTTAGTAACATGGAATACATCACATATAATACAGGTTTTTTTCTTGTGCAGAAATTATGCAAATTAGATGAACTTTGATTTATTCAGTGCTACTTATACACAGTAAGTGCACATGTCAATATGGCTCGGACTAGAGTCTGTATTTATGAACCGATCTTCACTAAACTTCTTGGGTACCTTTGATATCACCTTAGGATGAGAACGAGTGTTCCTGGGGGCAGTCCAAAATTCAAGATGGCTGCCAGTGGCCATTTTGTACCGAAATTAGGTCCAATCAGTTTTTTGGACACAACTTCTATACGGCTCAGGCTAGAGGCTGTATTTATGAACCGATCTTTACAAAACTTCTTGGGTACCTTAGTTATCACCGTGGGACGAGAACATGTTTTGGGGTGCAGTCTGAAATTCAAGATGGCCACCAGCAGCCATTTTGTACCAAAATTAGTGCAATCAGTTTTTTGTTTTTTCAAATGTTTATTCACCACAAAACAACCGCCTCACATTTCAAGTATATGGCTTTTGCACTGCTGAAAATCACAGTAGCCCACACGTTATTCATTTGAATTTCCTTGTTACCTGGCATGCCAATTAAGGTATTAGTTCAAAGTTTGCCCGTGTAGTGGAAATTCACCAACCAATGCGTCAGTGAATTTAACCCACGCCTGGGAAACTCATAGTTCAGTAACTGTACGCCAACAGACAGGTTTAATTTTGGAGTTCTGTATTTTTCTTGGATGCGGTTCAGACAGTAGATGTGTACAGGTTAGTATGGTAACACTGGGTGGGCAGTAAAAAATTATGAAACATATTTCTTCTGCTTTCTGCCTGGGTGTTGTTAATATATTAATATTTTTGGATGACTCATCAGTCACTCAGGTACGCTATGGAAAGTGAAAGTGGTGTTTTGATAGAGGATAATTTTTTACGTGTGTTGGAAAAACGTTTTATTTTCTTCCATTAAACTGTGACAGATTATTGGGCCTGAAAGGCTAAGAGTACTGGGTAGTGGGACAGAATGTTGGCGGTGTGCAGGCCTAACTGTGGGTGCATGTGGAAGATGGGGGAGGGAGGGGGGGGGGGGGTGGCAGTCCGGGAAATTTCATCAGTTTTGAAAGTGGTCCACAACAGTGCTTGTTATCCTTTATTTAATATTCTGCTTCCGTGCTTCTTTTCCTGCCCAAACTTCCATTTCCTGGTGGGGGTTCATATCTGGTGTAAACAAATAGGCTTGTATGTACAGTAACAGCTTATATTTTTATACTGTACCAATGACCCAGACTTAGCTGGTGCAAACTCCATTAAATTCAGGGCCAAACACAAATTTTGCCCCCCCACCAATCCCCAAAATTTGCATCAAAAACCGAAAATTAGATGTCCTGGTAGGTCCTCCATACTTTTACTGTACTGCGCATGCGCAGTGTCAAGGAGGTCTCGAAATTGGCACCAAAATGTCATTCTTTGTTTGGCCCTGAAAACAGTGTCACCTCACTGATATTTGTGCTGTAAATCTCAGTTTTAATGATGCCAGACACATAATTATGAGAGAAATGGTGGATATGAAGTGGATATAGGATGAGGAGAGGAAAAAACAGTGGCTTCTGATGTTCAGGGCTGTAACTTAAAATTATTTTACGAAATTATTTCAGGTTGCCTTTTTTCGAGGCATGGCCCTGTTGTTGTCATTCTTGCTATGAATGTTCCACTGTTTGATCAGTGTTTCCTCTCTCCCTTTCCTTCATTCCCCCCTAGCTATTCTCCCATGCTTATGGCTTATTTTTTGTGATGTTTATTACTAAAATTTCTTGGGAGTTTTGGCTTGGAAACAGAATTATTTTCTGTTCTTTCCCCATGTTTATGTCCTCACCCTTGGGTGTTTAGGCGTTTTGGTCTGCATCTACCATCTGATGCTCTGTAGTTTCTTCTGGGGAAGGTTCTGTTTAGCATCAGATAGTGTTTAAATTAGACACTGATTTCTGGGCCATGTTTACCAGTGCCTGGAGTCATGTTTCTGGTTTGTTTACACTTTTTGTTTACGTTGACAATGGTTACTTCTGATAAGTGATTTCTTGTCTTCTACCTAGATTAATTCATAGTAAGATACATTATTATTGTCTGTAAGTGTTACATTAATTTTTCAGAATGATTTAAAATTTTTGTCCTCACTTAGGCTTTTTTGGGATCCATTTGGGCTCAGGGTTCCCTTTAGGAACTTGGGCTCTTCTGAAAAAAAATTTTTCAAAATTTTTTCTTTTTTGAATTATTTTTTCATATTATAATGGATTATTATATTATGTATCTTTGTTTGCAAGGCTTATTGCGGGTACTATGATTGATTATTTTCACAATGAAAGATTATTGTTCAAATTGTAATGGAAGGAAATCTTCCTCTGATACTCATGATTTCTGTATTAATTGTAGTCAATGTACTCGCACTAATGATTAGTGACTAATCCTTGTTCTATGTGTATCAATTGGGATGACAAACGTTGGACACGTGTGTCACGGTATGTTGTTAGCGGGGAGAGGGCCATGCCGGTCCTCTCGCCGCAGGGTCACTCAAGTTTTTCACTCTCTTTTTCAGAGGAACAAGAATTGGGTGATGTTTCCGTGATGTTGTCTACCAATGCGCATCCGTCGTCACAATCGAGAGAAGAGCTAGTGGCAAAAGTGCTCATGGATATATGGCAATTGCCTAAGAGGCCCAAAGTAGGGTCGGCGGCGTTGGCGTCTATGTTCGCTAGCTCGCCCGGTGTCGCCTCCATTCACCGAATGGGTCAGCACCCGGATTCTTCCATTGCGGTCCAGGAAGGAAATAAGGGTGTTGTGAGCACTATAAATATACCACAGGCACACCCAGTGACGACGAATCTTAGTTTAGGACAGAAGAAGCTTTTGGGTTCGGTCCCTAGCTCGTCCAGCTCCGCACAGGCTGCGAGCGAGGTCCCTCTCTCGTACTACAACATCGCGGTCCGGATGTTGTTGTACATAACATTCCTCAGTCGGAGCTTACGTCCACCCCTCGGGACGCTCCAGTGTATAGACAGTCCGGAGAGACTGTATCTATGGCTTCTTCGTCCTCACGGTAGCGCACTTGACCGCACCTTGGCTATGTGACCGCCGATATCCAGCCAGCATCACCGTCCAGAGATTCCTCGACAGCCAGATCATGCCATCCGGTAGCCAGGGATTCGAGACCGCCTTCTTCCGGACGTTTGCATAAAAGAGGTATGCAGGAGACAACGTCCACGGAGTTTCCTGCGGCAAAATCCCGTAAGACCGCAGCTCCGCAGACCTCTTTGACGGACGTGCTATCGCAGATAGCACAGATCATAGCAGGATCCCAGCAGCTGGCAGAAGTTCTGTCCGAGCAGGAAGTATTTGATGATGCTGGGTCGGTGCGTTCCGCAGCTGGATCGGGAGCAGATGACCGAGATACCCAAGAGGTCTGTCAGGATGGAGAAAGGGATGTTGACGAGTTGGAATTCTCCCTTTCGGAACAACATAAAATAGCCGTCGAGTTAATCCGACATTTCCTACCTGAAGTTGTTCCAGCAGACCAGGATGCTGCTCAGCCGGATAGGAGGCTAATAGCGCCACTGGACACCGACTTTTTCAATCGGTTTAGGGACTCCGTCCATGAATTTCCGTTTCAGTCCAGGAATGTCTCTCGGACATTCAAGCTTTTGAACGACGCTATCAGTAAGCTTGCATCTAAAACGGGCAAGTCAGCCTTCCTTTCGGCTAATGCTCTCAATCTGCCTTTCATTAATGCAAGAAATAGATTTGAAACGGCAGGACAGGGCATTCAGAGAGTTCCTCTGCGTCTAGACGACCAGGCTGAAGACCTTGAATTATCCGTGTCATCGTCTATGTCTATTCAAAGCTCTACCTTGGAAACTACAATATCTTCTAATAGAGCAAATTTAGACGCACTCTCGTACGCAGCTCACCTTACCAGAACGTTGTCATTACGCCTTGAAGGACAAGAATTTCAAGATGTACAAACGTCTTTGAGAGTTCTGTCAAGGGCTATTGCCTTTTCTACGTATAACTCCGCCCTTTCAGTGGCTAAGCTGGAGTTGGTTAGACGTGATGGAGCCCTAGCTACGTCCACGAGAGTGGATAGTAAGGTGAAAAACTCTCTTAGAGTCACTCTGGTCTCTGGAGAACTTCTCATTGACGGCAAGCTTTCTGCTATTTATGATCAGTTAACTAAGAAAGCTTCAGACTCTCTGCTATTCAAGTCCACTTCTAAAAAGTTGGAACCAGCACAGAAAAGTAGGCCTGGATCTTCTGGGATGGGTACGTCCAGGGGAAGTTCCTTTAGAGGTGCGTACGCGCCCTCTAGGCCTTATTCTCGAGACCGTCAAGGCAGCAACTCTAGTAGGGGCCGTAATAACAGGTCAGACGCCCCTAGGTCGACGACGCAAGGTGCGGGTCGTGGAGGACGTGGTTTCTCCTTCCGCAAGCCTTGCAGGTCCAGGAGGTGATGGTGTAGACCTCTGTCGCGTTACAGTGGGCGGAAGGTTGTCGAGTTACTTACGAAATTGGGAATTGATTACGGAGGAACCTTGGGTTCGAAGGGTGATAGCGGAAGGACTGAAACTGTCCTTCAAAGGAAAACCACCGTTAACTCAAAGTCCAAGATGGACTCAACTTCCGTCAAATATTCTAAAAAGAGACGCACTTTTTTCAAAGGTTCAGTCTCTCTTACTGAAGAATGCGATAGAGGTCGTAGAAAACCAGGAATCTCCAGCTTTCTGCAGCCATCTTTTTCTGGTTCCGAAACCAGACGGCTCTTTTTGTCCAGTAATAGACTTAAGCTGGATAAACAAGCTGATTGTGGCTCCATAATTTTATATGGAGACCATTCGATTGGTCAGAACGAGCATTCGAGTGAACGACTATGCCGCGAGCATAGATCTCAAGGACGCATACTTTCACGTCATGGTACATCCGGCGTTCAGAAAGTATCTTCATTTCGCTGTCCTAGGTGTCATATAACAGTTCCGTGCGATGTGCTTCAGTCTGAATCTAGTGCTCTGGGCTTTCACTCGGATAATGAACTCGGTCATGACTTACTTCCGAGCTCATTCATCTGCGGTAACATCGGCCTACCTGGACGATATTCTTCAGAGGTACGGCAACGAGTTAACACTTCAGAATGATGTGCAGAATCTGCTTCTATTGCTCCGACGTCTCGGTTTTATAGTAAACGAGCAGAAGTCGGATCTGGTGCCGTTCAAGTCATTCTTGCTATGAATGTTCTATTGTTTGATCAGTGTTTCCTCTCTCCCTTTCCTTCATTCCCCCCCCAAGCTATTCTCCCATGCTTATGGCTTATTTTTTGTAATGTTTATTACTAAAATTTCTTGGGAGTTTTGGCTTGGAAACAGAATTATTTTCTGTTCTTTCCCCATGTTTATGTCCTCACCCTTGGGTGTTTAGGCGTTTTGGTCTGCATCTACCATCTGATGCTCTGCAGTTTCTTCTGGGGAAGGTTCTGTTTAGCATCAGATAGTGTTTAAATTAGACACTGATTTCTGGGCCATGTTTACCAGTGCCTGGAGTCATGTTTCTGGTTTGTTTACACTTTTTGTTTACGTTGACAATGGTTACTTCTGATAAGTGATTTCTTGTCTTCTATCTAGATTAATTCATAGTAAGATACATTATTATTGTCTGTAAGTGTTACATTAATTTTTCAGAATGATTTAAAATTTTTGTCCTCACTTAGGCTTTTTTGGGATCCATTTGGGCTCAGGGTTCCCTTTGGGAACTTGGGCTCTTCTGAAAAAATTTTTTCAAAATTTTTTCTTTTTTGAATTATTTTTTCATATTATAATGGATTATTATATTATGTATCTTTGTTTGCAAGGCTTATTGCGGGTACTATGATTGATTATTTTCACAATGAAAGATTATTGTTCAAATTGTAATGGAAGGAAATCTTCCTCTGTTACTCATGATTTCTGTATTAATTGTAGTCAATGTACTCGCACTAATGATTAGTGACTAATCCTTGTTCTATGTGTATCAATTGGGATGACAAACGTTGGACACGTGTGTCACGGTATGTTGTTAGCGGGGAGAGGGCCATGCCGGTCCTCTCGCCGCAGGGTCACTCAAGTTTTTCACTCTCTTTTTCAGAGGAACAAGAATTGGGTGATGTTTCCGTGATGTTGTCTACCAATGCGCATCCGTCGTCACAATCGAGAGAAGAGCTAGCGGCAAAAGTGCTCATGGATATATGGCAATTGCCTAAGAGGCCCAAAGTAGGGTCGGCGGCGTTGGCGTCTACGTTCGCTAGCTCGCCCGGTGTCGCGTCCATTCACCGAATGGGTCAGCACCCGGGTTCGTCCATTGTGGTCCAGGAAGGAAATAAGGGTGTTGTGAGCACTATAAATATACCACAGGCACACCCAGTGACGACGAATCTTAGTTTAGGACAGAAGAAGCCTTTGGGTTCGGTCCCTAGCTCGTCCAGCTCCGCACAGGCTGCGAGCGAGAGAGGTCCCTCTCTCATACAACAACATCGCGGTCCGGATGTTGTTGTACATAACATTCCTCAGTCGGAGCTTACGTCCACCCCTCGGGACGCTCCAGTGTATAGACAGTCCGGAGAGACTGTATCTATGGCTTCTTCGTCCTCACGGCAGCGCACTTGACCACACCTTGGCTATGTGACCGCCGATGTCCAGCCAGCATCGCCGTCCAGAGATTCCTCGACAGCCGGGTAATGCCATCCGGTAACCAGGGATTCGAGACCGCCTTCTTCCGGACGTTTGCATAAAAGAGGTATGCAGGAGACAACGTCCACGGAGCTTCCTGCGGCAAAATCCCGTAAGACCGCAGCTCCGCAGGCCTCTTTGACGGACGTGCTATCGCAGATAGCACAGATCATAGCAGGATCCCAGCAGCTGGCAGAAGTTCTGTCCGAGCAGGAAGTATCTGATGATGCTGGGTCGGTGCGTTCCGCAGCTGGGTCGGGAGCGGATGACCGAGATACCCAAGAGGTCCGTCAGGATGGAGAAAGGGATGTTGACGAGTTGGAATTCTCCCTTTTGGAACAACATAAAATAGCCGTCGAGTTAATCCGACATTTCCTACCTGAATTTGTTCCAGCGGACCAGGATGCTGCTCAGCCGGATAGGAGGCTAATAGCGCCACTGGACACCGACTTTTTCCATCGGTTTAGGGACTTCGTCCCTGAATTTCCGTCTCAGTCCAGGAATGTCTCACGGACATTCAAGCTTTTGAACGACGCTATCAGTAAGCTTGCATCTAAAACGGGCAAGTCAGCCTTCCTTTCGGCTAATGCTCTCAATCTGCCTTTCATTAATGCAAGAAATAGATTTGAAATGGCAGGACAGGGCATTCAGAGAGTTCCTCTGCGTCTAGACAACCAGGCTGAAGACCTTGAATTATCCGTGCCATCGTCTATGTCTATTCAAAGCTCTACCTTGGAAACTACAATATCTTCTAATAGAGCAAATTTAGACGCACTCTCGTACGCAGCTCACCTTACCAGAACGTTGTCATTACGCCTTGAAGGACAAGAATTTCAAGATGTACAAACGTCTTTGAGAGTTCTGTCAAGGGCTATTGCCTTTTCTACGTATAACTCTGCCCTTTCAGTGGCTAATCTGGAGTTGGTTAGACGTGATGGAGCCCTAGCTACGTCCACGAGAGTGGATAGTAAGGTGAAAAACTCTCTTAGAGTCGCTCTGGTCTCTGGAGAACTTCTCATTGACGGCAAGCTTTCTGCTATTTATGATCAGTTAACTAAGAAAGCTTCAGACTCTCTGCTATTTAAGTCCACTTCTAAAAAGTTGGAACCAGCGGAGAAAAGTAGGCCTGGATCTTCTGGGATGGGTACGTCCAGGGGAAGTTCCTTTAGAGGTGCGTACGCGCCCTCTTGGCCTTATTCTCGAGACCATCAAGGCAGCAACTCTAGTAGGGGCCATAATAACATGTCAGACGCCCTTAGGTCGACGACGCAAGGTGCGGGTCGTGGAGGACGTGGTTTCTCCTTCTGCAAGCCTTGCAGGTCCAGGAGATGATGGTGTAGACCTCTGTCGCGTTACAGTGGGCGGAAGGTTGTCGAGTTACTTACGAAATTGGGAATTGATTACGGAGGACCCTTGGGTTCGAAGGGTGATAGCGGAAGGACTGAAACTGTCCTTCAAAGGAAAACCACCATTAACTCGAAGTCCAAGATGTACTCAACTTCCGTCAAATATTCTAAAAAGAGACGCACTTCTTTCAAAGTTTCAGTCTCTCTTACTGAAGAATGCGATAGAGGTCGTAGAAAACCAGGAATCTCCAGCTTTCTACAGCCATCTTTTTCTGGTTCCGAAACCAGACGGCTCTTTTTGTCCAGTAATAGACTTAAGCTGGATAAACAAGCTGATTGTGGCTCCAAAATTTTATATGGAGACCATTCGATTGGTCAGAACGAGCATTCGAGTGAACCACTATGCCACGAGCATAGATCTCAAGGACGCATACTTTCACGTCATGGTACATCCTGTGTTCAGAAAGTATCTTCGTTTCGCTGTCCTAGGTGTCATATAACAGTTCCATGCGATGTGCTTCAGTCTGAATCTAGTGCTCTGGGCTTTCACTCGGATAATGAACTCGGTCATGACTTACTTCCGAGCTCATTCGTCTGCGATAACGTCGGCCTACCTGGACGATATTCTTCAGAGGTACGACAATGAGTTAACGCTTCAGAATGATGTGCAGAATCTGCTTCTATTGCTCCGACGTCTCGGTTTTATAGTAGAGCAGAAGTCGGATCTGGTGCCGTTCAAGTCATTCACCCACATGGGATGAGCTTCGAGACGCACAACAATCTCGTTCGTCTGCCGTTAACCAGAGCGAAGTTAGTCAGTTGTTATGCTCGCTATTGTATAAACTCAGAGAAGGTAACAGTGAGAGAATTCATGAGACTGATAGGTCTGTGCGGAGCTGCCGCAGATCTCATTCCAATGGGGCGGCTACGCACTCGTCCTCTCCAAATCTTTCTGACTCAGAATTGGAAGGCGAAGACTCTTTCGCTCGATATGGACATCCTCTTGTCAAGCCAAATGAAACAAGAGATTCAGACTTGGGCAGACATTCAGTGGTTAACTCAGGGAGTTCCACTGCAATTGCCGGATCTGAGTTTTACTATAATGACGGATGCCAGTCAAATAGGTTGCGGCGCGACACTATGCCCGCCGGATTCGAGGAGCCAGGGTCTTTGGGATCCGCAATTTTTTGGCAAGCACATAAATATCAAAGAAATGATGTCAATTTGGCTTGCGTTGCGTCATTGGATGGACGTTATTCAGGTTATAGGTCTTTGTTATCTGATACCTATGCACACCATGATACATTAATGATTGGATCTAATGTCTCTTTATCTAAATTGGTAAGAAACTTTTCGATAAATAGACCTAGAACCCTTAGATTAATTCTGAAATGGAATTTAGCATGAGTTCTTCTTAAGCTAAAAGAAGCACCTTTTGAGCCTCTTGACACTGTGGACTTCAAATTCTTAACATATAAGACAGCTTTTCTCTTAGCCTTCTCTTCTGCTAGAAGAGTTAGTGAGCTTCATGCTTTATAGATGATGCTCACTATCGTAGTGTTGGTAATACTATTACTTTTACTACTAATGTTGGATTTTTGGCTAAGAATCAGGCTCCTAATAAGTATCCTGAACCTATTGTTGTTAAGGCCCTTCCGTCTTCCGACGGGCGTAGGCCTTTACTCTGTCCTGTTAGAGCAAAACATATTTATAAACGTAGGTCTGAGTTTATTAGAAAGGGACGTAAGCATTTCTTTTTGTCTTTGATGCCTAATAGAAAGGACATTATGGTTCATTCTATTGCTAGATGGATTCAATTAACTATACATACTGCTTATGAAAAGTTATCTTCATCTCAGCAGTCTGCTCTTAAGATTTCGGCTCATGAAGTAAGAGCTCTATCAACATCTTGGGCTTATGCTGATAGTGTTGCTATTACAGATTTAGTGAAGGCTGCATATTGGTCTCAGCCTTCCACTTTCACAAATTTTTATCTTAGAGTCCATTTCTGGAGATCTGCATTGTTTAGGTCCGTTATCAGTTGCTCAGAATATCGTCCACTAAACAGTTGCAACTATAGTTATTTAGGCTTTCTGTTATGGCAGTGACTCTGTCCTGCTGCCCTCTTCGCTCTGGGGTATTTGACCCAGGGCAAGGGGAGACTCTGTCCTTCTGCCCTCTTCGCTCTGGGGTATTTGACCCAGGGCAAGGGGAAGGGGGGTGGGGTGGGGTGGGGTGTTCCCTTAGGTCACCTGCTTTTTAGTGAAAAGCAAGGAATACCTCCCCCAGAGTCAGTAATTCCGAGTCGGTACCGGGATGGTTTTAAAGTGTAAAGCTAATGTTTACTCATGTCATGTAATATTTTTAAAGTGTAGCTCGGTGTGAAGCATTTGTATATGTCACGTGTCAAACGAGCATTAATATACAATCCTCGGACACTTTTAATGATTTTTAATGAGTATAAAGAGTCTCATTTCTCTGGACTGCCTTTATTTACCTTTAAAAATAATTAGTATATAGGGTTATACTGGATATTAATAGAGATCATTGATGTTTTTGTGCTCAATTACGGAATGGTATTGTGTCTTTCTTTTTTGATAAGAATAAGAAAGATACATGTAAAGCCTATCTCTCCTTTTCTCCTTGAGGGGATAATTCTGTTATATGTAATTGAGCCTATTGGATTTTCCTTTATGTCCTGGGCCCTTCAGCCTGTTTACTATTCAGCTAAGTCTGGGTCATTGGTACAGTATAAAAATGTTAAAAAATTTATAGTAATTTATATATTTTTTATACTTAACAATGACCCAGACGGGGATGACCCTCCCATGAGTTGGGAACTCATACCTCCCCGCTGAGTACATAACGCTTACCAGGCACTGGTTGTAACAATGACATTTGGTGCCAATTTCGAGACCTCCTTGACACTGCGCATGCGCAGTAGAGTAAAAGTATGGAGGACCATATAGGACATCTAATTTTCGGTTTTTGACGAAAATTTTGGGGACTGGGGGGGGGGGGGGGGGGGGCAAAATTTGTGTTTGGCCCTGAATAATTAAGAGTTAGCACCAGCTAAGTCTGGGTCATTGGTAAGTGTAAAAAATATATAAATTATTATAAATTTTTTAACTTTTAGTTTGCAATGTGATGTAATGTACAGTTTTACTTTACAAACCAAAAACAATAACACATTTCACTCACATATTTCGGATTATTTCCGTGACAGCTATAACGTGTGTATAGCATATCTGTGTTACATAACAAGGAATGAATTGCAATTTCTTTATATCTGTGATTATATCTTTAATAAAAATCCTCTAAGTGAGAAGCCTTGGAATTCCCAAACTTTTCAGAGAAAACACGATTAATTCCCTTGACCCAGTGACGTTAAGTATAAAATTGTACCCCGCCTTTTTCTGAAAAGCTATTCACAAGACTATGGTAATATTTAACCGTGATTAACCGATTAACCACGGTTATATATCGATGTTAACCGTTCACGAAAATCCCATAACCGTTTCTGCCCTAGTCCTAAATTCAAGATGGCTGCCAGTGGCCATTTTGTACCGAAATTAGATCCAATCAGTTTTTTGTACACAACTTCTATACGGCTCAGGCTAGAGGCCATATTTATGAACCGATCTTTACGAAACTTCTTGGGTACCTTTGTTATCAAAGTGGGACTAGAATGAGTGTTTTTGGGTGTGGTCCAAAATTCAGTATGGCCACCAGCAGACATTTTGTACCAAAATTAGTGCAATCAGTTTTTTGTACAGAACTTCTGTATGAAAGTTCTGATTTGAATCAATTTTTGTATGAATGTTTGGTAACATGAAATACATTACATATAATACAGGTTTTTTGCTCATGCAGAAATTATGCAAATTAGATGAACTTTGTTTTATTCAGTGCTACTTTTTCACAGTAAGTGCATATGTCAATACGGCTTGGGCTAGAGTCTGTATTTATGAACCGATCTTCACGAAACTTCTTGGGATACCTTTATTATCACCTTGTGACAGGAACGAGTGTTTTTGGGTGTCTTTGTTATCACTGTGCTATGAGAACAAATATTTTTGGGTTCAGTCAGACCCATTCTGGGACTCAAAGATTTCTTTTCTAGTTTAGCATCTAACTGTCACCCCACCTTTACAATACTTTACCTATATATTTGTTACAGGCTATGGTCAGCATTAATGTACAGACCGTTACAATACTTTACATGTACCTTTGTTATCAGGTCATTACATAGATGTTTGTCATTGCTGTGTCACATACCGTACATGTACATGTGTAAACAAGTTCAGCTACAGTGTCATTGACACTTTCATTATATTTTCTCTCGATTATTCACTGTATTTTTCGTGATAAATCTCTATATCAGCTTCACGCGCAATTTTTGCATACTGTGCTATTTCAGTCTTTTATTCATTAATGCTAACCCTTTGGGTTTTGCTTTTAACTGAGTTAGGTGTCAGCTGGTGGAAGTTGTGGCAGCTTTTCTCCCTTCTTTTGAGGGTAGAATTTCTGCCAGTTTCCTTTTGGCTGATGGGGTACTTTTCTGTTCCTGTTGGGCCTTTGTTTCCTGCCACCTTACTCTGGTAGCTGGGGATGTCCTTGGGTTCACCTTCCCAACTACATTGCTCTCGCCAGATATGCCTAGGACGATACCTTGCCAGCCATTTCATTGACTTAGCATGCTGAAGTTTCCCATTATTCATGCTCCACTTTATTTGGGTGTTCTATTGAAAGACCCTGTGTGCTGGGTGGTCTTCCACCTTTTGGGCTTCAGTCTCTTGTGTAGTTTGGGCATATGATGTTTTCCTCCCACGCCCACGGAAGAGGAATGGAGTCGATCGGGGCCTCCCGATTCGACTCTGTCTGGAGAGAGTTATACCCCCTCCTGGGGGTTTTGCAGTCTTTTTATGGCGTGGATACCGCGGTAGCTGCTGACTTTCTGGCATAGAGATGCCTTGCTCCGGGACTACTGTCCCTCTCCAGTCGACATCTGAGGCTGTCACAAGGGTTGTGTCTCCTCTTTTGGAGCCGAGCTCAGTTGCTCTCTCCGCTTTTCTGCTTTGTCAGCAGCTACTGATGTATCCGCTCCTGCTGCTACTCTGTCAGTGACATCATTGGTCTCCATGTCAGCTGGCCTCAGCTTATCCAGGGGCGGGGGGGGGGGGGGGGGGGGTCTGCAGGGATTTCTGCTTCTTGGACGTGGGAATAACGGCCTCAACCTTCCCTGGCTTCAACTCGGCAAAGTCAGAAGTTGTTGCCGGCCAATCCCTCTGCTGTGGTCTCTCTGCCGTCGAGCCCAGCAGGTTTTGATTTGGATTCAGATGTCAATGGTGGGGTGACCGTTAACTCTGTTGTGCTTCTGTCCATGCACTCTGGTCCTTCGGCCAGTTTTGCGGGACCGGTGCTTTTTTGTGCAGCCTGGACCTTCTGTCCCTCAGAGATCCGCGGCGACTCTCCTGAGTTTCCACACTTAAGATCCTCGGCGTAGTTCATACCCTTATAGGCGTCTGTAGTCAGATGTTTTGGCTGCTTCGAGTGTTCTAGAGGATCGTGACCCTTTGATGGTTTAGAGGGTCAGATGTGAAGCCACTTTGCTGGACCATTACCAAGCCATACCGGCAGATACGGGTTGTGAACTTAGGGAGGCCCCCTCCTTGCTCACACAAGTTCTTCCCAAGAGCCTTCCTGTTGCCTCCAGTGAGGCTTCTAGTGGCTTCCAGGTGCCCTCCGTGGTACCTCCTCCCGGGATTGGAAGCAGGGCGCTGCTTTCTGATTCCTCTGATGTTCCTACACCATGGGAGGCATCGGCTGGTATGCCTGACATGGCCTATGTGTCTTCCGACTCAGACGATGGGTCAGACACACCTGACATTGAGAGCCATCAGTCTCCTGACTTAGGGGCGGCTCTTGACTTTGTGTTTGAATTCCTTCAAACCGTCAGACCAGCCGGAGGTTTCAGCCAGGCTGCGATCATTGGTTGTGTGCCTACAGCCTGTGGAGCACCCTGTCGGTACAAGTGGTCGAAGTTTTTGCTGCATTGGACTCAAAGCTGAGTTCCAAGGCTATGAAGACTCTGTTCTTTACTAGCCTGATACCTTTTTTACCCCTGTGCGTTATTGTTATTATGATTCCGCCAATCCGTTGGTTTGCAAGACTTTGATGGTCTTGGATCAGGACTCCATGCCAAGTCGGCCATTATTCCTATGGCGACTTTGGGGTCCATGTTGGGCTATCCAGAGAGATGCTAAGCATGCTTTTTCTCTTGGATCACGTCGTCTCTGCCTTGGCTGCTTATCTGCCTCCAGACAAGTTTGACGACATACAGGCTCCTTTGCATGTGATCTCTAAGAGGCTCATGCATCTTACTAACATGCATGCCTGTAACATGGCTACTTTGGATTTAGTTCGCCGGGACGCTGTATTGGACACAAGCTGTCCCCTCCTGAAGGCAGGACACTGCTCTTCAATCCGCTTCTTTGGTGGGTCCGTGACTATTCCAGGATTCCGTGGCGATGGTCCGGGATGACGTCCTGCATCATTCCAAAGATCAGCTGCTGCTTCGCCAGCTTGATCTGCCTTCTGTTGGAGGCTGGGTCTGTTACAAGTCTAACAAATGCCATTCTGCTTCCTCTGTGAAGCATAGGGCTGATCCTCCTTCTGCTGCTTCTTCCTCTTATTCAGGTGGTAAGGGCAAGCATCGGCAGCCCTGAGGGAGGTCTTAGGATTCTTCATCTAGCAGAGGTGGTGGTTTCTCCTCTCACGCGCCTCACCGGGTCTCGATATGAAGGTCCTCACCTCCTCGATTCATCCCAGGTTGGAGGAGGGATATCTGAGTTTGCAGACCGTTGGACCAAGATCACATCCGATCCTTGGGTTTTAGTTGTTCGGTCTGCGGATATCTTTTCTGAGGCACCCCACTCTGTTGAGTGTGACTCTTCTAACCCATGTTCCTTTCGACGTTCCACATCAGGAACTTTTGATCAGAGAGATAGACTTTCTCCTGTCAACGTGGGCTATTGAGGTCGTCAAGAACATTCATGCAGTGGGATTTTATTCCCACCTGTTCTTGGTGCCGAAGAGGGACGGCCGATTCCGACTGGTTATTGATCTGAGTATCCTGAACCATTCCCTCCATTACCCCCAAGCTCAGCATGGAGACTTTCAGGTCGGTTCGCCGCTCCATTCCCCAGAGAGGTTTTGCTTCCAGCACTGACCTGCGAGACGCTTATTTTCACATTCCGATTCATCGAACATTGCGAAAATATCTCAGGTTTGCTTTTCTCGGACGAATTTACCAGTTCACGGCCATACTTTTTGGCCTCAACCTGGCTCCTTGGGCCTTCATCCGACTGATGTTGCATGCGGTAGCCTTCCATTGCAGTCAGTCCAGGGTGACTACTTCGGCATATCTGGATGATATTCTCCAGAGGCATTCCAATGCTGCTCTTCTGGAGTCAGATGTCGGCACACTTGAGCCTGCTTATGTCGCTAGGGTTCAGAGTCAATGAGGGGAAGTCAGACCTGGTCCCTTCACAGTCATTTTGTCATCTGGGGATGGACTTCCGTACTCATCTGAATACGGTGGCGGTTCACCAGGCGAGGGCTGTCTTCTCTCGGCTTTCACTCTGACTTGGACCCAGTCCATGTCCGCAACAGCTCAGAATATTTTCCGGCTGCTCGGTCTTTGCGGTTCGGTGATGATCTCATTCCTCTAGGTCGGCTGCATGTCAGACCTATCCAACACTTTCTCAGTTGTTGGGGGCCGAATTGGGATCTGGTGCTTCAGTTACCAGCATCTCTTCATGGTCACCTTCTTCCCTGGACATATGTTCAGTGGATTATGCAGGGAGTTCCATTGGACTTGCCCATGTCCAATCATGTTCTGATGGCTGATGCCAATGATCTCGGATTGTGCATGACATTGGATCCTCTGGTCTTTTCCTTCATGATGTATGGGACCAGGATCATGCAGCTCTTCACATCACCCAGAAGGAGCTTCTTGCTTTTCTTCTGCATTTCCAGCAGTGGATCTCCCACCCTTCGAATCATCAGGTCCTTCTGTTGTCCGACAGTGGTTGCTTACAGTTGGAATCAGGGGCGGCTCGGACTCGGTTCCCATGTACGAATTGACTTGGGATCTTCTACTGCTTGCTCAGGATGTCAATGCCAGGGTGGTGATTCGTCACATTCCCGGTAGTCTGAACGTCCTTGCCGACTCCCTGTCCCAACGGGGCAGGTTCTTTTCCACCGAGTGGACGCTTCACAGGGCAGTGTTCCAGTCGCTTTGCTATCTCTGGGGTCGTCACCACATTGATCATTTTTCGATCCATTGGAACCCTCAGGTATACACTTTTGTGTCCTTGTGTCCCGATCCTCTGGCTTTCACCGTGGATGCTCTGTCACTCGATTGAAATGTTCTAGTCGGCTACGCCTTCCCGCCAGTTCCAATTCTGCCTCAGGTTTTAGCCAAGATACGAACCTGCAGTTATGGAATCCTACTGATCGCTCCCCTGTCGCATAAGCGGGTGAGGATCCATACAGCTCCGCTCTCTGTTGGCAACAGTTCCGGCGCATCTCCCTCTACATCATGACCTTCTTTGCAAGGTCACCCAAGGAGGTTTCATGTCGACCTGACTTCATTGTGCCTCCACACATATCTTTTGTCAGGTCCTCTCTCCTCCGTAGAGGTTTTTCAAGATGAGCAGTGGAGTGCTTTTCTTCTTCAAGGCGGCAATCCACTGGTTTAGCCTATGCAGCTAAATGGAAGGTCTTCTGTCGATGATGTGCTAATCACTCTGTTGATTATGCCGATCCTTAGATAACACAGATTGCAGAGTTTCTGGTATATCTGTTTGATTCTAGGGGTCTCCAACCTCTTACCATCTAGGGTGCAGGTCCATGCTTTCGGAGACCTCTTCGTTTGAGGGAAAGCACCGTATCGGCACTACGCCATCCCTCTCCAAGCTTCTTCCGCACTTTTCTTTGAACAGTCCTAGGAGTTTGCTGTTTACCCCAAAACTTGGGTTCTGCTTTGTTTGGGGGGGGGGGGGGGGTGGAGGGTCACAGAGGGGGGGGGGGGGGTGCCGTTCGAACCTTTATCCCAGGTGGATATGCTTTTTCTCACATAGACGGCTTCGTCTGATGGGTTTTGTTTCAGCTGGAAGGGTTAGTGAGCTTCACGCCCTGTTGATCCATTCTTTTCAGGAGCTCCGCCAACAGTGTTACTTTACCACTGATTGCGCCTTTCTGGCCAAGAATTAGATGCTAGAAACTACTCAACCTCATATCTGTATCAGGGCTCTTCCTTCTACTCGCCCTTTGCTCTGTTCGGTTTGTGCAATTTGCTTTTACTTCAGCCGGACGCTGTTATTTACGAAAGACGGGAACAGATACATTTCTTTCTCATATCCCTGGTTGACAGATCTCTCCTCAATCCATTTCTCGATGGATTTGTCTTGCTATTCGCATGTTATCCGACGTCCGGTTGTCTGTCGACTGACGATTGTATTACCAATTGTTTTTCTGCCCTTGAGGTGCATGCATTGTCTACCTCCTGGGCTTATGCTAACTCCATCTGTTGTCAGATGTTATGCAGGCAGACTACTGGAGAAATGCTTCGACTTTCTCCGCCCATCTGCACCAGTTGCAGGAGCAGTCTGAGGACCCTTTTTCTTTAGGCCCTCTTTTCTTCTGCTCTGGCTGTCATCAACCCTACCTGTTAGGGTTCTTGCAAGGTCAGTTTCAGCCCTGTTCTTGGGTCTGTCCTTTCTGTCTGTGTGTCACACAGGCCAATACGGCTCATCTTCCATTGTCATTTACTAATGGTTGTGAAGCTATGGTTTTATAGGCCTAGGGAATTATTCTTCTGTCCACGGTTCCAGCGCAGTCCGGTTGTGTGGGGGTTGGTTATGTGATTCCTTCATCCTGTTGTCTATTCAGCCTGTTGTAAACAATTGTAAGGTAGGTTGATAAGAAATTTAAATTTTATAGTAAATTTCCCTTCTTATTATACCTACCGCAATTGTTTACATGGAGGCCCTCCCGTCTTCTTTTTGGGGAAAGAATCCTTCCTCCCTGCTAATCATATAACTCCATTGTTGGCAAATTCAGTAGAATGACACATTGATTATACATCTGCACACTGGTTCTGGAAGCCGTGGATTAGTACCTGGAGAAGAGTCTCCTCTACTGGGTGTGTGCCGGTCGTACTCGACCCAGTTTTGGCATATTTTTTCTTGGTGCTTTTGCACCACTTTCCTTTCCCAAATCACTCGGGAAAGAAGAAAATAGCGAGTATTTTTCTGAGTTAGGGACTTCCACTGTAGTGCAAGCCTGTTGTAAACAATTGCTGCAGGTATAATAGGAAAGGAACTTTACTATAAAATTTTAAATTTCTGCATGTTAATTTAAGTTACTCTACAGATTAATAAGCATTTCGAAGGCTGTGGCAATTTATCTACTGGTATAGAATTCTTTAAATACAGTTGTAAATATATATTATAGTTTTGGCCCCTCATTATAAAATCCAATCACTAGAGTTTTAGTGATATCTGTATTCTCAGTGCTGTACAAAATATAGAGAGTGGTTTGCCACTAAAACACTCCAGATTGGAGTTTATTATCTGCTAAATTGCCTCAGTTGTGCTGGTTTCTCATGCGAGAGGTCACCTCAGTTCCCCATAGGAACCCCTGAAAGTGAACAAGTGATTGTTTTCTGAGGCAAACAAGTTCTGTTTCACTTGTAAAATAGGACCTGGTAACCAATGTCTGGGGTGAAAGTCTGAACTTGATAGTCCTTTACTTGTTTTGCAGTCATATTTATTTATTTATTTATGTATTTATTCGAGAATCGTTGCGAGAATCCATACCTAGTATGAGTGTCCCAGGATCCCATGACGCCACCAAGGTTCAACCACTGTTGTATACTGATAACACATGTTAACCTTTTACCCAACACACTTTTTTAATTTTTAAAACTAAGTTTGATAATTTTTAAAGAATAAATAATAAATAAATGATAAAATAATTAAATGAACAATATTTACCAATTACATCTTACAAATATGGCTGTCATTGGAACCGGCTCAATGAGCCGGTTCCAATGACATCCATATATTTGTAAGGTTTTATTGACAAAGTGTTAGGATATTTGAAGTCATGTTAGCCTTCTATTGGTTAATTTGTTGCCGCTGTGTTAGTTAAAGGGTTGTAATGACTCATTTTTTTTCACGCTAATCCTAGCAGAGGTGCAGTGAGGATCTACATAGATTCTCGCCGATTTTATTGTGTGAATCGATTCTCGGATTCTCATCGAAATATAAGCCCTGCGGAGTACCTGGAAAGAACCACCGAGCAACAACTACCAGCTGCCAGCTCCCCAATATCGTAACTCCACACTGCAGCACAAGTTGGGTTAGATTGGTTGAAAACATGCACACCGTCGATGTGCAGTATGTCTTAGTACACGGCGCCATCGTGCCGCCATGTGGACAATCGGGGTGAAGTGCCTTGACCAAGAACACAACGCGGCATTCTTGCCCAAGGACACAAATGGCATTCTTGTATTAATGGTGTGATGTATAAAGGAACTGGTGACCAATAGCTGTGATGAAAGCCCTCTAAAATGGGAAGTATAAGGTCCCACAAAGTAGATCTTCTGTTTCTCAGGCCATTATTATTAAGGGTCAAATACAATTTTTGAACCCCCCCCAATCCCCTAAATTTGCATACAGTACCAAAAATTAAAGTCCTATCTGACCCTCCATACTTTACCATCTGTGCATGCGCTGTGATCAGGAAGAGACCGGAATTGGAACCAACATCATTCTTTGGTTTGCCCTAAAGTCAGTAACAATGAACAGACATCTGTGCTTTAAAATCTCCTTTTTTGAGGATGCCAGACACAAGTCAATGCAAGAATTGGTGGATCCAAGGCTGTTAATGCATGATGGAAGTGAACAGCGGTGATTTTAAAACGTTCAGGGCTGTAACCTTATAATAATTATAAAATTGTTTCATGTTTCCCATTTTCGGGACATGCGCCTGATGGCAATCATTCTTGCTAATGATTATTCCACTGTTTGTTAAGAGTTACTTCCCTATCCTTTCATGAACCCTTCTGGTTAAACTCCTAAGCTTTTTGGCTATTTTTTATTGAAATTGTTTATTAAATTTCTTGGGAGTTTAATGTGTATTACAGAATGTTTATTCTGTTTATCCCCATGGTTACGTCCTCACCCTAGGGGTGTTAGGTCTTGTATCTTCTATCCGATGCATCGTTTTTTCTTCGTATGAAGATTTAGCTTTACATCTGGTAGCATTTAGATCGGTTACTGACTTTGGGCCTTTTTTGTGTGTCTGATGTCTTGTTTCCGTTTTTTTCCTTTGACGTTGTTTTCATTGGCAACATCCTTAAATATATGTGGTACTTAGTATTATATTACTGTAGGATTACTGTAGGATACATTGATTATGATTCCGGTAGTGTAGCTCTTAAAATTTCGATTTTGTCCACACTTAGGCTCTATCGGGATGCCCTTGGGCTCATCATGTTCCCTTTGGGAACTTAGGCTTTTTAAAAAAAATTTCGAAAAATTTTTGGGGTAATTTTTTGAATTTAGTTTTGATTGATATTATTCATGTATCTTTATCATATATTTTATTGTGGAGTTTGTGGGAGTGGTATCGACTTTGTTTTTTGATTGAATTATGAAGCTTACTGCTCTTAATGCAAGGCGAGGAAGTCGACCTCGGATTTGCATGCTTGTTGCCTTGACTGTAGTCGATGCACTCCTATGGATTCTTGTCCTACTTGTGTACATTGGGATGACAGACATTGGAGACGGGTGTGTCACGGTATGTTGTTGGTGGTGAGGTTCCTATGCCGGAACTCTCACCGCAAGATAATTCAATTTTTTCAGTTTCTATTTACAGAGGAACAAGAATATGGTGATGGTATTGTGACATCCATCCAAAGTGTGCTACCGTCGTCGTGCTCTGATGAGCAAATAGAGTTAGCTGCAAGGTGCTCATGAATATAAGGGGATAAGGCCTCTAGTTAATGTTCTTAATCCCTTGCAAGCAGCTAGCTAGACCAGTGAAGCAGTTACTCCGTCCATGGGAGCCGTGACACTGGGTGTGACCAGTGCGGTCGAAGGAAGTGTAGATTTGGTAGAGCGAGCACCTCAAAATCAAAAGCTCACCCATAGATGACGGAAAATAGTAAGCGGGGGGTTTTGTTCAGAATCATAGCTGTAGGCCTTCTGAGACAACACTTTTACCCACTGATCTTCCGTGACTTTAATCCAGTTTCTCACAAAGTTTGATAACTTTCCGTCAACTGGTAAGCAATAGAGGTCTTATTCATCACCTATATGACTAACGAGGCTTACGGACGGAGAAACTATGTCCTCCCTGCAAAGACCCATGTTCCGTCGGCTTAGGGGCATCTGACCTATAGTCTGGATCAGACCTGCGCCCCTTTCCCGAGTCGCTATACTGACCACCTCCGGAGTAATTATAAGAGGGTTTCTTGTACCCTCGCGAGGAGTTCCCTTAGTTGATTTTGAAGTGGAACAACCTCACTTACCCCAGTCTGCTGAAGCGTGTTGTTGAGACGCAGACTTCAGTAGCAGTGTACTGGAAGCTTTCTTGTAGCCTGTTCATAGACTAACAAAAGTTCATCATCAAATAGAGTATATCCGGAGACCAGAGCGACTCAGAGAGAGCTTTTCACCTTGTCATCTATAAGTGATGATGACGCAAGGGCAGCATCACGTCTGATCAACACACAATTTGCCACTATCAGGGTGGAGTTGTACGTGGACAGCCCTGGAAAGAACTCTAAGCGAGGAACAAACGTCCTCAAATTCCTTCCCATTAAGACGTTGCGTCATAGCTCTGGTGAGGTGATCTGCATAGGACATCGCATCCAGATTCACTCTATTGGATGAAATAGCATATTCCATCACTTCAGAGCATATATTGAATAATGCATGTAGAGACATATCTACATCCCCGGCCTGCTCATCTAAACACAGAGGAGCTCTCTGGACACCTTCTCCAACCATTTTAAAAATGAACATGGTCCAATGGACGGTATACTTATGGAAGATGTCGATAAGAAACCACCTTCCTCTTAGCACTAGAGAGGTTGAATATGGCATTGTTAACATGGCCGAAGGCCTCCGACACCTGTCGAGACTGTTTCGAGAAGGAAAGAACATCCTCTTTCCTCCACATGAAATCTGCTTCTAGAGACGACAGCGGTTTCTCTCTAGTAGTCGGAGCTTGCTGATCAGGTGGAACAAAGTCAGTATAGTATTGATAAATAAAATTCATCGCTACCATATGCTGTCCCTTTCATCATCCGACAGATTCAGCTATGACATTCGGTCCATCGCATCAGTGTGTGCAGATGACTGGACTGATCCAGCGCCATCCGATAGTTCACCACCGGAGTCTGCGGGAGGCTGCTCTTGCACTTGCTCTGATGCTGCGATCAGCAGCGCTATCTGCAACAGCAAGTCCGTTACCAAGGCTTGAGGAGCAGTGGTCTACTGTATTTTCACCGCTTGCTGCTCCTGGGATGAAGATCCGGAGATAGATCTCTTCTCCGAACGTCCTGATGATGGAAGCTTTGGATCGCTAGCTACCGGATGGTCCGACTTCATGGGCAAAGACTGGCTCCATCTTCGTGCTGCTGGCTGGATATCCGAAATCGGGTAGCTAGCATGAGGTCGTGTGTGCTTTGTAACGTAGCGGAGGAAGCCGTGACTGTAGCCGAGGCCAGCTGCAGTCTAGACGGAGCATCCCGGGCGGCGGGTGTGGACGTATGCTCCAGCTGGTGCAAGTTTCTCAAAACAACATTTGGGACCTCTCCCGCTCGCAGCCTTGCTAGACTACGCCAAGCCTCCCTAAAAGAAACTTGCTGACTTCTGTAAACCTCGCAGAAAAGTGGATGAAAATTGCAGGAGATCAGTGGATGAGAATGTAGTCTTGAGAGTCCTGCAGCTATCAGTCTGTGCAAAGCTCCACTTACAAGAAGTTTGTGTTGGACAAATCTTCCTGCGAATTCTTCCAAGAGAGTCTCGCCTTGTGGAGATACAGACTCTCCTATTGAAGAAAAGCAGTAGAGGTCGTGGAAATATTCTCTAGGTTTTTTCAAATCACCTGTTTTTCGTCCTGAAGCCGGATGGATAGTGCATAGATAAGCTTGTTTGGAATAGAGCTGTTAGAGGGAATAGGTATGTCTTTTCCCTCTCAGTGTTGTATTACTTGGTGTCGAGACATTTAATGTCATTGTGGACACCAAAGTAGCCTTATGTACTGTAACAGTGGTCTTTTCTTAGCGGTTAGTGTTATAAGTCTTCATTTAGTGAGCTTTCAAATGTGGTAAGTAACACAGATATGTCTTCAAGTAGACAAATACTCCTAACTGCGTAGCTACCTTGAGATTACTGTCTTTTTGGGAATTGCAGCTGTTAGAATAGTGACTCGTCATTCCCTACCTTGCACGACAATGGTTGTAAGTAGGACCTTCTTTCACAGGGGAAATCGCGCACTTATATCACCTGCTTTATAGTGAAAAGCAAGGGAATACCTCCTCTGCGGTACAGTATAAAAATATGAAAACATTTATAGTAATTTATATATTTTTTTATACTTATCAATGACCCACACGGGGATGGCCCTCCCATGAGTTGGGAACTCCCACCTCCCCGCTGATTATATAACGAAGACTTGGCACCAATTTCGGTACTGCCTTGACACTATGCATACGCAGTGGACGAAAGTATGGAGGACCATATAGGACATTGATTTTGTGGATTTTGATGCAAATTTTGGGGATTGGGGGGGGGGGGAAATTTGTGTTTGGCCCTGAATTTTTAAGAGTTAGCACCAGCTAAGTCTGGGTCATTGGTAAGTATAAAAAATATATAAATTACTATAAATTTTTTCATTTTCGTGAGCCATCCGGTTTCGGACTTTAAATTGTCACAGTTATATTAAATGTTAAAGTTTTTCATTTTGTTAATTGTGTTAGAGTTAGGTGTCATCGGGATACCTTTATTTCAGATTCTCTTCTCTCCTTTGAGAGTGGTCCTTCTGTTGTTTGGTTCCTGGTCGACCGTCTGGAGTCTGTTGTTCTGTCACCTTTCTCTCTTCTTTGGGGGGTGTTCTTCTGTTTTCTACGGAATTCACCTTCTCTGCTTCTCTCAATTCTGTCATGCCCAGGACTATTCCTTGTGGGCAATGTTTGCTTCCTAAGCATGTGGACGATTCGCATGTTTCATGCTCCTCTTGCAATGGGTGTTTGGCCGATCGACCCTGTGTTTTTTGTGGATCATGGTCATCCACTTTCTGGGCGTCCGTGAACCGTGTTGTGCGTTCTCGTGGCCGTGCCTCCCGCAGGAAAGGGGAGTGCGGTCGTTTGGGGCCTCCCAAAATGATCACGTCTGGTGAGAGTTATTCCTCCACCCTGGGGGATGTGCAGTCTATTCCTGTTGTGGATACTGCGGGAGCCGTTGAGTTGTCTGGTGGAGAGGTGTCTGGTTCTGGGACTGCGGTCCCCCTCCAGTCGACATCTGAGGCTGTCACTAGGGTTGTGATTTCTCCTTCGGAGCAGAGCAGGGGTGCTCTCTCCACAATTCCACCAACCTCAATGACTCCCGACGTATCTACTATTACTGCTGTTCCGTCTGCTTCGTCTTCGGTTTCAGCCGGCCTTGGGTTATCCCTGCAGGGATCTGCAGGGATGTCTGGCAGTTTGGATGTGGGATATTGGTCTCAGCCTTTCCTGGCTTCAACTCGGCTTAGTTGGAAGGGGCTGCCGGCCGAACCCTCTACTGTGCTCTCTGCTCCGTCGAGCACCACAGTTTTGTGATTGGATTCGGATGTTCATGGTAGGGCCACTATGAACTCTGTGGCATTTCTGTCCACTCATTCTGCTCACATGGCCAGTTTTGTGGGACCAACGCCTTCTGTGCAGCCGGGACCTTCTGTCCCACAGAGGTATGCAGTGACTCTCCTGAGTTCCCGCTATGTTGATCCTCGGGGTGTGTCGTACCCCAATACACGTCTGCCCTCAGATGTTTCAGCTGCAGCCCGTCACCCCGCTTCGGGTGTATTTGAGAATCGTGACCCTTCACTGGTTAAGAGGGTCAGGTGTGAAGCCACTTTGCCAGTTCGTCCCCATGTCGAACACAGGCAGTGAGCTTAGGGAGGCCCTCTCCTTTCTCACTCATCTTCTGTCCAAGAGCCTTCCCGTTGCTTCCAGCGAGGCAGCTTGTGGTTTCAGGAGCCCCCTATGGTACCACCTCCCGGGATTGGAAACGGGCCGCTTTCTGATCCCCCTGGTGTGCCTACACCATGGGAGGCATCGGCTGGTTTGCCCACGATGGGCTATGTGACATCTGACTCAGGGGAGGAGTCAGACATACTTGATGTCGAGAGCCAACAGTCTTCTGACTTGGGGGCAGCTCTTGACTTTGTGTTTGGGTTCCTTCCGGATCTCAAACCATCAAACCAGCCGACAGTGTCAGCCAGGCCGGGATCATCGGTCGCGCGCCTACAGCCTGTGGAGCAACCTGCTTCTAGGCGTCTTCGACCATGCCAGTCAGTACAGGTGGTTGAAGCATTTTCAGCTTTGGACTCTAAGCTGAGTTCCAAGGCTATGAAGGCTCTGTTCTTCACCAGGGTTGACACCTTTTTGCCTCCGGTGCGTTATCATCCCTACGATTCCGCAATCCGTCAGTCTGCCAGACTTTGATGGTTTTGGATCAGGACTCCAACAGCCGTTGGGGTAAGGGTAAGCGTCGGCAGGCTAGAGGGAAGTCTCAGGATTCTTCATAAGTAGAGGTGGTGGTTTCTCCTCTTGCAGGCCTCGTCGGGGCTCGAAATGAAGGTCCTCACCTCGATTTGTCCCATGTTGGAGGAAGGATAGCAGAGTTCGCAGACCGTTGGGCCACCATCACATCCGATCCTTGGGTTTTAGATGTTGTTCGGTCCGGGCTGCGAATATCCTTCCGGAGGCACCCCACCCTGTCCGGAGTGCCTCTTCCAACCACAGTTCCTTCAGACGTTTGACATCAGGAACTTTTGTCCACGGAGATAGACAATCTCCTGGCAAAGGGGGCGATCGAGGTCGTCAAGAACATTCAGTCAGTGGGGTTTTATTCCTGCCTGTTCTTGGTGCTGAAGAAGTTCGGCCGACTCTGACTGGTTATCAATCTGAGTATCCTGAATCAGTCTATCATTGCTCCCAAGTTCAGCATGGAGACTTTCAGGTCAGTCCACCGTTCCATTCACCAGAGAGATTTTGCTTCCAGTATCGACCTGCGAGACACTTACTTTCACGTTCCGATTCATCGGGCGTCACAAAAGTATCTCAGGTTCACGTTTCTGGGGCGAGTTTACCAGTTCAAGGCCATGCCTTTCGGCCTCAACCTGGCTCCTTGGGCCTTACATTCGGAACCAGGGTGGCACGCACTCAGTTCCAATGTACGAATTGGCTCGGGATTTTCTACTGCTCGCTCAGGATGTCAACGCCAGAGTGGTGGTTCGTCACATTCCCGGTCATCTGAACGTCCTAGCCGACTCCCTGTCCTGAAGAGACAGGGTCATTTCCACCGAGTGGATGCTCCACAGGGCAGTGTTCCAGTCTCTTTGCGATCTCTGGGGGTCGTCCCCACATCGATCTCTTTGCGACTCGTTGGAACCATCAGGTGGACACTTTCATGTCTCCGTGTCCAGATCCTCTGGCTTTTGCTGTGGATGCTCTGTCACTCGATTGGAACGGGCTAGTCGGCTACGCCTTCCCACCAGTTCCGATTCTGCCTTAGGTTCTAGCCAAAATTTGAACCTGCAGTTGTCGAATCATTCTGATCGCTCCCCTGTTGCCTCAGCGGGTGTGGATCAATCAGCTCCACTCTCTGATAGCGGCAGTTCCGGCACGTCTCCCTCTACGTCACAACCTTCTTTACCAAGGTCACCCGAGGAGGTTTCACGGACCTGACTTCATTGTACCTTCACGCACATCTTTTGTCAGGTCCTGTCTCCTCCGTAGAGGTTTTTCGAGACAAGCAGTGGAGTGCATTTCTTCTTCAAGGAGGCACTCCACTGGTTTAGCTTATGCAGCTAAGTGGAAGGTCTTCTGTCGATGGTGTGCCGATAACTCTGTTGATTATGCCAATCCTTCGATTTCACAGATTGCGGAGTTTCTGGTATACCTGTTTGATTCTCGGGGTCTCCAACCTGTTACCATCATGGGTTACAGGTCCATTCTTTCAGAAACCTTTTCTTATGTGGGGAAGCGTCATATCAGCACTAATCCTTACCTCTCCAAGCTTGTTCGGCACTTTTCTTTGAAAAGGCCTCGGACTTTGCAACTTACTCCAACATGGAATCTTTTGTGGGTGTTGCGTTGCTTGGGGTGGGGGGGGGGGGGGGCATTTTCTCACATATAAGATGGCTTTTCTGATGATTTTTGCTTCTGCCAGATGGGTTAGTGAGCTTCACGCCCTCTCGGTTGACCAGGCCTTTTTCAGGAGCTCTCCCAACAGTGTTACTTTTACCACTGATTACCCCTTTCTGGCCAAGAATCAGATACCAAAGACTACTCCACCTCCTATCTGTATCAGGGCTCTTCCTTCTGTTGAGGGTAATCGCCCTTTGCTCTGTCCGGTTCGTGCTATTCAATTTGCATTTATCTCAATCGGACACAATTCATACCGAAAAGCAGGAAACGGTTTTTTCTGTCTCTTATTCCTGGTCGACTGAAGATCTCTCCTCAATCCCTTTCTTGATGGATTTGTCTTGCTATTTGTGTGGCTTACACTCGTTTAGCAACTGGCGATTGTATTACCAATCGTATTTCTGCCCACTGGGTGCGTGCATTGTCTACCTCTTGGGCTTATCCTAACTCCGTCAAGTTGTCGGATGTTATGAAGGCAGCCTACTGGAGAAATGCCTCTACTTTCTCCACCTTCTATCTGCGTCAGTTGCAAGGACCATCCGGAGGACCTTTTTATTCAGCCTATAGTAAATAATTGTAGGTAGGTTGATAAGAAATTTAAATTTTATAGTAAATTTCCTTTCTTATTATACCTACCACAATTGTTTACATGGAGGCCCTCCCGTCTTCTTATACGGGTAAGAATCCTTCCTCCCTGCTGATCACATAAATCTAACGTTGGTGGATTCAAAAAGAATGAGTCATTAGCGATGTATATGCACACTGGCAGCGGAAGTCGTGGAGTTGTACTTGGATTGAGAGCGTCCCCTACTGGGTCTGCGCCGGTAGCACTCGACCCAGTTTTGCCTTATTTTTTCTTGGTGCTTTTGCACCACTTTTCTTTCCCAAATTGCTTGGGAAAGACCAAAATAGAGAGTACATTTTCTGTGTTAGGGACTTCCACTGTAGTGCAAGCCTGTAGTAAACAATTGTGGTAGGTATAATAAGAAAGGGAATTTACTATAAAATTTAAATTTTTCAGTAATTATGCAGTGACATAACTGAATTTATTATCTCTTGGGACTGCTGTCTCTTTGGGAATTTAGGGCTGTTAAATAGCGCCTCTTCATTCCCTACCTTGTGTGACGATAGTTGTAAGTCTCCATTCAGTGAGCCTTCAAGGTCGCAACTTACTGCGATATATCTGTTTTCACAGAGATGAAGACTTATAAGCTACAGCTAGCATTGTAAGTCTCCTTATTGAGCTTCTAAGGCTGCAGTTATCAGCCTTTTATTGTCTTCACATATAGGAAGACCTTTTGCTGCTTCAGCTAATCTGAGTTCGTTGTCCTATAGGACATACCGTATGTTAGAGGAGGTTATTCTCTTTCTACCGGTATGGTTTGGCTTCCATTACACGAGGTGATAACCTCTATTGATGACGCCATATTTACCTAGTGTGATTATGTCAATACAGTGTATTTGTTCATCACGTCCCTCTCTGTCCTTAGTGGCATTATGGAGTCGGTCAGATGTGAGGTTGCCCTGCAGTTCCTATACTGTTTGATAACTAACACAAGAGCGATTCAAGTAATGCGGGTGAGGGGAGGTTCTCCCCCCCCCCCCCCCCCCCCCCCCCCCCCCCCCCCACCAACCAATGTTAAGAGGCGATTACAGGGCAAGACGTAGTTTTCTTCACATAAGCCTTGTATGCATTTAAGTATATACATGCCTTTCATGACGGCTGGATCATGTTCTAACAGTGACCTCATGGGCACATCCACTTTTTAGTTGGTTTGTTTGCTGTGGTTGTTCGTTTTTAAGTCATATACAAGCATATGATTCATTGTCAATAAAATTGCTAGCCTTTGTGTGCCTGTATGGCTGACATGTCGGTTATCTGGGTAACATTCTTCAAGGTGGCAATTAGTCCACTCTGAAAAGTTTCACTCAGAGTAGTGTGGCCTTTTCTTACAACGTATGAGTTTATTACTCAGTTAACTGCTTATTAACGCTGTATTATTCATTCAGTTTCCTGGTTACACTTGTATCACTTGGTCATACCATGGATACAGTCTGTATTCAGATTAGTACATGTGGGATTTCATTGCTTGCGTGCATAATATGTGTATTTTTTAGGCAGATGCATTATTGTACACATTATATAAATTCTTGGTCTGCTTATAGAGCTCAGGAGAATTTGGGGGATATTTGGATCAGTTATGGAACTGCTAACAGGTCATCTATGCATTATTCGGAGTAGTATATTCTTTCTCTGAACAATCAATGGTTGTTACGGACCTAGGAAAAAGTGAATTATTTCTGGGATGGCCTGTGACGAGTCTGTTAATCATAGCTCGTTCCATGTTCTAAATCCAGGTTTCTTGAAGATACAGTGCACATTCTCGTATATTCGAATGGTTCATTGGAGTCTTATTATTGGGACCAATTGTACACATGAATGGGGTTGCATGTAGGTTGCCTTAGGCGCGTGTTTGCTCTTCAGATACTTTCCATTGATATTCAATTGCACAAGTGTATGGTCGTACACTTTTTATCATCAGTTTTCATCCTACCTACGTATCCCGACTCTAGTACACGTTAGATGCATGCTCTGTTAATTACCAGGATCGTCACAATAGCCTTAGCTTCTGAAGTGGCATTAAACACCAATAATTAATAATAAATATTAACAGGGTGCTTATTAGGCGATTATATTTGGATTCTTCACTGATTCCAGAGCGCTCCCCTCTTTGTTTTGAAGAATATTCCTTTTTCTTCATCTCATCCAGCTTGATAAGTGTGTGTAACTATGAGTGAAGCTGTTTTGTCTGTAGATTATTACTGATCCTTGATACAGCTTGTTTATTATTTATATATGGTGTATGTTTGTGAGGGTTAGTCTCTCACTATCAAATATGCCATCCTAATTTAAGGGGCTTAGTCTGGACTAGCCATAAAATTGGGGGCTCGTTACAGTATGTCAAAAATTGCAGGTTGAAATTTTGATACTTCAACATCAGTGTTTATATAGAATAAATAGGTACTAGGGCCGGTAATCGGATTTAAACCACGAGTAGGATAAGGGTTTTAACCACTTGGCTTGCCAAGTGGTTGAAACCTTTATTCTATGAGTGGTTTAATACTGATTAGTGGTCTTAGTACCTATTTGTTTTATTTATACCATGCTCTTAATAAATAATTGACTTTCTCACTTAAAATGAAGAAAAAATGACACCTTCTATCACAAACACATAGGTTTGTTTTGTTTCCATCTGCACCGGTGGGCAGTTCTATCAACTGTACATGAATGCTTGATTGACAGCGAGACACATTGTCATAGTTGATTGAATTTACCTTGCTTTTTCGGTCAGATTATTATTAACAATTCTTAAATTTTATTTTACGTATTTAATTGTAGGTATTTTAAACTTAATAAGTCATTTACACATAGTAGATAGTGCCACAAAATGTTGTATGTTTGAATGAAACCTCGCGAAGTGTGAATATTTCAAAGTTGGCAAATTGCTTCATGCCAAAGGTCAAGTTGGATGGACTTCCGACTATAGCTGTAAAAAATTTTAACCACAGTAGAAGCTTTACACTGGTAGTGGGGTTAAAAGCTAATATTTAACATACAGGCTTTTCACAGGTAGTAACATAGGCCAGCATGGTATAAAAAAGGTTTAACCCTCCAGCGCCTGGAGATTTTTAAACATTTTCATGTTGAAAGTCTACCTCCTGTAGCTTTGCAGTTGTTTCTAGTCAAGTCTTGAGGCAGACAAGACTTGCCTAGAACAACTGACAAGGTACTTAGAAAACAAGTTATGAGTTTACCTGAACAATCCATGTTGGGGCACCTGTTCCTTTGCATTAAAAAGTTTTCAAAGTCAGAATTCGGCTCTTAAGGGTTAACTCCGTTCTTCATTTCTGAGGTGTGCTTTCATGCTCGTGCATTTATGACACACCTTATTTGTAACCAAGGTACACTTTTTAGTTCACCGAAGGGAGCTTAACTTACCACCGGCTGGCCGTCGTCCGTCGTTGTGAACATTTTTCAAACGACTTCTCCTCTGAAACCACTGGTCCGATTTTCACGAAACTTCATGTGGATATTCATTACTATATTGCAATTCAGGTTTGTTTAATGAAATGGCCACGTCCCATAGGGGCTCTGTATGGGGTATAACTCTGATAGCACCATATGAATTATAGAAAAATTATTAAAAAATCTTCTTCTCCAGAACCAGTGGGCAGAATCTTTTGATACTTGGTATGCAGCATCTTGGTATAGGTCTGATTCAAGTTTGTTCAAATTGGCCCCTCTGGATTCATATTTGGGCTCACAATAGAAGCCCAAATTCTAATTTAGTGCATTTCAGGCAAATTTCTTAAAAAATCTTCTTCTCCAGATCCAGCAGGCAGAATCTTTTGATATTTGGTATGCAACATTGTGGGGTCGATCTGATTCAAGTTTGTTCAAAGCGGCCCCCTGGATTCACATTTGGGCTCAGTATAGAAGCCCGAATTCGAACTTAGTGCATTTCAGGCAAATTTCTTAAAAAATCTTCTTCTCAAGATCCAGCAGGCAGAATCTTTTGATATTTGGTATGCAACATTGTGGGGTGGATCTGATTCAAGTTTGTTCAAATCGACCCCCTGGATTCATATTTGGGCTCACTATAAAAGCTCGAATTCGAACTTAGTGCATTTCAGGCAAGTTTCTTAAAAAATCTTCTTCTTAAGATCCAGCAGGCAGAATCTTTTGATATTTGGTATGCAACATTGTGGGATGGATCTGATTCAAGTTTGTTCAAATCGGCCCCTTGGGTTCATATTTGGGCTCAGTATAGGAGCCCAAATTTGAACTTAGTGCATTTCAGGCAAATTTCTTAAAAAATCTTTTTCTCAAGATCCAGCAGGCAGAATCTTTTGATATTTGGTATGCAACATTGTGGGGTGGATCTGATTCAAGTTTGTTCAAATCGGCCCCCTGGATTCATATTTGGGCTCAGTATAGAAGCCTGAATTCGAATTTAGTGCATTTCAGGCAAATTTCTTAAAAAATCTTCTTCTCAAGATCCAGCAGACAGAATCTTTTGATATTAGGTATGCAGCATGCTTAGGGGGTGAGATTCAAGTTTGTTCAAGCCAAGTCCCTGGGTTCATATTTGGGCTCACTGTGGTAGCCCGAATTATTACTTAGTTCAAAGTGAGGAATTTTCTTTAAAAATCTTCTTCTTCCGATCCAGCAGCCAGAATGTTTTGATATTTGGTATGCAGCATCTTTAGGGGGGTGAGATTCAAGTTTTGTTCAAACCATGTCCCTAGGTCCATATTTGGGCTCAATGTGGGAGCCCAAATGATAACTTAGTTCAAAATGAGGAATTTTCTTTAAAAATTTTCTTCTTCAGATCCAGCAGTCAGAATGTTTTGATATTTGGTATGCAGCATCCTTTATGGTGGGGGGGATTCAAGTTTGTTCAAGCCATATCTCTAGGTCCATATTTGGGCTCACTGTGGGAGCTTGAATTGTAACTTAGTTCAAAATGAGGAATTTTCTTTAAAAATCTTTTTCTTCAGATCCAGCAGATGAATGCTTTTGATATTTGGTATGCAGCATTCTTGGGGGATGGGGGGGAGGGGGTAAAGTTCAAGTTTCTTCAAGCCATGTCCCTAGTTCCATAAAATTTGTCTCTCATGACTTCATTCCTTTGTAATGTTGATGAACCATGTCTAACTGAATGTGACCCCACATACTTCTTTGAACCACTTTGTTTGAATCACTTTTCCCAGTGAGCGATTAAGGCCCCTTGGGGCCTCTTGTTTCTTTTACCAGCAGTCAGATATATCAAATAATCATTATGTCTCATCCAAGGCCTATCTGGGCTTATAGCCTGCATATTGCTGAGGTAAAGCATAGTCCAATAGAGACGACTGTGAAATAAAGTGATGTGGCCATCATGAATAGTAAGACATTGTTAATTCACATTCAATGAATAGTAAGACATTGTTAATTCACATTCAATAATTCCAACTTCCTGGTCCTGCCTGTAGGAGCTCAGGATGCACACAGGCCTGAGATGTAGCATAAAATTGTTCTTCGATTATTATGCAAGTAATTCTAATCACTGTATACAGTTTTATAAGAGTTACTGATATAAAAACAAATCCGTAAACCTCAAGATTTTACATGTATTAAATATTTTCAAATGAAGAATGTAACAGTTTTTCAAAATCACTTGCCTCAGGGCTGGATTTTGGACTGGACAAGCTGGGCAGTTGCCCAGGGGCCTCCACATATTTCCTGAAAAAGAAATTTGTAAGGAAAGATGTTGGCTGACGTGAATACACGCATCAATCAAAACCATATTGTGCATGTGTTACATCATACATATGCAAGCCATATTGTATTTGTTTGTGAGTGGTAGAAACAGCTAACTGGTTGTTTTCCTGTCATTGCTCTGCACACATCAGCAGACAAACATCTAACATCATCCATCTCAACTTTGATTTTCTTTAAAACGAGGCTTTGCTTTGCTATTCAATGGCAAACACTAAATCATAAATAACTTGCTGACTGAAGTCTGCCCAGGGGACTCTACATGTCTAAATCCAGGCCTGACTTGTCTTGATCATCTTAGCTCCCCTTACAGTATGTCTCAGTAATTTTTTAGGTGCACTATTTTTTATTTACCTTGTTTTGATTGAAATGACGCAGTGGGAACATGATTATTTTTAGCTGAACTTGACAAGTCAAGCTAAGCTGTTGTAATGGCATGCACAGATGTCTGGAAGTCTGAATTTGTACATCTATATACAGTTTGTTCAACACAGGCTATAGTCAACAGTTTTTTTCCGATCATTACCAATCTTCATATGCATGATCAGGTCTGGATAAGAAAATCCCATTATGTTCAGTTGGTTGCCCACAATGGCCACTACAGTAGCCATTTTGGATTTCTTCAAGACAGCTGCATCAATTTTCTTGAAACTCAGAAAGTGACTCAATATGATAAGTAGATAAGAATCGTCCACATTCAGCTGCACACAATTGTTTGCAGCCACCTTGGATTTCTTCAGCACACTGCAGTTCACATTTATGCATCAGCTTTCTTGAAACTTGGCAGGGTAACATAATATGATGTGTAAATGAGAACATAAGAACAACCTATTCTGGACATGGTTGGCCACATATAATGGCCACTATGGCAGCCATCTTGAATTTCTTCAGAATGCCCAGCAAGTCGCATTTATGCAGCAATTTCTTGAAACTTGACTGGATAACTTAGTTTGTTGAGTAGATGAGAACATCTGATGTTGGTCATGGTCGACCACACACAGCGGTTTCCACCTGCAATGGCCACCACAGTAGCCATGTTGTTTTACTTCAGCACAGCCTACAGGCTGCATTTATCTTCTTATTCTACTGGCCTTCTGTCTTCACCCAACTTCCTTGTCCACTTGATAACTTGAATACAAAACTTGCTATCTTGCTACCTTTTGGGACACTGATAGACAGTCACTAGTACCTGGCCATCTATATTTTTCAGGTTCTTAGGGTATTGAATGTGGCCCTTGGGGTGTTTTGAAAGTAGATCACACTTATATCTCAAGCATGGTATGACCTTGGATCTGGATTCAACACCTAATGAGTCAAAACTTGATGGAGGTTCAAAATATGGGTGAAGGTCATTGAAGTCTCCCTGGGGTCAATGAGAGCATTTTTAAGAATTGAGGGAAATCACATTTTAGGACCTAGTTAATGCATTCCTGCAGTTCATACATGTATTTTTACACACACAAAGTGTGAGGAACCAAAAATTTTGAAAGTAGGTGATACTCATATCTCAAGCATGGTATGAGCTTTGTACTTGGGACCAACACCAAATGATTCTAAACTCAATTGAGGTTCTAAATATGGGTCAAGGTAGCTGAGGTCACATTGGAGTCACTGAGTGCATTTTTCAAGGTCTGTGTGGGTCATGGAATCCTGGAAAAGTCATGGAAAAAAAAAATTTTGTCCAGGCCTGGAAGTTTTGGAAAAATGTTTGTGTTTTTTTTTTTTGGCTGGATTCTGGAAAAGTTATAGAAATTTGTTGTGATAACGATGCAGTACTTCATTTCCCCGAAAAATCAAGCTTAAAATCCTCAAAACGAGAGTGTGATGATCGTCATACTGACAAGGGAAAGGTCATGGAAATTGTGTAGAGAGTTTTGGAAATGTCATTGAAAAGTCCTGGAATTTGATTATAAAAAAATGTATGAACCCTGATTTTTATGTATTGATGGAAATTGCATATTTTTATACTGTACCAATGACCCAGACTTAGCTGGTGCTAACTCCACAAAAAACCAGGGCCAAACACAAATTTTGCCCCCCAATCCCCAAAATTTGCATCCAAAACAAAAAGAAATCATGTCCTAAAGGACCTCCATAGTACGACTCTACTGCGCATGCGCAGTGACGCAGTCGTCCCGAAATTGGCGCCAAATATCATTCTCTGTTTGGCCCTTCATCAGTCAACATCTCACTGATCTTTGTGCTTGTAAATCTCAGTTTAAAGGATGCCAGACACGTAATTCTTGGAGAAAATGTGATTCTAAGGAGGATAGAAGGAGGAGAGGAAAAAAGAAGTGGCAAAAAATAATCAGGGCTGTACTTAAAATTTTTTGTTAAAATTATGTTAAGTTGCCTATTTTCGAGGCAAACGCCTCTTGTTGTCATTCTTGCTAATTGTTGCACTGCTTATTCAGTGTTTCCTCTCCCCTAACCTTCTAAAGTCCCCCCTTGCAATTCTCCCATGCTTTTGGCATATTTTTGAGAAGTTTCATTTCTAAAATTTCCCTGGGAGAGTTGCTTGGTTACAGAATGTTTTCTGTTATTTTCCCCATAGTTACGTTTTCACCCATGGGTGTATAACGTTTGTGTTCTGCATCTTCCATCTGATGTTCTGCAGATTCTCCCCTGGGAGTCTCTGTTTTGCATCAGATAGAGTGTAATTGAGGACTGATTCCGGGCCAGTTTTTTCAGTGCCTGGAGTCATGTTTTCTTCTGTGTTTACACTGTTTGTTTTCATTGGCAACAGCCTTTTTTGAGGGGGGCTGTTTGCCTTTGAGGTAGTTTATCTCATTATAAGATACATTTATATTATCCGAAAGTGTCTCATTAATTATTTTATATAATTTTAAAATTTTTGACCACACTTTGCCATCGGATCCATCGGGGCTCAACGTTACTTTTCAGCAACTTGGGCTTCTCTGAAAAAATATTTTTTCAAAATTATTTTGTTTTGCAATTGTTTTTTCATTTATTAATGGATCATGTTATTATGTATCTTTGTGTCAGGGGTTTTTGCGAGTAACTAGGACTTATTGTTGTTCCTTCACAATGAAAGGAACTTGTTCAAATTGTAATAGGAAGAAATCTTCCTCTGACTTTCATGATTATTGCATAAATTGTAGTCAGTGTTCTCGCATTAATCCCTGTCCTGTATGTGAACATTGGGATGAGAAACATTGGAAACGTGTGTCACGATATGTTGTTTCTGGAGAAAGAGCGATGCCGGCTCTTTCTCCACAAGGTCACTCTACTCTCTCAGTTTCTATTTCAGAGGAACCAGAACAGGGTGATGTTTCCATGTTATCTTCTTCAAGTGTGCGTCCGTCGTCACAATTAAATACAGAGCTAGCGGCAAAAGTGCTCATGGAGATTAGACAAATGTCGTCCGCTAGCTCGCCCGGTGTAGCGTCCATTCACCGAATGGTTCGGCAGCCGGGTTCGTCCGATGCGGTCCAAGAGGAAATTTTGGGTGATGCGAGCACTATAAAAATAATAGATGCACACCCAGTGACGGCGGATAGTGAACGAGAGCGGAGGAAGCCTTTTAGTCCGGTTCCTAGCTCGTCCAGGTCCAGCCGGGCCGCGAGCGAGAGAGGCCCCTCTCTCGTACAACAACATCTGGGACCAGATGTTGTGGTACAAAATGTGTCTTTAGCGGAGCATACGTCCGTCGCTCGGGACGCTCCGTTGTATAAGCAGTCCGCAGAGACTGTTAAGGCTTCCTCTTCTCGCCGGCGCACACGACCGCACCTTGGCTGCGTGACCTCCGATATCTTGCCAGCTTCGCCGAGGAAGGATTATTCGGCGACCAGGTCACACCATCCGGCAGCCAGGGACTCGAGACCGATGGACTCCGGACGTTCGCATAGGAAAAGTATGCGGGAGCCATCCGATGCGGAGCTGCCCTCGGCAAAGCAGCGAAAGACCGCTCCTCCGCAGGTCTCGACGTCGGACATTCTAGTGCAGATAGCACAGCTTATCGCAGCATCCCAGCAGCCGACAGAGACGGTGTCGGATCGAGAATTATCCGACGGCGCTGGGTCGGTACGCTCCGCCGAAGCATCGGGGGCGGACGACCGGGAACATCGGGAGGTCCGACCGGATGGTGAAAGGGATACGGATGAATTGGAGCTATCCCTTTCGGAACAACACAAAGCTGCCGTAGACTTCATCCGGCACTTTCTTCCTCAAGTTGTTCCGTCGGGCCAGACTGCTGCGCTTCCGGACAGGAGAATTATAGCGTCATTGGACTCTGATTTTTTCGAGCGGTTCAGGGACATCGCTCCCGAGTTTCCGTCGCAGTCCAATAATGTTGCAAGAACATTTGAATTATTGAACGACGCTATTTTTAAACTTGCTTCCAGGACAGGGAAAGCAGGCTTCTTGTCCGCAAATACTCTCAACCTGCCTTTCATTAATGCAAGGAATAAATTCGACACGGCAGGTCAGGGTATACCGAGAGTTCCTCTGCGTATGGACGACGAGGCGGAAGACTTAGAGCTATCATTACCGTCGTCAGCTTCTATTCCAACCGCAGTGTTGGAAACAGCTATTGCGTCTAACAGAGCCAATTTAGATGCCTTATCTTACGCAGATCACCTTACGAAGGCGTTATCACTGCGTCTTCAAGGGGAAGAGTTTCAGGATATACAATCCTCCTTAAGACTTCTTTCAAGGGCAGTAGCTTATTCCACGTGTAACTCCGCCCTTTCAGTGGCTAATCTGGAGTTGGTTAGACGTGACGCAGCCCTGTCTACATCCACACTAGTGGATTCTAAGGTGAAGAACTCTCTTAGAGTCGCTTCGGTCTCAGGAGATCTTCTCTTTGACGGCAAGCTTTCCGCTATTTATGATAATATTAAAAAGAAAGCTAGTGATTCTCTGTTGTTTAGATCCGCTCCTAAAAGGTCGGATTCAGCAGACACGAATAAGGCAGGCACTTCTGGGTCTTATCCGCCCAAGAGAGGTTCCTATAGAGGTTCCGGTGCGTCCTCTAGCTCTTATTCGAGAGACCGTCAGGATAGCGACTCTCGTTCGGGACGTCCTTCAGGCCGGGACAATCGGTCGGACGCCCCGAGGTCGACGAGGCGAGGTGCGGGTCGTGGAAGACGTGGTTTCTCCTACCGCAGGCCTCGCAGATCCAGGAGGTGATGGCTCAAACCTCTATCGCGTTCCGGTTGGCGGAAGGTTGTCGAGTTTTTCTCAAGAGTGGGCGTCGATTACGGACGACCCTTGGGTGAGAGGAGTGACTTCGGAAGGTCTAAAGATATCCTTCAAACGAAAGCCTCCATTAACTCGAAGTCCAAAGTGGACTCATCTTCCGTCAAACCCTCAGAAAAGAGACGCTCTGCTATCAGAGGTGCAGTCTCTTTTAATGAAGAACGCGGTAGAGGTCGTAGAAAACCAGGAATCGCTGGGATTCTACAGCCATCTGTTTCTGGTTCCGAAACCAGACGGCTCGTTCCGTCCAGTCATAGATTTGAGCTGGATAAACAAGCTGATCATCGCTCCGAAGTTTTATATGGAGACGATTCGATCGGTCAGAGCGAGTATTCGGGTGAACGATTATGCAACGAGCATAGATCTCAAAGATGCGTACTTTCACGTCATGGTACATCCGACATTCCGAAAGTATCTACGCTTCGCAGTCCTAGGAGTGGTGTATCAGTTCCGGGCCATGTGCTTCGGATTGAATCTAGCACCCTGGGCTTTCACTCGAGTAATGAACTCGGTAATGATTTACTTCCGAGCTCATTCGTCTGCGGTAACGTCGGCCTACCTGGACGACATTCTTCAGAGGTACGGCAACGAGTTAACGCTTCAGAACGATGTTCAGAATCTTCTTCTATTGCTCCGACGTCTCGGTTTCATAGTAAACGAGGAGAAGTCGGATCTGGTGCCGTCCAAGTCATTCACTCATCTGGGAATGAGCTTCGAGACGCACAACAATCTCGTTCGTCTGCCGTTAACCAGAGCGAAATTAGTCAGTTGTTACGCTCGCTATTGTCTAAATACAGACAAAGTCACAGCGAGAGAATTTATGAGACTGATAGGTCTGTGCGGAGCCGCTGCGGATCTCATTCCGATGGGACGGCTACGCACACGGCCTCTTCAAATTTTCTTGACTCAGAATTGGAGTGTGAAAATTCATTCGCTCGATGTAGACGTTCTCTTGTCAGATCAAGTGAAACAAGAGATTCAGACTTGGGCAAACATTCAGTGGTTAACTCAAGGAGTTCCGCTGCAGTTGCCGGATCCGAGTTTTACCATTATGACGGATGCCAGTCAAACAGGTTGGGGTGCATCATTAATCCCAACGGATTCGAGATGCCAGGGTCTTTGGGATCCGCAATTCCTGTGCAAGCACATAAACATCAAGGAAATGATGTCAATTTGGCTTGCGTTACGTCACTGGATGGACATTATTCACGATGCTCATGTCCAAATCCTATCCGACAATACGACAGTAGTGGCGTATATACGGAATCAGGGAGGCACTCATTCAGTTCCGTTGTTCAATCTAACGGAAAGAATCCTTCTGTTTGCGTTGGAACATCACGTTCTTCTTTCGGTCCGTCACATACCGGGTCGTCTGAATGTGCTAGCAGACTCCCTTTCTCGAAAGGGTCGCTTGTTGCCGTCGGAGTGGACTCTCAACAAACAAGTATTCAATCAGATTTGCTACCAATGGGAACGGCCAATGATAGACTTATTTGCGACACATCTCAACAATCAGTTGCAGACGTATGTGTCCCCGTGTCCGGATCCAAGAGCATTTGCTGTAGACGCTCTATCGATCCCTTGGGACGGAATGATAGGATATGCGTATCCTCCAGCGCCGTTAATTCAACAAGTATTGCTAAAGATAAAACAATCTCAATGCAAGATTCTGTTGGTAGCATCTCTGTCGCCACAGAGACCGTGGATAAATCTACTCAGGTGTTTGTTGTGGGACCTACCGCGGAAGCTCCCTCCACGAGAGGATCTTCTTTGGCAGGGGAAATCGCGCCAACTGCATCACAACCCGCAAGGTCTCAACCTTCACGTTTTTCCGTTGTGCGGTCCTTCTTGCATGGCAAGCACTTTACAGGACGAGCAGTGGACGCGATTTCTAACTGTAGGAGGACCTCCTCTTCGCTAAACTATGCGGCTAAGTGGAAGGTTTTCCGTCGTTGGTGTAGGGATCATTCTGTTGATATATTTGATCCCTCTATACCAGACATTGCTAACTTTCTAGTATACTTGTTTGACGAAATCAAACTGCAACCGGTTACTATAAAGGGTTATAGATCTATGTTATCTGATACCTATGCACATCATGATAGTTTACAAATTGGATCTAATGTCTCTTTATCGAAATTGGTTAGAAACTTTTCGATAAATAGACCAAGAACTCTTAGATTAATTCCTAAGTGGAATTTAGCTTGGGTTCTCCTTAAATTGAAGGAAAAGCCATTTGAACCTCTTGGGACAGTAGATTTCAAATTCTTATCTTATAAGACAGCTTTTCTCTTAGCTTTCTCTTCTGCCAGAAGAGTCAGTGAGCTTCATGCACTATCGGTGGATGATTCTCATTATCGTAGTGTTGGGAACACTATCACCTTCACTACTAACGTCGGTTTTTTAGCTAAGAATCAGGCTCCTAATAAATATCCGGAACCTATTGTTATTAAGGCTCTTCCGTCTTCAGACGGGCGTAGGCCTTTACTCTGTCCTGTTAGAGCACTACGTATCTATAAACAGAGATCTCAGTTCATCAGAAAGGGACGGAAACGTTTCTTTCTGTCTTTGATGCCTAATAGAAAGGACATTTCAGTCCATTCTATTGCTAGATGGATTCAGTTAACTATCCGTACTGCGTATGAAGATTTATCTTCTTCTCAGCAGTCTGTGCTTAAGATTTCTGCTCATGAAGTAAGAGCTCTTTCTACTTCCTGGGCTTATGCTAATAGTGTTGCTATTACAGATTTAATGAAGGCTGCTTATTGGTCTCAGCCATCCACATTTACTAATTTTTATCTCAGAAATATTGAGTCCATTTCTGGAGACCTGCATTGTTTAGGTCCGTTATCTGTTGCTCAGAATGTCGTCCACTAAACAGTTGCAACTATAGTTATGCAGGCTTTCTGTTCCGGCAGTGACTCCGTCCGGCTGCCCTCTTCGCTCTGGGCTATTTGACCCAGGGCAAGGGGAAGGGGGGGGGCGGGTGTTCCCTTAGGTCACCTGCTTTATAGTGAAAAGCAAGGGAATGCCTCCTCCAAGACAGTATTTCTGAGTCGCTTCCGGGATGGTTTTAAAGTGTAATATTAATGTTTAATTTCATTCATGTCTTATTTTTAAAGTGTAGCTCGGTGTGAAGCATTTGTATATGTCAAGTGTCAAACGGGCTTTAATATACAATACTCGGACACTTTTAAATGATTATAAAGAGTCTCAATTCTCTGGACTACTTTATTTATTGGCTTGTTTTAATAATAATTAGTATAAAGGTTATACTGGATATTAATAGAGAACATGAATGTTATTGTGCTCAATTATTAAGGGTAGTGTATCTTTCTAATTTAAATATTAAATAAGAAAGATACATGTAAAGCCTAATACTCCTTTTCTCCTTAAGGGGTTATCTCTTTATTTTATAATTGAGCTTATTGGATTTTCCTCTATGTCCTAGGCCCTCCAGCCTGTTTACTATTCAGCTAAGTCTGGGTCATTGGTACAGTATAAAAATGTTAAAAAATTTATAGTAATTTATATATTTTTTATACTTACCAATGACCCAGACGGGGATGGCCCTCCCTGAGTTGGGAACTCTTGCCTCCCCGCTGAGTACATAGCGCTGACCAGGCACTGCCAGTAAGAATGATATTTGGTGCCAATTTCGGGACGACTGCGTCACTGCGCATGCGCAGTAGAGTCGTACTATGGAGGTCCTTTAGGACATGATTTCTTTTTGTTTTGGATGCAAATTTTGGGGATTGGGGGGCAAAATTTGTGTTTGGCCCTGGTTTTTTGTGGAGTTAGCACCAGCTAAGTCTGGGTCATTGGTAAGTATAAAAAATATATAAATTACTATAAATTTTTTAACTTTTATGACACCTTAATGCATGTATGTTTACACTCAAAAAACAGGGTGGGGGGCCAAACATTCTAAAAGTGGGTCATGTTCATATCTTAAACATGTTATGACCTATAGACCTGGGACCAACATCAAATGAGCCGAAAACTCTATGGAGATTCAAAATATGAGTCAAAGTCACCGAGGTCACCCAGGGGGCATTGAGTAGATTTTTAAGAATTACTGGAAATTGCATTTTATGACCTAGTTCATTCCCGAAGTTCATACATGTATTTTTACTCCCCAAAAAGTGGGCAGGGCCAAACATTTTTCAAATGGGTCACGCCCAAACATGGTATGACCTACAGACCTGGGTCCACTACCAAATACAATTACAATAGTCGAAACTCGATGCCGGATCAAATATGGGTCAAGGTTATGAAAGTTACCCAGGATCATTGAGTGAATTTTTCAGAATTGCTGGAAATCGCATTTTATGTCCTTCTAATGCATTCCCGAAGTTCATAAATGTATTTCTGAACTCAAAAAATGTGCTCAGAGCCCATAATTGTGAAAGCAGGTCATGCTAATTTCTCAAGCATTGTATGACCTATGGGCTTGGGACCAACACCAAATGAGTCAAAATGTGCAGAAGGTTGAAATATGGATCTGGGTCACTGAGTGCATTTTTCATAATTGCTGGAAGTTGCATTTATAACCCCCTAATGCATTCCTAAAGTTCATACATGTTTTTCAACTCTGAAAAGTGGGCAGAACCAAAAAGTTTGAAAGTTACCCACTTTAAAACGTTTTGTCCCTTTCCACTTTTTAGAGCAAGGTATAATCTAAGGCTAAAAAAATAGAGCCATAAATCTTGAAAGATGGTCATGCTGATATCTCACATTATCTTACAATCAACATGTATTTTGTCTGTATTAACTCTGCAACTGTCGTGTATCCGACCCCCTGATACAGATGTTTGTATCAGGGGGTCGGATACAAGCATGTTCCTTTTGTGTGAGTTCCATTTTTTTTTCCTTTTGTTCATCCGTACGAATAAATAGTTCCTTATATATGCGTCTACATTCTTGACTTATCCCCAATATATTGTAAGATAAAATGATTATCACCATCATGTGGATGTCCAAAATATGTATCCGAGTCTTGCTCCGAGTTCTAACTCGGGTTCAACTCGTCGTGATCTGCCCTTAGAACCCAGAGCTCGACTCGGATATATATTTTGTACATCCACATAATGGTAATAATCTCTATTTATCAACTTGGAACCTTTGAAAATCAAATTGAAACTCATTGGAAATTCAAAATATGCACCAAAGGTCTTTTGAGTCACCCTGTGGTTGTTGATTGCAGGGATATTAGTAATCACAATTTTTACCCTTTTTAAGTATTTTATTCCTGATAGATAACAAAACGTCAATAATTATCTCACATTGTACTTGAATGCAACATTAGTGACATAAATCCCATAAATGCACCATAAAGTCAAAGTAAGCTGCAATGTCATTGACACTTTCATTGTGTTGCAGTCATGATGTAGCCATAGATATTGAAAGTAATCTTAACCCTTTACCTAATATGACATTTGCCAAAACTATTCATGGATAACTCAAAATTATAATTTTTGCCTCCAAAAGATAGCTTATGATTCCAACAGGCAAACAATTAAAATATGAAATTTGAATAGTACTGGCCATTGCTTTAGGTAAAGGGTTAATCATCAATAACAGCAAACAGTTTTTGCTGGAGAAAAATTCTTATGTGATACCTGTTGGAAAGATCTCTCCATGTCCTTTCCAAAAGCATATCATATAATGGCATATCATCTCAACGGAAAAAAAAAACAAGGTATGATCTGGGATTTGGGGTCAAACAGGTCAACTTTGATATTAAAACAGTTACACAAGCCATACCACTGAAACAGTTTACACCTCTTATTGTCATACAATACCCGATCCTCCGAGCAGTTATCTACTGTTAATTTCATTTCACTGGCCACAAAACAAATTGTTCAATCTTTAAGATTCTCCAGATTATGTTGCCTTGTGCAGATACTTGTATTTGTGCAGAGCACAATGTTTCAGGAGAAAGTTCATTCTCTTCAGATGGTGGTTAAATTTCACATGAACAGGTCAGCTGGTTCAGGAAATTGTTTGTTGAGCTTCCGACAGACTCATTGTCCATATGTGTTTGTGCTAAATAGTCTTGGACATAACACAGTGTACACTCGTGTCTGAATAGTATCTGAACTGAGTCGATCCCAGGTCATGTCTGAAAATTCTTTCATTAAATTAAAAATGTGTTATCTTGTGACAAAGTGTTGGAAAGTGTTCTCAAAATAGCATTTCATCTGCAATAGTAATGGTACACAATAGAGATGGGAGGATTTGTTTTTTATCTCAACTTGACGAAGTCAGTCTGAGCTGTTGCTGTCACTTCTCGTCCGTCGGCATACTATGTATGTCCATGTGTACATCCACAATTTCCTTTGGCACACTGCACACGTCGCATTTATGATCAGATCGCTTTGAAACAAGGCAACGGCCTTTGAACTTAGTTTATTCAGGCATCAATATATTCCTTTGGCACACCCTACAGGGCACCTTTATGACCGGATCGCTTTGAAACTTGGTATCCTTGTTTGAGATAACCTCCAGATTGGAGCTATCGATTTTCTTCCATTTCTATCAACAAATGTTGCCTCTGGCAATGACCTTCGATGAACTTAATGCAGTTGTGCATCAATATTTCCCTTTTGCACACCCTGCAGGGCAAATTTATGATCGGATTGTTTTGAAACTAGGTATGCTTATTTGGAGTGATATCTACATGGGAGCTATCAATTTTCTTCCTTTTCCGTCAAAAAATGTTGCAGCTGGCAACAACCTTTGAACTTAGTTTAGTCAGGTCTCAATATTTCTCTTTGGCACACCCTATAGGTCACATTTATGATCGAATTGCTTTGAAACCTGGTCTTATTGTTTGTGGTGATGCAATATGGGAACTATTGATTTTCTTCTATTTCCGAAGAAAAAGGTTGCTGCCGGTAATGGCCTTTGAACTTAGTTTATTCAGGCATCAGTATATTCCTTTGGCATGCCCTACAGGGCACATTTGTGATCGGATCACTTTGAAACTTGGTATGCTTGTTTGGAGTGATCTCTAGATTGGAGCTATCCATTTTGTTCTATTTCCATCAAAAAATGTTGCCACTGGCAATGACCTTCGATGAACTTAGTGCAGTTATGCATCAATATTTCCCTTTGGCACACCCTGCAGGGCACATTTATGATTGGATCACTTTGAAATTAGGTGTGCTTGTTTACGGTGACCTCTAGATGGGAGCTATCAATTTTCATTCATTTCCGAAAAAAAAATGTTGCTGCTTTCAACGACCTTTGAGCTTAGTTAAGTCAGACATCTATATTTCCCTTTGGCACACCCTACAGGACACATTTATAATCGAATCACTTTAGAGCCTGGTATGCTTATTTGGGGTGACCTCTAGATTGGAGCTATTGATTTTCTTCTTTTCTGTCAAAAACTGTTGCCACTGGCAACGACCTTTGAACTTAGTTTAGTCAGGCATCAATATATTCCTTTGGCACGCCCTACAGGGCACATTTATGATCAGATCACTTTGAAACTTGGTATGCTTGTTTGGGGTGACCTCCAGATGGGAACTATTGATTCTCTTCCATTTCCATCAAAAAATGTTGTTTTTGCCAACAATCTTCGAACTTAATTAGTCAGACATCAATATATTCTTGTGATTTTTTGGTGGAAAGTATATGTTGATGGAAGGAAGCTCCCTTTCGATTTGTGTCACTGTCCAGTTTGTCATTCCAGAGTTATGGGACTTTATTCGTCAAAATATAGGCAATTTCCACATGTCAGACAATAAGGAATCTCCCTTTATATTTGTGTCACCATCCGATATGTCATTCCAGAGTTATGGGACTTTATTCATCAAAATATAAGCAATTTTTGACATGTCGAACAATAACTTGTTTCTTGAAGTTATGATCTCTTTTGACATAAGATATATACATGAAATTCAAATAATTTATTTCCAAATTATTGAACACAGTATGTTGTTGGTTATGATTATTGTACAAGAATATAAAAAAAACCTGACAAATACACATGTATACTCATATTGTGTGCTTCCCTCTTGTAATTAATAACAGGCATATCATGCGCTCATGGCGCAGCTGTTTATTCTGCAATAATTAAACCAGAAATACAAAACACCGCCCAGCTCTAGTTAAGTACACAACATCATTGATATCTCGCCAGATTATATGATGTCATTGAAGATCCATGTTTAAAATTCATGATGAAGGTAAATTAAATGAATTTAGCCACATCGAATCCATGTTAACTGTTCTTAGTTTAATATCAGTTGCAAAATTTTGTTTTAAGTTGGTCTAAATCAAAAAGAAAAAGCATTTATTATAAATCACTACTAGGGTCATTGAGGAATTAATAAAAATAAATTAAATATAGTTACTGTATAGTTACCCCACTTCCAACCCTGATCATATGTTATTTGTAAATAAACCGAAGCACAATTTGATTTAATCAATGTAAAACATTAGTGGGCGTGGTGGCTCAGTAGGTAGAAGTGCAGACTGCAAGCCGAGAGGTCCTTGATTCGAATCTCACCTGTGGCAACCGTGCTGTGTCCTTGGGCAAGACACTTCACCCCCATTGCCCACGGGGGGGTATGATGGAATTGTGTACTAAGGCATACTGCACGTCGATGGTGCCCTTGTCTTCAACCAATGCTAACCCTGCTTGTGTGGAGTTAGTATGTTGGGGAGCTGACAGTTGCTTGCCATTGCTCGGTGGTTCTCTCTGGGTACTCCTGCTTCCTCCACCCATAAAACTGTCGTGGTCATGATTAGCCATTGTGCAGAAATAGGTGACCTTAAACACCAATAAATAAATAAATAAATAAATAAATAAATAAATAAATAAATAAACATTAACGAAAACTTAGTTTACAAGTAAACTTAGTTTACAAAATTTAAACTTGGCTTTTCATTGAAAGTACAGTATTAACTCAATTTAACTGGTAGAGTGCTACATTATTTTTGGTCATAAAGATTTGTTCAGATATCTCGGCCTTGTTACAATTTATGGGAGAGTACCTCGGGAGGGGGGGGGAGGGAGGGGGGCACCAAAAATTTGCAAGACGTGACGTGGGGATGGGTGGGTCTCTTGAGTGTGCCAAAAAAGTGCATTTCCAACTTGTGCAATTTTTTGAATTTTTTAAAAATATATCAATATATCAGCTAATATGTACCATCATTTGTGTTTCAAACCTTAAAGATGATGTTGTACATCACACTCTTAACATAAATACAACATCAGGAGGCTTTATATGTGAGAATATTGGGCTTAATCTGGGAAAATGTCACACGTTAGTAGGGGGTGGGTGTCTTGTTCAAAATGTAGAAAATGTGCAAACAATATTTTGGGAAAATTCTCTCTGATGCACTAAATTCAACCCAACTTATTTATTTATTAACAGAATTTGTAAGGATAGAAGAGGAAAGTAGCAAACACCTGAGAATACTGACAGAACAATTCAAATGAAAATTTGTTCCCGTATATGTACACCTGCTCTGGCCAAGCCTGATAATGAACAGCTTGTCATTTGTAGATTGGGGCCCACAGCAGCCCACAGAGGTTAAATTGGTGGTACCAGTTTAAGAACATTATGAAACCCCCCTAAAGACATGTGTGTCTACTAAGTTTATAAGTTTATTTTGGTTTTTAATGGGAGAGTGGGGGTGGGTATCTGAGAACGGTAGTAGAAAATTTGCACATAGGGGTGGGTGGGTGTAAAAAGGAGCTGAATAAAAAATAGGACGTCATGTCTTGCAAATTTTTAGTGCCCCCCCCCCCCTCCCCCCGGAGTACCTATAAATTGTGACATGGCAAATCCATATAGACTAAATAATTTCACTTAGAAGATAATAAGAAGCACCTCCATATAATATGTAGCCTCTAAGTCGTAGTACCTGCACTTCAGAATGAAGCCCAAATATGGGCTTGTAGCACTCTATTGATTAAAAATTGTTGATATGATCAACATGTTGTGATTGTCAGTCTGTCAGTGAAATATAGGGAAAGTATATATAAATATAGTATCAAGTATAATATTACATACTTTCCACTCCACTTAATGTTGTTATAATGCCATAATCTCCTGAATATTGTTCAGTGGGATTGGTTAAAAAAAAAAACTTGACGTACTGAAAATATCTACCATTATCTGTTTGAAAATTAAACATTTGAAGTGAACACTTGATTATCCACAGCTCTGAAGGCATCAGTATCAAACACATTGCCATATATGCCACATATTTTCTCCCTTGATATGTTTTATTGAAGCTGAGAATACTGTAAATCTAAAGCCTTCAATGGCATTGGTCTACAAGTATCACTGCTCGTAGGGAGTAGTCCTTAAAAATTGTCCCGTTTTGCAAGAATCGGTTTTGATGCTCACAAACTCCACCTGCGAGATTCAGTTTTCAGTTCTTAAATAATTTAGAATTGAAGAGAATTGTTATATCCTTCGGAGTGCAATCAGTCCATTGCCATCGATTTGGTTAAGCAAAATGGAGTCCTTCTTATAAGTGAACAATTTATGCAAAAAGGTATGAATCTTTAGAATTTACAATACATTCAAAATTCATCATTCCTGTCCACTTTACTGTAATTTCAGCTTGTTCTCAAACTTATAGATGACTATGAACTCCATCCAAATATTAGAACTTTTGGCTGCCTTGCAATGTCCTGCAGGACGTCAGATGATGGCTTACAACTTTTGAATGACATTGAGGTAATATATAAATATATATCACTGTTTTTACTTCAATTCATTATGTTTGAACATCTTTTATTAACCCTTTACCCAGTACACAAGATATCAAAATGTTTTATTATTATTAATTTTTCTTTTTTCAAATTTTTCATAAAAATTTCAACAAAACCATATCATCTGACCTCCTCATTGGAATGAGCTCAACAAGTGAGGGCTCACATGATCTGGTTTTGTTGAAATTTATTAGCTCACCTGAGCAAAGCTCAAGGGGAGCTTTACGAATCACTTTCTGTCCGTTGTTTGTCCGTCTGGCGTAAACTTTACATTATCGACTTCTCCTCTCAAACTCCTGGACCAAATTGAACCAAATTTGGTGTGCATATTCCTCATCATATGTCAATTCAAGTTTATTCAAATAAAGTTGCCATGCTCAATAGGGAAGGGGTGGGGGAAATGCTCCAAAATTCTCGAAAAATATTCTCATGAATCAGTGGGTACAATGACTTGATATTTGGGTTGAAGCTTCCTTCTGAGGTGTAGTATCAAGTTTGTTCAAACGAAGTTCATGGAGCAATATTTGCCTTCGTAATGGGAGGGGGAAGATTTTTGGCCCCACCCAAAATTTCTATTTTTGGAACCAATGGGCCGATTTGAACGAAATTCGGTATGTGGTATTATTGAGTCATAAGTACTTGATTCATGCTAAAAACAATTTCCCGTGGGAAATAGAAAATATTTTCAAATGCCCATATTTCCCAAACCACACTGAACAAAGAAATCTTATTTGGTATCAAGCATCCTCAGGACCGGTAGAATCGATTGATAAAAAAAATTGTCATCGGTTATGTTAGGGTGCTCTGAAGAGGGCATCAAAAAAGTCAGAAAATTTGCAAATATTAAACAAATTTTCTTCTCCAGAACCACAGATCAGAATCTTCTTATATTTCGCATACAGCATCCATGGGGGGACAGATACAAGTGTGTTCAATTTAAGCCACTCGGTTCGTACTTGGGCTAAATACAGGAGCCCAAATCTTAACTTGCAATATGGGAAATAAGCTTTAAAAATCTTCTTCTTCAGAACCACTGTTCAGAATGTTATAATATTGGGTAAACATCATTGTCATGAGGGTCAGATTCAAGTTTGTTCGAATCAAGATTCTCAGTTAATATTTGGACTTCCTATGGGGGCCCAAATTTTAACTTAGTGCAATATGAGGAAATTTCTTTAAAAATCTTCTTCAGATCCACCAGTCAGAATCCTTTCATATTTGGTATACAACATCTCTAGGGGGGTCAAATTCACGTTTGTTCAACTGGAGTCCCTGGGTTTATAGTTGGGCTCCCTATGGGAGCCCGAAGTTTAACTTAGTGCAATATGAGGAAATTTCTTTAATGAAAGTGTCAATGACACTGTAGCTTAGCTTGTCTGTGTGTTGTGTTTGATGAAAAGGATAATGTTCAATGTTTATGAAAGGATTATGAGATAAGACAAGAATTGTGATAATTGGGAATATGTTAATTTCTGTTCCCTGTATGCTATGTTTTTAATAAAAATAATATGAGGTGTACACTGTACTAAAGTGCTGAGGGGTGGGTTAATATGACCTCACAGTTAATGTATGTGGCCCTCACAGTTAACGTATGTCAACGAAAGTTACCACAAGTTACAGTGAAATTATTCCAAAATGAGTCATCCTATCAAGTTACATTGAAATCCCTTCATAAATATGGCCTGTAGACTGTGCTAAAGGTTTTTGAGCTTCAGGCCCATGTAGCCATGACGGTTGACCGATTACAACTAAAAGGGGACGTCCTCATCTCGACATTATACCAAGTCATTCTACTAAGTTACAATGAAATCTCTTCACAAATATGACCTGTAGTCTGTACTAAAGTTTTTCGGGGTTTGGGCTCAAGAAGTCATCATGGTTGAATAATTGCGACCAAAAGGGGACGCTGTCATCTGGGCATCATCTGGAGTGATCCTACGAAGTTACAATGAAATCCCTTCATAAATATGACCTGTAGACTGTGCTCAAGGTTTTCGGGCTTTGGGCCCCTGAAGCCATCACAGTTGACCAATCACGACCAAAACGGGATGTCATCATCTAGGCATTATATGGAGTCAACTAAACAAGTTACAATGAAATCCTTCCATAAATACGACCTATAGACCATGCTAAAAGTTTTTGGGTTTTGGACTCGGGCAGCCATCAGGGCTGAATGATCGTGACCAAAAGGGGACATTCTCATCTAGACATTATTTGGAGTCATCCTACCAAGTTACATTGAAATCCCTTCATAAATATGACCTGCAGACTGTGCTAAAGGTTTTCAGGCTTCGGGCCCCTGTAGCCGTCACAGTTGCCCTATCGCATCCAAAATGGGACATTCTCATCTAGACATTATATGAAGTCAACTTACCAAGTTACAATGAAATCCCCTCATACATACAACCTGTAGACTGTGTTAAAGGTTTTTGGGCTTTGGGCTCAGGCAGCCATCATGGTTGAATGATTTCAACCAAAAGGGGACATTCTCATCTGGGCATCATCTGAAGTGATCCTACGAAGTTACAATAAAATCCCTTCATAAATATGACCTGTAGACTGTGCTCAAGGTTTTCAGGCTTCGGGCCCCTGTAGCCGTCACAGTTGACCAATCACGACCAAAAGGGGATGTCATCATCTAGGCATTATATTGAGTCAACTTAACAAGTTACAATGAAATACCCTCATAAATACGACCTGTAGACTGTGTTAAAGGTTTTCGGACTTTGGGCTCAGGCAGCCATCATGGTTGAATGATCGCAATCAAAAGGGGAATTCTCATCTGGGCATCATCTGAAGTGATCCTACGAAGTTACAATAAAATCCCTTCATAAATATGACCTGTAGACTGTGCTCAAGGTTTTCGGGCTTCAGGCCCCTGTAGCTGTCACAGTTGACCAATCACGACCAAAAGGAGATGTCATCATCTAGGCATTATATTGAGTCAACTTAACTAGTTACAATGAAATCCTTCAATAAATATGACCTACAGACTATGCTAAAGGTTTTTGGGCTTGGGCAGCCATCAAGGCTGAATGATCGCGACCAAAAGGGGACATTATTTGGAGTCATCCTACCAAGCTACAATGAAATCCCTTTATAAATATGACCTGTAGACTGTGCTAATGGTTTTCGGGCTTCGGGCCTCTATAGCCGTCACAGTTGCCCAATTGTGTCCAAAAGGGGACGTTCTCATCTAGACATTGTATGAAGTCAACCTACCAAGTTACAATGAAATCCCTTCATAAATATGACCTGTAGACTGTGCTAAAGGTTTTTGGGCTTTGGGCTCGGGTAGCCATCATGGTTGAATGATCGCAACCATAACTAGACATTGTATGAAGTCAACCTACCAAGTTACAATGAAATCCCTTCATAAATATGACCTGTAGACTGTGCTAAAGGTTTTTGGGCTTTGGGCTTGGGTAGCCATCATGGTTGAATGATCGCAACCAAAAGGGAAATTCTCATCTGGACATCATCTGGAGTGATCCTACGAAGTTACAATGAAATCCCTTTATAAATATGACCTGCAGACTGTGCTCAAGGTTTTCGAGCTTTGGGCACCTGTAGCCATCACAGTTGACCTATCACGACCAAAAGGGGATGTCATCATCCAGGCATTATATTGAGTCAACCTAACAAGTTACAATGAAATCCTTCCATAAATACGACCTATAGACTATGCTAAACGTTTTTGGGCTTGGGCAGCCATCAAGGCTGAATGATCACGACCAATAGGGGACGTTCTCATCAAGACATTATTTGGAGTCATCCTACCAAGTTACAATGAAATCCCTTCATAAATATGACCTGTAGACTGTGCTAAAGGTTTTCGGGCTTTGGGCCCCTGTAGCCGTCACAGTTGCCCAATCACGTCCAAAAGGGGACGTTCCCATCTAGACATTATATGAAGTCAACCTACCAAGTTACAATGAAATCCCACCATAACTATGACCTGTAGACTGTGCTAAAGGTTTTTGGGTTTTGGGCTCGGGCAGTCATCACGGTTGACAGATTGCGACCAGATGGGGAAGTACTCATCTAAACATCATACGGAGTCATGCACCAAGTTACAATGAAATCCCTCCATATTAAATATGACCTGTAGACTGCTAAAAGTTTTTGAGTTTCAGTCTTGGGCAGCCATCATGGTGGACAGATCATGACCAAAAGGGGACATTCTCATCTAGGCATTATACAGAGGCATCCTACCAAGTTACAATGAAATCCCTTCATAAATACGACCTGTAGACTTTGCTAATGGTTTTCGGGTTTTGCTTCTCGGGCAGCCATACCAGTTGACCGATCGCGACCAAAAGGGGACGTTCTCATCTAGACATGACCCCAAACCTGCATATGAAAGAACTACAGGGTGTACCCTGTGCTGAAGGAAAATGTGAACAGGCTCACAGACTCACAGACTTACAGACTAACAGACTTCTGCACGTGTGATGGCAATAGCTTATCTTGACTTTGTCAAATTAAGCTAAAAGTCTCCTTCAGATCCAACAGTCAGAATCCTTTCATATTTGGTATACAACATGTCTAGGGGGGGGGGGGTCAGATTCATGTTTGTTCAACTTGAGTCCCTCGGTTTATATTTGGGCTCCCTATGGGAGCCCGAAGTTTAACTTAGTGCAATATGAGGAAAGTTCTTTAATAATCTACTTCTTCAGATCCACCAGTCAGAATCCTTTCATATTTGGTACACAAAATCTCCAGGGGGGGGGGGGGGGGGGGGGGCAAATTCACATTTGTTCAAATCAGGTCCCTGGGTTTATATTTGGGCCCCCTATGGGAGCCTGAATTTTAACTTAATGCAATATGAGGAAATTTCTTTAAAAAGTCTTCTTCTTCAGATGCTCCAGTCAGAATCCCTTCATATTTTGTATTGGGGGGTGGGGGGGGGGGGGGGGGCAGATTCATGTTTGTTCAAATCGAGATTCATGTTTGTTCAAATCGAGTCCCTGGGTTTATTTTAACTTAGTGCAATATAAGAAAATTTCTTTAAAATATCTTCTTCAGATCTACCAGTCAGAATCTAAATTCTATGAAGGCTGTTCATTCTTCACTTAGGTATAAGTGAATCTTGTAAAGGAACAGTGACTACAGACCTTCTGGTTTGTCATGTCAGGTCATCAACACCTCATTGTCACAGCTCTGACTAAAGTTGCTACTGATGCCATCAAACTCATTGAAACAACTGGCCTGACCATCACCATCAGAGGTAATCCAAACCAGTTTAATTGTGGTATGAATACAGAACACAACTTGGGTAGAGTATGGGGGACAGGAATCAGCAACTTTTGTTGGGAGTTTTTCCTGTATTTTTTGCACATTCTTTGTGTCCCGTTTTATTAATCAATACATTTTACTCCCTATAAGTATTAGGACTGCAACAATTCACCGCGATTTCGGTGCACCGCAATATTTTGCTACGATACGATTCACGGTTCACTTCATCTTGCGATTTGATTCGAGGGTGCACATTAGCATTGGCCCACATGTCCATGACAAGAGAATTTTACTTGTGGCATATTGCTTTATGCCCCAATGTTAACCCCTCAACAATTGTCAGTTTGTCATTGAAATGATAACTCGGCACAAAAAGGCTTCCCCAGGCTTCATCGGAATTGTTATTGCATGCAAATGACAATTGTAAGCTCAGCGAAGCAATCTCCTTTTATGGAGATATCTGATGTCCAATCAACAACTTGCCGGTTGACCTTCACTCCTGTCATTAATTTTTTATGAATGAATTTTACTATATTGTTTACTATTAAGTTAAAATTAACTTGTGCATGTTGCCGTGTCGCACTGGCTCGCACAGTGATTGGCTACATGTAATGCCAATTTCAACCTCCGCACATAAACGTCATGAACCAATCTGGCGATTGGCTTTAGGTGATGTCATTTGGTGAGATGCAAAAAATATCCCAGTCGGGTAATTTTGTTGTCTCAATCGTTTTTGTCTCGGTTTCTATGTATGCCATTTTGTAAGCATGCATTGCCTTTTCATTGGAGCACCTGTATAATTCGGGACAATCAACTTTGGCACTATTCACAATACACGTGTTGGTACACATGTTTATGATACTGTGATAGTATAGTACAATGGCTGAACTGGAGCATGAACATATTAAAATTGTTCGCCCACCGGCAACATTCAAATCAGCAGTGTGGAAACATTTTGGCTTCCAGTCTTTTGAAGACAATGGCATTGTAAAGACAGATAAATCAACAACAGTTTGTTGGATCTGCTCAGCAAGAGTGAGCTATAAAACCGAAACAACAACTAACATGAGCACACACTTGAAAAGGCATCAGAGCATTGATGTCATGATACATTTTCATCATTTGTTCATTAAACATAAGTAAGACTTCATCAAGCATAGATAAATAAGATTTGAGTACTTTCTTTTAGAAGTAAATAGTGAAGATGAATCACGATATATATCGTATCGCAGGAGATGAATCGTGATATGCATCGTATCGTGAAGAAACTGTATCATTGCATCCCTAACCAGTACCATTGAAGGAGAATTGGGTAGCCATACATGTACTTGTGGCATCCTGTCTTTCCCCAGTTATTAGTGATCACAAGAGCAGGTCAATAAGTTTGTGGGCTAAAATAAAAAGATCAGTTTAAAATTGGTATTTGGATATTTTTTTTTCAGTTCAAAGCACAATGAAAAGAAAGCATATATTTTAACTGCAGTATGCAGTATTGATCTCCACATTTTTCCCCCTCACTTCCAATGCAAGATATGCGTGTCTCATGTGAGAAGGCCATTTGAGATAGATATCTATCTATCTCACATGACCCATGTGACCGTATCTTATGTTTCGTTGGTGTTCAAAGTATTGTTGTTTGATGTACTTGATGTTAATAATAACAGTATATTGTATACAGTTTGTTTAATTATGTCTCCCCTTCCCAGAAGGGAGACATATTGTTTTAGTGCATATTCTTCTTAACTTCTTCTTCTTCTTCTTCTTCTTCTTCTTCTTCTTCTCCTTCTTCTTCTTCTCATACAAACTTTGTCCGGGCCTTAACTTTTTTGTCTTTTGGCCTACCCCTTAGATACTTGGCATGTGGATGTATCACCATGAGCCGGTGTGCAGTGTACCATAGTGACCTTCATGTGACCTTGACCTTTGACCTGAAGGTCAGATTTATGTGTTTTTTTAAGGGAAACATCACACAAACTTTGTCCGGGCCATAACTTTTTTGTCTTTTGACCTACACCTTAGATACTTGGCATGTGGATGTATCACCATGAACCGGTGTGCAGTGTACCATAGTGACCTTCATGTGCCCTTGACCTTTGACCTGAAGGTCAGATTTATGCGCTTTTTTAAGGTAAACTGTCTGGACCAGAACTTTTTTGTATTTGGCATGTGGATGCATCACCATGAGCCGGTGTGTAGCATACCATTGAGACCTTCATGTGACCTTGACCTTTGATCTGAAGGTAAGATTTCTGCTTTTTTCAAGGAAACTTTGTCCGGACCAAAACTTGTTTGTCTTTTGAGCCAGGCCTTAGATATTTGGCATGTGGATGTATCACCATGAGCCGGTGTGTCGCATACCATTGTGACTTTCATGTGACCTTGACCTCAAGGTCAAATTTATGTACTTCAAATAGGGAGTAATTGTCCAGACCAGAATTTTTTTGTTTTTTTGACCTAGGACTTGGTTATTTGACATGTGGATATGTCACCATGAGACCGCATGTTGTGACCTTCATGTGACCTTGACCTCAAGGTCAAATTTATGTACTTCAAATAGGGTGTAATTGTCCAGACCAGAATTCTTTTGTTTTTTTGACCTAGGACTTTGTTATTTGACATGTGGATGTGTCACCATGAGACCGCATGTCGTCTACCTCGATGACCTTCATCTGACCTTGACCTCTGACCTTAAGGTCAAATTTATGTACTTCAAATAGGGAATAATTATCCAGACCAGAACTTTTTTGTTTTTTGACCTAGGACTTAGATATTTGACATGTGGATGTATCACAATTAGACCACATGTCACATGTAACCATGACCTTCATGTGACCTTGACCTCAAGGTCAAATTTATGTACTTTAAATAGGGAGTAATTGTCCAGACCAGATTTTTTTTTTTGACATGTGGATGTGTCACCATGAAACCGCATGTCTGCTACCTTGCTGAACTGCATGTGACCTTAACCTCTGACCACAAGGTCAAATTTATGTACTTCAAATAGGGAATAATTGGCCAGATCAGAACTTTTTTGTTTTTTGACCTAGGACTTAGATGATTGTCATGTGGATGTATCACAATGAGACCACATGCCATCATGACCTTCATGTGACCTTGACCTCAAGGTCAAATTTATGTACTTTAAATAGGGAGTAATTGTCCAGACCAGAATTTTTTTTTTTGACATATGGATGTGTCACCATGAAACCGCATGTCTGCTACCTTGATGAACTGCATGTGACCTTGACCTCTGACCTCAAAAGGAAGGGGAGACATATGTTTTAGTGTGCTAAAACACTTTCTAGTTTCTTAACTTAATTCCTATCACTACAGCGTCCATCGGTCGATTGATGCACACACCCTACTGATGTCATCAGAATGTGTCAGTGTTCATTTCACTACACATCCTTAACCCCTGTCTTGCCGGCATTGGAATTTAATTTCATGGTATATACCCATGGTATATACATAACTTTTGTGCGCTCTTTCAGATAAACAAATCAGTTTTTTTCAGAAATGGACAACAAAATTACTTGATATAGCTGCAAGTGCCCCTGGATTGCATTTGATGACATCACAGTGTTTTGGTGGGTTGAGAAAAATTATCCCTGATGGGGGTGGGTGTGAGATGAGGGAAATCTCACCCTTGGGACAAGATATTTGGTCCAGACACTTGGCAAGCCTCGTGTCTGGCTGTCTGGCCCAAATATCCTGCCCTCGGGTGAGATTTCTCCATCTCACACCCTCCCCCATCAGGAATAATAATATTCTCTTTTACGCATTGGGGTTTAGAGGCACTTTCAACAACCAGGGCAGTTTTATGGGTGGAAGCCATAGAGAACCACTGAGAGACAGTGAGCAACTGTCACACTCTTCAGCTTACTAACTCCGCATAAGCAGAGTTACCAGTGGTTGAAGGCAAGTGCACCATTGACATGCTGTATGCCTTAGTACACAATGCCTCCGTGCTTCCACCTGGGCAATCGATATTAAGTGCCTAGTCAAGTTATCGCTTGTCAGGATCGAACCATCACCCTTTTGGTTTCAAGTCCAATGCTGTAACCACTGAGTCACAATGCTCTTCCTCTTTCACACATATTTCATAAACCACTGAGTCCAAACAGTGCAGATTATGTGAGCAAATTTGCCTTTTATGAACTGAAGGGAGTTGAAAGATTTCACTGATGATCTAGTATATTGACAACCAAGAAGATTACTACTCGGGACCATTTCATTGCTCTTATTTTCAATTAGTTTTATCTTGTTGAATTCCTTTTTCAGAAACATGGAATGGAGGCATCAGCAACAATATTTGGTATACTGACAGGTTCAAGTGGGTTTAACTTCAGATATAAAATGTTACTCATCAAAGAAATGCAAACACGTATGATAAAGCCAACTCCAAAGATACTGGAAAATATTGAAACGACAATTTCCGGAGCCAGAAAATCAATAATTGATAAGGTTTGTTTGATTAGATTTTTTAATTTCTAATACATCAGAGCTCTAGGTAAGATACTTATTAGGGCTGCAACAATATGGTCTCTTTACGATACGATGCATATCGCGATTCATCCCCTGCGATACAATATGTATCACAATTCATCTTTACTATTTACTTCTAAAAGAAAATACTCAAGTCTAATTTATCTATGCTTGATGAATTGTGTTACTTATGTTTATTGAACAAATGATAAAAATGTGTTGTGACATCAATGCTGTGATGCCTTTTCAAGTATGTGCTTATGTTAGTTGTTGTTCCAGTTTTATAGCTCACTCTTGCTGAACAGATCCAACAAACTGTTGTTGATTTATCTGTCTTTACAATGCCATTGTCTTGAAAAGACTGGAAGCCGAAATGTTTCCACACTGCTGATTTGAATGCTGCCGGTGGGTGAAAAATTTTAATATTTTCACACTCCAATTCAGCCATTGTACTATACTAACGTAGTATCGTAAACACATGTACCAACACGTGTATTGTGAATAGTGCTGAAGTTGATTGGCCCGAATTATACAGGCGCTTCAATGAAAAAATAATACATGTTTACAAAATGGCTAACATGGAAACCGACCGACTGGCAAAACAAACGCGAGGCTCCAGGTGAGCTGCAATGTTCAGTAGGATGAGAAGACCCCCCCACCCCATAAAATGATAAGAATAATAAGTTTTGCGTAAATCACAAGACTTAAAATCAAAATCAAAAGATTTCCCGAATCAAAGACGATTGAGACAACAAAATTACCCTAGTGGGATATTTTTGTGCATCTCACCAAATGACATCACCTAAAGCCAATTGCCAGACAGCTTCATGGTGTTCATGCGCGGAGGTTGAAATTGGCATTACATGCAGCCAATCACTGTGTGAGTCAGTGCGACACGGCAATGTGCACAAGTTAATTTTAACCTGCTAGTAAACAATATAGTAAAATTCATTCATAAAAAATTAATGACAGGAGTGAGGGTCAACCAGCAAATTGTTGATTGGACATCAGATATCTCCATAAAAGGAGATTGCTTCGCTGAGCTTACAATTGTCATTTGCATGCAATAACAATTCTGATGAAGACTGGGGAAGCCTTGGCACGTTGTGCCGAGTTATCATTTCAATGACAAACAGACAATTGTAGAGGGGTCAACATCGGGGCAAAAAGCAATATGCCACCAGTAAAATTCTCTTGTCACGGACATGTGGGCCAATGCTAATGTGCACATATCAAATCGAATCGCAAGATGGAGTGAACCATGAATCGTATCATTGCAAAATATCATGGTGCACTGAAATCGCGGTGAATCGTTAGAGCCCTAATACTTATAGGCAGTAAAATGTATTGATTAATAAGATGGGACACAAAGAATGTGTGCAAAAAATACAGGAAAAACTCCCAACAAGAGTTGTTGATTCCTGTCCCCCTACTCTAACCAAGTTGTGTTCTGTATTCATACCACAATTAAACTTGAATTAACCCTTTGAACCCGAGAGGCCTCTTTTCCAGCCCAAGATCATGATACATCATAATCTCATTAAGTAGGATGGCTGTTAATTCAATGTGTGAAGCAGACTAAACAATATTTTCAATGTGCAGCGTCAAGCTGCACATTGAAAATATTAATTGGTCTAACCCCAAACTGGAACTATCATCACTGAAGGTGATTAATACCCCCACTTCCAGCTTACTAGAATGCACCTCTGAATGTTGAGGTTAAAAAACCAATAATAAATCCAAGTTCATGGGAGATAACTTGGTTAAAATTGTCACAGTTCAAAAATTTTGGAATATGCGTATGCCCACTTCTTAGTCATAATGTTTGAAAAGTTTGATCAAAATTGGTTCATTAATGAAGGAGGTGTTCCACCATAACAAATCTAAGTTCATGGGAGTTATCCCGGTTAAAATTGGTGTAGATGAAAGTTTTTAGAACATGTGCATGCTCACTTGCTAGTCATAATGTTTGAGAAGTTTCATTAAAATCAGTTCAATAATGTAGGAGGAGTTGCACCCACAAGAATCTCATTTGAAAATCCATAATAAATCTAAGTTCAGGGCAGATAACTTTGGTTAAAATTGTTGCAGATGAAAAATTTTACAATATGCACATGTTCACTTGCTAGTCATGTTTGAAAAGTTTCATTGAAATCGGTTCAGTATTGTAGGAGAAGTTGCGCACAGAAGAATCTCATTTGAAAATCCATAATAAATCTAAGTTCAGGGGAGATAACCTGGTTAAAATTGTTGCAGATAACAATTTTTTTGAATATCTGCATGTTCACTTGCTAGTCATAATGCTTGAGATGTTTCATTGAAATCAGTTCAGTAATGTAGGAGGAGGTGCGCACACAAGAATCTCATTTGAAAATCCATAATAAATCTACGTTCAGGGGAGATAACCTGGTCAGAATTGTCGCAGTTGAAAAATTTTACAATATGTGCATGTTCACTTTCTAGTTATAATGTTTGTGAGTTTCATTGAAATCAGTTCAATAGTGTACAAAGTGACACACACAAGAATCTCATTTGAAAATCCATAATAGTTAGTTCAGGGAAGATAACCTGGTTAAAATTGTTGCAGATGAAAAATTTTGGAATATGCGCATGTTCACTTGCTAGTTATAATGTTTGAGAAGTTTCATCAAAATCGATTCAGTAATGTAGGAGTTGTGCACACAAGTTTGGACAGACAGACGGATGGATGGATGGATGTTCTTACACGTTTTACTTGTGGGTTTTTTCCCATGTTAAACCCTAACCCCACAAGGTCAAAAAATTAACCCCACAGTGCAAAAAATAACCCCACAAGTGGCCACTGTACTAACCCAACCCCACAACTACCACTGACCCTAAATTGTAAACCCCACAATGTACCTCTGCTAAGTCTGGACAGACAGACTTACAGACATACAGATCGTTGACAATATAGCCCCCACTTCTCTCAAGTGGGGTATAATAATGAATATACACTTTTCCAATTGCTGTTATTGAATTGTCATGGTAGATACCACTAGAGTTCAAAGGGTTAATTGAATGAAGCCGATATTTGATAAGAAAAATATTACCTTCAGCAGTCCTCTCACTTTCTTGCTTGTCGCTGGGTTGTGTTGATGCATTTCATTCACGTTGTAATGTCAGTCAGATGTGTAACCACCAGTCAGGTGTATTCTTACTTGACATTTCTACACATATGGTATATCTAGCATATTTCTAAATGTATGTAATATGTTGGGTAATGATGAATACACATTGCAATTGTGATATAATAAAATGCATTGATTATCCATGTCAACGTAAGTTGAGTGAATGCCACAGGCCTACATAAATTTGGGCAAACAATTGTTTCATTTGCCAATCATTCACTGTTTGTTTCCTTGAAAAGAAATAGGGTAACTCATTTTTCATTTGCCTAGATTATTAAAACAGCTTTTCTACTCATTGAATCTTCATAACTATGATTATAAAGATCACAAAAGCTTGACACTGAATTTTTGTGATGTAATACACTGAAGGAAAGGGCTCAGTGTATTACAACAAATGAATAACACCCGTGAAACAGCAGTAATATTCTAGGCCCTCATTTCAGCCTTTCTACCGACAATGGTGAACATGTCAGTTTCACTTCTACTTTCTTTCAAATTGTATGCTTGTTTATTGGAGTTCTTTCAACAGCCATGATCATATCGTGTTGAACACTTATACAGCTCTGAGAAGCCAGAGTAGCTGGAGAGAACCACTGAGCAATGGCAGGTAACTGTTGGACTTTCCAGTTTACTAACCCAGCACAAACAGGTTTAGCATTAGTTGAAGGCAGTGTATAGTTGTTGTGCCTTGTGTCTTAGTAAACAGTACTAGGAAAGGCGGTGGCTCAGTGGTAACGACATTGGACTTCAAACCGAAAGATTCACAGTTCTGTCTCCATTAAGGGTGACTGTGTTGTGTCCTTGGGCAAGGCACTTAAACCTGATTGCCCACATGGGGGCATGGTGGTACTGTGTACTAAGACATACTGCACATCAGTGGTGCACTTGTCTTCAACTAATGCTAACCTTGCTTATGTGGAGTTAGTACGTTGGAGAATCAGACAGTTGCTGGGCATTGCTCGGTGATTGTCTCAGGGTACTCTGGCTTCCTTCACCTGTAAAACTGTCCAACACTATGTAACCCTGACTGTTAAGTGTCATTAAATCTCAATAAAAAAAGTAAACAGTTCCACCATGTTCACACTTGGGCATGAATGCCTTTTGGCATTACTGGTATGTCAGTAATGCAGAAGTCCATGTTGGCGGCTGAATATTCTGCTTCTTTAAAGTCTTTATCAATGGATTTATTGTTTTTTGTATCCCTGAAGTGTTGCAAAATCCTGACCTGAAGTGTCATTGTGGTTTCTTCTATGTATTGTCTCTTGCTGATGTTGCAGGTAAGTAGGTTGATGACATTCATGCTTTGGTAGTTATGTCAACCTTTTGACATTGCATTAGTCCTCCTGTCCTGAAACCATTCAGTTTGGGGAGATCAGGGCACATTTCAGAATTTGTAGTGTTACATGGTGTGTGGTAGAGTATACTGAAGGGTTTGGGTATACTAAGTCACTGTCTTAGGGTCTGGGTGGGAGTCACTCTGAGTTTTCCATACAAAGTTGTCCCACAGGTTTAGATCTTGCAAAATGCCAAAAAGAGCAAGTCTGGAAAAAGGGTCTTTGCATGTGTCAGAAAGTTAAGTTTAGGTTACATATTTCTGACCTCATTGTAAAGGGTGTAACAGTATGGGTAGTTGTTGACAACAGAGGGGATACATATATTGTCAGTCTTCATTTTGTCTCTACTTGACAACTTCTTTCTTTGCAGAAGGTCTCACAGAGTATATCAGCTGCATAATTCCTGTCCTTGTAATGCTTTAACATGTTGAATGCATTCTTCTCAAAATCATCCTTTTGAGAGCGTATGCTGTGGAACTGAAGGAACTGTGCATATAGTTTGCCCACCTTGCAAGGGCTGACAAGATTCAAAATTTAGATACCTGAACTAAAGGTCTGGATAGAGAGGGGAGGTGCCCTTGAGAATCCTGGTGTTGCTTAACCAGAAGTTAGTTTTGTGTTTCCTAAGGCATTTGGCTATTGCAGCTAATCCCTGCTAATATATTAGTATAAGGAGAGATGGCATCCTTTGTGACCAGAGGAAATTAGTCAAATTGATTTGGTAGTGTCTGACGTAACTCAAATAAAGGCTGACAAACTGGCCAATGCGCGTGTTGTCAAGGCTGCTAATGGAGGACATCTTCTAGTAGATCAGCCTAAAATCTAGATGTTTTGTAGGCAGATATAAAGTTGGGGCATCCTAATGTTCTTAGACCTTCCAAACATTGTTCACTCATTTCACCTTTGAATTCAATTTAGAAGCTGTATTTGCAGTGAAATGTTTGTCCAACATGTTCTCTCTCACTTTATAGTAAAACTTTGGGTTATTAAGTTGCCTATGGGCTTCAGCTATGTTGTTCTCCATGTTTTGGATTACAACTGCTAGACCTTTGTCTGCCTTTTTGATAATGATGTCCTTGTTGTCTATGAGGAAACAGAGTGCAGTAATTTCTCTCTTGGTTTATGTCTTTTGACCAGAACTTACTCCTTTTGAACTTGGAATTCTGTAGATAATGAGCCTACTCTCATCTGACAACAATACTTACTAGACAAAGTCATCATCGAGTGTTTGCCATAATGAAGATGGTGTACTAACCAGTAACTAAATATATATTATAATAACAGAGATTATCCTAAATTCAGAGATTATTGTGGAGCCATGATGGAGGCTTAGTTTTGAACTTGTTTGTTCTTCTTCAGTGGCATTAGTTGGAAACTAGTTTGGCAAGTTAAGCCTATGTTCCACATACACAATTTTCTTTGAATTTAGGAAAGAATCCTTCATTATCGTGTTGTATATATTTTCTTCCCCAAATTAAAATGCCCTGCCTTGACCCATCTTCTCCGCATAATGAATATAACACAAGTACAGATTGCAAGGAATACTAAGTCAATATGTGTTCCCTCATATTTCTTATCAACCTACCTCAATTGTTTACTACAGGCTTGTACTACAGTGGAAGAACCTAACTTGGATAAAATACTCTCTATTTTAATCTTTCCCAAGATTTGGGAAAGAAAAGTGGTGTAAAAACACCACGAAAAAATAAGCCAAAACTGAGTATGGGACGCTCTTCCATAGTAGAAATCCACGACTTCTGTAAAACAGTGCGCAATGCGTCAATTCGTCATTCTTTTTTTATCCGAAGCACGTGCAGGATGTGTCTCCGCCATATGCATTATGAAACAGTGATAATTCAACTCGTGGATAATGGTTTTCCTGTGACTGGAATTATGGATCTGAAGATCATATAATAACAGGACTGTGTTTTATATATTCTCGTTAATATTTTCAACCACATTCTCATTGTATATTATTTACTATTCCGTTTTCGCAAATGTTTTATTTTCGACATCACGCGATTCGACAATGAATTTTTTCGGTTGATGAATTAATTTTGGAGTAAGGTGTCAATCTGGGACTGTCTGGACAGGATTTCTTCACTCTGTTGAGGGCTGAATTTCTGTTTTTTCGGTCCCTGTCGACCGTCTGGGTTCTGTCTTGTACCCACCGTTTTTTTTCTGCCACCTTCTCTCGTAGTTGAGGGTGTTCTTCTACTTTCTGTTTCTGTTGAGTTCACCTTTTTCTTCTACTGCTATCACCTCTGTTATTTCCAGTTCGATTCCTTTAGGGCAATTCCTTTTGCCCTCGCCTTGGTGCGTTCTCGTGGCCGTTTCTTCCGCACCCGCGGGTGGTGTGGAACGCTGTCGTTTCGGGAGCCTCCCGACTCGACCATGTCTGGTGTGAGTTTACCCCCTCCGTGGGGGATGTGCAGCTCCTCCCACCCCCGGCAGGGGGGGGGGGGGGGGGGGGCACTGTCTTTTCGGGGTGCCCCGACTCGACCACGTCTGGTGTGAGTTTGACCCCCTCCGTGGGGGATGTGCAGCTCCTCCCGCTCCTGCGGGGGGGGGGGGGGGGAATGCTGTCGTTTCGGGGCTACCCAACTCGACCATGTCTGGTGAGAGTTATTCCCCTTCCGTGGGAAATGTGCAGTTTTTTACCGTGGTGGATACTGCGGGAGCTGTTGGATTTCTGGTGAAGAGATGCCTGGTTCCAGGACTATGCGCCCTCTCCAGTCGACATCTGAGGCTGTCACTAGGGTTGTGACTCCTCCTTTGGAGGCCAAGCTTGGTGGCTCTCTCCACTTTTCCGCCAGTTCCAACAGCTCCCGTCGTATCTGCTGCTACTGCTGTTCCATCTACAACGTCATTGGGCATCGTTTTTAGCCGGCCTTGGCTTATCCCTGCCAGGGTCTGCAGGGATGTCTGTAGTGTGGTTGTGGGATATCGGCCTCAGCCTTCCCTGACTTCAACTCGGCGAAGTTGGATGGGGTTGCCGACTGAACCCCCTACTGTGTCCTCTCAGCCATTGAGCACAGTAGTTTTATACCTGCAGTGGTCTGCTGCGATGTCTGGTTGTGTAGACGTGGGGGTATCGGCCTCAGCCTTCCCTGACTTCAACTCGGCGAAGTTGGAAGTGGCTGCCAGCCGGACCCTCTACTGTGGTCTCTGCACCGTCGTGCACCACAGTTGTCATTGGATTCAGATGTTCTTAGTGGGACACTATGAACTCCGTGGCGTTTCCGTCCACTCATTCTGGCCCACGACCAGTTTTGGGGACCAACGTCTTTTGTGCAGCCTGGACCTTCTGCCCTGCAGAGGTCCGCGGTGACTCTCATGAGTTCCCGCTATGTTGATCCTCGGGGTGTGTCACACCCCTATAGATGTCTGCCTTAAGACGTTTCGGCTGCCGCCCGTCGTCCCACGTCGGGTGTTTTGGAGGATCGTGACCCTTCGCTGGTAAAGAGGGTCAGAGGTGAAGCCACTTTGTCGGTTCGTTCCCATGTCGAACCGGCCAGTACGGGCAGTGAGCTTAGGGAGGCCCTTTTCTTACTCACTCAGGTTCTGTCAAAGAGCGTTCCTGTTGCTTCCAGCGAGGCAGCGAGTGGTTTCCAGGCGCCCCCTATGGCGCCGCCTCCTGGGATTGGAAACAGGCCACTTTCTGATCCCTCTGGTGTTCAGACACCATGGGAGGCATCGGCTGGTTTGCCCGTGATGGGCTATTTGTCTTCCGACTCAGGGGAAGAGTCAGACATGCTTGATGTCGAGAGCCAGCAGTCTTCAGACTTGGGGGCAGCTCTTGATTTCATGTTTGTGTTACTTCCGGATCTCAAACCATCTAACCAGTCGACAGTGTCAGCCAGGCCGCAATCATCGGTCGCGTGCCAACAGCCTTTGGAGCAACCCGCTTCTGGGCGTCTTCGACCATGCCAGTCGGTACAGTTGGTTGAAGCATTTTCAGCCTTGGACTCTAAGCTAAGTTCCAAGGCTATGAAGGCTCCGTTCTTCACCAGGGTTGACACCTTTTTGCCTCCGGCGCGTTATCATTCCTACGATTCCGCCAATCTGTCGGTCTACCAGACTTTGACGGTTTTGGATCAGGACTCCAATTCCCTCAGGCTTTCCAAGTCCAAGTCTGCCGTCATTCCGATGACGACTCTGGAGTCCACATTGGGCTTATCGAGAGAGATGCTTGGTATGCTTTCTCTCTCCGATCACGTCGTCTCAGCTTTAGCTGCTTATCTGCCCCCAGATAAGTTTGATGAGGTACAGGCTCCTTTGCATGTGCTGTCCAAGGCGCTCATGCATCTTACTCACACGCTTGCCTGTAACACGGCTAATCTGGAATTAGTTCGAAGGGACTCTGTGCTGGACACAGGCCGATCCCTTCCTGAGGAGCAGTGCGCTACTCTTCGATCTGCTTCTTTGGCAGGTCCGCAACTTTTCCATGGTTCTGTGTTGACGGTCCGGGATGACGTCCTACGTCATTCCAACGATCAGCTGCTGTTTCTTCAGCTTGATCAGCCTTCTAGGGTAGGCACGGGCCGTTCCAAGCCTAACAAGTACCCTCTGCGAAGCAAAGGGGCTGATCCTTCTGCCTCCGCTTCTACTTCTTACTCAAGGGGTAAGGGTAAGCGTTGGTAGTCTTGAGTGAAGTCCCAGGATTCTTCATTCAGTAGAGGAGGTGTTTTCTCCTCTCGCAAGCCTCGTCGGGGTTCGAAATGAAGGTCCTCACCTCGACCCGTCCCAGGTTGGAGGAAGGATGGCAGAGTTCGTAGACCGTTGGGCCACCATCACATCCGATCCTTGGGTGTTAGATGTTGTTTGATCCGGGCTGCGAATATCCTTCCGAAGGCACCCCACTCTGTCCAGGGTGCCTCTTCCAACCGCAGTTCCTTCAGACATTATACGTCGGGAATTTTTGTCCACGGAGATAGACAATCTCCTTACAAAGGGGGCGATTGAGGTCATCAAGAACATTAGGTCAGTGGGTTTCTATTCCCGCCAGTTCTTAATGCCGAAGAAGGACGGCTGACTCCGACCGGTTATCAATCTGGGTTTCCTGAACCAGTCTATCATTGCTCCCAAGTTCAGCATGGAGACTTTCAGGTCGGTCCTCCGTTCAATTCACCAGGGAGTTTTCGCTTCCAGCTTCAACCTGCGAGACGCTTACTTTCACGTTCCGATTCATTGGACGTTACGGAAGTATCTCAGGTTCGTTTTTCTGGGGCGAGTTTACCAGTTCAAGGCCATGCCTTTCGGCCTCAACCTGGTTCCTTGGGCCTTCACCAGACTGATGTCGCATGTGATAGCTTTCCATCTCACACAGTCCAGGGTGACTACTTCGGCATATCTGGACGATATCCTCCAGGGGCATTCCAAAGCTGCCTTACTGGAGTCGGATGTCGCCACTCTGTTGAGCTTGCTCACATCGCTAGGTTTCAGAGTCAACGAGGAGAAGTCGGACCTGGTCCCTTCTCAGTCGTTTTATCATCTGGGGATGGCTTTCCGCACACAATTCAATTTGGTGGCGGTTCCCCAGGCCAAGGCTGTGATTCTCTCAGCTTTTACTATGACTCTGTCCCAGTCCACTTCCGCGACGGCTCGGAGTATTCTCCGGCTATGCGATCTCTGCTGTTCGGTGACGGATCTCATTCCTCTAGGTCGGCTGCGTGTCTGACCTCTCCAACACTTTCTGCTCAGTCGTTGGAGGCCGAATGTCGATTTTCTGGATCTGGTGCTTCAGTTTCCAGAATATCTTTATCCTCACCTTCTCCTCTGGGCGGATGTCCAGTGGCTTTCGCAGGGTAATCCATTGGACTTATCCACGTCCGATCGCATTCTGATGGCAGATGCCTGCGATCTTGGATGGGGTGCCTCTAGGTCTTTCCATTCACAGGATGTGGGACCAGGATCATGCAGCTCTACACATCAACCAGAAGGAGCTTCTTCCTCTTCTTCTGAGTTTCAGGCAGTGGATCCCTCACCTGTCGAATCGCCAGGTCCTTCTGTTGTCCGATCCTTCGACGGTGGTTGCTTACATTCGGAACCAGGGCGGCACGCACTCTGTTCCAATGTACGAATTGGCTCGGGATCTTCTACTGCTCGCTCAGGATGTCCATGCCGGGGTCGCTGTTCGTCACATTCCCGGTCATCTGAACGTCCTAGCCGACTCCCTGTCCCATCGGGGCAGGGTCATTTCCACCAGGTGGATGCTCCACATGGTGGGTTCCATCGCTCTCATGCGACTCGTTGGAACCATCTGGTGGACACTTTTCCAGATGCTCTGGCTTTCGCCGTGGACGCTCTGGCCCTCTTTTGGGATGGTCTTGTCGGCTACGCCTTCCTGCCGGTTCCGATTCCGTCTCAGGTTCTCGCTCAGATATGAACCTGCAGTTGTCGAATCCTTTCGATCACACCCGTCTCCTCGGTGGGTGTGGATCAATCTGCTCCGCTCTCTGTTAGCGGCGGTTCTGGCATGTCTCCCTCTACCTCGCGACTTTCTTTGCCAAAGTCGCCCGAGGAGGTTTTACGTTGACCCGACTTCATTGTGCCTTCGCACATGTCTTTTATCAGGTCCTGTCTCCTCCGTAGTGGTTTTTCGAGACACGCAGTGGAGTTGCTTTTCTTCTTCAAGGAGGCACTCACTCCACTGGTTTAGCCTCTGTGGCTAAGTGGAAGGTTCTTCTGTCGATGGTGTGGTGATCATTCTGTTGCTTCTGTCACTCCTTCGATCACACCGCTTGCGGAGTTTCTGGTATATGTTTGTTTCAGGGGGTCTCCAGCACTGGGTACATGTCCATGCTTCGGAGACATTTTTCATATGTGATACCGCATTGTTTCGACACTCATCCTTGCCTCTCCAAGCTTGTTCAGCTCTTTTCCTTGAAAAGGCCTAGGACTTTGCAGTTTCCTCCAAGATGGTCACTTTCTTGGGCGCTGCTCTGCTTGGGGGTGGGGGGCATTCACGCCTTTATCCCGGATGAATATGCATTCTCTCACATGCCAGATCTCTCCTGCATCCATTTCTTGATGGATTTGTCTTGCTATTCGTGCAGCTTCCGCTCGTCTAGCTACTGGTGATTGTTTTACCAATTGTTTTTTTCTGCCACGAGGTGCATGCATTGTCTTCCTCTTTTAATAACTCTGTCATGTTGTCGGATGACGGATGTTATTCTGGCAGCCTTCTGGAGAAATGCTACATTCTCCTTTTATCTGCAACAGTTGCAGGAGCCGACAGAGAACCTTGGGGCCCTCTTTCTTATGCTCAGGCTGTTGTCTATCCCAGCCTTTCAGCTTTTTTCAGGGTCAGTTCCAGCTTTGTGCTGTTACTGCCCTTTCTGTCTGTGCATCGCACTTCACCATACACTTCATCTTTCATTGTTGTTTCTAATGTTTGTGATGCTATGGTTTGATAGGCCTAGGGATCTCTTCCTCTGTCCACGGTCCCAGTGCTATTGAGTTATGTGTGGGTTGGTTATGTGATTCCCTCCAGCCTTTTGTCTATTCAGCGTGTAGTAAACAATTGAGGTAGGTTGATAAGAAATATAAATTTTATAGTAAATTTCCTTTCTTATTATATCTACCGAAATTGTTTACATGGAGGCCCTCCCGTCTTCTTATTCGGGTAAGAATCCTTCCTCCCCGCTGATCACATAACTCCTGTGTTGTTCGGAATCAAAAGAATGACGAATTGATGCATTGCGCACTGTTTTACGAAAGTCGTGGATTTGTACTATGGAAGAGCATCCCATACTGGGTGTGTGCCGCTGGCGCTCGACCCAGTTTTGGTTTATTTTTTCGTGGTGTTTTTACACCACTTTTCTTTCCCAAATCTTGGGAAAGATTAAAATAGAGAGTATTTTATCCGAGTTAGGTTCTTCCACTGTAGTGCAAGCCTGTAGTAAACAATTTGGGTAGGTATAATAAGAAAGTAAATTTACTATAAAATTTATATTTTCCTTCACTCTGTAACATATCTTTTTTATTAGCTGCAACTAGCAGCTCTATAAGTGGCAATGTCTGTCTGTTGGTCTGTCTGTCGGTCGGTCGGTCGGTCTGTCTGTGACCAACGAGTTTCAAAACTCAATAACTTTTGAAATACTTGATGGAATGACTTTATATTTGGCATGTAAGTGTATCTTATTGATGTCTAGCCACTGTTCAATGCATGTGTTGTTCCAAATATTTTTCTTAGAGTTATGGCCCGTCTGTCGGTTGGCCGGTCGGTCAGTCGGTCGGTCTGTCAGTCTGTCTGTGACCAACGAGTTTCAAAACTCAATAACTTTTGAAATACTTGATGGAATGACTTTATATTTGGCATGTAAGTGTATCTTATTGATGTCTAGCCACTGTTCAATGCATGTGTTGTTCCAAATATTTTTCTTGGAGTTATGGCCCGTCTGTCGGTTGGCCGTCGGTCGGTCGGTCTGTCAGTCTGTCTCTGACTAACGAGTTTCAAAACTCAATAACTTTTGAAATACTTGATGGAATGACTTTATATTTGGCATGTAAGTGTATCTTATTGATGTCTAGCCACTGTTCAATGCATGTGTTGTTCCAAATATTTTTCTTGGAGTTATGGCCCTTGATGAACTCAGAATTTTTTGAGATTGCTCCACCCGTCGCAGCTATGGCGTCGATGTCGCGATTTTTAGAACAGTACTTTTATTTTTTATTTCAGGAACAAGGAAAAGAAGCATCTCACAAAATCACAGACTCCTTTATAAAATCATTTCAACAGTTTATTCAAGTCTATGAGAAGTGGTTGGCAGAGACAGAAGTAGAAACACCAATTCATCCTTGGGAAACATTTAGAGATTCAAAACAGCCTGACTCTTTTCCTACTTCTGCCTGAAGAGATCTAAATGCATCTCGACACTTAATTTAACCCTTTACCAAACATGACTTGATGGCACTTACACCAAATTTTTCTTGAGTAACTACCGTACTGACTCGGGAATAAGCCCAGGGGTTGTGTGAAGTAAAAGAGGGCAAAAGTATATGGGTGGGCTTATTTTTGAGAGGTCAAAGCTGCAAGAGAATTTGGTCGCAAATTTAACACAAAGTTAGGTGACTCAGTCAATTCCATAACAAAGATGCATTAACCCTTTACCTAATGAATTGGCTGAATGTGCCTGCATAATTCACAAACTAAACAGTTGAATAAAATGTAAAACAATTTACCATATCATGTGACCCCTCATTGGAGCGAGCTCATAGAGCTCGTTCCAATGAGGGGTCACATGATATGGTTTTGTTGAAATTTTTTGAAACATCTGAAAAAGAAATAATTAAAATAACAAATTTTGATATGTGCATTGGGTTATGTGTTTTTTTTCATTATAACAACTTAAATGTACCAGCATTACTATCATCAATGTTGTCATCATATAGTTAGGGTACTGGGCTTATTTACAAGGCAGGGACTCAGAAACTGAAATCTGAACAGTTGGTAGGTGGGCTTATTTTCAGTTATGTGTTTTTTCCCCATTCAATATGGTATTTGCCTATTTTTATACTGTACCAATGACCCAGACTTAGCTGCTGGTGCTAACTCCACAAAAACCAGGGCCAAACACAAATTTTGCCCCCCAATCCCCAAAATTTGCATCCAAAACAAAAAGAAATCATGTCCTAAAGGACCTCCATAGTACGACTCTACTGCGCATGCGCAGTGACGCAGTCGTCCCGAAATTGGCGCCAAATATCATTCTCTGTTTGGCCCTTCATCAGTCAACATCTCACTGATCTTTGTGCTTGTAAATCTCAGTTTAAAGGATGCCAGACACGTAATTCTTGGAGAAAATGTGATTCTAAGGAGGATAGAAGGAGGAGAGGAAAAAAGAAGTGGCAAAAAATAATCAGGGCTGTACTTAAAATTTTTTGTTAAAATTATGTTAAGTTGCCTATTTTCGAGGCAAACGCCTCTTGTTGTCATTCTTGCTAATTGTTGCACTGCTTATTCAGTGTTTCCTCTCCCCTAACCTTCTAAAGTCCCCCCTTGCAATTCTCCCATGCTTTTGGCATATTTTTGAGAAGTTTCATTTCTAAAAATTCCCTGGGAGAGTTGCTTGGTAACAGAATGTTTTCTGTTATTTTCCCCATAGTTACGTTTTCACCCATGGGTGTATAACGTTTGTGTTCTGCATCTTCCATCTGATGTTCTGCAGATTCTCCCCTGGGAGTCTCTGTTTTGCATCAGATAGAGTGTAATTGAGGACTGATTCCGGGCCAGTTTTTTCAGTGCCTGGAGTCATGTTTTCTTCTGTGTTTACACTGTTTGTTTTCATTGGCAACAGCCTTTTTTGAGGGGGGCTGTTTGCCTTTGAGGTAGTTTATCTCATTATAAGATACATTTATATTATCCGAAAGTGTCTCATTAATTATTTTATATAATTTTAAAATTTTTGACCACACTTTGCTATCGGATCCATCGGGGCTCAACGTTACTTTTCAGCAACTTGGGCTTCTCTGAAAAAATATTTTTTCAAAATTATTTTGTTTTGCAATTGTTTTTTCATTTATTAATGGATCATGTTATTATGTATCTTTGTGTCAGGGGTTTTTGCGAGTAACTAGGACTTATTGTTGTTCTTTCACAATGAAGGGAACTTGTTCAAATTGTAATAGGAAGAAATCTTCCTCTGACTTTCATGATTATTGCATAAATTGTAGTCAGTGTTCTCGCATTAATCCCTGTCCTGTATGTGAACATTGGGATGAGAAACATTGGAAACGTGTGTCACGATATGTTGTTTCTGGAGAAAGAGCGATGCCGGCTCTTTCTCCACAAGGTCACTCTACTCTCTCAGTTTCTATTTCAGAGGAACCAGAACAGGGTGATGTTTCCATGTTATCTTCTTCAAGTGTGCGTCCGTCGTCACAATTAAATACAGAGCTAGCGGCAAAAGTGCTCATGGAGATTAGACAAATGTCGTCCGCTAGCTCGCCCGGTGTAGCGTCCATTCACCGAATGGTTCGGCAGCCGGGTTCGTCCGATGCGGTCCAAGAGGAAATTTTGGGTGATGCGAGCACTATAAAAATAATAGATGCACACCCAGTGACGGCGGATAGTGAACGAGAACGGAGGAAGCCTTTTAGTCCGGTTCCTAGCTCGTCCAGGTCCAGCCGGGCCGCGAGCGAGAGAGGCCCCTCTCTCGTACAACAACATCTGGGACCAGATGTTGTGGTACAAAATGTGTCTTTAGCGGAGCATACGTCCGTCGCTCGGGACGCTCCGTTGTATAAGCAGTCCGCAGAGACTGTTAAGGCTTCCTCTTCTCGCCGGCGCACACGACCGCACCTTGGCTGCGTGACCTCCGATATCTTGCCAGCTTCGCCGATGAAGGATTATTCGGCGACCAGGTCACACCATCCGGCAGCCAGGGATTCGAGACCGATGGACTCCGGACGTTCGCATAGGAAAAGTATGCGGGAGCCATCTGATGCGGAGCTGCCCTCGGCAAAGCAGCGAAAGACCGCTCCTCCGCAGGTCTCGACGTCGGACATTCTAGTGCAGATAGCACAGCTTATCGCAGCATCCCAGCAGCCGACAGAGACGGTGTCGGATCGAGAATTATCCGACGGCGCTGGGTCGGTACGCTCCGCCGAAGCATCGGGGGCGGACGACCGGGAACATCGGGAGGTCCGACCGGATGGTGAAAGGGATACGGATGAATTGGAGCTATCCCTTTCGGAACAACACAAAGCTGCCGTAGACTTCATCCGGCACTTTCTTCCTCAAGTTGTTCCGTCGGGCCAGACTGCTGCGCTTCCGGACAGGAGAATTATAGCGTCATTGGACTCTGATTTTTTCGAGCGGTTCAGGGACATCGCTCCCGAGTTTCCGTCGCAGTCCAATAATGTTGCAAGAACATTTGAATTATTGAACGACGCTATTTTTAAACTTGCTTCCAGGACAGGGAAAGCAGGCTTCTTGTCCGCAAATACTCTCAACCTGCCTTTCATTAATGCAAGGAATAAATTCGACACGGCAGGTCAGGGTATACCGAGAGTTCCTCTGCGTATGGACGACGAGGCGGAAGACTTAGAGCTATCATTACCGTCGTCAGCTTCTATTCCAACCGCAGTGTTGGAAACAGCTATTGCGTCTAACAGAGCCAATTTAGATGCCTTATCTTACGCAGATCACCTTACGAAGGCGTTATCACTGCGTCTTCAAGGGGAAGAGTTTCAGGATATACAATCCTCCTTAAGACTTCTTTCAAGGGCAGTAGCTTATTCCACGTGTAACTCCGCCCTTTCAGTGGCAAATCTGGAGTTGGTTAGACGTGACGCAGCCCTGTCTACATCCACACTAGTGGATTCTAAGGTGAAGAACTCTCTTAGAGTCGCTTCGGTCTCAGGAGATCTTCTCTTTGACGGCAAGCTTTCCGCTATTTATGATAATATTATAAAGAAAGCTAGTGATTCTCTGTTGTTTAGATCCGCTCCTAAAAGGTCGGATTCAGCAGACACGAATAAGGCGGGCACTTCTGGGTCTTATCCGCCCAAGAGAGGTTCCTATAGAGGTTCCGGTGCGTCCTCTAGCTCTTATTCGAGAGACCGTCAGGATAGCGACTCTCGTTCGGGACGTCCTTCAGGCCGGGACAATCGGTCGGACGCCCCGAGGTCGACGAGGCGAGGTGCGGGTCGTGGAAGACGTGGTTTCTCCTACCGCAGGCCTCGCAGATCCAGGAGGTGATGGCTCAAACCTCTATCGCGTTCCGGTTGGCGGAAGGTTGTCGAGTTTTTCTCAAGAGTGGGCGTCGATTACGGACGACCCGTGGGTGAGAGGAGTGACTTCGGAAGGTCTAAAGATATCCTTCAAACGAAAGCCTCCATTAACTCGAAGTCCAAAGTGGACTCATCTTCCGTCAAACCCTCAGAAAAGAGACGCTCTGCTATCAGAGGTGCAGTCTCTTTTAATGAAGAACGCGGTAGAGGTCGTAGAAAACCAGGAATCGCTGGGATTCTACAGCCATCTGTTTCTGGTTCCGAAACCAGACGGCTCGTTCCGTCCAGTCATAGATTTGAGCTGGATAAACAAGCTGATCATCGCTCCGAAGTTTTATATGGAGACGATTCGATCGGTCAGAGCGAGTATTCGGGTGAACGATTATGCAACGAGCATAGATCTCAAAGATGCGTACTTTCACGTCATGGTACATCCGACATTCCGAAAGTATCTACGCTTCGCAGTCCTTGGAGTGGTGTATCAGTTCCGGGCCATGTGCTTCGGATTGAATCTAGCACCCTGGGCTTTCACTCGGGTAATGAACTCGGTAATGATCTACTTCCGAGCTCATTCGTCTGCGGTAACGTCGGCCTACCTGGACGACATTCTTCAGAGGTACGGCAACGAGTTAACGCTTCAGAACGATGTTCAGAATCTTCTTCTATTGCTCCGACGTCTCGGTTTCATAGTAAACGAGGAGAAGTCGGATCTGGTGCCGTCCAAGTCATTCACTCATCTGGGAATGAGCTTCGAGACGCACAACAATCTCGTTCGTCTGCCGTTAACCAGAGCGAAATTAGTCAGTTGTTACGCTCGCTATTGTCTAAATACAGACAAAGTCACAGCGAGAGAATTTATGAGACTGATAGGTCTGTGCGGAGCCGCTGCGGATCTCATTCCGATGGGACGGCTACGCACACGGCCTCTTCAAATTTTCTTGACTCAGAATTGGAGTGTGAAAATTCATTCGCTCGATGTAGACGTTCTCTTGTCAGATCAAGTGAAACAAGAGATTCAGACTTGGGCAAACATTCAGTGGTTAACTCAAGGAGTTCCGCTGCAGTTGCCGGATCCGAGTTTTACCATTATGACGGATGCCAGTCAAACAGGTTGGGGTGCATCATTAATCCCAACGGATTCGAGATGCCAGGGTCTTTGGGATCCGCAATTCCTGTGCAAGCACATAAACATCAAGGAAATGATGTCAATTTGGCTTGCGTTACGTCACTGGATGGACATTATTCACGATGCTCATGTCCAAATCCTATCCGACAATACGACAGTAGTGGCGTATATACGGAATCAGGGAGGCACTCATTCAGTTCCGTTGTTCAATCTAACGGAAAGAATCCTTCTGTTTGCGTTGGAACATCACGTTCTTCTTTCGGTCCGTCACATACCGGGTCGTCTGAATGTGCTAGCAGACTCCCTTTCTCGAAAGGGTCGCTTGTTGCCGTCGGAGTGGACTCTCAACAAACAAGTATTCAATCAGATTTGCTACCAATGGGAACGGCCAATGATAGACTTATTTGCGACACATCTCAACAATCAGTTGCAGACGTATGTGTCCCCGTGTCCGGATCCAAGAGCATTTGCTGTAGACGCTCTATCGATCCCTTGGGACGGAATGATAGGATATGCGTATCCTCCAGCGCCGTTAATTCAACAAGTATTGCTAAAGATAAAACAATCTCAATGCAAGATTCTGTTGGTAGCATCTCTGTCGCCACAGAGACCGTGGATAAATCTACTCAGGTGTCTGTTGTGGGACCTACCGCGGAAGCTCCCTCCACGAGAGGATCTTCTTTGGCAGGGGAAATCGCGCCAACTGCATCACAACCCGCAAGGTCTCAACCTTCACGTTTTTCCGTTGTGCAGTCCTTCTTGCATGGCAAGCACTTTACAGGACGAGCAGTGGACGCGATTTCTAACTGTAGGAGGACCTCCTCTTCGCTAAACTATGCGGCTAAGTGGAAGGTTTTCCGTCGTTGGTGTAGGGATCATTCTGTTGATATATTTGATCCCTCTATACCAGACATTGCTAACTTTCTAGTATACTTGTTTGACGAAATCAAACTGCAACCGGTTACTATAAAGGGTTATAGATCTATGTTATCTGATACCTATGCACATCATGATAGTTTACAAATTGGATCTAATGTCTCTTTATCGAAATTGGTTAGAAACTTTTCGATAAATAGACCCAGAACTCTTAGATTAATTCCTAAGTGGAATTTAGCTTGTGTTCTCCTTAAATTGAAGGAAAAGCCATTTGAACCTCTTGGGACAGTAGATTTCAAATTCTTATCTTATAAGACAGCTTTTCTCTTAGCTTTCTCTTCTGCCAGAAGAGTCAGTGAGCTTCATGCACTATCGGTGGATGATTCTCATTATCGTAGTGTTGGGAACACTATCACCTTCACTACTAACGTCGGTTTTTTAGCTAAGAATCAGGCTCCTAATAAATATCCGGAACCTATTGTTATTAAGGCTCTTCCGTCTTCGGACGGGCGTAGGCCTTTACTCTGTCCTGTTAGAGCACTACGTATCTATAAACAGAGATCTCAGTTCATCAGAAAGGGACGGAAACGTTTCTTTCTGTCTTTGATGCCTAATAGAAAGGACATTTCAGTCCATTCTATTGCTAGATGGATTCAGTTAACTATCCGTACTGCGTATGAAGATTTATCTTCTTCTCAGCAGTCTGTGCTTAAGATTTCTGCTCATGAAGTAAGAGCTCTTTCTACTTCCTGGGCTTATGCTAATAGTGTTGCTATTACAGATTTAATGAAGGCTGCTTATTGGTCTCAGCCATCCACATTTACTAATTTTTATCTCAGAAATATTGAGTCCATTTCTGGAGACCTGCATTGTTTAGGTCCGTTATCTGTTGCTCAGAATGTCGTCCACTAAACAGTTGCAACTATAGTTATGCAGGCTTTCTGTTCCGGCAGTGACTCCGTCCGGCTGCCCTCTTCGCTCTGGGCTATTTGACCCAGGGCAAGGGGAAGGGGGGGGGCGGGTGTTCCCTTAGGTCACCTGCTTTATAGTGAAAAGCAAGGGAATGCCTCCTCCAAGACAGTATTTCTGAGTCGCTTCCGGGATGGTTTTAAAGTGTAATATTAATGTTTAATTTCATTCATGTCTTATTTTTAAAGTGTAGCTCGGTGTGAAGCATTTGTATATGTCAAGTGTCAAACGGGCTTTAATATACAATACTCGGACACTTTTAAATGATTATAAAGAGTCTCAATTCTCTGGACTACTTTATTTATTGGCTTGTTTTAAAAATAATTAGTATAAAGGTTATACTGGATGTTAATAGAGAACATGAATGTTATTGTGCTCAATTATTAAGGGTAGTGTATCTTTCTAATTTAAATATTAAATAAGAAAGATACATGTAAAGCCTAATACTCCTTTTCTCCTTAAGGGGTTACCTCTTTATTTTATAATTGAGCTTATTGGATTTTCCTCTATGTCCTAGGCCCTCCAGCCTGTTTACTATTCAGCTAAGTCTGGGTCATTGGTACAGTATAAAAATGTTAAAAAATTTATAGTAATTTATATATTTTTTATACTTACCAATGACCCAGACGGGGATGGCCCTCCCTGAGTTGGGAACTCTTGCCTCCCCGCTGAGTACATAGCGCTGACCAGGCACTGCCAGTAAGAATGATATTTGGCGCCAATTTCGGGACGACTGCGTCACTGCGCATGCGCAGTAGAGTCGTACTATGGAGGTCCTTTAGGACATGATTTCTTTTTGTTTTGGATGCAAATTTTGGGGATTGGGGGGCAAAATTTGTGTTTGGCCCTGGTTTTTGTGGAGTTAGCACCAGCAGCTAAGTCTGGGTCATTGGTAAGTATAAAAAATATATAAATTACTATAAATTTTTTAACTTTTTCCCTTTTTTAAGCTTACTTTTGGAGACAGACGTAAAAAAAAAATGTATGCCCAGTACATTAGGTCAAGGGTTATATTTATTCATTGGGGTTTAACGACACTTTCAACAGCCAGGTTACCTCATGTCAAACAGTTTTACAGGTGGAGGAAGCCGGAGTACCTGGAGAGAACAAACGAGCAACAGTCGGACTCCACACAAACAGGGCTAGCATTGTTTGAAGATAAGTGCACCATCGACGTGCAGTTTGCCTTAGTACACAATGCCACCGTGCCCCCATGTGGGCAATTGGGATTAAGTGCCTTGCCCAAGGACACAACGCTGTTGCCGCAGGTGGGATTTGAACCAATGACCTCTCAGCATGGAGCCTGCATCTCTTCCTACTGAGACAATGCGCTCCCAGGTCAAGGGTTGTGCACTGAAAGGAATGTAGTCAAAGCAATAAAGTTTACCTTTTATCCAATGCACATGATATAAAAATTTGTTATTTTAATTATTTTTGTCTATAAATGTTTCAAAACCATATCATGTGACACACAAAGGCATGGGCTTGGTGAGCTCTTTCTAGTGAGGGGTCACATGATAGTTTTTTTTACATTTTTTTAAAAAGGTTTTTTTTTTTCAATTGCACACTTTGTAAATTATGCAGGCATATGCAGCCGATTGATTAGTACAAGTTAAAGTAACAATTTTTATCACACTTTGTCTTTACTTAAAAAAAATTCATTGGTTTATATTAATAAAATGGATAAACTACTGCAGACAAAGAGGTCTGAACATGCATCAAACCAAGTATATGAACCTTGGAATTTGAAGGGAACTAATAATTAATAAAATAAAATTAAAATATGCCTGCACACACTGGCTCACATGCTTTTTTTTCTTCAAAAATGGCAGAGAAACAGATCTACTTTGTGTGGGCCAAAACAAAAATAATTATTGACTACAGACAGTGAAACCAGAGTTCAAAATTATTGATTTTAATTTTGCTGCACAGAACTGCATCACAATAATCAAGAACAGAAAGTAGTTGCTAACATTTTTAGCTCACCTGACTGAAAGTCAGGATGAGCTTTTCTTATCACTCTTCGTCCGTCGCCCGTCGTCTTGTGTGAAGGTGGTGTTTGAGCCTCTTTCTCCTAAACCACTGGCCACATTTTATTTAAATTTCATGTAAGTAGTGGTTATATAGGGGCATTTTGATTTTTGTGCAAATTAGGTTTCGGCTCATATTGAGCAGAGGGGCGGGAAAAAATGGCCAAATTTTTTGAAAATCTTCTTCTAATGAACCACCAGTAGCAGAGTCTTGATATGTGGTATACAGAGTCCTTTTGAGGTTTAGAATCAAGTTTGTTCAAGAGAAGTTTGTCGGGCATTATTTGCCTTCGTTATGGGAGGGGCAAAAATTTTGGCCACACCAAAAATTTCTATTTTCAGAACCGTGAGATCGATTTGAACCAAATTTGATATGAGATGATAATGGGTCATAAGTAGTTGATTGATGCAAAAAAAAGTTTTCTCATTGTCCAGTGGGAACCTCGGGAGCTAAAAATAGGAAAAACCTTAAAACTGCCATATCTCCAAAACTACACTGCACAGAGAATTCTTATGTTGTATAAAGCTTACTTTTATCCCGTAGAATAGAATGGTTAAAAAAATCCCTATCGGATTGATCACAAGGTACTTTTTTCAGGACTTTGAAAAAGTGCCGAGTCAGTACTTTTTAACACTGTAGGCAATGGAAAAAACATTAAAAAATCTTCTTCTCCAGATCCAGCAGGCAGAATCTTTTGATATTTGGTACGCAACATTGTAGGGTGGATCTGATTCAAATCGGCTGGGTTCATATTTGGGCTCAGTATAGGAGCCCGATTTCGAAGTGCATTTCAGGCAAATTTCTTAAAAAATCTTCTTCTCCAGATCCGGCAGGCAGAATCTTTTGATATTTGGTATGCAACATTGTGGGGTGGATCTGATTCAAGTTTGTTCAAATCGGCTCCCTAGATCCATATTTGGGCTCACTATAGAAGCTCGAATTCTAACTTAGTGCATTTCAGGCAAATTTCTTCAAAAATCTTGTTCTCCAGATCCAGCAGGCAGAATCTTTTGATATTTGGTATGCAACATTGTGGGGTGGATCTGATTCAAGTTTGTTCAAATTGGCCCCCTGGATTCATATTTGGGCTCACTATAGAAGCCCGAATTTGAACTTAGTGCATTTCAGGCAAATTTCTTAAAAAATCTTCTTCTCCAGATCCAGCAGGCAGAATCTTTTGATATTTGGTTTGCAACATTGTGGGGTGGATCTGATTCAAGTTATTCAAATCGGGCTCCCTGGGTTTATATTTGGGCTCGGTATAGGAGCCCAAATTTGAACTTAGTGCATTTCAGGCAAATTTCTTTGAAAATCTTCTTCTCAAGATCCAGCAGGCAGAATCTTTTGATATTGGGTATGCACCATGCTTATGGGGGTGAGATTCAAGTTTGTTCAAGCCAAGTCCCTGGGTTCATATTTGGGCTCACTGTGGTAGCCCGAATTATAACTTAGTTCAAAATGAGGAATTTTCTTTAAAAATCTTCTTCAGATCCAGCAGTCGGAATGTTTTGATATTTGGTATGCAGCATCCTTAGGGGGTGAGATTCAAGTTTGTTCAAGCCATGTCCCTAGGTCCATATTTGGGCTCACTGTGGGAGCCTGAATGATAACTTAGTTCAAAATGAGGAATTTTCTTTAAAAATCTTCTTCTTCAGATCCAGCAGTCGGAATGTTTTGATATTTGGTATGCAGCATCCTTAGGGGGGGGGGGGGGGGGGGGGGGGGGGGGGGGGGGTGAGATTCAAGTTTGTTAAAGCCATGTCCCTAGGTCTATATTTGGACTCCCTGTGGGACCTCGAATTGTAACTTAGTTCAAAATGAGGAATTTTCTTTAAAAGATCCAGCAGTCGGAATGTTTTGATATTTGGTGTGCAGCATCCTTAGGGTGGGTGGGTGGGGAGGGGTGGGGGTTTCTGGGGGGAAATTCAAGTTTGTTAAAGCCAAGTCCGTGGGTTCATATATAGGCTCTCTGTGGGAGCCTGAATTCTAACTTCGTTCAATATGAGGAATATTCTTTAAAAATCTTTTTTTTTTTAGATCCACTGGTCAGAATCTTTGGATATTTGGTATAAGCTTTTCTTAGGAGGAGCAGATGCAACTTGTTGATTGTTTGTTTGTTTGTTGGTGGTTAACGTCACATACCTATGCACAATGGCTAATCGTGACACAACATGGTGATGAAGTCAAGGTTAGTCAATCGTTGATCGACATGTTGCCCATTTTAGAGGACTTTCACCCCAAGCATTTGTGACTGGGTCCTATTTTACTAGTAAAGCGGAACTGGTTTACCGCAGTAAACAAGTGCTGCTTACTTCCCGGGGTTCCCACGGGGATGCAACTTGTTGAAATCAATTCTCTGGGTTGATATTTAGGCTACCATGTCAGGTGAGCGCCCTCAGGCTCGCTGGGGCCTCTTGTTCTTGAATAACTCAGTTTTCCTTTTTTGCAACCCAAACCATCTTCTTGTTCCAGTGATGGGGAATAAGCTATGTTTGCGAGGCAAAAAATGGAGAAAAAAAATGATAGTGATTTTAAAAAAAAATTTGTGAAGAGTGCCAGCGGGATGAAGATGTTGCGTTATCAACAGGGGTAATATCTTAGGTTATCCACAAAGCTGAAATTGGAGGTATAACATAGTGTTCACTTCATCAAATCACATAATGTTTGTAACAGCTTTTACACAGCTCATTCAGTTTTAGAGCACTGTATCAAAATCAATTTTATTTTTATCCCCAATATTAAAACCTTTTTTTGGAAAGAGTGGGTTTTCGGGATTTGTAAGATTCAAATAAAGTATACTATGTATGGAAGCAGTTCTGTCTTCTTCACCCAGCCTGTTTTTTGCCTATTTTGACCAAGTGTTTGATGTTGGGTGCTCAAACTAAAGTAATTCTGTGGCTGAATTGTATCCTTAGAGCAATAAATACATATTATAACTACAGTGAAGTGATCTGGGTCGTATCACGTCGAGTTGAGGTCAGATTGCTGGATCCGGTGATATGACCTCAACAAGACGTGATGGAAAGACCCAGAGCAGTTCACTGTATCAATTTATTGAGGTTTATTATATGACTTATAGTTCAACATCGCATGCCAATGCTAGCATTAACAATTCCCCCAACCTTTTTTTGGTAAATTGGATTGAAGTAAAAAAAAACTATTTTTGTTTACACTCATTTTTGTAACAGGCGCACACTTCCGGGGAATCTGCCGATGTGCACGAATATGTAACAAAGTGAACAGTCAACTTTCTTTCAACCCTGTCCGCCGTTCGTGAGCACCCATTCCAGCTCAAAGTAAAGTACTCTCTGCAACTGGAACAGCCAATTATGCGAATTCAAACACACCCGTACATCATCTGTCATACTACAGTGATACAGAATCGGATTCCACACTGTGGATTTTCAAGGTACCAGGAAAAGATCTTCAAACTGTAGAGATATTTTGTGGTTAAATTACATAGTCGTATAATAAGCCTTTTTATGTATCGTTCATCAGATCTTCTTCCAGATGAGGGTAGATTGTCCATTTAACCCTCTACTCAATGCAGACGATATCAAGATGAGCTTGTTCCAATGAGGGGGTCACATGATATGGTTGTGCTGAAATTTTCTGAAAAATGTTTTCTACTGCTGAATTTGTGTAATAAGTGGACAGATGTGGCCAATTTTCCTAACTAATGGGACAAAAAAGGATGCTATTTATCAAATATCAAGAGATTCTTACTGGTGATCTGAATTTGTTTTTAAAGAATATTCCTTATATTGCATTTAAAATTCGAGCTCCCATAAGACACCCAAATATGAAACTAGGAACTTGTTTTGAACAAAGTTGAATCTGACCCCAACCCCATAATGAGATGTTCAAAGAATACTCCTAACATTGAAGTAAGTTAAAATTTGGGCTCACATAGAAAGCCCAAATATGAACCCAGGAACTAACTAGATTGAACAAACTTGAATCTGCCCCCCACCCACCCCCCTTCCCATAAGCATGCTGTATACCAAATATCAAAAGACTGACTGGTGGATCTGAAGAAGATGATTTGTGCGAACTTAAAAGTTGGACTCCCATTGCCCAAATATAAACCGAGGGTCCTGATTTGAGCAAAATTAATATTCCCCACCGAAGGATGCTGTGAATGAAATACCAAAAGATTCTGATCGGTGGTCCTAGTTAAGATGGTTTTAATTTAAAAAATAAAGTTGGGCTGCTAACAGAGTTATGCCCTCTATGGCCATTGCAACTTTATTCAACAAACTTGAATTGACATATGATGTGGAACATGCCTTTCAAATTTGGATCAATTGAGTAGTTTATGAGAAGTTGATAATAGAACTAAAGTTCATGCCAGATGGATCAGAAAAACCCCCCTTGTGCTTCGCTTAGGTGAGTGAAAAGTAATTTCCAAAACTTACAACTTGAATTTTGGAGCCCAAAGGCAACTTTGGGACTCCCAAATGAGCCCACATATGGACCAGGCTTAAGTGTATGAAATATGGTGCTTGCCAAAAATCAACACTGATCTGTGCAGTGGTTCTGAAAAAGAAAATTAGAACTTCTGCATTTTGGAGCCCAAAAGCAACTTTTGGGCTCCCAAATATGGCTGCAGCAACTTGGCTTGATCAAACTTGAATGTATATGAGTGAAAGATGCTGCTTGCCAAAAATCAACACTTTCTGTACTGCAGTTCTGAAGATATTTTCTTTAGTTTTTGTCGGTTTTCTCAACTTTTCCAGGGCTTATATTTCGTCTATATTTGTGAGAATCCATTTGGATTCTCGTGAAAATGGTTGCGAGAATCCATACCTACTATGAGTGTCCCAGGATCCCATGATGCCACCATGGTTCAACCATTGTTGTATACTGATAACACATGCTAACCTTTTACCGAACACACCTTTTTAATTTTTAAAACTGAATTTGATAATTATTAAACAATAAATAATAAATAAATGATAAAATAATTAAATGAACAATATTTACCAATAAAATCTTACAAATATGGCTGTCGTTGGAACCGGCTCAATGAGCCGGTTCCAATGACAGCCATATTTGTGCAATTTTATTGACAAAGTGTCAGGATATTTCAGGTCATGTTAGCCTTCTATTGGTTAATTTGTTGCCGCTGTGTTAGATAAAGGGTTAAATTGACTCAATCCTTTTCACGCGAATCCTAGCAGAGGTGCAGCGAGAATCTACATGGATTCTCGTCGGTTTTATTGCGCGAATCTTTGTGCAAATCGATTCTCGGATTCTCGTCGAAATATAAGCCTTGTTTTCGGGCCCCAAAGTGGGAGGGACAATCAAATTGTGCAAAAATTCAATTGTTAGGCTGTAGGGAACATATGTCCCAACTTTGGTTAAATGCAGCCCAGCAGTAAAGTATTTAGCCTGTGACGGGACAAGACATGCATGACATCAGGGTGTAATAATTAGACAATATGGAGAAGAGCCAATAGTGAATGTTTCCAGGCATGGCAGATATAAAAGTGTGATTTAATAGTGTGCAGGCCTTTTAATTCCTCCAAATTCACAATTTGAGAGGTTGTACAATTTACAGGAATGTTCCTAAATTAGAAACATGACTTGTAAATGCAATGTAATTTTGCTTGCTTTTTTAACTCACCTGACTGAAAGTCAGGGTGAGCTTTTCTTATCACTCTTCGTCCGTCGTCCTCTTTGTCCGTCGTCCATCTGTCGTCCGTCGTCCTGCATGAAGGTGGTGTTTGAGCCTCTTTCTCCTAAACCACTGGCCACATTTTAATTAAATTTCATGTAAGTAGTGGTTATATAGGGGCATTTGGGTTTTTCTTCAAATTGTATTTCTGCTCATATTGTGGAGTGGGGTGGGGCCAAAATGCACAAAATTTTAAAAAATCTTCTTCTCATGAACCAGCCATAGCAGAGACTTGATATTTGGTATGCAGCTTCCATTTGAGGTGTAGACTCAAATTTGTTCAAGAGAAGCTTGACAGGCAATATTTACCTTTGTTCTGAGAGGGGCAAGAATTTTTGCCCCGCCCAAAATTTCTATTTTCTGAACCTAGAGGCCGATTTGAACCAAATTTAATATGAGGTATTATTGGTTTATAAGTACTTGATTCCTGCAGCCCCGTGGGAACTGCAGGAGCTAAAAATAGAAAAAAATTAAAACGCCAATATCTCCAAAACTGCACGGCACCGAGAATTTTTATTTGGAGTGAAGCTTCCTTAGGACCAACAGAAAGGATTGGTCCAAAAAAAATTGCCATCGGTTTTATCATAGGGTACAGTTTCGGGACCTTAAAAAAGTGCTGAGTCAGCACTTTTTAACACTGTAGACAATGGGAAAAACATTAAAAAATCTTCTTCTCCAGATCCAGCAGGCAGAATCTTATGATATTTGGTTTGCAACATTGTAGGGTGGATCTGATTCAAGTTTGTTCAAATTGGCCCCCTGGGTTCATATTTGGGCTCAGTATAGGAGCCCGATTTCGAACTTAGTGCATTTCACGCAAATTTCTTAAAAAATCTTCTTCTCCAGATCCAGCAGGCAGAATGTTTTGATATTTGGTATGCAACATTGTGGGGTGGATCTGATTTATTTGGGCTCAGTATAGGAGCCCAAATTTGAACTTAGTGCATTTCAGGGTTTATATTTGGGCTCAGTATAGGAGCCCAAATTTGAACTTAGTGCATTTCAGGCAAATTTCTTTGAAAATCTTCTTCTCAAGATCCAGCAGGCATAATCTTTTGATATTGGGTATGCACCATGCTTAGGGGGGGGTGAGATTCAATTTTGTTCAAGCCAAGTCTCTGGGTTCATATTTGGGCTCACTGTGGGAGCCCGGATTATAACTTAGTTCAAAATGAGGAATTTTCTTTAAAAATCTTCTTCAGATCCAGCAGTTGGAATGTTTTGATATTTGGTATGCAGCATCCTTGGGGGGGGGGGGGGGGGATTTAAGTTTGTTCAAGCCATGTCCCTAGGTCCATATTTGGTCTCAATGTGGGAGCCCGAATGATAACTTAGTTCAAAATGAGGAATTTTCTTTAAAAATCTTCTTCAGATCCAGCAATCGGAATGTTTTGATATTTGGTATGCAGCATCCTTAAGGGGGTGAGATTCAAGTTTGTTCAAGCCATGTCCCTAGGTCCATATTTGGGCTCACTGTGGGTACTTGAATTGTAATTTAGTTTGAAATGAGGCATTTTCTTAAAAAATCTTCTTCTTCAGATCCAGCAGTCGGAATGTTTTGATATGTGGTGAGTAGCATCCTTGGGGGAGGGGGGGGGGGGGGGATTCAAGTTCGTTAAAGCCAAGTCCCTGGGTCCATATTTGGGCACCCTGTGGGAGTCCAAATTATAACTTAGTCAATATGGGGAACTTTTCTTTAAAAATCTTCTTCTTCAGATTCAGCAATCGGAATGTTTTGATATTTGGCATGCAGCAACCTTAGGGGGCCGAGATTCAAGTTTGTTCAAGTCAAGTCCCTTGGTTCATATTTGGGCTCACTATGGGAGCCTGAATGACAACTTAGTTCAAAATGAGGAATTTTCTTTAAAAATCTTCTTCAGATCCAGCAGATGAATGCTTTTGATATTTTGTATGCAGCATCCTTAGGGGGCTAAGATTCAAGTTTGTTCAAGCCATGTCCCTAGGTTCATATTTGGGCTCATTGTGGGAGCTCGAATTGTAACTTAGTTCAAAATGAGGAATTTTCTTTAAAAATCGTCTTCAGATCCAGCAGATGAATGCTTTTGATATTTTGTATGCAGCATCCTTAGGGGGCTAAGATTCAAGTTTGTTAAAGCCAAGTCCCTGGGTTCATATATGGGCTCCCTGTGGGAGCCTGAGTTATAACTTAGTTCAATATGAGGAATATTTTTTAAAAATCTTTTTTTTTTAGATCCACTGGTCAGAATCTTTGGATATTTGGTATAAGATTTTCTTAGGAGGAGCAGATGCAACTTGTTGAAATCAATTCTCTGGGTTGATATTTAGGCTACCATGTCAGGTGAGCACCCTCAGGCCCCCTGGGGCCTCTTGTTTTTTATTATGCTTCCAAATCCAGTTTCATCAAAAAGGAATCTTAATAGCTATGTTTGTATGCATTAACTGGTAGAGTGCTGAATTATTTTTGGTCATCAAAATTTGTTCACATGTCTTTGCCTTGTTACAATTTATGGGAGAGTGCCTGCACTCTCCCATAAATTGTAACAAGACAAGTCCCTACAGACTAAATAATATTATTTCAAAGATAATACGAAGCACATCCATTGAGTATGAAGCCTTCAAGTTGCAGTACCTTCACCTCAGAGCAAAGCCCAAATATGGGCTTCCAGCACTCTACCAGTTAAGTCCCGGAATGCAAAAAAAAAATGCATTTCTAAGGGTCAACTTTTCCAATTTTATTCCAGTGGGCTGAACCATGGCTTAAAGGCAAACATTATGGAAAAACACTAAGGAATGGATTTGAACAAACTTGAACCTAACCTGCCGCACTCTCCCTCCTCCCCCATCCCATAAAGAGCCCAAATATTAAGCCAGGGACTCAAATTGAACAAACTTGAATCTGATTCCCCAAAAGATGTTATACATCAAATATGAAAGAATTCTGACTGATGGATCTGAAGAAGATTTTTAAAGAAATTCCCTTGCATTATACCAAGTTAAAATTCAGGCTCCCATAGGTAGTCCAAATTAATAACCCACGGGCTCGATTTGAACAAACTTGAATCTGATTACCCTTTTGATGTTGTATACCAAATGTGAAAGGATTCTGACTGGTGGATCTGAAGAAGATGATTTTTAAAGAAATTTTCTCATATTGCACTAAGTTAAAATTTGGGCTCCCAAAGGAGAAGTTGATAATGTAAAGTTCACGCTGGGTGAACATGACTACCCATTTGATGCTGTGTACCAAATGTGAAAGGATTCTGACTGGTGGATCTGAAGAAGATGATTTTTATGTGTACCCATACTATGTATGGTACACATAATGCCGGCATCCGGGGTGACCATCCGTCGTTCGTCCATCCTTTGTCCGTCCGTCAGGCGTCCGTATCCATTTCTTTGGCATTCGATAACTTGAAAAATATTGCTTGGATTGTCAAGTTACTTTATATTTGGGTTCAGGTTACTGATGTGCCGAGCTGTATAGTTTTTGGTGTAAATCGGATAATTTGATCCTGAGATATTAACCCTTTATCCTTCAAATTGAAAATTCCTCCAATCCCTTTGGCATTCGATAACTTGAAAAATATTGCTTGGATTGTCTAGTTACTTTATATTTGTTTTCAGGTTACTGATGTGCCAAGCTGTATAGTTTTTAGTGTAAATCTGATGATTTGATCCCAAGATATTAACCCTTTATCCTTCAAATTGAAAATTTCTCCAATCCCTTTGGCATTCGATAACTTGAAAAATATTACTTGGATTGTCAAGTTACTTTATATTTAGGTTCAGGTTACTGATGTGCCGAGCTGTATAGTTTTTGGTGTAAATCTGTTATTTTGATCCTGAGATATTAACCCTTTATCCTTCAAATTGAAAATTTCTACAATCCCTTTGGCATTCGATAACTTGAAAAATATTGCTTGGATTGTCAAGTTACTTTATATTTGTTTTCAGGTTACTGATGTGCCGAGCTGTATAGTTTTTGGTGTAAATCTGATAATTTAATCCTGAGATATTAACCCTTTATCCTTCAAATTGAAAATTCCTACAATCCCTTTGGTATTCGCTACTTAAAAAATATTGCTTGGATTGTCAAGTTACTTTATATTTGTGTTCAGGTTACTGATGTGCCGAGCTGTATAGTTTTTAGTGTAAATCTGATGATTTGATCCAGAGATATTAACCCTTTATCCTTCAAATTAAAAATTTCTCCAATCCCTTTGGCATTCGATAACTTGAAAAATATTGCTTGGATTGTCAAGTTACTTTATATTTGTGTTCAGGTTACTGATGTGCCGAACTGTATAGTTTTGGGTGTAAATCTGATAATTTAATCCTGAGATATTAACCCTTTATCCTTCAAATTGAAAATTCCTCCAATCCCTTTGGCATTCGATAACTTGAAAAATATTGCTTGGATTGTCAAGTTACTTTATATTTGTGTTCAGGTTACTGATGTGCCAAGCTGTATAGTTTTTGGTGTAAATCGGATAATTTGATCCTGAGATATTAACCCTTTATCCTTCAGATTGAAAATTCCTCCAATCCTTTTGGCATTCGATAACTTGAAAAATATTGCTTGGATTGTCTAGTTACTTTATATTTGTTTTCAGGTTACTGACGTGCCGAGCTGTATAGTTTTTTTTTTTGGGGGGGGGGGGGGGGGGGGGGGATTTAAGTTTGTTCAAGCCATGTCCCTAGGTCCATATTTGGTCTCAATGTGGGAGCCCGAATGATAACTTAGTTCAAAATGAGGAATTTTCTTTAAAAATCTTCTTCAGATCCAGCAATCGGAATGTTTTGATATTTGGTATGCAGCATCCTTAAGGGGGTGAGATTCAAGTTTGTTCAAGCCATGTCCCTAGGTCCATATTTGGGCTCACTGTGGGTGCTTGAATTGTAATTTAGTTCGAAATGAGGCATTTTCTTAAAAAATCTTCTTCTTCAGATCCAGCAGTCGGAATGTTTTGATATGTGGTGAGTAGCATCCTTGGGGGAGGGGGGGGGGGGGATTCAAGTTCGTTAAAGCCAAGTCCCTGGGTCCATATTTGGGCACCCTGTGGGAGTCCAAATTATAACTTAGTCAATGGGGAACTTTTCTTTAAAAATCTTCTTCTTCAGATTCAGCAATCAGAATGTTTTGATATTTGGCATGCAGCGACCTTAGGGGGCTGAGATTCAAGTTTGTTCAAGTCAAGTCCCTTGGTTCATATTTGGGCTCACTATGGGAGCCTGAATGACAACTTAGTTCAAAATGAGGAATTTTCTTTAAAAATCTTCTTCAGATCCAGCAGATGAATGCTTTTGATATTTTGTATGCAGCATCCTTAGGGGGCTAAGATTCAAGTTTGTTCAAGCCATGTCCCTAGGTCCATATTTGGGCTCATTGTGGGAGCTCGAATTGTAACTTAGTTCAAAATGAGGAATTTTCTTTAAAAATCGTCTTCAGATCCAGCAGATGAATGCTTTTGATATTTTGTATGCAGCATCCTTAGGGGGCTAAGATTCAAGTTTGTTAAAGCCAAGTCCCTGGGTTCATATATGGGCTCCCTGTGGGAGCCTGAATTATAACTTAGTTCAATATGAGGAATATTTTTTAAAAATCTTTTTTTTTTAGATCCACTGGTCAGAATCTTTGGATATTTGGTATAAGATTTTCTTAGGAGGAGCAGATGCAACTTGTTGAAATCAATTCTCTGGTGTTGATATTTTGGCTACCATGTCAGGTGAGCGCCCTCAGGCCCCCTGGGGCCTCTTGTTTTTTATTATGCTTCCAAATCCAGTTTCATCAAAAAGGAATCTTAATAGCTATGTTTGTATGCATTAACTGGTAGAGTGCTGAATTATTTTTGGTCATCAAAATTTGTTCACATGTCTTTGCCTTGTTACAATTTATGGGAGAGTGCCTGCACTCTCCCATAAATTGTAACAAGACAAGTCCCTACAGACTAAATAATATTATTTCAAAGATAATACGAAGCACATCCATTGAGTATGAAACCTTCAAGTTGCAGTACCTTCACCTCAGAGCAAAGCCCAAATATGGGCTTCCAGCACTCTACCAGTTAAGTCCCGGAATGCAAAAAAAAAATGCATTTCTAAGGGTCAACTTTTCCAATTTTATTCCAGTGGGCTGAACCATGGCTTAAAGGCAAACATTATGGAAAAACACTAAGGAATAGATTTGAACAAACTTGAACCTAACCTGCCGCACTCTCCCTCCTCCCCCATCCCATAAAGAGCCCAAATATTAAGCCAGGGACTCAGATTGAACAAACTTGAATCTGATTCCCCAAAAGATGTTATACATCAAATATGAAAGAATTCTGACTGGTGGATCTGGAGAAGATTTTTAAAGAAATTCCCTTGCATTATACCAAGTTAAAATTCAGGCTCCCATAGGTAGTCCAAATTAATAACCCACAGGCTCGATTTGAACAAACTTGAATCTGATTACCCTTTTGATGTTGTATACCAAATGTGAAAGGATTCTGACTGGTGGATCTGAAGAAGATGATTTTTAAAGAAATTTTCTCATATTGCACTAAGTTAAAATTTGGGCTCCCAAAGGAGAAGTTGATAATGTAAAGTTCACGCTGGGTGAACATGACTACCCTTTTGATGCTGTATACCAAATGTGAAAGGATTCTGACTGGTGGATCTGAAGAAGATGATTTTTATGTGTACCCATACTATGTATGGTACACATAATGCCGGCATCCGGGGTGACCATCCGTCGTTCGTCCATCCTTTGTCCGTCCGTATCCATTTCTTTGGCATTCGATAACTTGAAAAATATTGCTTGGATTGTCAAGTTACTTTATATTTGGGTTCAGGTTACTGATGTGCCGAGCTGTATAGTTTTTGGTGTAAATCGGATAATTTGATCCTGAGATATTAACCCTTTATCCTTCAAATTGAAAATTCCTCCAATCCCTTTGGCATTCGATAACTTGAAAAATATTGCTTGGATTGTCTAGTTACTTTATATTTGTTTTCAGGTTACTGATGTGCCAAGCTGTATAGTTTTTAGTGTAAATCTGATGATTTGATCCCGAGATATTAACCCTTTATCCTTCAAATTTAAAATTACTCCAATCCCTTTGGCATTCGATAACTTGAAAAATATTACTTGGATTGTCAAGTTACTTTATATTTAGATTCAGGTTACTGATGTGCCGAGCTGTATAGTTTTTGGTGTAAATCTGTTATTTTGATCCGGAGATATTAACCCTTTATCCTTCAAATTGAAAATTTCTACAATCCCTTTGGCATTCGATAACTTGAAAAATATTGCTTGGATTGTCAAGTTACTTTATATTTGTTTTCAGGTTACTGATGTGCCGAGCTGTATAGTTTTTGGTGTAAATCTGATAATTTAATCCTGAGATATTAACCCTTTATCCTTCAAATTGAAAATTCCTACAATCCCTTTGGTATTCGCTACTTGAAAAATATTGCTTGGATTGTCAAGTTACTTTATATTTGTGTTCAGGTTACTGATGTGCCGAGCTGTATAGTTTTTAGTGTAAATCTGATGATTTGATCCCGAGATATTAACCCTTTATCCTTCAAATTGAAAATTTCTCCAATCCCTTTGGCATTCGATAACTTGAAAAATATTGCTTGGATTGTCAAGTTACTTTATATTTGTGTTCAGGTTACTGATGTGCCGAGCTGTATAGTTTTGGGTGTAAATCTGATAATTTAATCCTGAGATATTAACCCTTTATCCTTCAAATTGAAAATTCCTCCAATCCCTTTGGCATTCGATAACTTGAAAAATATTGCTTGGATTGTCAAGTTACTTTGTATTTGTGTTCAGGTTACTGATGTGCCAAGCTGTATAGTTTTTGGTGTAAATCGGATAATTTGATCCTGAGATATTAACCCTTTATCCTTCAGATTGAAAATTCCTCCAATCCCTTTGGCATTCGATAACTTGAAAAATATTGCTTGGATTGTCTAGTTACTTTATATTTGTTTTCAGGTTACTGACGTGCCGAGCTGTATAGTTTTTGGTGTAAATCTGTTATTTTGATCCTGAGATATTAACCCTTTATCCTTCAAATTGAAAATTTCTCCAATCCCTTTCGCATTCGATAACTTGAAAAATATTACTTGGATTGTCAAGTTACTTTATATTTGTGTTCAGGTTACTGATGTATCGAGCTGTATAGTTTTTGGTGTAAATCTGTTATTTTAATCCTGAGATATTAACCCTTTATCCTTCAAATTGAAAATTCCTCCAATCCCTTTGGCATTTGATAACTTGAAAAATATTGCTTGGATTGTCAAGTTACTTTATAATTGTGTTCAGGTTACTGATGTGCTGAGCTGTATAGTTTTTGGTGTTAATCTGGTAATTTGGTCCCGAGATATTAACCCTTTATCCTTCAAATTGAAAATTCCTCCAATCCCTTTGACATGAGATAACTCAAAAAATATCAATCTGATTGTCATGTTACTTTATATATTTATTCAGGTTACTGATGTGCTGTGCTGTATAGTTTTTTATGTAAATCTGATAATTTGATCCAGAGATATTAACCCTTTATCCATCAAATTAGACACTCCTCCAATCCATTTCTATATGTACCCATACCTTGTATGGTGTACATAATGTTGGCATCCGTGGTGGCCCTCCGTCATACAGCTTTCTACTAGTTGCGCGTATGGGTACACATCTGACGATTTCATCGGCCTATTTTTAAAGAAATTTTCTCATATTGCACTAAGTTAAAATTTGGGCTCCCAAAGGAGAAGTTGATAATGTAAAGTTCATGCTGGGTGAACAATGAACAAAAAGTTATCACTTTCAGTCAGGTGAGCTAAAAACAGAATTATAACAGATTATGTGCTCATCTATGCATTCTGCTTGGGGTTTATAAGGTATTTCTTGGAGCAAAAGATAACTGTATGACTTGACCTGGACATGACCTCAATCTGAATGTAGATGAGTATCTTTGAAACACCACTTGATGGCTATGTCATGTTGTCAGGAACAAACAAAGACCCTCCAGCATGTTGGTGCAACTCTTTAGCAGAAGTGGATTGATATCCAGAATTGATTACTTTCTGACACTTATTTTTATTATACAACTACAAATTGCTCCTCAATACAGCCCGTTTCCCATTAATTCTGGCTTGCCATAAACTGAGAGTCTAAACATTTTCAAATCCATATTGTCAATATCTCAAACAAGGCTCATGTAACATCACTAAAGTGCACAGATTTTTAAGTTGACAATTTTACAAACACAAAATAATAACTTTCTTTTGATACGTATTCTAGCTGGAAAAATAGTCCATCAATGGAAATTCATATGGAACATATGTTCCATATGGATTTATATATATGGAACTGGAGGAAAAGTAATAGGCATGTAATAATGTTTGATCTGGTCTTGTCAACTTAATTGAAAACAACAATACAGCCTGACTGTTGTAATAATTTATACGAAAGGTGTCAGAGAGCGGCCTTTGTAAAGTATATTCATTTTGGGGGGGGAAGACCAATCAATATTTTCAACAAGCAGCTTTGGGGCTGCACATTGGAGATCCTGATTGGTCCAGTGATGGCACCATTTGGGGGCCTAGAGGCCCCCATGCTATTCCCTCGCACTACCCCCCCCCCCCCCCCAAATCAAACTTCAAATTGCTATCTGACCATGGTTTTCGTGGAAGCGTTTACAAATAATGATGTGAACCCTATTTTAGACAATCTGGGGGTGTTTGAAAACCATGTCAGATGTTGTAGAAATGCTCAGATAATGCTCCCAGGGCATCCAAATATGAAATTTTTACCGGGGGAGACCTCCCACCAATGGGCTTTGGCATCTCGACCTTGGATCCCCATATCTTACTTAAGCTCCCCTAAATCGAAATACTGGTGCCACGATTGGATTGGTCTACCATACAAATTCACAGAACTATCTACTTTATGAATTCAAGTTGTATCATAATCCGGGACCTGAAAAGCGGCCTTTCAGGTTCCAAGGGTTAATAGAATTTTCCAAGTATGATAAATTTGCAGTGATGTCCACGCACGTATGAAAATATCCTCTCATTAGTGCTCAATGCTCCACATGTCACACAACAATAAATAGTACATGTGTTTTGCATTAAGATGTCAGTCGTCTCCAATATTTCATCAACTTTGTGTGATCAGCTACTGTAATTTCGAGGAATTGGCTGACTGAACAACAGTGGACATTTTTTTATTCAGAAAAAACAGACCAAACATAGTTTTTGGCACCAAAGTCTCCATCAAAATGCTTCAATCTTGTGAACTTGATGAAACGCAGCTTAATTTCTTGTACAGGAGTGCTAAACTAGACTGTACTAGTGGGGATGTCTGTTTCAAACAGTAGATTCATGGAGCTTATCTCGAGAGGCAAAGCAACATTATTAACAGTTCAACAGTTTTACCCAAAAGCCCCCTAAAAACTTTTACGTTAATTTCATGCCAAACTTAAATCCAAGAAGCTGAGTTCTAGCTTCATGCCGAGCAGACTTGCTTTGCCTCTCTACTGCTATTCAGCTAACACTACATGGTAATAATAGCAAAAATGTGATTTTGTTGGGCATTTAAATGTATTAGCAGCCGGGGCCTCCAAGACCAATTATCAGCCTTCCATACTTATTATCTGTGCTTGACTGCATCTCAGGTTGCTCAAAATGTGTTCAGATGCTAATGAACCATAATGTCATTCAAAGTCATGTTATTGGTATTTTAGAAGGTAACCAAATTTTTCCTTTTCTTTAAAAAAATAACACATGACCTCTCATTGGAAAAGCTTGTGAGAAGTAAAATGTTATATTTTCGAAAAAAAAAAATGTGAATAATTAACAGAATTCGTTTTATGGATTAAATCAAATAGAAGGCCTCCAATAATTCAACTCTGAGAAGTATAAACTCAATTAGCTTTACTAAATTCAATTGCCAATGAATGAAATTAGGGTTGGATGATAAGATCTTGTATTATTTTTTGTCACATCTCTGGAAATAAACAAGAGGCCCCAAGGAGCCTTAATCGCTCACCGGCCAAAGTGGTTCAACAAAGTATTTAGGGTCACATTCAGTTAGACATGGTTCATCAACACTAGAAAGGAATGAAGTCATGAGAGACAAATTTTATGGAACTAGGGACATGGCTTGAACAAACTTGAATCTCACCCCCTAAGGATGCTGCATGCCAAATATCAAAACATTCCGACTGCTGAATCTGAAAAAGAAGATTTTTAAAGAAAAATTCCTCATATTGACAAAGTCATAATTCGAGCTCCCACAGGGAGCCCAAATATGAACCCAGGGACTTGGCTTTAACAAACTTGAATCTCACCCCCCTAAGGATGCTACACACCACATATCAAAACATTCCGACTGCTGGATCTGAAGAAGATTTTTTAAGAAAATTCCTCATTTCGAACTAAGTTACAATTCAAGCTCCCACAGTGAGCCCAAATATAGACCTAGGGACATGGCTTGAACAAACTTGAATCTCTCCCTCCCTCCCCCGCCCCCCCGCCCCCCAAGGATGCTGCATACCAAATATCAAACATTCCGACTGCTGGATCTGAAGAAAAGGATTTTTAAAGAAAATTCATCATTTTTAACTAAGTTATAATTCGGGCTCCCACAGTGAGCCCAAATAAGGACCTAGGGACATGGCTTGAACAAACTTGAATCTCACCCCCTAACGATGCTGCATACCAAATATCAAAACATTCCGATAGCTGGATCTGAAGAAGAAGATTTTTAAAGAAAATTCCTCATTTTGAACTAAGTTATAATTCGGGCTACCACAGTGACCCCAAATATGAACCCAGGGACTTGGCTTGAACAAACTCACCCCCCCTAAGCATGCTGCATATCCAATATCAAAAGATTCTGCCTGCTGGATCTTGAGAAGAAGATTTTTAAAGAAATTTGCCTGAAATGCACTAAGTTCAAATTTGGGCTTCTATACTGAGCCCAAATATGAACCCAGGGGGCCGATTTGAACAAACTTGAATCAGATCCACCCCACACTGTTGCATACCAAATATCAAACGATTCTGCCTGCTGGATCTGGAGAAGAAGATTTTTTAAGAAATTTGCCTGAAATGCACTAAATTAGAATTCGGGCTTCTATAGTGAGCCCAAATATGAATCCAGGGGGCCGATTTGAACAACGTGAATCAGATCCACCCCATAATGCTGTATACCAAATATCAAATGATTCTGCCCACTTGTGGGGGAGAAGAAGATTTTTTAGTAATTTCTCTAATATACATGGGGTGCTATCGGAGTTATGCCCCCTATGGAGCCCCAAGTGGGCATGTTCATTTCATTTGAACAAACTTGAATTGACATGTGGTAATGAACATCCATACCAAGTTTCGAGCAAATCGACCTAGCGGTTTCAGAGGAGAAGGCGTTTGAAAAATGTTCACGACGATTGACGGACGACGTTGCCGGACGGCAAGTGATAAGTTTACCTCCCTTCGGTGAGCTAAAAAAAAACTCTGGTATTAGAATTTCAATAATTTATTTATATATTTACAATACAACAAAATTCTTTACACCTCTCTATACAAAAAATACCCAATTTGGTGTAAACTGGAACATAAGTATTTCTGGAAAGTATCAAACCAACTGCAAACACAATTTTACTGTACAGCCACTGTGGACTGGTCACTTTCCATGGGTGGGCAATAATTCTAGGGAAGCAATAATACTAGATTCCAAACACTAATTATAGGAATAATAATAAAAAAAATTAATTAATGAAGCACAGGGTACAACCCGGTCTTTCATTAATTAAAATTTTGCTGATGATGTTTTTATTACCTGGTAAACACATGCGACATCACTGCCCGTGCATGAATTACGACCAATCCACGGTGACTGTACTGTATGTGAAGCATTAAAAATTACTTGAACAGAAGTATCTCTTTTAACCCTTTACCCAACATGAAAAGCAGACGACACTTGTAAACAAAATTCTTGAATAACTAATTTTTTTCATTTTTTGTCTCAAAAACATAGGTTATTAGTCCTCTTTGGAATGAGCTCGTCGAGAGGGTCATGACCTATGTTTTTGAGACAAAAAATAAAAAAAAATAATGAAAATTGGCGATTTTTGTGAATAACGCTGGCCAGTTTTGGCCGTTACTTTGGGTAAAGGGTTAATAATGTTTCTTAGGTGACTAAAACCTATTTATAAACCTGGTGCATGTGGTAGACTCTACTTGTACAAAACTTATCTGAAATGGAATACAAACACTTAAATAAATAATAACTCAAGGTTTATGAACAAAGTTTGGTCTAAAAAAAAAAAACTGTTGAATAGCAAAGTAAACCTGTTTACTGGGAAGCTGCTGAGGAGACTCCCAACACTTTTCATTGGAGCCTTGATAGTGTCCCTCATCATATAGAGACAATGAAAGAACTGCTGTATTCTCCAAAAAATCTGATTCGTAATAATTCAAACAGAATATTCTTGAATTCTCACAGGTGAACTATTGAACACAACAGCCTAGTTCATGGAAAGTGCATAATTAATACTTTATTGAACTCAAAAAATGCCATTCAAATTTTATATCTTAAAAACAAAGCTTATAACCCCTGAATGGAATGAGCTAATTCCAATGAGGGGTCATAAGCTATGTTTTTAAGGAAAAATCCTTCCAAAATGCACAGGTACTCGGCACAAGCTGGGAAATCGAAAGAAAAATGATATTTGATACCATTTTTTAATCTATGCTGACGTGCCCCTGTAATGGTATATAAATATTAACAAGGTAAACAACTCGCTTTTCGAAAACGATAGCACTCATCTTCGTTTATACCCCCTCAAATTTGATTCACACAACGTATCCAACAGTACCCGGTATCAATGGAAAGGGGGGTGAATAAGCTTTATAGTCTTGTACTACATGACCGTTGAGTGTTCTTGGGTTTTTCATGACAACTGGTAGAAGTCGCAGAAAAGGCCGAAAAACATTTAGTCGGACAAGAAAGTGCACAGTGAAATGAGGTTTACGAGCGACAATTATCCGATTTATTATAAATAATTCGAGGCCCCATTGTATATGGAGGGCAGATTCAAATATTAACCATATACCTTTATCAATTACTAATCTCGGATCCACATTTATTAATTTCTGGAGTTCACATTTGCCGTTTATACATTTTTTTAACATTCCCTTGGAACACAGGGAATTAAAAAAGCTAGTGGCATCCACAGAAGCACAATGACATCCCATTGGCTACTATTTATGCCGAGAAAATCATCGATGAAAATAAGCCAATGGGAGAATGGGTCAAGTCGCGTATCTAAGGACGTCGACCACTCAGGTCTGCTTGGGAAAAGATGTCAAAGTTGCGGCTAAAAAGTGTATAAACGTTAAATGTGAACTCCAGAAATTAATAAATGTGGATCCGAGATTAGTAATTGAGGTATACAGTTAATATTTGAATCTGCCCTCCATATACAATGGGACCTCAAATTATTTATAATAAATCGGATAATTGTCGCTCGTAAACCTCATTTCACTGTGCACTTTCTTGTCCGACTAAATGTTTTTCGGCCTTTTCTGCGACTTCTCCCAGTTATCATGAACAACCGAAGAACACCCAACGGTCATATAATACACCACTGTAAAGCTTATTCATTCCCCTTTCCATTGATACTGGGTATTGTTGGATACAGTGTGTGAATCAAATTTGAGGGGGGAAAAATGAAGATGAGTGCTATCGTTTTCGAAAAGCGAGTTGTTTACTTTGTTAATATTTATATACCATTACAGGGGCACGTCAGCATAGATTCAAAAATGGTATCAAATATCATTTTTCTTTGGATTTCCCAGCTTGTTCCGAGTACCTGTGCCAAAATGAGGCAAAGTTGGCTGTCAAAAGTGTCATTAAACCCCAATAAATAAATAAATAAATAAGGCAAAATCCAATTTTCTTTAGTTATTCAAGGAATAGTTTTTCAAGTGTTGTTTGCTAGTTTTTCAAGTGTTGTTTGCTATTCATGTTGGATTAAAGCTGCTGAAGACACTCAAAAATGTTGACATGTATTATCAAACAATTTATTATCTAACGATGTTTTATCTACAAAAGCTTTTGTGCATATGGAAGACTTGGCTAGAAATCACTGCCAATATACAAAGGCTTAAACTTCTTTGAAGTATTCAACTGTTAAGACTGGAAACAAAATGAAAGAAATCACCGATATCTGAACTGTATGATAATTTCTGCATCATAATTTCTACCTGAGTACTTTTGAATCATCTTAAGATCTCTTGCCTGAGCAGTTTTTTTCAACATTTTTAAATAATCGGCAAAACCGCCAAGTTGGAGTGATATCTGCAGTCCAGGAAAAATAAAGGGATATCTGCAGTCCAGGAGAGTGGATTATTACTTTAACATGGTGGGTACAACCAGTGAACCATGTGCTGAAATATGCTGGTCAGAGCATCTGCAATACAACAATGGAACCCCGTGGACTTGACTTTAGACTTCAATATGTATTCAGAACAACATGCATGTTATATGGGTACAATACACATAGCATATAAAATCTTATGCATCATCAATGAATGTATCTTAATTTTCTTCAAGGAGATGTAATTTGCCAGCATGTGATAGGTCAAGATGAGTTTATCATACCTTGATAATTGTTTTTCCTACTGTATGAACATTTGCTTTTCCCTGTAGATCTGTCAGAAAAAATTGTGTGTGTGTCTAACAGTGCAACTGAACTTTACATGCTGCAGGTGGGTTGTTGAGTCGTTGAATTTCATGAACCTGTTAACCCTTTTCCTAACATGAAAAGCAGATGATACTTGCAAACAAAATTCTTGAATAACTAATTTTTTTTCATTCTTTGTCTCAAAAACAAAAGTTATGACCCCTCATTGGAACGAGCTCGATGAGCTCGTTCCAAAGAGGGGTCATAACCTAAGTTTTTGAGACAAAAAATGAAAATTAATTGCCGATTTTTTGTGAATAACACTGGCCGATTTTGGCAGTTATGTTGGGTAAAGGGTTAAAGCACAACAATCATTCGTAACTGTCTACTGATAAGTGTGTGGGTGCTGCAACTGATCAAGGCAACATTGATTACAATACTGATTAATTAATTTACAAATTAGTTTTCAAATGGGGTGTTCACACTAGTTTTCTCCTCACATATGTGAGACTGTGTGAATTTGTCTCTTTCCATGAAGGAACTGTAGTAATATATTTCAATCATGAAAGTAAACTGAAAGGACCATTCTAGGGCAGACTGAAATTTAGCTATGGTAGTTGTCAAGATGGAGCCAAAGATGGTGAAAGAGAATATGAACACAAAACAGTCTGAAAAAGAAACCCCCAATAATTATAGAAACTAGTTAACAGAAGCTCTCAGGCCACTTGTCTAATTCTGTTCGGAATGGCCTGTTTGTTTACTCACTTTTTGTGGACATTTGCACTTACAAAGATATAGAGGTATTCTAGTCTACCCCAGTAATTAATATTCCAATCAATAAGTATTTAATTCACCTTGAAAACATCAAGATATTAACCTACTTTGTGGAACTACCAGACATAATCATAACACTACAGCTGTGTTGAGTCTTCATTTCTGAGTGTAATGTTATCAAAATGTTAATCAAATCAAGTCTCGATTGAGTAACATTTCTAGCTTGATTCACAGAAAATGAATCTTTATGAAAGTTATAACATTCAATCTTTCGGAATATATCAGTTGGTTGAAAAAGCGAATCATGGGATCACTTTTCCAACTAACTGAAATATTCCAGACAAGTGAATCTTAACATAGGTGATGACCTATATGAGGGCTTGACTGGTTCCAGGCCAAAACATCTTACAGAATAAGACTTGTGACTGGACAGCTTGTTGTTAACGATTTACCTAATGTAGCAAACCATATCCAGCCAGTGTTATTCAAGAAAATCGTGATTCAAATTATATTATTTTTTAAATTTTTGCCTCCACAACATAGTTTGTCACTTCTAACAAAGTCGTGAAGTGCATTCCATTGATGGGTCATAAGCCCTGTTTATAAGGCAAAAAAGGAAAAAAATTCAGTTAGGCCTATTAAAAAAAATCCTGTTTCTCAAGCAATTTTCCTCAATTTTATGATAAGGAAGGTTTTGTTGCTTTTTTATTCCCTTAATCCACAGAACCCGGAAATAGCTGAATTTACTTAAATCCTTATACAATTCTGTGAAAAAACCCCAAAGTTTTCATCAATGAAAATTTCCCAAACTGTAGTTGAAAATTTAACCAACTATATATACCATACGACAGAGCTCAGTGATATCGTGTGTTACATTTTTAGTCCAGCAATCAGCAATTGTAAAATAGTAGTATAAAAGAAGATTTCCAGGTAAAAAAAAGTGATGCACATTTTCAATGACAATGGAGGTGCCTGAAAAACAAGTATTTTTTTATTAATAACCTTTTTTATTTGAGAACCTTTTTTCTGAAAGTGTCATCCTCAAGTCATGTTAGGTAAAGGGTTAAACAGAAATAAGAAGTAACATTAATAAAACGCTCAATGAAAGAAAGGCTCGGGACTCTGGACCTCTAGCATAGAAGTCCAACAGTCTACCACTGAGCCACCGCACTCCCCAGTAGTGTCTAAAGAAGTCTTGGCTGCCTATATAGGCAGTCAAGACTTCTTTAGACACTACTGGGGAGCGCGGTGGCTCAGTAGACACCAGTGGGCAGGGTTCTGTAATTTCCATCAGCAAAACTAACAAAACCCTGCATGTTGGAACTTGCATTCTTCACGTACATGTATGACGAGAAACTCACCAAAATTGAAACTGTGTCCTTAAAGGTTAAACATTCGTAAGTATATAAATACAATGTTTGGTTTTTATTATGGCATATGTACATGCTGCATGCACAGAAGTATAACAGAACTCTCAAATTATATATTTAACTGATAGAATGCCGGAAGCCCATATTTGGGCTTTATTCTGAAGTGCAGGTACCACAGCTTGAAGGCTCATATTCAATGCCTGTGCTTTGTATTATGTTTGAAGTGATATTATTTAATCTGTAAGGGTTTACCTTGTTACAATTTATGGGAGAGTGCCCATAGGCACTCTCCCATAAATTGTAACAAGGCAAAGACGTGTACAAGATTTGATGGTCAAAAATAAATTAGCACTCTACCAGTTAAGAACTGAAAATTGATTCTCACAACAGGAATTTGTGAGAATCAAAGCTGGTTCTCATTAATAATGGTGACAAATTTTAAGGCCTGAAATAAAGAAATTTCAAAAACGCAAAATTTTTCCCATAATGCAACAAGGAAGTTAACCAATTCAATACTGTTGGACAGAGCTTGATAAGCTCTGTTCAAGAAGATGGAACTGGGTAAATACCTTGTTGCATTATAGGAAAAATTTGCAGTTTGAGAAATTGAAATGTTGACCTCAGTGTGTAGGGAGTTAACTGGATGATTGCTAAAAACCCACTTATGGGCTCTTTAAAAGTGCTGGTGCCTCAAATTAAAAGGTTTCATATTCTCATTTAAAAACTTCATATGAATTTGTATTGTAATAATGTTTTGGGCACTCTCCAATACATTGTAACAAAGCAAACCTATATAAACCAATTGTTACAACAAAATTAAGGTAGTACTCTACCAGTTAAGTACATGGAAAACACTGCAAGAAGCTTTCAAGAGTACATGTTATAAAAATTTCAATTTCTTTGTCCACAAAGGGATTTTGTAAACTTTAACTTTTGTTTAATTCCTATTCAATCTTCAAATTTTTTTTGATGCACTTGTTCCAATGAGGGGTCATTTGCTATGTTTTTGACGCAAAGATTGGAAACAAATACTAAAATATGGATGTCAATTTTTGTGAACAGCACTGGCCAGCCTTAGTTCTTATGCAAGCTCAAAATTTTATTTACAAATTATGTGGTAAAAAAGAATCTCAAAATCAGCACAATTTGACATGAAATTTATGAACCTTGTTCACTAAAATCGATCTGATCCTCAGTAAATCTCAGCTCAGATCAATTCTTGTGAACTCGGTACAGTAATTCCATATGAAGTTGTGACTCATTAGATTCCTCTATTTATTATATGCTAAATGATAGATTATCGAAAAAATTGCATAAAGATAGAAAATTTATCCCCCCCACTGTGAAGATATAGAAATTTTCACTTTCACGGTATCAATCAAAATGGCAGCTTTCAAAGCATCACTTCAAGGTAAATACGAGTCAAATTATCACTGTAAATGATCAATTTGTTCTAAAAACGTATAATGAAAAGTAAATCTGTGTTTCTGAGTGGATACCGATCATTTCCAGCAATAATTCAACACATCTTCACCTTGAATTGATGCATGAAACCCGCTAGTCCAAACATGGCCTGAAAGTCCTTAATATAAGTTTTGGGTTTGGTACATCCTTTGAAAGGATGTACCAAACCAAAAACATATATTACAGGCTTTCAGGCCATGTTTGGACTAGAAACCCACCAGCTAAATCGGACTGCAAGACGCCATCTGTCCTGAGTATCGATCAAATTGCTTCCACGTATCAATGATTCAATGCACTGTTTACTTTCATGCATCAATTAAAGGTTGAAACAAGTGGAATTATCAGATTCTTATAAAAAACATATAATAAAAAGAAAATCTAGTGTTTTTAAGTGGATACCGAAAATGATCTCACTTGTGACCGAGATAAAAGTGCTCGAGAAAAATAAACATTTGTCTCGGTCACTCATGAGATAATTTTCGGTATCCACTCAAAAACACTAGATATCTTCTATTTATCAAATCCTCACAGGCTTTGACTCCTTCACCTAAAATTTGCTAGCATGAAGAACAGCCTGCTTGCGACAATTTAATTATGCATTGCTATCATGCATCATTATGATCATTTGTAAAATATGATGAGGCATCAAAAGCTATGTTTTGTGTAGATGGGGAAGGTAAGACACTTTCTTCTGCAGACTTCAGATACACATTTCTAATCAGCTAAATTTGGTGCATTTTGTCTTTTTTTATTGGGGGTTTAACACTTGACAGCTAGGGTCACCTCATGTCAGATAAAATTTGGTGTTAAAGGTCAATCTATTAGACTTGATGTGATAGTAAGTATATCTGAAAAAAAGAGGAAAGGAAGGCTAAGGGGTTTTAGTTGTACACCCACAGGGAATGATGTGGAGCTAGAACCCTTGCAACCCCTGACTGGTAGTATTTTTTTTATTTTTCAGATTTTGGATGGACAGGTAGACAAGAATACCCAGAGAACCACCAAGCAGTTGTAAGCGGCCATCATTTTTGGTCCTTTCATCATGTTATAAGTGAAATCTGAATAGAATACATGAAGAGTTGAACTGCTGACACTTTTTTGATGAACATCCAAACACCATTCAGTTCTGTAATAAATACTGCTGTACCCAGATTTAGTTTCATTTCAATACGTTCATCCTGTCTGTTTCTGTTCTGGTTGTGATTTTGAAAACATCTGAAATAAAAATGGATGATAAACTTTGATCGGCTTATCCGTAAAGGGCCTAATTCCAACTTGTATAACCTTTTATTGCAACAGAACATTCAGACTTATGGTAAACTTGCAAGTTTTAATCTAAGTACCATAGTTATTTCTAGGCAAGTCTTGGCTGCCTGTATTGGCAGCCATGACTTGCCTAGAGACAACTGCAACGGCACATGATGTAGACTGTCAAAGTGTAGGAAAAATTATATTAAAATTTGCAGTTCCCAAGGGGTTAATAAATAACACCAGTGAGTATTCCTAAAAGAGTACAAAATACTTTTTATACCAAAACAAAGTTTTTGAAAATTAATCATATTATCTTTATGAGCTAATTTGACTTAGAGTTTGACAATCTGTACTGGAGGGAATAAGATTTTGTGATATTCAATGTTTTTGTGAATTGGAACTAAGTCAAACTCTACTTATAATTTCATGCGGGTGAAATGATGGGAGGGCATAAACAGTTGGTTTCTGAGCAATCACTTTTGTTTATACAATGCAGGTCCAACAAACTGATACGATTCACACCCTCATGGAAAGAGAATCTGATTGATTTTCAGTTTTGTTGTCCAAAGGCCAAGGTCACGGTTACTAAGAATATCATTTGTTGGTTTTTGCACATTCCATTACATTTGTTACAGCTAAACCAAATTTATTGAAAATATTTGCACAGAGAAAGAGAAGAGGCCCAACAATTTTGGTGTTGCCAGCCGTGTGGTTGCAGGTCACAAGACTGTCTTTATAAATAGAACTTTGTAGAAAAATGGTTTCCAGGTGAGAATTTGAGTTTGAAATCATGCCAAATTCATAGATTGGTATCTCTAGGGAAGAGTAAGAACCCAATCAATTATGGAGTTTGTAACAGTGAGGGCAAAGGTCCTTGGACTGTTACTATAAACAGAGCTTGAAAAAAAAGAGAGGCCTCTCAGGCAAAACAGCTCCATTCAGAATCACTGCTTTTAGGGGCATCTAAATAAAGGAACTATACCTATGGCTACCACAATCAACATGTTGACGAGGGGTGACTGATCTTGAATGCAGAAGCTAAATGTGATGTACAACAAACCACATACTAAATATTAGGGATCTGAGAATCACTATTTTATTTTTTCGAATCAAATCTTGAATTGTATCGTGTCTCTGATATCGATATCAAATAGAATCTCGAATCGAATCTTAATAGACAAGTTATTTGCTTAGATGCTGAAAGTGACCTTAAACACAACAAATAAATATTCTCTATACCACCATCGCTGAAACAAATCCAAAGTTTTAGTTTTTGAAGGCTTAGCTTGTTACTATTCACTGCAATCTGTGACAACGACTGCTTCTGGACAATGTGAGTCACACAGACTTGCAAAATGTCACCTCCTTAGCATCAATCAATTTTGTACTTTCGATTTGGCACATAGAGAAGTGATATATCCAGAGATGAGACAGTACGAAATGGTAAAGGAACAAAATGAACCGGGATACAAACTAGTAAAGGAGGGAAAAGACGGACACTCTATTAGTCGGTCACGCCCAGTGATGGTCTTTATAACGTGTAGCTTTGTTAATACCATTGATTATAGTCGATAGCACTGCCTGACTTTGCAGACAGGATTGTGTAGTTTGCTATGTTAACGTGTTACTATCACCACAAACATGCACAATTAGTGGTATCAAACAGGATATTCTTTTCTAACTGAAGATCATTATTCATTGATAAGTAGATCTGAGAAATTAACTGTACGTCGTACATGACCCATGGACATTCTATAGTCTATACTACTAACCTAACAAATAAACATCGTCAATTATTCAATTAAATATGAATTGAGCGTACATGAATGAATGCCCAAGGTCAATTTTATCCAATTTTTGTTGGAAATGTAACAAATTGCAGAGCACAATAGATTCGAAAAAAAAATCGAATCTTGGGACTGATTCGGGATTGACCTCGAACCAGACGTATGATATCAATATTAAATCGAATCTCGAATATTCACAGGACCCTACTAAATATCTAAAGAGTTTCATTAAGTTATGTCAGGTAGTATAGAAATTATGGTCTGGGCAAGAAAATGATAAATTTAAAGTAATTTGTATATTTTTTATACTTACCAATGGCCCAGACTTATCTGGTGCAAACTCAATAATATCAAGGGCCAAACACAAATTTTGAATTCCCCCCACCCCCTCAATCCCCAAAATTTGCATACAGAACCGAAAAATTGAAGTCCTATCTGGTCCTCCATATTTTGTTAACTGTGCATGCGCGGTAACCAGGAAGGTACCGGAATTGGCGCCCAGCATCATTCTTTCTATAGTGCCTGCTAAATGTTATAATCAGCGGGGAGGTATGAGTGCCCACTCATGGGAGGGCCATCACCGTCTGGGCCATTGGTAAGTATAAAAAATGATAAATTTAAAGTAATTTATATATTTTTTATACTTACCAATGGCCCAGACATAGCTGGTGCAAACTCAATAATATCAAGGGCCAAACACAAATTTTGAACCCCCCCCCCCCCCCATCCCCCAAATTTGCATACAATACCAAAAATTAAAAGTTCTATCTGGCCCTCCATACTTTTAGTATTTGTGCATGCGCAGTACTCAGGAAGAGACCGGAATTGGCACCAACATCATTCTTTGTAGACGAGCCTACTAAAGTGATAACTCAGCGGGGAGGTATGAGTGCCTACTCATGGGAGGGCCATCCCCATCTGGACCATTGGTAAGTATAAAAAAATATACAAATTACTTTAAATTTATCATATTTTTATACTACAACCAATGGCCCAGACTTAGCTGAACCGTAAAAAGGCGGAGTGCCTAGGGCTTAAGAATTGGCAGACCAAATACAGCTCCTAAGCCTGCATTCCAAGGTGAAAAGGAGATTAAATTTTTAAAGGAATTACCTGTATGTCTCTCTATACAATAATAGAGAAGACATATCATCAATAAAGAGCCATATCCAAGTAATTCCGTATTCTTAGCATAAATGATTATGCTAATTGGGTGTAACAAGCCCCCAATTTTAAGGCTAGTCTGGACTAAGCCACTTAAATCAGGATGGCGTATTCGAGAGTGAGAGACTAACCCCCACAAACACACGCCACATATATATAATAAACAAGCTATATCTAAGATCGGTAATAATCTACAGACAAAAACAGCTTCACTCATAGTTACACACTTATTTTCAAGCCAGAAGAGATGAAGAAAAATCACCCTCCACCTCCCCCACCCCCCCCCCCCACCTTTTTTTTTTTTTGAAGGAATATTCTTCAAAACAAAGAGGAAAGCGCTCTGGAATCAGTGAAAAGGGGTACCAAATAATCTATATATATTCGCCCAACAGGCACCCAGTTATTAATTATTATTAATTATTGGTGCTTAACGGCACCTCAGTAGCTAAGGCTATCGTGGCAATCCCGGTTATTAAAAGCGCTAGCTTCTAACATATGCCAGAGTCGGAATACGTAGATAGGTCAAAAACCGTTGAAATAACGTGTACAACCTTACACTTGTCCAATTGAATCCCAATGGAAAGTATCTGTTAGAGCAAACATGCTTCTGAGGCAACCAACAGCCGACCCCATTCAAATAGCCCTAAAATTCTCATGAGCTCTATAAGCAGAGCAAGAATTTTATAGAATCTATTCAATAATGAATCCGCCTAATAAATATACATATTATGCATGCGAGCAACAGAATACCGCATGTACTCATCTGAATACAGCCTGTATCCATGGTAGAACCAAGTGATACAAGTGTAACCAGGAAACGGAATGAATAATACAAAGTTAATGCAGTTAAACTGAGCTATAAACTCACGTATCGTAAGAAAAGGGCAGACCGCTCTGAGCGAAAGTTTTCAGAATGGACTAATTGCCACACTGGAGAATGTCGCCCAGATAACTGACATGTCAGCCACACAGGTACACGAACACTAGCAATTTATTGTTCAGGAATCATATGCTCGTATATGACTTATAAACGAACAACCACAGGAAACAAACCAACTAAATAGTGGATGTGCCCATGAGGTCGCTGTTAGAACACAACCCAGCTGCCTATCGAGGAGCCATGAAAGGCATGCATATATTTGAATGCATACAAGGCTTACTGGAGGAAGAAAACTACGTCCTGCCCTGTAATAGATTGGATAGAAATGAAGAGGGAGACGAAAACAAGAGCTGGACTTTCATCCGGTGCATACCCCCACGTGGTGTACCGCCTAGTGTGGGCATACCTATGATCAACAAATATCATTTATGAATATTCTTGTACAGACTGACGGACGGATGCACAGATGGACGGATGCAATCCAGTATACCCCCCCCCCCTTCCATTTTCTTCGAAAGGTTTCAACAATTTCCAAAAATTTCTAAGTCAAAAGATATGGTAAATTGTTTGGTGTTTGGAAGTTTTATGCAATGAGGTAGAAGCCTTTGTCATAGGCAAACTGCATGCCATATTTCACTGAAATCTGATAACCCCAATCCAGGATGCCCCACCACCCTCCCCCCCCCCCCCTCCCATTTTCTTCAAAAGTTTTCAACAATTTCCAACAATTTCTGTCAAAAGGTATGGTAAATTGTTTGGTGTTTGGAAGTTTTATGCAATGAGGCAGAAGCCCTTGTCATAGGCAAATTGCATGCCATATTTCACTGAAATCTGATAACCCATACCTGAGATATAGACTGAACAGACAAATAATGTCTATTTCCTACAATTTCTAAGTCAAAAAGGGGGATAACTCTAAAAAGGAGAATGTGAGAAATATCGTTAAATCCTTTTTTTAAAGCCTATACCATAAGCAGTGTTCATGACAAATTTCATTGCAATAGAACAATCGACACCCGAGATACAGGCTGAATAGACAAAATTTGGCTCGGACGGACACAATTTCTTCGTGAACAAGTAATAAAAAAAAAAATAATAAAAAAAAAAAATAACTAGTGTGGGCATACCTATGACCAACAAACATTATAAAAAATAATAATTTACTTGAGTTATGAATATTCTCGGACGGTTTCACACATGGATGCACAGACGGATGGACGGATGGATGGACGGGCAGAAGGACGCAAGTAATCCAGTATACCCCCATTTTCTTCGAAAGTGGGGGTACAACAATGTTCTGACACCCGATCATAAAAACCTAGATGAACTCCTTGCATTGATCTGATATCAGGAAATATATTCCTGAGAAGGAGTTTAGTATAGGCGTTTGAAGAAACGCTCATTAATCACACTAGGTTAATATGGCATCATCGATAGGACTTATCGCCTCAGATAACTAATACCAAATCATACCGGTAGGTAGGAAGAGAATAACCTCCTCTAACATAACAGTATCATGTCCGATGGAACAAAGAATTCAGCCTAGCTGAAGCAGATAAAGGTTTTCCTATTCATGAAGACAATTAAAAGGCTGATAACTGCGGCCATAGAAGCTCACTAAGGAGACTTACAACGCCAGCTATAGCTTAGAAGTCTTCATCTCCGTGAAGACAGATATTTTGGTGTAAGTTGCGACCTTGAAAGCTCACTGAACGGAGACTTACAATATTGTCGCGCAAGGTAGAAAATGAAGAGCCGCTACTTTTAACAGCCAAAATTCCCAAAGAGACAGTAGTCTCATGAGATAATTTATTTCACTTATGTTATTGCATAATTACTGAAAAACACCGCTCATGATTCCAGCTAGGCTACTATGGTGTCAACAATAAGACTCAAGTCTGTGACAGCGAGGAAAACAAACCGAAAAGCACTCTTTCCTTTAGCGGTTTTGTTCCCAAAAGACAACGGTCTGAGCCTAGCTTAGAAGTCTTCATTGTGCTTCATCAATGAAGGAGGGGAAGAAGCCATAGCTGCAACCAGATCCGGCTGCAGTGTGGAAGGAGCCTCCCGAACCGCAAGCGTGAATGGGCATCCCAACTCACTAAAGTTTCTTGAATCAAAAACAGACGACCCGGACTGCTGACGGAAAAGGAGAGGGTTCTCCAGCTCACAGTCTACTCCATACCTCGCCGAGCATTCCGTTAGAAACTTGTAGGCAACTACCCCTTAGCGTGCATATTCGTGGAAGAAGAAGAAGCCGTAACAACAGCCTACCCCAGATGAAGTGCAAAAGAAGCATCCAAACTCGTCATTTTGGACGGTTGCTCCCACTCATTTCTTACAACACAAAACAGTCGTCCCCGACTGTTAATAGGAAGGAAAACGCTCTGTACTCGCAATCTGTCCCCAGATCTCACCGTGCTTCCATGTAAGAAGAATAAGCCATACCTGCCGCCGACCCTGGCTGCAGTGTGGAAGTAACATTCTTATGCGGGTTCCGACTCATTATAGTTTGTCACAACGGACACAGTCGACCCCGACTGTTGATGGGATGAAGAGGGTTCTCCAATTGGTGATCTGACCCCAGATCTAGCTGAGTGTCCCATACAGAAACTTCTAGCATCTTCTACATGCACAGATGACAGGACCGACCCAGCACCATGCGACGGCTCACTACCGTAGTCTGCTGACGGGTGCCTCTTGCTGGGTTTTTAAGCTGTGATAAGCTGCGCAAATTGCGACAGCAAGTCAGTTACAGAAGCTTGTGGAGCATCAGCTTATTTTCTGGCTGCCGATCTCTTCGTCGAAGGTCCAATGAATCAAGCCTCAAATCACTAGCTATCGGATGAACCGACTTTGAGGGCAAAAACTGGAGTGTCTTCGCTCAGCTGCATGAACATCTGAAGTCGGGTAGCTAGTGTGCGGTCGCGAGTGCTTCGCCGAAGTGGAGGAAGAAGGCGTAACTGCAGCTGGCCACGGCTGCAGTGTAGAAGGAGCGTTCTGAGCGGCCAGGGAGGATGTTAGCTCCGACTCAGTGCAAGTTTCTCAAAGCAATAGTTGACCCCAACTGTTACTGGATTAGAGATGGCTCTCACGCTCGCGGTCTGATCCCAGAGCTTGCCGAGCTTCCCAAAGAGAAACCTGCAGACTTCTTCCCCTTATTTTGCCGTCGTCGCTGGGTGACCTTTTGATTATAAGGTGCTCGCTCTACCCAACTCTACACTCTCCATGACCGCATCGGACATACCCAGTGTTACGGTTCCCACTATCAGGTAACCGCTTGAACGGTCGAGCTAGCTGCTGAAATAAGAGACCTTATTCCTTTTATATTCAAGAGCACCTTAGCAGCTAGCTCTGTCTGCCCCTCAGAGCGTGACAACGGCAGCACATTCTGGACAGGAAAAGAAACTGAAAACTCGAATTATCTTGCGGTGGCAGCAACGACATCGGAACTTCACCGCAAATACATAGCGCGACACCCACTTCCCACGTTAGTGTCCTAATGAGTCAACCCCGCCCACACAAGTAGGACCTGAATCAGTAGGAGCGCAGCGACTACAGGCAAGGCAACAAGCATGTAAATCCGTATGTAGACTTCTTCGCCCCACACTGAGAGCAGCAATTTCATAAATAATTACAATCCAAACAAAGTTCACTGCACTCCTAACATCTAACATATAACCGTACAATATAAGGGTACATGACGAAGACAATCAAAAATAATTTCGAAATAAATCAAAATAAATTTTTTCCCGAATTTTTTTTTTTGAAAATGCCTAAGTTCCCAAAGGGAACCACACTAGCCCAAGGGCATCCCAACAGAGCCTAAGTGTGGACAAACACCAAAATATTAAAGCTACACTACCGGCATATTAATAAATGTATCCCCCTATAATTGTGAAGAAATAAAACCCTGAATATTAGTATTACCTATTAAGGGCGTTGTTAAAAGTAAACAATATCAAGATTAGAAAAACCGGAAACTAGACAATAGGCACACAAAAGGCCCAAGTCAGTAAATAACTAACTGATACCTGATGCAAAGCTTGACCTTCATGTGAAGAAAAACAATGCATCCAGAAGGAGATGCAAGACAATAATGGCCCAATACCCCAAGGGTGAGGACATAACAGTGGGGATAAACAGAATAAACCTTCTGTACAACATGTTAAACTCCCAAGAAATTTAATAAAAAATTTCAATAAAAAACAGCCAGAAAGGTTAGGCGTTTAACCGGAGGGTTCATGGAAGGATAGGCAAGGAACACATAACCAACAGTAGGTAAATCATTAGCAAAACTAATGACGTCACGGCATATATACCGAAAATGGGTAACATGAAATAATTGTCATATTATTTAAAAGTTACAGCCCTGAACATCTCAAACCACCGTTGTTCACTTCCATCATCCATTAACTGCCTTGAATCCACCATATACTTCATTAATTTGTGTCTGGCATCCACCAAAAGAGATTTTTTAAAGCACAGATGTCAGTTGAGATGTTTACAGACTTAGGGCCAAACAAATGAAAGTGTCAATGACACTGTAGCTTAACTTGTGTGTTGTGTTTGATGAAAAGGATAATGTTCAATGTTTATGAAAGGATTATGAAATAAGACAAGAATTGTGATAATTGGGAATATGTTCATTTCTGTTCCCTGTATGCTATGTTTTTGATAAAAATAATATGAGGCATACACTGTACTAAAGAGCTGAGGGGTGGGTTAATATGACCTCACAGTTAATGTATGTGGCCCTCACAGTTAACATATATCAACGAAAGTTACCAAGTTACAGTGAAATTATTCCAAAACGAGTCATCCTATCAAGTTACATTGAAATCCCTTCATAAATATGGCCTGTAGACTGTGCTAAAGGTTTTCGGGCTTCAGGCCCCTGTAGCCGTCAGTTTCCCAATTGCGTCCAAAGGGGACGTTCTCAGCTAGACATTATATGAAGTCAACCTACCAAGTTACAATGAAATCCCTTCATAAATATGACATGAAGACTGCTGCTAAAGGTTTTTGGGCTTTGGGCTCGGGCAGCCATCATGGTTGAATGATCGCAACCAAACGGGGACATTCTCATCTGGGCATCATCTGGAGTGATCCTACGAAGTTAAATGAAATCCCTTCATAAATATGACCTGTAGACTGTGCTCAAGATTTTCGGGCTTCGGGCCCCTGAAGCCATCACAGTTGACCAATCATGACCAAACGGGGATGTCATCATCTAGGCATTATATGGAGTCAAACTAACAGGTTACAATGAAATCCTTCCATAAACATGACCTATAGACTATGCTAAAGGTTTTGGGGTTTTGGGCTCGGGCAGCCATCAAGGCTGAATGATCGCGACCAAAAAAGGACGTGCTCATCTAGACATTATTTGGAGTAATCCTACCAAGGTACAATGAAATCTCTTCATAAATATCACCTGTAGACTGTGCTAAAAGGTTTTCGGGTTCAGGCCCCTGTAGCAGTCAGTTGCCTAATGGTGTCCAAAAGGGGCTGTTCTCATCTAGACATTATATGAAGTCAACCTACCATGTTACAATGAAATCCCTTCATAAATATGAACTGAAGACTTTGCTAAAGGTTTTGGGCTTTGGGCTTGGGCAGCCATCATGGTTGAATGATCGCAACCAAAAGGGGACATTCTCATCTGGGCATTATCTAGAGTGATCCTACGAAGTTACAGTGAAATCCCTTCATAAATATGACCTGTAGACTGTGCTCAAGATTTTCGGGCTTTGGGCACCTGTAGCCATCACAGTTGACCAATCACGACCAAAACGAGATGTCGTCATCTAGGCATTATATGGAGTCAACCTAACAAGTTACAATGAAATCCTTCCGTAAATATGACCTATAGACTATGCTAAAGGTTTTTGGGATCGGGCAGCCATCAAGGCTGAATGATCGCAACAAAAAGGGGACGTTCTCATCTAGACATTATTTGGAGTCATCCTACCCAGCTACAATGAAATCCCTTCATAATTATGACCTGTAGACTTTTCTAAAGGATTTCGGGCTTCGGGCCCCTGTAGCTGTCACAGCTGCCCAACCGTGTCCAAAAGGGGACATTCTCATCTAGACATTATATGAAGTCAAACCTACCAAGTTACAATGAAAGCCCTTCATAAATTTGACCTGTAGACTGTGCTATAAGTATTTGGGCTTCGGGCTCGGGCAGCCATAATGGTTGAATGATCGCAACCAAAAGGGGACATTCTCATGTGGGCATCATCTGGAGTGATCCTATGAAGTTACAATGAAATCTCTTCATAAATATGACCTGTAGACTGTGCTCAATATTTTTGGGCTACGGGCACCTGTAGCCATCACAGTTGACCAATCAAGACCAAAAGGGGATGTTATCATCTAGGCATTATATGGAGTCAACCTAACAAGTTGCAATGAAATCCTTCCATAAATACGACCTATAGACTATGCTAAAGGTCTTTGGGCTTGGGAAGCCATAAAGGCTGAATGATCGTGACCAAAAGGGGATGTTCTCATCTATACATTATTTGGAGTCATCCTACCAAGCTACAATGGTATCCCTTCATAATTATGACAAGTAGACTGTTCTAAAGGTTTTCGGGCCCCTGTAGCCGTCACAGTTGCCCAATCGCGTCCAAAAGGGGACGTTCTCATCTAGACATTATATGAAGTCAACCTACCAAGTTACAATGAAATCCTTTCATAAATATGACCTGTAGACTGTGCTAAAGGTATTCGGGGTTCAGGCTTGGGCAGCCATAATGGTTGAATGATCGCAATCAAAAGGGGACATTCTCATCTGGGCATCATCTGGAGTGATCCTAGGAAGTTACAATGAAAAATCCCTTCATAAATATGACCTGTAGACTGTGCTCAAGGTTTTCGGTCTACAGGCACCTGTAGCCATCACAGCTGACCAATCACGACCAAAAGGGGATATCATCATCTAGGCATTATATGGAGTCAACCTAACAGGTTACAATGAAATCCTTCCATAAATATGACCTTTTGCCTATGCTAAAGCTTTTTGGGCTCGGGCACCCATCAAGGCCGAATGATCGCGATCAAAATGGGACGTTCTCATCTAGACATTATTTGGAGTCATCCTACCAAGTTACAATGAAATCCCTTCATAAATATGACCTGTAGACTGTGCTAAAGGTTTTTGGGCTTCGGGCCCATGTAGCCGTTACTGTTGCCCAATCACGTCCAAAAGGGGACATTCTCATCTAGACATTATATGAAGTCAACCCACCAAGTTACAATGAAATTCCTCAATAAATTTGACCTGTAGACTGTGCTAAAGGTTTTCGGGTTTTGGGCCCGGACAGTCGTCACGGTTGGCAGATCACGCTCAAATGGGGAAATTCTCATCTAGACATCATAAGGAGTCATCCTACCAAGTTACAATGAAATCCCTCCATATTAAACATGACCTGCAGACTGTGCAATAAGTTTTTGGGTTTCGGGCTTTGGCAGTCATCACGGTTGACATATCATGCCCAAAAGGGACGTTCTCATCTAGGCATTATACAGAGGCATCCTACCAAGTTACAATGAAATCCCTTCATAAATACGACCTGTAGACTGTGCTAATGGTTTTCGGGTTTTGGGCTCGGGCAGCCATACCGGTTGCCCAATCATGACCAAAAGGGGACGTTCTCATCTAGACATGACCCCAAACCTGTATATGAAATTTCGTGATCAGACAAGAACTGCGGGATGTAGCCCGTGCTAAAGGAATATGTGAACAGACTCACAGACTAACAGACTTCCGCACGCGTGATGGCAATAGCTTATCTTGACTTTGTCAAGTTGAGCTAAAAATGATGTTGGTGCCAATTCCGGTCTCTTCCTGAGTACTGCGCATGCGCAAATACTAAAAGTATGGAGGGCCAGATAGGACTTTTCATTTTCGGTATTGTATGCAAATTTTGGGGATTGGGAATCCCACAGAATTTTCCACAATACGGTAATGGGAATCATCAAGAGATAATGCATGAAGTTCCCTCACTCTTCTGAAAGATGCAAAGGCTAAGAGAAAGGCCGTTTTATAGGTCAAGAATTTGAACTCTACATCGTCTAACGGCTCAAATGGAGCTTCTTGCAACTTCAACAGAACCCAAGCCAAATTCCATTTAGGAATTAATCTGAGGGTTCTAGGTCTATTAATAGAGAAATTTCTTCTAACTAGCTTGGATAAAGAAGAATCTGATAGACAGATAGATTTTTTATTTAGCAGTATACAAATACATATAATAGTATAAAGTACCATAGTAGATAACAATAGTAGATTTGACAAGAGAGTAATAGATTGTACCGAAGTACTAATTTCAACATACCACACTTTTGTATACTGCAGGGAGAAAACATAGCCAGATTGGCTGTTTTCCTGTTGCCTCCCACTATTAGATTGTGCAACTTTAAAGCCATTTTAAAGCCAGACTGCCTGATAGTTTTCCACCTAATGTCTAATGTATAAGTAAGGTTTTTGAACAGGGGGTAAACATGACATGGCATGACATGACATGGTAGCTCGCTGATAAAAGACATATCACGTCCTGACACCGACACTCTTGTTCAAAATAATCCAAAGTGTCCAGTTGGATTTAACTAATACATATTACAGCGAGTCCTTGGAGCCAGGCGGAATTCACGAAGTGACAGGACCAATGTTTGGGTTACGTTGGTGGCGTAATAATGTCAATATTAATATTGTGGGGATGTTTGCTCGGGGTTTCCTAATTGGTAAGTGCATCAGGGCCAGACACCCTGAGTCATATTCAGACGTAGGAAGACTAGCATGAGTTTTCAATCTATTGTACCCCATTCCCTCTTTTCACCACCAAGGACTACAATTGGGACAGTATGGGTTATTGCAGTGAACATTGTCTGAATATGAAGGCAGTAATTTTAACATTATCTGTTTTTTGAACATCTTTCTTTCAGTTTTTCTTCTAAGGTCACTATCCAACTCGTTCCAGATTTTTGGGTAAATTATCCAAGGGTTTGGTAAGTGTTTTTCTGAGATGAAGGCGACCACTTCTGCTCGACCTTCCAGAAGGATTATCAACTAGCACAAAGTAGTGTTTAAACAAACAGGCAGGTTTTCATGATACCAATCAAATACAAATAAGCAAGCATTCAGTTTATAGAGGTCATGTACTTTCAGTATTTTATTCTTTAGAAAGAGTGGTTATGTATGTGTATTATATCTCTTGTTATTTATGATACACATGGAGCGTTTCTGCAGCAACATTAGGTTTTTCACTGTTCTAGCATTTCCCCTTATGTTTATTCCATAGGTTACGAGGGTATGGATTAAGGAGAAGTTAAAAAATCTATAGTAATTTATATATTTTTTATACTTACCAATGACCCAGACATAGCTGCTGGTGCTAACTCTTAAAATATAGGGCCAAACACAAATTTTGCCCCCCAATCCCCAAAATTTGCATCTAAAACTAAAGAAAACATGTCCTGAGAGGCCCTCCACACTTCGCCCCTACTGCGCATGCGCAGTGTCAAGGACGTTCCGAAATTGGCGCCATTTATCATTCTAATAACCAGTGCCTGGTAAGCGCTATGTACTCAGCGGGGAGGCAAGAGTTCCCAACTCCTGGGAGGGCCATCCCCGTCTGGGTCATTGGTAAGTATAAAAAATATATAAATTACTATAAATTTTTTAACATTTTTATACTGTACCAATGACCCAGACATAGCTGAATAGTAAAAAGGCTGGAGGGCCAAGGACATAGAGCAAAATGGAATACGCTCAATAAAATAAAATAGAGTCATCCCCTGTAGGGAAAAGAAGTAATAGGCCTTACATGTATCATTCTTATTTATGATAAATTAGAAAGATACAACACCTTCCAAAAATTGAGCTTCATACATCCATGTACTCTATTAATATCCAATAATCCTTATACTAATAATTTTTAAAGTAAGCCAATAATAAAGTAAGTCTAGAGAATAGAGACTCTTATACTCCTAAAAGTGTGTGAGAATTGCATAATCATGTCCGTTGACATATGCAATATTCAAAAGCTATACTTTAAAAACTAAGACTTGAATGAATTTTATAAACTTAAACTTCTCACTAAACAACCATCCCAATAACAGCTCAGAATTACTAACTCCGGAGGAGGTATCCCCTTGTTTTCATAGTAAAAACAGGTGACCCAAGGGAACACCCTCCCCCCCCCCCCCCCTTTTTCTTGCCCTGGGTCAAATAGCCCAGAGCGAAGAGGGCAGCCGAACGGAGACACTGCCGAAACAGACAAGCCTACCTATCTATAGTAGCAACTGTTAAGTGAATGACATTCTGAGCAGTAGATAATAGACCTAACAATAGAGGCCTCCAGAAATGGACTCGATATTTCTGAGACAAAATTCATGAATGGATGGCTGAGCGCAATGAGCAGCCTTCAAAAATCTATAATAGCAACACTATTAATGTAAGCCCAAGAAGTAGAAGAACTCTTACTTCATGAGCCGAAATCTTAAGCACAACTGCTAAGCCAATGATATACCATAAGCAGTACGCTAGTTAATAGAATCCATTAACAATAAAATGGAGCGTAACGTCCTTCTACTAGACATCAAAGACAGAAGAAGCTTACGCCCTTGTAATAAACAGATATCTGTTTATAAATACATAAACTGTACCCGGAAAGAGTAAAGGCCTATGCCCATACGAAGACGGAAGGACCTTAAAATAATAGGTTCCGGATAATAGGAGCCTAACTCTTATGCAACAATCCAACCTAAATAGTAACGGAAGTATTGATTCCGAAACTATGAAAGTGAAAATCATCCATCGATAGTGCATGAAACTCACTGACTCTACAGTAAAAGAGAAACCAACAGAATTACTGTCTAAAAGGTCAGAATTTGAAAACTACTGTTTCCAGAGGCTCAAATGATTACTTAGCTAAATAAGAACCTGAAGTTAAAATCCGTATAGGAATTTAATCTAAAGATTCTAAGTCTATTTATCAAAAAGTTACTAACTGACTTAGATAAAGAGACAAAAGACTCAATTGTAAACTATCGTAGAGTGCATAGGTATGAGGTAACATAAACCTATAACCTAAATAACAACAGGCTGCAGTAGATCTTGTGAAACAAGTATACTAAAAAATAGCAATGAGTAGTATGGAGGGATCAACCATATGAACGTTAAAAAATTTATAGTAATTTATATATTTTTTATACTTACCAATGACCCAGACATAGCTGGTGCTAACTCTTAAAATATAGGGCCAAACACAAATTTTGCCCCCCAATCCCCAAAATTTGCATCTAAAACTAAAGAAAACATGTCCTGAAAGGCCCTCCACACTTCGCCCCTACTGCGCATGCGCAGTGTCAAGGACGTTCCGAAATTGGCGCCATTAATCATTCTAATAACCAGTGCCTGGTAAGCGCTATGTACTCAGCGGGGAGGCAAGAGTTCCCAACTCCTGGGAGGGCCATCCCCGTCTGGGTCATTGGTAAGTATAAAAAATATATAAATTACTATAAATTTTTTAACATTTTTATACTGTACCAATGACCCAGACATAGCTGAATAGTAAAAAGGCTGGAGGGCCAAGGACATAGAGCAAAATGGAATACGCTCAATAAAATAAAATAGAGTCATCCCCTGTAGGGAAAAGAAGTAATAGGCCTTACATGTATCTTTCTTATTTATGATAAATTAGAAAGATACAACACCTTCCAAAAATTGAGCTTCATACATCCATGTACTCTATTAATATCCAATAATCCTTATACTAATAATTTTTAAAGTAAGCCAATAATAAAGTAAGTCTAGAGAATAGAGACTCTTATACTTCTAAAAGTGTGTGAGAATTGCATAATCATGTCCGTTGACATATGCAATATTCAAAGGCTATACTTTAAAAACTAAGACTTGAATGAATTTTATAAACTTAAACTTCTCACTAAACAACCATCCCAATAACAGCTCAGAATTACTAACTCCGGAGGAGGTATCCCCTTGTTTTCATAGTAAAAACAGGTGACCCAAGGGAACACCCTCCCCCCCCCCCCCTTTTTCTTGCCCTGGGTCAAATAGCCCAGAGCGAAGAGGGCAGCCAAACGGAGACACTGCCGAAACAGACAGCCTACCTAGCTATAGTAGCAACTGTTAAGAGAATGACATTCTGAGCAGTAGATAATAGACCTAACAATAGAGGCCTCCAGAAATGGACTCGATATTTCTGAGATAAAATTCATGAATGGATGGCTGAGCGCAATGAGCAGCCTTCAAAAATCTATAATAGCAACACTATTAATGTAAGCCCAAGAAGTAGAAGAACTCTTACTTCATGAGCCGAAATCTTAAGCACAACTGCTAAGCTAATGATATACCATAAGCAGTACGCTAGTTAATAGAAACCATTAACAATAAAATGGAGCGTAACGTCCTTCTACTAGACATCAAAGACAGAAGAAGCTTACGCCCTTGTAATAAACAGATATCTGTTTATAAATACATAAACTGTACCCGGAAAGAGTAAAGGCCTATGCCCATACGAAGACGGAAGGACCTTAAAATAATAGGTTCCGGATAATAGGAGCCTAACTCTTATGCAACAATCCAACCTAAATAGTAACGGAAGTATTGATTCCGAAACTATGAAAGTGAAAATCATCCATCGATAGTGCATGAAACTCACTGACTCTACAGTAAAAGAGAAACCAACAGAATTACTGTCAAAAAGGTCAGAATTTGAAAACTACTGTTTCCAGAGGCTCAAATGATTACTTAGCTAAATAAGAACCGAAGTTAAAATCCGTATAGGAATTTAATCTAAAGATTCTAAGTCTATTTATCAAAAAGTTACTAACTGACTTAGATAAAGAGACAAAGACTCAATTGTAAACTATAGTAGAGTGCATAGGTATGAGGTAACATAAACCTATAACCTAAATAACACAGGCTGCAGTAGATCTTGTGAAACAAGTATACTAAAAAATAGCAATGAGTAGTATGGAGGGATCAACCATATGAACATAATGATCCCTACACCACGACGGAAGAGCCTCCACTTTAGTCGCATAGAATAGCGAAGAAGAGGATCTCCTATAGTAAGAAATCGCGTCCAAAGCTCGTCCAGTACAGTGCATACAATGCAATACGGACCACACAACGGAATACATGAAGGTTGCGACCTTGCTGGTTGTGATAAAGATGACACGATTTACCCAGTGAAAAAAGATCCTCACATAGAGGAAGATTTCACGTTAAGATCCACAGTAGACAAGAGAGTAAATTACTCATGATCTCTGTGAAGATAGAGATGCTATCAACAGAAATGTATAGTGGTTGTTTATCTTAGCAATACCTGCTAAAACAACAGCGCCGGAGGATACGCGTATCCTATCATTCCGTCCTATAGATCAATAGAGCGTTAACAGTATTAGCTCAGAGATCTGGACAAGCCAACACATACGTCTGCAATTGATTAGCAAGCTGTGTCATAAATAAAACATCATTGGGCGCTCCCATAGATAGCAAATCTGATTAAATACTTGTTTGTTGAGAGTCCATTCTGACAGCAACAAGCGACCCGTAAGAGAACGGGAGTGCGATAAAACAATCAGACGACCCAGAATATGACGGACCAAAACTGAACTTGGTGTACTATAACCAACAGACGGATTCTTTCCATTAAATTGAATAACGGAAACGAAAGAGTGCCTCCCTGGTTCCGGAGATACGCCACTACTGTCGAATTAAAGGACAGGAATTTGGGCATGCGTTTCTGAATAATGTTCATGCAATGACATAAAGCAAGCCTAAAAAACATTATTCCGCGGAAGTTAAACTGATAACTAAAAGACTGCGGAACCCAAAGACCCTGGCACTTCGAATCCGTAGGGATCAGTATATATCCCAATCTGTTTGACTGGCAACCGTCATAACAGCCACACTCGGGTCCGGCAACTGCGGCGGCACTCTCTGAGTCAACCACCGAATGTTTGCCCCAGTCTGAATCTCTTGTAACACTAGATAGACAAGAGAATGTATAATTCAAGCAATTCATGGATTGCCGGAAAGTTGCCGTCGAAGAGAAGCTCCTCCGAGAACGAAGCGACTCAGAGAGTTCTTAACCTACTATCCACGCGTGGATGTAGCTAGGGCTGCATCACGTCTAACCAACTCCAATCAGCCACTGAAGGGCGGAGTTATACGTGAACAAACTACTGCCCTCAAAAGAAATTACATTGAGAATAATATCCCGTAAATCTTTTCTTGAAGACGTAATGATAACGCCTCAGTAAGGCGGATTACGTATAATAAAGCGTCTAAGTTAAGTCTACTATACATAATGTCGTTCCCAACATTGAAATTGGAAAAGACATAAACGGCGAAAAAGAATATATGCAGTCTTTAATCACCGTCTAGACGCATATGAACTCTCGGTATGCCCTGCTCTGCCAAAATAAACTATAAGTAAAAAAGATAAAATGGCAGAAATGAGCCACGCGGACAAGAAACTAAACTATCATGCTTAGTAGCAGGCTTGTATATATATATAAATATATAGCGTCGAAAAATAAAACACATGTTGTAATGACAATATTGGACTGCGTCGGTAAGTCAGGGACAAAGCCCCTGTACCGATCGAAAAATCCGAGTCCAATGACGCTATAAGTCTCTTATCCAAGATCGCAGCAATGAAGTCCGAAAAATAATCACTGGAAGAAATGCCAGAAGATAAGAAAGGCATCTTCCGATACTACTAAAGGGAAAACTCGAAATCTTTCGAATCCCTTTCGCCATCCTGTCGGACCCTATAAAGCGTTCGGTCGTCCGTAGCTTGATGCAACCGCGGACCGAACCGACCCAGCGCCGTCGGATAATTCCTGATTCGACCGAGAAACCGTCAATTGCTGGGATGCTGCGAAACAACTGTGCTAACTCGGATAGCACGTCCGTCACTGAGGCCTGAGGAGCAGCGGTCTTACGATGCATTGCCGCAGGAAGCTCCGAGATCGTTACCCCGTGCATACTTCCAATATGCGAGCGAACGGAGTGTATAGGCCTCGTGTCCCTTGGCTACCGGATGGCGTGACCTATTCGCTGTGGAATCACTGAATGCCGAAACTGATCGGATACTCGAGGTCACGTAGCCAATGTGCGGTCGTGTGCCCTGCTGTGAGGATGAGGAAGCATTAAAGACAGTCTCTCGGACTGTCAATATAACGGAGCGTCCCGAGCAACGGACATATGCTCCGAATGTAAAATATCCGAACCACAACATGCGGTCCCCTATGTTGTTGGCTTCCTCCGATCTGTCCTCAATCTGCCGTCACTGGGTGAGTACTAAAGTAATTAAAGTGCTCGCATCACCCAAATCTCCTTCCTAGACCGCAACGGACGAACCCGGCAGCCGAACCATTCGATGAATGTACGCTACACCGGGTGAGCTAGCGAATGTCACTTCGTAAGCGATAGACATATTCCATGAGCACATATTGCCGCTAACTCTTCATTAACTATGACGACAGAGGCACACTTTTGAAAGACATCTCCATAACTCTTCGAACAAGAAACCAGAAATGCTTGGATAGCAAGCATAAAATAATAATATATATAGCGTCGTTCAATAATTCGATAGTTTGCGTGACATTATTGGACTATGTCGGAACTGAGGGACGATGTCCCTGAACCGAACCAAAAATTTCTAAGTCCACCGACGCTATCAGTTTCTTATCCGGCATCGCAGCATATGTTGTTCCGAAAGGGAAAGCTTGAAATCCACCGAATCCCTTTCGGTATCCCGTCGGACCGGATGAAAATTTTCGGACGTCCGTACCCGTTTCCGCGGAGCGTCCCGACCCAGCATCGTCGGATAAAATATATGCGACAGATTCAGTTGATGCTGGGATGCTGCGATAAACTGTGCTATTAAGGAAAGCACGTCCGTTCCCTAGGCCTGTGCAGTAGCGGACTTACAATGCATTGCCGCTGGAAGCTCCGTGTACGTTGACTCCCGCACACTTCCTATGCGAACGTCCGGAGTCTGCAGGCCTCGAGTCCCCGGCTACCGACCCAGCGCTGTCGGATAATTCTCGATCCGACACCGTTTCTGTCGGCTGCTGGGATGCTGCGATAAGCTGTGCTATGTGCACAAGAATGTCCGGCGTCGAGACCTGCGGAGGCGCAGACTATCGTTGCTTCGCCGAGGGTAGCTCCGCATCAGATGGCTCCCGCATACTTCCTATGCGAACGTCCGGAGTCCATCGGTCTCGAATCCCTGGCTGTCGGATGGTGTGACCTGGTCGCCGAAGAATCCTTGATCGGCGAAGCTGGTAATATATCGGCGGTCACGCAGCCAAGGTGCGGTCGTGTGCGCTGATGAGAAGAGGAAGCCTTAGCAGTCTCAGCGGACTGCCTATACAACGGAGCGTCCCGAGCGACGGACGTATGCTCCGCTAACGACACATTTGTACCACAACATCTGGGGCCAGATGTTGTTGAACGAGAGAGGGGCCTCTCTCGCTTGCCGTCCGGATGGACCGGAACGAGCTATGAACCGGACTAAAAGGCTTCCTCCGTTCTCCCTCCGATCCGCCGTCACTGGGTGTGCATTAAGTTAATTTTATAGTGCTCGCATCACCCCAAAATTCCTTCTAGACCGCAACGGACGAACCCGGCTGCCGAACCATTCGGTGAATGGACGCTACACCGGGCGAGCTAGCGGACGTCAAAGGCCGTCGAACCTACTAGGGTCCTCTTAGGCAATTGGCGTATTACATGAGCACTTTTCCGCTAGCCCTTCATTAATTGTGACGACGGAGGCACACTGTTGGAAGACATCACAGATACATCACCCTAATCTTGATCGTCTGAAATAGAAATTGATAAAGTAGAGTGACCCTGCGGGGAAAGGACCGGAGTGTCCAAATCCCCAACAACATACCGTGACATACGCTTCCCATATTGTCATCCAAATCATACGATACAGAACAGGAGTTAATGCGAGTACACTGACCACATATAGAATGATAATAAGGTCAGAGGAAGACTTCCTCTTAAAACAATTGATCAATATCCTTTCAATGTGAAAAGAAAACAAGTCCTGGTACTCGCACTAACCCCTGGCAATCAAAATACATAATAATAATATGATCCATTAATATAGAAAAAATAATTGAAATCAAAATATTTTGAAAAAATATTTTTTCAGAACAGCCCAAGTTTCTGAAAAGTAACGTTGAGCCCCAATGGATCCCAAGCCTAAGTGTGGACAAAAATTTTAAAAATATTTTAAACAATTTATTCAACACTTACGAACAATAATAATGTATCTATTTATGATTAAAATAACATAAAGATATTATTATTTAGAAATCCCCCCCTCACACAGAGGGCTGTTGTAAATGTAAACAATGAGTGTAAAAACACTAAAATAAGACTCCAGGCACCCAGGCCCGAAATCAGTTACCAAAAATACACCATCTGATGCAAAACAGAGACTTCCAGGGAAGAAACTGCAGAACATCAGATGGTAGATGCAGAACACAACGCCTAACCACCCGTAGGTGAAGACGTAAACATGGGGAAAGAACAGAATTCATTCTGTTATTCAGCTAAAACTCCCAAGAAATTTTAGTAATAATAATTACAGAAATTATGCCAAAAGCATGGGAGAATAGCAAGGGGGAACTTAAAGGACAGGGAGAGAGGAAAAACACTTGAAAAAACAGTGTAACTAAATAATCAGAATGACAACAAAATGGCTGCTGCCTTGAAAATAGGTAACTTAACATAATTTCATTAAAAAATTTTAAGTTACAGCCCTGATAATATTCTGTCACACATTCTTTTCCTCTCCTCCTTTTCTATCCTCCTTAGAATCACCATTTCACTAATATTTATGTGTCTGGCATCATTTAAACTGAGATTTAAAAGCACAAAGATCAGTCAGATGTTAACTGATGAAGGGCCAAACTTAGAATGATTAATGGCGCCAATTTCGGAACGTCCTTGACACTGCGCATGCGCAGTAGGGGCGAAGTGTGGAGGGCCTTTCAGGACATGTTTTCTTTAGTTTTAGATGCAAATTTTGGGGATTGGGGGGCAAAATTTGTGTTTGGCCCTATATTTTAAGAGTTAGCACCAGCTATGTCTGGGTCATTGGTACAGTATAAAAATATAATGATCCCTACACCACGACGGAAGAGCCTCCACTTTAGTCGCATAGAATAGCGAAGAAGAGGATCTCCTATAGTAAGAAATCGCGTCCAAAGCTCGTCCAGTACAGTGCTTACAATGCAATACGGACCACACAACGGAATACATGAAGGTTGCGACCTTGCTGGTTGTGATAAAGATGACACGATTTACCCAGTGAAAAAAGATCCTCACATAGAGGAAGATTTCACGTTAAGATCCACAGTAGACAAGAGAGTAAATTACTCATGATCTCTGTGAAGATAGAGATGCTATCAACAGAAATGTATTGTGGTTGTTTATCTTAGCAATACCTGCTAAAAACAACAGCGCCGGAGGATACGCGTATCCTATCATTCCGTCCTATAGATCAATAGAGCGTTAACAGTATTAGCTCAGAGATCTGGACAAGCCAACACATACGTCTGCAATTGATTAGCAAGCTGTGTCATAAATAAAACATCATTGGGCGCTCCCATAGATAGCAAATCTGATTGAATACTTGTTTGTTGAGAGTCCATTCTGACAGCAACAAGCGACCCGTAAGAGAACGGGAGTGCGATAAAACAATCAGACGACCCAGAATATGACGGACCAAAACTGAACTTGGTGTACTATAACCAACAGACGGATTCTTTCCATTAAATTGAATAACGGAAACGAAAGAGTGCCTCCCTGGTTCCGGAGATACGCCACTACTGTCGAATTAAAGGACAGGAATTTGGGCATGCGTTTCTGAATAATGTTCATGCAATGACATAAAGCAAGCCTAAAAAACATTATTCCGCGGAAGTTAACTGATAGCTAAAAGACTGCGGAACCCAAAGACCCTGGCACTTCGAATCCGTAGGGATCAGTATATATCCCAATCTGTTTGACTGGCAACCGTCATAACAGCCACACTCGGGTCCGGCAACTGCGGCGGCACTCTCTGAGTCAACCACCGAATGTTTGCCCCAGTCTGAATCTCTTGTAACACTAGATAGACAAGAGAATGTATAAATCAAGCAATTCATGGATTGCCGGAAAGTTGCCGTCGAAGAGAAGCTCCTCCGAGAACGAAGCGACTCTGAGAGAGTTCTTAACCTACTATCCACGCGTGGATGTAGCTAGGGCTGCATCACGTCTAACCAACTCCAATCAGCCACTGAAGGGCGGAGTTATACGTGAACAAACTACTGCCCTCAAAAGAAATTACAATGAGAATAATATCCCGTAAATCTTTTCTTGAAGACGTAATGATAACGCCTCAGTAAGGCGGATTACGTATAATAAAGTATCTAAGTTAAGTCTACTATACATAATGTCGTTCCCAACATTGAAATTGGAAAAGACATAAACGGTGAAAAAGAATATATGCAGTCTTTAATCACACCGTCTAGACGCATATGAACTCTCGGTATGCCCTGCTCTGCCAAAATAAACTATATGTAAAAAAGATAAAATGGCAGAAATGAGCCACGCGGACAAGAAACTAAACTATCATGCTTAGTAGCAGGCTTGTATATATATATAAATATATAGCGTCGAAAAATAAAACACATGTTGTAATGACAATATTGGACTGCGTCGGTAAGTCAGGGACAAAGTCCCTGTACCGATCAAAAAATCCGAGTCCAATGACGCTATAAGTCTCTTATCCAAGATCGCAGCAATGAAGTCCGAAAAATAATCACTGGAAGAAATGCCAGAAGATATGAAAGGCATCTTCCGATACTACTAAAGGGAAAACTCGAAATCTTTCGAATCCCTTTCGCCATCCTGTCGGACCCTATAAAGCGTTCGGTCGTCCGTAGCTTGATGCAACCGCGGACCGCACCGACCCAGCGCCGTCGGATAATTCCTGATTCGACCGAGAAACCGTCAATTGCTGGGATGCTGCGAAACAACTGTGCTAACTCGGATAGCACGTCCGTCACTGAGGCCTGAGGAGCAGCGGTCTTACGACGCATTGCCGCAGGAAGCTCCGAGATCGTTACCCCGTGCATACTTCCAATATGCGAGCGAACGGAGTGTATAGGCCTCGTGTCCCTTGGCTACCGGATGGCGCGACCTATTCGCTGTGGAATCAGTGAATGCCGAAACTGATCGGATACTCGAGGTCACGTAGCCAATGTGCGGTCGTGTGCCCTGCTGTGAGGATGAGGAAGCATTAAAGACAGTCTCTCGGACTGTCAATATAACGGAGCGTCCCGAGCAACGGACATATGCTCCGAATGTAAAATATCTGAACCACAACATGCGGTCCCCTATGTTGTTGGCTTCCTCCGATCTGTCCTCAATCTGCCGTCACTGGGTGAGTACTAAAGTAATTAAAGTGCTCGCATCACCCAAATCTCCTTCCTAGACCGCAACGGACGAACCCGGTAGCCGAACCATTCGATGAATGTACGCTACACCGGGTGAGCTAGCGAATGTCACTCCGTAAGCGATAGACATATTCCATGAGCACTTATTGCCGCTAACTCTTCATTAACTATGACGACAGAGGCACACTTTTGAAAGACATCTCCATAACTCTTCGAACAAGAAACCAGAAATGCTTGGATAGCAAGCATAAAATAATAATATATATAGCGTCGTTCAATAATTCGAAAGTTTGTGTGACATTATTGGACTATGTCGGAACTGAGGGACGATGTCCCTGAACCGAACCCAAAATTTCTAAGTCCACCGACGCTATCAGTTTCTTATCCGGCATCGCAGCATATGTTGTTCCGAAAGGGAAAGCTTGAAATCCACCGAATCCCTTTCGGTATCCCGTCGGACCGGATGAAACTTTCGGACGTCCGTACCCGCTTCCGCGGAGCGTCCCGACCCAGCATCGTCGGATAAAATATATGCGACAGATTCAGTTGATGCTGGGATGCTGCGATAAACTGTGCTATTAAGGAAAGCACGTCCGTTCCCGAGGCCTGTGCAGTAGCGGACTTACGATGCATTGCCGCTGGAAGCTCCGTGTACGTTGACTCCCGCATACTTCCTATGCGAACGTCCGGAGTCTGCAGGCCTCGAGTCCCCGGCTACCGACCCAGCGCTGTCGGATAATTCTCGATCCGACACCGTTTCTGTCGGCTGCTGGGATGCTGCGATAAGCTGTGCTATGTGCACAAGAATGTCCGGCGTCGAGACCTGCGGAGGCGCAGTCTATCGCTGCTTCGCCGAGGGCAGCTCCGCATCAGATGGCTCCCGCATACTTTTCCTATGCGAACGTCCGGAGTCCATCGGTCTCGAATCCCTGGCTGCCGGATGGTGTGACCTGGTCGCCGAAGAATCCTTGATCGGCGAAGCTGGTAATATATCGGCGGTCACGCAGCCAAGGTGCGGTCGTGTGCGCTGACGAGAAGAGGAAGCCTTAGCAGTCTCAGTGGACTGCCTATACAACGGAGCGTCCCGAGCGACGGACGTATGCTCCGCTAACGACACATTTGTACCACAACATCTGGGGCCAGATGTTGTTGAACGAGAGAGGGGCCTCTCTCGCTTGCCGTCCGGATGGACCGGAACGAGCTATGAACCGGACTAAAAGGCTTCCTCCGTTCTCCCACCGATCCGCCGTCACTGGGTGTGCATTAAGTTAATTTTATAGTGCTCGCATCACCCCAAAATTCCTTCTAGACCGCAACGGACGAACCCGGCTGCCGAACCATTCGGTGAATGGACGCTACACCGGGCGAGCTAGCGGACGTCAAAGGCCGTCGAACCTACTAGGGTCCTCTTAGGCAATTGGCGTATTACATGAGCACTTTTCCGCTAGCCCTTCATTAATTGTGACGACGGAGGCACACTGTTGGAAGACATCACAGATACATCACCCTAATCTTGATCGTCTGAAATAGAAATTGATAAAGTAGAGTGACCCTGCGGGGAAAGGACCGGAGTGTCCAAATCCCCAACAACATACCGTGACATACGCTTCCCATATTGTCATCGAAATCATACGATACAGAACCGGAGTTAATGCGAGTACACTGACCACATATAGAATGATAATAAGGTCAGAGGAAGACTTCCTCTTAAAACAATTGATCAATATCCTTTCAATGTGAAAAGAAAACAAGTCCTGGTACTCGCACTAACCCCTGGCAATCAAAATACATAATAATAATATGATCCATTAATATAGAAAAAATAATTGAAATCAAAATATTTTGAAAAAATATTTTTTCAGAACAGCCCAAGTTTCTGAAAAGTAACGTTGAGCCCCAATGGATCCCAAGCCTAAGTGTGGACAAAAATTTTAAAAATATTTTAAACAATTTATTCAACACTTACGAACAATAATAATGTATCTAGTTATGATTGAAATAACATAAAGATATTATTATTTAGAAATCCCCCCCTCACACAGAGGGCTGTTGTAAATGTAAACAATGAGTGTAAAAACACTAAAATAAGACTCCAGGCACCCAGGCCCGAAATCAGTTACCAAAAATACACCATCTGATGCAAAACAGAGACTTCCAGGGAAGAAACTGCAGAACATCAGATGGTAGATGCAGAACACAACGCCTAACCACCCGTAGGTGAAGACGTAAACATGGGGAAAGAACAGAATTCATTCTGTTATTCAGCTAAACTCCCAAGAAATTTTAGTAATAATAATTACAGAAATTATGCCAAAAGCATGGGAGAATAGCAAGGGGGAACTTAAAGGACAGGGAGAGAGGAAAAACACTTGAAAAAACAGTGTAACTAAATAATCAGAATGACAACAAAATGGCTGCTGCCTTGAAAATAGGTAACTTAACATAATTTCATTAAAAAATTTTAAGTTACAGCCCTGATAATATTCTGTCACACATTCTTTTCCTCTCCTCCTTTTCTATCCTCCTTAGAATCACCATTTCACTAATATTTATGTGTCTGGCATCATTTAAACTGAGATTTAAAAGCACAAAGATCAGTCAGATGTTAACTGATGAAGGGCCAAACTTAGAATGATAAATGGCGCCAATTTCGGAACGTCCTTGACACTGCGCATGCGCAGTAGGGGCGAAGTGTGGAGGGCCTCTCAGGACATGTTTTCTTTAGTTTTAGATGCAAATTTTGGGGATTGGGGGGCAAAATTTGTGTTTGGCCCTATATTTTAAGAGTTAGCACCAGCAGCTATGTCTGGGTCATTGGTACAGTATAAAAGTATAGAGAGTTTTCATCGCATCATGTGGGAGTACAGTCTTCACTTTATTTAGGGCAAAGTTGGCACGGGCTATTTTGCTACACAGGTGGGATATATGATATTTGTAGGATAGGTTATCATCTATATGAATCCCTAGAAATTTGAGAGATTTTTCGGCATGATCAGAACCTACTCTTTTTATCTCCTGGCCATTTATGAGAACATTGCGTAAAAGATTGGGGGATTTCGATTTGCATGAGGGGTTAATTAAAATGTATTTTGTTTTTGCTGCATTTAAGGCTAGCTGAATGGCATAGCACCACACAAATAGATTTTCGAGCTCTTTCTTTAAGAATGGAACTATCTGGTTTGGGGTCGGAACCAGAAGAGTGCACCGTTGTGTCATCCGCGAACGATAGAAGATTTATGGATGTTGCTTGACAGATATCATTCATGTACAATAGGAATAGCGTGGGTCCCAGTACAGAGCCTTGGGGAACTCCATGTGTTATCTGGGCTAGGTCTGATTTATGGTCATCATAGACGACGTATTGTTTTCTGCCTGTTAAGTAACTCGTGAACCAGTCTTTACTTAATCCTTGTATACCATATGTTTCTAATTTGTTTATTAAAATGGAATGATCTATTGTGTTAAATGCTTTAGATAGGTCAAGAAACAGGGCAAGCGTGTAGTTTTTACTTTTTTTATTATTTTCATCAGCTACCTTTTTAGTAACTCCATAACAGGATGTACTGTTCTGTGGTTCTTCCTAAATCCATACTGGTGGGGATGTAGTATGTTGAATTGTTCCAAGAAATTTAATAGTCGTGCAGACATAAGTTTTTCTAAAATTTCTGAAAAAGTTGGCAATAGACTAGGTCTATAATTGCTGAAAATGTGCTCATTGCCGGATTTGAATATTGGGATGACTTTGGCAATTTTCATTTTGTCCGGTACAATTCCTTGTGCAAATGAGCAGTTGAAAATATGTGTGATCAATACTTTGTTTAACAAGGTCGGAACTGATATTATCACAATCTTGACTGCTTTTAGCTGTTAGTGATTTTACAGTATTCTTAACCTCCATAGCACAGACTGGGTTAATATAAAGGTTATTAGTTAAACTTTCACCCATGTACTCATTGAATGATTTTGCTGGTTTGGATATCTTTTCACTTGTGCATTTACCGATATTAGCGAAGTACATATTCAGTTCTGCCACTATATCCATTGGTTGACTGATTTTTTTATTGTCTTTTAAAAAGTATGTCAGTAATGTAGCTTCCCGTTTAGATTTATGAATGTCTCCATTCAATATTTGCCAGGTTTTCTTGATGTTGTATTTGTTGTTATTGAGGATATTTTTATAGTAGATTGCTTTGCACTGCTTTTTAACTTTATTCAATATTTTGCTGTAACTTTTATAGTTTCTTACGTTTAGTTCTGTAGGGTCTTTTAACTTTTTGTGGTAAAATTTGTTTTTATCATTAGAAGAAATAATTAAGCCCTTTGTCATCCAAGGCTTTTGTTTAATATACTTGTTATTAGAGCAAACACGCATTAATGGAAATGCCAGCTGGAATGCTCCGAGGTAGATATCCATAAATGCATTATAGGCCAAATTAGGAAAATTTGTGTCTAGAACTGTTGCGAAGTCACACTGAGAAAGGAGTGATTCGAACAATGCTTTGTTGGGGTAAATTTGCGCACCCAAGCAAAGGTTTTGTTACGATTTTTCTTGGGAAGAGTTTCTAAATGAAAAACTCCAAAATGGTCGGAGACATCTGTTATTACTATTCCAGATACTGACTTTACTTTGGAGATTATTTGTTAGTACATGATCTATAAGGGTTGCTGAGTGGGTAGTCAATCTTGTTGGTTTTGTAATGACAGGTAAAAACCTCGACTGAACATGGAGTTGATATAATTTTCAGTTTTCATGTGATGCGTGGATTTTAAATGGTCAATATTGAAATCGCCCATTATTTGAGAAATTACTTTTTCTTGATTTATTTTATCGGTTATCTTGTTGAGTTTGCTGAGGAACAAATGTATGTCTGCTTTAGGCGCCGTGTTGGGTCTGTATACTACTCCGATAATTCTCCTAGTTTTGTTAATATGGATTTCAATGAAGAGTGATTCTATGACCTGGGGGATAAAGATAAAAGATCTTTATGAATGTTGAAGTTACTGTTTTCCTTTATATAAAATCCAACTCTACCTCTACCATCATCATCATCTGGTCTGTTTACTTTGACCAGTGGTTGATAGCCATCAATAGACTAGGTTATATTAGGTTGTGTTGTAAATATTTCGGTGAGACAAATTATATCAAAGGTATGTTTGGGGTCTTGAAGGTTAAACAAGAAATTGTGGAGTGAATCCCAGTACCACTGAGACTTTGACAATTAATGTGAAAGAGGGAGAAGGATTTATCTTTGTCGCTGAATGAGCTGCGAAATTCTTCTGGAAGATAATAATTACAGCTGTTTACTTGCGCGTGGAATGGTGAATCTTCTACACGGTCTGGGGAGGAGCTGTTTATGTTATACTGTTCTATTGGGTCATAATCCAAACTGGTCTGGACCTCGTCCAAGGTTATTATATTACCCGCCATCTTCACTGTAGCGGCCACCAAGTACATTACAGAACATCATCGATGAAGGACCCCTTTTTGGCGTAATAATATGTATACTACATATACACTGTGGGCGGTGAGTAGAGGTTGATTTTCCTTTCTTTTCTAACACTGTGCTAAAGGTTTTCGCGCTTCGGGCCCCTGTAGCCGTCGGTTTCCCAATTGCGTCCAAAGGGGACGTTCTCAGCTAGACATTATATGAAGTCAACCTACCAAGTTACAATGAAATCCCTTCATAAATATGACGTAGAATGTGCTAAAGGTTTTTGGGCTTTGGGCTCGGGCAGCCATCATGGTTGAATGATCGCAACCAAAAGGGGACAATCTCATCTGGGAAAAATCTGGAGTGATCCTACAAAGTTACAATGAAATCCCTTCATAAATATGACCTGTAGACTGTGCTCAAGGTTTTGGGGCTTTGGGCCCCGGAAGCCATCACAGTTGACCAATCACGACCAAAAGGGGATGTCATCATCTAGGCATTATATGGAGTCAAACTAACAGGTTACAACGAAATCCTTCCATAAATATGACCTATAGACTATGCTAAAAGTTTTGAGGTTTTAGGCTCAGGCAGCCATAAAGCCTGAATGATCGCGACCAAAAAGGGACATTCTCATCTAGACATTATTTGGAGTCATCCTACCAAGGTACAATGAAATCCCTTCATAAATATCATCTGTAGACTGTGCTAAAGGTTTTCAGGCTTCAGGCCCCTGTAGCCGTCACGGCTGCCCAATGGTGTCCAAAAGGGGCTGTTCTTATCTAGACATTATATGCAGTCAACCTACCAAGTTACAATGAAATCCCTTCATAAATATGACCTGAAGACTGTGCTAAAGGTTTTCGGGCTTTGGGCTCGGGCAGCCATCATGGTCGAATGATTCCAACCAAAAGGGGACATTCCCATCTGGGCATCATCTGGAGTGATCCTATGAAGTTACAATGAAATCACTTCATAAATATGACCCGTAGACTGTGTTCAAGATTTTCAGGCTTCGGGCACCTGTAGCCATCACAGTTGACCAATCATGACCAAAAGGGGATGTCATCACCTAGGCATTACATGGAGTCAACCTAACAATGAAATCCTTCCATAAATACGACCTATACACTATGCTAAAGGTCTTTGTGCTCGGGCAGCCATAAAGGCTGAATGATCGCGACCAAAAGGGGATGTTCTCATCTAGACATTATTTGAGTCACCCTACCAAGCTACAATGAAATCTCTTCATAATTATGACCTGTAGACTGTTCCAAAGGTTTTCGGGCTTCGGGCCCCTGTAGCTGTCACAGTTGCCCAATCGTGTCCAAAAGGGGATGTTCTTATCTAGACATTATATGAAGTCAACCTACCAAGTTACAATGAAATCCCTTCATAAATATGAACTGTAGACTGTGCTAAAGGTTTTCGGGCTCGAGCGGCCATCGTGGTTGAATGATCGCAACCAATGGGGACAATCTCATCTGGGCATCATTTGGACATTCAAAAGGGGACATTCTCATTTGGGCATCATCAGGAGTGATCCTACGAAGTTACAATGAAATCCTTTCATAAATGTGACCTGTAGACTGTGCTCAAGGTTTTCGGGCTTTGGGCACCTGTAGCCATCACAGTTGACCAATCACGACCAAAAGGAGATGTCATTGTCTAGGCATTATATGGCGTCGACCTATTAGGTTACAATGAAATCCTTCCATAAATATGACCTTTTGCCTATGCTAAAGGTTTTTGGGTTCGTGCACCCATAAAGGCTGACTGATCGCGATCAAAATGGGACGTTCTCATCTAGACATTATTTGGAGTCATCCTACCAAGTTACAATGAAATCCCTTCATAAATATGACCTGTAGACTGTGCTAAAGGTTTTCGGGCTTCGGCCCCCTGTATCCATCACGGTTGCCCAATCATGCCCCAAAAGGGACTTTCTCATCTAGACATTATATGAAGTCAACCCACCAAGTTACAATGAAATTCCTAAATAAATATGACCTGTAGACTGTGCTAAAGGTTTTCGGGTTTTGGGCTCGGGTAGTCGGCACGGTTGGCAGATCACGCCCAAATGGGGAAATTCTCATCTAGACATCATAAGGAGTCATCTTACCAAGTTACAATGAAATCCCTTCATATTAAACATGACCAGCAGACTGTGCTTAAAGTTTTTGTGTTTCGGGCTTGGGCAGCCATCACGGTTGACACATCATGCCCAAAAGGGGACGTTCTCATAAAGGCATTATACAGAGGCATACTACCAAGGTACAATGAAATCCCTACATAAAAACGACCTGTAGATTGTGCTAATGGTTTTCGGGTTTTGGGCTTGGGCAGCCATACCGGTTGACTGATCGCAACCAAAAGGGGACGTTTTCATCTAGACTTGATGACCCCAAACCTGCATATGAAATTTCGTGACGATCAGACAAGAACTGCGGGGTCTAGCCCATGCTAAAGGAAAATGTGAACAGACTTCCGCACGCATGATGGCAACAGCTTATCTTGACTTTGTTAAGTTAAGCTAAAAATGAGATTTAAAAGCACAGATGTCAGTTCATTGTTGCTGACTTTAGGGCCAAACAAAGATTGATTTTTGGCGCCAATTTCGGTGTCTTCCTGGATACTGCGCAGATCCAAAAAGTATGGAGGACCAGACAGGACATCAATTTTTCGGTTTTGCATGCAAATTTGGGGGATTGGGCTGGATTGGGGGGCAAAATTTGTGTTTGGCCCTGGATTAATTTTTGAGTTAGCACCCGCTAGTCTGGGCCATTGGTTGCTGTATAAAAATTTGGGAAACATGAAATAATTTTTATAAATATTGTAAAGTTACAGCCCTGAACGTCTCAAACCCAAGCCTGAATATAAGCAACCTGTCATTTGCAAAATGGGGTCCCCAGAGGGTGAATTTGCTGATGCTATCCCATACAGTAGGCCAATTTATACTCTAGGTACATCTTTCTGTTTTGGATTGAGACCTTAATTCAGACTGAGGTTCACAGGGGGTAAATTTTGTGATGCTACCCTGCTGTGCAGGGTAGCATCACCAAATTCACCCTCTGGGGACCTCATTTTTCAGATGACAGTCTGCTTATTGTCAGGCTTGCTCAAACCACCGTTGTTCACTTCCATCATCCATTTATAGCCTTGAATCCACCAATTCTTTCATTGATTTGTGTCTGACATCCTCAAAAAAGGAGATTTAAAGCACAGATGTCAGATCATTGTTTACAGACTTAGGGCCAAACAAAGAATGATGCTTGGTACCAATTTCAGTACCTTCCTGGTTACCACGCAAGCGCAGTTAACAAAAGTATAGAGGACCAGATAGGACTTGAATTTTTTGGTTTTGTATGCAAATTTTGGGGACTGGGGGGTTCAAAATTTATGTTTGGCCCTGGATTATATCGCGTTTGCACAAGCTAAGTCTGGGCCATTGGTTATTAGTATAAAAATATGTCACTAAGAAATGGCATTATAGACATTTGATTCACAACTGTGACCTTGACCTTTGGCTGTGGGAGGTAAATTTGAGTGCAATACATAATCAACTAATGATATGTATGTGTAAGAAGTTTTATCTAGTTATGTCAAGAAGTAAAGAAATTAAGGTTTGGTCAGGGAAATGTCACTGAGAAATGCAATTTTAGCATTTGAACAAGAAACAAAAACTTACGTTTCTTAAAAGCTGTGTTCCAATGAAGCCTGTTGCAGCAGATGATAGTTGTTTTCCTGAGCTATATTTACACCTCAGATAACCAAATACATTAGCACCATTCATGATCACCCCAACTAAAACTACCAACTGGAAAAGATATGAAACAAAAAATGTTAATCTATTGAACAGATTTGAGGCACAGCACAGAGTCCAGCTTTTTTTTTCTTTTTTTATGGGCTTATTGATGGTAAAATTTTTTTGCCATATGTGTGATCCATTATGCATAGTTTTGAGGGGGTCAAAATTTTGCCAAATTTTTGGCGTATGTAAGTGGATTCTCGTGAAATGGAGCTCACGCAAATCCTGGAAATCATACTGAAAAGCAACCAGACAGAACATCTCCAGGCTAGCAAGTAGCATAATTAATTTCCAAAATGATTGTAAAAATTGAGATAGTTTGGAAATTGCTTTTAGGAAATCGTCTTAAGCTTTTATTTAATAAACTGTGTAGGCTTTTAATGAGGTAAGTATTCTTCATTAAAAAGTTAAAAAATTTATAGTAATTTATATATTTTTTATACAGTACATGGAGAGTGGATTGTAACTAAATCACCAGTGGAGTGGAGTTATCACCCAAGCTATAACTTTCAAATTTTGTACATATCGACAAAAAACACAAGCAATGTTTCAGCCAATGGCCCACTGGGTTAAACCCAGAGGTCCATTGGCTGAAACTATGCTTGTGCTGGTTTTGCTTTGCAACAAATCTGCAATTATTGGTTGGGTGGAATCTTCACTCTGGGGGTGTTTTAGTGATAATACACTCTCCATGTACTGTACTTACCAATGACCCAGACTTAGCTGGTGCTAACTCTTAAAATTCTTGGGCCAAATACAAATTTTGCACCCCAATCCCCAAAATTTGCATCAGAATCCAAAAAATCAATGTCCTATGTGGTCCTCCATAGGAAATACCGAAATTGGCGCCAAATCCTCATTCTTACAACCAGTGCCTGGTAAGAGATATATAATCAGCGGGGAGGTATGAGTTCCCAACTTATGGGAGGGCCATCCCCGTCTGGGTCATTGGTAAGTATAAAAAATATATAAATTACTATAAATTTTTTAACATTTTTATACTGTACCAATGACCCAGACTTAAAGGCTTGCAGGAGGAGAAACTACGTCCTCCAGGACCCGCACCTCGCCCAGTCGACCTAGGGGCGTCTGTCCGGTTGTCTAGGCCAGCATACGACCCCTGCCTGAGTCGCTACTCTGACGGTCTCTGGAGTACGATGTAGAGGCTTTCTTAGATCCTCTATCGGAACTTCCCTTGGACGTACTCGCCCTAGAAGTGCCTGCCTTACTCCTCTCTGCTGAGTCTGACTTTCGCGAAGTGGAATTAAAAGGCAGAGAGTCTGAAGCTTTCCTAGTAATCTGTTGATAGATTATAGAAAGCTTACCGTCAAAGAGAAACTCTCCGGAGACCGGAGTGACTCGAAGAGAGTTTTTCACCTTACTATCCACTCTTGTGAATGCAACCAGGGCAGCATCATGTCTAAGTAACTCCAGATTGCCACTGAAAGGGCGGAGTTATACGTGGAACATGCTATGGCCCTCGAAAGAACTCTCAAGGAAGTTTGAACATCCTGGAATTCTTTTCCTTCTTCTGCCTGGTCATCTAAATGCAGGGGAACTCTCGGCATGCCCTGTCCTGCCATTTTCAATTCTATTTCTATAATAGATGAAAGGCATCTGTAGAGCATGAGATGACAAGAAACCAGATTTGCCAGTCTTAGAGGCTAGCTTGAGTATGGTGTCAATAAGATCAAATGTATGCACAACATTTCTGGACTGGGTCGGAAACACAGGCGCAATGTCCCTATTCCGGCCGAAAAAATCTGTGTCCAGTGACGCTATCGGTCTCTTATCAGGTAACGCAGCACTTTGGTCTGGAGGAACAACTTCTGGAAGGTGTAGCCGGATGAAATCTATGGCCACCTTATGTTGTTCGGAAAGGGAAAATTCCAGCTCTGCTGATTCCCTTTCAGCATCCAACTGGACCACATGAGAATCTCGGTCGTCCCTTACTGACTCTGCAGGGGAGCGAACCGACCCAGCTACCTCAGACAGTTCTGAAAAGTTTCTGATGGCGCTGGGATGCTGCGATGAGTTATCTGTGATAGCAAGTCTGTCATGGAGGCCTGTGGAGCCGCGGTCTTACGTAAATTAGCCGCTGGAAGCTCCTGGGATGCTAATTCCTGCATACTTCTTATGCGAACATCCCGACTGGAAAGGCCTCGTGTCCTTGGCTAGCGTATGGCGTGGCCTGGTCAACGTGGAATCCCTGATCGGCGAAGCAGGCTGGATTATCTGCGGTCACGCAGCCAAGGTGCGGTCGTGTGTGCTGACGTGTGGAAGAGGAAGCCATTAGACAAACCATGCCTGACTGTCTATGCGAGCGTCCCGAACAGGAGGAATGGACGTATGTTCCGACTGACAAACTAACGTACGACATTTGGGTCCAGATGTTGTTTAAGAGAGAGGGGTCCTCTCTCGTTCGCGGTCCGGGTAGACCTGGACGAGCTAGCTACCGGACTGATTGGCTTCCTCCGTTCCATCTGCCGATCTGTCAACGCCGGGTGGGCGTGATCCAAGATTATATTGCTCGCAACACCCCTTCTCCTCTCCTGGACCGCAACAGACGAACCCGGCGTCACAATCATTTCGTGAATGATTGCTTCACCGGGGGAGCTATCGGGCGACAAGTGACCGTCAATCCTACTTGGGACCCCTTAGGCACTTGCCGCATTTCGTTGAGCACTTTGCAGCTAGCTCTTCATTGTGACGATGGAAGCACACTTCTGAAGACATCACGGAAACATCACCATGTTCTTGTTCCTTTGAAAAAGAGACTGAGAAAACTAGAGTGACCCTATGGCGAGAGGACCAGCCTGGACCTCTCACCACTAACAATATACCATGACACATGTCTCCAACGTTTGTCATCCGAATAGGCACACACTGAGCAAGAATTAGTGCGAGTACACTGACTACAGCAAATACAATGAACATGAGAATCAGAGGAAGACTTCCTCGATTACAATCAAAAAATATTCTTTCATTCTGAAAAAATATTAAACAGTCATCGTACCCACAATAACCTTTGAAAACAAAGATACATAATAATAATATAATCCATTACAAACATTTTGAAAAATAATTCAAAAGAAAAAATTTCTAGAAAACTTTTCAAGATGAGCCCAAGTTCCCAATGGGAACGATGAGCCCAAATGGATCCCAAAAAACCCTAAGTGTGGAAAAAAATTTTAAAACGTATCTAAAAATAAATGCTACACTTACGGACAATATTAATGTATCTGGCTATGAACAGAACTAAATAGAAGACAAGTAATCAATGTCAACATAAACAAGAGTGGAAACAAGACTCCAGGCACTGAAAATATGGCCCGAAATCAGTAACCAATTTTAAACATTATCCGATGTAAAACAGAAGCTTCCAGAGAAGAAACTGCAGTACATCGGATGGTAGATGCATGACCGAACGCCTAACCACCCCTAGGGTGAGGACGTAACCATGGGGAAAAACAGAATAAACATTCTATTACCAAGCTAAAAACTCCCAAGAAATTTCAGTAAAAAAATTACAAAAATTATGCCAAAAGCATGGGAGAATAGCAAGGGGGGTATAAAGGAAAGGAAGAGAGGAAACACTGAACAAACCGTGGAAATTTCATAACAAGAATGTAAACATCATTTACTATGCCCCGAAATTAGGGAACATGAAATAATTTTGCATAAAAATTATAAGTTACAGCCCTGAACATATCCTTCCACTGATTCTTCCTCTCATCCTCTTATTTCATGATTTTGTGTCTGGCATTATTTTAACTGAGATTTATAAGCACAAATATCAGTGAGATATTACTGATTTCAGGGCCAAACAAAGAATGAGGATTTTGTGGCAATTTTGGTACTTTCTTGACACTGCGCATGCGCAGTGGATATAAGTATGGAGGACCACATAGGACATTGAATTTTGGGATCTGATGCAAATTTTGGGGATGGGGGGGGGGGGGGGGGGGTGGGGGCAAATTTGTGTTTGGCCCTAGAATTTTAAGAGTTAGCACCAGCTAAGTCTGGGTCATTGGTACAGTATAAAAATATCAGATGCCGCGCACAACAACACTGACTTGTTTCATGTCTGTAACTGTCAAAACCGGTAGGTGGCCTTATTTTCGATCAAGTGCAAGCTCCTGTTAATAATTGTCTAAACCACACTCACAGTGAAAGTTGTCACAATGGTTGAAATCTAAAATCTTTCTCTGGTATCACACAAGTCAGTGCACAAGTCACACCTTGAAATTTTCAGAGAAACTGCCACCTTTTTATGAGTAACTGTTGTATTAGTCCCAGTGACATTCAACCAGAGATCACTAAAGAACTCTTGTGTTGCGTAAGTTACTAAGTATTTCCGTATCAGCAATTTGAAAGTTGAAAATTATGGGAGTGCATTGAATTCAGGGAATGAATACTTGTGACACATTTGTGTATGTAATCTCGCATTATCGTGTATAGGTAATAAAATTACACACAAAATCATTATAGGTAGTCTTTGTTTTATTTATTCTATTTACCTCATTAAAACCTGGTGCCCAGTTGATCAACATTTCCATGAACACTGTCATTGTGAATTTTGAACTTATGAATATTAACAAGCTTTTCAAAGGCAATGAAGATGTGGGTAAGGCACCCCTGTCAGTTTTGGTACCATTTTTAAACAAGAGGCCCCACGTGGCCTTAATCGCTCACCTGACAAAGTGACTCTAAGAAGTATTTTAGGTCACCTTCACCATGTCATGCCTCATCAACATTAACTGGTTGAGTGATAGATTTTGTTTGAAGTTCAACATTTGTTACCTAAAATTAGTTTTATTTAAAATCATTGGTGTGTGGCCAATCTCCAATGATTTTTAATAAAGCAAATTTATCTCTGCAGACAAACTGGTTTAGCATGAAGCACAAACAAGGAATGTGAAGAGATAGCCTTGGACATCTCTCCCCAACTGTGGATATCTTCCATGTGCTACATGTATATATTTGCATGCAAGAAAACAAAAATTTTCACAAATTTTATTTTTTTTTATCATCATTGGAACAAGCTCAAACAGCTTATTCCAATAGGGGTATGGGAAGATCAGGTATATTTTTGAGACAGAAATGTGAATATATAAATAATGGTGTTTTTTTGTGAATGATGCTGGAGAATTTTGCGTAAAGATATGGTAAATGGTTTGTTCTAGATACAGAATGATGCAAAAGTATTTAAATTTGATTAGGCAAGTTGTTCCTATAATGCATTTAAAAATTGAAGTAACTGTTTTTTTGCTGACGAACTTTTAGATGTGTGTGTCTGTGTTTGTGTGTGTGTGTGTGTGTGTGTGTGTTTGTGTGTGTGTGTTTGTGGGGGGGGGGGGGGGTAAGAGTGTTCTTGCAAACAAAATTCCTGAATAAATGGAAAATTTTATTTTTTGTGTGAAAGACATAGTGCGTGAATGTTGATTGGAACAAGCTTAGAGAGCTCATTTTAATGTGAAGTCATAAAGCTGTGTTTTACGTACGAAATTCTGGAATAACTAAAAAAATTGCTTTTTTGACTCAAAAAGCATGGTGTGCGACCTCTCATTGGAATGAGCTCAAAAAGCTCATTCCAATGGGGTATTTACAAGCGATAAGTACATGTATGTTTAAGAGACAAAAATTAAAATTTGAATAGCGATTTTTGCGAAGAATGCTGACAAGTTTTGGCAGTTATGCTGGTAAAAAGGTAAGATATGCAAAGTGGTTGTTTTTTAGAGGCGACATTTAATTAAGGGGAATTAACCCTTGATTACTGAGGTAACTTCTAAAAGTACTGAAATTTCATGAAGCAATGTGAATAACAGACAACAGTTGCCTAAAAATTTCATGAATAACTAAAATTTTTATTCCTTTGTCTCGAAAACATGGCATATGACCTTTGTTGGAATGAGCTGAATGCGTGTGTTCCAATGAGGGGTCATAAAATTTGAACGAAGATTTGTGTGAATAATGCATTAGTACTGCTAGATTTGGGTAAACGGTTCACCCTGGATACCACCCCTTCTATAGTAGATCTTTTCTGCAAATTTTGTCTAAGATTCTATCAACTTTACAAATAAATACGTTCATGAATCACAATCAGATCCACCCTACAATGTTGCATACCAAATATCAAAAGATTCTGCCTGCTGGATCTGGAGAAGAAGATTTTTTAAGAAATATGCCTGAAACGCACTAAGTTAAAATTTGGGCTCCTATACGGAGCCCAAATATAAACCCAGGGGGCCGATTTGAACAAACTTGAATCAGATCCACCCCACAATGTTGCTTACCAAATATGAAAAGATTCTGAAGCTGGATCTGGAGAAGAAGATTTTTTAAGAAATTTGCCTGAAATGCACGAAGTTCGAATTCAAGCTTCTATAGTGAGCCCAAATATGAAACTAGGAAGCCGATTTGAACAAACTTGAATCAGATCCACCCCACAATGTTGCATACCAAATATCAAAAGATTCTGCCTGCTGGATCTGGAGAAGAAGATTTTTTAATAAATTTGCCCGAAATGCACTAAGTGCGAATTCGGGCTTCTATATTAAGCCCAAATATGAATCCAGGGGGCCGATTTGAACAAACTTGAATCAGATCCACCCCGCAATGTTGCATACCAAATATCAAAAGATTCTGCCTGCTGGATCTGGAGAAGAAGATTTTTGAAGAAATTTGCCTGAAATGCACTAAGTGCGAATTCGGGCTTCTATATTAAGCCCAAATATGAATCCAGGGGGCCGATTTGAACAAACTTGAATCAGATCCACCCCGCAATGTTGCATACCAAATATCAAAAGATTCTGCCTGCTGGATCTGGAGAAGAAGATTTTTGAAGAAATTTGCCCGAAATGCACTAAGTTTGAATTCGAGCTTCTATAGTGAGCCCAAATATGAATCCAGGTGGCTGATTTGAACAAACTTGAATCAGATCCACCCCGCAATGTTGCATACCAAATATCAAAAGATTCTGCCTGCTGGATCTGGAGAAGATGATTTTTTAAGAAATTTGCCTGAAATGCACTAAGTTCGAATTCGAGCTTCTATAGTGAGCCCAAATATGAATCTAGGAAGCCGATTTGAACAAACTTGAATCAGATCCACCCCACAATGTTGCATACCAAATATCAAAAGATTCTGCCTTCTGGATCTGGAGAAGAAGATTTTTTAAGAAATTTGCCTAAATGCACTAAGTTCGAAATCGGGCTCCTATACTGAGCCCAAATATGAACCCAGGGGGCCGATTTGAACAAACTTGAATCAGATCCACCCTACAATGTTGCATACCAAATATCAAAAGATTCTGCCTGCTGGATCTGGAGAAGAAGATTTTTTAAGAAATTTGCCTGAAATGCACTAAGTTCGAAATCGGGCTCCTATACTGAGCCCAAATATTAACCCAGGGGGCCGATTTGAACAATCTTGAATCAGATCCACCCCACAATGTTGCTTACCAAATATGAAAAGATTTTGCCTGCTGGATCTGGAGAAGATGATTTTTTAAGAAATTTGCCTGAAATGCACTAAGTTCGAATTCGGGCTTCTATAGTAAGCCCAAATATGTATCCAGGGGGCCGATTTGAACAAACTTGAATCAGATCTACCCCGCAACATTGCATACCAAATATCAAAAGATTCTGCCTGCTGGATCTGGAGAAGAAGATTTTTGAAGAAATTTGCCTGAAATGCACTAAATTCGAATTCGAGCTCCTATAGTGAGCCCAAATATGAATCTAGGGAGCCGATTTGAACAAACTTGAATCAGATCCACCCTACAATGTTGCATACCAAATATCAAAAGATTCTGCCTGCTGGATCTGGAGAAGAAGATTTTCAAAGAAATTTGCCTGAAATGCAGTAAGTTCAAATTTGGGCTCCTATACTGAACCCAAATATAAACCCAGGGGGCCGATTTGAACAAACTTGAATCAGATCCACCCCACAATGTTGCATACCAAATATCAAAAGATTCTGCCTGCTGGATCTGGAGAAGAAGATTTTTTAAGAAATTTGCCTGAAATGCACTAAGTTCGAAATCGGGCTCCTATACTGAGCCCAAATATGAACCCAGGGGGCCGATTTGAACAAACTTGAATCAGATCCACCCTACAATGTTGCATACCAAATATCGAAAGATTCTGCCTGCTGGATCTGGAGAAGAAGATTTTTTAATGTTTTTCCCATTGCCTACAGTGTTAAAAAGTGCTGACTCAGCACTTTTTCAAAGTCCCGAAACTGTACCCTATGATAAAACCGATGGCAATTTTTTTTTACCAATCCTTTCTGTTGGTCCTAAGGAAGCTGCACACCAAATAAAAATTCTCAGTGCCGTGTAGTTTTGGAGATATGGGCGTTTTAAATTTTTTCTATTTTTAGCTCCTGTGGTTCCCACGGGGCTGCGGGAAAATTTTTTTTTGCATAAATCAAGTACTCATGACCCAATAAGCCCTCACATAAAATTTGGTTCAAATCAGCCTCTCGGTTTGGAAAATAGAAATTTTGGGCGGGGCAAAAAATTTTGCCCCTCTCATAACAACGTCAAGTATAGCCCCACAAACTTCTCTTGAACAAATCTGAGTCTACACCTCAAAAGGAAGCTGCACACCAAATATCAAGTCTCTGCTACTGCTGGTTCATGAGAAGAAGATTTACAAAGATTTTGGTGCCCCTTGGGGGTGTGGCACCACCCAGGAGGAGGGGCAACTTCATTTGAACAAATCTGAATTGGCATTAGGTAATAAACATTTAGCCAACATTTGAATAAAATTGGGCTAGTGGTTTAGGAGGAGAAGTCGATAATGTAAAGTTAACGCCGGACGGACGACGACGGACGACAGACGACGGACGACGGACGACGGACAGAAAGTGATTAGTTAAGCTCCCCTTGAGCTTCGCTCAGGTGAGCTAAAAATGACAACCAGTGATCTCAAACTGAACTTTTTAGGTAATTTCAAATATTTTGTTTACAGATGTTATCCCATAAATTAATGAAAGTGTCAATGACACTGTAGCTCAACTTGTTAAGACATGTACATGTATAGTATGTGACACAGCGATGACAAACATCTAGGTAATGACCTGATAACAAAGGTACATATAAAGTATTGTAACAGTCTGTACATAAATACTGACCGTAGCCTGTAGCAAATGTATAGGTAAAGTATTGTAAAGGAGGGTGACAGTCAGATGCTAAACTAGAAAAGAAATCTTTGAGTCCCAGAGTGGGTCTGACTGAACCCCAAAATATTTGTTCTCATAGCACAGTGATAACAAAGGCACCCCAAAACACACTCGTTCCTGTCCCAAGGTGAAAACAAAGGTACCCAAGAAGTTTTGTGAAGATCAGTTCATAAATATGAACTGTATAGAAGTTGTGTCAAAAAACTGATTGGACCTAATTTCGGTACAAAATGGCAACTGGCAGCCATCTTGAATTTTGGACTGCACACAGAAACACTCGTTCTCGTCCCAAGGTGATAACAAAAGTACCCAAGAATTTTCGTGAAGATCGGTTGATAAATACAGCCTATAGCCCGAGCCATATTGATATGTGCACTTACAGTGCATACATAAGTAGCACTGAATAAATCAAAGTTCATCTAATTTGCATAATTTCTGCACGAGAAAAAAAAAGGCCGATGAAATCGTCTGATGTGTACCCATACGCGCAACTAGTAGAAAGCTGTATGACGGAGGGCCACCACGGATGCCAACATTATGTACACCATACATGGTATGGGTACATATAGAAATGGATTGGAGGAGGGTCTAATTTGATGGATAAAGGGTTAATATCTCCGGATCAAATTATTAGATTTACATAAAAAACTATACAGCACAGCACATCAGTAACCTGAATACATATATAAAGTAACCCGATAATCGGATTAATATTTTTTGAGTTATCGCATGCCGAAGAAATGGATTGAAGGAGTTCTCAATTTGAAGGATAAAGGGTTAATATCACAGGATCCACTTATCAGATTTACACCACAAACTAAACAGCTCGGCACATCAGTAACCTGAACACAAATATAAAGTAACTTGGCAATCCAAGCAATATTTTTCAAAGTTATCGAATGCCAAAGAAATGGATACGGATGCCGGACGTTCAATTTGAAGGATAAAGGGTTAATATCTCAGGATCAAAATAACAGATTTACACTAAAAACTATACAGCTCGGCACATCAGTAACCTGAACACAAATATAAAGTAACTTGACAATCCAAGCAATATTTTTCAAGTTATTGAATGCCAAAGGGATTGGAGAAATTTTCAATTTGAAGGATAAAGGGTTAATATCTCAGGATCAAAATAACAGATTTACACCAAAAACTATACAGCTCGGCACATCAGTAACCTGAACACAAATATAAAGTAACTTGACAATCCAAGCAATATTTTTCAAGTTATCGAATGCCAAAGAGATTGGAGGAATTTTCAATTTGAAGGATAAAGGGTTAATATCTCGGGATCAAATCATCAGATTTCCACCAAAAACTATACAGCTCGGCAAATCAAATATAAAGTAACTAGACAATCCAAGCAATATTTTTCAAGTTATCGAATGCCAAAGGGATTGGAGGAATTTTCAATTTGAAGGATAAAGGGTTAATATCTCAGGATCAAATTATCCGATTTACACCAAAAACTATACAGCTCGGCACATCAGTAACCTGAACACAAATATAAAGTAACTTGGCAATCCAAGCAATATTTTTCAAAGTTATCGAATGCCAAAGAAATGGATACGGATGCCGGACGTTCAATTTGAAGGATAAAGGGTTAATATCTCAGGATCAAAATAACAGATTTACACTAAAAACTATACAGCTCGGCACATCAGTAACCTGAACACAAATATAAAGTAACTTGACAATCCAAGCAATATTTTTCAAGTTATCGAATGCCGAAGGGATTGGAGGAATTTTCAATTTGAAGGATAAAGGGTTAACGTCTCGAGATCAAATCATCAGATTTACATGAAAAACTATACAGTTTGGCAAATCAGTAACCTGAACACAAAAATAAAGTAACTAAACAATCCAAGCAATATTTTTCAAGTTATCGAATGCCAAAGGGATTGAAGGAATTTTCAGTAACCTGAACACAAATATAAAGTAACTTGACAATCCAAGCAATATCTTTCAAAGTTATCGAATGCCAAAGAAATGGATACGGACGCCGGACGTTCAATTTGAAGATAAAGGGTTAATATCTCAGGATCAAAATAACAGATTTACACCAAAAACTATACAGCTTGGCAAATCAGTAACCTGAACACAAATATAAAGTAACGAAACAATCCAAGCAATATTTTTCAAGTTATCGAATGCCAAAGGGATTGAAGGAATTTTCAATTTGAAGGATAAAGGGTTAAAATCTCAGGATCAAATTATCAGATTTACACCAAAAACTATACAGCTCGGCACATCAGTAACCTGGACACAAAAATAAAGTAACTAGACAATCCAAGCAATATTTTTCAAGTTATTGAATGCCAAAGGGATTGGAGAAATTTTCAATTTGAAGGATAAAGGGTTAATATCTCAGGATCAAAATAACAGATTTACACCAAAAACTATACAGCTCGGCACATCAGTAACCTGAACACAAATATAAAGTAACTTGACAATCCAAGCAATATTTTTCAAGTTATCGAATGCCAAAGAGATTGGAGGAATTTTCAATTTGAAGGATAAAGGGTTAATATCTCGGGATCAAATCATCAGATTGACACCAAAAACTATACAGCTCGGCAAATCAAATATAAAGTAACTAGACAATCCAAGCAATATTTTTCAAGTTATCGAATGCCAAAGGGATTGGAGGAATTTTCAATTTGAAGGATAAAGGGTTAATATCTCAGGATCAAATTATCCGATTTACACCAAAAACTATACAGCTCAGCACATCAGTAACCTGAACACAAATATAAAGTAACTTGACAATCCAAGCAATATTTTTCAAGTTGGAGAAATTTTCAATTTGAAGAATAAAGGGTTAATATCTCAGGATCAAAATAACAGATTTACACCAAAAACTATACAGCTCGGCACATCAGTAACCTGAACACAAATATAAAGTAACTTGACAATCCAAGCAATATTTTTCAAGTTATCGAATGCCAAAGAGATTGGAGGAATTTTCAATTTGAAGGATAAAGGGTTAATATCTCGGGATCAAATCATCAGATTTACACCAAAAAATATACAGCTCGGCAAATCAGTAACCTGAACACAAATATAAGGTAACTAGACAATCCAAGCAATATTTTTCAAGTTATCGAATGCCAAAGGGATTGGAGGAATTTTCAATTTGAAGGATAAAGGGTTAATATCTCAGGATCAAATTATCAGATTTACACAAAAAACTATACAGCTCGGCACATCAGTAACCTGAACACAAATATAAAGTAACTTGACAATCCACGCAATATTGTTCAAGTTATCGAATGCCAAAGGGATTGGAGGAATTTTCAATTTGAACGATAAAGGGTTAATATCTCAGGATCAAATTATCCGATTTACACCAAAAACTATAAAGCTCGGCACATCAGTAACCTGAACACAAATATAAAGTAACTTGACAATTCAAGCAATATTTTTCAAGTTATCGAATGACAAAGAAATGGATATGGACGCCGGACAGACAGACAGACGGACAGACAGACGGACGGACAAAGGATGGACGAATGACGGATGGTCACCCCAGATGCCGGCATTATGTGTACCATACATAGTATGGGTACACATAAAAAACCTGTACTATATGTGATGTATTCCATGTTACTAAACATTCATACAAAAATTTATTCAAATCAGAACTTTCATACAGAAGTTCTGTACAAAAGACTGATTGCACTAATTTTGGTACAAAATGGCTGCTGGTGGCCATCTTGAATTTTGGACCACACCCAAAAACACTCGTTCTCATCCCACAGTGATAACAAAGGTATCCAAGAAGTTTCGTAAAGATCTGTTCATAAATATGGCCTCTAGCCTGAGCCGTATAGAAATTGTGCACAATGAAAGTGTCAATGACACTGTAGCTCAACTTGTCAAGACAAAGACATGTACATGTATAGTATGTGACACAGCAATGACAAACATCTAGGTAATGACCTGATAACAAAGGTACATATAAAGTATTGTAACGGTCTGTACATAAATACTGACCGTTGCCTGTAACAAATGTATAGGTAAAGTATTGTAAAGGTGGGTGACAGTCAGATGCTAAACTAGAAAAAAATCTTTGAGTCCCAGAGTGGGTCTGACTGAACCCCAAAATATTTGTTCTCATAGCACAGTGTTAACAAAGGCACCCCCCAAACACACTCATTCCTGTCCCAAGGTGAAAACAAAGGTACCCAAGAAGTTTCGTGAAGATCAGTTCACAAATATGAGCTGTGTAGAAGTTGTGACAAAAAACTGATTGGACCTAATTTCAGTACAAAATGGCCACTGGCAGCCATCTTGAATTTTGGACCGCACCCAGAAACACTCATTCTCATCCCAAGGTGATAACAAAGGTACCGAAGAAGTTTTGTGAAGATCGGTTCATAAATACAGCCTCTAGCCCGAGCCGTATTGACACGTGCACTTACAGTGTATAAGTAGCACTGAATAAATCAAAGTTCATTTAATTTGCATAATTTCTGCACGAGAAAAAAACCCGTACTATATGTGATGTATTCCATGTTACTAAACATTCCTACAAAAATTTATTCAAATCAGAACTTTCATACAGAAGTTCTGTACAAACGACTGATTGCACTAATTTTGGTACAAAATGACTGCTGGTGGCCATCTTGAATTTTGGGCCACACCCAAAAACACTCGTTCTCATCCCACGGTGATAACAAAGGTACCCAAGAAGTTTCGTAAAGATCGGTTCATAAATACGGCCTCTAGCCTGAGCCGTATAGAAGTTGTGTACAAAAAACTGATTTGACCTAATTTCGGTACAAAATGGCCACTGGCAGCCATCTTGAATTTTGGACCGCACCCAGAAACACTCGTTCTCGTCCCAAGGTGATAACAAAGGTACCCAAGACGTTTCGTGAAGATCGGTTCATAAATACAGACTCTAGCCCAAGCCGTATTGAAATGCGTACTTACTGTGTGTAAGTAGCACTGAAAAAATCAAAGTTCATCTAATTTGCATAATTTCTGCACGAGAAAAAAACCTGTATTATATGTGATGTATCCCATGGCACTAAACAATCACACAAAAAATTATTCAAATCAGCACTTTCATATGGAAGTTCTGGGCAAAAATCTCATTGCACCAAATTTTGTACAAAATGGCTATCGGCCATCTTGAATTTCGGACCGGACCCAAAAACACTCGTTCTCGTCCCACGGTGATAACAAAGGTACCCAAGGAGTTTCATAAAGATCGGTTCATAAATACGGCCTCTAGCCGAGCCGTATTGGCATTTGCACTTACAGTGCTGAAAGTAACACCAAAAAACATCAAAGTTAGTCTAATTTGCATAATTTACGCACGAGAAAAAAACCCATATTATATGTGATGTATCCCATGGTACTAAACATTCATACAAAATATTATTCAAATCAGACCTTTCATATGGAAGTTCTGTACAAAAAGTTAAAAAATTTATAGTAATTTATATATTTTTTATACTTACCAATGACCCAGACATAGTTGCTGGTGCTAACTCTTAAAATATAGGGCCAAACACAAATTTTGCCCCCCAATCCCCAAAATTTGCATCTAAAACTAAAGAAAACATGTCCTGAGAGGCCCTCCACACTTCGCCCCTACTGCGCATGCGCAGTGTCAAGGACGTTCCGAAATTGGTGCTATTTATCATTCTAATAACCAGTGCCTGGTAAGCGCTATGTACTCAGCGGGGAGGCAAGAGTTCCCAACTCCTGGGAGGGCCATCCCCGTCTGGGTCATTGGTAAGTATAAAAAATATATAAATTACTATAAATTTTTTAACATTTTTATACTGTACCAATGACCCAGACATAGCTGAATAGTAAAAAGGCTGGAGGGCCAAGGACATAGAGCAAAATGGAATACGCTCAATAAAATAAAATAGAGTCATCCCCTGTAGGGAAAAGAAGTAATAGGCCTTACATGTATCTTTCTTATTTATGATAAATTAGAAAGAAACAACACCTTCCAAAAATTGAGCTTCATACATCCATGTACTCTATTAATATCCAATAATCCTTATACTAATAATTTTTAAAGTAAGCCAATAATAAAGTAAGTCTAGAGAATAGAGACTCTTATACTCCTAAAAGTGTGTGAGAATAGCATAATCATGTTCGTTGACATATGCAATATTCAAAAGCTATACTTTAAAAACTAAGACTTGAATGAATTTTATAAACTTAAACTTCTCACTAAACAACCATCCCAATAACAGCTCAGAATTACTAACTCCGGAGGAGGTATCCCCTTGTTTTCATAGTAAAAACAGGTGACCCAAGGGAACACCCTCCCCCCCCCCTTTTTCTTGCCCTGGGTCAAATAGCCCAGAGCGAAGAGGGCAGCCGAACGGAGACACTGCCGAAACAGACAGCCTACCTAGCTATAGTAGCAACTGTTAAGTGAATGACATTCTGAGCAGTAGATAATAGACCTAACAATAGAGGCCTCCAGAAATGGACTCGATATTTCTGAGATAAAATTCATGAATGGATGGCTGAGCGCAATGAGCAGCCTTCAAAAATCTATAATAGCAACACTATTAATGTAAGCCCAAGAAGTAGAAGAACTCTTACTTCATGAGCCGAAATCTTAAGCACAACTGCTAAGCCAATGATATACCATAAGCAGTACGCTAGTTAATAGAATCCATTAACAATAAAATGGAGCGTAACGTCCTTCTACTAGACATCAAAGACAGAAGAAGCTTACGCCCTTGTAATAAACAGATATCTGTTTATAAATACATAAACTGTACCCGGAAAGAGTAAAGGCCTATGCCCATACGAAGACGGAAGGACCTTAAAATAATAGGTTCCGGATAATAGGAGCCTAACTCTTATGCAACAATCCAACCTAAATAGTAACGGAAGTATTGATTCCGAAACTATGAAAGTGAAAATCATCCATCGATAGTGCATGAAACTCACTGACTCTACAGTAAAAGAGAAACCAACAGAATTACTGTCTAAAAGGTCAGAATTTGAAAACTACTGTTTCCAGAGGCTCAAATGATTACTTAGCTAAATAAGAACCTGAAGTTAAAATCCGTATAGGAATTTAATCTAAAGATTCTAAGTCTATTTATCAAAAAGTTACTAACTGACTTAGATAAAGAGACAAAAGACTCAATTGTAAACTATCGTAAAGTGCATAGGTATGAGGTAACATAAACCTATAACCTAAATAACAACAGGCTGCAGTAGATCTTGTGAAACAAGTATACTAAAAAATAGCAATGAGTAGTATGGAGGGATCAACCATATGAACATAATGATCCCTACACCACGACGGAAGAGCCTCCACTTTAGTCGCATAGAATAGCGAAGAAGAGGATCTCCTGTAGTAAGAAATCGCGTCCAAAGCTCGTCCAGTACAGTGCTTACAATGCAATACGGACCACACAACGGAATACATGAAGGTTGCGACCTTGCTGGTTGTGATAAAGATGACACGATTTACCCAGTGAAAAAAGATCCTCACATAGAGGAAGATTTCACGTTAAGATCCACAGTAGACAAGAGAGTAAATTACTCATGATCTCTGTGAAGATAGAGATGCTATCAACAGAAATGTATTGTGGTTGTTTATCTTAGCAATACCTGCTAAAAACAACAGCGCCGGAGGATACGCGTATCCTATCATTCCGTCCTATAGATCAATAGAGCGTTAACAGTATTAGCTCAGAGATCTGGACAAGCCAACACATACGTCTGCAATTGATTAGCCAGCTGTGTCATAAATAAAACATCATTGGGCGCTCCCATAGATAGCAAATCTGATTGAATACTTGTTTGTTGAGAGTCCATTCTGACAGCAACAAGCGACCCGTAAGAGAACGGGAGTGCGATAAAACAATCAGACGACCCAGAATATGACGGACCAAAACTGAACTTGGTGTACTATAACCAACAGACGGATTCTTTCCATTAAATTGAATAACGGAAACGAAAGAGTGCCTCCCTGGTTCCGGAGATACGCCACTACTGTCGAATTAAAGGACAGGAATTTGGGCATGCGTTTCTGAATAATGTTCATGCAATGACATAAAGCAAGCCTAAAAAACATTATTCCGCGGAAGTTAACTGATAGCTAAAAGACTGCGGAACCCAAAGACCCTGGCACTTCGAATCCGTAGGGATCAGTATATATCCCAATCTGTTTGACTGGCAACCGTCATAACAGCCACACTCGGGTCCGGCAACTGCGGCGGCACTCTCTGAGTCAACCACCGAATGTTTGCCCCAGTCTGAATCTCTTGTAACACTAGATAGACAAGAGAATGTATAAATCAAGCAATTCATGGATTGCCGGAAAGTTGCCGTCGAAGAGAAGCTCCTCCGAGAACGAAGCGACTCTGAGAGAGTTCTTAACCTACTATCCACGCGTGGATGTAGCTAGGGCTGCATCACGTCTAACCAACTCCAATCAGCCACTGAAGGGCGGAGTTATACGTGAACAAACTACTGCCCTCAAAAGAAATTACATTGAGAATAATATCCCGTAAATCTTTTCTTGAAGACGTAATGATAACGCCTCAGTAAGGCGGATTACGTATAATAAAGCGTCTAAGTTAAGTCTACTATACATAATGTCGTTCCCAACATTGAAATTGGAAAAGACATAAACGGTGAAAAAGAATATATGCAGTCTTTAATCACACCGTCTAGACGCATATGAACTCTCGGTATGCCCTGCTCTGCCAAAATAAACTATATGTAAAAAAGATAAAATGGCAGAAATGAGCCACGCGGACAAGAAACTAAACTATCATGCTTAGTAGCAGGCTTGTATATATATATAAATATATAGCGTCGAAAAATAAAACACATGTTGTAATGACAATATTGGACTGCGTCGGTAAGTCAGGGACAAAGTCCCTGTCCCGATCGAAAAATCCGAGTCCAATGACGCTATAAGTCTCTTATCCAAGATCGCAGCAATGAAGTCCGAAAAATAATCACTGGAAGAAATGCCAGAAGATATGAAAGGCATCTTCCGATACTACTAAAGGGAAAACTCGAAATCTTTCGAATCCCTTTCGCCATCCTGTCGGACCCTATAAAGCGTTCGGTCGTCCGTAGCTTGATGCAACCGCGGACCGCACCGACCCAGCGCCGTCGGATAATTCCTGATTCGACCGAGAAACCGTCAATTGCTGGGATGCTGCGAAACAACTGTGCTAACTCGGATAGCACGTCCGTCACTGAGGCCTGAGGAGCAGCGGTCTTACGATGCATTGCCGCAGGAAGCTCCGAGATCGTTACCCCGTGCATACTTCCAATATGCGAGCGAACGGAGTGTATAGGCCTCGTGTCCCTTGGCTACCGGATGGCGCGACCTATTCGCTGTGGAATCACTGAATGCCGAAACTGATCGGATACTCGAGGTCACGTAGCCAATGTGCGGTCGTGTGCTCTGCTGTGAGGATGAGGAAGCATTAAAGACAGTGTCTCGGACTGTCAATATAACGGAGCGTCCCGAGCAACGGACATATGCTCCGAATGTAAAATATCTGAACCACAACATGCGGTCCCCTATGTTGTTGGCTTCCTCCGATCTGTCCTCAATCTGCCGTCACTGGGTGAGTACTAAAGTAATTAAAGTGCTCGCATCACCCAAATCTCCTTCCTAGACCGCAACGGACGAACCCGGCAGCCGAACCATTCGACGAATGTACACTACACCGGGTGAGCTAGCGAATGTCACTCCGTAAGCGATAGACATATTCCATGAGCACTTATTGCCGCTAACTCTTCATTAACTATGACGACAGAGGCACACTTTTGAAAGACATCTCCATAACTCTTCGAACAAGAAACCAGAAATGCTTGGATAGCAAGCATAAAATAATAATATATATAGCGTCGTTCAATAATTCGAAAGTTTGTGTGACATTATTGGACTATGTCGGAACTGAGGGTGTCCCTGAACCGAACCAAAAATTTCTAAGTCCACCGACGCTATCAGTTTCTTATCCGGCATCGCAGCATATGTTGTTCCGAAAGGGAAAGCTTGAAATCCACCGAATCCCTTTCGGTATCCCGTCGGACCGGATGAAACTTTCGGACGTCCGTACCCGCTTCCGCGGAGCGTCCCGACCCAGCATCGTCGGATAAAATATATGCGACAGATTCAGTTGATGCTGGGATGCTGCGATAAACTGTGCTATTAAGGAGAGCACGTCCGTTCCCGAGGCCTGTGCAGTAGCGGACTTATGATGCATTGCCGCTGGAAGCTCCGTGTACGTTGACTCCCGCATACTTCCTATGCGAACGTCCGGAGTCTGCAGGCCTCGAGTCCCCGGCTACCGACCCAGCGCTGTCGGATAATTCTCGATCCGACACCGTTTCTGTCGGCTGCTGGGATGCTGCGATAAGCTGTGCTATGTGCACAAGAATGTCCGGCGTCGAGACCTGCGGAGGCGCAGTCTATCGCTGCTTCGCCGAGGGCAGCTCCGCATCAGATGGCTCCCGCATACTTTTCCTATGCGAACGTCCGGAGTCCATCGGTCTCGAATCCCTGGCTGCCGGATGGTGTGACCTGGTCGCCGAAGAATCCTTGATCGGCGAAGCTGGTAATATATCGGCGGTCACGCAGCCAAGGTGCGGTCGTGTGCGCTGACGAGAAGAGGAAGCCTTAGCAGTCTCAGCGGACTGCCTATACAACGGAGCGTCCCGAGCGACGGACGTATGCTCCGCTAACGACACATTTGTACCACAACATCTGGGGCCAGATGTTGTTGAACGAGAGAGGGGCCTCTCTCGCTTGCCGTCCGGATGGACCGGAACGAGCTATGAACCGGACTAAAAGGCTTCCTCCGTTCTCCCTCCGATCCGCCGTCACTGGGTGTGCATTAAGTTAATTTTATAGTGCTCGCATCACCCCAAAATTCCTTCTAGACCGCAACGGACGAACCCGGCTGCCGAACCATTCGGTGAATGGACGCTACACCGGGCGAGCTAGCGGACGTCAAAGGCCGTCGAACCTACTAGGGTCCTCTTAGGCAATTGGCGTATTACATGAGCACTTTTCCGCTAGCCCTTCATTAATTGTGACGACGGAGGCACACTGTTGGAAGACATCACAGATACATCACCCTAATCTTGATCGTCTGAAATAGAAATTGATAAAGTAGAGTGACCCTGCGGGGAAAGGACCGGAGTGTCCAAATCCCCAACAACATACCGTGACATACGCTTCCCATATTGTCATCGAAATCATACGATACAGAACCGGAGTTAATGCGAGTACACTGACCACATATAGAATGATAATAAGGTCAGAGGAAGACTTCCTCTTAAAACAATTGATCAATATCCTTTCAATGTGAAAAGAAAACAAGTCCTGGTACTCGCACTAACCCCTGGCAATCAAAATACATAATAATAATATGATCCATTAATATAGAAAAAATAATTGAAATCAAAATATTTTGAAAAAATATTTTTTCAGAACAGCCCAAGTTTCTGAAAAGTAACGTTGAGCCCCAATGGATCCCAAGCCTAAGTGTGGACAAAAATTTTAAAAATATTTTAAACAATTTATTCAACACTTACGAACAATAATAATGTATCTAGTTATGATTGAAATAACATAAAGATATTATTATTTAGAAATCCCCCCTCACACAGAGGGCTGTTGTAAATGTAAACAATGAGTGTAAAAACACTAAAATAAGACTCCAGGCACCCAGGCCCGAAATCAGTTACCAAAAATACACCATCTGATGCAAAACAGAGACTTCCAGGGAAGAAACTGCAGAACATCAGATGGTAGATGCAGAACACAACGCCTAACCACCCGTAGGTGAAGACGTAAACATGGGGAAAGAACAGAATTCATTCTGTTATTCAGCTAAACTCCCAAGAAATTTTAGTAATAATAATTACAGAAATTATGCCAAAAGCATGGGAGAATAGCAAGGGGGAACTTAAAGGACAGGGAGAGAGGAAAAACACTTGAAAAAACAGTGTAACTAAATAATCAGAATGACAACAAAATGGCTGCTGCCTTGAAAATAGGTAACTTAACATAATTTCATTAAAAAATTTTAAGTTACAGCCCTGATAATATTCTGTCACACATTCTTTTCCTCTCCTCCTTTTCTATCCTCCTTAGAATCACCATTTCACTAATATTTATGTGTCTGGCATCATTTAAACTGAGATTTAAAAGCACAAAGATCAGTCAGATGTTAACTGATGAAGGGCCAAACTTAGAATGATAAATGGCGCCAATTTCGGAACGTCCTTGACACTGCGCATGCGCAGTAGGGGCGAAGTGTGGAGGGCCTCTCAGGACATGTTTTCTTTAGTTTTAGATGCAAATTTTGGGGATTGGGGGGCAAAATTTGTGTTTGGCCCTATATTTTAAGAGTTAGCACCAGCAACTATGTCTGGGTCATTGGTACAGTATAAAAATACAGATTTCTGCATCGTCGGGACAAAATGATGGCTGGCAGCCATCTTGAATTTCGGACCACACCCAAAAACACTCGTTCTCGTCCCACGCTCATAACAAAGGTACCCAAGAAGTTTCGTAAAGATCGGTTCATAAATACGGCCTCTAGCCCGAGCCGTATCCAATTGTTGACGGACAGACGGACGACGGGCCATGGCATAAGCTCAAATTTGGCTTCGCCAAAGTTGAGCTAAAAAACTGATTAGACCTAATTTCGGTACAAAATGGCCACTGGCAGCCATCTTGAATTTTGGACTGCACCCAGAAACAATCGTTCTCATCCCAAGGTGATAACAAAGGTACCCAAGACGTTTCGTGAAGATCGGTTCATAAATACAGACTCTAGCCTGAGCCATATTGAAATGTGTACTTACTGTGTGTAAGTAGCACTGAAAAAATCAAAGTTCATCTAATTTGCATAATTTCTGCACGAGAAAAAAACCTGTATTATATGTGATGTATCCCACGGTACTAAACATTCACACAAAAAATTATTCAAATCAGCCCTTTCATATGGAGGTTCTGTGCAAAAATCTGATTGCACCTAATTTTGTACAAAATGGCTGCAATCGGCCATCGTGAATTTCGGACCAGACACAAAAACACTCGTTCTCGTCCCATGGTGATACCAAAGGTACTCAAGAAGTTTCGTCAAGAACGGTACATAAATACGTCCTCTAGCCCGAAGCCGTATTGGCATTTGCACTTACAGTGCTGAAAGTAACACTAAATACATCAAAGTTAGTCTAATTTGCATAATTTACACGCGAGAAAAAAACCCGTATTATATGTGATGTATCCCATGGTACTAAACACTCATATAAAAAATTATTCAAATCAGGGCTTTCATATGGAAGTTCTGCGCAAAAATCTGATTGCACCTAATTTTGTACAAAATGGCTGCCAGCAGCCAACATGAATTTTGGACCGAACCCCAAAAACACTTGTTCTCATCCCACGGTCATAACAAAGATACCCAAGAAGTTTCGTTAACATTGGTTCATAAATACGGCCTCTAGCCTGAGCCATATTGAATTGTTGATGGACAAACGGACAGACGGCCAGATGGGCGACGGACGACTGGCCATGGCATAAGCTCAAATTTGGTTTCACCAAAGTTGAGCTAAAAAGGAATTCAAATAAACCTAGTATTAATATCTTAACCCTTGTCCATCACATCAGGTGAAGTTTTGGGGGTATTGCGTACAGGTTAGTCTCACTTACCCGGTTTGTCGAAACTAATTAATGCCAGGGTCCACTAAACAAACATGCTATAGTCTGTACTGATGAAGTGGTCTCATCCGAACTTGTTTGTTGATGAAGGATCACCTGTGTTAGGTATATCATTAACATTTAGAACACCGACACTTTCATTTTAAAACGAAATGTTTCTAAAATGTTTAAAATGTTTTATTTAAAACTGAGTTGCATAAAATTCCTCTGACAAATGTTCATTCTCCCATGGTGTATAAATACGCACTTCCGTTTAGTGTCCTCACTTAAACATGGCTAACGCTCAATTAAATGTCAATTTTATTCCCAATAACCGTGGTGGACGACACCTAGTATTTGACGGATATAACTACAGTACAAAGTCACGAAATAATGAAAGAGTACATTGGCGCTGTTGCGAGACAGGTTGTGGTGGCACTATCAATACGATGAATGACATTGTAACATCCTACAACAACCGTCACAATCACACAGCAAATATAGAACAAATAGCAGTCGACAGGTTTCTAGCCAAAATGAGAGAGAAAATAAAGAGTGAATCAAAGAGAGCTTCAGCCATATATTAGGAAGAAGTGGGGAGTAATATTTTCTCTGATATAACGAGTTTATATTAAAGGAGAGAGAGAGAGACAGACAGACAGACAGACAGAGAGACAGAGAGAGAGAGAGAGAGAGAGAGAGAGAGAGAGGATATTTTATATTATAGGAGAAGAGAGAGAGAGAGATGGAGTCATCTGAGACTGAGTACCTGTTCTTAGCATTTATACATTTATACATGCATGCTAATGAAACCATACAAATATGGATATCATTGGAACTTGCTCAATAATTTGGGATAAAGTTTTAAAAAAGGTCATGGAATTTTAGAATATTTTTCAAAAAAGCTGTATTGGGTAAATGGTTAAGAAAATCAAATTCTTGTGTTTATAGATTATATATATGGTTAGAAATATGTGTAATATATTAATTAAACAGCACTGTTAGAGTTAATAGACTTCAATAAATTTGCCTATTCTTCAGAAATTGCTTGTACTTTATTAGATAAAGACTAGAGTCGGCACCTTTTTGATCACCAGGTAGTTCACACCTAACTTCGAAACAATGCCAACCGGGTAAGTGAGACGACCCCATTGCATACACAGTGCAGAAACAGAAACAAAGGGAAAGAGAAGCCTGCACAATAATAATCCATTCAGATATTAATAATGGCCACTTACGTGAACATTAATTACTAACACAAACATTCCACAGGGCATATTTTTCAACACTTAAAATACAATAGGTCATAAGAAGAACCAAACAATGGGGAGGAAACTGCAGGGTGCAAAGTCCATAAACAGCTGTATTTATTGATATTCACAAACAATGGAAAATAAACACTACAGTGACGAATTGTGGGATATTTTTTTCGAAGAAAAAGTCATGGCACTGAATTATACCCCCCACAGCGAGTTGTCGGGGGAGGGGGATGAGGGGTGTATACTGGAATCACCTTGTCTGTGTGTCGTCCATCTGTCTGTCCGTCCGTCCGTCCATATACATAATTTTGTCCGGAGATTTTCTCAGATGTTTATGGACCATTGTCATCGAAATTTGGTATGAGTGTTCACCACCATGGGAACCTGTGCACCTGCGATTATAGTTCCGGTTGGACAATTTTTGCCAGAGTTATGCCCCTTTTTCATGTCTTAGAATTTTGTCAGAATATTTTCTGATGTTTATGGGTCGATTCCTTCGAAACTTGGTATGGATATTCACTACCATGGAAACCTGTGCAACAGTGATTATAGTTTTGATCAGATTTTTTTTTTGCCAGAGTTATGACCCTTTTCATCTTAGAATGCATGAATTTTGTCCTGAGATTTTCTCAGATGTTCATGGTTCGATTCCGTTGAAACTTGGTATGGATGTTCACTACCATGGAAACCTGTGCACCAGCGATTATAGTTTTGATCAGACTTTTTTTGCCAGAGTCATGTCCCTTTTCGTCTTAGAATAATTAATTTTGCCCGGAGATTTTCACGGTTGTTTATGGGTCAATTCCTTTGAAACTTGGTATGGATGTTTACTATCATGGGAACCTGTGCATCAGCGATTATAATTTTGATTGGACTTTTTTTTGCAAGAGTTATGCCCCTTTTCATCTTAGAATGCCTGCATTTTGTCCAGATATTTTCTCGGATGTTTATGGGTCGATTCCTTTGAAACTTGGTATGGATGTTCACTACCATGGGAACCTGTACACCTGCGATTATAGTTTAGATCAGACTTTTTTTTTTACCAGAGTTGTGCCCCTCTTCATCTTAGAATAATCATAGCAGTGGGATATGGACAGGTCCATCTGGGGCAGTCACACCTCTAGTTGTTTCTCCTCATGTCTGAACTGTCTGTGTATTGTGATTTTAAATCAAAATAAAATAACACTGTGCATGTTTGTAAAAAAAAAAAATGATTCACTAAAGATATTGGTTTCAGTTGAACATAAAGTAAAGAGTACAGTAAATTGTTATTCAATTGTTAATCACCCAAAATACAACAGTTGTCAACTGTTGACGAACTCAGCTGCCCAGAACACCGCTTGACTTTTTTACCCTGGAACTAGATAGTCTCTCCTACTGACGTATAAGATGCACCCTTAATTTGGGGATCATTTTTTTAAGGAAAAAGTGTGACTTATACACCAGCTGGATAAACATGACTTTATACATGTATTGCGGTCATGAAATAGCCATAATACAGAAAGTAACAAGTGTTCCACAATATTTTTTTTTATGCAAATCTACTAACAGTACTTGGAGATTTGGGCGAATCGATTCATTCAAAATCTTGCCCCTGCATTTAACGTCAGCATCCGCAGCCACCAAAGTTAAAAAATACAAAAGCAGAGCGGTTCACATGTAAATATATCTAAAATATACATGTAGAACTGTCTTTAATATTTGTTAATGCAGAATAGTTGATGACACTCCAATGTAACTTGTTTTCAGTTTTCTCACTGTATTAAGTGGATGTTGACAGGTCCTCCTAAACACAAGAATCACCCAGAATTATGGAAACTACCCAGAAATACTTGAAATTACTTATAATATCTCTGAATTGCCCTTCATAAGAGAAATCATAAATTTAAAGTAATTTGTATATTTTTTATACTTACCAATGGTCCAGACTAGCTGGTGCAAACAAGGGCCAAACACAAATTTTGAACCCCCCAATCCCCAAAATTTGCTTGCAAAACCAAAAATTAAAAGTCCTATCTGGTCCTCCATACTTTTACTCTCCGTGCAGGCGCAGCCGTCAGGAAGTGACCAGAATTGGCGCCAACATCATTCTTTGTAGAAGAGAGTGCTACATAATAACTCAGCAGGGAGGTATGAGTGCCCACTCATGGGAGGGCCGTACCCGTCTGGGCCATTGGTAAGTATTAAAAATATACAAATTACTTTAAATTTATCATATTTTTATACTATAAACCAATGGCCCAGACTGGCAGAGTCGTAAAAAGGCAGAGGGCCTAGGACTTCAGACCAACATAGTTCCCAAGCCTGCAATCCAAGGTGAAAGGAATTACATGCAGGTATCTCTATACAGTAATAGAGAAGAAATATCATAAATAAGGAGCCATATCCAAGTAATTCCATATTCTTAGCATGAATGATTATGTTAATTGGGTGTAACAAGCCCTCAATTTTTAAGGCTAGTCTGGACTAAGCCCCATAAATTAGGATGGCGTATTCGAAAGTGAGAGGTTAACACCCACAAACATACGTCTTATACAATAATAAACTATAAAACTGTGAGCACTGCTCACTAAACAATACCACCCACTCCCACCAAGAACCATTTTACAACAGTAAAAGTGTGTTTAATGTAGAGAGCACAAACACTGACAACCCCCCCCCCCCCCCCCCCCCCACACACACCTCGACCCCGAAGCTTGAATTGACAAAGCCCATTTTTCAATATGTAAAACTGTAAAAATGAAAATATCTGAAAACAAAATAGAAGGTATACATCTTCACTGTATGTAAAAGAATATTTGAAGGTTTCATTGAAATCCATTCACTAGTTTAAAAGAGGTCGCGGATAGCAAATGTCAACAACACCCCCCCGCATTTTTAAATATGGGAAACCCTAAAAATGAAAATATCTGAAAACAAAACAGGAGGTGCACATCTTCAATATAAGTAAAAGAATGTCGGAGAGTTCCAATGGAGTTTGTTCAATGGTTTAAGTGGAGTAGCGGATAGCAGATCTATACCCCTCCCTACTAAAACCTGAATTGACAAAGACCATTTTTGAATATGGGAAACTGTAAATATGAAAATATCCGAAGAGAAAATAGGAGGTGCACATCTTCAATGTATGTAAAAGAATGTCTGAAAGTTTCAATGAAGTCTGTTCAATGGTTTAAGAGGAGTTATGGATAGCAGATCTGTACAGAATGTCAATTGAATTTGACAAAGTTCATTTTTCAATATGGGAAACTGTAAAAATGAAAATATCTGAAAACAAAATAGGATGTGCGCATCTTCAGTGTATGTAAAAGAATGTCTGAGAGTTTCAATGGAATCCGTTCACTGGTTTAAGAGGAGTTGTGGATAGCAGATGTGTACATCCCTAAAGCGTAACGGATGGACGGACGGACGGATGGACATTGAAATATGAAAATATCTGTAAGAAAAATAGGAGGTGCACATCTTCAATGTATGTAAAAGAACGTCTGAGAGTTTCAATGAAATCCGTTCACTGGTTTAGGAGTTGCAGATAGCAGATGTGTACCTCCCTAAAGTGTAACGGATGGATGGATGGACGGATGGATGGACGTACGGCAAGACATAGTGAACACTATATACCACCCACTTTTTAAGTGGGTGGTATAACAAGCTATATCCAGGATCAGATATAATCTACAGACAAAACAGCTTCACTCATAGTTACACACTTATCAAGCTGGAGGAGATTTTTAAAAATCCCCTCCCCCCCCACCCCCCTTTTTGAAGGAATCTTCTTCAAAAAGAAAGAGGGGAGCCCTCTGGAATCAGTAAAAGAAGTACCAAATAACAATATATATTCGCCGAATAGGCACCCAGATATTAATTAATATAACATCAATAAAATGGTGCTTACCACCACTTCAGAAGCTAAGGCTATCGCGGCGATCCCAGAAATTATTAGCGCATACTTGTAACGTATACCGGAGTCGGCTTACGTAGATAGGTCGAAAACTGGTGATATAACGTGTACAACATACACTTGTCCAAAAGAATCACAATAGACGTTCTCTGGAGAGTAAACAAACTTCCAAGGCAGCCCACAGGCGACCCCATTCAGGTGTACAATAAATTCCAATAAATAACACTCCCAGAAACGTCCAAAAGTTAAAAAATTTATAGTAATTTATATATTTTTTATACTTACCAATGACCCAGACATAGCTGGTGCTAACTCTTAAAATATAGGGCCAAACACAAATTTTACCCCCCAATCCCCAAAATTTGCATCTAAAACCAAAGAAAACATGTCCTGAAAGGCCCTCCACACTTCGCCCCTACTGCGCATGCGCAGTGTCAAGGATGTTCCGAAATTGGCGCCATTAATCATTCTAATAACCAGTGCCTGGTAAGCGCTATGTACTCAGCGGGGAGGCAAGAGTTCCCAACTCCTGGGAGGGCCATTCCCGTCTGGGTCATTGGTAAGTATAAAAAATATATAAATTACTATAAATTTTTTAACATTTTTATACTGTACCAATGACCCAGACATAGCTGAATAGTAAAAAGGCTGGAGGGCCAAGGACATAGAGCAAAATGGAATACGCTCAATAAAATAAAATAGAGTCATCCCCTGTAGGGAAAAAGAAGTAATAGGCCTTACATGTATCTTTCTTATTTATGATAAATTAGAAAGATACAACACCTTCCAAAATTGAGCTTCATACATCCATGTACTCTATTAATATCCAATATAATCCTTATACTAATAATTTTTAAAGTAAGCCAATAAATAAAGTAAGTCTAGAGAATAGAGACTCTTATACTCCTAAAAGTGTCTGAGGATTGCATAATCATGTCCGTTGACATATGCAATATTCAAAAGCTATACTTTAAAAACTAAGACTTGAATGAATTTTAAAAACCTAAACTTCTCACTAAACAACCATCCCAATAACAGCTGAGAATTACTAACTCCGGAGGAGGTATCCCCTTGTTTTCATAGTAAAACAGGTGACCCAAGGGAACACCCTCCCCCCCCCCCCCCTTTTTTCTTGCCCTGGGACAAATAGCCCAGAGCGAAGAGGGCAGCCGAACGGAGACACTGCCGAAACAGACAGCCTACCTAGCTATAGTAGCAACTGTTAAGTGAATGACATTCTGAGCAGTAGATAATAGACCTAACAATAGAGGCCTCCAGAAATGGACTCGATATTTCTGAGATAAAATTCATGAATGTGGATGGCTGAGCGCAATGAGCGGCCTTCAAAAATCTATAATAGCGACACTATTAATGTAAGCCCAAGAAGTAGAAGAACTCTTACTTCATGAGCCGAAATCTTAAGCACAACTGCTAAGCCAATGATATACCATAAGCAGTACCGATAGTTAATAGAATCCATTAACAATAAAATGGAGCGTAACGTCCTTCTACTAGACATCAAAGACAGAAGAAGCTTACGCCCATAGTAATAAACAGATATCTGTTTATAAATACATAAACTGTACCCGGAAATAGTAAAGGCCTATGCCCATACGAAGATGGAAGGACCTTAAAATAATAGGTTCCGGATAATAGGAGCCTAACTCTTATGCAACAATCCAACCTAAATAGTAACGGAAGTAGTGATTCCGAAACTACGAAAGTGAAAATCATCCATCGATAGTGCATGAAACTCACTGACTCTACAGTAAAAGAGAAACCAACAGAATTACTGTCTAAAAGGTCAGAATTTGAAAACTACTGTTTCCAGAGGCTCAAATGATTATTTAGCTAAATAAGAACCGAAGTTAAAATCCATATAGGAATTTAATCTAAAGATTCTAAGTCTATTTATCAAAAAGTTACTAACTGACTTAGATAAAGAGACAAAAGACTCAATTGTAAACTATCGTAGAGTGCATAGGTATGAGGTAACATAAACCTATAACCTAAATAATAACAGGCTGCAGTAGATCTTGTGAAACAAGTATACTAAAAAATAGCAATGAGTAGTATGGAGGTATCAACAATATGAACATAATGATCCCTACACCACGACGGACGAGCCTCCACTTTAGCCGCATAGAATATTGAAGAAGAGGATCTCCTATAGTAAGAAATCGCGTCCAAAGCTCGTCCAGTACAGTGCTTACAATGCAATACGGACCACACAACGGAATACATGAAGGTTGCGACCTTGCTGGTTGTGATAAAGATGACACGATTTACCCAGTGAAAAAAGATCCTCACATAGAGGAAGATTTCACGTTAAGACCCACAGTAGACAAGAGAGTAAATTACCCATGATCTCTGTGAAGATAGAGATGCTATCAACAGAAATGTATTGTGGTTGTTTATCTTAGCAATACCTGCTGAAACAACAGCGCCGGAGGATACGCGTATCCTATCATTCCGTCCTATAGATCAATAGAGCGTTAACAACATTAGCTCAGAGATCTGGACAAGCCAACACATACGTCTGCAATTGATTAGCAAGCTGTGTCATAAATAAATCATCATTGGGCGCTCCCATAGATAGCAAATCTGATTGAATACTTGTTTGTTGAGAGTCCATTCTGACAGCAACAAGCGACCCGTAAGAGAACGGGAGTGCGATAAAACAATCAGACGACCCGGAATATGACGGACCAAAACTGAACTTGGTGTACTATAACCAACAGACGGATTCTTTCCATTAAATTGAATAACGGAAACGAAAGAGTGCCTCCCTGGTTCCGGAGATATGCCACTACTGTCGAATTAAAGAACAGGAATTTGGGCATGCGTTTCTGAATAATGTTCATGCAATGACATAAAGCAAGCCTAAAAAACATTATTCCGCGGAAGAAAACTGATTGCTAAGAGACTGCGGAACCCAAAGACCCTGGCACTTCGAATCCGTAGGGATCAGTATTATATCCCAATCTGTTTGACTGGCAACCGTCATAACAGCCACACTTGGGTCCGGCAACTGCGGTGGCACTCTCTGAGTCAACCACCGAATGTTTGCCCCAGTCTGAATCTCTTGTAACACTAGATAGACAAGAGAACGTGTAAATCGAGCAATTCATGGATTGCCGAAAAGTTGCCGTCGAAGAGAAGCTCCTCCGAGAACGAAGCGACTCTGAGAGAGTTCTTAACCTTACTATCCACGCGTGTGGATGTAGCTAGGGCTGCGTCACGTCTATCAGCCACTGAAGGGCGGAGTTATACGTGAACAAACTACTGCCCTCAAAAGAAATTACATTGAGAATAATATCCCGTAAATCTTTTCTTGAAGACGTAATGATAATGCCTCAGTAAGGCGGATTACGTATGATAAAGCGTCTAAGTTAAGTCTACTATACATAATGTCGTTCCCAACATTGAAATTGGAAAAGACATAAATGGTGAAAAAGAATATATGCAGTCTTTAATCACACTGTCTAGACGCATATGAACTCTCGGTATGCCCTGCTCTGCCAAAATAAACTATTCGTATAAATGATAAAATGGCAGAAATAAGCAACGCGGACAAGAAACTAAACTATCATGCTTAGTAGCAGGCTTGTATATATATATATATATATAGCGTCGAAAAATAAAACACATGTTGTAATGACAATATTGGACTGCGTCGGTAAGTCAGGGACAATGTCCCTGAACCGATCGAAAAATCCGAGTCCAATGATGCTATAAGTCTCTTATCCAAGATCGCAGCAATGAAGTCCGAAATAACAATCACTGGAAGATAATGCCAGAAGATATGAAAGGCATCTTCCGATACTACTAAAGGGAAAACTCGAAATCTTTCGAATCCCTTTCGCCATCCTGTCGGACCCTATAAAGCGTTCGGTCGTCCGTACCTGATGCAACCGCGGACCGCACCGACCCAGCGCCGTCGGATAATTCCTGATTCGACCGAGAAACTGTCAATTGCTGGGATGCTGCGAAACAACTGTGCTAACTCGGATAGCACGTCCGTCACTGAGGCCTGAGGAGAAGCGGTCTTACGATGCATTGCCGCTGGAAGCTCCGTGATCGTTACCCCGTGCATACTACCAATATGCGAGCGAACGGAGTGTATAGGCCTCGTGTCCCTTGGCTACCGGATGGCGCGACCTATTCGCCGTGGAATCACTGAATGCCGAAACTGATTGGATACTCAAGGTCACGTAGCCAATGTGCAGTCGTGTGCCCTGCTGTGAGGATGAGGAAGCATGAAGGACAGTCTCTCGGACTGTCAATATAACGGAGCGTCCCGACCGACGGACATATGCTCCGAATGTAAAATATCTGAACCACAACTTGCGGTCCCCTATGTTGTTGGACGAGAGAGGGACCTCTCTCGCTCACAGCCCGGACGGACCTGGACAAGCCAGGAACCGGACTAACAGGCTTCCTCCGATCTGTCCTCAATCTGCCGTCACTGGGTGAGTACTAAAGTAATTAAAGTGCTCGCATCACCCAAATCTCCTTCCTAGACCGCAACGGACGAACCCGGCAGCCGAACCATTCGATGAATGTACGCTACACCGGGTGAGCTAGCGAATGTCACTCCGTAGGCGATAGACATATTCCATGAGCACTTATTGCCGCTAGCTCTTCATTAACTATGACGACAGAGGCACACTTTTGAAAGACATCTCCATAACTCTTCGAACAAGAAACCAGAAATGCTTGGTTAGCAAGCATAAAATAATAATATATATAGCGTCGTTCAATAATTCGAAAGTTTGTGTGACATTATTGGACTATGTCCCTGAACCGAACCAAAAATTTCTAAGTCCACCGACGCTATCAGTTTCTTATCCGGCATCGCAGCATTCTGGTCCGACGAAAGAAGCTGTAGAAGACCAAGTCAGATGACATACACAACAGCATATGTTGTTCCGAAAGGGAAAGCTCGAAATCCTCCGAATCCCTTTCGGTATCCCGTCGGACCGGATGAAACTTTCGGACGTCCGTACCCGCTTCCGCGGAGCGTCCCGACCCAGCATCGTCGGATAAAATATATGCGACAGATTCAGTTGATGCTGGGATGCTGCGATAAACTGTGCTATTAAGGAAAGCACGTCCGTTCCCGAGGCCTGTGCAGTAGCGGTCTTACGATGCATTGCCGCCGGAAGCTCCGTGTACGGTGACTCCCGCACACTTCCTATGCGAACGTCCGGAGTCTGCAGGCCTCGTGTCCCTGGCTACCGGATGGTGTGACCTGGTCGCCGAAGAATCCTTGATCGGTGAAGCTGGTAATATATCGGCGGTCACGCAGCCAAGGTGCGGTCGTGTGCGCTGACGAGAAGAGGAAGCCTTAGCAGTCTCCGCGGACTGCCTATACAACGGAGCTTCCCGAGCGACGGACGTATGCTCCGCTTGCGACACATTTTGTACCACAACATCTGGGGCCAGATGTTGTTGAACGAGAGAGGGGCCTCTCTCGCTTGCCGCCCGGATGGACCGGAACGAGCTATGAACCGGACTAAAAGGCTTCCTCCGTTCTCCCTCCGATCCGCCGTCACTGGGTGTGCATTAGGTTAATTTATAGTGCTCGCATCACCCCAAAATTCCTTCTAGACCGCAACGGACGAACCCGGCTGCCGAACCATTCGGTGAATGGATGCTACACCGGGCGAGCTAGCGGACGTCAAAGGCCGTCGAACCTACTAGGGTCCTCTTAGGCAATTGGCGTATTTACATGAGCACTTTTCCGCTAGCCCTTCATTAATTGTGACGACGGAGGCACACTGTTGGAAGACATCACAGATACATCACCCTAATCTTGATCGTCTGAAATAGAAATTGATAAAGTAGAGTGACCCTGCGGGGAAAGGACTGGAGTGTCCAAATCCCCAATAACATACCGTGACATACGCTTCCCATATTGTCATCGAAATCATACGATACAGAACAGGAGTTAATGCGAGTACACTGACCACATATAGAATGATAATAAAGTCAGAGGAAGACTTCCTCTTAAAACAATTGATCAATATCCTTTCAATGTGAAAAGAAAACAAGTCCTGGTACTCGCACTAACCCCTGGCAATCAAAATACATAATAATAATATGATCCATTAATATAGAAAAAATAATTGAAATCAAAATATTTTGAAAAAATATTTTTTCAGAACAGCCCAAGTTTCTGAAAAGTAACGTTGAGCCCCAATGGATCCCAAGCCTAAGTGTGGACAAAAATTTTAAAAATATTTAAACAATTTATTCAACACTTACGAACAATAATAATGTATCTAGTTATGATTAAAATAACATCAAGATATTATTTTTTAGAAATCCCCCCCTCACACAGAGGGCTGTTGTAAATGTAAACAATGAGTGTAAAAACACTAAAATAAGACTCCAGGCACCCAGGCCCGAAATCAGTTACCAAAAATACACTATCTGATGCAAAACAGAGACTTCCAGGGAAGAAACTGCAGAACATCAGATGGTAGATGCAGAACACAACGCCTAACCACCCGTAGGTGAAGACGTAAACATGGGGAAAAGAACAGAATTCATTCTGTTATTCAGCTAAAACTCCCAAGAAAATTTAGTAATAATAATTACAAAAACTATGCCAAAAGCATGGGAGAATAGCAAGGGGGAACTTAAAGGACAGGGAGAGAGGAAAACACTTAAAAAACAGTGTAACTAAATAATCAGAATGACAACAAAATGGCTGCTGCCTCGAAAATAGGTAACTTAACATAATTTCATTAAAAAATTTTAAGTTACAGCCCTGATAATATTCTGTCACACATTTTTTTCCTCTCCTCCTTCTCTATCCTCCTTAGAATCACCATTTCACTAATATTTATGTGTCTGGCATCATTTAAACTGAGATTTATAAGCACAAAGATCAGTCAGATGTTAACTGATGAAGGGCCAAACTTAGAATGATTAATGGCGCCAATTTCGGAACGTCCTTGACACTGCGCATTAGGGGCGAAGTGTGGAGGGCCTTTCAGGACATGTTTTCTTTGGTTTTAGATGCAAATTTTGGGGATTGGGGGGCAAAATTTGTGTTTGGCCCTATATTTTAAGAGTTAGCATCAGCTATGTCTAGGTCATTGGTACAGTATAAAAATATTAAAAATTTATAGTAATTTCTATATTTTTATACTTACCAATGGCCCAGACATAGCTGGTGCTAAATATCTGGGGCCAAACACAAATTTTGCCCCCCCCAATCCCCATGCAAAACCAAAAATTAGAAGTCCTATCTAGTCCTCCATACATTTGCTCTCTGTGCATGTGCAGATGCCAGGAAGTGACCGGAATTGGTGCCAACACCATTCTTTGTAAAAGAGAGTATTACATAATAATTCAGCGGGGAGGTATGAGTGCCCACTCATGGGAGGGCCCTTTCTGTCTGGGCCATTGGTAAGTATAAAAATATTGAAATTGCTATAAATTTGTATTTTTACACAGTATACCAATGGCCCAGACATAGCTGAATCGTAAAAAGGTGGAGGGCCTAGCACTTCTGAAATAATTTCAATCCTGCAATCCATGATGAAGGAACTTAGAATAATTAGGAATTACATGTATGTCTCTCTATACAGTAATAGAGGAGACATATTCTAAATAAGGAGCCCAATTAAGTAGTTCCTTATTGTTAGCATGAAGACAAGTTCCTAATTTTTAAGGCTAGTCTGGACTAAGCCCCAAAAATTAGGATGGCATATATGAGAATGAGAGAAAATCTCCCACAAACATATGCCTTACAATAACATTTCGGCTGTATGCGGGATATAAATACGGATAAAACAGCTTCCTTCAAAGATACATACTTTTTAAGCCAAAGAAGGGGTAAAAATCACACCCCCCCCCCCCTTTTTTTTTGAAGAAGTCTTCAAAAGAAAAAGGGGAGAGCTCTGGAAATAATAAGAGCAGTACCAAAAAAGAATATAAATAATCGTCGAACAGGCACTCAGGTATTAATTCATGATTAATAAATGGTGCTTAACGTTACTTCAGAAGTTACGGCTATAGCAACGATCCTGGTAATTAATATTGTTCACTGAATAACATACACCGCAGACGACGTATACAGATACGTCGAAAAACCGGTGATATATAAAAATATAGCATACACATATCCAATCAAGCCACACTGAACGATCCCTGAAGAGAAAACACACTTCCTAGGTAATCCACAGATGGCCTCTGTACAATAAATTCCAGTAACAACACTCTCCAACATGTACTATCTGCGTGTATCTGATGTTTGACGGGTGCTATCCAATCAAAGGAGTAGAATACAGGTGGAGACGAAACATTATAAGTTATTCTGGTTGATTGACATGGACATAGCCTGACGTTCACGGCTCGGAATTTATGTTCAACCGAGCCGCGTTAGTATAACGTTTAGAAAGTTGGATTCTTTCACTCAACTGAGGCATGAACTTTGCTAGAGAATCTCTACCGACCGGTTTGTTCTGATACCACACCTCATTATCATAAGCATAACCACTGTAACTATCTTTAGGATATTGCCAAAGTCTATCACATGAAGGGTTCAGCTTCCTAAGGTAAGTTTCAAAACACCTTACAGGGCAGAATTCATTGTCAACTTTGTCACCTGGCATATGACCCGAGAAGCTCTCTTGATCCATACCTCTGTGATTTTTTGTTTGTTCATCCATTTTTTTTTACAACATACTTGCGTCCATCTTGGTACTTTTTTATTTCAAATGTTTCTTTTGTCATTTTTTCCATGTTTTCATTAGCCCTCCTACAGAAATACAAACGAACGTTCATTTGTACGTGATTGAAAAGACCACAGGGTGTTGATGGGGAAAGATACAAACTACTATAAATTTTGGACATGTCAAAATCACTAATTTGTTCAAAATGTTTAATGTCTCCTTTACCACTCTGCTTAATCTCACCAAGTGCTGTTTTAAAACATTCATTAGCATCAGAGAATTCCGGGCTAAGAATGATGTCAAATTTTTTCAAGTATGGTGGTGATTTTAAATGTCTATTTAAAGAATGTCTGAGGTTGATAAAAATTGCACAGTTCACCTTTCTTTGAATGCACATCCATGTAAAAATGTTGTAAAATTTCATTCAATTTCACCTGTCAAAATCCTCAAAGTTAGAATCCTGTCTTTTTTCTACAAGATAATCATGCAATGCCTTGGCGGCTACATTGTTAGCTTTGTTTGTTCTTGATGGTATTAATTCTTTTCTTTTTGCAATAATTTCATCAATCGAATGATCTGCAAACCGCTTCATTTTTCCAATTATTTTTGCACAGACGATTCTTTTGTTTACATCGATGTAATGAACCTTGACCCTCAAAATTTTAATGACATTGCCAATTTTAATTTAGCCGCCGTTTCAAAACAACATAAATCTACCAAACTGATGACGTCAGACGAGAACATAACCGCACGCGACGTAGACATCAGCTGATGTTTGACGGGCGCTATCCAATCAAAGGAGTAGAATACAGGTGGAGACGAAACATTATCCGATATCTACGATCGTAAAAACACATGTTAGATGAGTACAAAACATAATAGAAACTTGGATCTAGAAATGTAAGTAGGTATGATTAACAGGCTCCGACACGGACCACCCCCGAAATAGATTATGATTTCAAGGTCCACAAAATACAATAAAGTCTATTATCTGTTGGAACGAGCTCTATGGCTTTGGTACGAGTAACATGTGACTACAGAATCCTAGAGAATCTTGATTCTCGATGACCTCTATTATTTTCATTGTCAACAGAACCTTACCTCCGATTGGAGAGACTCTTATGCAAGGATTTGACGGAAGCATTGTCCATCAGACATTAAGTTAGTTGTGGTTCTCTCAGAAAGATAGCTGTAGGCCGTCCGAGACCACACTTCTCGTCCACTGGTCTTCCATAATAGTTATCCAGTTTGATGCGAATCTTGATAACCATCCATCAACTGCTAAGCAATAGATGTCCTAACCCACACCTGTAGTACCTGCCAGGCCTACAGAAGGAGAAACTGCATCTCATTCGCAAAGAGCTTCAACCCAACGGCTTAGGGGCGTCTGCCCCGGAAGTCTTAATCAGACCTAAGCCCTGTATCTGAGTCACTGTATGACGATCCCTAGAGCAATTATAGGAGGGTTAACTATACCCTCACGAGGAGTCCTTTATAGACGACCTTCTGTCTAGGATGTCCTCCCTTACTCCTTTCTGCTATTGCGGGTCGATTAGACGCCGACTCAAGGAGCAGAGTATTGATGCTTTCTTTGTAGCTTGGTCATAAATCAATGAAAGCTTATCGTCAAAAACTTAGTGTCCAGAAACCGGAGCGACTCGAAGAGAGTTTTTCACCTTGTCATCTATTAAGGATGACGAGGAAAGGGCTCCATCACGTCTGATTAACTCCAAATTAGCAACTCTTAAGACAGAGTTATACGTGATAAATATAATAGCCCTGGAAAGGACTCTAATTGAGGTACGAACGTCCTCAAATTCCTTTCCGTAGAAACGTTGCGTCACAGTTCTTAAAGGTGATCTGCATAAGACAGTGAGTCTAAATTCGCTCTGAATGAATAAATGTCATCTCAATTGTGACTGAGCGAATAGTGAATGATGAAGGTAAGGCCATAGCTGGGTCCTTAGCCTACTTATTCAAACGCAGAGGAACTCTCAATACACCTTCCCCGTTTTCCGAAAATCGGTAAAATTACGGAAGATGATGACAAGAAATCGCCTTACTTCTTTCCACTGGAAAGTTGAATATGGTGTCGTCTAAAAGGCCAAAGGCCTGCGACACCTGTCTATACTTAACCGGAAAATACATTTCCTCCTCCTTTTCCGGATGAAGTCAGCGTCCAACAACGCTAACGGTTTCTTGCAAGTAGTCGGGGCATTCTGATTCGCTTAAACAAATTCAGGGTAGTGTTGATGCATTAAATCCATCTCAACCATGTGTTGTTCCGAAAGGGAAAGGTAATCCCCCTCCATATCCCTTTCATCATTCGTCTGAATCAGTTGAAAATCACGGTCAGCAGCATCTGAACGTGCAGATGACTGGACCGACCTAGCTCCATCCGACAGCTCAGGTTCTGAGACTGCCGTCGGCTGCTCCTGCACTTGCTGGGGTGTTGCGATGAGCTGTGCAATCTGCGTCAGCCAAACCGTAACGGAGGCATGAGGAGCAGTGGTCTTCTACTCTGGCCACCGGCTGCTCCCAGGACAGTGTGTCCAAGATGGCTCTTTTTCTCCGGACATCCCGATATATGAGGCCTCGTCTTAGCAACTGAATAGTGCTACTTTCAAGCTGTCGCAGCATTCTGATTCTCAGGAACGAACTCAGGGAAGTATCGATGCATAACATCTATCACCACCCTGTTTTGTTCCGAAAGGGAAGGGTAATTCTCCTCCAAATCCCTTTCACCATCTGACTGAATCAGATTATACTCACAGACATCGGCATCTGAAGGCGCAGACGATTGGACCAACCCAGCACCATCCAACAGCTCAAGTTCTGAGACTGCCGTCAGCTGCTTCTGCACTTGTTGAGATGCTGCGATGAGCTGCACAATCTGCGACAGCAAGTCCGCTACAGAGGCCTAAGGAACAGAGGTCTTTTGTTGCTTGGCCACCAGCTGCTCCTGGGACAGTGTGTCCGAGATGGCTCTTTTTTGAGGACGTCCCAATGAATGAGACCTCGTCTCCTTGGTTACTGTATGGTGTGACTTCTAGACGAAGAGTGACCTTCTCGGCGATGCAGGCTGGATATCAGAAGTCACATAGCCAAGGTGCGGTTGTGTGTGCTTGGAAGACGCTGAAGAAGAAGCCGTGACTATAGCCGACCACGGCTGTAAACTGAACGAAGGGTCCCGGACGGGAGGCATGGACGTATGCTCCGACTGACGCAAGTTCCGAACCACAACATCTGGCCCCAGATGTTGTTATAAAAGAGAGAGGGGGGCTCTCTCGCTTGCGGTCCTTCAGACCTCGCCGAGCTTCCTGCTGAATTTGCCGGCTTCTACCTCTCCGTCGTCGCACGGTGAGCCTGATATTATTTTATAGTGCTTGCTCTACCCTTTCTACTCTCCTCGACCGCAACGGACACACCCAGCATCACGGTACCCTCGGATGGTGTACCACTTCACCGGTCGAGCTAGCTTGTGACAGGGATCTGAAACCATGCTGTGGTTTATTGCCCTGTCTAATATTCATGAGCACTTTTGCCGCTAGCTCTGATTGACTATCTAAATGCGACGATGGAAACACACTCTCTGTCGGCATTACGGAAATATCACCATGTTCTTGTTCCTCTGTAAATAGAAACTAAACAAGAGGCCCCAGGGGGCCTGAGGGCGCTCACCTGACATGGTAGCCTAAATATCAACCCAGAGAATTGATTTCAACAAGTTGCATCTGCTCCTCCTAAGAAGAGCTTATACCAAATATCCAAAGATTCTGACCAGTGGATCGAAAAAAAAAAGATTTTTAAAGAATATTTCTCATATTGAACTAAGTTATAATTTGGGCTCCCACAGGGAGTCCATTTATGAACCCAGGGACTTGGCTTTAACAAACTTGAATTTCAACCCCCTAAGGATTCTGCACACCAAATATCAAAACATTCCAACAGCTGGATCTGAAGAAGAAGATTTTTAAAGAAAATTCCTCATTTTGAACTAAGTTATCATTCGGGCTCCCACAGTGAACCCAAATATGGACCTAGGGACATGGCTTGAACAAACTTGAATCTCAGCGGGGAGGCAAGAGTTCCCAACTCCTGGGAGGGCCATCCCCGTCTGGGTCATTGGTAAGTATAAAAAATATAGAAATTACTATAAATTTTTTAACATTTTTATACTGTACCAATGACCCAGACATAGCTGAATAGTAAAAAGGCTGGAGGGCCAAGGACATAGAGCAAGATGGAATACGCTCAATAATATAAAATAGAGTCATCCCCTGTAGGGAAAAAGAAGTAATAGGCCTTACATGTATCTTTCTTATTTATGATAAATTAGAAAGATACAACACCTTCCAAAATTGAGCATCATACATCCATGTACTCTATTAATATCCAATATAATCCTTATACTAATAATTTTTAAAGTAAGCCAATAAATAAAGTAAGTCTAGAGAATAGAGACTCTTATACTCCTTAACAGTGTCTGAGGATTGCATAATCATGTCCGTTGACACGTGCTATATTCAAAAGCTATACTTTAAAAACTAAGACTTGAATGAATTTTTAAAACATAAACTTCTCACTGAACAACCATCCCAATAACAGCTCAGAATTACTAACTCCGGAGGAGGTATCCCCTTGTTTTCATAGTAAAACAGGTGACCCAAGGGAACACCCTCCCCCCCCCCCCCCTTTTTCTTGCCCTGGGTCAAATAGCCCAGAGCGAAGAGGGCAGCAGAACGGAGTCACTGCCGAAACAGACAGCCTACCTAGCTATAGTAGCAACTGTTAAGTGAATGACATTCTGAGCAGTAGATAATAGACCTAACAATAGAGGCCTCCAGAAATGGACTCGATATTTCTGAGATAAAAATTCATGAATGTGGATGGCTGAGCGCAATGAGCAGCCCTCAAAAATCTATAATAGCGACACTATAAATGTAAGCCCAAGATGTGGAAGAACTCTTACTTCATGAGCCGAAATCTTAAGCACAACTGCTGAGTCAATGATATACCATAAGCAGTACCGATAGTTAATTGAATCCATTAGCAATAGAATGGAGCGTAACGTCCTTCTATTAGGCATCAAAGACAGAAGAAGCTTACGCCCGTAGTAATAAACAGATATCTGTTTATAAATACATAAACTCTAACCGGACAGAGTAAAGGCCTATGCCCGTACGAAGACGGAAGGACCTTAATAACAATAGGTTCCGGATATTAGGAGCCTAACTCATATGCAAAAATCCAACCTAAGTAGTAAAGGAAGTAGTGATTCCGAAACTACGAAAGTGAAAATCATCCATCGATAGTGCATGAAACTCACTGACTCTTCAGTAAAAGAGAAGCCAACAGAATTACTGTCTAAAAGGTCAGAATTTGAAAACTACTGTTTCCAGAGGCTCAAATGATTACTTAGCTAAATAAGAACCGAAGTTAAATTCCACATAGGAATTTAATCTAAAGATTCTAAGTCTATTTATCAAAAAGTTACTAACTGACTTAGATAAAGAGACATAAGACTCAATTGTAAACTATCATAGAGTGCATAGGTATGAGGTAACATAAACCTATAACCTTAAAAATAACAGGCTGCAGTAGATCTTGTCAAACAAGTATACTAAAAAGTTGCAATGAGTAGTATGGAGGTATCAACAATATGAGCATAGTGATCCCTACACCAACGACGGAAGAGCCTCCCCTTTAGCCGCATAGAATAGCGAAGAAGAGGATCTCCTATAGTAAGAAATCGCGTCCAAAGCTCGTCCAGTACAATGCTTACAAAGCAATACGGACCACACAACGGAATACGTGAAGGTTGCGACCTTGCGGGTTGTGATAAAGATAACACGATTTACCCAGCGAAAAAAGATCCTCTCATTGAGGAAGATTTCGCGTTAAGTCCCACAGTAGACATCAGAGTAAATTACCCACGGTCTCTGTGAAGATAGAGATGCTATCAACAGAAATGTATTGTGGTTGTTTATCTTAGCAATACCTGCTGAAACAACAGCGCCGGAGGATAAGCGTATCCTATCATTCCGTCCTATTAGATCAATAGAGCGTTAACAACATTAGCTCAGAGATCCGGACAAGCCAACACATACGTCTGCAATTGATTAGCAAGCTGTGTCATAAATAAATTATCGTTGGGCGCTCCCATAGATAGCAAATCTGATTGAATACTTGTTTGTTGAGAGTCCATTCTGACGGCAACAAGCGACCCCTAAGTGAACGAGAGTCCGGTAAAACAATCAGACGACCTGGAATATGACGGACCGAAACAGAACTTGGTGTACTATAACCAACAGACGGATTCTTTCCATTAAATTGAATAACGGAAACGAAAGAGTGCCTCCCTGGTTCCGGAGATACGCCACTACTGTCGAATTAACGGACAGGATTTGGACATGCGTTTCTGAATAATGTTCATGCAATGACATAAAGCAAGCCTAAAAAACATTATTCCGCGGAAGATAATTGCTTGCTTAGAGACTGCGGAACCCAAAGACCCTGGCACTTCGAATCCGTTGGGATCAATATTATATCCCAATCTGTTTGACTAGCAACCGTCATAACAATAACACTCGGATCCGGCAACTGCAGTGGCACTCTCTGAGTCAACCACTGAATGTTTGCCCCAGTCTGAATCTCTTGTAACACTAGATAGACAAGAGAATGTGTAAATCGAGCAATTCATGGATTGCTGAAAAGTTGCCGTCGAAGAGAGGCTTCTCTGAGAACGAAGCGACTCGGAGAGAGTTCTTCACCTTACTATCCACGCGTGTGGATGTAGCTAGGGCTGCGTCACGTCTAACCAACTCCAATCAGCCACTGAAGGGCGGAGTTATACGTGAACAAACTACTGCCCTCAAAAGAAATTACATTGAGAATAATATCCCGTAAATCTTTTCTTGAAGACGTAATGATAACGCCTCAGTAAGGTGGATTACGTATGATAAAGCGTCTAAGTTAAGTCTACTAGACATCATTGTCGTTTCCAACATTGTGGTTGGAAAAGACATAGCAGGCTTATATGCATATATAGCGTCGAAAAATAAAACACATGTTGTAATGATATTATTGGACTGTGTCGGTAAGTCAGGGACAATGTCCCTGAACCGATCCAAAATTCCGTGTCCAATGACACTATAAGTCTCTTATCCAACATCGCAGCAATGTAGTCCGAAATAACAATCACTGGAAGATAATGCCAGAAGATATGAATGGCAGCTTCCGATGCTACGAAAGGGAAAACTCGAAATCTTTCGAATCCCTTTCGCCATCCTGTCGGACCCTATAAAGCGTTCGGTCGTCCGTACCTGATGCAACCGCGGACCGCACCGACCCAGCGCCGTCAGATAATTCCTGATTCGAGTAAGAAACTGTCGATTGCTGGGATGCTGCGAAACAACTGTGCTAACTCGGATAGCACGTCCGTCACTGAGGCCTGAGGAGAAGCGGTCCTACAATGCATTGCCGCTGGAAGCTCCGTGATCGTTACCTCGTGCATACTACCAATATGCGAGCGAACGAAGTGTATGGGCCTCGTGTCCCTTGGCGACCGGATAGCGTGACCTATTCGCCCTGGAATCACTGAATGACGAAACTGATCGGATACTCGAGGTCACGTAGCCAATGTGCGGTCGTGTGCCCTGCTGTGAGGATGAGGAAGCATTATCGACAGTCTCTCGGACTGTCAATATAACGGAGCGTCCCAACCGACAGACATATGCTCCGAATGTAAAATATCTGAACCACAACATGCGGTCCCCTATGTTGTTGGAAGAGAGAGGGACCTCTCTCGCTCACAGCCCGGACGGACCTGGACAAGCCAGGAACCGGACTAACAGGCTTCCTCCAATCTGTCCTCAATCTGCCATCACTGGGTGAGTACTAAAGTAATTATAGTGCTCGCATCACCCAAATCTCCTTCCTAGACCGCAACGGACGAACCCGGCAGCCGAACCATTCGATGAATGCACGCTACACCGGGTGAGCTAGCGAATGTCACTCCGTCAATCCTACAAGGGATCTCTTAGGCGATAGACATATTCCATGAGCACTTATTACCGCTAGCTCTTCATTAACTATGACGACAGAGGCACACTTTTGAAAGACATCTCCGTAACTTTGCGAACAAGAAACCAGAAATGCTTGGTTATAGCAAGCATATAATAATAATATATATAGCGTCGTTCAATAATTCGAAAGTTTGTGTGACATTATTGGACTATGTCGGAACTGAGGGACGATGTCCCTGAACCGAACCAAAAATTTCTAAGTCCACCGACGCTATCAGTTTCTTATCCGGCATCGCAGCATTCTGGTCCGACGAAAGAAGCTGTAGAAGATCAAGTCAGATGACATACACAACAGTATATGTTGTTCCGAAAGGGAAAGCTCGAAATCCTCCAAATCCCTTTCGGTATCCCATCGGACCGGATGAAATTTTTGGACGTCCGTACCCGCTTCCGCGGAGCGTCCCGACCCAGCATCGTCGGATAAAAAATATGCGACAGATTCAGTTGATGCTGGGATGCTGCGATAAACTGTGCTATTTAGGAAAGCACGTCCGTTCCCGAGGCCTGTGCAGTAGCGGTCTTACGATGCATTGCCGCCGGAAGCTCCGTGTACGTTGACTCCCGCACACTTTCCTATGCGAACGTCCGGAGTCTGCAGGCCTCGTGTCCCTGGCTACCGGATGGTGTGACCTGGTCGCCGATGATTCTCTGACTGGCGAAGCTGACTGGATATCCGAGGTCACGTAGCCAAGAGCGGTCGTGTGCGCTACCATGAGAATGAGGAAGCCTTATTGACAGTCTACTCCGAACTGACTATAAGACGGAGCGTCCCGAGCGACAGACGTATGCTCCGAATGCGAAACATTTTGTACCACAACATCTGGGGCCAGATGTTGTTGTACGAGAGAGGGGCCTCTCTCGCTCGCCGTCCGGATGGACCAGAACGAGCTATGAACCGGACTAAAAGGCTTCCTCCGTTCTCCCTCTAATCCGCCGTCACTGGGTGTGCATTTGGTTGATTTATAGTGCTCGCATCACCCCAAAACTCCTTCTAGACCGCAACGAACGAACCCGGCTGCCGAACCATTCGATGAATGGACGCTACACCGGGCGAGCTAGCGGACGTCAAAGGCCGTCGAACCTACTAGGGTCCTCTTAGGCAATTGGCGTATTTACATGAGCACTTTTCCGCTAGCCCTTCATTAATTGTGACGACGGAGGCACACTGTTGGAAGACATCACAGATACATCACCCTAATCTTGATCGTCTGAAATAGAAATTGATAAAGTAGAGTGACCCTGCGGGGAAAGGACCGGAGTGTCCAATTCCCCACTAACATACCGTGACATACGCTTCCCATGTTGTCATCGAAATCATACGATACAGAACAGGAGTTAATGCGAGTACACTGACCACATATAGAATGATTATAAAAGTCAGAGGAAGACTTCCTCTTATTACAATTGATCAAAATCCTTTCAATGTGAAAAGAAAACAAGTCCTGGTACTCGCACCAACCCCTGGCAATCAAAATACATAATACTAATATGATCCATTAATATAGAAAAAATAATTGAAATCAAAATATTTTGAAAAAATATTTTTTCAGAACAGCCCAAGTTTCTGAAAAGTAACGTTGAGCCCCAATGGATCCCAAGCCTAATTGTGGACAAAAATTTTAAAAATATTTTAAACAATTTATTCAACACTTACGAACAATAATAATGTATCTAGTTATGATTAAAATAACATCAAGATATTATTTTTTAGAAATCCCCCCCTCACACAGAGGACTGTTGTAAATGTAAACAATGAATGTAAAAACACTAAAATAAGACTCCAGGCACCCAGGCCCGGAATCAGTTACCAAAAATACACTATCTGATGCAAAACAGAGACTTCCAGGGAAGAAACTGCAGAACATCAGATGGTAGATGCAGAACACAATGCCTAACCACCCGTAGGTGAAGACGTAAACATGGGGAAAAGAACAGAATTCATTCTGTTATTCAGCTAAAACTCCCAAGAAAATCTAGTAATAATAATTACAGAAACTATGCCAAAAGCATGGGAGAATAGCAAGGGGGGACTTAAAGGACAGGGAGAGAGGAAAACACTGAAAAATCAGTGTAACTACATAATCAGAATGACAACAAAATGGCTGCTGCCTCGAAAATAGGTAACTTAACATAATTTCATTAAAAAATTTTAAGTTACAGCCCTGATAATATTCTGTCACACATTTTTCCTCTCCTCCTTCTCTATCCTCCTTAGAATCACCATTTCACTAATATTTATGTGTCTGGCATCATTTAAACTGAGATTTACAAGCACAAAGATCAGTCAGATGTTAACTGATGAAGGGCCAAACTTAGTACGATTAATGGCGCCAATTTCGGAACGTCCTTGACACTGCGCATGCGCAGTAGAGGTGAAGTGTGGAGGGCCATTCAGGACATGTTTTCTTTGGTTTTAGATGCAAATTTTGGGGGTTGGGGGGCAAAATTTGTGTTTGACCCTATATTTTAAGAGTTAGCATCAGCTATGTCTGGGTCATTGGTACAGTATAAAAATATATCAAGTCTCTGCTATGGCTGGTTCAGGAGAAGAAGATTTTTTTAAATTTTGTGCATTTTGGCCCCACCCCACTCCACAATATGAGCAGAAACCCAATTTGAAGAAAAACCCAAATGCCCCTACATAACCACTACTTACATGAAATTTAATTAAAATGTGGCCAGTGGTTTAGGAGAAAGAGGCTCAAACACTGCCTTCACGCAGGACGACGGGCAGTCGACGGACGAAGAGTGATAAGAAAAGCTCCCCCTGACTTTCAGACAGGTGAGCTAAAAATAGTCCAGAGAATGAGACTGAGGATGAGACTATTTATACTCATTTAAAAGTGTCCGAGGATTGTATATTAACGCTCGTATGACGCGTGACATATACAAATGCTTCACACCGAGCTACACTTTAAAAATATTACATAAATGAGACGTTCCCTACCCGAGTCGCTACTCTGACAGTCTCTAGAGTAAGAGCTGGAGGATTTTCTATACCCTTTATAGGAGCTTCTATACCCTTTATCGCACCAGAAGCTCCTGCTTGACTCTTTTCTACTGCGTCAGGTCTTTAAGAAGCCGACTTAAAGAGCAGAGAATCTGAAGCTTTCTTGGTAATCTGTTCATAGATTACAGAAAGCTTACCATCAAAGAGAAAATCCCCGGAAACCAGAGTGACTCGAAGAGAGTTTTTCACCTTTGAATTCACCATAGTGAATGAAGCCAGGGCAGCATCACGTCTAACCAACTCCAAATTAGCCACTGATAGGGCGGAGTTATACGTGGAGAATGCAATAGCCCTAGAAAGAACTCTTAAGGAGGAGCGAACGTCCTCAAATTCTTTATCATCGAGGCGTTGAGCTAACGGTCTGGTAAGGTGATCTGCGTATGACAATGCGTCTAAATTCGCCCTATTAGATGAAATCGTCGTCTCTATAGTGCTAGGGAGAATAGAAAAAGACGAAGGCAGGGACAAATCTAAGCCCTCAGCCTGATCGTCCAAACGCAGAGGAACTCTCGGTATGCCCTGTCCTGCCGTTGCAAATCTATTACCACTATTGATGAACGGCAGATGAAGAGCACTTTGAGATACGAAACTGTTTTTGCCTGTCTTAAATTAAAAATAGCGTCATTAAGCAATTCAAACGTCCGTGAGACATTGCTGGACTGGACCGGATATTCAGGAACATCTTCCTTAATCCGGCCAAAAAAGTCAGTATCCAATGACGCTATCAGTCTCTTATCCTTTGTCGCAGCAACCTGGTCCAACGGAACAACGTCTGGAAAGTTTTGACGGATAAACTCTATCACCACCTTAGGTTGTTCCCGATAATTTCCCTTTCGCCATCCAAGTGGACCAGATGAGAATCTCGGTCCTCCCTGTCTGACCTTGCATAGGAACGAACCGACCCAGCTTCATCCGACAGTTCCTGATCCGAAACTGTTGTTGGATGTTCTGTAGGTTGCTGGGATGCTGTGATGAGCTGTGCTATCTATGATAGCAAGTCCATCACGGAGGCCTGTGGAGCAGTGGTCCTCTGTTGCTTAGCCGCTGGAAGCTCCTGGGATGGTGTGTCCGACATAATTCTTTTATGTGAACGTCCCAACTGAAGTGGCCTTGTGTCCCTGGCTACTGGATGGTGTGATCTAGATGACATGGAATCCTTTGTCGGCGAAGCAGTCTGGTTATCTGAGGTCACAAAGCCAAGGTGTGGTCGTGTGTGCTGATATGCGGAAGAGGAAGCCGATAGACTAGCCAACGCCGGTTGTCTATAAGATGGAGCGTCCCGAACAGGTGGTATGGACGTATGCTCCGACTGCCGAACGTTTTGAACAACAACATCTGGCCCCAGATGCTGTTATAAGGGAGGGACCTCTCTCACTCGCGGTCTGGGATGACATGAACGAGCTTACTTGAACGAACTGACTGGCTTCCTCTTTTCCATCCTCCGTTCCGGCGTCGCAGGGTGTGCGTGATCTGAGATTATAGTGCTCGCAACACCCTTTTTCCTCTCCTGGACCGCAATAGACTTACCCGGCGTCACACCACCCATATGAGGGGTGATATATCCACCGGTCGAGATAGCTGGCGACAAGGCCGTAAATCTCGTTTGGGACCTAGGCACTTGTCTAATTTCTTTGAGCACTTTTGCCGCTAGTTCTTCGTTATTTGCGACGATGGCAGCACACTTCCAGGAAACATCACCATGTTCTTGTTCCTCTGTAAAAGAAACTGAAAAACTTGAGTGACCTTGTTGTGAGAGAACAGGCATCGATCTCTCACCACTAACAATGTACCGTGACACACGTCTCCAACGTTTGTCATCCCAATTGGCACAAATAGAACAATAGTGCGAGTACAATGACTACAGTAAACACAATGAGAATGAGAATCTGAGGAAGACTTCCTCGAATTACAATTTGAACAAAATTCTTTCATAATTATAAAATTTTATTAAGCTGTAGTACTCCCACTAACCCTCATATTACAAAGATTTATGATAATAATACAATCCATAACAAAATTTCAAAAAATATTTTAAAAAATTTTCGAAAAAAATTTTGACATGAGCCCAAGTTCCCAATGGGAACGATGAGCCCAAATGGATCCCCCCAAAAGCCTAAGTGTGGACAAAAATTTTTAAACAAGCTTAAAAATTGATGTTACACTTACGGAGTATATAAATGTATCTGACCGCATATCTAACCTATTGTCTTTTCCATAACCCCCCAGGGGTAAATAAACTCTGGAAGAATACAAAATCAAGAAAGTTAAAAAATTTATAGTAATTTATATATTTTTTATACTTACCAATGACCCAGACTTAGCTGGTGCTAACTCTAACAAAACCAGGGCCAAACACAAATTTTGCCCCCCAATCCCCAAAATTTGCATCCAAAACAAAAAGAAATCATGTCCTAAAGGACCTCCATACTACGCCTCTACTGCGCATGCGCAGTGACGCAGACGTCCCGAAATTGGCGCCAATTATCATTCTTACTGGCAGTGCCTGGTCAGCGCTATATACTCAGCGGGAAGGCAAGAGTTCCCAACTCCTGGGAGGGCCATCCCCGTCTGGGTCATTGGTAAGTATAAAAAATATATAAATTACTATAAATTTTTTAACATTTTTATACTGTACCAATGACCCAGACTTAGCTGAATAGTAAACAGGCTGGAGGGCCTAGGACATAGAGGAAAATCCAATAAGCTCAACTATATAGTAAAGAGGTAACCCCTTAAGGAGAAAAGGAGTATTAGGCTTTACATGTATCTTTCTTATTTAATATTAAATTAGAAAGATACACTACCCTTAATAATTGAGCACAATAACATTCATGTTCTCTATTAACATCCAGTATAACCCTTATACTAATTATTTTTAAAGCAAGCCAATAAATAAAGTAGTCCAGAGAATTGAGACTCTTTATAGTCATTTAAAAGTGTCCGAGTATTGTATATTAAAGCCCGTTTGACACTTGACATATACAAATGCTTCACACCGAGCTACACTTTAAAAATAAGACATGAATGAATTTAAACATTAATATTACACTTTAAAACCATCCCGGAAGCGACTCAGAAATACTGACTTGGAGGAGGCATTCCCTTGCTTTTCACTATAAAGCAGGTGACCTAAGGGAACACCCGCCCCCCCCCCCCCCCCCCCCTTCCCCTTGCCCTGGGTCAAATAGCCCAGAGCGAAGAGGGCAGCCGGACGGAGTCACTGCCGGAACAGAAAGCCTGCATAACTATAGTTGCAACTGTTTAGTGGACGACATTCTGAGCAACAGATAACGGACCTAAACAATGCAGGTCTCCAGAAATGGACTCAATATTTCTGAGATAAAAATTCGTAAATGTGGATGGCTGAGACCAATAAGCAGCCTTCATTAAATCTGTAATAGCAACATTATTAGCATAAGCCCAGGAAGTAGAAAGAGCTCTTACTTCATGAGCAGAAATCTTAAGCACAGACTGCTGAGAAGAAGATAAATCTTCATAAGCAGTACGGATAGTTAACTGAATCCATCTAGCAATAGAATGGACTGAAATATCCTTTCTATTAGGCATCAAAGACAGAAAGAAACGTTTCCGTCCCTTTCTGATAAACTGAGATCTCTGTTTATAGATACGTAATGCTCTAACAGGACAGAGTAAAGGCCTACGCCCGTCTGAAGACGGAAGAGCCTCAATAACAATAGGTTCCGGATATTTATTAGGAGCCTGATTCTTAGCTAAAAAACCCACATTAGTAGTGAAGGTGATAGTGTTCCCAACACTACGATAATGAGAATCATCCACCGATAGTGCATGAAGCTCACTGACTCTTCTAGCAGAAGAGAAAGCTAAGAGAAAAGCTGTCTTATAAGATAAGAATTTGAAATCTACTGTCCCAAGAGGTTCAAATGGCTTTTCCTTCAATTTAAGAAGAACCCAAGCTAAATTCCACTTAGGAATTAATCTAAGGGTTCTGGGTCTATTTATCGAAAAGTTTCTAACCAACTTCGATAAAGAGACATTAGATCCAATTTGTAAACTATCATGATGTGCATAGGTATCAGATAACATAGATCTATAACCCTTTATAGTAACAGGCTGCAGTTTGATTTCGTCAAACAAGTATACTAGAAAGTTTGCAATGTCTAGTATAGAGGGATCGAATATATCTACAGAATGATCCCTACACCAACGACGAAAAACCTTCCACTTAGCCGAATAGTTTAGCGAAGAGGAGGTCCTCCTACAGTTAGAAATCGCGTCCACTGCTCGTCCTGTAAAGTGCTTGCCATGCAAGAAGGACCGCACAACGGAAAACGTGAAGGTTGAAACCTTGCGGGTTGTGATGGAGTTGGCGCGATTTCCCCTGCGAAAGAAGATCCTCCCATGGAGGAAGCTTCCGCGGTAGGTCCCACAACAGACACCTGAGTAGATTTATCCACGGTCTCTGTGGTGACAGAGATGCTACCAACAGAATCTTGCATTGAGATTGTTTTATCTTTAGCAATACTTGTTGAATTAACGGCGCTGGAGGATACGCATATCCTATCATTCCGTCCCAAGGGATCGACAGAGCGTCTACTGCAAATGCTCTTGGATCCGGACACGGAGACACATACGTCTGCAACTGATTGTTGAGATGTGTCGCAAATAAGTCTATCATTGGCCGTTCCCATTGGTAGCAAATCTGATTGAATACTTGTTTGTTGAGAGTCCACTCCGACGGCAACAAGCGACCCTTTCGTGAAAGGGAGTCTGCTAGCACATTCAGACGACCCGGTATGTGACGGACCGAAAGAAGAACGTGATGTTCTAGCGCAAACAGAAGGATTCTTTCCGTTAGATTGAACAACGGAACTGAATGAGTGCCTCCCTGATTCCGTATATACGCCACTACTGTCGTATTGTCGGATAGGATTTGGACATGAGCATTGTGAATAATGTCCATCCAGTGACGTAACGCAAGCCAAATTAACATCATTTCCTTGATGTTTATGTGCTTGCACAAGAATTGCGGATCCCAAAGACCCTGGCATCTCGAATCCGTTGGGATTAATGATGCACCCCAACCTGTTTGACTGGCATCCGTCATAACGGTAAAACTCGGATCCGGCAACTGCAGCGGAACTCCTTGAGTTAACCACTGAATGTTTGCCCAAGTCTGAATCTCTTGTTTCACTTGATCTGACAAGAGAACATCTACATCGAGCGAATGAATTTTCACACTCCAATTCTGAGTCAGGAAAATTTGAAGAGGACGTGTGCGTAACCGCCCCATCGGAATGAGATCCGCGGCGGCTCCGCACAGACCTATCAGTCTCATAAATTCTCTCGCCGTAACTTTGTCTGCGTGCAGACAATAGCGAGCGTAACAACTGACTAATTTCGCTCTGGTTAACGGCAGACGAACGAGATTGTTGTGCGTCTCGAAGCTCATTCCCAGATGAGTGAATGACTTGGACGGCACCAGATCCGACTTCTCCTCGTTTACTATAAAACCGAGACGTCGGAGCAATAGAAGAAGATTCTGAACATCGTTCTGAAGCGTTAACTCGTTGCCGTACCTCTGAAGAATGTCGTCCAGGTAGGCCGACGTTACCGCAGACGAATGAGCTCGGAAGTAGATCATTACCGAGTTCATTACCCGAGTGAAAGCCCAGGGTGCTAGATTCAATCCGAAGCACATCGCCCGGAATTGATACACCACTCCTAGGACTGCGAAGCGTAGATACTTTCAGAATGTCGGATGTACCATGACGTGAAAGTACGCATCTTTGAGATCTATGCTCGTTGCATAATCGTTCACCCGAATACTCGCTCTGACCGATCGAATCGTCTCCATATAAAACTTCGGAGCGACGATCAGCTTGTTTATCCAGCTCAAATCTATGACTGGACGGAACGAGCCGTCTGGTTTCGGAACCAGAAACAGATGGCTGTAGAATCCCGGAGATTCCTGGTTTTCTACGACCTCTACCGCGTTCTTCATTAAAAGAGACTGCACCTCTGATAACAGAGCGTCTCTTTTCTGCGGATTTTACGGAAGATGAGTCCACTTTGGACTTCGAGTTAATGGAGGCTTTCGTTTGAAGGATATCTTTAGACCTTCCGAAGTCACTCCTCTCACCCAAGGGTCGTCCGTAATCGACGCCCATTCTTGTGAAAAGCTCGACAACCTTCCGCCAACCGGAACGCGATAGAGGTTTAAGCCATCACCTCCTGGACCTGCGAGGCCTGCGGTAGGAGAAACCACGTCTTCCACGACCCGCACCTCGCCCCGTCGACCTCGGGGCGTCCAACCGATTGTCCTGGCCTGAAGGACGTCCCGAACGAGAGTCGCTATCCTGACGGTCTCTCGAATAAGACCAAGAGGACGCACCGGAACCTCTATAGGAACCTCTCTTGGGCGCATTAGACCCAGAAGTGCCTGTCTTATTCGTGTCTGCTGTATCCGACTTCTTAGGAGCAGATTTGAACAACAGAGAATCCTTAGCTTTCTTTGTAATTTTATCATAAATAGCGGAAAGCTTGCCGTCAAAGAGAAGTTCTCCTGAGACCGAAGCGACTCTAAGAGAGTTCTTCACCTTAGAATCCACTAGTGTGGATGTAGCTAGGGCTGCGTCACGTCTAACCAACTCCAGATTTGCCACTGAAAGGGCGGAGTTACACGTGGAATAAGCTACTGCCCTTGAAAGAAGTCTTAAAGAGGATTGTATATCCTGAAACTCTTTCCCCTGAAGGCACAGTGATAACGCCTTAGTAAGGTGATCTGCGTAAGATAAGGCATCTAAATTGGCTCTGTTAGACGCAATAGCTGTTTCCAACACCACGGTTGGAATAGAAGCTGACGACGGTAATGATAGCTCTAAGTCTTCCGCCTCGTCGTCCATACGCAGAGGAACTCTCGGTATACCCTGTCCTGCCGTATCGAATTTATTCCTTGCATTAATGAAAGGCAGGTTGAGAGTATTAGCGGACAAGAAACCTGCTTTCCCCGTCCTGGAAGCAAGTTTAAATATAGCGTCGTTCAATAATTCAAATGTTCTTGCAACATCATTGGACTGCGACGGAAACTCGGGAGCGATGTCCCTGAACCGCTCAAAAAATTCAGAGTCCAATGACGCTATAATTCTCTTGTCCGGAAGCGCAGCAGTATGGCCCGACGGAACAACTTGAGGGAGAAAGTGCCGGATGAAGTCCACGGCAGCTTTATGTTGTTCCGAAAGGGATAGCTCCAAGTCATCCGTATCCCTTTCACCATCCGGTCAGACCTCATGATGTTCCCGGTCGTCCGCCCCCGATGCTTCGGCGGAGCGTACCGACCCAGCGCCGTCAGATAATTCTCGATCCGACACCGTTTCTGTCGGCTGCTGCGATAAGCTGTGCTATCTGCACAAGAATGTCCGGCGTCGAGACCTGCGGAGGCGCAGTCTTTCGCTGCTTCGCCGAGGGCAGCTCCGCATCAGATGGCTCCCGCATACTTTTCCTATGCAAACGTCCGGAGTCCATCGGTCTCGAATCCCTGGCTGCCGGATGGTGTGACCTGGTCGCTGAAGAATCCTTGATCGGCGAAGCTGGTAATATATCGGCGGTCACTCAGCCAAGGTGCGGTCGTGTGCGCTGACGAGAAGAGGAAGCCTTAACAGTCTCTGCGGACTGCTTATACAATGGAGCGTCCCGTGCGACGGACGTATGCTCCGCTAAAGACACATTTTGTACCACAACATCTGGTCCCAGATGTTGTTGTACGAGAGAGGGGCCTCTCTCGCTCGCGGCCCGGCTGGACCTGGACGAGCTAGGAACCGGACTCAAAGGCTTCCTCCGTTCTCGCTTACTATCCGCCGTCACTGGGTGTGCATCTATTATGTTTATAGTGCTCGCATCACCCAAAATTTCCTCTTGGACCGCATCGGACGAACCCGGCTGCCGAACCATTCGGTGAATGGACGCTACACCGGGCGAGCTAGCGGACGACATTTGTCTAATCTCCATGAGCACTTTTGCCGCTAGCTCTGAATTCATTTGTGACGACGGACGCACACTTGAAGAAGATAACATGGAAACATCACCCTGTTCTGGTTCCTCTGAAATAGAAACTGAGAGAGTAGAGTGACCTTGCGGAGAAAGAGCCGGCATCGCTCTTTCTCCAGAAACAACATATCGTGACACACGTTTCCAATGTTTCTCATCCCAATGTTCACATATAGGACAGGGATTAATGCGAGAACACTGACTACAATTAATACAATGATCATGAAAGTCAGAGGAAGATTTCTTCCTATTACAATTTGAACAACGTCCCTTCATTGTGAAAGAACAACAATAAGTCCTAGTTACTCGCAAAAACCCCTGACACAAAGATACATAATAACATGATCCATTAATAAATGAAAAAACAATTGCAAAACAAAATAATTTTGAAAAAATATTTTTTCAGCGAAGCCCAAGTTGCTGAAAAGTAACGTTGAGCCCCGATGGATCCGATGGCAAAGTGTGGTCAAAAATTTTAAATTTATATTAAATAATTAATGAGACACTTTCGGATAATATAAATGTATCTTATAGTGAGATAAACTACAGCAAAGGCAAACAGCCCCCCTCAAAAAAGGCTGTTGCCAATGAAAACAAACAGTGTAAAAACACCAGAAAACATGACTCCAGGCACTGAAAAAACTGGCCCGGAATCAGTCATCAATTACACTCTATCTGATGCAAAACAGAGACTCCCAGGGGAGAATCTGTAGAACATCAGATGGAAGATGCAGAACACAAACGTTATACACCCATGGGTGAAAACGTAACTATGGGGAAAATAACAGAAAACATTCTGTAACCAAGCAACTCTCCCAGGAAATTTTAGAAATGAAATTTCTCAAAAATATGCCAAAAGCATGGGAGAATTGCAAGGGGGGACTTTAGAAGGCTAGGGGAGAGGAAACACTGAATAAGCAGTGCAACAATTAGCAAGAATGACAACAAGAGGCCCATGCCTCGAAAATAGGCAACTTAACATAATTTCATCAAAAAATTTTAAGTACAGCCCTGATTATTTTTTGTCACTTCTTTTTCCTCTCCTCCTTCTATCCTCCTTAGAATCACATTTTCTCCAAAAATTACGTGTCTGGCATCCTTTAAACTGAGATTTACAAGCACAAAGATCAGTGAGATGTTGACTGATGAAGGGCCAAACAGAGAATGATAATTGGCGCCAATTTCGGGACGTCTGCGTCACTGCGCAGTAGAGGCGTAGTATGGAGGTCCTTTAGGACATGATTTCTTTTTGTTTTGGATGCAAATTTTGGGGATTGGGGGGCAAAATTTGTGTTTGGCCCTGGTTTTGTTAGAGTTAGCACCAGCTAAGTCTGGGTCATTGGTACAGTATAAAAATATATCTTTCAGTTTTCAGCTCCGGATTACGTGTAATACATTTAACTTCACTGTCGTTACGTTTCTGTGATTTTAGCTCATCCGAAAATTATATGAACAAATTTTTTAATTCTCTATGGGAATTTGTGTGTATTTTCGGAAGAGCGTCCATTTTGCAACAATGCACAAGTGACGTAACTGAGGCTGTCCATTTGAGAACAGGTAAAATTTGAATTTGCAGAAGGCGTGTTTTGTCGAAGTTGGAACATCAGTCAGTCGTGATAATGGTTCAAAATAAAACTCAAGTCTTGTTCAAAACGCGTTAGTGAATAAATAAAATATACATGCGTTGTAGTTGTGACGCAAAATGATTTAATTAATAGTAATAATACGTGTCGTAACAGTATTCCAAATTTGTCTTGTCTTGCCTATAACAACCCTCAGTAATCGGGTGCTACAGACCTGCATATAGGCTTTGATTGTTTGTGTGACACGGGTAGAGAAAACGGTACCATGTGAAACATGGGGCCCGTTACTTTCTGTTTGGAACAGTAGTCCGGATTTCTTGGGTTTGGACTGCCTAAAATATGGCCTAAAAGACCGTGTTTTAATTTTTTGCATTGGCACGTCCTTTGAATTCAGACTCCCCGCCCCCCCCCCCCCCCCAACGTACACAAGATTCTGATTTCTGCATCAATAATAAAGAAGGGGGTGTATCGTGAATCCAGGTTGGATAGATTCCAAGGCCGGTGAGAGGGTGGGGCCTGGGTTGGGGGAGGGGTGTTCTTGCTTTTAATGTTTAGAAGTCACTGTTAAACAACAAGAAATCCATTTAAAGAGAGTTGGGAGGGGAGATATATCCTCTCATTTTTAACTGCTCAATTTTCAACAAATGTATTCAAAACGAAACACAGAAAAAGGCAAAATGAAATGAATTAATTTCGCCATCGGAATTGGTGCCATTCTCGCCACAATTAATTGGTGCCGTTTTCGCTCACATGCTGCCGTTTACTTCAGGTGCCGTTTTCACACTGTGCCGTTTTTGCTATAACCCAACACAAGTCACAGTATCAAATTCACTTTTAAGAAAGTATATAACTAATAGCATGAGAGAATTGGCATCTTCGAATGCAATCCTGATGAATGCGTATAATCTCTAGAAAGTTTATTGGAAAATTGAGGGGGGGGGGGGGGGGGCGTCACGAATACGTCACTATGTGATCACTCTTCCTCCCCTCCCTCACCCTCTTAGCAAGCATCTAATAAACCTTCTGAGGGAGAAATCACTCAGCAAAGTTGATTACGGAATTTGTATAATATTAATCATATTTCGACTTCTCTGATTATACCCAGCATAGGCGTACGAAGACCAACAGGCCAACTTTTTTCCATGGGAGCGGGCTGGAAAATTTTGCTCGAAAAGTAGCTGGGTGCGTAGCCCTGGTGTGGGTGTTCGTGAACGGGTCTTCTCCTACAAGTGGGGTCAAGTGGAACACTCCCCGGGAAACATTTTTAAAAATCTGATCTGCTGGAGGGTTTCCAGAGCACCCAGGCTACCTTTCAAACCTTGTAATTGAAAGAAAAGACAATCGCTTTTGTAGATGTGCCTGGCAGAATGTGTTCGAACAGTCTCGTCTGGTATCAGTCAACTGCAATAAAACATTATATGATTTTCAGGATTCAGTTGGAGTAAATGAGTAATGTTAGGCCTGTGTCTTCATATCATTAGGGGATTGAACCCTACAGATGGATGAGGCTTGAACACTATATACGTGGGTCAATATACTATTAATAACAGTTTGGCTGGATGCTGATTTGCTGTGGTTCTCAGTTGAGAAGGTCTTGGTTACTCATGTTCTTCCAACTGCCTCCCGATTCCCAAGCCTCTTTCCTCCAAATACTGAGACGAACTGCTTGAAGACACTCTGTAGCCCCAATCTTCACAATCCCTCTGATAAGCATATTAACCATCGCATTTGTGTCAACCACTAACCACATGTCCTTCATTCTCCCATCCCACGTCCTCATTATACTATGCCTGGGCAGTGAATTTTGATCTAGTAGATTGGGATTTTGGACTTCCTAATAAAACGTATTACAAGGTCACCACTATGCCCAAGTTACACATTTGGCTCTCCTTTTCCACCGTCTTTCCCAATTCCCCCTAATCTCCAGTGATCGCGACTTCAGCTTGAACAACAGTGACCACCCCCTCCCCTCACAAAGGTGTCATCGTCAAGGTACTCTTCAAAACCTGTCTACTCTTTGTCACGCAGGCCACACAAAGACCTCTTTTTTTTTACCTACTCTCGACAATTTCTGTTACAATCCCCATGACTCTTTCTCTTATGTTTTTTTTACCTCTGGTTGTCTCTACTTCTAAGTTCGATATATCATTTGGATAGTTCTCTACAAACTTCTACTAACACTGTAGTTGATGACAACAAAATTTTTATAAACCCTAAGCTATGAATTATTATCTCGACTGTCTAGTATTTCAACATGCCTGCGTTACTTCCACTGGGTCCAGTGGCGGCTCAAGAGTGTCTCCCCCTCGGGATATACTTGAGCAAGGGGGCGTCATATATGCTGAAGGCCTAAGGTGGGATGCTAATAAAATTATAGGTGGTGGGTGGGGAATATCCCTGGGAAAGTTGGAAAATATTTCAATCCCAGAGGGCTTTTTGGCCACTTAATAAACTATGTTCGCATTCAGCCTGCCCACATTTTTCAGTGGGTAGGTAGATAGTGTGAGATTTTGTGTGTGAAACCACCCAAAATGACTATTTGATATGGATTCCCATCGAATCCTACTTTTTTCAATAACAGGTATGTTCCTTTGTATAAGAGTAGTTTTACTTTGTAGAATTACCACAAACAAGTCGATAATCCCTCCAAATCACCACACCAAAATACACACAAAACAACCAAAACAGACTTGTACTCCCCATGTAAGGTTTTTAGTAGTAGCATGTAGTGCTATAGGATCGAGAGTATGCTCTATTACACTGGAGTTCTGGTCCAGATTTTCCAAGAACCCTATTATTAATGCCTATTACAGGTACTACTCTAACACTAGCAGTATGTCTAGCCCAAACTATCTCTAGTTCCCTCGTCCAAATCTTATAACCACCAGTGCTTGGTTTCCCATAACATGTATGCAGAGTTATCTTCATTGTGTACAACGAAAGCCTATATGATTCTTAAAGCCAGGAATCCATCGAAGAATTACTGAATTACTGAAAAGTCAGTGCTCAAACTACTCGAATCCCATCGAGCAAATGAGCTATAGAACAACTGCTCATTCGAGTGACTCGAACATACTGCTCTTCGACTCATTTAGGTATTTGAGGAAACCTATGACCAGTATACAAAATGGCCGACGGAACTGAGCATCACCCTAACAACACGAGCTGCACATGCGCACTAAGACCACGTATCACTATGAGATGACGCCACAAAATGGCCGCTCAGGCAGGCTACCACATCAACCAAACATGACGTAACTGGGTCACGTGACTACGATATGTACATGATCAAAGTAATTGATGATTGACTTTTTGTGTGAAATCTTCCTTGCCTTTAGCGCTGCAAAATCTTCAATCCACTGTGTCCATGTCAAGTCATATAATTTCCAATGACTTAATAGCTGTCATCGCGCGGCCGCCTAATCTGTCGCGGCGCACAATGGATCTGACATTGTTTTTTATAAGAATGAGGAACCTCTATTATTAAACTGTAGATACTCTCTGTAACTCTCAAATTCAAAACTTGGGCATATAGGTCTGCGTCACGCAGCACGTTCCGTGTGGCCTGTAAGTGAAATAGTCCGCCTTCTTTCTTCGCATACTTCCTTTTCTTCTTTCAATTGTTTTACCGTTTCGTCTCTTTTTTTGGGGGGGGGGGTGCCTCTGGTCACCCCCTGCACCCACTCAGACCACTCCCAATGGGTGGAGCAAAATATTCTCCGCCTCGCATGTTCCAACTTCCGGTTTCTGTATTTTCCGCTTATGACGGCTTATCCACTGTGAGGTGATGCTGTACTGGTAAAATAAATTAGAATACTTGCCTCCTCATCTACTCGTTACAGGCATAGTGGAAGAAATCTGGCGTGGATTGAACAAATTTGAGAAAGACTGGTGCTCACTTTGAAATAACTTTTAAAACTCAACTTAGGCTGGGGAAGGAGGTGGGGGTTGCAAATAAAAAATATAGATACTAGGCTGGAAAAAAACTGTTTTTTTAGACAACACCTACCTCCGATCCAAACTTTGCTCCTCTTGAATTTACTTCCCACTGCCTGCACAGGATGTAATTTGGACTGTATGTGTTGCATTCCAAGAAGTATTTCACGGATTCCACCATAGTGTGTGAAGTTTCATGCTGTTAGTCAAATAGTGATTTGAATTTTGAAATTTCTAGACGTTGATTTTTTTTTTTTTTTTGGGGGGGGGGGGGGGGGGGTTCTCCCTTCGGTGGAGCTCCACCCTAGCAACGAATGCGCACGTCATCGAGAAACGTTACTTTTCTACGACATGCATGTAACAGGATGTGAGCATACTTAATCTAATTCAGCTATACTAGGATTATAGCTGAATTCCCTGGACCTAGAGAGGTGCCAACCGCCTCCACCCCCCTCCCCCCCCCCCCCCTTCTGCGTCTCATACGCCCATGGTTCTTAGAACAAATTCAAATGACCTCCCGTCAATTAATGATATGTGTTAGTTCCGGTGTAACCGTTTAACTTTCTCCCTACATTCCACCCCCCACCCGATAGGATAAAATCCTGTGTGTTTCCCCTCCCTAAATATAAAAAACATTTGCTTTTAACTGGTTGAGTGCCAAATTATTTTTTAAAGGTGATTTGAAACATGGGTATTTTTTTCAAAGATACCAAGCTATCAGCAAGAATAGCCTTAGTTTAGCCAGATTTTGTCCATAATTGCTTAGTTACAATTTATTGGAGAGTGCTATTGGCACTCTCCAATAAATTACAACTAAACAATTTCATATAACAAATTTTTCTTCTGCTGAGCAAACATCAAGCTAAGGCACACAGTGTAAAAGCCACTAAAGTGGCTTCCAGCACTTTTCACTAGAGCCATGAGAGTGGCTTCTAGCACTCAACCAGTTAAAAAGCTTATTTTCTGGCTCCCATGATTGGTGGAAGATGAAAAAGATACACGCAGGCCATGATGGAATATCTCACCCCCCTGCCTCCCTCCGCCATGTGACTTTCCATTTGGTTTATTTATTCTTTCTTCATATTCGAAGATTTTGTTTGTAAAGTTGAACATTTGAGACTTTCTTCACTTCTATAATTGAGACGTTGTAACTTTTCCTCTTAGTATAATGTGGAAGAAAGATAATCCACACACACTGAAAACAGTACTTACAGTAAGATTTCCGAGTCTAAAATTAATCTACCCTCGCGAAGTATGTTACAATTTTTTTCTAACGATGATTTGAATGGTATTAAAGGCTGACGACCCCAAACATATGTAAAAACAGACACAAATTACTTTGGTGAAGTCCGAGTTTAATGTTATTGAACTGGTTCGGACGGAGGAGAGGGGGGTCGAAACATGACACCTCCTGAATAGCCAGGTTAATCTTTTAAAATTTAGTTCAAGTTATATGCTCCGCCCAGACTTCAAAGAGTATGGGCTATAAATTCACTGACAGTGAAAAATTGGAACGTGTGTCTATATGTCACTTGGAGAAGTGGAGTGCATTTTTTTGTGTGCAACGTGTACACAGTCAGTGATGCCAGATCGAGGACCTACCGCCAGCTATCTCAATCCCATACTGTCTTGAATCTGTTTCCTTGCAAGACATATATGTGATAAACCCAAGATGGTTAGCCCATTTCCCCCAACATGATTTCAATGCGATTCATTTGACTTAATTATTTTATTCTACGCAGTTCAATGGCAGGACAGTGCCGGAGTGGACTTCAGGTGGTGGTGGTGGTGGGGGGGGGGGGGGGGGGGGGGGAAAGGGGCATCACCCAAAGTCCACTCATAGTTTTTTGAGAGAATTTTTTGTTCTTGGCTGGAGGGGAATTTTGTTTTAGGTCTCTTGTTGGTAAATTTGGCAAAATGGAAGTAAAAGCTGTTATTCTGGAAGAAACATACTTTAGAGCTTGATTTTTCGATAAGTTATCCGCATTGCATGCAAAAACGTTACATGGGGGCACGGTGGCTCAGTTGGTAGGGGTGCAGGCTGCAAGCCGAGAGGCACTTGGTTCGAATCCCACCTGCGGCAACTGCATTGTGTCCTTGGGCAAGACACTTCACCCCATTGCCCGCGTGGGGGCACGGTGGCATTGTGTACTAAGGCGTACTGCTCATGGATGGAGCACCTGTCTTCAACCAACATTAACCCTGCTTGTGTGGAGTTACCATGTTAGGGAGCTGAGAGTTGCTTGTCGCTGCTCAGTGGTTCTCCTGGGTACTTCAGCTTCCTCCATCCGTAAAACTGTTGTGGTCATGATTAGCCATTGTGCAGAAATATGTGACTTTAAACACCAATAACTAACTAAAAATGGTACATAATTTGGTTCTTCAATCAGAAATCTGTTGAAATCAGTGTTTTGGTCTGGTTACCCCCACCCGATGATAAACTTTGACCCTACTAAAGAATTCTCATCAGAAAAAGAAATTTTCGGCTGAAAAACATTATTAAATCATTCACAAGTCTGCTTTCATGCACAATGTTTCTAAAGCTGTTACCAAATTTATCAGTGTGAACTTCAAAATTTTATTTAGAAAGCCTCAACAGTTATTTTCAATCATATTTTATTCCATTTTATAGAAACAGTCATCAGTTTGTGATCGTAAGTTTCACTTGGGCCCGAATTTCGTAACAAGCATACCGATGTTGTAGAACGGTTCAGATTTATGTTTTGATCTGTATCCAAATCCATCAAAACACAACTCCTTGAAACAACCTCGAAACCCTCATGTAAAAATAGATTATGCTATCTGTTACGTCATTGGTAAACAAACATGTCGGCTGCTGGTGTTAAATGACAACAACGGTGAGCTTTTGAGTGAAATCAAGTGAAAATGAAGATCCACCAATAAGGTAGTAATGCAAAAATTTGCCCCTTCACCTATTCATTAATTTGAGTGGTTGTTTATAATTGAATAATAAACAGAAGAGAAGATACGTGATATAGTCTAAAATACGGTAGATATGGAAAGGACAGTAACAGATGACAAGGAATTACTAAACGAAAGTAACCATTGTCAACGTAAACAAAAGTCAATAAAAACCGGAAACAAGACTCCAGGCACTGAAAAACACGGCCCGTAACAGATTCTTAGAACTATCCGATGTAAAATAGAATCTTCATCATAAGAAACTGCAATACATCAGATGGTAGATGCATGACCAAACAACACCTAAACACCCCAAGGGTGAGGACGTAACCATGGGGATAACAGAATAAACATTCTGCAACCAAGTTAAACTCCCAAGAAATTTTCAAGAAAAAATTTTCTAAAAATATTTCAAAAGCATGGGAGATTAACTAGGGGGGTTTCAAGGAAAGGGAGAGAGGAAACACTTAACAAACAGTAGAGATTTCATAGCAAGAATGAAAACATCAGGCCCATGTCTGGGTAATTGGTTACAGTATAAAAATACTCGGATTCAGAAATGGATCGAGCTATGATTAACAGACTCGTCACAAGCCGCCCCGAAATAATTCATTGTTTCTAAGGTCCATAACATACAATAATGCGTCTGCCTAATAATACACATATTATGCATGCAAGCATTGAAATCTCACACGTAAACATCTGAATACCAGTTAACTGACTTGTCAGCCATACAGGCACACAAAGGATAGCAATTTATTGATGATGAATCATATGCTCGTACATGACTTATAAATGAAACTAGAGCTGTAGGTTAACCGAAACCGAACCGAGGTTTTTAGGGTTTTTTTAAAAACCGAAACTGAAACCGTCGACATCCCGTAATCTAAGGTTTTTCGTTTTTTATTAAATACTCTCTTGCTGCAGAAATTCACAGAATGTAGCCATCCCAGAGTAGTGAGAGTACCCAGACACTGCCAATGGCAGTGTCCGGGTACTCTCACTACTCTGGGAAGGCTACATTCTGTGAATTTCCGACATGTCAGTTTAGTTGTGTTTGCAGCTTTCCTCAAGTTGCGTGTAGGTGTCAAACCTCGAAAAATGGCCAAGCACAATAAAAGTTCTGTATATTTAGGTAATTATTATATTGGCCTTCCTGATTCTTCATGTATTATAGCTTATTTCGGGCATTCATTGAGTTTCACTCAATTTCACTGCCATTCAGTTATGACTCCGGACATAAGAATGAGTTTTATTGAATTTTATTTGACCTCATGAACAAACCGAAAACCGAACCGAGGTTTTACTCCACCTGAAAAACCGAAACCGAAACCGAATAAGAAATTTAAAAACCTACAGCTCTAAATGAAACAATCACAGGAAACACACCAACTAAAAAGTGGATGTGCCCATAGAACTCGACCCAACCGCCAATCGAGAAGTCATGAAAGGCATGTATTGGATTCAAATTCATATTGAACCCCCCTCACCCGCATTACTTGAATCATTCTTGTGTTAGTCATCAAATAGTATAGGAACCGCAAGGCTCCCTCATGTCTGACCAACTCCATAATGCCACTAAGGGTGAAGGACGTGATGAAAAAATACACCGTATTTACATAATAACTCACATCAAACAATACCGGTTTGAAAAGAATAACCTCCTCTAACAAATGGTATCATGTCCGATAGAACAAGGAACTCAGCCTAGCTGAAGCAGCTAAAGGTCTTCCTGTACGTGAAGACCATTAAAAGCTGATAACTGAGGCCCTACAAGCTCACTAATGAGACTTACAATACTAGCCATAACCTATAAGTGTTCATCTTCGTGAAGACAGATATATTGGTGTAAGTTGCGACCCTGAAGGCTCACATAATAGAGACTTACAATTATCGTCGCGCAAGGTAGGGAATGAAGAGCCGCTACAAACAGCCCTGAATTCCCAAAGAGACCGCAGTCCCAAGAGACAATAAATTCAGTTATGCCACTGCATAATACTGAAAAAATCTCGCTCATGATTCTAGCTAGGCTACTATGATGTAACAATAAGACTGAAGTCTATGACACCTAAGAAAAACAAACCGAAAAGCACAGTATCTTTTTCGGTTTTATTCCCAAAAGACAGCAGTCAGAGCCTAACTAACGTAGCTAGAAGTCTTCTTCTCCGTGAAGACAGATACCTCTGTGTAACTAGTGACTTAACCATCGTCACACAAGTAGGGAATGTCAAGCCGTTGTTCTAACAGCTGTAATTCCCAAAAGACTGCTGTAACCGTACATAAGGCTAGTATGGCGCCCACAATGACATAAACTGTCTTGATGCCACGGAATATCTCAGCCTATCTATGCATTATCCGTCCAGATTCAGGAAGAGAAACAGGTGATAATAATAAATCTGTAGAATAATTTCGACAACATCTAATGCTTTTCTTCAATATGAGAGCTTGTACCTCCAGAAGGAAAGCTTCTCTTGGAAGATTTGTCTAACAAGTATTCTTGTAAGTGGAGCTTGCTAGGGCTGATAGCCGCAGGCCTGCCGAGACTACATTCTCATCCACTGACCTTCCGCAGTTTATCCACTTTTTGCAAGGCTGATATCGTACCGCCAAGTGGAAAGCAACCGAAATCTATTCTCGACGACCTCAATTGTTCCCTTCAATAAGAGAGCCTTTACCTCCACTAGGGGCAACTCTCTTTGAAAGGAACTTCCGTGATTAACGTCCCAATTCTCGTGAAATTGATAATCTTCCATCAACTGGCAAGCAAGGTCATGTCCATCATCTGTATGACTTATGATGCTTACAGAAGGAGAAACTACGTCCTCCCCGCAAAGAAGCTCCTCTCGTCAACATGAATTGTTCCCTTCAATAAGAGAGCCTTTACCTCCACTAGGACCGACTCTCTTTGAAAGGAACTTCCATGATTAATGTTCAGTTTCTCGTGAAGATGATAACCTTCCGTTAATCGTCGACCTGGGGGGGGGGGGGGTCTGATCCATAGCCTTGATCAGTAGGGCTGGGCGGTTTTTCGGTTCGGTTCGGTTTTTTTTTTAAACCGAAACCGAACCGCCACCTTAACAAAAAACCGAGACTTTCAGTTTCAACAAATTTCCCAGAATTGGTTAAGTTTATGACCACTCAATCACTTGCTTTCCACACGCCAAAGGCTTAAATGTCAGGCAAAGGTAAATGCTGTGCCATTTATGCTTACTTCGAGAGGACTGACAACAAATCCCCCCCCACCCTCCCCCCACAAATAGTGGTAGCAAATTTCTTGTATCTTAAACAATATCTACAGAACCACCTGCAGATGGAATATGAAAAATTAAAAAGTCGTACGTAAAAATCCAAACATGCAATTCAAGAATTGTTAAGTAAATTTACTGAACCGGGCATATTCGACCAAAGAGGTATTGCAAGTTACCTGACAATATGTGGTGTAAAAGTATTATAAATTACCTTTGACCTAAAATCATCTGCGTACAGCACGTTGTAAATTAGATTGGTGGTAAACATAAAATTTATTGAGTTTTAAAACCTCAAAGTTCACATGGGAAAAATGACGAGTAAATTATGTTAATTAACCGACCACTGGCACGTTCTCTGAAGTCACATGCTCAGAGATAACGCTGCGCATTGGCAGTTATGTTTTTTGTCAACAATAAAATGGTTAAATTAAAATAGAACAATTCCAATTAAATGGATGGCAGGTAACTATTGAAAGTTTTTTTAAAACTTATTGGGAATTGTTTGTATACTATTTGAACTTACTTTAAGGAATCGCGCAGTACTGCAGGTCTGTCAGGTACACACGCTGCATTCCCAATACGATGTTATAATCAGCACGTGTCATGACCATGTGTATTTTGTAAACACAACAAATCCAAAGATGCAATATTGCAAACTTTCTTTCAACCCCCATCATGCAGCAGTCTCCCCTCCCTTCAAAATCATCAATCGCCTGTCTTGAATAAGATGAAATCAACGCAGGGATAAGCCAAGAGGGCAAAGTAAAGTTGGTAATATCTTTGCCTTGGCACCGCCCATTTCGCCCAATTTCTATGTTTGGGCAGAATCAAAGTAAAAAACGAACATCTACAGTCGAAATTAAGAGAGATATTGTGAAAGCATTGGAGTGAGTTACCAATAAAAGTGATTCGTATATCACGACTTACTTCAACAATAGTTATCAAAATCAGAAAAAATATGATTTGTGTTCCTCTTATTCCACTGTCATTTGAAGCAGGAACCACCAAGAAACACGGGGCACGTCTATTTTCAAGCAATGTGATAATTACCGAAATAAGCACAACAATTGCACATTATCCACCAAAACCAGGATGAGAGCATTGCGACTCCATAAAAAATAAGGAAATGTTGATTTTTGCTAAAATGTAGCTTTTCTTGTGAATTTCTGCATCTTGTCTTGACAAGGTCCCAAATCTCACTGACAGAACAAGGCAGCTCCCACCAGTGGTGGAGCCATGGTTTGAAATCCTGTGGACCATGCTAGTGGAGATTTTTTTTTTTTTTTTTTGGGGGGGGGGGGGGGGGGGGGGGGATCTCAGGACTGAGGGTACTGTACTTGTACTGAGGGCAGGAAATCAAAAATAATTTTTTCAAATTTGGGGATGGGAGAAGCAAGTGGGATTTTGAGTGGAGGGTGGGGGGGGGGGGGGGGGGGGGGGGGGGGGCTGGTCTCCCTAGATACCTCATGGCTCCACCGCTCCACCACTGTTGCCCACTACAGCAGCCCAACACATTATGTCCATTTGCTGAGAAGAGTGGTGAACACTGATTAACCCGAATGACTCAACTCGCTATATGAGCCTCATGACTTGGATGACAAATACAGACAGATTTTATGTGTACATTACCCTCTAAAATGTGGATTTCTACAATATATTATGAAAAACCGAAAACCGAACCGAAAACCGAGTTTTTGTACAAAACCGAAACCGAAACCGAACCGAAATGCAAATTTCAAAACCGCCCAGCCCTATTGATCAGACCTATACCCCTTTTCCCAAGTCGCTATAATGCCGACTTCCAGAGTAAATATAAGATGGTTATTGTACCCTTTCGAGACATTCTCATTATGCTTTCTTAGAAGCAGAACAGCCTCGCTTACCCCGGTCTGCTGAAGTGTGTTGATGAGGCAGCGACTTCAAAAAAAGAGCACTGGAAGCTTTCTTGTAGCCTGCTCATATATCAATGCAACCTTGCCGTCAAATAGTATATTTCCGGTAACCGGAGCGACTCAAAGAGAGCTTTTCACCTTGTCCTACATAAGTGATGACGACACAAGGTCAGCATCACGTCTTACCGTGCGGAGTTGCACGTGGCATACATGACTGCCCTGGAAAGAACTCTTAGCGAAGAAGTGCAAACTCATATTTCTTTCCATTGAGATGTTGCACCAGAGCTCTGGTAATGTGATCCTCTTAGGACACTGCACCCAGAATAGCTCTTTTCAATGAAATAGCATATTCCATCATTTCCGAGCATATATTAAATGATGCAGGTAGGGACATATTTTCATCCCCGGCTTGCTCATCTAAACGCAGAATTATATTCAGATGGAACAATATTCTTAAGAGCTTAAGACTTTTCATAGTCTTAAAGTGCCCTTCGGTGAGAGATGGAGACTTACACTCCATATCCCTCTCACCATCCAAATGTTCCATCTGCAAATATGGTCAACTCCATCTGACTGAACGGATGACTGGACCAACACAGCACAGTCTGACAGCTAACCATCGGAGTCTGTTAAACAGTAGTACCAGTCTCAAACAACTAACTATCAACCCGAACCTGCGAAGTCAGATAACTAGTTTGTGGTCAACATGCTTCATTAATGAAGCAAGGGAAGATGCCATAGCTGCCACCGAATCCGGCTGCAGTGTGGAAGGAGCGTCCCGAACCGCAAGCGTGAACGGGCATTCCAACTCACTAAAGTTTCTGGCACCAAAAACAGTCGACCCCGACTGCTGACGGAAAGGAGAAGGTTCTCCAGCTCGGAGTCTGCTCCAGACCTCGCTGAGAGTTCTGTTGTAGGCATCTATCCCTTATCGTGCATATCCATGTTAAAAGAGGAAGCGGTAACCACAGCCGACCCGGGCTTAAGTGCGGAAGAAGCATCCGGACTCGTCACATAGGACGGATATTCCTCCTCATTGAAGTTTCTTACAACACAAAATAGTCGTCCCCGACTGTTAACGGGACGAAAAAACACTCTGCTCTAACGATCTGTTCCCAGATCTCGCAGAGTATCCCGCTTAGAACCTTCTAGACTAATCCTCTTTCGTGCGCTTCCATGTAAGCAGAAGAAGCCATAACTGCCGCCAGCCCCGGCTGCAGGGAGGAAGGAATGCTCGACACGTGTTCCAACTCAATATGGTTTCTCACACGACCCCAACTGTTAACAGGATGGAGAGTGTTCTCCAAATGGAAATCTGACCCCAGATCTAGCCGAGCGCCCCGTAGAGAAACTTCTAGTTCTTCTACATGCACAATTGGGGGGGGGGGGGGGGGGGGGTGCTCTTGCATTAGCTGGGATGCTGCTAATAGCTGTGCAACTGCGACAGCAAGTCTGTTCCCGAGGCTTGAGGAGCAGCGGTCTTCTGTTTTTTCCACTGCTTGCTGCTCCTGGGATGAAGATTCTGAGATAGATCTCTCCTCCAAATGTCCCATTGATCGATGCCACAGATCGCTAGCTATTGGAGGGTCCAACTTCAGGGGGCAAAGAATGGCTCTGTCTTCGTGCAGCTGACTGGATATCTGAAGTCGGGTAGCTAGCCTGCGGTCGTGTGTTCTTTAATAATATAGCAGAGGAAGTCATGACTGAAGCCGACCCTGGCTGCAGACTAGATGGAGCGTCCCGAGGACGTATGCTCCGTCTCGTGCAAGTTTCTCATAACATTTGGCCCCAAATGTTGTTGGGTTAGAGAGGGACCTCTCCCACTCGTGGTCTCATCGACCTCGCCAAGCCTCCCAACAAGAAAACTTGATTTCGGCTTGTGAAATGTTGTGGAGGAAGATATGACTGAAGCCGACCCCGGCTGCAGAGTCGACAGAGTGTCCCCAGTGGTGGGCGGACGTATGCTCCGGCTTGTACAAGTTTCTCATAACAACATTTGGCCCCATTAGACCTCGCCGAGCCTCCCAACAAGAAACTTGCTGACTTCCTCCCTATTTCCGTCATTGCTGGGTGAGCTTATTTATTTTTAAGTGCTCGCTCTACCCACATCTACACTTCCTTCGACCGCAACGGACTTACCCGGTGTCACGGCCCCACGACGGAGTAACTGCTTCACCGGTCAAGCTAGCTGCTTGCAAGAGATTAAGAACACTAACTAGAGGCCTTATCGCTTGCATATCATGAGCACTGCAGCTAGCTCTATTTGCTCAACAGAGCACAACGATGGTAGCACACTTGGATGAATGTCACAATATCATTACCATGTTCATGTTCCTCTGAAACAGAAACTGAAACCAAGAGATTCACTAGTAAGTGACTATGCCCCTACGTGGCAATAACCTTGATCTGTGACCTTGACCTCCATCAAACAAAAAAATTTGTAAAAAGTTTAATATTTGTACTTTGGTTCGTTTCTGAGTTATGGCGGAGACACGAATATTGATGATTTTCAGTGTGACCTTGAAATGTGACCTTGACCTTACAGACCTGGCTGTGGTGTGTGTGACACATTCACCAGTCGTCCTTTATAATTGAGCGAAGTTAGATGATTGTAGCCCTAATAGTTTTGGAGTTATGCTTGAGACACAATTTGTGACCCTGAACATATGAAGGTCAATTGTGACCTTCACCTTGCAGATGCGGCGGAAACTATTATACGCGACACACCTTCTGACTGTCCTTAACATTTGTAAAAATTTTAACAATTGTACTATGATTCGTTTCTGAATGGCTGAGACACGAATATTGACCAATTTTTAATGTGTCCTTGAAATATGAACTTAACCTTGAAGGTACACACCCGGCTATGGTGTGTGACACATCCTATCATGGTCCTTCATAATTGTGTGAAGTTTGATGACTGTGGCCCTAACAGTTTTCGAGTTATTGGCTTGGACACACATGGACACACAGACATACACACACATGGACAGACACACACACACTTCAATCACTATATGCCACCCGACTTAAGTCAGGGGGTATAAAAATGAATTGTAACGTGGTGAGAGGCCTGGCCTCAGAACCTCACCGCCAACAACATACCACAACACCTGTCTCCAACATTAGTCATCCCAGTGAACACAAGTATGACAAGAGTCCGCAGGAGTGCATCGACAAAAGTCGATATCACTCCTCAAAACTCCACAACAAAATATATAATTAAGATACATAAATAATAGCAATCAAAATTAAATTCAAAATATCTTAGAAAAAAATTTGAAAAAATGCCTAAGTTCCCAAAAGGAACATTATGAGCCCAAGGGCATCCTGATAGAGCCTAAGCGTGGACAAAATCCAAATTTTTTAAGCTACACTACCGGAATAATAATCCATGTATCCTACAGTAATTCTACAGTAATAGAATATAAAATACTACCTATATATGAGGACGTCAGAAACCAATTTAAATGCTACCAGATGCAAAGCTAGATTTTCATATGAAGAAAAAACGATACATCTGATAGAAGATGCAAGACTAAACGACCTACCACCCCTAGGGTTAGGACCTAACCATGGGGAAAAACAGAATAAATATTCTGTAATACATGTTAAACTCCGAAGAAATTTAATGAAAGTGTCAATGACACTGTAATTAACTTGTGTGTTGTGTTTGATGAAAAGGATAATGTTCAATGTTTATGAAAGGATTATGAAATAAGACAAGAATTGTGATAATTGGGAATATGTTAATTTCTGTTCCCTGTATGCAATATTTTTAATAAAAACTAGAGGATCTACAGAGCCTGTAATCGCTCACCTGGAAATATATATAATAATGTCATTTAACATAGGCTTTCCATGGTAACTATGAGCTGCAATTGTGGCCATGTTTGCAACATTACCTCAAAATTACATCAGGATCATTGGTAGAAGGTGTCCCAGTCTTCAATCACGTGAAGTTTCAAAACATTTGAATCCATCAAACAGAATCATAGAATGTCTCTGGTGGCCATATTTTCCAGCCAATGGGAACAAAAAGAGGATCTTTTGTAGAGGGCTTCCTATAGACCATTCTTGCCCAGTTTTGGTTCACGCCAGCTCAATAGTTCTAGAGAAGATGAAAATGTGATTTCCTATAGGTTTTTTCTATAGTAACTATAAACTGCAATTGTGGCCATGCTTGCAAAACGATCAACATTAATATGAGGAATGTTGGTGGAGGGTGTCCCAGTTATCAACCATGCAGTTTCAAAACAAAACATTTGGCCCTGTGGTTTCAGAGGAGAAGAGTTTTCAAAATTGACCAATCAGAATCAAAGAATGCTTCTGGCAGCCATGTTTTTCACCCAACAGGAATAAAATGAGTAACAGTTGTAGAGAACCTCTCATAGACAATGCCTGCCAAGTCTGGTTCACATTGGCACAGCACTTTCAGTGAAGATGATGAAAATGTGATTTCCTATAGGGTTTCTATAGTAACTATAAGCCATAATTGCAGCCATAATTGCAACCCGATGAAGATTAAAATAAGGATCATTGGTAGAGGGGGTTACAGTCATCAGTCACATTAAGTTTTTTCAAACCATTTGGCCTTGTAGGTTCAAAGAAGATTTTCTTGAAAATGCACACATTTATGAATTCTGTTTCAACAAAAAAAATCAGTAAAAAAGGATTAAAATATTTTGAAAGTTAAAAAATTTATAGTAATTTATATATTTTTTATACTTACCAATGACCCAGACATAGCTGGTGCTAACTCTTAAAATATAGGGCCAAACACAAATTTTGCCCCCCAATCCCCAAAATTTGCATCTAAAACAAAAGAAAACATGTCCTGAAAGGCCCTCCACACTTCGCCCCTACTGCGCATGCGCAGTGTCAAGGACGTTCCGAAATTGGCGCCATTAATCATTCTAATAACCAGTGCCTGGTAAGCGCTATGTACTCAGCGGGGAGGCAAGAGTTCCCAACTCCTGGGAGGGCCATCCCCGTCTGGGTCATTGGTAAGTATAAAAAATATATAAATTACTATAAATTTTTTAACATTTTTATACTGTACCAATGACCCAGACATAGCTGAATAGTAAAAAGGCTGGAGGGCCAAGGACATAGAGCAAAATGGAATACGCTCAATAAAATAAAATAGAGTCATCCCCTGTAGGGAAAAAGAAGTAATAGGCCTTACATGTATCTTTCTTATTTATGATAAATTAGAAAGATACAACACCTTCCAAAATTGAGCTTCATACATCCATGTACTCTATTAATATCCAATATAATCCTTATACTAATAATTTTTAAAGTAAGCCAATAAATAAAGTAAGTCTAGAGAATAGAGACTCTTATACTCCTAAAAGTGTCTGAGGATTGCATAATCATGTCCGTTGACATATGCAATATTCACAAGCTATACTTTAAAAACTAAGACTTGAATGAATTTTAAAAACCTAAACTTCTCACTAAACAACCATCCCAATAACAGCTCAGAATTACTAACTCCGGAGGAGGTATCCCCTTGTTTTCATAGTAAAACAGGTGACCCAAGGGAACACCCTCCCCCTCCCCCCCTTTTTCTTGCCCTGTGTCAAATAGCCCAGAGCGAAGAGGGCAGCCGAACGGAGACACTGCCGAAACAGACAGCCTACCTAGCTATAGTAGCAACTGTTAAGTGAATGACATTCTGAGCAGTAGATAATAGACCTAACAATAGAGGCCTCCAGAAATGGACTCGATATTTCTGAGATAAAATTCATGAATGTGGATGGCTGAGCGCAATGAGCGGCCTTCAAAAATCTATAATAGCGACACTATTAATGTAAGCCCAAGAAGTAGAAGAACTCTTACTTCATGAGCCGAAATCTTAAGCACAACTGCTAAGTCAATGATATACCATAAGCAGTACCGATAGTTAATAGAATCCATTAACAAAAAAAAATGGAGCGTAACGTCCTTCTACTAGACATCAAAGACAGAAGAAGCTTACGCCCATAGTAATAAACAGATATCTGTTTATAAATACATAAACTGTACCCGGAAAGAGTAAAGGCCTATGCCCATACGAAGACGGAAGGACCTTAAAATAATAGGTTCCGGATAATAGGAGCCTAACTCTTATGCAACAATCCAACCTAAATAGTAACGGAAGTAGTGATTCCGAAACTACGAAAGTGAAAATCATCCATCGATAGTGCATGAAACTCACTGACTCTACAGTAAAAGAGAAACCAACAGAATTACTGTCTAAAAGGTCAGAATTTGAAAACTACTGTTTCCAGAGGCTCAAATGATTACTTAGCTAAATAAGAACCGAAGTTAAAATCCATATAGGAATTTAATCTAAAGATTCTAAGTCTATTTATCAAAAAGTTACTAACTGACTTAGATAAAGAGACCAAAGACTCAATTGTAAACTATCGTAGAGTGCATAGGTATGAGGTAACATAAACCTATAACCTATACATAAACCTATAACCTAAATAATAACAGGCTTCAGTAGATCTTGTGAAACAAGTATACTAAAAAATAGCAATGAGTAGTATGGAGGGATCAACAATATGAACATAATGATCCCTACACCACGACGGAAGAGCCTCCACTTTAGCCGCATAGAATAGCGAAGAAGAGGATCTCCTATAGTAAGAAATCGCGTCCAAAGCTCGTCCAGTACAGTGCTAACAATGCAATACGGACCACACAACGGAATACATGAAGGTTGCGACCTTGCGGGTTGTGATAAAGATGACACGATTTACCCAGTGAAAAAAGATCCTCACATAGAGGAAGATTTCACATTAAGACCCACAGTAGACAAGAGAGTAAATTACCCATGATCTCTGTGAAGATAGAGATGCTATCAACAGAAATGTATTGTGGTTGTTTATCTTAGCAATACCTGCTGAAACAACAGTGCCGGAGGATACGCGTATCCTATCATTCCGTCCTATAGATCAATAGAGCGTTAACAACATTAGCTCAGAGATCTGGACAAGCCAACACATACGTCTGCAATTAATTAGCAAGCTGTGTCATAAATAAATCATCATTGGGCGCTCCCATAGATAGCAAATCTGATTGAATACTTGTTTGTTGAGAGTCCATTCTGACAGCAACAAGCGACCCGTAAGAGAACGGGAGTCCGATAAAACAATCAGACGACCCGGAATATGACGGACCAAAACTGAACTTGGTGTACTATAACCAACAGACGGATTCTTTCCATTAAATTGAAGAGTGCCTTCCTGGTTCCGGAGATACGCCACTACTGTCGAATTAAAGGACAGGAATTTGGGCATGCGTTTCTGAATAATGTTCATGCAATGACATAAAGCAAGCCTAAAAAACATTATTCCGCGGAAGAAAACTGATTGCTAAGAGACTGCGGAACCCAAAGACCCTGGCACTTCGAATCCGTAGAGATCAGTATTATATCCCAATCTGTTTGACTGGCAACCGTCATAACAGCCACACTCGGGTCCGGCAACTGCGGTGGCACTCTCTGAGTCAACCACCGAATGTTTGCCCCAGTCTGAATCTCTTGTAACACTAGATAGATAAGAGAACGTGTAAATCGAGCAATTCATGGATTGCCGAAAAGTTGCCGTCGAAGAGAAGATCCTCCGAGAACGAAGCGACTCTGAGAGAGTTCTTAACCTTACTATCCACGCGTGTGGATGTAGCTAGGGCTGCGTCACGTCTAACCAACTCCAATCAGCATGGAGAATAATATCCCGTAAATCTTTTCTTGAAGACGTAATGATAACGCCTCAGTAAGGCGGATTACGTATGATAAAGCGTCTAAGTTAAGTCTACTATACATCATGTCGTTCCCAACATTGAAATTGGAAAAGACATAAACGGCGAAAAAGAATATATGCAGTCTTTAATCACACCGTCTAGACGCATATGAACTCTCGGTATGCCCTGCTCTGCCAAAATAAACTATTCGTATAAATGATAAAATGGCAGAAATGAGCAACGCGGACAAGAAACTAAACTATCATGCTTGGTAGCAGGCTTGTATATATATATATATAGCGTTGAAAAGTAAAACACATGTTGTAATGACAATATTGGACTGCGTCGGTAAGTCAGGGACAATGTCCCTGAACTGATCGAAAAATCCGAGTCCAATGACGCTATAAGTCTCTTATCCAAGATCGCAGCAATGAAGTCCGAAATAACAATCACTGGAAGATAATGCCAGAAGATATGAAAGGCATCTTCCGATACTACTAAAGGGAAAACTCGAAATCTTTCGAATCCCTTTCGCCATCCTGTCGGACCCTATAAAGCGTTCGGTCGTCCGTACCTGATGCAACCGCGGACCGCACCGACCCAGCGCCGTCGGATAATTCCTGATTCGAGTAAGAAACTGTCAATTGCTGGGATGCTGCGAAACAACTGTGCTAACTCGGATAGCACGTCCGTCACTGAGGCCTGAGGAGAAGCGGTCTTACGATGCATTGCCGCTGGAAGCTCCGTGATCGTTACCCCGTGCATACTACCAATATGCGAGCGAACGGAGTGTATAGGCCTCGTGTCCCTTGGCTACCGGATGGCGCGACCTATTCGCCGTGGAATCACTGAATGCCGAAACTGATCGGATACTCGAGGTCACGTAGCCAATGTGCGGTCGTGTGCCCTGCTGTGAGGATGAGGAAGCATTAAGGACAGTCTCTCGGACTGTCAATATATCGGAGCGTCCCGACCGACGGACATATGCTCCGAATGTAAAATATCTGAACCACAACATGCGGTCCCCTATGTTGTTGGACGAGAGAGGGACCTCTCTCGCTCACAGCCCGGACGGACCTGGACAAGCCAGGAACCGGACTAACAGGCTTCCTCCGATCTGTCCTCAATCTGCCGTCACTGGGTGAGTACTAAAGTAATTAAAGTGCTCGCATCACCCAAATCTCCTTCCTAGACCGCAACGGACGAACCCGGCAGCCGAACCATTCGATGAATGTACGCTACACCGGGTGAGCTAGCGAATGTCACTCCGTAGGCGATAGACATATTCCATGAGCACTTATTGCCGCTAGCTCTTCATTAACTATGACGACAGAGGCACACTTTTGAAAGACATCTCCATAACTCTTCGAACAAGAAACCAGAAATGCTTGGTTAGCAAGCATAAAATAATAATATATATAGCGTAATTCGAAAGTTTGTGTGACATTATTGGACTATGTCGGAACTGAGGGACGATGTCCCTGAACCGAACCAAAAATTTCTAAGTCCACCGACGCTATCAGTTTCTTATCCGGCATCGCAGCATTCTGGTCCGACGAAAGAAGCTGTAGAAGACCAAGTCAGATGACATACACAACAGCATATGTTGTTCCGAAAGGGAAAGCTCGAAATCCTCCGAATCCCTTTCGGTATCCCGTCGGACCGGATGAAACTTTCGGACGTCCGTACCCGCTTCCGCGGAGCGTCCCGACCCAGCATCGTCGGATAAAATATATGCGACAGATTCAGTTGATGCTGGGATGCTGCGATAAACTGTGCTATTAAGGAAAGCACGTCCGTTCCCGAGGCCTGTGCAGTAGCGGTCTTACGATGCATTGCCGCCGGAAGCTCCGTGTACGTTGACTCCCGCACACTTCCTATGCGAACGTCCGGAGTCTGCAGGCCTCGTGTCCCTGGCTACCGGATGGTGTGACCTGGTCGCCGAAGAATCCTTGATCGGCGAAGCTGGTAATATATCGGCGGTCACGCAGCCAAGGTGCGGTCGTGTGCGCTGACGAGAAGAGGAAGCCTTAGCAGTCTCAGCGGACTGCCTATACAACGGAGCGTCCCGAGCGACGGACGTATGCTCCGCTTGCGACACATTTTGTACCACAACATCTGGGGCCAGATGTTGTTGAACGAGAGAGGGGCCTCTCTCGCTTGCCGTATGAACCGGACTAAAAGGCTTCCTCCGTTCTCCCTCCGATCCGCCGTCACTGGGTGTGCATTAGGTTAATTTATAGTGCTCGCATCACCCCAAAATTCCTTCTAGACCGCAACGGACGAACCCGGCTGCCGAACCATTCGGTGAATGGACGCTACACCGGGCGAGCTAGCGGACGTCAAAGGCCGTCGAACCTACTAGGGTCCTCTTAGGCAATTGGCGTATTTACATGAGCACTTTTCCGCTAGCCCTTCATTAATTGTGACGACGGAGGCACACTGTTGGAAGACATCACAGATACATCACCCTAATCTTGATCGTCTGAAATAGAAATTGATAAAGTAGAGTGACCCTGCGGGGAAAGGACCGGAGTGTCCAAATCCCCAATAACATACCGTGACATACGCTTCCCATATTGTCATCGAAATCATACGATACAGAACAGGAGTTAATGCGAGTACACTGACCACATATAGAATGATAATAAAGTCAGACGAAGACTTCCTCTTAAAACAATTGATCAATATCCTTTCAATGTGAAAAGAAAACAAGTCCTGGTACTCGCACTAACCCCTGGCAATCAAAATACATAATAATAATATGATCCATTAATATAGAAAAAATAATTGAAATCAAAATATTTTGAAAAAATATTTTTTCAGAACAGCCCAAGTTTCTGAAAAGTAACGTTGAGCCCCAATGGATCCCAAGCCTAAGTGTGGACAAAAATTTTAAAAATATTTTAAACAATTTATTCAACACTTACGAACAATAATAATGTATCTAGTTATGATTAAAATAACATCAAGATATTATTTTTTAGAAATCCCCCCTCACACAGAGGGCTGTTGTAAATGTAAACAATGAGTGTAAAAACACTAAAATAAGACTCCAGGCACCCAGGCCCGAAATCAGTTACCAAAAATACACTATCTGATGCAAAACAGAGACTTCCAGGGAAGAAACTGCAGAACATCAGATGGTAGATGCAGAACACAACGCCTAACCACCCGTAGGTGAAGACGTAAACATGGGGAAAAGAACAGAATTCATTCTGTTATTCAGCTAAAACTCCCAAGAAAATTTAGTAATAATAATTACAAAAACTATGCCAAAAGCATGGGAGAATAGCAAGGGGGGACTTAAAGGACAGGGAGAGAGCCTCGAAAATAGGTAACTTAACATAATTTCATTAAAAAATTTTAAGTTACAGCCCTGATAATATTCTGTCACACATTTTTTTCCTCTCCTCCTTCTCTATCCTCCTTAGAATCACCATTTCACTAATATTTATGTGTCTGGCATCATTTAAACTGAGATTTATAAGCACAAAGATCAGTCAGATGTTAACTGATGAAGGGCCAAACTTAGAATGATTAATGGGGCCAATTTCGGAACGTCCTTGACACTGCGCATGCGCAGTAGGGGCGAAGTGTGGAGGGCCTTTCAGGACATGTTTTCTTTTGTTTTAGATGCAAATTTTGGGGATTGGGGGGCAAAATTTGTGTTTGGCCCTATATTTTAAAAGTTAGCACCAGCTATGTCTGGGTCATTGGTACAGTATAAAAATATTACAATTTTTTCAGACAGTATTCTCTTTCAAAATAGCTTTTGGACAGGTAAAGGGTTACAGGAATCTTAAAAGATATACAATAATTACTGTCATCTGAGCTGACATGATTGCAAGATAATAGAGAGAATTTACAATGTAACCTTGATTTGTCAACATGTGTCAAACATAATTAGATTACAGCTTAAGATATCAACCTACCGTTGCACTCGTTCTACAGTACAAGTCACAATAAGTTGTGTAGGATAATCCTATAAACTATGTATCTTTTCTCTTCCTACACTGATAAGACCAGAAGCTGACAGCATTTTCTGGAAAGCTCTCAATGATAGCTTTTCCAGAACAAGAATTGTGATAATTGGGAATATGTTCATTTCTGTTCTCTGTATGCTGTTTTTGATAAAAATAATATGAGGTGTACACTGTACTAAAGAGCTGAGGGGTGGGTTAATATGACCTCACAGTTAATGCATGTGGTCCTGACAGTTAACGCATATCAACGAAAGTTACCAAGTTACAGTGAAATTATTCCAAAACGAGTCATTCTATCAAGTTACATTGCTCGGGCAGCCATGATGGTTGAATGATCGCAACCAAAAGTGGACATTCTCATCTGGGCATCATCTGGAGTGATCCTATGAAGTTACAATGAAATCTCTTCATAATTATGACCCGTAGACTGTTCTAAAGGTTTTTGGGCTTCGGGCCCCTGTAGTTGTCACAGTTGCCCAATCGTGTCCAAATGAGGACGTTCTCATCTAGACATTATATGAAGTCAAACCTACCAAGTTACAATAAAATCCCTTCATAAATATGACCTGTAGACTGTGCTAAAGGTATTCGGGCTTCGGGCTCGGGCACCCATAATGGTTGAATGATCGCAGCCAAAATGGGACATTCTCATCTGGGCATCATCTGGAGTGATCCTACTAAGTTACAATGAAAACCCTTCATAAATATGACCTGTAGACTGTGCTCAAGATTTTCGGGCTTCGGGCACCTGTAGGCATCACAGTTGACCAATCACGACCAAAAGGGGATGTCATCATCTAGGCATTATATGGAGTCAACCTAACAGGTTACAATGAAATCCTTCCATAAATATGATCTTTTGCCTATGCTAAAGGTTTTTGGGCTCGGGCACCCATCAAGGCTGAATGATTGCGATCAAAATGGGACGTTCTCATCTAGACTTTATTTGGAGTCATCCTACCAAGTTACAATGAAATCCTTTTATAAATATGACCTGTAGACTGTGCTAAAGGTTTTCGGGCTTTGGGCCTCTGTAGCCATTACAGTTGCCCAATCAGGACCAAAAGGTGACTTTCTCATCTAGACACTGTATGAAGTCAACCCACCAAGTTACAATGAAATTCCTCAATAAATATGACCTGTAGACTGTGCTAGAGGTTTCCGGGTTTTGGGCTCGTACAGTCGTCATGGTTGGCAGATCACGCCCAAATGGGGACATTCCCATCTAGAGATCATAAGGAGTCATCCTACCAAGTTACAATGAAATCCATCCATATTAAACATGACCTGAAGACTGTGCTAAAAGTTTTTGGGTGTCGGGCTTGGGCAGCCATCACGGTTGATAGATCATGCCCAAAAGGGGACGTTCTCATCTAGGCATTATACAGAGGTATCCTACCAAGTTACAATGAAATCCCTTCATAAATACGACCTGTAGACTGTGCTAATGGTTTTCGGGTTGGGGGCTCGGGCAGCCATACTGGTTGCCCAATAGCGACCAAAAGGGGACGTTCTCATCTAGACATGACCCCAAACCTGCATATGAAATTTTGTGACAATCAGACAAGAGTGTAGCCCGTGCTAAAGGAAAATGTGAACAGACTCACAGACTAACAGACTTCCACATATGTGATGGCAATAGCTTATCTTGACTATGTCAAGTTAAGCTAATAAAAAATTTCAATAAAAAATAGCCAAAAAGCTTAAGAGTTTAACAGGAAGGGTTCATGGAAGGATAGGGAAGGAATACTTAACAAACAGTGGAATAATCATAAGCAAAAATGAAGACATTAGGCATATGTCCCGAAATTGGGAAACATGAAATAATTTTATAATTATTATAAAGTTACAGCCCTGAATGTCTAAAGCCACCGTTGAACACTTCCATCATCCTTAAACAGCCTTGGATTCACCAATTCTTGCATTGATTTGTGTCTGGCATCCTCAAAAAAGGAGATTTCAAAGCACAGATGTCAGTTCATTGTTGCTGACTTTAGGGCCAAACAAAGAAAAGAATGATGTTTGCGCCAATTCCGGTCTCTTCCTGAAGGCTGCACATGAGCGGATAGTAAAAGTATGGAGGACCAGATAGGACTTTTAATTTTCGGTTTTGCAAGCAAATTTTAGGGATTGGGGGGTTCAAAATTTGTGTTTAGCCCTTGATAACTTTGAGTTTGCACCAGCTAGTCTGGGCCATTGGTTTATAGAATAAAAATCTTCAAATTCTTCTTCGGTATTTAGAAAACAGAAAAGTAATTCTTTAAAATAATAATAATACAGGGTTTTTTTTTGTTTACATGACTACTGAGTTGTTATGTACTTATAACAAGCACTTGAAAATTGTGGTTTCTCCACATTTTCAACAATTTTTTTTTCAAATTGGCAGCTTTCAGAGAAATTGTTGGAATTTGGGTGACCAATAATTTTCTGACAACAATTTCTGATGGACAGGGCCAAGGGGGGAGGGGGGAACCACCCGCTTCAGGCTTGACTAGTATGTTGAATATGACCTTAAATCCATCTTCAAACAATTTTTTCAGGTGAGCACCTGGAGACTCTTGTTATCTTCATGGGAGTAGTATCTTCACTTCAAAAATAAATCATGACCGGAAGTCAGTGAAACTCATATCAAAACAAGAAAATGTTCAAAATACTCACCAACCAAGTGAATTTAAATGTTATTATTGTTCCAAAGAAGAACACTATCCATATTATTTGACAAACAATAAGGGATAACCAGAATATTCTGGATTCCAGAGCAGAAATTCTGTGCCTTTGTTGTCCCTGCAAAAAAAGAGATATTAATCAGGATTTATTTAGTTATTAATTTATTGGAGTTTAATGACACATTCGCCAGCCGGGGTCACCTCGTGTCAGACAGTTTTACGGGTGAAGGAAGCTGCAGTACCCGTAGAGAACCACCAAGCAATGGTGAGCAACTGTCAGACTCCCCAACATACTAACTCCACCCAAGCAGGGTTAGCACTGGTTGAAGACAGGTGCAACATCGACATGCAGTATGCCTTAGTACTCAGAGGCACTGTGCCCCCACGAGGGCAATCAGGATTAAGTGCCTTGCCCATGGACACAAAGCAGTTACCTTTGGCGGTGATTGAGCCATGCACCTCTTGGTTTGAAGTTCAATGCTGTACCCACAGAGCCACCATGCTCCCAACAAGGATTTGATGCCAAACTGTTTACCAAAGGTATATGTAGACCCTGCAGACATATTAACCTCAAAAACAATTTTTCAGGAAATGTCAGGATGATTGGAATGGGAATAATTATCACAAGTGCCAGCATGTCTGGGCCACTGCTAATGGTGGTTAAATATATTAATCATAAAGAAAGGCATTCACTTGCCAAGTACTTCAACTATAAATGTAATCAAATATTTTTTGTGGTTAAAAATTTAAAAACTCATGTTCAAATATTGCAACATTTTTATTTGAAACAAAATTGCTTTTGTCTATATCTTGCTTTGGTGGTATTTTGGCATGAATTGATAATTTAAATTTGAGCTCCCCAATTCTCAACCTGTTCAGATTTTAAATAAGCACTGGGTTTGTCAACTGATGAAAAAATGCACAACTAACAAATGCTCATAGGATTTTATTGAAATACAAAATGAGTAGTTGTCAAGATTCAATTCCTCAAAGTTACTGAAGTTGATTTAACAATGGTGTAACATGCACCTCGTGTTCGTACTAAGATTGAAAATAGCATACCTATGCTTTCAGAACATGAAACTCGACTTTTTAACGAACAAGATTGCCCTCAATTCTAAATGTACATACAAACATCTAACACACCCAGTTGGATGTAATGTATAGTACATGGAGAATAGATTACCACTAAAACACTTATGGAGTGGTGTATTCACCAAGATAACTGTCAATTTTGTGATAATGAAAATACAATTGTAACAATTGAACCTCTTCGCTTTCAGTTCAAAACATGAGGTCCATTGGATAAAACTTTTGAACGAGACAGTCTGTTTAGGACACTTCCACACCCTTACTACATGTATATTTCTAAATCAGATAGAAGATTATTTTAGTGAATTCCAATAGACCAGGTTACTTTGCTAAAAACATGTTTGAAAAGCGTTCTGTGAACTAGTCATGCCAAAGACTTCAGTATTCATATTATGGAGGAACTGGTTGTCCATCAAAGCCCTAAAATGGGACAGATTGCTTCACTAGTACCAAATGTTTACATGGCTTTCTTAGGTGAGTGGGGTGGGGGGTGGGGGGATCACAGAACACACGCTTACATTTCTGGCCCTCTGACTCACATACATTTGATTTCAAGTCACCTCTCTTTCTCAGCTGTTGACATACAAATGATTTGGGTTTTTGATAGATTATTATACAAAATTACTGACTTGGGAGGGGAGAGGAAATCGATTTGATTCATCCACACAGGCCGCATATCTGGCGAGTTTACGTCCAGCAATAGAAGTAACTTTTCACCAATTTCTGATTCATGGTAAGGCAATGGAGATAGGGTAGGGTATAAGAATGCAGAGAAGCAGAGCACCGCTATATTTTGTGCCTTCTCTCTCCTCATATACTTTTTGATTATGAAGATTTTTTAATCGCATGACACATGCAAACAAATTTCTCTTCACAATGACTAAAAAAAATTTGCATTGAAAAACAGTTTATGGTCTCTCATCGGACTGATCTCATTCCAATGAGGAGTCGCAAGCCCTGTTTTTAGCAAAGCATTGAAAAAAACAAATGAAATTTAAAAAATGGTGAGATTGCATCAGGGGAGGGGCTGTATCTGTGTGCTTACATTTAATTGTAGGCTGGATATAAATAATAATGTGATTGAAACTTGGGTTAGTGTATTGGAGAATATTTTGTTGGAGGGGAGAGGGCAGGGGGGGCAGGATTTACAAAGTCTACTGCCCAGACACCACATTTGCATTCTCATTGGGTTTTCTTTGTAAAAATGAACAAATGCTCATCAACCATATTTTCCAGTTTAAGACTGAACAAGAAAAGTAAGTTTATTGTTATTTTATCATTTATCACTGCATAAAAAACTCAAGATAATACTCTGCATCAGAACAATGAGTCTTTAATTACCCAAAGCAGCATGCTGTATCTGCTACTTCACAGAAAGGCGACAAATCATTGTCTTAACCCCCTCTTCACGGGATCGGTGTGTCTGATTTCACCACCAGATTTCACCAGATTATATTTACATTTACATTCATCTCTCACTGAAGGGATCAGGTGATTGAGAAGGGATACACATGACGCACATTGTACATCTGCTGACTGAGAAATAATTTAAAACTCACTTTTCGAGATTCATATACCCAGTGACTTTTGCCATCATCATCAATATAATTCCACCATCTCAATCCCACCAACAACCTTCCTGCAAAAAGATGAGCCCCATTAACAGACATCCTGTCAATATATTTTATGGACCACAGGTTACAAAATATGTAATTTCCTACAAATTATAACCAAGATAATCCAAGCATTTATATTATGAAATGGGAGCAATAGAACATTTCTTCTGCAAGCGTTTTTTTTCCAAAAACAGGGTTCTGACCTTTTAGTAGATTTAAAAATCAACATCTTTTCCAGTTTTTTTGTTTGCTGGGGTTTAATAAGGTTAAGATGAGCCAAAGCTGCCAAATGCAATCTCAACAGGTAGCATGTCTTAGCAAACTGCCCACAATGCTCCAACTTGGGCAACCGGGCTAAATATCTTACCCAAGGACACAACACAGAGGACGTGTGTCAGAACTGAACTTACAATCTTTGATCTGAAGTCCAATGCATCGACCTATGATGCTCTCAACAGTCCCCATAAATTCTATCTACTTCATTTATCTCAAACTAGACACAGACTAAAAAAATTGTGTGGTTCTATAAAGGTTCTGATTTCAAAGTTGTCATTTCATGTCAGGTAGCATTCTTATTCATAATTATCTTTCTTTTTCGTTCCAAAAGTAGTGTAAACCTCAGGCAGAAGTGTCAAGACAACCAAATCTTTAGAATGTTTCAGCCAAACAAACCAAATATACCCTTCTCCTTAAATGAAGGGAATACAATGTGGATATGAGTTTGGTTCATACTGTACTGACCCGGGAATAAGCTCATAATCGAAAATAAGCCCACCTATCAACTTTTTAAGATTTCAGTTTCAAAGTCCCCCACTTGTAAATAAGTCCAGTCCCATCCTGGCAAGTTGTTATAATGAAAAAGAACCCCTTACCCAAAACACAGGATACCAAAATTAGTCATTTTAATTATTTCATTTTTTCAAATGTTTAAAAAAATTCCCACAATACCATACCATGTAACATTCCCCCCCCCCCCCCCCCCCCCCCCCCCCATGGGAACAATCTCGTCCCCATCCATGAGTGGTCAATAGAGATGGGCGGTTTTCAAATTTCATGTCAGTTCTGGTTTTGGTTTCATTCAAAGAGGCAGGTTTTTGGTTTTCGTTGTACAAACATAATACAATGCATTTGCATATAAGATGTATTTGGCACCAGTCAGTGTCACTGCGACTCCATTTCCAGGGCAACGCACCCGTGTAAGAGCCTATACCAGTACTCTGATTTCCTGAGCACAATGTATTTGCATAAATTATCTTATGAGTTTCAAGTTTGAGAAAAATGATTTTTGCCTTGAGTCGGTTGCAAAATTAGCAACCCCCCCCCCCACCCCCCCCCCCCCCCCCCCCCACTGCCATCAATACCTGTGTTTAGGGTAACCTTACACACCCTAAAATAATATGCCGACCATAAAAATTTTGTGGAGTAAAAGTCGCTCACGTATGTCACTGTAACCCTAAATTTCCATCTAACTTCAAAGTGATTTTTGACGCTGGCTTTGGAGTTCAAGCTTTCAAAATTACGTGTAGAAATAAATATATTGGTCATTATAAATGTGGAACAAGTGACAAGTTCCAGTTCAGCAAAGAAAATCGCATTTGAAAAACAGAAGAACGTTTAAACCACGATGCATAAGACTTTTGTCACGTATTTTTGTGGTAAATGCCACGCTCGAACACAATATCAATTACTGCAGCTGTTCTAAAACTGAGGTATCACGACTCTGAAGTTTGAAAACAATGTTAACTTTAGGTTGTTTCTCTCTTTATTCTTAGAAGTGAAGACCTGATTAGAGTTTTTCAACATTGAAGCTGAAAACTGCGATGACAGATTTTCTGTAATTGTTTTGATAACAAAACAAAAACGGAACCAAATTTTTGGTTTACCGCCCATCTCTAGTGGTCACATGATACGGTTTTGTTGAAACTGTTTAAATTTTTTTCTTCTTCAGCTGTTCAATTTGCAAATTACATGAGCATATGCAGCCTATTTGTTTCATAGAAGGTTAATGCATCTTTGTTCTAGGATTGACTGTGTCACTTAACTTTGTGTCAACTTTGCATCCAAATTCTCCTGCAGGCTTGATCTCTCATCGAAAGTTAAAAAATTTATAGTAATTTATATATTTTTTATACTTACCAATGACCCAGACTTAGCTGGTGCTAACTCCAACAAAAACCAGGGCCAAACACAAATTTTGCCCCCCAATCCCCAAAATTTGCATCCAAAAACAAAAAGAAATCATGTCCTAAAGGACCTCCATAGTACGTCTCTACTGCGCATGCGCAGTGACGCAGTCGTCCCGAAATTGGCGCCAAATATCATTCTTACTGGAAGTGCCTGGTCAGCGCTATGTACTCAGCGGGGAGGCAAGAGTTCCCAACTCAGGGAGGGCCATCCCCGTCTGGGTCATTGGTAAGTATAAAAAATATATAAATTACCATAAATTTTTTAACATTTTTATACTGTACCAATGACCCAGACTTAGCTGAATAGTAAACAGGCTGGAGGGCCTAGGACATAGAGGAAAATCCAATAAGCTCAATTATATAATAAAGAGGTAACCCCTTAAGGAGAAAAGGAGTATTAGGCTTTACATGTATCTTTCTTATTTAATATTAAATTAGAAAGATACACTACCCTTAATAATTGAGCACAATAACATTCATGTTCTCTATTAACATCCAGTATAACCCTTATACTAATTATTTTTAAAGCAAGCCAATAAATAAAGTAGTCCAGAGAATTGAGACTCTTTATAATCATTTAAAAGTGTCCGAGTATTGTATATTAAAGCCCGTTTGACACTTGACATATACAAATGCTTCACACCGAGCTACACTTTAAAAATAAGACATGAATGAAATTAAACATTAATATTACACTTTAAAACCATCCCGGAAGCGACTCAGAAATACTGTCTTGGAGGAGGCATTCCCTTGCTTTTCACTATAAAGCAGGTGACCTAAGGGAACACCCGCCCCCCCCCCCCCCTTCCCCTTGCCCTGGGTCAAATAGCCCAGAGCGAAGAGGGCAGCCGGACGGAGTCACTGCCGGAACAGAAAGCCTGCATAACTATAGTTGCAACTGTTTAGTGGACGACATTCTGAGCAACAGATAACGGACCTAAACAATGCAGGTCTCCAGAAATGGACTCAATATTTCTGAGATAAAAATTAGTAAATGTGGATGGCTGAGACCAATAAGCAGCCTTCATTAAATCTGTAATAGCAACACTATTAGCATAAGCCCAGGAAGTAGAAAGAGCTCTTACTTCATGAGCAGAAATCTTAAGCACAGACTGCTGAGAAGATAAATCTTCATACGCAGTACGGATAGTTAACTGAATCCATCTAGCAATAGAATGGACTGAAATGTCCTTTCTATTAGGCATCAAAGACAGAAAGAAACGTTTTCGTCCCTTTCTGATGAACTGAGATCTCTGTTTATAGATACGTAGTGCTCTAACAGGACAGAGTAAAGGCCTACGCCCGTCTGAAGACGGAAGAGCCTTAATAACAAAAGGTTCCGGATATTTATTAGGAGCTTGATTCTTAGCTAAAAAACCCACATTAGTAGTGAAGGTGATAGTGTTCCCAACACTACGATAATGAGAATCATCCACCGATAGTGCATGAAGCTCACTGACTCTTCTGGCAGAAGAGAAAGCTAAGAGAAAAGCTGTCTTATAAGATAAAAATTTGAAATCTACTGTCCCAAGAGGTTCAAATGGCTTTTCCTTCAATTTAAGGAGAACCCAAGCTAAATTCCACTCAGGAATTAATCTAAGAGTTCTGGGTCTATTTATCGAAAAGTTTCTAACCAATTTCGATAAAGAGACATTAGATCCAATTTGTAGACTATCATGATGTGCATAGGTATCAGATAACATAGATCTATAACCCTTTATAGTAACAGGCTGCAGTTTGATTTCGTCAAACAAGTATACTAGAAAGTTTGCAATGTCTGGAATAGAGGGATCAAATATATCTACAGAATGATCCCTACACCAACGACGGAAAACCTTCCACTTAGCCGCATAGTTTAGCGAAGAGGAGGTCCTCCTACAGTTAGAAATCGCGTCCACTGCTCGTCCTGTAAAGTGCTTGCCATGCAAGAAGGACCGCACAACGGAAAAACGTGAAGGTTGAGACCTTGCGGGTTGTGATGGAGTTGGCGCGATTTCCCCTGCGAAAGAAGATCCTCTCGTGGAGGAAGCTTCCGCGGTAGGTCCCACAACAGACACCTGAGTAGATTTATCCACGGTCTCTGTGGCGACAGAGATGCTACCAACAGAATCTTGCATTGAGATTGTTTTATCTTTAGCAATACTTGTTGAATTAACGGCGCTGGAGGATACGCATATCCTATCATTCCGTCCCAAGGGATCGACAGAGCGTCTACTGCAAATGCTCTTGGATCCGGACACGGGGACACATACGTCTGCAACTAATTGTTGAGATGTGTCGCAAATAAGTCTATCATTGGCCGTTCCCATTGGTAGCAAATCTGATTGAATACTTGTTTGTTGAGAGTCCACTCCGACGGCAACAAGCGACCCTTTCGTGAAAGGGAGTCTGCTAGCACATTCAGACGACCCGGTATGTGACGGACCGAAAGAAGAACGTGATGTTCCAACGCAAACAGAAGGATTCTTTCCGTTAGATTGAACAACGGAACTGAATGAGTGCCTCCTTGATTCCGTATATACGCCACTACTGTCATATTGTCGGATAGGATTTGGACGTGAGCATCGTGAATAATGTCCATCCAGTGACGTAACGCAAGCCAAATTGACATCATTTCCTTGATGTTTATGTGCTTGCACAGGAATTGCGGATCCCAAAGACCCTGGCATCTCGAATCCGTTGGGATTAATGATGCACCCCAACCTGTTTGACTGGCATCCGTCATAATGGTAAAACTCGGATCCGGCAACTGCAGCGGAACTCCTTGAGTTAACCACTGAATGTTTGCCCAAGTCTGAATCTCTTGTTTCACTTGCTCTGACAAGAGAACGTCTACATCGAGCGAATGAATTTTCACACTCCAATTCTGAGTCAGGAAAATTTGAAGAGGACGTGTGCGTAGCCGTCCCATCGGAATGAGATCCGCGGCGGCTCCGCACAGACCTATCAGTCTCATAAATTCTCTCGCCGTGACTTTGTCTGCATTCAGACAATAGCGAGCGTAACAACTGACTAATTTCGCTCTGGTTAACGGCAGACGAACGAGATTGTTGTGCGTCTCGAAGCTCATTCCCAGATGAGTGAATGACTTGGACGGCACCAGATCCGACTTCTCCTCGTTTACTATGAAACCGAGACGTCGGAGCAATAGAAGAAGATTCTGAACATCGTTCTGAAGCGTTAACTCGTTGCCGTACCTCTGAAGAATGTCGTCCAGGTAGGCCGACGTTACCGCAGACGAATGAGCTCGGAAGTAGATCATTACCGAGTTCATTACCCGAGTGAAAGCCCAGGGTGCTAGATTCAATCCGAAGCACATGGCCCGGAACTGATACACCACTCCTAGGACTGCGAAGCATAGATACTTTCGGAATGTCGGATGTACCATGACGTGAAAGTACGCATCTTTGAGATCTATGCTCGTTGCATAATCGTTCACCCCGAATACTCGCTCTGACTGATCGAATCGTCTCCATATAAAACTTCGGAGCGACGATCAGCTTGTTTATCCAGCTCAAATCTATGACTGGACGGAACGAGCCGTCTGGTTTCGGAACCAGAAACAGATGGCTGTAGAATCCCAGCGATTCCTGGTTTTCTACGACCTCTACCGCGTTCTTCATTAAAAGAGACTGCACCTCTGATAACAGAGCGTCTCTTTTCTGAGGATTTGACGGAAGATGAGTCCACTTTGGACTTCGAGTTAATGGAGGCTTTCGTTTGAAGGATATCTTTAGACCTTCCGAAGTCACTCCTCTCACCCACGGGTCGTCCGTAATCGACGCCCACTCTTGAGAAAAACTCGACAACCTTCCGCCAACCGGAACGCGATAGAGGTTTAAGCCATCACCTCCTGGATCTGCGAGGCCTGCGGTAGGAGAAACCACGTCTTCCACGACCCGCACCTCGCCTCGTCGACCTCGGGGCGTCCGACCGATTGTCAGGGCCTGAAGGACGTCCCGAACGAGAGTCGCTATCCTGACGGTCTCTCGAATAAGAGCCAGAGGACGCACCGGAACCTCTATAGGAACCTCTCTTGGGCGCATTAGACCCAGAAGTGCCCGCCTTATTCGTGTCTGCTGTATCCGACCTTTTAGGAGCGGATCTGAACAACAGAGAATCACTAGCTTTCTTTTTAATATTATCATAAATAGCGGAAAGCTTGCCGTCAAAGAGAAGTTCTCCTGAGACCGAAGCGACTCTAAGAGAGTTCTTCACCTTAGAATCCACTAGTGTGGATGTAGCCAGGGCTGCGTCACGTCTAACCAACTCCAGATTTGCCACTGAAAGGGCGGAGTTACACGTGGAATAAGCTACTGCCCTTGAAAGAAGTCTTAAAGAGGATTGTATATCCTGAAACTCTTCCCCTTGAAGGCGCAGTGATAACGCCTTAGTAAGGTGATCTGCGTAAGATAAGGCATCTAAATTGGCTCTGTTAGATGCAATAGCTGTTTCCAACACTGCGGTTGGAATAGAAGCTGACGACGGTAATGATAGCTCTAAGTCTTCCGCCTCGTCGTCCATACGCAGAGGAACTCTCGGTATACCCTGTCCTGCCGTGTCGAATTTATTCCTTGCATTAATGAAAGGCAGGTTGAGAGTATTTGCGGACAAGAAACCTGCTTTCCCCGTCCTGGAAGCAAGTTTAAAAATAGCGTCGTTCAATAATTCAAATGTTCTTGCAACATTATTGGACTGCGACGGAAACTCGGGAGCGATGTCCCTGAACCGCTCAAAAAATTCAGAGTCCAATGACGCTATAATTCTCTTGTCCGGAAGCGCAGCAGTCTGGCCCGACGGAACAACTTGAGGAAGAAAGTGCCGGATGAAGTCCACGGCAGCTTTATGTTGTTCCGAAAGGGATAGCTCCAATTCATCCGTATCCCTTTCACCATCCGGTCGGACCTCCCGATGTTCCCGGTCGTCCGCCCCCGATGCTTCGGCGGAACGTACCGACCCAGCGCCGTCGGATAATTCTCGATCCGACACCGTTTCTGTCGGCTGCTGGGATGCTGCGATACGCTGTGCTATCTGCACTAGAATGTCCGACGTCGAGACCTGCGGAGGCGCGGTCTTTCGCTGCTTCGCCGAGGGCAGCTCCGCATCAGATGGCTCCCGCATACTTTTCCTATGCGAACGTCCGGAGTCCATCGGTCTCGAATCCCTGGCTGCCGGATGGTGTGACCTGGTCGCCGAAGAATCCTTCATCGGCGAAGCTGGCAAAATATCGGAGGTCACGCAGCCAAGGTGCGGTCGTGTGCGCCGACGAGAAGAGGAAGCCTTAACAGTCTCTGCGGACTGCTTATACAACGGAGCGTCCCGAGCGACGGACGTATGCTCTGCTAAAGACACATTTTGTACCACAACATCTGGTCCCAGATGTTGTTGTACGAGAGAGGGGCCTCTCTCGCTCGCGGCCCGGCTGGACCTGGACGAGCTAGGAACCGGACAAAAAGGCTTCCTCCGTTCTCGTTTACTATCCGCCGTCACTGGGTGTGCATCTATTATGTTTATAGTGCTCGCATCACACAAAATTTCCTCTTGGACCGCATCGGACGAACCCGGCTGCCGAACCATTCGGTGAATGGACGCTACACCGGGCGAGCTAGCGGACGACATTTGTCTAATCTCCATGAGCACTTTTGCCGCTAGCTCTGAATTCATTTGTGACGACGGACGCACACTTGAAGAAGATAACATGGAAACATCACCCTGTTCTGGTTCCTCTGAAATAGAAACTGAGAGAGTAGAGTGACCTTGTGGAGAAAGAGCCGGCATCGCTCTTTCTCCAGAAACAACATATCGTGACACACGTTTCCAATGTTTATCATCCCAATGTTCACATATAGGACAGGGATTAATGCGAGAACACTGACTACAATTAATACAATGATCATGAAAGTCAGAGGAAGATTTCTTCCTATTACAATTTGAACAATGTCCCTTCATTGTGAAAGAACAACAATAAGTCCTAGTTACTCGCAAAAACCCCTGACACAAAGATACATAATAACATGATCCATTAATAAATGAAAAAACAAATGCAAAACAAAATAATTTTGAAAAAATATTTTTTCAGAGAAGCCCAAGTTGCTGAAAAGTAACGTTGAGCCCCGATGGATCCGATGGCAAAGTGTGGTCAAAAATTTTAAATTTATATAAAATAATTAATGAGACACTTTCGGATAATATAAATGTATCTTATAATGAGATAAACTACCACAAAGGCAAACAGCCCCCCTCAAAAAAGGCTGTTGCCAATGAAAACAAACAGTGTAAACACACTAGAAAACATGACTCCAGGCACTGAAAAAACTGGCCCGGAATCAGTCATCAATTACACTCTATCTGATGCAAAACAGAGACTCCCAGGGGAGAATCTGCAGAACATCAGATGGAAGATGCAGAACACAAACGTTATACACCCATGGGTGAAAACGTAACTATGGGGAAAATAACAGAAAACATTCTGTAACCAAGCAACTCTCCCAGGAAATTTTAGAAATGAAACTTCTCAAAAATATGCCAAAAGCATGGGAGAATTGCAAGGGGGGACTTTAGAAGGCTAGGGGAGAGGAAACACTGAATAAGCAGTGCAACAATTAGCAAGAATGACAACAAGAGGCCCATGCCTCGAAAATAGGCAACTTAACATAATTTCAACAAAAAATTTTAAGTACAGCCCTGACTATTTTTTGCCACTTCTTTTTTCCTCTCCTCCTTCTATCCTCCTTAGAATCACATTTTCTCCAAAAATTACGTGTCTGGCATCCTTTAAACTGAGATTTACAAGCACAAAGATCAGTGAGATGTTGACTGATGAAGGGCCAAACAGAGAATGATATTTGGCGCCAATTTCGGGACGACTGCGTCACTGCGCATGCGCAGTAGAGACGTACTATGGAGGTCCTTTAGGACATGATTTCTTTTTGTTTTTGGATGCAAATTTTGGGGATTGGGGGGCAAAATTTGTGTTTGGCCCTGGTTTTTGTTGGAGTTAGCACCAGCTAAGTCTGGGTCATTGGTACAGTATAAAAATATAAGCCTATCCATATACTTTTGCCCTCTTTTTACTTGAGGCACCCGTGGTCTTTATCTCAGGTCAATACGGTAATTGTTCATGTTACATTTCATTAACAATCCTATATTCAACATGATACGTTGTTCATTAGTATTTCACAGTAGAAATATATACTCGCCCAAAAAAGAAAGTGTGCATTGCAGAAATTGATCAAACTCCAAAAAAATAATTTCGTAGGTGCAAAGAGTGTTAACCTGTTCATGAATAAGTAGTTATATTGAACACAAAAACAGCTTTCCCCGTTAAAATTGCATTAACGTTAAATGACGTGCTGCACGTTTGTGAAAAGGCATGTTTTGCACGTGGAGAGTCTGAAAATTCATGCAGCAGTGTGAATCCTTGGGTATTTAAACACTAAAGTAAGGCCTTCCTATCGTTCACATTCAAACTTGCGCTGCTGTTAAAACGACTCCACATTAGCATGCCAAGATTGACAATGAATCAACGTCTCCTTGCCCTGGGTATGATTAGAGCTGGCAGAACACACAGAGAGGTTGCCCAGCATTTGAACTGCCACCGTAACACTGTAGACAGGCTAGTCCATCTACATGCACAACATGATGACGTTCGAGACCGACCCCGCTCCGGGAGACCCTGAGTTACCACCCCTGCACAAGATCGGTATATCCGTGTCATCCATCTCCGGAACTGGCAACAAATGGCAACAACGACAGCCAGGAACATCCCTAACCCGAGATGGATAGATCCTCAAAGAGTAATCAACCGGCTGAGAGAATACGGCTTATGTCCTCGAAGACCTGCAATTCGTCCGATTTTGACATTACGTCATCGTCGTGCTCGACTGCAGTGGTGTAGAGTAGGGTTAGGGTTAGCCTAACCTAACCCTAATCCTAACCCTAACCTAACCGAACCCTAACCTAACCCTACCTAACCCTACCCTAACCCACTTCCATGCTAACTTGTTCACTTCCATGAGGCGTAGATGCACAGCAGTAGTCGATGCAGACGGAGGTCATACCAGATATTGAGTGTGTGATTTTTGTGTTTGATCCTTAGTGTCTTTGACTCTCCATGGCACCAAGAGTATTCGTCATAGCGTAATGAAATTTCTAGTGTTCATCACAAATTGATTCATCTGTGATTGAATAAAATTTCCATGAATGAAAATGATATATATCTTTTTTTAGTGTTATTTTTTAGCATGCACACTTTCTTTTTTGGGAAAGTATACATTTTCTCCACATTTTATTTCTGCAATAGACATCTTTATATTACAACAAAGTCAATTAAACTTCTTAAGTGGACACAATACTCTCCAACAATAGTAATAATTAGCAACAATTAGAAATGCTATATTGTATCTTTTGGCATATTTGTATATATCAATTGTTTTTAGTGCAAAAAAGCTACGGTGTCCTATACAAATCTCTAAAAAGTCATTATTAGAACTAGACATATTGGTCAGTACATGAAGATACTTGTGTAACTGTAATATTGAACTTCCATTGGTTATTTTAACTTGTTATTATACAATTAAGGACTTTTGTGGTGGTGAATATGATGTGATATGAACCTAAAAAACTTATCTGGACAGAGGCGTTAGACAAGGTCAACATAGGTTTTTAGGTTCATATCACATCATATTTACCACCACAAAAGTCCATAACTGTTTTATTAAATACACCAGGGCTGGGGTAATTGTAATTGGTAATTGTAATGAGTGTAATTAATTACATGTTTTCAAAGTAATTAGGTGTAATGTGTAATTAAGTAATTAATTACATTGCAAAATACCATGTATTTTCAATTACTTTTCAATTAAATTTAGTCACAAACATGAGTGTAAAGATTTTTTTGAAAAGTGTCACTCAGTTTTGATATTTGATGCTGTTTTGGGGGATATATAGAAAAAATGTGCAGGTGACTACTTATTCCTACCTCTTGGTTAACTAATGAACAATCTTGTGTGGTGAACTCGTTGGTCACACAGACCGACCGACAAGACAGACCTACAGAACGACATTGCCACTTATAGAGCTGCTAGTCGCAGCTAAAAATATTTGGAACAACACATGCATTGAACAGTGGCTAGACATCAATAAGATACACTTACATGCCAAATATAAAGTCATTCCATCAAGTATTTCAAAAGTTATATTGAATTTTGAAACTCGTTGGTCACAGACAGACCGACCGACCGACAGACAGACCGACATTGCCACTTATAGAGCTGCTAGTCGCAGCTAAAAAACTATTGAGGCTTGTGCTTGTGTCCGTGTTTTAACAGTGATTGATGTATACCTTATTTGATGAAACTGAAGCTTGTGTTTGCATGATGTATTAATGTAGCACTACTCAATGGACTGAGCCGGGGGGGGGAGGGGGGGGGGGGCCTTAGAAGAAAGATTATGTGTGGCCTCCCATATTATTATTATTATTATTATTAATTTTTGATTCATGGTTTAGGTCACTTTTTCAAGTTTCAAACTTGCTGCTTTTAGGTATTGTATTTATTTACTGATGTTTAAGGTCACATATTTATGCACAATGGCTAATCATGACCGTGACAGTTTTATGGGTGGAGGAAGCCGGAGTACCCAGAGAGAACCACCGAGCAACGACGAGCAGCTGCCAGCTCCCCAACATCATAACTCGCGTTAGATTGGTTGGAGACATGCGCACCATCGACGTGCAGTACGCCTTAGTACACGGCGTCATCGTGTCCCCACACGGGCAATGGAGATGAAGTGTCTTGCCCAAGGACACAACGCGGTTGCCACAGGTGGGATTCGAACCGAGGACCTCTTGGTTTGCAGCCTGCACCTCTACCTACTGAGCCACCGCGCTCCTTTTAGGTATTGAATTTGAAATAAAAAGTCCCACTCCCTTTACTTTTTTCTTTATTTTAAACAGAGATGAAAGTGTCAATGACACTGTAGCTCAACTTGTGTAAGACATGTACATGTATAGTATGTGACACAGCCATGACACACAACTAAGTAATGACCTGATAACAAAGGTGCATATAAAGTATTGTAACGATCTGTACATAAATACTGACCGTAGCCTGTAACAAATGTATAGGTAATGTATTGTAAAGGAGGGTGACAGTTATATGCTAAACTAGAAAATAAATCTTCATGGGGTTAATGTTACAATGGGGATCCTTGTATGGCACATCATAAGCCAAATGTTAGCAACTGTTTTGGCCTGTTTGATTCAAACCCTTCTAAGGTTGATTCATACTACCTGGTAATTAATAAATATTTGTCCAGTCCTTCTTAAAATATAGGCATTTGATTTTTTTTATCTTTAGGTCATATTGTTCCCATGAGTGAGGAGGTTTTATTTTTCTCATTGTAAATAGAAAATTGGGTTGTGCTAATTAATGTTTACCCTCCCCCAAACAACACCAAATATTAACACAGGAACTTGGCTTCAACACATTTGAATATACACATCCTAGAGATGCTGAATTGAAGAAACAGTATTTTGTCTGGTGTTTTTGGAAAAGACTTATAATTATCTCCCTTTTTGAATCCCCGAGTGGGTCTGACTGAACCCAAAAATATTTGTTCTCATAGTACAGCGATAACAAAGGCACCCAATAAATTTATAGCAAACATCACTGATATAAAAAATCTTCTTTACAAGTTCTGTAAAAAAAATGGAATACAAAGAATTCCCGTAAATATGACTGCCAACAGACATTTTGAATTTTTGACTGAGCCTCAAAGCACTCATTACCATCCCATGATGATAACAAACGTAGTCTTAGAAGTTCTGTACAAAAAAAAATGATTGCACCTAATTTCAGTATAAAATGGCCGTTGGCAGCCATCTTGAATTTTGGACCCCACCCAAAAACACTCGTTCCTGTCCCAAGGTGATAACAGAGGTACCCAAGAAGTATCGTGAAGATCGCTTCATAAATACAGCCTCTAGCCCAAGCCGAAATGACATGTGCACTTACTGCGTATAAGTAGCACTGAATAAATCAAAGTTCATCTAATTTGCACAATTTCTGCATGAGAAAAAAACCTGTATTATATGTGATGTATTCCATGTTACTAAACATTCAATCAAACATTTATTCAAATCAGAACCTTCATATAGAAGTTCTGTACAAAAAACTGATTGTACCTAATTTCGGTACAAAATGGCCACCGGCAGCCATCTTGAATTTTGGACCGCACCCAAAAACACTCATTCTCGTCCCAAGGTGATAACAAAGGTACTCAAGAAGTTTCGTGAAGATCGGTTCATAAATACAGCCCCTAGCCCGAGCCATATTGAAATGTGTACTTACTGTGTATAAGTAGCACTGAATAAATGAGAGTCCATCTAATTTGCATAATTTCTGAACGAGAAAAAACCCTGTATTATACGTGATGTATTCCATGTTACTAAACAGTCATACAAAAATTTATTCAAATCAAAACTTTCATACAGAAGTTCTGTATAAACAAGAGGCCCCACGTGGCCTTAATCGCTCACCTGACAAAGTGACTCTAAGAAGTATTTTAGGTCACCTTCACCATGTCATGCCTCATCAACATTAACTGGTTGAGTGATAGATTTTGTTTGAAGTTCAACATTTGTTACCTAAAATTAGTTTTATTTAAAATCATTGGTGTGTGGCCAATCTCCAATGATTTTTAATAAAGCAAATTTATCTCTGCAGACAAACTGGTTTAGCATGAAGCACAAACAAGGAATGTGAAGAGATAGCCTTGGACATCTCTCCCCAACTGTGGATATCTTCCATGTGCTACATGTATATATTTGCATGCAAGAAAACAAAAATTTTCACAAATTTTATTTTTTTTTATCATCATTGGAACAAGCTCAAACAGCTTATTCCAATAGGGGTATGGGAAGATCAGGTATATTTTTGAGACAGAAATGTGAATATATAAATAATGGTGTTTTTTTGTGAATGATGCTGGAGAATTTTGCGTAAAGATATGGTAAATGGTTTGTTCTAGATACAGAATGATGCAAAAGTATTTAAATTTGATTAGGCAAGTTGTTCCTATAATGCATTTAAAAATTGAAGTAACTGTTTTTTTGCTGACGAACTTTTAGATGTGTGTGTCTGTGTTTGTGTGTGTGTGTGTTTGTGTGTGTGTGTGTGTGTGTGGGGGGGGGGGGGGGGGGTAAGAGTGTTCTTGAAAACAAAATTCCTGAATAAATGGAAAATTTTATTTTTTGTGTGAAAGACATAGTGCGTGAATGTTGATTGGAACAAGCTTAGAGAGCTCATTTTAATGTGAAGTCATAAAGCTGTGTTTTACGTACGAAATTCTGGAATAACTAAAAAAATTGCTTTTTTGACTCAAAAAGCATGGTGTGCGACCTCTCATTGGAATGAGCTCAAAAAGCTCATTCCAATGGGGTATTTACAAGTGATAAGTACATGTATGTTTAAGAGACAAAAATTAAAATTTGAATAGCGATTTTTGCGAAGAATGCTGACAAGTTTTGGCAGTTATGCTGGTAAAAAGGTAAGATATGCAAAGTGGTTGTTTTTTAGAGGCGACATTTAATTAAGGGGAATTAACCCTTGATTACTGAGGTAACTTCTAAAAGTACTGAAATTTCATGAAGCAATGTGAATAACAGACAACAGTTGCCTAAAAATTTCATGAATAACTAAAATTTTTATTCCTTTGTCTCGAAAACATGGCATATGACCTTTGTTGGAATGAGCTGAATGTGTGTGTTCCAATGAGGGGTCATAAAATTTGAACGAAGATTTGTGTGAATAATGCATTAGTACTGCTAGATTTGGGTAAACGGTTCACCCTGGATACCACCCCTTCTATAGTAGATCTTTTCTGCAAATTTTGTCTAAGATTCTATCAACTTTACAAATAAATACGTTCATGAATCACAATCAGATCCACCCTACAATGTTGCATACCAAATATCAAAAGATTCTGCCTGCTGGATCTGGAGAAGAAGATTTTTTAAGAAATATGCCTGAAATGCACTAAGTTAAAATTTGGGCTCCTATACGGAGCCCAAATATAAACCCAGGGGGCCGATTTGAACAAACTTGAATCAGATCCACCCCACAATGTTGCTTACCAAATATGAAAAGATTCTGAAGCTGGATCTGGAGAAGAAGATTTTTGAAGAAATTTGCCTGAAATGCACTAAGTTCGAATTCGAGCTTCTATAGTGAGCCCAAATATGAAACTAGGAAGCCGATTTGAACAAACTTGAATCAGATCCACCCCACAATGTTGCATACCAAAGATCAAAAGATTCTGCCTGCTGGATCTGGAGAAGAAGATTTTTTAATAAATTTGCCCGAAATGGACTAAGTGCGAATTCGGGCTTCTATATTAAGCCCAAATATGAATCCAGGGGGCCGATTTGAACAAACTTGAATCAGATCCACCCCGCAATGTTGCATACCAAATATCAAAAGATTCTGCCTGCTGGATCTGGAGAAGAAGATTTTTGAAGAAATTTGCCTGAAATGCACTAAGTGCGAATTCGGGCTTCTATATTAAGCCCAAATATGAATCCAGGGGGCCGTTTTGAACAAACTTGAATCAGATCCACCCCGCAATGTTGCATACCAAATATCAAAAGATTCTGCCTGCTGGATCTGGAGAAGAAGATTTTTGAAGAAATTTGCCCGAAATGCACTAAGTTTGAATTCGAGCTTCTATAGTGATCCCAAATATGAATCCAGGGGGTCGATTTGAACAAACTTGAATCAGATCCACCCCGCAATGTTGCATACCAAATATCAAAAGATTCTGCCTGCTGGATCTGGAGAAGATGATTTTTTAAGAAATTTGCCTGAAATGCACTAAGTTCGAATTCGAGCTTCTATAGTAAGCTCAAATATGAATCTAGGGAGCCGATTTAAACAAATTTGCATCAGATCCATCCCACAATGTTGCATACCAAATATCAAAAGATTCTGCCTGCTGGATCTGGAGAAGAAAATTTTTTAAGAAATTTGCCTGAAATGCACTAAGTTCGAATTCGAGCTTCTATAGTGAGCCCAAATATGAATCTAGGAAGCCGATTTGAACAAACTTGAATCAGATCCACCCCACAATGTTGCATACCAAATATCAAAAGATTCTGCCTGCTGGATCTGGAGAAGAAGATTTTTTTAATAAATTTGCTTGAAATGCACTAAGTTCAAATTTGGGCTCCTATACTGAGCCCAAATATAAACCCAGGGGGCCGATTTGAACAAACTTGAATCAGATCCACCCCACAATGTTGCTTACCAAATATGAAAAGATTCTGCCTGCTGGATCTGGAGAAGAAGATTTTTTAAGAAATTTGCATGAAATGCACTAAGTTCAAATTCGAGCTTCTATAGTGAGCCCAAATATGAATCTAGGAAGCCGATTTGAACAAACTTGAATCAGATCCACCCCACAATGTTGCATACCAAATATCAAAAGATTCTGCCTTCTGGATCTGGAGAAGAAGATTTTTTAAGAAATTTGCCTGAAATGCACTAAGTTCGAAATCGGGCTCCTATACTGAGCCCAAATATTAACCCAGGGGGCCGATTTGAACAATCTTGAATCAGATCCACCCCACAATGTTGCTTACCAAATATGAAAAGATTCTGAAGCTGGAGCTGGAGAAGAAGATTTTTTAAGAAATTTGCCTGAAATGCACTAAGTTCGAATGCGGGCTTCTATAGTAAGCCCAAATATGTATCCAGGGGGCCGATTTGAACAAACTTGAATCAGATCTACCCCGCAACATTGCATACCAAAAATCAAAAGATTCTGCCTGCTGGATCTGGAGAAGAAGATTTTTGAAGAAATTTGCCTGAAATGCACTAAATTCGAATTCGAGCTCCTATAGTGAGCCCAAATATGAATCTAGGGAGCCGATTTGAACAAACTTGAATCAGATCCACCCCACAATGTTGCATACCAAATATCAAAAGATTCTGCCTGCTGGATCTCGAGAAGAAGATTTTCAAAGAAATTTGCCTGAAATGCAGTAAGTTCAAATTTGGGCTCCTATACTGAGCCCAAATATAAACCCAGGGGGCCGATTTGAACAAACTTGAATCAGATCCACCCCACAATGTTGCATACCAAATATCAAAAGATTCTGCCTGCTGGATCTGGAGAAGAAGATTTTTTAAGAAATTTGCCTGAAATGCACTAAGTTCGAAATCGGGCTCCTATACTGAGCCCAAATATGAACCCAGGGGGCCGATTTGAACAAACTTGAATCAGATCCACCCTACAATGTTGCATACCAAATATCAAAAGATTCTGCCTGCTGGATCTGGAGAAGAAGATTTTTTAATGTTTTTCCCATTGCCTACAGTGTTAAAAAGTGCTGACTCAGCACTTTTTCAAAGTCCCGAAACTGTACCCTATGATAAAACCGATGGCAATTTTTTTTTACCAATCCTTTCTGTTGGTCCTAAGGAAGCTGCACACCAAATAAAAATTCTCAGTGCCGTGCAGTTTTGGAGATATGGGCGTTTTAAATTTTTTCTATTTTTAGCTCCTGCGGTTCCCACGGGGCTGCGGGAAAAATTTTTTTTGCATAAATCAAGTACTCATGATCCAATAAGCCCTCACATAAAATTTGGTTCAAATCAGCCTCTCGGTTTGGAAAATAGAAATTTTGGGCGGGGCAAAAAATTTTGCCCCTCTCATAACAACGCCAAGTATAGCCCCACAAACTTCTCTTGAACAAATCTGAGTCTACACCTCAAAAGGAAGCTGCACACCAAATATCAAGTCTCTGCTACTGCTGGTTCATGAGAAGAAGATTTACAAAGATTTTGGTGCCCCTTGGGGGCGTGGCACCACCCAGGAGGAGGGGCAACTTCATTTGAACAAATCTGAATTGGCATTAGGTAATAAACATTTAGCCAACATTTGAATAAAATTGGGCTAGTGGTTTAGGAGGAGAAGTCGATAATGTAAAGTTAACGCCGGACGGACGACGACGGACGACGGACGCCGGACGCCGGACAGAAAGTGATTAGTAAAGCTCCCCTTGAGCTTCGCTCAGGTGAGCTAAAAACTGATTGCACTAATTTTGGTACAAAATGGCTGTTGGCGGCCATCCTGAATTTTGGACCGCACCCAAAAACACTCATTCTCGTCCCACGGTGATAACAAAGGTACTCAAGAAGTTTTGTAAAGATCGGTTCATAAATACGGCCTCTAGCTCGAGCCATATAGAAGTTGTGTACAAAAAAACTGATTGCACCTAATTTCGGTACAAAATGGCTGCTGGCAGCCATCTTGAATTTTGGACCGCACCCAGAAACACTCATTCAAGTTCCAAGGTCATAACAAAGGTACCCAAGAAGTTTCGTGAAGATCGGTTCATAAATACAGCCCCTAGTCTGAGCCATATTGACATGTGTACTTACTGTGTATAAGTAGCACTGAATAAATCAAATTTCATCTAAATTGCATAATTTCTGCACGAGAAAAAAACCTGTATTATATATGATGTATTCCAGGTTACTAAACATTCATACAGAAAATTATTCAAATCAGAACTTTCATACAGAAGTTCTGTACAAAAAACTGATTGCACTAACTTCGGTATAAAATGGATGCTGGTGGCCATCTTGAATTTTGGACCGCACCCAAAAACACTCGTTCTCGTCCCACGGTGATAACAAAGGTACCCAAAAAGTTTCGTGAAGATCGGTTCATAAATACGGCCTCTAGCCGGAGCCGTATTGAATTGTTGACGGACGGATGGACAGATGGACGACGGGCCATGGCATAACCTCAAGTCTGACTACGTCAAAGTTGAGCTAAAAATTGTCAAGCATTATTAACAAGTAAAAGGGATTGAATTTCAATTGTCTTCACAATCTGTCACATAGAAACTGTTGAAAACTTTGTCTTTATTGGTGGCCTTTGTTTGAGACCTTTAAACAATACAGTTTAATAACTGCCTTTTGTCTGACCAGCTTCAAAGAGATACAATGAAACATAAAGGTTATATTGATCTTAAAACAACATGACAAAGCATGATATTTCTCTATATTTATTAAGAAAGATTAGGAGCTGATTATGAGGATGACACTTTTCAGAATTTAATGATGATAAAATGTAATAACCATATATCCCAGTGTCATAATTTGAAGCAATGTACATTTGGTTGTATCTTTAATAATTTACTACTTGTCATGGCAAGAAATAGGCAATATGCATTTTGGGTTTCTATTCCTTTTCTTACAGTAATACCTTGGGAAATGAATAAAATGTATGTGTTATTTTTTCCTCAACTGTTTTCAGTTGATTTATTTATTTATTTATTGGTGTTTAAGGTCATATACTTATGCACAATGGCTAATCATGACCTGACAGTTTTACGGGTGGAGGAAGCTGGAGAACCCGGAGAAAAGCACCGAGCAACGACGAACAGCTGTCAGCTCCCGAACACTGTAACTCTGCACTGCAGCACAGGCAGGGTTAGATTGGTTGAAGACATGCACACCATCGAAGTGCAGTATGCCTGAGTACACAGCGTCATCGTGCCCCCATGTGGACAATCGGGGTGAAGTGCCTTGCCTAAGGACACAGCACAGGAGTCCGAATCAACCGCTCAGACGGTCAACCATCCAAGGACTAACCGGGCTCGACGTTGCTTAACTTCTGTGATCTCACGAGAACCGGTTACCGCAACACCAGGGCACCCCCTTTTCAGTTGATTATGTTGGAGTGTAACCCCTCATAATTCCCACAACATTTATCCCAGTAAGCATGTTCTGATATTAAGAATCAAGCAATTCTTAATTTCATAACAATTGGGAGTTTGGCTTGAACATTTTTCACCTCTTCAGTTCTATTATGCATTTTCCGGCTAACAATAGCAAAAAATCAAAGTTCATGCATACACATACTGGTTATGAAGCTTTCCATTTAAAGAAATATTGCCAAAGTAATTAAAAGTAATTAATTACATTTCATGTAGTAATTGTAATTGTAATTAATTACTTTGAAATTAACAGTAATTGTAATTGTAATTGAAAGTAATTGTAATTAATAACATTTACATGTAATTGACCCCAGCCCTGCTATACACCATCCTAAAAAAAACAACAATCTTCTATTTGTCAATTCAAAGTTCAATTATATCAACCAGAAATACTTTTATTTAACAATAAAATAGTTATCATCTGCAGAATAAAATAAACGTTAAAAAATTTATAGTAATTTATATATTTTTTATACTTACCAATGACCCATACTTAGCTGGTGCTAACTCAAAAATATCCAGGGCCAAACACAAATTTTGCCCCCCCAATCTCCAAAATTTGCATCAAAAACCAAAAAATGAAAGAGTCAATGACTCTGTAGCTCAACTTGGATATGACAGGAATTAGTACTTGTTGTGACCAAGACAACAGAATAATGAATATGACAGGAATTAGTATTTGTTTTGGCCCAGTCAACAATAATAAAAGAATTACAAGGTGACTGTAATGGACTACAGATTAAGACCAATCATTGTAGATTATTATTTTTGTGTGGAAATTTTCAGTCCCAAACAAAATATTTTCAGACTAAAATTTTTTCTTCTTCTTAAAATTGACCAAAATGCATCAAAACACAAAAAACTAATTTCCGGATTTTGGTCCAAAATTTTCTAAGTCCCACCCGGACCCCAAATTTCCAGTGTAAAAAAATTTTTTTTTTTTTTGTCTTAAAATTGACCAAAACGCATAAAAAACCAAAAAACTAATTTCCGGATTTTGGGCCAAAATTTTCTAAGTCCCACCCGGACCCGTAATTTGCATAATTTATTCACGAGAAAAACTCTGTATTATATGTAATGTATCCCATGGTACTAAACATTCATACAAAAATTTATTCAAATCAGATCTTTCATTTGGAAGTTCTGCGCAAAAATCTGATTGCACTTAATTTTGAACAAAATGGCTGCTAGCGGCCATCTTGAATTTCAGACTGGACCCAAAAACACTCCTTCTCGTCCCACAGTGATAACAAAGGTACCCAAGAAGTTTCGTGAAGATCGGTTCATAAATACGGCCTCTAGCCCGAGCCGTATTGGGATTTGCACTCACAGTGCTGAAAGTAACACTAAATAAATCAAAGTTAGCCTAATTTGCATAATTTACGCACAAGAAAAAAACCTGTAATATATGTAATGTATCCCATGGTACTAAACATTCATACAAAAAATTATTCAAATCAGAGCTTTCATATGGAAGTTCTGTACAAAAAACAGATTTCGGCATCGTCGGTACAAAATGGCTGCTGGCAGCCATCTGGAATTTGGGACTGCACCCCAAAACACTCGTTCTCGTCCCACGGTCATAACAAAGGTACCCAAGAAGTTTCGTAAAGATTGGTTCATAAATACGGCCTATAGCCCGAGCCATAGCAGCTTGGCACTTACAGCTCTGAAAGTAACACTAAATAAATCAAAGTTAGTCTAATTTGCATAATTTACGCACGAGAAAAAAACCTGTATTATATGTGATGTATCCCATTGACCTGTACATTTATACAAAACTTTATTCAAATGAGAACTTTCATACAGAAGTTCTGTACAAAAAACTGATTTTTGCATCATCGGTACAAAATGGCCACTGGCAGCCATCTTGAATTTTGGACCACACCCAAAAACACTCGTTCCCGTCCCAGGGTCATAACAAAGGTACCCAAAAAGTTTCGTAAAGATTGGTTCATAAATACGGCCTCTAGCCCAAGCCATAGCAGCTTGGCACTTACAGCTCTGAAAGTAACACTAAATAAATCAAAGTCAGTCTAATTTGCATAATTTACGCACGAGAAAAAAACCCGTATTATATGTGATGTATCCCATGGTACTAAACATTTATACAAAACTTTATTCAAATCAGAACTTTCATACAGAAGTTCTGTACAAAAAACTGATTTTTGCATCATCGGTACAAAATGGCCGCTGGCAGCCATCTTGAATTTCGGACCACACCTAAAAACACTCGTTCCCGTCCCAGGGTCATAACAAAGGTACACAAGAAGTTTCGTAAAGATCGGTTCATAAATACGACCTCTAGCCCGAGCCATAGCCAATTGTTGACGTACGGACAGACGGCCAGACGGACGGACGGATGGACATATGGACGGACGGACGGACAGACGGACGACGGAAGAAGGGCCATGACAATAGCTCAAATTTGACTTCGTCAAAGTTGAGCTAATAAATGTCCTACGTGGTCCTCCATACTTTTGTCCACTGCACATGCCAAGGAAGTACCGAAATAGGCGCCAAATCTACATTTTTACAACCAGTGCCTGGTAAGTGTTATATAATCAGTGGGGAGGTATAAGTTCCCAACTCAAGGGAGGGCCAACCTTGTCTGGGTCATTGGTAAGTATAAAAAATATATAAATTACTATAAATTTTTTAACATTTTTAAACTGTACCAATGACCCAGACTTAGATGAAAAGAAAAAAGGCTGGGGGGCCTAGGACATAAAGGAAAATCCAATAGGCTCAATTTCATGTAAACAGAATTATCCCCTCAAGGAGAGAAGGAGAAACAGGATTTACATGTCTCTTTCCGGTTTATACAAAATAAGAAAGACACATTACCAATCCGTAATTGAGCACAATAACATCAATGATCTCTATTAACATCCAGTATAACCCATTATACTAATTTTTTAAAGGAAAGCCAATAAATAAAGATAATCCGGAGAATGAGACTCTTTATACTCATTTAAAAGTGTCCGGGGATTGTATATTAACGCTCGTATGACACGTGACATATACAAATGCTTCACACCGAGCTATACTTTAACAAGCCAAGACCAATACCGGGTCTGGACCTGCGTCACTGCATGCAATTGATTATAGAGATGAACAGACTTCAAAGTATCGGCAAACAAGAAGTGGCTGCACGGCAGATCTGAAAATTAGATACACGATACAACTCATCATTATGAAACAGCAGACCAAATATAAAATCATTCCCTTTCATAGAAGCCAAGAAAACTTTGACGGAAGAAGTGTTTCGGACGGACTGATGGACTGACGGATGGACTGACAGACGGACGGAGTCGAGCGGTTACTATACCTGCTCTGCCGCTGGCGACGCAGGTAAAAAAATTACATAAATGAGATAAACATTAGCTTTACACTTTAAAACCATCCCAGCATCGACTCGGAATTAATGACTCCAGAGGAGGTATTCCCTTGCTTTTCACTATAAAGCAGGTGATATAAGGGAACACCATCCCCCCCCCACCCCCTTCCCCTTGCTCTGGGTCAATCACCCCAGAACGAAGAGGGCAGCAGGACAGAGTCACTGCTGGAACAGAAAGCCTGCATAACTATAGTTGCAACTGTTTAGTGGACGACATTCTGAGCAACCGATAACGGACTTAAACAACGCGGTCACCAGAAATAGACTCAATATTTCTAAGGTAAAAATTTGTGAACGTAGAAGGCTGAGACCAGTATGAAGCCTTCGTCAAATCGGTAATAGCAATACTATTAGCATAAGCCCAAGATGTAGACAGCGCCCTAACTTCATGCGCTAAAATCTTAAGCACAGACTGCTGAGTAGAAGATAATTTTTCATAAGCAGTACGAATGGTCAATTGAATCCACCTTGAAATAGAATGGACCGTGATGTCCCTTCTATTAGGCAGCAGAGACAGAAAGAAACGTTTTTGTCCCTTTCTGATAAACTCAGATCTATGTTTGTAAATACGCATAGCTCTAACTGGACATAGCAAAGGCCTATGGCTGTCTGAGGACGGAAGAGCCTTAATAACAATAGGCTCAGGGTACTTATTAGGAGCCTGATTCTTAGCCAAAAATCCAACATTAGTAGTCAAAGCAATAGTATTACCAACACTACGATAGTGAGAATCATCAACAGAGAGTGCATGGAGCTCGCTAACTCTTCTAGCCGAAGAGAAGGCTAAGAGAAAAGCTGTCTTATAAGATAAGTATTTGAAGTCTACCATGTCATAGGGTTCAAATGGCGCTTCTTTTAGCTTCAGAGGAACCCAAGCTAAATTCCACTTAGGAATTAACCTAAAGGTTCTAGGTCTATTTATCGAAAAGTTTTTAACTAACTTAAAGAGACGTTAGATCCAATTTGTAAGCTATCATGATGAGCATAAGTATCCAATAGCATAGACCTATAACCCTTAATAGTTATTGGCTGCAGTTTGATCTCGTCAAAGTAGACCAAAAAATTAGCAATGTCTGGAATGGAGGGATCATTAATATCAACAGAATGATCCCTACACCAACGAGAGAAAACCTTCCACTTAGCAGCATAATTTAGCGAAGAGGAGGTCCTCCTACAGTTAGAAATTGCGTCCACTGCTCGTCCTGTAAAATGCTTGCCATGCAAGAAGGACTGCACAACAGAAATACGTGAAGGTTATTACCTTGCAGATTGTGATGCAGTTTGCGCGATTTCCCCTGCGAAAGAAGGTACTCCCATGGAGGAAACTTCCGAGGAATGTCCCATAACAGACACCTGAGTAGATTTATCCATGGTCTCTGGGGTGACAGAGATGCTACCAACAGAATCAGTGAGATTGCTTTATTTTTAGCAATATCTGTTGAATCAACGGAGCTGGAGGATACGCGTATCCCATCATTCCATCCCAAGAGATCGAATGATAGCGTCTACTGCGAACACTCGAGGATCTGGGCATGGCGACACATACGTCTGCAACTGATTGTTGAGATGCGTCGCAAACAAGTCTATCATCGGACGATCCCACTGGTAGCAAATCTGATTCAATATTTGTTTGCTGAGAGTCCATTCTGACGGCAACATACGGCCTTTCCGAGAAAGGGAGTCTGCTAGAATGTTCAGACGACCCAGAATATGACGGACCGACAGAAGAACCTGATGCTCTAGGACAAACAGAAGGATTCTCTCTGTTAAGTTGAACAACGGAATGGAATGAGTGCCTCCCTGGTTCCGAATATACGCTACTAGTGTCGAATTGTCAGACAGAATTTGAACATGTGAATTCTGAATAATGTTCATCCAATGAAGTAGCGCAAGCCAAATTGACATCATCTCTTTGATGTTTATATGCTTGTTCAGGAATTGTGGATCCCAAAGACCCTGGCACTTCGAATCCGTTGGGCTCAAAGTCGCGCCCCAACCTGTTTGACTTGCATCCGTCACAATTTTAAAAATCGGATCAGGCAGTTGCAGTGACACTCCCTGAGTTGACCACTGAATATCTGCCCAAGTCTGACTCTCTTGTTTTACTTGGTTCGACAAGACGATGTTCATTTCGAGCGAATGAATCTTCACACTCCAATTCTGAGTAAAAAAATATCTGGAGTGGACGAGTGCGTAGACACCCCATCGGAATAAGATCTGAGCACCTCTGCACAAACCTATCAGTCGCCTGAATTCTCTCACTGTTACTACATCTGAGTGAAGACAAAAGTAAGCGTAACAACAGACTAATTTCGCTCTGGGTAACAGCAGATGAACCAGATTGTTGTGTGTCTCGAAGCTCATTCCCAAGTGAATGAACGACTTGGACGGAACTAGATCCGACTTCTTTTCGTTTACTATGAAACCGAGATGTCAGAGCAGTTGAAGCAGACTCTGAAAATCGTTCTGAAGCGTTAATCTGTCACCGTACCTCTGAAGAATGTCGTCCAAGTTATTAGGCCGACGTTACCGCAGACGAATGAGCTCGGAAATGAGTCATTACCGAGTTCATTATTCAAGAGAAGGCCCAGGGCGCGAGATTCAGACCGAGCCACATTGCTCGGAACTGATAAACGACTCCTAGGACAGCGAAGCGAAGGTACTTTCTGAACGCCGGATGTACCATGACGTGAAAGTACGGATCCTTGAGATCTATGCTCGCAGCATAATCGTTCACTTGAATGCTCGCTCTCACCGATCGAATGGTCTCCATATAAAATTTCGGAGCCACGATCAGCTCGTTTATCCAGCTTAGATGTATATCTGGACAGAACGAGCCGTCTGGTTTTGGTACCAGGAACAGGTGACTGTAGAAACCGGGATATTCCTGGTTTTCTACGATCTCTATTGCATTCTTCTCCATAAGAGATTGCACCTCTGATAGAAGTGAATCTTTCTTCTGAAGGTTTGACAGAGGCTGAGTCCATCGTGGACTTCGTGTTAACAGAGGTTTTTCTCCAAAGGACAGTTTTAGACCTTCCGAAATAACCCCCTGAACCCATCGGTCGTCCGTAATTGACAACCAATTGGTTAAGCATCTTGACAGCCTTCCGCCCACTGGAGCGCAATAGAGGTTCTGACCATCACCTCCTGGACCTGCGAGGCTTGCGGGAGGAGAAACTATGTCCTCCCTGACCCGCACCTCGACCAGTTGACCTAGGGGCATCTGACCGGTTGTCTCGGCCAGCATTACGTCCCCTACCTGAGTCGCTACTCTGACGGTCTCTAGAGTAAGACATAGAGGTTTTCTTAGAACCTCTATAGGAACTTCCCTTGGACACACTCGCCCCAGAAGTCCCTGACTTACTCCTCTCTGCTGAGTCCAGTTTTTTCGAAACGGACTTAAAGAGCAGAGAGTCCAAAGCTTTCTTATTAATCTGATCGTAGATTAGCGGAAGCTTACCATCAAAGAGAAGCTCTCCTGAAACCGGAGCGACTCAAAGAGAGTTTTTCACCTCAGAATCCACTCTTGCGGATGAAGCCAGGGCAGCATCATGTCTGACTAACTCCAAATTTGCCACTGAAAGGGCAGAGTTATACGTGGAATATGCTACTGCCCTCGAAAGAACTCTCAAGAAAGTTTCAACATCCTGGAATTCTTTTCCATCGAGACGTTGTAATAACACTCTGGTAAGGTGATCTGTGTAAGATAAGGCATCTAAACTGGCTCTGTTAGACGAGATTGTCGTCTCCAACGTGCTGGAGAGAATCGACATAGACGCCGACAAAGCCAACTCCAAATCTTTAGCCTGGTCGTCTAAACGCAGAGGAACTCTCAGAATGCCCTGTCCTGCCGTTTCAAATTTATTTCTACTGTTGATGAACGGCAGATGTAGAGCATGAAACGATAAGAAACTGGATCTGCCAATCTTAAAGGCTAGCTTGAAAATAGCGTCATTCAGCAATTCAAATGTCCTTGAGACATTTCTGGACTGGGCCAGAAACTCGGGTGCGACATCTTTAGCCCGGACAAAAAAGCCTGTGTCCAGTGACGCTATCAGTCTCTTATCTGGTATCGCAGCTCTCTCGTCCGGAGGAACAACTTCTGGAAGGTATTGCTGGATGAAATCTACGGCCACCTTATGTTGTTCTAGAAGGGAAAAATCCAGCTCCGCTGATTCCCTTTCACCATCCGACTGAACCAAATGAGAATCTTGGTCGTCCCTTTCTGACACTGCAGGGGAGCGTACCGACCCAGCTTCCTCAGACAGTTCCTGATCTGAAAGAGTTTCTGAAGGTTGCTGAGATGCTGCGATGAGTTGTGCTATCTGTGATAGCAAGTCCATCACGGAGGCCTGTGGAGCTGCGGTCATACGTTGTTTAGCCGCTGGAAGCTCCTGGGACGGTACCTCTTGCATAATTCTTTTAAGCGAACATCCCGACTGGTAAGGCCTCGTGTCCTTGGCTACTGGATGGAGTGACCTGGTCAACGTGGAACCCCGGGTCGGCAAAGCAGGCTGGATATCTGTGGTCACATAGCCAAGGTGCGGTCGTGTGTGCTGACGTGTGGAAGAGGAAGCCAGTAGACTAGCCGCGCCCAGCTGTCTATGCAACGGAGTGCCCGAGCAGGAGGAGTGGACGTATGCTCCGACAAACGTTACATACAACAACATCTGGCCCCAGATGTTGTTGTAAGAGAAAGGGACCTCTCTTGTTCGCGGTCCGGGTAGATCTGAACGAGCTAGCTACCGGACTGACTGGCTTCCTCCATTCCATCCTCCGATCTGTCGTCGCCTGGTGTGCGTGATCCGAGTTTAGTGCTCGCAACACCCCTTCTCTCCTGGACGGCAACGGATGAACCCGGCGTCACATCACCCACTTTACAAGTAATAGATTCACTGGGCGAGCTAGCTGGCGACAAGGACGTCAATCCTACTAAGGATCTAGGCACTTGTCGTATTTCGTTGAGCACTTTTGCCGCTAGCTCTCCATTTGATTGCGACGACGGTAGCACACTTCCAGAAGACATCACGGAAACATCACCCTGTTCTTGTTCCTCTGAAAAAGAGACTGAAAAACTAGAGTGACCCTGTGGCGAGAGGACCGGCATGGACCTCTCACCACTAACAATATACCATGACACACGTCTCCAACGTTTGTCATCCCAATTGGCACACAGTGAGCAAGAATTGTGAGTACATTGACTACAGCAATCACAATGAACATGAGAATCAGAGGAAGACTTCCTCGATTTACAATTTGAACAGTATTCTTTCATAATTAAAAAATGTTATACAAAAATTTCGAAATATAATTCAAAAGAAAAAATTTTCAAAAAAATTTAGAGATGAGCCCAAGTTCCCAAAGGGAACGATGAGCCCAAATGGATCCCAAAAAACCTAAGTGTGGACAAAAATTTTAAAACATATCTAAAAATTAATGTTACACTTACGGACAATATTAAAGTATCTGGCTATAAACAAAACCTAATAGAAGACAAGGAATCACTGTCAGAAGTAACCGGTGTCAACGAAAACAAAAGTGAATAAAAACTGGAAATCCAGGCACTGAAAATATGGCCCGAAATCAGTAACCAATTTTAAAACACTATCCGATGTAAAACAGAAACTTCCACAGAAGAAACTGCAGTACATCAGATGGTAGATGCATGACCAAAAACGCCTAAACACCCCTAGGGTGAGGACGTAACCATGGGAAAAACAGAATAAACATTCTGTAACTATGCTAAAACTCCTAAGAAATTTCAGTAAAAAAATTTCACAAATTATGCCAAAAGCATGGGAGATAAGCTAGGGGGGTATCAAGGAAAGGGAGAGAAGAAACACTGAACAAACAGTGGAGATTTCATAGCAAGAATGAAAACATTCAGCCCATGCCCCGAAATTAAGGAACATGAAATAATTTTAGACAACAAGAGGCCCCACGAGTCCTGAAGCACTCATCTTGAACAGAACACAATTTAAACAGAGACCAAGAATGAGTCTACATTAAGCAAGCCATCTCCATAGGCTACACTGTCAATTCTTGAGTCCCTCAGGAGTGACAAAAATAATCTGGGCATCATGCCTTTTCTTCAGTTGATCATAAAGTAAAATGCAGAGGTTCCCTATGAAGCCCCTTGATACAACCTATGTGGATTAATCTTCGTTACACACCACTAGAGAGTACTGAATATAAATTTTTTTAATTCTTCAGCAAAATGGCCAATTCCAGCTCCCATACAGAGCCCAAATATTAACCCAGGCACTTGATTTGGACATAGTTGAATTTGACTTCCCTAGAGATGTTGTGTACCCAATATGAAAGCATTCTGACTGTTGGATCTGAAGAAGAGAAATTGTAAAGAAATTTCTTCGAATTGTACTAAGTTCAAATTTGGGTTTACCATAGCAAGCCCAAATATTAACCTATGGATCCAATTTGAACAACCTTGAATCTGACCCCCGTAGAGGTGTTGTATACCAAATATGAAAGCATTCCGACTGGTGGATCTGAAGAAGAAGATTTTTAAAGAAATTTCCTCATATTGCACTAAGTAAAAATGTTGGCTACCATAGTGAGCCCCAATATATACCTAGGGATCTGATTTGAACAAACTTGAATCTGACCCCCTTTGAGATGTTGCATACCAAGGATCAAAGCATTTTGACTGGTGGATCTGAAGAAGATTTTTGTTAAATTATCATCCATATTGAACAAAGATAAAATTTGGGCTTTCGTAGGAAGCCCAAATATTAACCTAGGGACTTGATTTGAACAATCTTGAATCTGACCCTCATAACAATGATGTATGCCAAACATTAAAAGATTCTGACTGGTGGTTCTGAAGAAGAAGATTTTTAAAGAATATTCCTCATATTACCCTATGTTAAAAATTTGGGCTCCTGTAGTGAGCCCAAATATGAACCAATGAGCTTTATTTCAACAAACTTCTATCTGACCGGCCTATGAATGCTGTATACCACATATTAAAAGATTCTGATGATTGGTTCTGGAGAAAAATTTTTTTTAAATTTTTGCAAATACGCTGACTCAGCATTTTTTCGATGCCCATTACAGAACACCCTAACATAACCGATGGCAATTTTCTTTTACCATTCAATTCTACTGGTCCTAAGGATACTTCATACCAAATAACAGCTCAATTGACACATACTGAACAGGAGTTAGTGCGAGTACACTGACTACAATTAATACAATGATTATGAAAGTCAGAGGAAGATTTCCTCTTATTACAATTTGAACAATATCCTTTCATTGTGAAAAGAACACAAAAAGTCCTAGTACTCGCACCAACCCCTGAAAACAAAGATACATAATAACATGATCCATTAACATAGAAAAAATAATTGAAATCAAAAAAATTTTTGGAAAAAATATTTTTTCAGAGAAGCCCAAGTTTCTGAAAGTAACGTTGAGCCCCAATGGATCCCAAAAAAGCCTAAGTGTGGACAAAATTTTTTAAAATATTACAAAAAAATTAATGCAACACTTACGTATAATAATAATGTATCTTGTTATGATTAAGCTAATACAAAGACAAGAAAATCCCTATCAACAGAAACCGTTGTCAATGTAAACAAGAAGTGTATAAACACCAGAAACATGACTCCAGCCACTGATAACCATGGCCCGAAATCAGTTACCAATAACACACTATCTGATGCAAAACAGAGACTTCCAGGGAAGAAACTGCAGAACATCAGATGGTAGATGCAGAACACTACGCCTAAACACCCATGGATGAGGACGTAAACATGGGGAAAAGAACAGAATTCATTCTGTTACCCAACTAAAACACCCAAGAAATTTTAGTAATAATATTACAAAAAATATGCCAAAAGCATGGGAAAATAGCAAGGGGGGACTTAAAGGAAAGGGAGAGAGGAAACACTGAACAAGCAGTGTAACTTTATAGCAAGAATGACAACAACAGGCCCATGCCTCGAAATTAGGCAACATAACATAATTTCGTAAAAAATTTTTAAGTTACAGCCCTGATTATTTCCTGCCACTCATTTTTCCTCTCCTACTTCTATTTCCTCTTTAGATCCACCATTTCTCTAATATTTATGTGTCTGGCATCATTTAAACTGAGATTTACAAGCACAAATATCAGTCAAATGTGAACTGATGAAGGGCCAAACAAAGAATGATAATTGGCGCCAATTTCGAGACCTCCTTGACACTGCGCATGCGCAGTGGAGGGAAAGTATGGAGGACCATTTAGGACATGAATTTTTCGGTTTTAGATGCAAATTTTGGGGATTGGGGGGCAAAATTTGTGTTTGGCCCTAGATTTTTGAGAATTAGCACCAGCTATGTCTGGGTCATTGGTACAGTATAAAAATATAGAAATTTTGGGTGGGGCCAAAAATCTTACCTCTCCTATTACAAAGCCAAATATTACTTCACGAACTTCGTTTGAACAATCTTGATTCTACACCTCATATGGAAGCTCCATAGCAAATATCAAGTCATTGTACACACTGGTTCTTGAGAAGATTTTAAAAATATTTTGGAGCATTTTCCCCCACTTCCTTCCTATGGGGCTGGGCATGTTGAGTTGAACAAAAATTAAATGCCCCTTTGGGACCATCACTCACACAAACTTTCACTTGAATTGGCCCAGTGGCTTTGGAGGAGAAGACCAAAACATGGTGTTGACGGATGCCGGACGACAGACGATGGACGGAGAGCGAGGAGATTAGCTCAGCTTGATTTTGTCAAGACGAGCAAAAAATTATAAATTACAGCCCTGAACACATCCTTCCACTGTTTCTTCCTCTCATCCTCTTATTTCATCCTTGAATCCACCATTTCCTTCATGATTTTGTGTCTGGCATCATTTTAACTGAGATTATAAGCACAGATATCAGTGAGATGTTACTGATTGAAGGGCCAAACAACGAATGAAGATTTGGCACCAATTTCGGTACTTCCTTAACACTGCGCATGCATAGTAGACAAAAGTATGGAGGACCATGTAGGACATTGATTTTTTGGATTTTGATGCAAATTATGGGGATTGGGGGGGGGGGGATTTGTGTTTGGCCCTGGATATTTTTGAGTTAGCACCAGCTAAGTCTGGGTCATTGGTACAGTATAAAAATATAAACAATGTTATAGAGATTCCGTCGACTGAAATAGAAATAGAGAGGGGATTTCAAAAAGCTATATTTAGAAAGTTGACATTCACTGGAAAACAGGTGTACATGGATTTTTGAGTACCAGTCACATGTTTTAGATCCAGCCAATTGAAATGTGGTTATTTGTAAAGTATATAAGAATTTAACTTGGGTGACTGTAATATTGAACTTTCATTGGTTATTTTAAATGAATGTACAGTGTGCTATATGCTGTCTCCAGTAAACTGTAACAAAAGTTTTAAAAACATGAACTAACACATAGAAAAGCAGATGGTAAGTAAAAGGATGAATTGGTAGAGAAAACAATGGCATTGACACTTCAACAGAGATCATATATGAAATTCTGGATTGACCTCTACATAATTTTATGACTATATAATATACCTGATATATTCTTCACTGTCCAAAAGTCCATAGATAACAACACTAGTATGATTATAAAGCTTGTAATAAAATTACTGCTGAACAACCCACAGAAAAGATATGCGAGGAGAGCACCAACTCTGAATATCACATGAAAGAAAACCGCAGCTGGGTGCCTGAAAAGACATGAAAATGAGATGCACAATCAACACATATGTAATGGTTCTATTGTGTAAATATTTAAGATAAACTGAACCTTTTTCAATATTTATCCCCTAAACTGTATCGTCTCAAATGATCCAGTGGCTGTCAATGTGTGGGAAAGGGGGCAGGGAGTCCCCAAGTGGCATCTTTTGATAGCATCGAAATATAAAGCTATGATATCAATATGTATGTATGAAATCAGCGACAAAAAATATATAGTAATGCATGGGGATATGGTGGAACTAAAAGTTGGCCCTGGCAATCTGTGCATGTCTGTCAATGATATGGTTCTGTCCAAAGTGAACTGGATGAATCCATTTTACATTTATAGTAGAGCTGAAACGGTTACGAATTTTTTGTAACCGGTTAACCGGGAGCTATAATCGGTTAATGACCGGTGAACGGTTATTTTAATAGTTCATAAGAAAAATGGGGGAAAACATGACCGGGAGTACAGCGCAGCGAGGCCGCACAAAGTACAACTCACTCGGACGGCTGGAAAATAAAGAAACGATACGATATTGTAATCGTATTATCGTCAGTGAATACACCTACCTCATTGTGAGCTGCATGTCACTGTATGAACTGATCAACTGTTGTTCAAAACCGTAATCCAGTAAATCCATGGGTCACTTCCAGGAATACCACTGAACAAAGTGACAAACGTACCTAAACATGCCTTATATTCCATATTCATCAGATGAAAAGGGTGTAAAAAAACGGATGCAGAACACGTGATGCTGTTACCCACTGCCGTAAACTGGTGTTAAAGACAGAAGAATTGACACTGTCGTATTTAGCGATCCTCAAATTAACCTTATTAATCTTCCCCCAGAAATTCATTACGTATGGTAAAGTAAAAACTATTTTAAAATTTAAACCAAAGTTTCAGACTTTTGTGAAGACTGAAGACGAATACTAATTACACCATACACAAAAGAAAGGAAAAACAGTTGCACAGTACGTTCTTCAGAGTTGTGACGTTCGTCACTCGTCAGTTTCGGCCCTAGGACGTTTTGACCTTGAGACGATTCGGCCGGTGACGTTTCAGCCTTTCCGAGAGCTGAAATGCCCACCGATTCAAGGATGAAATGTCCCAGAGGCCAGAACCACACACATCTAAGAACCAAGGCATATATTACTTGATAAAATGTGATCTCCCTGCCCCTAGCCCAAGTACTGTGCAGTCACTGCAGTGTGCAAGCACGACAATTTCTTTTCCCATGGAGTTTATCATTTTCAATACAGACACTCGGGTTCAGCGTATGCGCAGTCACTTTTAAAAAATTCGAGGGGTGGGGTGGGGGGAGGGTATTATGAAACAGCGTTAACAATTCATTCAGAATTTAGACAAGCTATGACGCAATAATACTGACTGCAGATAACTTTGAACCGGTCCCTGAAACATGTGGAATGCGAGTCGAATTATGCGACAGAGTTGCAGAATGACAATGATGCCAGAATCCAAAACTCTTGTCGATTTCTGTCGAATATTGTCAACTCTCAGCAATAACAATGAAAGGGGTGATATCGGGTTCACCTACAGGCGTACAGCTATGCCCAAAGCAATGCTTGAATTACCTTTTACTGTGCTATTACTAGCGTATTAGATACAGCGACATGAAACTTCAGACAAAAACTTACTTTCTATTAATTTCTGCCTGCAGCGCTCATCATAAGATACAGAACGGTTAACCACAGTTACAAAATTTATAACCGGTCATAATCAAAACCGAACCGTCAACAGTTAACCGGTTAACCGTTTCAGCTCTAATTTATAGGGAGGTTTAGTAATAATTTTATCCTGCATGTACAGCTCTGTAAAGCCATAGGATTAAAGTATTACTGATCCTTACCACCGATTTATTGTCCCTGATGTTGTCTGCTGTTGGAAGGGCTAAGTTCAGTCAGCCACTTACTTTAGATCAACTCTTTACCCAACTGAGTGACTAACTTTCATAAAAAGATGAATTTTTTTAGAAGTCCACTGTTAGGTTGAAATGTTGTTGGGAAGACAACAAACTAAGAAGACGGAACAAGTTTCTAGGGCTGCACAGCATATCGATAAACCGATATATACCGGTATTCAAACCAATATCGATTAAATACCGGTGAAATTACAAAAATATCGGTTTATCGTCATGATTTATTTACCAACAATTTAATTTTCAAGATGCCTTGAGTTTTTTAACTGTAGCCCCCAAATGAATAATATTATCCCTTTATCCAAGGAATTGTCTGCTTGTGCCCTCGTAATATACAAATTCAGCAGTTGAAAAAATAAATTTCAACAAAACTATATCATGTGACCCCCCATTGGAACGAGCTCGTTGGGCTCGTTCCAATGAGGGGTCACATGGTATAGTTTTGTTGAAATCTTTGGGTAAAATCTGATAAACAAATTTTGAAAATAATAAATTTTTGATATCGTCTGCGTTTGATGAAGGTTTTCATCAAGGCATGCTAATTCGTTCCGACTGTGATGCCTCGAGTCTCGATTGTGGTACTTGTGTTCATATATCTGAACAGCTTTCGATATACCGGTATACTGCGGTATTTTTTTGAATACCGATACCGGTATTCAGTTTTGAATATCGTGCAGCCCTACAAGTTTCCAAGGTGCCCTACTGTTTATGAAATCCAGGTCTTTGGAACCAAGAGAAAGGGCTGGAAAGGATGGGGATAAAGGATGCAAGTTGCACAGCAGGTGAGAATATGAGGCTCTGGAAGGGAAGATTTTCTGTTAAAATGCTGGAAGCAAGAACATAGTATTTTGCTCTAAGGTGATGCTAGGAGTGAGATGGGAGCTTAAAAGAAATATGGAGTAATTGAACAAAATGGATAGGGTGGGAAAGTTATCAGTGAGGGAATAATGGTGGAAGTATAAAACAGTTGGTATGTGCATCAATATGTTGGGAAGAGAGGAAGAGAAACAACAGGTGAGGGTAACAATTTGAAAAAACTTGTGAAGCATCCTTATAAAGATGCTGAAAATCAGATTGGAAAGCATTCCGTGGGAAAAGGACACCCCCTAAATCTGCTTCTCCAGACGGTTGATTTGAATAAACCTCTAATTTCTCTGAAATGGCTGGACCATAATGTGATATTACATTTTCTCAAGTGATGAGACTAACAATGTTATTCTGAGCACTGGTATCAATTTCATATCACTAGTACCGAAATGGTTAGCTGAATAATCAGTTCACAACTGGTTACAAATATAACCGGACCAACCGTTTGAAAAAACTGTCAACTGTTTATCTGCAATATCGAAAATGATCAGTATTCCGCTGGAAAATATATTACATTTAAGTCAGCGGCCCTACAATTTCTGTATCCCTCAATCCAGCACACAAAACTTCTGCTACATTATGAAGTATATTCAATGACGTATGAAATCTAAAAGCACAATTCCAGTCATTTGCTACATGGTCACTTTGGCAGCTTAGCATCAAAGAATTCTGATGACCTTACCTTTGTTTCTTTGACAATGTAACTGTGCAGGGTCTATGAGTACAAATGAATGTTGTCAAGTACTACTCGATTATATACATCAGTATATATGTATGCACAACAGAATATTTTCTGCAAATGCTCATAAATACCAACTCATTTGATCTCAAAGACAATGTAAGAATGGCTGCAAAATAGCCAGTTAATATCAAGTTATAGTATAACTCATATGATTTTCTCTTGCTCTGATTAACTAAGAGGTGCTGTACTATTTCCCCCTCTCTTCCTCTGTTTGACTAAGAGGTACTGTACTATTAACAATAATTTTACCCATGGAGAGTTCGAAAAAACTTGTGTACTATTCTCATGCAGTGTATACTTACTAAATATAGCCATGGATTATTCTACAACATCCGACTGATGGAACACAAGGCGGCATTTTAACCCTTAAAGGCCTCATTCAGACTTTTAATTACTGTTTACTGCTGCAGAACAGATGCCCTAACATGTGCACTCTGGGTAAATTTGAAAGTTACATTCCAAACACCTTTGAAGTTGTTTCTAGGCAAGTCTTGGCTGTCTAAAAAGGCAGACAAGACTTGCCGAGAAGAACTGCAAAGATACATGATGTAGACTGTTAAAGTGTAAAAAATATGCTGATAGGATCACCAATCCAATGTCAAATTGTGACAGTACAAAAGTGGGTTTAATCATTATCAACTTATCGTCGGGAAACCAATTGTTTACAATTTACTATGTAAAGGGTCACTGTGACCGTGACTGTTCATCTCGCAGGGTCCAAAATAAATAGGATTCTTCCTCTCACCAAGGCCAACCTATATATGAAGTTTCACATATGTGGGTTGAACCATTGTCAAGTTATCATCCTGAAACCAACTGTTTACGATTTAGTATGTTCATGGTCATTGTGACCTTGACCTTTGACCTAGTAGGATTCTTCCTCTCACCGAGGATAACCAACCTATGAAGTTTCATGAAAGTCGGTTGAACCCTTGTCAAATTATCATCCGGAAACCAATAGTTTACGATTTACTATATTCAAGGTCACTGTGACCTTAACCTTTGACCTAGCACATCCAATATAGATATGGTTGTTCCTCTCATCAAGGCCAACCTACCTATGAAGTTTCATGAATGTGGGTCACACTATTATCAAGTTATCGTCCGGAAGTTAAAAATTTATAGTAATTTATATATTTTTTTATACTTACCAATGATCCAGACTTAGCTGGTGCTAACTCTTAAATATCTAGGGCCAAACAAATTTTGCCCCCCATTCCCCAAAATTTGCATCAAAAACCAAAAATTACATGTCCTATATATATAGGTCCTCCATACTTTCACTCGACTGTGCATGCACAGTGTCAAGGAGATCTCCAAATTGGTACAATTATCATTCTTACAACCAGTGCCTGGTAAGCGTTATGTACTCAGTGGGGAGGTATGAGTTCCCAACTCATGGGAGGTCCATCCTCGTCTGTGTCATTGGTAAGTATAAGAAATATATAAACTACTATAAATCTTTTAACATTTTTATACTGTACCAATGACCCAGACTTAGCTGAATAGAAAAAAGGCTGGAGGGCCTAGGACATAAAGGAAAATCCAATAGGCTCAACTACATATAACAGAATTATCCCTTCGAAGAGAAAAGGAGAAATAGGCTTTACATGTATCTTTCTTATTTGTATCAAAAAAGAAAAACACCACACCATTCTGTAATTGAGCACAATAACATCAATGATCTCTATTAACATCCAGTACAACCTGTTATACTAATTATTTTTAAAGGAAAGCCAATAAATAAAGGAAGTCCAGAGAAATGAGACTCTTTATACTCATTAAAAGTGTCCGAGGATTGTATATTAACGCACATATGACACGTGACATATACAAATGCTTCACACCGAGCTGCACTTTAAAAATATTACATGGATGAGTTAACATTAGCTTTACACTTTAAAACCATCCCAGGGCACCGACTCAGAATTACTGACTTCAGAGGAGGTATTCCCTTGCTTTTCACTATAAAGCAGATGACCTAAGGGAACCCCCCCCCCCCTTCCCCTTGCCGTGGATCAAATACCCCAGAGCGAAGAGGGCAGCAGAGGACAGAGTCACTGCCAGAACAGAAAGCCTGGATAACTATAGTTGCAACTGTTTAGTGGATGACATTCTGAGCAACAGATAACGGACCTAAACAATGCAGATCTCCAGAACTGGACTCAATATTTCTAAGATAAAAATTTGTGAAAGTGGAAGGCTGAGACCAATATGCAGCCTTCATTAGATCTGTAATAGCAACACTATTAGCGTAAGCCCAAGATGTAGATAGAGCTCTTACTTCATGAGCTGAAATCTTAAGCACAGACTGCTGAGTTGAAGATAATTTATCATAAGCAGTACGGATAGTTAATTGAATCCATCTAGCAATAGAAAGGACCGAAATGTCCCTTCTATTAGGCATCAGAGACAGAAAGAAACGTTTACGTTCCTTTCTGATAAACTCGGATCTACGTTTATAAATACGTAAAGCTCTAACAGGACAGAATAAAGGCCTACACCCGTCTTTGAAGTCCACCGTGTCAAGAGGCTCAAATGGCGCTTCTTTTAGCTTAAGAAGAACACAAGCTAAATTCCACTTAGGAATTAATCTTGGGGTTCTAGGTCTATCGAAAAGTTTCTTACTAACTTAGATAAAGAGACATTAGATCCAGTCAGTAAACTATCATGGTGTGCATAGGTATCAGATAGCATAGACCTATAACCCTTAATGGTAACAAGCTGCAGTTTGATCTCATCAAACAAGTTGACTAGAAAATGTTAAAAAATTTATAGTAATTTATATATTTTTTATACTTACCAATGACCCAGACATAGCTGGTGCTAACTCTTAAAAATCTAGGGCCAAACACAAATTTTGCCCCCCAATCCCCAAAATTTGCATCTAAAACCAAAAGAAATCATGTCCTGAAGGACCTCCATACTTTGCCCTTACTGCGCATGCGCAGTGTCAAGGACGTTCTGAAATTGGCGCCAATTATCATTCTTACAGGCAGTGCCTGGTCAGCGCTATGTACTCAGCGGGGAGGTATGAGTTCCCAACTCCTGGGAGGGCCATCCCCGTCTGGGTCATTGGTAAGTATAAAAAATATATAAATTACTATAAATTTTTTAACATTTTTATACTGTACCAATGACCCAGACATACCTGAATAGTAAAAAGGCTGGAGGGCCTAGGACATAAAGGAAAATCCAATAAGCTCAACTATATAATAGAGTGAACCCCTCAAGGAGAAAAGGAGTATTAGGCTTTACATGTATCTTTCTTATTTTATGATAAATTAGAAATATACAATACCCTTCATAATTGAGCACAATAACATTCATGTTCTCTATTAACATCCAGTGTAACCCTTTATACTAATTATTTTTAAAGTAAGCCAATAAATAAAGTTAGTCCAGAGAACTGAGACTCTTTATATTCTTTAAAAGTGTCCGAGGATTGTATATTAACGCCTGTTTGACACTTGACATACACAAATGCTTCACACCGAGCTACACTTTAAAAATATGACATGAATGAATTTTTAACATTAATATTACACTTTAAAACCATCCCGGAAATGACTCAGAATTACTGACTCCGGAGGAGGAATTCCCTTGCTTTTCACTATAAAGCAGGTGACCTAAGGGAACACCCTCCCCCCCCCCCCTTCCCCTTGCCCTGGGTCAAATAGCCCAGAGCGAAGAGGGCAGCAGGACAGAGTCACTGCCGGAACAGAAAGCCTGCATAACTATAGTTGCAACTGTTTAGTGGACGACATTCTGAGCAACAGATAACGGACCTAAACAATGCAGGTCTCCAGAAATGGACTCAATATTTCTGAGATAAAAATTTGTGAATGTGGATGGCTGAGACCAATAAGCAGCCTTCATTAAATCTGTAATAGCCACACTATTTGCATAAGCCCAAGATGTAGAAAGAGCTCTTACTTCATGAGCCGAAATCTTAAGCACAGACTGCTGGGAAGAAGATAAATTTTCATAAGCAGTACGGATAGTTAATTGAATCCATCTAGCAATAGAATGGACCGAAATGTCCTTTCTATTAGGCATCAGAGTCAGAAAGAAACGTTTTCATCCCTTTCTGATAAACTGAGATCTCTGTTTATAAATACGTAAAGCTCTAACAGGACAGAGTAAAGGCCTACGCCCGTCTGAAGACGGAAGAGCCTTAATAACAATAGGTTCCGGATATTTATTAGGAGCCTGATTCTTAGCTAAAAATCCAACATTAGTAGTGAAGGTGATAGTGTTCCCGACACTACGATAGTGAGAATCGTCCACTGATAGTGCATGAAGCTCACTGACTCTTCTAGCAGAAGAGAAAGCTAAGAGAAAAGCTGTCTTATAAGACAAGAATTTGAAATCTACTGTCCCAAGAGGCTCAAATGGCTTTTCCTTTAGTTTAAGAAGAACCCAAGCTAAATTCCACTTAGGAATTAATCTAAGAGATCTGGGTCTATTTATCGAGAAGTTTCTAAGTAACTTAGATAAAGAGACATTAGATCCAATTTGTAAACTATCGTGGTGTGCATAGGTATCAGATAACATAGACCTATAACCCTTAATAGTAACAGGCTGCAGTTTGATTTCGTCAAACAAGTATACTAGAAAGTTTGCAATGTCTGGTATGGAGGGATCAAAAATATCAACAGAATGATCCCTACACCAACGACGAAAAACCTTCCACTTAGCCGCATAGTTTAGAGAAGAGGAGGTCCTCCTACAGTTAGAAATCGCGTCCACTGCTCATCCTGTAAAGTGCTTGCCATGCAAGAAGGACCGCACAACGGAAAAACGTGAAGGTTGAGACCTTGCGGGTTGTGATGAAGTTGACGCAGTTTCCCCTGCGAAAGAAGATCCTCCCGTGGAGGAAGCTTTCGCGGTAGGTCCCACAACAGACACCTGAGTAGATTTATCCACGGTCTCTGTGGAGACAGAGATGCTACCAAAAGAATCTTGCATTGAGATTGTTTTATTTTTAGCAATACTTGCTGAATCAACGGCGCTGGAGGATACGCATATCCTATCATTCCGTCCCATGAGATCGATAGAGCGTCTACTGCAAATGCTCTTGGATCCGGGCACGGTGACACATACGTCTGCAACTGATTGCTGAGATGTGTCGCAAATAAGTCTATCATTGGCTGTTCCCATTGGTAGCAAATCTGATTGAATACTTGTTTGTTGAGAGTCCACTCCGACGGCAACAAGCGACCCTTCCGTGAAAGGGAGTCTGCTAGTACATTCAGACGACCCGGTATATGACGGACCGAAAGTAGAACTTGATGTTCTAGAGCGAACAGAAGGATTCTCGCCGTTAAATTGAATAACGGAATGGAATGAGTGCCTGCCTGGTTCCGTATATACGCCACTACTGTCGTATTGTCGGACAGGATTTGGACATGAGCTTTGTGAACAATGTCCATCCAATGACGTTACGCAAGCCAAATTGACATCATTTCCTTGATTTTTATGTGCTTGCTTAGGAACTGTGGATCCCAAAGACCCTGGCATCTCGAATCCGTTGGGATCAATGATGCACCCCAACCTGTTTGACTGGCATCCGTCATAATCGTAAAACTCGGATCCGGCAACTGCAGCGGAACTCCCTGAGTTAACCACTGAATGTTTGCCCAAGTCTGAATCTCTTGTTTCACTTGATCTGACAAGAGAACATCTATGTCGAGCGAATGAATCTTCACACTCCAATTCTGAGTTAAGAAAATTTGGAGAGGACGAGTGCGTAACCGCCCCATCGGAATGAGATCCGCAGCGGCTCCGCACAGACCTATCAGTCTCATGAACTCCCTCGCTGTGACTTTGTCTGCATGAAGACAATAGCGAGCGTAACAACTGACTAATTTCGCTCTGGTTAACGGTAGACGAACGAGATTGTTGTGCGCCTCGAAGCTCATTCCCAGATGAGTGAATGACTTGGATGGCACCAGATCCGACTTCTCCTCGTTTATAACAAAACCGAGACGTCGGAGCAATAGAAGCAGATTCTGCACATCGTTCTGAATCGTTAACTTGTTGCTGTACCTCTGAAGAATGTCGTCCAGGTAGGCCGACTTTACCGCAGACGAATGAGCTCAGAAATACATCATTACCGAGTTCATTACCCGAGTGAAAGCCCACGATGCTAGGTTCAATCCGAAGCACATCGCCCGGAATTGATACACCACTCCTAGGACTGCGAAGCGTAGATACTTTCTGAATGTCGGATGTACCATGACATGAAAGTACGCATCTTTGAGATCTATGCTTGTAGCATAATCGTTCACCCGAATACTCGCTCTGACCGACCGAATCGTCTCCATATAGAACTTCGGAGCGACGATTAGCTTGTTTATCCAGCTCAAATCTATGACTGGACGGAACGAGCCGTCTGGTTTCGGAACCAGAAACAGATGACTGTAGAATCCCGGTGTTTCCTGGTCTTCTACGACCTCTACCGCGTTCTTCATTAAAAGAGACTGCACCTCCGATAACAGAGCGTCTCTTTTCAGCGGATTTGACGGAAGTTGAGTCCATTTTGGACTTCGAGTTAAAGGAGGCTTTCGTTTGAAGGATATTCTTAGACCTTCCGAAATCGCCCCTCTCACCCAAGGGTCGTCCGTAATCGACGCCCACTCTTCTGAAAAACTCGACAACCTTCCGCCAACCGGAACACAATAGAGGTTGAAGCCATCACCTCCTGGACCTGCGAGGCTTGCGGGAGGAGAAACCACGTCCTCCACGATCCGCACCTTGTCCCGTCGACCTCGGGGCGTCCGACCGATTGTCCCGGCCCGAAGGACGTCCCGCACGTGAGTTGCTGCCTTGACGGTCTCTTGAATAAGACCAAGAGGACGCACCGGAACCTCTATAGGAACCTTTCTTGGGTGCATTAGTCCCAAAAGTGCCTGTCTTACTCTTATTTGCCGTATCCGACTTTTTGGAAGCGGATTTAAACAGCAGAGAATCCGAAGCTTTCTTAGTAATTTTATCGTAGATTGCAGAAAGCTTGCCGTCGAAGAGAAGTTCTCCGGAGACCGAAGTGACTCTGAGAGAGTTCTTCACCTTACTATCCACGCGTGTGGATGTAGCTAGGGCTGTGTCACGTCTAACCAACTCCAGGTTTGCCACTGAGAGGGCGGAGTTATACGTGGAATAAGCCACTGCCCTTGAAAGAAGTCTTAAAGAGGATTGTATATCCTGGAATTCTTTCCCTTGAAGACGCAGTGATAACGCCTTTGTAAGGTGGTCTGCGTAAGATAAAGCGTCTAAACTGGCCCTGTTAGACATAATTGTCGTATCCAACACCGCGGTTGGAATGGACGTAGACAACGGTAATGATAATTCTAAGTCTTCAGCCTCGTCGTTAAGACGCAGAGGAACTCTCGGAATACCCTGTCCTGCCGTATCGAATTTATTCCTTGCATTAATGAAAGGCAGGTTAAGAGCATTGGAGGACAAGAAACCAGCTTCGCCTGTTTTGGAAGCACGCTTGAAGATAGCGTCATTCAATAATTCAAATGTTCTTGTGACATTATTGGACTGAGACGGAAACTCAGGGACGATGTCTCTGAACCGCTCGAAGAATTCAGTGTCCAATGACGCTATCAGTCTCTTGTCCGGTACTGCAGCAGTCTGGCCCGACGGAACAACCTGAGGAAGGAAGTGCCGGATGAAATCCACGGCAGCTTTATGTTGTTCCGAAAGGGATAGCTCCAAGTCATCCGTATCCCTTTCGCCATTCGGTCGGACCTCATGATGCTCCCGGTCGTCTGCACCCGATGCTTCGGCGGAGCGTACCAACCCAGCGCCGTCGGATAATTCCCGATCTGACACCGATTCTGTCGATTGCTGGGATGCTGCAATAATTTGTGCTATCTGAGCTAGCACGTCCGTCATCGAGGCCTGCGGAGTAGCGGTCTTTCGCTGCTTAGCCGCAGGAAGCTCCGCATCAACTGACTCCCGCATACTCTTCCTATGCGAACGTCCGGAGTCTACCGGCCTCGTGTCCCTGGCTACCGGATGGCGTGACCTGGTCGCCGAAGAATCCCTTATCGGCGAAGCTGGTAGAATACCCGCGGTCACGTAGCCAAGGTGCGGTCGTGTGCGCTGGTGAGAGGATGAGGAAGCCTGAGCAGTCTCCGTGGACTGCCTATACAACGGAGCGTCCCGAGCGACGGACGTGTGCTCCGCTTGCGACACATTTTGTACCACAACATCAGGTCCCTGATGTTGTTGTACGAGAGAGGGGCCTCTCTCGCTCGCGGCCCGGCTGGACCTGGACGAGCTAGGAACCGGACTAGAAGGCTTCCTCCGATCTCTCCTATTATCCGCCGTCACTGGGTGTGCACCTTGTATGTTTATAGAGCTTGCATCACCCAACATTTCCTCCTGGACCGCAAGCGACGAACCCGGCTGCCGAACCATTCGGTGAATGGACGCTACACCGAGCGAGCTAGCGGACGACAGCGCCGTCGATCCTACTCGGGACCTCTTAGGCAACTGTCGTATCTCCATGAGCACTTTTGCCGCTAGCTCTGCATTCAATTGTGACAACAGAAGCGCACTCTTGGAAGATAACATGGAAACATCACCCTGTTCTTGTTCCTCTGAAATAGAAACTGATAGACTAGAGTGACCCTGCGGAGAAAGGACCGGCATAGCCCTTTCTCCACTAACAACATACCGTGACACACGTTTCCAATGTTTGTCATCTCAATATTGACATATTGAACAGGAGTTAGTGCGAGTACACTGACTACAATTAATACAATGATCATGAAAGTCAGAGGAAGATTTCTTCCTATTACAATTTGAACAATGTCCTTTCATTGTGAAAAGACAACAAGTCCTAGTACTCGCACAAACCCCTAAACACAAAGATACATAATAACATGATCCATTAACATTAAAAAAAGCAATTGAAATTCAAAATAATTTTTGAAAAATATTTTTTCAGCGAAGCCCAAGTTTCTGAAAAGTAACGTTGCGCCCCAATGGATCCCAAGGGTAAGTGTGGTCAAAAATTTTTAAATTATTTTAAATAATTAATGCAACACTTACGGATAATAATAATGTATCTAGTAATGAGTAAACTACTCCAAAGGCAAAAACCACCCCTCAAAAGAGACTGTTGCCAATGTAAACAAGAAGTGTATAAACACCAGAAAACATGACTCCAGGCACTGACAATACTGGCCCGAAATCAGTTATCAACAATACACACTATCTGATGCAAAACAGAGACTTCCAGAGAAGAATCTGCAGAACATCAGATGGTAGATGCAGAACACAACGTCTAAACACCCATGGGTGAGAACGTAAACATGGGGAAAATAACAGAATTCATTCTGTAACCAAGCTAATTCTCCCAAGAAATTTTAGTAGTAATCTTACTCAAAAATAAGCCAAAAGCATGGGAGAATAGCAAGGGGGACTTACAGGATAAGGAGAGAGGAAACACTGAATAAGCAGTGCAACTTCATAGCAAGAATGACAACAACAGGCCCATGCCTCGAAAATAGGCAACTTAACATAATTTCAGTACAAAATTTCAAGTTACAGCCCTGAATATTTTCTGTCACTCCTTTTTCCTCTCCTCCTTCTCTATCCTCCTTAGAATCACCATTTCTCCAATATTTATGTGTCTGGCATCATTTAAACTGAGATTTACAAGCACAAAGATTAGTGAGATGTTAACTGATGAAGGGCCAAACAAAGAATGATAATTGCCGCCAATTTCGGAACGTCCTTGACACTGCACATGCGCAGTAAGGGCAAAGTATGGAGGTCCTTCAGGACATGATTTCTTTTGGTTTTAGATGCCAATTTTGGGGATTGGGGGGCAAAATTTGTGTTTGGCCCTAGATTTTTAAGAGTTAGCACCAGCTATGTCTGGGTCATTGGTACAGTATAAAAATTTGCAATGTCTGGAATGGAGGGGTCATAAATATCTACAGAATGAACCCTACACCACCGACAAAAGACCTTCAACTTAGCAGTACAGTTTAACGAAGAGGAGGTCCTCCTACAGTTAGAAATCGCGTCCACTGCTCGTTCTGTAAAATGCTTGCCAAGCAAGAAGGACCGCACAACGGAAATATGTGAAGGTTGAGACCTTGCGGGTTGTGATGCATCCTGCGCGATTTCCCCCCGCGAAAGATCCTCATGTGGAGGAAGCTTCCACGGCATGTCCCACAACAGACACCTGAGTAGATTTATCCATGGTCTCTGTGGAGACAGAGATGCTACCAACAGAATTTTGCACTGAGATTGTTTTATCTTGAGCAATATCTGCTGAATCAACAGTGCTGGAGGATACGCATATCCTATCATTTCGTCCCACGAGATCGATAGAGCGTCTACTGCAAACACTCGAGGATCCAGACATGGTGACACATACATCTGCAACTGATTGTTGAGATACGTCGCAAATAAGTATCATTGGCCGCACCCATTGATAGCAAATCTGATTGAATACACGTTTGTTGAGAGTCCATTCTGACGGCAACAAGCGACCCCTCCGTGAAAGGGAGTCTGCTAATACATTCAGACGACCCGGAATATGACAGACCGATAGGAGAACTTGTTGTTCTAGTACAAACAGAAAGATTCTTTCCGTCAAGTTGAATAATGGAATGGAATGAGTGCCTCCCTGGTTCCGAATATACGCTACTACCATCGTATTGTCGGACAGAATTTGCACGTGTGCATTCTGAATAACGTTCATCCAATGACGTAGCGCAAGCCAAATTGACATCATTTCTTTGATGTTTATGTGTTTGTTTAGGAACTGCAGATCCCAAAGACCCTGGCACTTCGAATCCGTTGGGCTCAATGTTGTGTCCCAACCTGTTTGAATGGCATCCATCATAATCGTAAAACTCGGATCCGGCAATTGCAGTGGAACTCCCTGAGTTAACCACTGAATATCTGCCCAAGTCTGAATCTCTTGTTTCACTTGATTTGATAAGAGGATGTCCATATCGAGCGAATGAATCTTCACCCTCCAATTCTGAGTCAGAAAGATATGGAGAGGACGAGTGCGTAGCCGCCCCATCAGAATAAGATCCGTGACAGCTCCGCACAAACCTATCAGTCTCATGAATTTTCACGCTGTAACTTTGTCTGAGTGAAGACAATAGCGAGTGTAACAACTGATTAATTTCGCTCTGGTTAACGGCAGACGAACAAGATTGTTGTGCGTCTCAAAGCTCATTCCCAGGTGGGTGAATGACTTGGACGGCACCAGATCCGACTTCTCCTCGTTTACTATGAAACTGAGACGTCGGAGCAATAGAAGCAGATTCTGCACATCGTTATGAATCATTAACTCGTTGCCAAATCTCTGAAGAATGTCGTCCAGGTAGGCCGATGTTACCGCAGACGAATGAGCTTGGAAATGAGTCATTACAGAGTTCATTATTCGAGTGAAAGCCCAGGGCGCTAGATTCAGACCGAAGCACATTGCTCGGAACTGATACACGACTCCAAGGGCGGCGAAGCGAAGATACTTTCTGAACGCCGGATGTACCATGACGTGAAAGTACGCATCCTTGAGATCCATGCTCGTAGCATAATCATTCACTCGAATGCTCGCTCTGATCGATTGGATGGTCTCCATATAGAATTTTGGAGCCAGGACCAGCTTGTTTATCCAGCTCAGATCTATGACTGGATGGAACGAGCCATCTGGTTTCGGAACCAGAAAAATATGGCTGTAGAAACCTGGAGATTCCTGGTTTTCTATGACCTCTATCGCGTTCTTCTCCAGAAGAGACTGGACTTCTTATAGAAGCAAGTCTCTCTTCTGCGGATTTGATGGAAGCTGAGTCCATCTTGGACTTCGAGTTAACAGAGGTTTTCCTTTGAAGGACAGTTTTAGCCCTTCCGAAATCACCCCTTGAACCCAAGGGTCGTCCGTAATCGACTCCCAATTGGTTGAGAAACTCGACAGTCTTCCACCCACTGGAACACGATAGAGGTTTATACCATCAGCTCCTGGACATGCGAGGCTTGCGGAAGGAGAAACCACGTCCTCCACGGCCCGCACCTCGTCCCGTCGACCTAGGGGCATCTGACCGGTTGTCTCGGCCAGTATAATGGCCCCTACCTGAGTCGCTGCCTTGACGGTCTCTGGAGTAAGACCTAGAGCATGCATAGGAACCTCTATAGGAACTTCCCTTGGACGTATTCGCCCCAGAAGTGCCTGTCTTACTCTTCTCCGCTGAATTCGACTTTTTGGAAGCGGATTTGAATAGCAGAGAGTCTGAAGCTTTCTTAGTAATCTGATCATAGATTGAGGAAAGCTTGCTGTCGAAGAGAAGCTCTCCGGAGACCGGACCGAGAGTTTTTCACCTTACTATCCACGCACGTGGATGTAGCCAGGGCCGCGTCACGTCTAACCAACTCCAGAATTGCCCCTGAAAGGGCGGAGTTATACGCGGAGAACGCTATGGCCCTCGAAAGAACTCTTAAGGAGGTTCGTACATCCTGGAATTCTTTTCCTTAGAGACGTAATGATAACACTCTGGTAAGGTGATCTGCGTACGATGATGCATCTAAGCTAGCCCTGTTAGACGATATTGTCGTTTCCAACGTCGTGGTTGGAATTGACATAGATGACGGTATAGACAATTCTAGGTCTTCAGCCTGGTCGTCTAGACGCAGAGGAACTCTCGGAATGCCCTGTCCTGCCGTTTTGAATTTATTCCTTGAATTGATGAAAGGCAGATGAAGAGTATTTGCTGATAAGAAACCGGACCTGCCCGTTTTGGTAGCAAGTTTATATATAGCGTCATTCAATAGTTCAAATGTCCGTGTGACATTTCTGGACTGTGTCGGAAACTCAGGGATGATGTCCCTAAACCGATTAAAGAATTCTGAGTCCAGTGGTGCTATCAGTAGTCTCTTTTCCGGCAACGCAGCATTTTGGTCCAGAGGAACAACGTCAGGAAGATAATGCCGGATGAACTCTATGGCAACTTTATGTTGTTCCGAAAGGGAAAATTCCAACTCCTCCGTATCCCTTTCGCCATTCTGTCAGGCCACTTGTAATTCTCGGTTGTCCGTGCCTGATCCTGCAGCGGAACGTACCGACCCAGCTTCCTCGGATAATTCCTGATCCGACAGAGTTTCTGTCAGTTGCTGGGATGCTGCGATAATTTGTGCTAACTGCGATAGCACGTCCGTAACGGAGGCCTGTGGAGCCGCGGTCTTACGTAATTAGTCGCTGGAAGCTCCAGGGACGTTCATTCCTGCGTTTATATAATATGCGAACATCTCAACTGGAAAGGCCTCGTGTCCTTGGCTAGCGGATGGAGTGACCTGGTCGACGTGGATTCCCTGGTCGGCAAAGCAGGAGCTCCAGTGACGTTCATTCCTGCATTTATATAATATGCGAACGTCCCCTGGAAATCTGTGGTCACATAGCCAAGGTGCGGTCGTGTGTGCTGACGTGAGGATGAGGAAGCCAATAGAACAGCTGTCAGAGTTGGACTGTCTATGCGACGGAGCGTCCCGAGCAGGAGGAGTGGACGTATGCTCCGACTAACGAACGAACATACAACAACATCGCGGCACAGATGTTGTTGTAAGAGAGAGGGGGCCTCTCTCGCTCGCGGTCTGGATAGATCTGGGCGAGCTAGCTACCGGACTGACAGGCTTCCTCCGTACTATCCTCGGAGCCGCCGTTGCTGGGTGTGCACGTTCAATGTTTATAGTGCTCGCATCACCCAAACTGCTTCCCTGGAGCGCAGCGGACGAACCCGGGTGCCGAGCCATTCGATGAATGGTCGCTACACCGGGCAAGCTAGCGGACGATCAACGCCTTCGATCCTACTAGGGACCTCTTCGGCAATTGTCGTAATTCCATGAGCACTTAGCGCTAGCCCTAATACTGCAACGATGGAGACACACTTGTTGAAGACATCACAGAAACACCACCCTGTTCTTTTTCCTCTGAAAAGAGACTGATAAACTAGAGTGACCTTGCAGAGAGAGGACCGGAATGGACCCCTCACCGCTAACAATATACCGGGACACACGTCTCCACTGTTGTCATTCCAATTAGCACACACTGAGCAAGAATTAGTGCGAGTACATTGACTACAAGAAACACAATGAACATGAGAATCAGAGGAAGATTTCCTCGCATTACAATTATATAATATAATCCATTATAACATTTTTTTGAAAAATTTTCAGAAGAGCCCAAGTTCCCAATGGGAACAATGAGCCCAAATGGATCCCAAAAAAGCCTAAGTGTGGACAAAATATTTTAAAACATTTTTAAAAATTAATGCAACACTTCCGGACAATATTAATGTATCTGGCTATGAGCAGAACTAATAGAAGACAAGTAATCACCATCAGAAGTAACCGTTGTCAACATAAGCAAAAGTGTACAGAAACCGGAAACATGACTCCAGGCACTGAAACCATGGCCCAAAATCAGTAATCAATTTAAACACTATCCGATGTAAAACAGAGGCTTCCAGAGAAGAAACTGCAGTACATCAGATGGTAGATGCAGATAACAATGCCTAAACACCCAAGGGTGAGGACGTAAACATGGGGAAAAAACAGAATAATCATTCTGTTACCAAGCCAAAACTCCCAAGAAATTTTAGTAAGAAAAAATTCCAAAATTATGCCAAAAGCATGGGAGAATAGCAAGGGGGTTATTAACTGGTTGAGGGCTGGATTATTTTTGGTGGTCTGAATTTGTTATTAAAATTTGTTCTATTACAAAGTATTGAAAAGTGCCCACAGGTAGTCTCCAATGATTTGAAATAAAACAAATTTATATAAACAAAATATGATTTGTGTTTGACTGAATATGAAACATGAACAAGGAAAGCATTGGCTTTTGCTCAGGTACCCTCATTTGTTTGAAAGCCCTGATAGTGGCTTCAAGCACTCAACCAGTTAAGGAAAGGGAGAGAGGAAACACTGAACAAACAATGGTAAGTTCATAGCCAGAATGACAACATAAGGCTCATGCCCCGAAATTAGGGAACATGAAATAATTCGTAAAAAAAAAAATTATAAGTTACAGTCCTGAACACATTCTGCCACTGTTTCTTCCTCTCATCCTTTATTTCATCCTTAGATCCACCATTTCTTTCATAATTATGTGTCTGGCATCATTTAAACTGAGATTTACAAGCACAAATATCAGTGACATGTTACTGATTTTAGGGCCAAACAAAGAATGATAATTGCGCCAATTTCGAGACCTCCTTGACACTGCACATGCGCAGTGGAGTAAAAGTATGGAGGACCATATAGGACATGTAATTTTCGGTATTTGATGCAGATTTTGGGGATTGGAGGGCAAAATTTGTGTTTGGCCCTAGATATTTAAGAGTTAGCACCAGCTAAGTCTGGGTCATTGGTACAGTATAAACATACCAATTGTTTTGATTACTATCTTCAGGGTCACTGTGACCTTGACCTTTCAACTAGCAAGTCCAAAATAAATAGGGTTCTTCCTCTCACCAAGGCCAACCAACCTATGTATGAAGTTTCATGAATGTGGGTTCAACCGTAGTCAAGTGATCATCTGGAAATCTAAATTTTATAGTAAATTTCCTTTCTTATTATACCTACCACAATTGTTTACTACAGGCTTGCACTACAGTGGAAGTCCCTAACTCGGATAAAATACTCTCTATTTTTGTCTTTCCCAAGCAAGTTGGGAAAGAAAAGTGGTGCAAAAGCACCAATAAAAATAAGCCAAAACTGGGTCGAGTGCAACCGGCGCAGACCCAGTACGGGACGCTCTCTCCCAAGTACAACTCCACGACTTCCGTTGCCAGTGCGCATACCGTCTCTAAAGACTCATTCTTTTTGAATCCGTAAACGTTAGAGTTATGTGATCAGCGGGGAGGAAAGATTCTTTACCCGTAAAGAAGACGGGAGGGCCTCCATGTAAACAATTGTGGTAGGTATAATAAGAAAGGAAATTTACTATAAAATTTAGATTTCTTATCAACCTACTCACAATTGTTTACTACAGGCTGAATAGACAAAAGGCTGGAGGGAATCGCATAACCAACCCCCACATAACCCTAGTGCACTGGAACCGTGAAGCAGAAGGAAGAGGTCCCGAGGCTTATCAACCAGAATGTCGCAATCATTGGTAAAGGACAATGAAAAGAGACATATGAGCCTGTGTGACACACAGACAGAAAAAAGGGCAGTAACAGCACAAGGCTGAAACTGACCTTCAAGAAGCCTAATGGCTATGGCAGACAACAGCCTGAGCAGAAGAAAGAGGACCCAAGGCAAAAAGGTCCTCCGACTGCTCCTGCAACTGGCGTAAATAAAAGGTGGAGAAAGTAGAAGCATTTCTCCAGTAGGCTGCCTGCATAACATCCGACAACTTGACGGAGTTAGAATAAGCCCAAGAGGTAGACAGTGCCCGCACCTCGTGGGCAGAAATACGATTGGTAATACAATCGCCAGCTGCTAAACGACTATAAGCCGTACGAATAGCAAGACAAATCCATCGAGAAATGGATTGAGGAGAGATCTTCTGTCGACCCGGAATGAGAGACAGAAAAAACCGTTTTCTGCCCTTCCGTATGAAGCGTGTCCGATCAAGATAAATGCGAATAGCACGGACCGGACAGAGCAAAGGGCGAGTACCCTCAACAGAGGGAAGAGCCCTGATACAGATAGGAGGAGGAGTAGTATCTGGTAACTGATTCTTAGCCAAAAAGGAGCAATCAGTGGTAAAAGTAACACTGTTGGGAGAACTCCTAAAAAAGGCCGGGTCAACCGAGAGGGCGTGAAGCTCACTAACCCGTCTGGCCGAAGCAAATGCCATCAGAAAAGCCGTCTTGTATGTGAGAAATTGCATATCCACCTGGGATAAAGGTTCGAACGGCGCCCCCCCCCCCCCCCCCCCCCAAGCAAAGCAGCACCCACGAAAGATTCCATCGTGGAGTAAGCTGCAAAGTCCGAGGCCTTTTCAAAGAAAAGTGCCGAACAAGCTTGGAGAGGTAAGGATTAGTGCCGATACGACGCTTCCCCACATAAGAAAAAGTCTCTGAAAGCATAGACCTGTAACCCTTGATGGTAACAGGCTGGAGACCCCGAGAATCAAACAGATATACCAGAAACTCCGCAATCTGTGAAATCGAAGGATTGGCATAATCAACAGAGTGATCAGCACACCATCGACAGAAGACCTTCCATTTAGCTGCATAAGCTAAACCAGTGGAGTGCCTCCTTGAAGAAGAAATGCACTCCACTGCTCGTCTCGAAAAACCTCTACGGAGGAGACAGGACCTGACAAAAGATATGCGTGAAGGCACAATGAAGTCGGGTCGACGTGAAACCTCCTCGGGCGACCTTGACAAAGAAGGTCGCGACGTAGCGGGAGACGTGCCGGAACCGCCACCATCAGCGAGCGGAGCTGATTGATCCACACCCGCTGAGGCGACAGGGGAGCGATCAGAATGATTCGACAACTGCAGGTTCGAATTTTGGCGAGAACCTGAGGAAGAATCGGAACCGGCGGGAAGGCGTAGCCGACTAGACCGTTCCAATCGAGTGACAGAGCGTCCACGGCAAAAGCCAGAGGATCTGGACACGGGGACACGAAAGTGTCCACCTGATGGTTCCAACGAGTCGCAAAGAGATCGATGTGGGGACGTCCCCAGAGATCGCAAAGCGACTGGAACACTGCCCTGTGAAGCATCCACTCGGTGGAAATAACCCTGCCCTGTCGGGACAGGGAGTCGGCTAGGACGTTCAGACGACCGGGAATGTGACGAACAACCACCCCGGCGTGAACCTCCTGAGCGAGCAGTAAAAGATCCCGAGCTAACTCGTACATCGGAAGCGAGTGCGTGCCGCCCTGGTTCCGAATGTAAGCAACCACTGTCGAATTGTCAGATAGTAGAAGGACCTGGCGATTCGACAAGTGAGGGATCCACTGCCTGAAACTCAGAAGAAGAGCAAGAAGCTCCTTCTGGTTGATGTGTAGAGCTGCTTGATCCTGGTCCCACATCCCGTGTAGGGAAAGACCGAGAGGATCCAACGTCGCACCCCATCCGAGATCGCTGGCATCTGCCGTCAGGACGCGATCGGACGTGGGTAAGTCCAGCGGAACACCCTGCGTAATCCACTGAACATCTGTCCAGGGAAGAAGGTGAGGATACAGAGAGTCCGGAAACGGAAGCACCTGATCCAGAGAATCTACATTCAGTCTCCAACGACTGAGCAGAAAGTGTTGGAGAGGTCTGACACGCAGCCGACCTAGAGGAATGAGATCCGTCACCGAACCGCAGAGACCGATCAGCCGGAGAAAACTCCGAGCGGTCGCGGACCTGGACTGGGACAGAGTCAGAGCAAAAGCTGAGAGAATCACAGCCTTGGCCTGGGGAACAGCCACCAAATTGAATTTGGTTTGGAAAGACATCCCCAGGTGACAAAACGACTGAGAAGGGACCAGGTCCGACTTCTCCTCGTTGACTCTGAATCCTAGCGACGTGAGCAAGCTCAACAGAGTGGCGACATCCGATTCCAGTAAGGCAGCATTGGAATGCCTCTGGAGGATATCGTCCAGATATGCCGAAGTAGTCACCCTGGACTGTGTGCGATGGAACGCTATCACATGCGACATCAGTCTGGTGAACGCCCAAGGAGCCAGGTTGAGGCCGAAAGGCATGGCCTTGAACTGGTAAACTCGCCCCAGAAAAGCGAACCTGAGATACTTCCGTGACGCCCGATGCATCGGAACGTGGAAGTAAGCGTCTCGCAGGTCGATGCTGGCGGCGAAATCTCCCTGGTGAATTGAATGGCGGACCGACCTGAAAGTCTCCATGCTGAACTTGGGAGCAATGATAGACTGGTTCAGGATGCTCAGATCGATAACCGGTCGGAGTCGGCCGTCCTTCTTCGGCACCAAGAACAGGCGGGAATAGAAACCCACTGACTGAACGTTCTTGACGACCTCGATCGCCCCCTTTGCCAGGAGATTGGCAATCTCCGTGGACAAAAGTTCCCGACGTAAAACGTCTGAAGGAACTGTGGTTGGAAGAGGCACCCTTGACAGAGTGGGGTGCCGTCGGAAGGATATGCGCAGCCCGGACCGAACAACATCTAACACCCATGGATCGGATGTGATGGTGGTCCAATGGTCTGCAAACTCTGCTATCCTTCCTCCAACCTGGGACGAGTCGAGGTGAGGACCTTCATTTCGAGCCCCGACGAGGCCCGCGAGAGGAGAAACCACCTCCTCTGCTAAATGAAGAATCCTGAGACTTCCCTCGATTCTGCCGACCCCTACCTTTACCCCGTGAGTAAGAAGCAGAGGCGGCGGCAGAAGGACCAGCCTTTTGCTTCACAGAGGAAGCAGAAGGGTACTTGTTAGGCTTGGAACGGCCCTTGCCTCCCCGAGAAGGCTGATCAAGCTGACGAAACAGCAGCTGATCTTTGGAATGACGTAGGACGTCATCCCGGACCGTCGACACGGAACCATGGATAAGTTGCGGACCTGCCAAAGAAGCAGATCGAAGAGTAGCACGCTGCTCCTCGGGAAGGGATCGTCCTGTGTCCAGCACAGCGTCCCTTCGAACTAATTCCAAATTGGCCGTGTTACAGGCATGCGTGTGAGTAAGGTGCATAAGCGCCTTGGACAGCACACGCAAAGGAGCCTGTACCTCGTCAAACTTATCTGGAGGCAGATAAGCAGCCAAAGCTGAGACGACGTGATCTGAGAGAGAAAGCATGCCAAGCATCTCTCTAGATAAGCCCAACGTGGACTCCAGAGTCGTCATTGGAATGACGGCAGACTTGGGCTTGGAAAGCCCGAGGGAAGTGGAGTCCTGATCCAGAACCGTCAAAGTCTGGCAGACTGACGGATTGGCGGAATCGTAGGAACGATAACGCACAGGAGGCAAAAAGGTGTCAACCCTGGTGAAGAACGAAGTCTTCAAAGCCTTGGAATTCAGCTTGGCATCCAATGCTGAAAAAGCTTCAACCACCTGTACCGACTGGCACGGTCGAAGGCGCCCAGAAGCAGGTTGCTCCATAGGCTGTTGGCGCGCGACCGAAGATCGCGGCCAGGCTGACACTGTCGGCTGGTTAGCAGGTTTGAGCTCAGGCAGAAACCCAAACACAAAGTCAAGAGCCGCCTCTAAGTCCGAAGACTGCTGGCCCTCGACCTCAAGCATGTCGGACTCCTCCCCAGAGTCGGAAGACACATAGCCCATCGTGGGCAAACCAGCCGACGCCTCCCATGGTGTCGGGACACCAGAGGAATCGGAAACCGGCCTGTTTCCAATCCCGGGAGGCGGCGCCATAGGAGGCGCCTGGAAACCACCCATAGCCTCGCTGGAAGCAACAGGAAGGCTCTTTGAGAGAACCTGAGTGAGTAAGGAGAGGGCCTCCCTAAGCTCACTGCCTGTACCGACCGGTTCGACAGGGGAGCGAACCGGCAAAGTGGCTTCACCTCTGACCCTCTTAACCAGCGAAGGGTCACGATCCTCCAAAACACCCGACGCGGGACGACGGGCGGCAGCCGAAACATCTGAAGGCAGACGTGTATAGGGGTACGATGCACCCCGAGGATCAATATTGCGAGAACTCATGAGAGTCACCGCGGACCTCTGCGGGGCAGAAGGTCCAGGCTGCACAAAAGGCGTTGGTCCCCCAAAACTGGTCGTGTGACCAGAGTGAGCGGACGGAAACGCCACGGAGTTCATAGTGTTTCCACTATGAACATCCGAATCCAAAGACACAACTGTGGTACTCGACGGCGACGAGACCACAGCGATGGGCTCGGCCGGCAGCCCCTTCCGACTTCGCCGAGTTGAAGTCAGGGAAGGCTGGGGCCGATATCCCACGTCTACAGTATCGGACAGTTCTGCAGTCCCCTGCAGCGAAAAGCCGAGGCCGGCTGAAACAGACAACGAAGCAGACGGACCAGCAGCAGTAGTAGATACGTCGAGAGTCGTTGAGGCTGGTGAAATAATGGAGAGAGCACACCGGCTCGGCTCCGAAGGAGGAGTCACAACCCTAGTGACAGCCTCAGATGTCGACTGGAGGGGGACCGTAGTCCCGGAACCAGGCATCTCTACACCAGAACACTCAACGGCTCCCGCAGTATCCACCACAGGAAAAGACTGCACATCCCCCACGGAGGAGGAATAACTCTCACCAGACAGAGTCGGCTCGGGAGGCCCCGAACGACCACGTTCTCCTTTCCCGCGGGAGCGGGAGGCACGGCCACGAGAACGAACGACACGATTTACAGATGCCCAAAAGGTGGAAGACCATGTTCCACAGACACCACACGGCCGCTCGGCCGAACACCCATTACAGGAGGAACACGACGAATGTACATCGTCCACATGCTTAGGCAGCAGACACTGCCCACAAGGAATTGTCCTAGGCATGAAAGAGGTGAGAGGAGCAGAGAAGGTGAGATCAGAAAACAGAACACCCCCAAAGAGAGAAAGGTGACAGAAACAAAGACCCCAGACGGCCGACCGGGAACCACCCAACAGGAAGACTACTCTCAACAGAAAGAAGAAACACTGTAGGAGTGGTACCCCGCTGACACCTAACTCTAACACAATTAAAAAATTTTGCAAAAAAAGCATTAACAATAATTGTGAAATAATCTAAGTCCGAACCGCGTGGCCCGCGAAATTCGCGCGCGACTCGAGAGAGAGCAAATAAATATACATGATGGACATATAATAGAAAAAAGAGAATATAAAACACTGTTCCTGAGAAAACAAAGGATACACTGTGGTATAATGAATCAGGAATCATCAAACATCGAGTTGGTGGAACACTGATAAGCGTGCAAAAACATCTCGACACGAAGCGGATTTTAAAAAGAATGAGTCTTTAGAGACGGTATGCGCACTGGCAACGGAAGTCGTGGAGTTGTACTTGGGAGAGAGCGTCCCGTACTGGGTCTGCGCCGGTTGCACTCGACCCAGTTTTGGCTTATTTTTATTGGTGCTTTTGCACCACTTTTCTTTCCCAACTTGCTTGGGAAAGACAAAAATAGAGAGTATTTTATCCGAGTTAGGGACTTCCACTGTAGTGCAAGCCTGTAGTAAACAATTGTGAGTAGGTTGATAAGAAACCAATTGTTTACGATTTAGTATGTTCAAGGTCACTGTGACCCAACGAGTCCCAAATACATAGGGTTCATCCTCACACCGAGGCCAACCTACCTATGAAGTTTCATGAATGTGGGTCAAACCATTATCACGTTATCATCCGGAAAACAATTGTTTATGCCCGCCCACTCAACCGCCCGCCTGCCCGCCCGCCAGCCATTCATCAAACTACTAGTATAAGTCAAATTTGACTTCCTCACAACTTGACTAAAAATGTATAAAAACCTCCAGGCCTTTAAGGGTTAGAGCGATTTTTTCTTGTGTTTCGTTATTTCTACATTCAAGCGAAAACAACTGCTTGTCTTGGGCAAGGTCTTTGACAATAGCCAGTGTAATCAGGATTGGGCTCCAATGCTGAAACGGTTAACCATTTTTCTCAACCGGATAACCATGAGCTCCAACTTGATATTATCTGGATATCTGCTAATTTTAACCACTGTCTTCATTAGGGTTTATGGCAGAGAGACATATGTCTTTCTGCATGTGGTAAATGTTTGGATCGGAACTCTCACGAAAAAGGAAATCCGAAATTGTGTACGCAAACTATTCTGCCTTGAATAAAATCATCAGAGACTTAATCAGTTAACCATGATTTTATTCAGAACAGAATATTTTTAATTACAAAAAGTTAACTTTGTTAATGATAGAAAGCAATGTGAAACTTCAACCATACCTGTACTCCCGTAGGTAGGCAGAGAAGATGCCAGATCAAAGTAAAATAAAACATTTAAAAACAAGAACAACGCAAAGCGTGGCATATGCCCCCGATGGTGTCATAAGAGGGTAGGTAATTCTCTCGGGAACATAAGCAAAATCGAAAGGAAGCTTCCTCTAGACACCAACAAAGCATCAGAAAAAAATAAAATTGATTTGAGCCAGCATTCATTAGTTATTGGATGGAAACCAATTTAAAGATGATTGCCATGGAAGCCATAATGAATTTGCCACCCTTGGTTCAGCTTACTGGTCCAACATTGAAAGGAAGCTTCCTCCAGACACCTACAATGCAATATTAGAAAATAATAAAGATCCGGCTGGTAGAACTTTAGTTAATTGACGGAATGCAGCGGAAACCTGTTTCAAGTACATTTATTGTTGAAGGTCACAGTGATCTTGTCCTTTGGCACATCAAAAGCAAAATGAATAGGGTTCTTCCTCACATCATACCTAACTTCCATACTGAGTAACATCAAGATCAGTCTTGCAGAACTTTAGTTATAGAGCAGAAACCAATTTCAAGTGTATGTAACATTGGAGGTCACTGTTGCCTTGACCTTCGGCACATCATGGTAAAAATAAATAGGATTCTTCCTATCATCATTCCTATCCCACATATGAAGTTTGGTAAAGATCCAGCTAGTATAACTTAAGTTAATTGACAGAATGCAGCGGAAACCTGCTTCAAGTACATTTAATGTTGAAGGTCACAGTGACCTTGTCCTTTCGCACATCAACATCAAAATGAATAGGGTTCTACCTCACACCATACCTAGCCTCCATAATGAGTTATATCAAGATCAGTCTTGCAGAACTTCAGTTATAGAGTAGAAACCAATTTCAAGTGTATTTAACATTGGTCACTGTGACCGTAACCCTAAGCACATCACGGTCAAAATAAATAGGCTTCTTCCACTTATCATACCTAACCAACATATGAAGTTTGGTAAAGATCTAGCTGTTAGAACTTTACTTAATTGATGGAATGCAGTGCAAATCTGTTTCAAGCACATTTAATGTTGAAGGTCAAAGTGACCTTGTCCTTTGGCATTTCAACATCAAAATGAATAGGGTTCTACCTCATACCTAACCTCCACACTGACTTATATCAAGATCAGTTTTGCAGAACTTTAGTTATAGAGCGGAAACCAATTTCAAGTGTATTTAACATTGGAGGCCACTGTGACCATGACCTTTGGCACATCATGGTCAAAATATATAGGCTTCTTCCACTCATCATACCTAACCCACATATGAAGTTTGGTAAATATCCGGTTGGTAGAACTTTACTTAATTGACGGAATGCAAAAAGTTAACAGACGGATGAGGGACGCCAGACATGTTAATAACATAATGCCTCCTCCTCAAAGAGGCCGGGGGCATAACAATTAAGCCACAGACAAACCTTGACCTTGTCAGGGGATTTCCCACTTATTTACATAAATGAGGTAACTATGGGAGTAATCTACTTGGGCTGTTATTTCTCCGGTACATCTGAGATGAGGTTACAATGTATTGTTGTGACAGTCAGTGAGCAAAAATGGGTCAATTGATCGGCTAATGTTATTGCCGGAAAACGAAAAGTCTTTTCAGATACACTAAAAAAATAATTATAATAAAAATCTTACGAAAACAAAACACACACACCCTGCATCTGGGACAGTTTGTGCCAGAGTAACCACAATACATGGAGGGTGGATTCAGTGGATTCCTAATAAATCGCGGTGGGATATATTATCCACTCAGTAATTCTAAGAACAAGAAGTACTTGCAAACTTGTGGATCACAGGGCACAACCCTGAGGCTCTAGAGGTGACAGTTTGAACGTTTTTGGTATGCTTTTATTTGGACACATGTGACATGCCTGACAACTATAGTGTTACAATGATTGCCTTGATCTCTTGAAAAAAGCCCACGCATGTGTTCTGCAGATGATAAACAGACATTGCAAGTTCATAAGTCTTTGATGTTTTACCGACTAGCTTTCAGGTGCATGGCTGTAGAAGAGAAATAGGAGCATGTTTGGTGCTCTTAGAGTACTGATGATTGAGGTGTTTGCGACCGCAAATCCAACTACATCTGTATCATTGCAAAAAATTGTCAATGTTAAAAGCTTGAATATTAGATTCGCATTAAGTCGCATTCATTTTTAACTGTGCAGTTATCTGATTGGCCACTTTTTCAACTGATTAAGTTGGCAATATCCGGATATCTATTTCAAAACTATTGGGAGCCTGATGGATAGCAAGATTCTTTGAACATCGATTTGTGTGATATAATATAATTATTGCTCAGCATGGTAATGACTATGCCCAAATGGTGGTCCTTAAGGAAGAACAGCAGATGTGCCTCCTGACTATTCTTCCTCAAGGTGAGTCAGTCAGTTGTACCTGGTGCTTTGTAAAATAAATTTTCGATGAGCATTCCTATAATTAGTATTTGGAATCTAATGTTATTGTGTCTGTGGAAATATTGCCCATCCAAGAAAGTGACCAGAACATGGTGGCCATACTGTAATATAATATAGACCACAGTTAGCTAATTGTGGGAATGGGTCAACTGTTTCAGTATCACTTATCAGATAACTTTTTAGACTTTTGAGGCACTAGATAGACTCAGAGAAATGAGGAAGTAGAATTCATATGTTTAAATTTTAAATCATGCTGGCCTCAATATCTCTGTCTTCCCCAATAATCAATATATAATGCAATCGAGTTGTTCCCATAAAAAGAATCTATGGGAATCAAAGTAGGTTTCAAAAATGATGTTGAAGAATAAGTCTGCATTAAAAATTATTACAAGCGACATATTTCTGTACCTTAGTCTTTTAGTTCTATCAATATCTTCCTCACCAAACTCAAGAATGACATCCTCCTCTTCTGACAGCATTTTCTGTAAGTCAATTGTAAATACATCAAAGCCAACCAACCAAATCAAGATCATATAAGAACAATTGATATTCTTAATGTGTGTGTTTGTGTGTATGAATGTGTGTGTGTGTGTGGGGGGGGGGGGCAAGTTTGATCCCACGGGAGGAGTGGAGTTGGGGACCCTAGCAGGGAAGCATCATCCCTAGGGTTGCACGGTATTTTGATATACCGGTAATACCGGTATTGAAATCTTAACCGGTTAAATATCGTCCATTTTTTTTAATACCGGTATATCGTCTGTGACGATATTCATTTTGAGCCGCGGTTTTTAGTGACAGACATTTTCCATAAAAATTCTATTTAATCTCACAGCTGATTGAAAAAAAGTGTATATAAACAGAAACTGTGAAAGCAGTTTGTTTGTTTTTTTTATCAATACACTTCATGTCCTGGTACTAGTAAAATATTCTCCCATAAGTTGTTTCTCCGATGACACAGGTTAAGTACAGATTTTCCCCGAACAGTATGGCTACGAACGTAAACCGTGAAGAATGATTACCGTATTTCCATTAATAATGGCTTTTGTTGGACCAGGAAATTTCTGGTTTAATACTAATAGTTCCTCCCACTTCATTGCACTTGTTCTCGAAATTCCAAGCACTGCAGTAATATTTTCATAGTTTATTTTATTACCGGCACACTTGGAATGTGCTTTTCAATATGAACAAATCGCATACGTATTAATGAACCCACACTTCCAAGCGCTGCGGTAATGAATATTCATTTTTGTCAACACCAGTTCACACGTGTTAATGTTTTGAAAAGTAGGTGAACGTTTTGATCTGACTTGTATGCCACATCTTAAAAATTAGACAGATAGTCATCAAAACACTAATAAAAATATAAAGGGAATAATATTGTTCATTTTCACATTGTTAAGAGTGATTTAATATTGAAATAGTATTTACACATCGCCAGCATTCACCCACTGCACGAGGTAGTTCACCGGTACATCAAAACATGCCTATCGAGCACTTCGTTTCAACTGTTTGTGATACCGAGTGACAAAACTGACAGCTTTCATTTGTGGAAAAGTGTACAAACTCCTAGCCCTCTAGCGGCGTCCTGCTTAACCAGTACATGGCAAACGCCCTAGTGGTGATCTATTCACATGTATACGACAAAACACAGGTTAAGTGTTTTTGTTTTGTAAAGCGATGGATCAAATAGTATATATTTATTTGAAATTATCGACTCAAAATAAACGATATTTGTTGTGCCATCATGAAGTTTATTTCCAAATATTTATACAAGAATGAATTAAGACAAGTTACTAGGATTATTATTTCAATGCTTTTAAAATGTAGTTATTTGACTTTGAATGTCAAAAAAATACTGAGAGTGGGACAATTTGGGTGAGAATCTTACATGTTTGAACTTGAGGATATACCGGTATATCACGATATTTTTAAAAATATCGTTACCAGTATTGAAATCCGAATATCGTGCAGCCCTACTCCTTCCCCTGCCAGGAAAACTTCCTCCTTTATTGTGGGTTTGTCAGGGGATACCCAGCCCCTTGTTGGGGAGGGGGTGTTGTAAGTAGACTTGATAATACAAAATAAAGTTATTCAGTGCCGAAACAAATATGATATAAAACTAGAACTATCACTTTGGGGGTTAATACCCCCACATGGAGAGGTGGAGGGGGTGTTTAACGCATTGTATTTAACACATGAATTTGTTCATTTCACTAAAAAGTTAAATCGAGCCTCAGCAAATTTATTTCACACTCATCTGTACCTGATTTTGATCATTTATTACCAAATTTCAAACAAATATCTTCAGAAATGTCAAACTTTGCACCATGATTTAGTGATCAATTTTGATTATGTTCAAGGGAAATAACTTTGTAATGCTTCAATTGAGCCTGTTTAAATTTATGTCATGTATATCGGTACCTGATTTTAATTGTGTATACCAAGTTCTAGATTCCTGTAAGTCCCACCTCAGTGATACCCACACGAGCCTGTTAAGACTAGGGCCCCTTGTGCCCACTCCACCAATCCCTATGTGTGAGCTCACAGTGGTGGGCCCGGTAAAGGAGGGGAGGGGGGGGGGGGCTGCGGAACCTCAAATATGCAAACCGTAACTTACTGTTTTTAACCCCCACGTTTCCTCAGGAGGCACCAGAAACGATCTGAGAGCTTCAGAATTTGAAGAAAAAAAT